>CM039736.1:79757006-81101634 GCA_022539455.1 Dendrobium nobile
AAAGATAAGAACTGACGGAGGAGGCGAGTACATGAATTTATCGTTCCAAAATCATCTTCGACTGAAAGGAATTCAACATCAGGTTGCCTGTCCATACACTCCGGAGCAAAACGGAGTTGCTGAGCGCAAACACAGGCATATCCTTGACACAGCCAGAACAATGTTACACTATTCATCCACACCGCATTGTTACTGGCCCGAAGCTCTCACTACAGCAGTACACCTGATCAATCGACTCCCATCACATACAACCTGGCAGAAGACCCCTCTTCAGCTCATGTTCAACATCAAACCAGCTACAAGCACCTCCGTCCGTTTGGTTGCACGTGCTTCCCGCTTCTGCCCTCTCACAGTCATACCAAACTTCAGCCAAACTCTATCCTTTGTGTTTTTATAGGATACTCTGAAAAACACAAAGGATACAAATGCCTAGATCAAACTAACAATACTATAATCATATCTCGTCATGTGAAATTCACTGAAACTAGTTTTCCTTTTCAGCAGCAGTCAAGACCTGCAGACACACCTGTTGTGGACTTGGACATTCCAACTAACTTACTCATACCCACCTCTACAGTCACAGACAATTCGATAAGTAAACCAATTCAGTCCTGCCCATCGACAGCTCAAGACACTCTCCATCACTCTACTCCAGATCTATCACCACCAAATATACATTGTTCTCCTCCAAGCAATGCACTTTCTACGGAGGAACCTACCAACAAGCACCCTATGCTTACGAGATTCAAAACAGGGTCTCTAAAACCCATCAGGAAAATGAATCTCTTTCATGAAGCATCCCCTGATGATCCTCACGCAGCCCCGCACAACTACACTGAAGCCAGCAAACAATTTGAATGGCGTCAAGCCATGGCCGAAGAATTTGCGGCACTACAAAAACAGGGCACATGGACTCTTGTTCCCTATCAACCCAATATGTCGGTCCTGGGATGCAAATGGACATACCGCAAGAAGTTTAACTCCGACGGCAAGGTGGCTCGCTTCAAAGCAAGGCTAGTTGCGCAGGGTAACAGACAGGAACATGGCCTAGACTACGAAGAAACTTTTAGTCTAGTAGCGAAGCTTCCAACAATTCGCGTCCTATTCACCATTGCTCTACATCACGGCTGGCATGTAATATCTCGTTCCCTTACTGTTCCTCTCTGAATTGGATTTCCCTCCCAGAATCGGCCAGGATGAAGTTGAGATCGTCCAGGCCGATCAGTGCATGGAAAACAGCTGATTTCTGGTGTGTTTTCTGGAAGAATTTCTGGACAGGATCGTCCGGGCCGATCGTGAGATCGTCCAGGCCGATCGGTACTGTAGAAATTATCGGCCAGACAATAGCCCTGGGTGAGGTCCAGGACGATCAGGATTTGGTCTGATCGTCCCGGGACGATGTGAATATCGGCCTGGCCGATCAGTTCACAGATATAAGAAAATCAGCTCGTTTTGAGGAGAGAGAAAATCATTTTATAAAAACGAAAATATCTGAGGAGAGAGAAAGAGAAAGGGAAAAAGAGAAAAGCTGGTTTTCGGAGACCGCGGAGCGCTTTTCGTCCGACGCTGCTGTTGGGAAAAGTGAAGATCTCGTGGTAAGGACTCCGAATCCTATTTCTGTTTTCAAAGATGTTGTGTTTTGACTGAGTTGAGATCTGTTTTGTGTTTTCGTAGTCGACTTTTCGACATGATTTTGATTTGACACAACTTTCACCGCACAACTTTTAGAGTGTTATAGATATGATTATTCTACACGATTTGACTGTATTCTACGAATTTTCTTCCGGTCGGAATTGATTCTACGCGATTTTAATTGAATAGAAAATTATCAGGATGTTTTCTGACTTGGTTTCTGTAGAATAAAAGTCTTGCATTGATGTTATAGATATTCTATTGTAATTTGGTAGAATTTGGAAATCGTGTCTTTTTGCAGGATTTTTGTGTAAATTTGACCGACTGCCGTTACGCTGCCCGATTTTCGTATGATTTCTGATTTGTCTGAAATTGATAGATTGAATTGATATGTGTATGACTATTGATATGATTGTTCTAGATTTCTTTAATATTGCTTATTGCATCGATTATTGCATTGATTGATTGATTGATCCTGAAAGACAAGTGGAAACCTAGTTGAACGTTGGTTATAGAAACCAACGTGTATTGAACGAACTACAACAGCACTATTGATATAGATTGACCACTACAACAGCATTATTGAACGAACTACAACAGCACTATTGATATAGATTGACCACTACAACAGCACTATTGATATTGAACGATTGATAACTACAACAGCATCATGACTAGTGTTTGTGCTTGTCGAGTAAGACCCTTGTATGGAATTGTATGATCTTGCATCGTATGGATTTCCTGATATGCATTGATTTATTGATTTGATGGATTTATCGAATTGATTTCTTATCGTACGGATTCATTGATTTCATTGATTGATCATTGAGCATTGATACTATTGATTATTGATTATTGACATTGATATAGATATTGCATTGATAGCATGGACATGGACATCGTATAGATTCATTGTATTGCCGCCTAGATTTTGTAGACTCGCTGTTGCTATTGTTCTACACCGTATTGACTGTTGTATAGATTTCTTGTCAGACTGGATTGAAGTTTATCGTATTGCTTTCCTCGATTGACTTCATTAAATAGATCGTACTGATTTGACCGTATTGATTTGATTGACGGATATTGATTGATTGCGTTGATTTATCGAATTGCCTGCCGCTGCATTGACTGGTTTTATTGACTATGGATTTCCACTGCATAGAATTGATGATCATTGATTCATTGATTTCCGCTGCATAGACTCATTGACCATTGACTGATTCAGATTGATAGATTGACATGCATATTGATAGCATCGCCTTGCTTTGATTTCAGTTGTAGGCTTTGGTGACCTGCTGGGCTATTGTAGCTCATTATATGTGGTTTAAAATTTTCAGGTCCGAGCAAGGCAACTGGAATGGAGTTCGATCAGAATGTCAGACGAATCCTTTCGCTACACGGATCTTGGGGCGTCACAGGTGGTATCAGAGCAAGTGTAGTGAAAGGATTTGATTGATAGTTTGATAGAATGAATCCATTCTATTCATTTTGCATACATAGTGATTGACATTTGATTGATTGCATTGTGTGTTTGTTTAGATTTCGACGAGTTTTGTTTTGGATTTGGATTTCGATCGATTTGGTTTGCTTCGTGTTTTGCTTCGTACCTTTAGGGAAATGTCGGGACGACATTTTTCTAAGGTGGGGAGATTGTAATATCTCGTTCCCTTACTGTTCCTCTCTGAATTGGATTTCCCTCCCAGAATCGGCCAGGACGAAGTTGAGATCGTCCAGGCCGATCAGTGCATGGAAAACAGCTGATTTCTGGTGTGTTTTCTGGAAGAATTTCTGGACAGGATCGTCCGGGCCGATCGTGAGATCGTCCAGGCCGATCGGTACTGTAGAAATTATCGGCCAGACAATAGCCCTGGGTGAGGTCCAGGACGATCAGGATTTGGTCTGATCGTCCCGGGACGATGTGAATATCGGCCTGGCCGATCAGTTCACAGATATAAGAAAATCAGCTCGTTTTGAGGAGAGAGAAAATCATTTTATAAAAACGAAAATATCTGAGGAGAGAGAAAGAGAAAGGGAAAAAGAGAAAAGCTGGTTTTCGGAGACCGCGGAGCGCTTTTCGTCCGACGCTGCTGTTGGGAAAAGTGAAGATCTCGTGGTAAGGACTTCGAATCCTATTTCTGTTTTCAAAGATGTTGTGTTTTGACTGAGTTGAGATCTGTTTTGTGTTTTCGTAGTCGACTTTTCGACATGATTTTGATTTGACACAACTTTCACCGCACAACTTTTAGAGTGTTATAGATATGATTATTCTACACGATTTGACTGTATTCTACGAATTTTCTTCCGATCGGAATTGATTCTACGCGATTTTAATTGAATAGAAAATTATCAGGATGTTTTCTGACTTGGTTTCTGTAGAATAAAAGTCTTGCATTGATGTTATAGATATTCTATTGTAATTTGGTAGAATTTGGAAATCGTGTCTTTTTGCAGGATTTTTGTGTAAATTTGACCGACTGCCGTTACGCTGCCCGATTTTCGTATGATTTCTGATTTGTCTGAAATTGATAGATTGAATTGATATGTGTATGACTATTGATATGATTGTTCTAGATTTCTTTAATATTGCTTATTGCATCGATTATTGCATTGATTGATTGATTGATCCTGAAAGACAAGTGGAAACCTAGTTGAACGTTGGTTATAGAAACCAACGTGTATTGAACGAACTACAACAGCACTATTGATATAGATTGA
Source organism: Dendrobium nobile (assembly GCA_022539455.1). Taxonomy (NCBI): domain Eukaryota; kingdom Viridiplantae; phylum Streptophyta; class Magnoliopsida; order Asparagales; family Orchidaceae; genus Dendrobium; species Dendrobium nobile. The sequence continues at coordinate 79,761,354 of CM039736.1, forward strand.
CCACTACAACAGCATTATTGAACGAACTACAACAGCACTATTGATTTAGATTGACCACTACAACAGCACTATTGATATTGAACGATTGATAACTACAACAGCATCATGACTAGTGTTTGTGCTTGTCGAGTAAGACCCTTGTATGGAATTGTATGATCTTGCATCGTATGGATTTCCTGATATGCATTGATTTATTGATTTGATGGATTTATCGAATTGATTTCTTATCGTACGGATTCATTGATTTCATTGATTGATCATTGAGCATTGATACTATTGATTATTGATTATTGACATTGATATAGATATTGCATTGATAGCATGGACATGGACATCGTATAGATTCATTGTATTGCCGCCTAGATTTTGTAGACTCGCTGTTGCTATTGTTCTACACCGTATTGACTGTTGTATAGATTTCTTGTCAGACTGGATTGAAGTTTATCGTATTGCTTTCCTCGATTGACTTCATTAAATAGATCGTACTGATTTGACCGTATTGATTTGATTGACGGATATTGATTGATTGCGTTGATTTATCGAATTGCCTGCCGCTGCATTGACTGGTTTTATTGACTATGGATTTCCACTGCATAGAATTGATGATCATTGATTCATTGATTTCCGCTGCATAGACTCATTGACCATTGACTGATTCAGATTGATAGATTGACATGCATATTGATAGCATCGCCTTGCTTTGATTTCAGTTGTAGGCTTTGGTGACCTGCTGGGCTATTGTAGCTCATTATATGTGGTTTAAAATTTTCAGGTCCGAGCAAGGCAACTGGAATGGAGTTCGATCAGAATGTCAGACGAATCCTTTCGCTACACGGATCTTGGGGCGTCACAGGTGGTATCAGAGCAAGTGTAGTGAAAGGATTTGATTGATAGTTTGATAGAATGAATCCATTCTATTCATTTTGCATACATAGTGATTGACATTTGATTGATTGCATTGTGTGTTTGTTTAGATTTCGACGAGTTTTGTTTTGGATTTGGATTTCGATCGATTTGGTTTGCTTCGTGTTTTGCTTCGTACCTTTAGGGAAATGTCGGGACGACATTTTTCTAAGGTGGGGAGATTGTAATATCTCGTTCCCTTACTGTTCCTCTCTGAATTGGATTTCCCTCCCAGAATCGGCCAGGACGAAGTTGAGATCGTCCAGGCCGATCAGTGCATGGAAAACAGCTGATTTCTGGTGTGTTTTCTGGAAGAATTTCTGGACAGGATCGTCCGGGCCGATCGGTACTGTAGAAATTATCGGCCAGACAATAGCCCTGGGTGAGGTCCAGGACGATCAGGATTTGGTCTGATCGTCCCGGGACGATGTGAATATCGGCCTGGCCGATCAGTTCACAGATATAAGAAAATCAGCTCGTTTTGAGGAGAGAGAAAATCATTTTATAAAAACGAAAATATCTGAGGAGAGAGAAAGAGAAAGGGAAAAAGAGAAAAGCTGGTTTTCGGAGACCGCGGAGCGCTTTTCGTCCGACGCTGCTGTTGGGAAAAGTGAAGATCTCGTGGTAAGGACTTCGAATCCTATTTCTGTTTTCAAAGATGTTGTGTTTTGACTGAGTTGAGATCTGTTTTGTGTTTTCGTAGTCGACTTTTCGACATGATTTTGATTTGACACAACTTTCACCGCACAACTTTTAGAGTGTTATAGATATGATTATTCTACACGATTTGACTGTATTCTACGAATTTTCTTCCGATCGGAATTGATTCTACGCGATTTTAATTGAATAGAAAATTATCAGGATGTTTTCTGACTTGGTTTCTGTAGAATAAAAGTCTTGCATTGATGTTATAGATATTCTATTGTAATTTGGTAGAATTTGGAAATCGTGTCTTTTTGCAGGATTTTTGTGTAAATTTGACCGACTGCCGTTACGCTGCCCGATTTTCGTATGATTTCTGATTTGTCTGAAATTGATAGATTGAATTGATATGTGTATGACTATTGATATGATTGTTCTAGATTTCTTTAATATTGCTTATTGCATCGATTATTGCATTGATTGATTGATTGATCCTGAAAGACAAGTGGAAACCTAGTTGAACGTTGGTTATAGAAACCAACGTGTATTGAACGAACTACAACAGCACTATTGATATAGATTGACCACTACAACAGCATTATTGAACGAACTACAACAGCACTATTGATTTAGATTGACCACTACAACAGCACTATTGATATTGAACGATTGATAACTACAACAGCATCATGACTAGTGTTTGTGCTTGTCGAGTAAGACCCTTGTATGGAATTGTATGATCTTGCATCGTATGGATTTCCTGATATGCATTGATTTATTGATTTGATGGATTTATCGAATTGATTTCTTATCGTACGGATTCATTGATTTCATTGATTGATCATTGAGCATTGATACTATTGATTATTGATTATTGACATTGATATAGATATTGCATTGATAGCATGGACATGGACATCGTATAGATTCATTGTATTGCCGCCTAGATTTTGTAGACTCGTTGTTGCTATTGTTCTACACCGTATTGACTGTTGTATAGATTTCTTGTCAGACTGGATTGAAGTTTATCGTATTGCTTTCCTCGATTGACTTCATTAAATAGATCGTACTGATTTGACCGTATTGATTTGATTGACGGATATTGATTGATTGCGTTGATTTATCGAATTGCCTGCCGCTGCATTGACTGGTTTTATTGACTATGGATTTCCACTGCATAGAATTGATGATCATTGATTCATTGATTTCCGCTGCATAGACTCATTGACCATTGACTGATTCAGATTGATAGATTGACATGCATATTGATAGCATCGCCTTGCTTTGATTTCAGTTGTAGGCTTTGGTGACCTGCTGGGCTATTGTAGCTCATTATATGTGGTTTAAAATTTTCAGGTCCGAGCAAGGCAACTGGAATGGAGTTCGATCAGAATGTCAGACGAATCCTTTCGCTACACGGATCTTGGGGTCGTCACAGGTGGTATCAGAGCAAGTGTAGTGAAAGGATTTGATTGATAGTTTGATAGAATGAATCCATTCTATTCATTTTGCATACATAGTGATTGACATTTGATTGATTGCATTGTGTGTTTGTTTAGATTTCGACGAGTTTTGTTTTGGATTTGGATTTCGATCGATTTGGTTTGCTTCGTGTTTTGCTTCGTACCTTTAGGGAAATGTCGGGACGACATTTTTCTAAGGTGGGGAGATTGTAATATCTCGTTCCCTTACTGTTCCTCTCTGAATTGGATTTCCCTCCCAGAATCGGCCAGGACGAAGTTGAGATCGTCCAGGCCGATCAGTGCATGGAAAACAGCTGATTTCTGGTGTGTTTTCTGGAAGAATTTCTGGACAGGATCGTCCGGGCCGATCGTGAGATCGTCCAGGCCGATCGGTACTGTAGAAATTATCGGCCAGACAATAGCCCTGGGTGAGGTCCAGGACGATCAGGATTTGGTCTGATCGTCCCGGGACGATGTGAATATCGGCCTGGCCGATCAGTTCACAGATATAAGAAAATCAGCTCGTTTTGAGGAGAGAGAAAATCATTTTATAAAAACGAAAATATCTGAGGAGAGAGAAAGAGAAAGGGAAAAAGAGAAAAGCTGGTTTTCGGAGACCGCGGAGCGCTTTTCGTCCGACGCTGCTGTTGGGAAAAGTGAAGATCTCGTGGTAAGGACTCCGAATCCTATTTCTGTTTTCAAAGATGTTGTGTTTTGACTGAGTTGAGATCTGTTTTGTGTTTTCGTAGTCGACTTTTCGACATGATTTTGATTTGACACAACTTTCACCGCACAACTTTTAGAGTGTTATAGATATGATTATTCTACACGATTTGACTGTATTCTACGAATTTTCTTCCGGTCGGAATTGATTCTACGCGATTTTAATTGAATAGAAAATTATCAGGATGTTTTCTGACTTGGTTTCTGTAGAATAAAAGTCTTGCATTGATGTTATAGATATTCTATTGTAATTTGGTAGAATTTGGAAATCGTGTCTTTTTGCAGGATTTTTGTGTAAATTTGACCGACTGCCGTTACGCTGCCCGATTTTCGTATGATTTCTGATTTGTCTGAAATTGATAGATTGAATTGATATGTGTATGACTATTGATATGATTGTTCTAGATTTCTTTAATATTGCTTATTGCATCGATTATTGCATTGATTGATTGATTGATCCTGAAAGACAAGTGGAAACCTAGTTGAACGTTGGTTATAGAAACCAACGTGTATTGAACGAACTACAACAGCACTATTGATATAGATTGACCACTACAACAGCATTATTGAACGAACTACAACAGCACTATTGATATAGATTGACCACTACAACAGCACTATTGATATTGAATGATTGATAACTACAACAGCATCATGACTAGTGTTTGTGCTTGTCGAGTAAGACCCTTGTATGGAATTGTATGATCTTGCATCGTATGGATTTCCTGATATGCATTGATTTATTGATTTGATGGATTTATCGAATTGATTTCTTATCGTACGGATTCATTGATTTCATTGATTGATCATTGAGCATTGATACTATTGATTATTGATTATTGACATTGATATAGATATTGCATTGATAGCATGGACATGGACATCGTATAGATTCATTGTATTGCCGCCTAGATTTTGTAGACTCGCTGTTGCTATTGTTCTACACCGTATTGACTGTTGTATAGATTTCTTGTCAGACTGGATTGAAGTTTATCGTATTGCTTTCCTCGATTGACTTCATTAAATAGATCGTACTGATTTGACCGTATTGATTTGATTGACGGATATTGATTGATTGCGTTGATTTATCGAATTGCCTGCCGCTGCATTGACTGGTTTTATTGACTATGGATTTCCACTGCATAGAATTGATGATCATTGATTCATTGATTTCCGCTGCATAGACTCATTGACCATTGACTGATTCAGATTGATAGATTGACATGCATATTGATAGCATCGCCTTGCTTTGATTTCAGTTGTAGGCTTTGGTGACCTGCTGGGCTATTGTAGCTCATTATATGTGGTTTAAAATTTTCAGGTCCGAGCAAGGCAACTGGAATGGAGTTCGATCAGAATGTCAGACGAATCCTTTCGCTACACGGATCTTGGGGCGTCACATGGCAGGTGCAGCAACTAGACGTCTCAAACACATTTCTTCACGGAAGTTTAAACGAAACAATCTTCATGCGTCAACCAAAAGGTTTCGAGGACAATGTTCACCCAGACTACGTATGCCATTTACAGAAAGCCATTTACGGGCTCAAGTAAGCCCCACGTCAGTGGTATACGACCTTCACCAAGTATCTCACAACAATTGGATTCCAATACAGCAAAGCAGACCCGTCCTTAATGATCTACCGTAGAAATCACATACAAATATTCCTTCTAGTATACGTGGACGATATTCTTTTAACAGGTAACGACAGCAATGCCATAGATAATCTTCTGCAACAATTGCATACGCGGTTCACCATGAAGCACCTGGGAACAGCTAACCAGTTCCTCGGCATTCACATCAAGGCACTCCCTGATAAGTATTTTTTGTCTCAATCTGCGTATGCGTTTTCTTTACTTAAACAGACTAAACTATGCAACTGCAATTCTCTGGAAAATCCTTCGTCTATGAAACAACCAACGCAAATAGGTAATGACGAACTGCTGCCTGACGCATCCACATACAGAAGTATCACAGGTGCATTGCAGTATCTCACAATCACAAGACCAGACATTGCTCATGCCGTAAACATTCTATCTCAACATATGCACAGTCCGGAACAAATCCATCGCTACCTACTGAAGAGATTACTCAGGTATATCAAAGGAACTATCAGCTTCGGGCTACCCATCACAAAATCCTCTCTCACTCTCCGCACATTTTCTGACGCTGACTGGGCGGGTGACCCAGTCACTCGAAAATCCACATCTGGTTTCTGTACCTTTCTCGGCGGCAACATTGTCTCCTGGACGGTTAAGAAACAAACCACCGTCTCGCGCTCCTCCACCGAATCAGAATACAGGGCACTAGCGGCTACAACTGCCGACACGATTTGGCTAAAACGACTCCTTGCCGATTTTCAGATCACCCATGACGAACCGATCTCAGTATTCTGCGATAACACCTCGGCGATAGCACTGGCGAATAATCCGGTATTTCACGCAAGAACGAAGCACATTGAAATCGATCAGCGATTTATACGTGATCACATTCAGAACAAAACTATCAATCTGCTTCCGATCAGCACAGTTGATCAAATCGCTGATATACTAACAAAACCGTTGCCTACCCTTCACTTCAAACAATTGAGATCCAAACTAACAATCGCAGAAGCATCGTCAGTTTGCGGGGAGCTGTTAATACCTAATCATCATTAGTTTATACTAATATGTAATTATACATCTCTGGTAGCATATTTACATATTAAACCAATGTGATTGAATCACGTGTAAAGGTCTCACCTACAGCCTATTTATAGGCATCTGTATTACTGTTCTGTGAATAAGAAAATACGCATGCTATGGGTTTTCCATTATAACTTTCTTGTCCTCTTCTCAATTCATCGTCTTCTTCAACTCCGGTAGAGTTCACCGGAAATACATTTCAACACTTGTTGCATGCTAGAATATACACGGCGGTAGAGTTTGTAAATTCGCGTCCGAGCATTGCACGAGTATTCCGCACACAAACAGAAAGAGAAATGATAGAACACCAAGGTTTTTACGTGGAAAACCCAAAAGAGGGAAAAACCACGGGGCCTCGCCCAGTTGTAAAGTTCCACTAGTATTTGTTTGAAGTACAAAGACCGATTCGTCTTACAAGTCAAGACGATCGATTTACAATCAGTCTCACAAAAGTTATAAAGTTCTGCAAATTCCTAGCGTTTCCCGAAAATCCGGCAAAGTTCCGGCGTCTTCAGGCTGCAGGAAGAGCTCCGGCGGTGGTCGAGGAGGAGCTTCTTCCTTCTCATTCTTCTCTTCTTCTTCTCTCTCTTCACTTGAGTCCCCTTTGTGTAGAATGAGAGCTCTATTTATAGTTTTTCTGGAGTGACATAGCTCGTAAATAGGTGTGATATCGTGGGCGAATAAGGAGTGGTTTGAATGGACGGTCGATATTGAACCCTTCGATCGTGTACCGTTCGTTGGACATTTGGAGGCCTTAATAATGTCGGAATTCAGTGATATTGGGCTCGTTAGATTTGTCTCGTCGAGTCGCTCGATACGAGTATAAGCTCGTTAAAATCGGAGACCGTTTTGTAACTCAAATTGCGGTTTGAACCTTTCAACAGCGCTTTGGGTCCTTGATTCGGACTCATTTGGGCTCGTATTGGGTTGATCTTGGTGTCGTTAGGTTCGTATTTCCGAGACGCTCAGTTTGACTATAAGCTCACTGAAATCGGAGTTCGGGTGCTCCCGGAATTAATTTTTGAAGTTTCCAACTAGCTTTTGCCTCGAGATTCGTGTATGCACTCTCTGCCGTCCATGTATTCTATACAAGATCATGGCCGTTAGTCTTGCCATCCCACCAGAGCGTCGTGTGCGAGCGAGCAAAATCATAGTTTTGTGATGCTGTATCAGGTCTTGATGTATTTTGGTGCCGTTGTGCGTCTGGATTGATGTCCGGACGAATCCGGACACCGAACGTAATAATTTTCCCCATCTTCCTATGGGGAACTTTGCTCTTGCTCGACAATGACTAAGCAGAGCTATCTCGATTACATCTTGGGCTGAGCTCTCAAGTATAAGTAAAAAATGGACGAGTTTAGCTCGAGCTGCTATTTTGATGGAATATTGATAAAATATTACTACTAGAATATGATATTTTAATGTTTATAAACAATAAACCACTTGAGACTACAATAATATGCTATTTAAAATTTTCATACTTGGTAATGATTATAGGCACCATTCAAATAATTATTCCACCTTTTTAGAATATGAAAGTAATTTTTTTTTATATTGCATATATTATAATAAATTTCTAAAAAAAATCCTCAATAATATTAGCTTCATGCCTAAGTGAAAAAAAATTAAGGATACTTTTAAAATCATCAAATTATGTTCTAAAATTTTTTACTGTCTCTATTGTTGAATATAGATATGAATGAATTAATGATGTGTAGAGGAGGAGAACTTATTACGTGCGGTCATTGGATGCCATATTGAGGTGAACCAGAACTCACCACATAATCATTTTGCTGTGTATCGCGTCTATGTACCGGTCGACGTGACTAATTCTGGTTAATCTATGAACGATCCGGTGGCCGCACGTGTGGAAAAGAGGAAGTATTCAAAATGAAAATTCAGACTATTTTTCAAAATATATAAAATAAGAAGATATTTAGCTAATTATATATAAATAAGGCACAAAGTAAAATTTCCTATGCTTTCAGCACAAAGCATCAAGCCACCTATACACACGAAAATATAACCATATACACTTGCCACGTGTGACGGTTTGGACCCCGAATTCCAGTTGGCCGGAACACGGAGCCGCGGGTTGCGGCGGACCAATCTGTTCCTCTCCGCTCAACAGCGTCAGGCTTCAACTTATTTTAGGTTATTATCGCATAGAAATTTCTATGTGTATGCACTCTCTGCCGTCCATGTATTCTGTACAAGATCTTGGCCGTTAGTCTTGCCATCCCACCAGAGCGTCGTGTGCGAGCGAGCAACATCATAGTTTTGTCCGCCCTCTCCATTAATGAAAATTTGTGAAGGTCCATTTAATCGAACGAAGTTCTCTTTCTCGTCTCCAAACCCTACTGTGGAATAAGATTTATCCAGTTCATTCCTCTGATTTGCAAGTAGTGAATTCGTGGGGTGAAGTCGGTGTGCTGATTCGAAGGTAAGCCTCTGTAAAGTTTATCAAGTTTTGCTGCAGCTTGAATTTATTGCGTCTCCTTTGATCCGGCTGCAAATGGTGGCTAAGATGCGCAGATAGGATCTAATTGACTATTTTCCATCGGACTGTTGTAGATGAGTGGTGTCTCCTTCTCGCAGCGTTTGTGTTTTTCTTAGCTGTCTTGGTTCCTTTTAATTTGCTCGTTATTGATGGCAGTTTTTAAATTTTTATTGTAGCTGTGAAGTGCGACCAATGAAAATGCAAATGTTGTTTAGCGATCTGAATCTATATTTTGTCATGAAACTGAGCAGCAGCTGTGATTTATGTTGCAAGATTAACTTGCGCATTTGTTTGTTAACTTTCATTTTTAATTGCAGCAGTATGAATTGTTCTGTTTTTCATTGTCTCTCCTGTCACGAATCGGTTCTGAATCTCTGAGTATAACGGTGATGGGATTGTCAAAGCCACTCCCCGATCTATCATTACCATTGCCGTGAGAAGAACAATACTACAATAACATTCATAATTGGCTTGTAATGAAAGCTTCTAAATCCAAAATACAACTAATAACTTAGAACTGTACTTAAACTTACCCATTCCTTTCTTATTGCTCTTAGCCTTCAATGGCCTCATCGAGCTAAACTTGCATAAAAAATATTGACATATATCTGGGTGAGTAATGTAAATAACTTATTGGGTGAACAAATGTAATACAGTAAAGTAATTTAAAGAAAATGAAGCAATATGCATGTTAGTTATTATCTATGAAATGTATACTAATCATAATATTTGGCTTCTCATGTCATTAAAATTTATATTAGTTTTGGACCATAAGATGAAGGGGCATAAAATAAAAAATAAAATAAAACATTGTTCTAGGATTATATGGAGACATTTAAAAAATATTAACAAAAATGAATTTAAGAGTAAGATTCTAGATTATAAGATTTTTTCTATGCATGAGGAAACTAATGTTATGTTGGAAAAATTAGTTAATAATAAAAAAAATGTTGTAAAAGATGTGCTTGGACTATTAATAGGAAAAGCTCATAGTAGTAAAAATAGTTGGTGGTGGAATCAAAATCTGCAAGAAAAGATAAAAAAAGAAGATTTTTTATAAAAATTAGTTTAAATGTAAAAATTCTGATAATTATGAAAGATATTAAGAGGCCCCTAAGGAGTCTAAGAAAGTAATATGCAATGCAAAGATTTTAGCTTTTAATGATTTATATAATGAATCAGATACTAAGGAGCACAAAAGATATATGTATAAGTTAGCCAAAGATATAAGTAGTAAGGATGAAGATCAAAAGTGCTTTTATTAGAAGAGGATATTCAAATGTGGATGAGATATTTTGCTAAACTTTGCAATTATGATTGTGAGAATGCGATTGACTTTAGTTACCTTAGCATCCTAAATGAAAATAAAGATTTTATTTTTATCGGTGTATTAGTAAAACCGAAGTTAGAGAGGCTTTAAAGAAAGTGAAGTGTGAAAAAGCTGTTGGACCTGATAATATTCTAATAGAGGTGTGCAAATGCTTAGGAGATGAAGGAATTTCTTGGCTTACTAACTTTTTAATATTATTTTGAAGACTAAAAAGATGACAGATGAGTGAAGAATGAGTATCTTGATTCCTATTTTTAAGAATAAAGGTGATGCACAATTTTGTGCGAATTATAGAAGAATTAAGTTGATGTGTCAGACTTTAAAACTATGGGAGAGAGTTATGGAGCATCGGTTGTGGCATGATACTAATGTTTCTCAAAATCAATTTGGATTCATGCCGGGTAGGTCTACTATGGAAGCTATACATTTATTGAGATGTTTGATGAAGAAGTATAAAGAGAATAAGGAGATCAACATATGATATTTATTGATTTAGAGAAAACGTATGATAAAGTTCATAGAGAAGTGCTATGGAGAGTTCTTGAAAAGAAAGGGGTTAATAATGCTTATATTCAAGTCATTAAGGATATTTATGCTGGAGGTGTTACTTGTGTTCAAACACCAGATGGTTTGACCAAGTATTTTCCTATTTCAGTTGGATTACATCAAGGATCAGTCTTAAGCCCATATCTTTTTGCTTTAGTCATGAATGTTCTCACTAGACAATTTACATTTTAGATATCTTGGGTCTTTTGTTCAGAGTGATGGTGAAATAGATGGGGATATTATTGTTAGAATTCAAGTTGGATGGTTGAAGTGGAGGAATGCATCGGGCTTGTTGTGTGACACTAATGTTTCTCAAGCCCGGTGCATTCCTCCACTTCAACAAACACGATGGAGTAAAAAAAAACATCAGTGTCACACCGCAACCTATGCTCCACAACTCTCTTCATAGTACTATTTCATTGACTAATAATAATTGTTAAACTTAAAAAAATCTTAGAGATTTAATGCATTATTATATTTTAGAATGCTTAAGGATTATTTAAATCATTACATAATTATTTTATTGTAAAAAATCATCTTATATGAATCCTCTAGGAAACATAATTCCTTTCTAAGTTTATTATTTTTACATCAAGTAATTAATTATTCTTCTGAATGATACAATTTACACCTTTTCTTAAAATTAAACTAGGCGACTCGATTAAATCCTTGTCATCCATTAATGATTTTTATTTAATTGTTGATTTTTTTAATGACTTTCTGGTCTTTACATTTCTTGTCATCTTATTGATAGAGGATTGAATTATGGCAACATGCTAAAATAAAGTTTAGTATAGCAATGCCTGTAAAAGAATGGCTTTCATTGAATTGGGAGTAACTTATTCTTCTCCATCTTAATTCCTCTCAATGTGGTACTTGACACCTGTAATGAATGTCTTTTCTCCCACTTCTCACTTTATCAGCTTCAGCTCCTGCCATTATCTTCCACTTGCTGATGATATTTCACATAAAATATGCCTTTTGCTATTTTTGAACAATTTTTAGTTTTCTTTATCAATTCATGCATTTCCGTTCACAAGTTGTCAATTTCTTGTTTATTTTTCAGGGAACTGCAATTGAGCTGCAGTATAACAAAAAGACTATTGGAAAATTGCTGTTACTGCTGATATCGTGGTATTTAGGATGAATTCTTTATCCTTGTCCACATCATTTACTGGAGAGGGTTGCAGCTTTGTGTCTGGTTCGTACATTCATGTTAGAAAAGATATTTTCGGAGTTGAGCTGTACCTAAATCCATCAAATGGAGTAAATGGAGCTTGGTTGAGGCATCTCCCACAATCACGTTACAAAAGCAGGTGCAAATTCAGCGTTAATGCTAAGGTTAAAAAGGGGCAGAAGCACGATTATCCATGGCCAGATGATATTGATCCAAATCTAGAAAGTGGACACTTGACATATTTGTCTCATTTTAAACCTCTATTAGAGAAGCCTAAGCCGGTTACACTTGAATTTGAGAAGCCGTTGGTTGAGCTGGAAAAGAAAATAACTGACGTGAGTTCTTTGTTACATAAAGCTCTAAATACGTACTTGTACCCTATCTTTGTTTTTGTAGAAAAATGTTTTTAAACTCAAATCTGTCTTATATTCAATAAATCTGCTGGCATATTATGACGATTTCATTGACCTAGGAAATAGCATTTATATTTGTAAATAAAGGTACCAAATGTTCTTATAGGTGCGCAGAATGGCAGATGATACTGGGCTGGATTTCAGCGATCAAATTAATTTACTGGAAAGGAAGTACCAAGAGGTTAGCTTCATGAATGATATTTCTGTATTTTTCACATTCTTGGATATAGGAAAATAAAAGAGATATTCATTTATAATATCATTGGAGTTAGTTGCTGTTATGACCCATGAAATTCCAAAATGTTTCTCGTATGCAGTAATGATATATTTCTTATATTTGAATAAAGCTTAACATGGGAACTTCACTAGCCGCATTTTTAAAGTTGTGCCCTAAAAAAAAAATCTGTTTACAAAGTATTACGTGACAATAGTCAATATTGTTGTGTATATTTGATGAAACGACGGTGGAGACAAAGGTCACGCCCCACATTGATTTCTTTTTAGTCAACAATGAGGCGTAACAGAAGCAGACAATCTATTCAAACATATTTCACACTAATACCCATTTTGATTTTACTAATCAGGATCGAATAAGTGAAAATTAGTCTGGCTCAATCGGCACAAAATCTACATTACACCTCTTAATCATCTAGTAGATATAGCATAAACATTGATATGCAAGCTCGTATAGTTTAAATCTTCAAAATAAACTGCATAACTACTAATTTTATAGGAAATTTTTATATACTAGAAGCTTTTAATTTATATTATGTGCTTTCTTTTCTATATTACATTGAAAACTGGACATTCATCCATAATACTAAGACATATGATAAGTTGGGTCACTTTATATGGTCTCACCTGCTCCTTTTCCTTTCCTAAAAAATGGTCATCCTAATATCTAATGAGCTAAACGCTGGATGGAAAAAAAACAAATCCAATATAAGGTGCAAACATATAAGAAGGATTTTTTAAGAATGTTGATATTTTGAACTAACATGAGCATTTTTTATTATAGATATAGCTGGCTTATTGTAGTGATATACTTTAAAGAAAAAAAAAGTTTTGTTATTTAAATAAAAGAAAGATTTAATTTTAAATAAGGAGCATGAGTTTTTGAAAGAAAATGAAATACATCTATCAAGTGTTAAATTTTGAAATATACTCTACTTATCAATTACTTGCACTATTTTCACCACTTTAATTTTCTTTTTCATTATTACTCATTACTTTTTTTAGAAATATTATGTAATGCAAATAGGCTTTTAGTGCATTTATATTATTGGTTCTCACCTAACCCGTTGGCCCTAAAAATCATTGACAAAGTTTGGACAATTGGACATGACAATTATTAATGGCCCTTCGATCTCAAGGTTGAACTTATTGTATCAACTTTCTAGTATGAGATTTAGGAACTTTTTTATTTCTTATTGAGGCTCATCTTGTCAAAACTTTTATCTCTCTCAGCGCAAGTTATCATAGTTTGCCAACCTATCTCATATGATATGGCCTTTTATTTGCTTCTTTCAATTTAAAATCTTTTCATCATCATTTAAAATTGTTTAACATTGATATTCACCTCTTATCAAAGATGAATATGGTATGTAAAAACCAATCTCTATGTACTTTTTTTTTTTACCAATCTCTATGTACTTAAATAAATATTATGTTTTATCAAATAATCGTATGAATTGAACTAATAAAAATATTTCAAAGTCATTTAAACTAGTGATTCTATAAAAATGTATTAGATTTGTAAATATCAGCATACCATGCTTAGTATCAATAAATATCTATTTGCATGCTTGTAATTGGCTCTGTAATTGCCCTGACATTGGTAGCAGGAATTTATAAACCACCAAATGGTGGCTCCAGAGTCTTCGGTGTTGATGATAAAATTAATCAATTAAATATTGGCTTCACGTCCCAATTGGATAGTGAATGTGGTGTTTTGAAGTTCCATTTAACACAGGTGAAATATGAGGATTAATAATCATAATTTGATGTATCACCCACGTGTTCAAAATGTAGAGGCACAACTGAATAAACTAATAGAAGTGAATGAGCAGGCTCTGTATTATTGCAAGATCGTACTTGAGAATTTTAGTGAGTTCATTAAATATTTATTTTATTATGTAATTTAATATTTTTCTAATATTATACTTTTGCTGTTACTATAGCTTATATTTGACTAGCCAAAGATGAAAATATAAATCTTTCCTTGTGGAGTCGACAAAAAATTGCATCTCGGCCTCATGCTGGGATAGTTTTAAGGATATTGTTGGTTCAAATTTTTAGCAGATAGTTAAAATTTAAGATAAAACACTCTCCAGATATTCCACCATCATTTTGCGAGGAGTTTATAAAATGGTTTCACGTTGCACATAGACGCAAGTGATAAGAGAAAAATAACTAAGTCAAAATTGCATCTATTATGATTAGCTTTATTTCTTATGTTTTCGTGTAGGAAATAGGTTAAAAATCATGAAAATAGAACCGGTGCCACAAATTCAGCATCGCAGCAGAGATTTAAAAAAAAAAAAAAATGCTAGTGAGCTTAGTGCCGTGGTGCTATACAGGAAGCGCCACAACGCCAGATTGAGCGCTGTAATGCCAAATCACCCAACGTTACAGCTAGAAATAGTTGCATCAGTGAATAAATGCGAAAGATGGTGAACCGACGCGTTGGTCCATCAAGTCAGCGCCACAACGCTAGTTCATTTATCTTGCTTGGGGTTATAAATAGTAGCCTTAATATTCATGTGGAAGGGTTGTCAACTTGGACAGACGTGCGTGCATGACTGTGAGTGAGTGTGAGAGACTATTTTTGGTGGGGAATTAGCTATTTTGTACCTGTGAGTAATTTTATTAAGCAATATTAAAGTGAATTTAAGAATTTCAATCCTCATGGGAACGATACTTCTCTCATCACTTTATTACTTGGCACAATATGTACACTTATGTAGAACATGAGTAACACCGTAGAATTGAGCAAATCATATTTAAAAAGCAAAAGTGGTCTGTTGAAAGTGCTTTTTAGCAAACTCTTATAGTTACTTACCCATTCTTACAACGAGAGATAACTTTCATTTAATGCTGTTCCTACGCTAAGTATCAAACGTATAGTAGCATTAAATTTGAAATTGAGTGAATTTTCTCATTTTGCACTTAAAACTGATGGTGGGGGGAATGATAACTAGCTTGATCAAGATACTATAATTTTGTTGTCACTGCTGTCATGGTTGAAATGGAGGAATGCATCGGGCTTGTTATGTGATAGAAAAGGGATGTGATAGAAAAGTCCCCTTCAAACTTAAGGAAAAAATCTATAAGATGGTGGTGAAACTTGCAATGTTTTATGGTGTAGAATATTGGCCATTAAAAGTGAAGCATAATATTAAATTATATGTTGCAGAGATGAGGATGCTCAGGTGGATGAGTGGCTTTCTCTTAGAGACATGATACAAAATGAGCATATACGTGAAAAGGTTGGAGTAGCTCTAATTGAAGATAAGATTAGAGAGAGTCGCCTTAGATGGTTTGGTCACATAAAACGACGGTCTTCCAATGACCTGGTTTGGAAAGTAGATGTATTATATTTATTGTGCAAATGCATCGTATTGGTAAAAAAAATAAAAAAAAGTATTATATTTGACTTATGTTAAGAAAAGGTAGAGGTAGACCTAAAAAAACATGGTTAAAAATATTAGAAATTATATTTTTTTATTAGATTTAAATGAGAATTTGACTCTTAATAGAACATAATGAAGAAAAAGGATTCATGTAACCTACGACACATAGTGGGATAAAAGCTTGATGCTGTTCCTATTGTTGTTGTTGGTTGTCATAGTTTCTAATCTACTTGGGGATGTTTGGCTGGCTGAACAAGGAATGCAATGCAAAATGAATACAGTGTAAAAGAAATGAGTGTAAAAGGATTACTTTGTAGTTGTTTGGATGAATATAAAATAAATGCAGGTGAATGATTATTTTTTGTTTGGTTAGAAGTAATGAATGTAGAGTAAGGTCCTAAATGGTGATGGTTGACTGCGGTGACAGGCGGCGAAGGACAAAAGCTGATGGTGGGTGGCGATCAAGCAAGCTTGGGGTATAAATAGTTTTCACTCAAAATCGGAGGAGTTTGGTTTACACTCAAAATGAAATACTTCACTTAAATTACATTTTTTATACTTTGCTTCATTTTGTATTTCAATCAAACACCAAAAATTATAAAACTCCCGCATTTGGAATAATTTACACCCTAAAGTAATCCAACCAAACATTCCCTTTATCATAAGAGGTAGTTGACTCAACCTGACCAAATGATTCTTGTCGACAATTATATGTTGTTTAGCCTAAAGGTACCTTATAGGCCTTAGGTGAATGCTTGTCTAAGAGGACTAATAAAGGGTTTTATTCCCTATTAAATATACCCCATGATTCATTACTCCAAGGTTTTTAACCATTGGAGAACTTATGGGCTCTGGTTATGATCGTAATTTAATGATGTCATTTTACAACAAAACAATCTAGTCAAAGGGCCCTAGTCATAAATATTTACATGTTATGCCATTTAGTGATAAAATTACTTGTTAGATGACACATGCAAGTATGCCACATCCTTACTGACAATAGATTGTTTTTGAATAAATCTTTGGGATATTCTCTATAAGACATTGACTTTTTGTGAATTAAAGTTATTCATTGAGTTATCACTATGGACAAACAGTTGGGCAGTGTGCGTATTTTTGCTTTAAGTTTTAGGGTGATAGATTTCACTCAAAACATTTTGAATTATTATTGTATATTTTTATATTTTTATTTGAATATGACCTCAAAATGATTTACATTGGGATTTGTGGGTATTTTAATAAATAAAATCCCCTCATGAATCAAAACAACTAAAATAATTTTTAAGACTCAACATAACCTTGTGCTCATCTCAACACACTATTTGTGTTTTCAATGCATATAGATTTTTGAAATTTATATGATATTCTCTCTCTTTGGCGGAAAACACATGTAATAAAGCATTGATGCATTTATATTTTGGCTTATTTTGTTTTGATGTAATTTGAACATTATTAGTTGTGTTTTATGTTTTTTTTAATGCTATCCAATGATGGAGAACATCCAATGATTATTGTAGGATGTGCTTGGGCATGTCAAGGCTTGGTTTGCTAGTATTTGGGTCCTTTTTGTTCTTTGGGCTGCTTGCTGTGGTTCGGTTTAGGCCTTGGCTGCTCTCGGGTTGAGCTTTGGCTGCTTGGTTTTGAGCTAAAAAAAGTTGGGTTCTACTTGGTGCTAGCTCATTAATGCTTGAGCTGATGTTTAGCTCATTATGTGGAGGATTAATTACACTTCTTAGCTCATAAATATGAAAAAGGTATGTGGAGTGGTGCTTGTTTCTTCCCCTTCTTGTGTCTCTTAGGCTTCTTCTTTGTGCTGTACCCGTGGAATAAAGCTGGGTGCTGGTTGCCTTTTCGGTTTTTCCCCTGTCTACTTTCCTGTGACTTCTTCTGCCTGGTTTCTGTGTTGGCTCTTTGGGCCACTCCCTGGCTGCTTTCTCGTGGTTTCTCTTGCCTGGTTTCTGTGTTGGCTCTTCGGGTCCCTCCCTGGCTGTGTTCTCGTGACCTCTCCTACCCGGTTCCTGTGGTGATTTTTGGGAGCTGTTTTGTGTTAACTGCTGCCCTTCCTCTTGTAAAACCCGGAATTCGTCATTTGAGTGCGTCGCACGCATTTCTATGCAACGCGACGAACTTAATTGAAATTTTGATGTCGTCGGAATTCGACGAAACAAATTTTATTAAATTAGTCATGAAATTTTGATCGAAATAATATAAAGAACTTATATCTAATTTCGCGCGGTTTTGAAATTAAAATTCGCCGAAGATCGTTTAAGTAATTTTTGGCTAGATCTTTCATTTTTACCCCTAAGAGCTCTTAAGGGAAATGATTCTAGTGAGGGGTACATGCGTCATTTGAATATCCCTCTCCCTCTTAAGCCAAAACAATGTTTAGGGACCGAAATATTTTGGTCCCTTGTGTTTCTCTCGGCCGAACGAAGGAGGGCGGGCGGCATAGAGGAGGGAGCGTCGGGTGCTTGCGTTTTCCGGTGACCGACGACGGTTTCCGGCGGGCTTTTATAGGGAAGTGGAAGAGAAAGCTAAGGGAAGAAGAAAGGTAATATTTAAACTTGAAAAACTTGTTCTTTTCCCTTAAATTTTTATGAACCAAATGTTTAGGGTTTTGCTTTTGATAGAATTTTCTTTAGAATAGTGTTATAGCTTGTTTATGTCCATGTTTCTAAGTCATAGTCAAGAAGTTCTCTTTAAAAAAAAACTTAAGTTTCAAATTAGGATTTCTCTTTTTATGTTTTATTTTGTAGGGATTGTTAGAAGAATGTGAGGGAAGGGTTATGGATTAAGAAATGCAAAGTTTTCTTAAGAATTTTTAATTTTAAAAATTAGGAAAAGCTTAGGGTTTTTCCTAACTTAGGGATTCTAGGGTTGCATGTTCACTAAAGCTATTCCTAATGATTTAGAGATGTCTCTAAATAAAAAAATTATAATTTTAAGAAAAAATAATTTTCTTAATTATTTTATGATTTAATTCCGGAAATAATAATGATTTATTTATATGTATAAGAAAGGGGAATGTTTTAGAAGGACTTAGAATAAATTGGATGAATTTTTAGGTTCCTATAAATTATATTTTATTTAAATCCGAAATTTATTAATAAAAAAATAAAAATTTGGTATGAGATTGATGATGTTGTAACTTAAGAATAGGTGTAGGAAGATTATAGGAAGCTTATAAAAGAATAAGAAATTTTATTTTGGCAAAAAGGTTTAAGTTAAATTATTTTCTTTAGGTGGTGACAAGAAGAAGAGTAATTAACGAGGAGAAGAGGAGGAATTCATAATTTTTAGAGGTATGAATTCTTTTCCTTACATGTTCATTTGTTATTTCATGTTTATTATATGTTAAAGTCCTTATGACATGTTTTATAGAAATGAAATATTTGTTACATATGTAATATACTTCATTGTTTCTTTCATGCTTAAGTGCTTAAGTGTAATCATTACATGTATCAAATTCATGTTTAAAAATTTTATGTCAAACATTTTATATGAAAATGAAGGAATGTATACTCATATGAAAAGAATATAGAAATGATTGTGCATGATTGATTACGGAGTACCAAAGATGGTGCAAAAGCACATATGAACAATACGGGAATATTATGACCCTTGGGGCAAATGAGGAAAAATGAATAAATGGCCAAAAGAGGTTTGTGTACCTGATCAGTACACCCCTGATACTCCGGGACAGTTGTATATGTTAAATAAGTAAGCATTTTGAGATGACATTCATTTCATTTACATATCTAATGACATATGCATATGACACCTAAATTATCTCTCATTCATATTACATAAACAAGATAACATGTGTAGAAAAAGAATAAGCATGTTCCCTTTAGTTTAAAAATGAAATTTTCATTTAATAAGTTATGTGAGCATGTTTAGGCTCAGAATTCCTATTGAGCATTAACTCATTCTCTAGTGTGGGACACTTTTCAGGAGAAACTGGAAGAAGAGATGGCTGATAACCCGAGGTTTACTTACAGTCGTCGTACCCTGGGTGACAGGTTCTTTTATTGTGTTTGTTTGTTTTACTAGTTGTAGTTCCTTACTTTTGGATGGCTTATCATATCATGATTAGTTAAAAGTTAGCCATCTTGTATATATTGTGAACACTTTTTTGGAATGAAAAGAAAAATGTTTAGAGGCGCTTTTGTTTGTTCTTAAGGTATTTTTAAAAAAAATTTGTTTATATAAAAGATGATTAGTGACTGATCTGAACGTCCGATTTCGTTCCCGCCTCGTATATATGAGCTAATCGGGCCGGATCGTGACAAGAGTGGTATCAGAGCACAAGTTTAGGATCTGAATCCGTATAAAGCGCCATTAGGCTGATGGATGAGTCTTAGACATTTTAGGATTATATGATGATGTGATGATGATTGAATTTGTTTTATTTTAATTGATTTAGGGCTATGGATCAGGAACCCGATGCCACTGATGGCAATACTGATGGGAATAATGATCCAGTTGGTAGAGAAGTTCCAGCAGTACCCTCTGTAGTTCAACCTGCTGCCTGCTGGTGGTAGTAGCACTACCATGGATACTTTCAACCAGATGATGGCGGCTGTAACGCACTTGATTCAACATTCACAGGAACAGCCCCAGTCTAGTTCCAGGAGAGAGCCATTGGTAGACAAGTATCTGAAGATCTTTCATGACATGCGACCACCTCTTTTTGCTGGAGTAGGAGAGCTAATGGATGCTGAAAACTGGCTTTTGAGGATCGAGAAAATCTTAGAAGGCATGCAATGTCCTGATGATCGGAGGGTGACTTTAGCCACCTTTGATCTAGATGGGGAGGCTGAGAGATGGTGGAGAGGACAATTATTGGAGAAGTTTGGTGCTAGAACAGCTTCTCAGATCTTATGGGATGACTTTGTGAAAGTCTTCAGAGATTGGTTCGTGCCTTCTTCTGCTAGGAGAGAGATGCATGAGAGATTTATGCGACTGGTGCAAGGTGATCGGACAGTCATGCAGTATGAAGCTGAGTTTACCACACTGTCCCGCTATGCCTCTCAGATTATTGCTACTGCTGAGGACAAGTGCAATAAGTTCTTATCAGGGCTTCGCGATGTGATTCGCCAACCATTGGTTCCTCTAGGAATTGAAGATTATGCTGTGTTGGTTGAAAGAGCAAGGAGGATAGAGGTTGATTTTCAAACTGTTCAGAAGAGGAGAGATTTCCAACAGAAGAGGAAGGACTTTGAGAGGACCAGGAGCTTCCAGACTCATTCTGGAGGTTTTAGTATGTAGAAGACCAGAACTGATAGTGGTGGGAGTTCTTCCAGTGCCAGAACTTGTGACAAGTGTGGCAAAATGCATAGAGGGGAATGTTTTTTTGGTTCCAATGTTTGCTTTTGGTGCAATCAGCCTGGGCATATGACTAGGAACTGCCCAAGAGGTCCAAGGGAGGGGAGGTCTAGTGCTCCTCCACCTCAGCAGAGTACTGGGAGACAGCCTACTGTTGGTAGACCGAGAGCTCAAGAGTCTATTGCTTCTGTTTCAATGCCTAGTCATCCGATTGCGAGACCTGTTGTGCAACCAAGGGTTTATGCCATTACACAGCAAGAAGCCAATGAATCTCCTAATGTGATTACAGGTATTATTCATGTCAAATGTTTCCCTAGTTGAGTACTTTTCGATACTGGAGCATCGCATTCATTCATTAGTCAGGAGTTCATTAAGAAGCATGCATTGGATGTTTGCACTATGCCTACTACATTGTCAGTTCTGTTACCTGATGGGTCTAGTATGACTGCTACACTTATGTGATCCACTTTTCTCACTATTTGTGAGGAGTTTGATGTTGTGTTGATAGTTTTACCCCTGTTGGAGTTTGATGTGATTTTAGGGATGAATTCGATGTCAAATCAATTCATCTCTATAGACTGCAATAAGAAGGTGGTGAAGATCAAGTTTATTGGAGGACAGAAATTTGTTTTCTAGGGCCATCGAAGTGTATCTTTTATGATCATCTCTTCTATGAAGGCTTGTAGTTTAATTTTGAAGGGGTACCCAAGCTTTCTAGCTCATGTAAGGGACACTTCAAAACAAGTGTCAGAGTTGAAGGAGATTGCTGTGGTAAGAGACTTTCCTGATGTGTTTCCTGAAGTCTTACATGGAATGCCTCCTGTTAGAGAGATTGATTTTTCAATCGATCTTGTACTTGGTGTTGAGCCTATTTCAAAAGCACCCTATCGTATGACGGTTAAGGAACTTCAGGAGTTGAAGTCTCAATTACAAGAACTACTGGAGAAGGGATTTATTCGCCCTAGCACTTCACCTTGGGGAGCACCAGTTCTCTTTGTAAAGAAGAAGGATGGTAGTATGCGACTCTGTATCGATTACAGGGAGTTGAACAAGCTTACCATTAAGAACAAATATCTTTTGCCGAGGATTGATGACTTGTTTGATTAGCTAGTGGAAGCCACAGTCTTTTCCAAGATTGACCTGAGGCCTGAATATTATAAGTTGAGAATTAAGAAGAAAGACATCCCGAAGATAGCCTTTAGCTCAAGGTATGGACACTATGAATCCACAGTGTTACCTTTTGGGCTAACAAATGCCCCAGCTGCTTTTATGGATATGATGAATCAGGTCTTTAAGCCAATGTTAGATAGTTTTGTCATTGTCTTCATAGATGACATTCTTATCTATTCTTGTGATGAAGAGCATCATGTCAAGCATCTCCGCGCAGTATTGCAAACTCTAAGAGGCAATGAATTGTTTGTCAAGTTCTCTAAATGCGAGTTTTGGCTGAAGAATGTGGCTTTTCTGGGTCATGTCATTAGTAGAGATGGTATTTCTGTGGACCAGCATAAGGTGCAGGCTATAGCTGAATGGCCAAGACCTATGACAGTGACTGAGATACGGAGTTTCCTTGGGTTAGCTGGCTACTACAGAAGGTTTGTAGAGGAGTTTTCCAAGATTGCTGCACCTTTGAGTAGATTGACGCAGAAGACAGTTAAATTTGAGTGGAGCAGTCAGTGTGAGGAAGCCTTTCAAGAGTTAAAGACTCGCTTGATGACTGCACCGATTCTTACGATTCCTTCAGGTACTGAGGGATTTCAGATTTTCAGCGACGCGTCGCTGAAGGGTTTGGGTTTTGTCTTGATGCAACATGGGAGAGTAGTTGCCTATGCTTCTAGGCAATTGAAGAATCATGAGAAGAACTACCCAACCCATGATTTGGAGCTTGCTGCTGTAGTCTTTGCCTTGAAGATTTGGAGACACTACTTATATGACATACATTGTGAAGTGTTCACTGATCACCAGAATCTGAAGTATATCTTTTTCCAGAAAGAGCTGAACTTGAGGCAGAGGAAATGGATGGAATTGATTAATGACTATGATTTGAACATTCAGTATCCGGGAAGAGCCAATACTGTTGCTGATGCCTTGAGTAGAAAATTGCCAACGAAGTTAAATAGTTTACTAACTCAACAAGAGAAGCTGATTGAAGAGATGGATAGATTGGAATTATCAGTGGTACTTCCTACAACTGAAAATGTAGGATGGTTGAGTCAGTTGACTGTGCAAGTTGATTTGAAGATTAAGATAGCTGAAGCTTTATGGAAGGATCCAGATTTTGTGAAAATCATTCAGTTAGTAAAGGCTGGGCATAAAGATGATTTTATTCTTGATGAGGACAATCTCCTTTGATATAAGGGCAAGGTCTGTGTACCTAATGTTGATGATTTGAGGAAGGATGTTCTTTATGAAGCTCATCACTCTACTTACACTATCCATCCTGGTAGTAGTAAGATGTATTAAGACCTTAAGGGTTTGTTTTGGTGGCACGGGTTGAAGAGGAGTGTAGCTGATTTTGTTGTCAAATGCAATACTTGTCAATTGGTGAAGGCGTAACATCAAAGGTCAAGTGGATTACTTCAACCCTTACCGATTCCAGAGTGGAAGTGGGATGATATTGCAATGGATTTCGTATCGGGTTTACCTAGATCTCAGCAAGGTCATGATGCTATTTGGGTTGTCATTGATAGGCTTACAAAGTCTGCTCACTTTTTGCCTATCCGATTGACTGATTCAGTTGAGAAGCTAGCAATGCTCTATGTGGCTGAGATTGTACGGTTACACGGTGTGCCAAAGTCTATAGTATCTGATCGAGATGGTAGATTTACTTCTAGACTTTGGAAGAAAGTACAAGAGGCTATGGGTAATTTCTTTTCATTCCAAAAAAATGTTCACAATATATACAAGATGGTTAACTTCTAACTAATCATGCTATGATAAGCCATCCAAAAGTAAGGAACTACAACTAGTAAAACAAACAAACACAATAAAAGAACCTGTCACCCGGGGTACGATGACTGTAAGTAAACCTCGGGTTGTCAGCCATCTCTTCTTTCAGTTTCTCTTGAAAAGTATCCCACACTAGGGAATGAGCTAACGCTCAATAGGAATTTTAAGCCTAAACATGCTCACATGACTTATTAAATGAAAATTTCATTTTTAAACTAACGGGAACATACTTATTCTTTTCCTACACATGCTATCTTGTTTATGTCATATGAATGAGAGATAATTTAGGTGCCATATGCATATATCATTAGATATGTAAATGAAATGAATGTCATCTCAAAATGCTTACTTATTTAACATATACAACTGTCCCGTAGTATCAGGGGTGTACTGATCAGGTACACAAACCTCTTTTGGCCATTTATTCCTTTTTCCTCATTTGTCTCAAGGGCCATAATGTTCCCGTATTGTTCATATGTGCTTTTGCACCATCTTTGATACTCTGTAATCAATCATGCACAATCATTTCTATATTCTTTTCATATGAGTATATATTTCTTCCTTTTCATATAAAATGTTTGACATGAAATCTTTAAACATGAATTTGATACATGTAATGATTACACTTAAGCACTTAAGCATGAAGGAAACAATGAAGTATATTGCATGTGTAACAAATATTCCATTTCTATTAAACATGTCATAAGGGCTTTAACATATAATAAACATGAAATAACAAATGAACATGTAAGGAAAAGAATTCCTACCTCCAAAAATTATAAATTCCTCCTCTTCTCCTCGTTAATTACTCTTCTTCTTGCCACCATCTAAAGAAAATAATTTAACTTAAACCTTTTTGCCAAAATAAAATTCTAATTCTTTTATAACCTTCCTACACCTATTCTTAAGGTACAACATCATCAATCTCATACCAAATTTTGATTTTTTTATTAATATATTTCGGATTTAAATAAAATATAATTTATAGGAACAAAAAAATTCATCCAATTTATTCTAAGTCCTTCTAAAACATTCCCCTTTCTTATACATATAAATAAACCATTATTATTTTCGGAATCAAATCATAAAATAATTAAGAAAATTATTATTTTTCTCAAAATTGCAATTTCTTTTATTTAGAGACATCTCTAAATCATTAGGAATAGCTTTAGTGAACATGCAACCCTAGAATCCCTAAGTTAGGAAAAACCCTAAGCTTTCCCTAATTTTTAAAATTAAAAATCCTTAAGAAAACTTTGCATTTCTTAATCTATAACCCTTCCCTCACATTCTTCTAACAATCCTTACAAAATAAAACATAAATAGAGAAACCGTAATTTGAAACTTAAGTTTTTTTTTAAAAAGAAAATTTCTTGCCTATGACTTAGAAACATGGGCATAAACAAGCTCTAACACTATTCTAAAGAAAATTCCATCAAAAACAAAACCCTAAATATTTGGTTCATGAAAATTTAAGGGAAAAGAACAAGGTTTTCAAGTTTAAATATTACATTTCTTCTTCCCTTAACTTTCTCTTCCACTTCCCTACAAAAGCCCGCCGGAAACCGTTGCCGATCACTGGAAAATGCCAGCACCCGACGCTCCCTCCTCTATGCCGCCCGCCCTCCTTCGTTCGGCCGAGAGAAACACAAGGGATTGAAATATTTCGGTCCCTATACATTGTTTTGGCTTAAGAGGGAGAGGGATATTCAAATGACGCATGTACCCCTCACTTGAATCCTTTCCCTTAAGAGCTCTTAGGGGTAAAAACGGAAGATCTAGCAAAAAATTAATTAAACTATCTTCGACGAATTTTAATTTCAAAACCGCGCGAAATTAGATATAAGTTCTTTATATTGTTTCGATCGAAATTTCGTGATGAATTTAATAAAATTTGTTTCGTTGAATTCCGACGACATCGAAATTTCACTTAAGTTCGTCGCGGTGCATCGAAATGCGTGCGACGCACTCAAATGACGAATTCCGGATTTTACAATCCTACCCTCCTAATAAAAATTTCGTCCACGAAATTTAAGATGAGGATAGCACTTACTCATTTCTGACTTTTCCCACGTGGCATTCTTTTCCAATCCATGCTTCCATAGGACTTTCACGAACGGTATCTATTTGCTTCTAAGTTGCTTCACACTGAACTCCAGAATACGATCCGGTTCTTCAACATATGTAAGATCTGGCTGTAAGTCCACATCTTCCGATATGATCTTATTTGGATCATCCGATATATACTTCCTTAGTGAAGAAACATGGAACACATTGTGGACAACATATGTAGTGGGTAAAGCCAATCTGTAGACTACCTTCCCAATCCTTTCCACTATCTCAAAAGGACCAATGTAGCGGGGACTAAATTTGCCAATCTTGCCAAAACGAAGTACATCCTTCATAGGCCTAATCTTTATGAAAATAAGGTCTCTCACACTGAATTCCACAAATCGGTGCTTAGCATCATAATACTTCTTCTGTCTATCTTGAACTGCTAGCAACTTATCCCTGATCAATCTGATTTTGCTTGTGGCATCATCAACAAGATCTGATCCAATTTCCTTCCTCTCACCCGCCTCTACGCTTTTGTTTGTTCTTGAGGTCTTTTTAGAAAAAAAATTGTTTACATGAAAGATGATTAGTGACTGATCTGAATGTCCGATTTCGTTCCCGCCTTGTATATACGAGCTAACCGGGCCGGATCGTGACACCTCTTCCTCTTACCTGATTGGTTTGGTTGGAGGTAGAAGTTGGCTGTTTTGCTCCCCTTTCTCTCCTATAAATATGAATTATTTTGTCTTGAGGAGGTTGTTGATTGACTTGAGATAAGTTGCTAAAAACCTGAGGGTTTCTTCTCTTGGAAAAGCTTGAGAGCTTGTTCTACCTCTTTTCTCCTCTATTTCATCTTGGCTTCTAATCTCTTCTTATCTCCGCAAGTTCCACTCTACTTGTATCCTTATTCTTGAGCTATTGGGAGATGTTTGTTGGCTGATTTGGGAGACATTTGCTGGAGGAGTTTGATAGGACATTGGACCCTTTTGCTATGGTGGACCCTCAGTTTGCAAGCCTAAGCATTTTATCATATCTTTCGGTCTTTCCTACTTCTCGTTGCATGTGAGGAAACCGCTTGTCGGTTGTTCTGAGGATAGTATTTTTATTTTATAATTTTGTTGCGTTTGTTTTTACTTTTTCGTTTGTTTGGATGTTTGCTTTCTAAATTGAATTGAGCTGGGTTTCATTTATCCTAGTGTTCTCCTATTTGTCTTTTCTTTCTAGTTTGCCCACATCAAGCATTCATGGAAATCCTCTATCATATGGAAGGCTCTCATCTTGAGAACCCTTTATCGGGATACCCACTAAAGACGCTTTCTATCCACTCTTTTTGCTCCACTTCCACGATTCTCTTTTTGAGCCCAATTCAACGCCTCTTTGAAGTAAGGATCTTATTGCATAGAGAATACAAGTGATTGCAAGGCAAAATAAAGAGGAGAGGTAGAGAAGAAAAAAAGAAAAAAAGAAAGAAAGAAAGAGTTTATTATTAAGTGGTCATCATCAAATTGGTACCGTAGTAATCTCCCCATGTATCACTTTATCAAAAGATTTAAACTATTTAGCATTTATCTATTTGAAGAAATCTTGATCTTCAGTTTGAGAAGTAGGTTATATTATCGGTAAATTTATGTTTATTTTCTTAAAATGTTCTGCATTGATAATGAAGATACTGCTTGATGACATAAAGGTGAGGTGAACAATTACCGTTAAGTAAATTCAGTTGACCTTACAAAATTTTGTTTATAACCGTCAAACAAGGGAAGCTAAATGTGAAGGAACAAGTATGAAAAGCTATAATAATATGAAATGTAAATAAAATTTGGCCTTTACATTATCATTGGACATTTCCGGCTTTTTAAATGCAAAATTAATTATGTGGTCAGTTTGATGGATCTCCAAATTTTGTTTTTCATCTGCCAATCTTTTGATCTTATGCAGTTTTTTTAGATATTATTTATCATTAATCACTTCTCGGGCTCTTAATTTTAATTTCCTTGACGTATTTTTGCCATATTTTCTGCAGGCTCTAAAAGATCTATACACCCATTTGACTCCAATTCAACGTCTTAATATTGCCCGGCATCCAAATAGGCCAACATTTCTGGATCATGTTTTGAACATAACAGATAAAGTATTTTCTCTTTACTACTTTTTTTTTTCCACTCATATTTTATCACATTTGCTCATCGTCTTATTCTTTTCAGGCTTATGTTTAAGACTTTAAGCTCATTCTTTTCTTATTATTTGTTCGATGCTACTGTCCAGTGGGTGGAACTTCATGGCGATCGTGCAGGGTATGACGATCCGGCTATTGTCACTGGTCTTGGAAGTATAGATGGTAAAACTTATATGTTTATTGGTCACCAAAAGGGAAGGAATACAAAAGAAAACATTCATAGGAATTTCGGAATGCCAACTCCGCATGGGTAATGATATATCATGGGTTTCATTACTTCAATCCTTACTAGTGCTATGTTTTGGCGACTGCTGCATGTAAAATGAGACTTAAAAATGGTTTCATACGAACTTTTATTCTGTTCAAAAGCAAATTATCTTATACGTGATAATAATTCAAAAAGTTGTTAAGTTATTTAAGGCCAGTTTCCTTATTGATAAGTATGGCTTTGGACCTATGTTTCTCAATTATGCTTCATCTTTAACATGCTAGAATAGGTCGTGGAACTCCATTTGAAATTGTACTGCCCTGTATAGATACCGGAAGGCCTTGCGCATGATGGAGTATGCTGATCACCATGGATTTCCCATTCTCACATTTATAGATACGCCTGGTGCCTTTGCTGATCTCAAGTCCGAAGAAATTGGTCAAGTAAGTCTCATTCTATAGTTTTCTATAGTGTTTGAAGGTTATCGTGTTATATTTGTCTCAAATAAATAGCATGAAATTATTCAGCTTGTTGATATGCATGCAGGGTGAAGCAATAGCTTACAACCTGAGGGCTATGTTCGGGTTGAAGGTCCCAATAGTCACGGTTGTCATTGGTGAAGGTGGATCTGGTGGAGCTCTTGCAATTGGTTGCTCAAATAAACTGTTTATGTTAGAAAATGCAGTCTTTTATGTTGCAAGGTGAGGTGACCATCATAAGTAGTGTAACTACATTTACAAAAATATTCATTAGTAGTAATCTGCTTCAGTTATATCAGTCTTCACCAAGTCCAATTCTCGACTCCCAACTCCCAAAATGCATGTTTACACACAAACCACATGAAAAATAGGATTTATGGTTCTCTCTTTAATTGTTTAATTTAGAGTTCAAGTTTTAGAGCTATTGCTAGGTTAACTTCATTTGAACTTTGGAGGCCATGGGCTCTAATATTGGAAACCTCCTATTTTCAATGAGGGATAAGATTGCATAATTAACCCATTCCCAACTTATGTATTGGTGGGAGACTTGTCTACTGGGTGCGCCACTTGCTTGACTTTTGAGTAATAATAGAGCCAAAACTTGATATCGAACTGGACATGCGTACTGTGATAATTACAATTCATGCTTGGCTGAAACTTTAGTGCAAATCTAGGAGATATAGTTTTCATTTTTACAACAACAACAACATCAAGCCTTTATCCCACTACGTGGGGTCGGCTACATGAATCCTTTTTCTCCATTGTGTCCTATTAAAGGTCAAATTCTCGTTTAAATCTAATATAGAAAGGTCATTCCTAATATTTTATAACCAAGTCTTTTTAGGTCCGCCTCTACCTTTCTTAACATCAGTCAAATCTAATACCTCTACTATCCTAACCGGGTCATTGGAAGGCCGCCGTTTTATGTGATCAAACCATCTTAGGCGATTCTCTCTAATCTTATCTTCTACTGGAGCTACTCCAACCTTTTCACGTATATGCTCATTTCGAATCCTATCTCTAAGGGTAAATCCATTCATCTACCTAAGCATCCTCATCTCTGCCACACTTAACTTAGTATTATGCTTCTCTTTTAATGGCCACCATTCAGCACCATAAAGCATTGCAGGCCTCACTACCATTTTATAGAATTTTCCCTTAAGTTTGAGGGGTACTTTTCTATCACACAACAAGCCCGATGCATTCCTCCACTTCAACCATCCAACTTCAAATTCTCTTGATAATATCCCCATCTATTTCACCATCACTCTGAACAATAGATCCAAGATATCTAGAACGTGTACTCTTATTAATGACTTGATCGTCCAAAGTCACAATCCCTTCACTAGGTCTATTACTACTAAAATTACACTCCATATATTCCGTTTTAGATCTACTCAAGCCTTTTGTCTCTAATGTTGACCTCCATAATTCAAGTTTACTTTCAATTCCCTCTCTAGTTTTATCAACAAGAAGAATATCATCAGCAAAAAGCATACACCAAGGTACATCCTCTTGCAAATGTCTAGTGAGAACATCCATGACTAAAGCAAAAAGATATGGGCTTAAGGCTGATCCTTGATGTAACCCAACCGAAATAGGGAAATACTTGGTCAAACCACCTTGTGTTTGAACACAAGTAATAGCTCTTGCATACATATCTTTAATGATTTGAATATAAGCATTATTAACTCCTTTCTTTTCAAGAACTCTCCATAGCACTTCTCTTGGAACTTTATCATATGCTTTTTCTAAATCAATAAAAATTATATGTAGACCCTCCTTATTTTCTATATATTTATCCATCAAACCTCTTAATAAATGTATGGCTTCCATAGTCGACCTAACCGGCATGAATCCAAATTGATTTTGAGAAACATTAGTATCACGCCGCAACCTATGCTCCATAACTCGCTCCCATAGTTTTAAAGTATGACACAGTAACTTAATTTCTCTATAATTCGCACAATCTTGTGCATCATCTTTATTCTTAAAAATAGGAATTAACACACTCATTCTTCACTCATCTGACATCTTTTTAGTCTTCAAAATAGTATTAAAAAGATTAGTAAGCCAAGAAATTCCTTCATCTCCTAAGCATTTCCACACCTCTATTGGAATATCATCAGGTCCAACAACTTTTCCACCCTTCATTTTCTTTAAAGCCTCTCTAACTTCGGTTTTACTAATATGCCGATAAAAATATTATTGAAAATTAGAAAGATTACCCAAATGTTAATTAAAAATTTTGCATTTCCTGCCCTTGATTAGAACTTTTAAAATATTGTCAAACAATTTATTTTATTTTCTTGGATTATTATATTGTACATTTGGTCCCTTGGAAATCCTGCTTTGTTTGAACCTTGAGATGCAAATTTTGCATAATTTATGATCTTCGAACCATATGTCATAGTAGTGATGTTTCAGCAAGCCTGGGACATCATTGAATATGCTAAGGTTCCTAAATATTGGTGTGTTCTGTGTATACAACCGTTAATTATGTTTCTTAATCTTAGTGGGAGGATCATTTGGAGTAGTTTATTCATCCATGTGATTTTAAACGGTTGTTGTCTTCGTACATCTTATTTTTAGATCATAAGAGACTACAATTTCAGTTCATGTGATTATTATCCATCCATGCTTTCCTAGGTCTCTTGTATTTCATGCAGATATGTACTTGGACTTTCAAATAATTTTTATTTACATTTTTTTCCTTCAAAATTTAGCCCTGAAGCATGCGCAGCAATTTTATGGAAAACTTCCAAAGCAGCTGCAAAGGTAAGATGATTTTTTTTTTGTGCTCCTGTAATTATCCAATCAGGTGTTAGCTAATAATAAAGTATGGCTCCTGTTTGTAGGCGGCTGAAAAACTCAAGATCACAGCCACAGAACTTTGTAAGCTCAAAATTGCAGATGGGATTATTCCGGTATATGCTCTTGAATTATTGAGATTGGTCATTTATTTGCTTGTTACTATTTGAGTAAATGAAAGCGTGTATATATTCTTGTAGATCTATCAAATAATTTTCAGCAGAAGTATTCTGCCAATGCATTGTGGTGTCGAATTGGTCTGGGTTAGGGCGTAGATGAGTTGAGCTGAACTAGAGTTATCCCTAGCTTGAGCTTGTGCTTCTGCAAGTTGGAGTCAACTTATGAGCTGGCTCGTTTATTATTAAAGAGAGAATAATTATGTTCCAAACAATACTATAATAAAATTGTAAAAGAAATAAAAAATTAAAAGAGAAATAATAAAGAATCACTTGATATAAGAAAATGAGATATAATTTTTAAACATTTTTAATAGCTTTACACTTAAATCTCATGAACTGTAATATATTTTAAGTTTATTTTACATTAATATTTTTTAAATGAATCAGCTCATGACCTAGTGAGTCGAATCGAGACTGGCTCAAACTTGGCTCATTAGATCATCAAGCTTGGCTCACAAGCTATTTATCAAGCCGAGCTCGAGTCGGTTTAACTCACACCCATAATCTTGGTTTAGTTTGGATCCAACTTTGATGAATATTGAGGTTTGGTCTAAATTTAGTGGTTGTTTTGATAAGCATCTAAACCAGATCCAAATCCATTTGATATTAGCAATTCAAATCACGCCACTCAAGGAATAGGGAGGGGAAATTAGGAGTTGTGTTTAAGATTTTTTTTTTTCTGTTAATTCTTGTTGGCTGCTATGTGAGGTGTTAACTATGATTTGAGCCACATTTTCTTACAACTTTTATCCTTGCTATTTTTCATATGCCTCTTATGTTAACTAAAGCCCTTTCAAATTAATTCTTCCTGCCTCTATATGGCCCTTATATTTTATACGGCCAAATTACCTTTTCTAATGTTCATTTGGCACCTCATTAATGTAATCATTTTTCATCATGTCATTCCTATATTATTTATAATCTAATGCTGATTGCATTTGTTAACAAAAATCAAACAACATTGATGCAAATGATTTCTTGGATTAAACCTATAGAACTAAAAGGGAATTCATCAAGATTTTATTTACTCGCTGGACCTTTAGTGCTACTGAGCACTATGAGAAAACTCATGGAAGGGGCGTAATAGAATGAAACACATCAGGTTCACGTGTAGCTATCCGCTGTTATGATGCAAGCTATTTA
Organism: Dendrobium nobile; assembly: GCA_022539455.1. Lineage (NCBI taxonomy): Eukaryota > Viridiplantae > Streptophyta > Magnoliopsida > Asparagales > Orchidaceae > Dendrobium > Dendrobium nobile. Next base: position 79,794,693 of record CM039736.1, read on the forward strand.
ACATTATGTTCCGATTAATTTTCATGATATTTTCAACTACTTTATTTAATGAGCATTATAGTGCATCCTTGCTTCTAGAGCCTTCTTTCTTTTCTTTCTGATCTAGCTATTCCTTTTTTTCACCATTTATTACTATATGATCAATCATGTATGCTAGTGCAGCATCCAATGAAATGCATGACGTTTTGGTAGTTGTTCCTATTTTGAATGTTTGTCTGGATCACAGGAACCCCTTGGTGGTGCGCACACTGATCCGACATGGACATCACAACAAATAAAGGTTGCAGTTACGAAGGCCATGAAGGTAAAAATTCAAACAAAGCGTTCATTCATGGTATATAGAATAAATTAATGCCTTGTCGAAAGATGCCTAAAAATTATCGGTTAAGACTTCTCTATTTTCTTGTATCTCTTGAGCACTGCTGAAATGGATAAAAGTTGGCTGAACGTTGACCAAAATTAGGTATAATTAGTTTTATGTCATCATCTAGCATTTGTAGTTGAAAAGAAAAACACGGTTTTGAAAACGGGACCGGATTGGCCGGTTCAACCGTGAACCGGACATATAGTCGATTTCGGTCCTCATGAAAAACTAGCCCAGCATCAAACCAGTGAGTATTGGTTTGATCCGTCGATTCAACCAACCGATCGTTGAACCTGACCTGATTTTTACGAACCGGTCAGTTAAATTCATAATCTATTTAAATAATTTATTTTAATATAAAATATTTTATTAAATATTAAATTAATGTAAATATAACATATTTTATTTAATAATAGCAAAACATTTAATAATGATTATGTATCAATTAAGCACTAACAAATCATACCCATATAGTCCTGCACCCCATGTGAGCTCTTAACCCATGAAATGATGAAAACAAGAAAAGCTATATAAACAATACACGACAAAGCTCTCAAGTGATGTAACAATTAGTTAAAATTTCTACTTTAAGACATATACATTATATATTTTTATACATTTTTTAAATAATAAGAATAATATTCATTTTATTGGTTAATTATATTTAATTATTTATCTATTTTTTTTTTATTTTTTAAATATACATTATTAAAAATTAAATTTTATCTATTTATTAATTTTAAATAATCTAATATGAATGATTTGTACTTGTATAGTTTAAATGTGAATTTAATATAGAATTTATGGTTGTAAACTTTATCTAAATATATAACATATATTACAATAGTTTATAATAATTTATATTAAATTGAACATAAATTAGTAATAATTTATAACCCTATGCAACATCTATGATATGTTTTGAAAAGCAAGTCTTCATTCTATTTATAAGGCTTTGTTACGGTTTAGTCTGTAACTTATAATTATCGGTTAAAACGTGATCATCCTAGGTATAGGTATGTTTGAAAAGCAAGTCTTCATTCTCTTCATTAGTCTTTCGGGAGGATTTGGTTTTTAACATATAATTACCTGTTATCACAACTGCATCTTGGGTAGCGGGAAATAACAGAATATCAATGAAACAGAACAGACCCATTTAGCATTATCATGCTCTAACGTCACTCATTAATGCTTTCATCTTGTTTATAACTTGTTATCATTGTCATTGCCAGGTCCCAAATTCTAGATGAGAAAAATGGAGGGTTGCGTTAGGTAGTTGGCAGTCAGCGTAAAATTTGTCGAATAATCATGACATTCCTCTCATAACTGTTACACAATGACGAAAAAAGATTCATGTAGACGACCCCACATAGTGGGACAAAGGCTTGATTTTATTGTTGTATCATTGTCACTTCATTAGCCGTATACCTATTATTTGGGGTTAGCATTAGGAGCCGTTTGCTCCATTCATTCTTATTGAGTGATGCACATGGATTAACTCTATTTTTTGCAAAAAATTTCACACAACTTTTTGCCTAGGTACCTGTATCTACTGGTTTCACTTCATAGTCTGTTCACATAATTTTTTTTTTCATTCATCTTACTAGTGCATATTCTACAGTTAATTGCCCTAATTTTACAAGTTTATTTTCCACTATTGCCTTAGTCTCTGTAATATAATTATTTTTCGATGTATTATTTATAGGTGTATTATTTATAGTTTTATCCAAAATCTATCTTAACATTTCCATGTTTGTCGTGCTCCTTTTGGCTATGAATGATTTTTTAAAATTGCCACTCAAATATGCAGTATTTTTTATCTTGTTGCAGTTTGATGAACTTTACCTTTTTTTTTAAAAGTCTTATGCTTTGATTGTATGATGCTCTTGAAACGCATCTCCATTCAAATTTCAATCTTAACTTTATAAATTTTATTAGCATATATGATCTCATTTTTCAGTGTAATAGTTCCAATACCCATCACATCTTGATATTACTTAAGTTTCTAGTAATATTGTTGAAGAAGATAAGAATCAAAATGGTCTCATGACTCTTTACAAAGGGACAAAATGGTCTCCGACTATTTAAAGTTTTATTTTTTATTTTTATCCCTTGACTAAAAGTGATATTACAAAAGGACTAATTTGATTTGGTCCCTATTTAAAGAATCAAAGAATAAGTTGATATTTTTATATAGTCAAAGATTATTTTGATCTTTCAAAAGAAGCTAGGGGACCAATTCGGTCCTTTTCTCATTATTGAACTGTTAGATGAAGATATCCAATCGATGATACTGTAAGTTGATGCTATTTCTTTTCTACCTTAAGTTCTGAAATTAGTTCGGGTCTTGTTAACTTTTCCTTCTATTTCATCGTGTTATTCAGGCAATATATATAATGAAGAATTTGGATATAATTTTGAGTTTATGCACTTTCCTTTATACCATTTTATTCATGCCTATAGTTTTTCTTATTCAACTGAGATGAATTTTCATAGGAACTTAATGAAATGGACACTGATACTCTACTTAGCCATCGCCATTTAAAATTCCGGCAACTTGGTGGATTCCTAGAAGGATCCATTGTGGAACCCGAGATGAAGCGTAACATGAAGAAGAAGGAGCTTGACGTTTCCAAAATAACAGCCAACCTGGAAGCAGAACTTGAAAAGCTGAAGGTAGAATTAGACGCCAAGGAGAAATCCCGGCCTAGACCTGCTTTCTCTGATGAGGATGTGGAGATGGTGAAGCAAGAAGTGGACAAGGAGATAACCAATGCCTTCATTTCCATGGGCTTACAGGAGAAACTTGAAGCTCTCAAGATGGATTTATCCAAAGCACCCTCTGATCAGAATCTCAGCCCAGCTCTCAAGGACAGGATAGACAGACTTGCTCAGGAATTTAAGAACAACTTATCTGCACCTGGATCATTTGATGGGCTAAAACAGAAGCTTAAAATGTTATCAGAGATAAGAACCCTACAGGAACAGAAGACAAAGGGAGAGATACTCAAGAAGGAGATCAATGAAAAACTCAAAAACCAGGCTGAAGTGAAGATGGAGTTAGTGAGAAAGGCTCGGGATTTGGTGGGAAAGGGAGAGGAGGTGGATGACGAGACACTAAAAGAGGTGAGTAAGGCTAAGGATGATTTAATAGAAATGCTGAAATCTGCAAACTTTGAAGTGTTGGGAGTGAGCAGTAAGATAGCTCCCTCAGCCCCTCCAGTTTTAGTAGAGAAGGTAGCGAAAGCTAATGAAGTGATCTTCAAGGAGATAGAGCAAGTAGTTGACATAGCTGGTTTGAGAGGAAAGCTAGCTGAGCTGAGATCAGAGATTGACAAGGGGCCAAGCAAAGATCTGAATAAAATAGAGAGCTTGATAAAAGAGATAAAGGAAGGTGTGTTTACATCATTAGATGCAGAAGAATTGGAAAAGAAGGTTAAAAGCGCAGTTGGTTTGCAAGCAGCTCCTGAAGCAGTTGGTGCCAGTGCTGACAAGAAATAGGTTTTTCAGTAATTTGTTTCTTTGTTTTATGAATATTATTAGATTAGATTTAGCTTTCTTTGCCCCCAACCTCGATTAATTATTCTGTGCGGTCACCGAATGATGTCCAGAGACGAATGAGAATGCGCCATGTTGTTTTTTTGCTGTGTACAGCGCGGTACCGGGTGATGTGGCGTGTTCTGATTCGCCTCTGGACCGTTTGGTGACCGCACATAATAATTTCTCTCCGACCTCAGTTTCACTTTCACTATATTTAATTGGGGATTTACATATACATCATAGGAAATTTATATATTTATATATCTAACACATAAATTTTTATATTTATTTATATAACATTCAAAAGTTTAAATCATATCAAAAATATAAATAATATTCACTTTTAAGTGAAATTTATTCATGTATATGTTTTGATATGATTGAACAATTAAATTGTTATATAAATAAATATAAAAGTTTAAGTATTAGATAGGTAAATGCGTAAAAATTTTGTGATATGTATGAAAACCCCTCTATTTATTTTGTAGCTTGTTGGGCTCTATGAGAGGGTTTGAATATGCTAATGCCTAAGTTGTTGAACTTCCAGAGGAAGACTAAATAAGTTGGTGAATTACGAGTTAATAAATGTTCATGCACTCAATAAATTCTATGCAATATTTATAATTATTGTATGCCAAAAAATTTGAGTGGTAGAGTGTGTTTTATATCGCAGCGTTGTATAAGAATTCAGCTCGTATAGATAATAGTAGTAAAAAAAAAAAAATTACGTGGAAAGCTCAGAAAGGGAAAAAATCATAGGGCATAATTATGTTGAAAAATCTATTATGTAGTCAGTGATATAGGAATCATTTTTTCTTCATTGCTGAAGTAAAGGGGGTTAAATAAACGTATGATTTTTTCTTATGAAGATTACATAAATCAAATGTCCACGGAGCAACAATCTATACCCAATAGTTGGGTTAAATTTTGTCAATAATCTAGAGATGGTGGCAATGGTAGTTGTTGACAATAATAGTTGGTGGTGGTCATCGAAGCAATGACTGAAAAATGCAAGAAAGTTCTTTATAGTATTCTCTACATCATTCTTCACATGTATTAATGATATAAGAATTAAGTGATCTTGGGTTCATTGGATTCGCCTCATTGAGCAACTCGATTTGATTATAAATATGCTATATTTGGAGATTGTTTGGTTATCTAGTTAATGCTTTAAAGCTTCCAAATATGCTTTGGTCTCTTGATTTGGCTCGGATGAGACCGATTTTGGTGTAATCAGATTTGTCTCATCATAATGTTCAATTTGATTATAAGTTTGCTAAAATGAGAGTTTGAATGGTCCCAAATTTAATTTTATTTGAAGTTTTCAATTCATATGTGCATCAAGATTCAAGTCCGATCACATTGATTTTTAGCGACATGTTAGTTGCTCACTATTTTCAGACGTTGAAGTCTACATGGTCCAAAAAATACATGTATGAGCCTTTCAAACTTTTGGTGAAGTAAAGTAAAATTATAATTTCAAGAAAATTACGAGATGCAACCACTCAGACATCATTGTGAACTTTCCATTGGGATCGCAAACTATGTAAAATGTCATTGATCATAATTTTAGCAATTCATAAAGTTGACGTGTCGATTGGAGCATGAAATGTCAATGAAATTTGCTCTTAAGCTTTTAAATTTGTCTAAAATTAATTGTAGAGGCTCTGTTGGGTTTGAAAGAGTCAAAATTGAGTTCATAATGTTGAAAAATGGTCACGGGGCCTCAAAAAAATTAGTATAGATGTGTGTGGACTGAAAATTGGGCTTGTAATGGATCACGCCAATTGGACCTACTAGCTGGCAGCATGTCGTGGCTTGCCTAAAGCCTTGGGGTGCATTATGCGTGCGAGCGTCATTTTGGTGCCATAATGGGCTGCTATTTGGCATCATAGTGTGGTGCCGTTTTGGCTCCACCCGCTTTTTGTCCCAAAACTTCTCTTTTGTTTGAAAGTTGTTTTTTAAAATTTTTTATAGATTATATATATATATATATATATACACTGAATAGGAGAATCTTTTTTTTGGCGGTGAGGGTTTGCTTTGCCCTAGCGTCTTTTTGCGCCGCTCTCCTTCCTCCTTTTTTTGGGGCTGGCTCCGGCTCCTTGCCGGAGGCCAGGCTTGCTCTCGCTCTTTAATGGATCCTTCCATTTCTCTAAGCGACTTTCCCCCTCTACCTTCATCAGTTTCCTCTGTTCCCGTTTCTGCGGCTCTCGATCGCTTGTGGTCTAACATCGCAGCTGCTCCGGAAACTCCCAGCTCTTCACTGCCGATCTCTTTTCTGGATACTCCGGAAGAGATCATTCCTTTCAACAAGGAGAAAATTGCAGCTGCTGCGCCTGAATGGGATCGTTGTCTGGTTGGTTACTCTCTTGGTAAGAGACCTTATTATGAATCCCTCCTTTCAGCTGCTAAACGTATTTGGAAGCTTAAAGGTAATTTTCAGCTCATAGCACTCAGCGATGGTTTTTTTCTGTTTAAATTCTCTGTGGCGGAAGATTTAGACATGGTTTGGTTTAAAGGTGCTTGGTATTTTCTTGGAAAACCTTTTGTTTTTCAAAAATGGTCTCCTCTTTTCCAACCTACTAGGGAAAATTTCACTTCAGTTCCGATCTGGGTCAAGATTGTTGATCTTCCTCTGGTTTGCTGGAATTCTGAAGGTATTTCACGTATTGCTTCAAAAATTGGTATTCCCATAGCGGTTGACGCGCTCACGGCAATGACTGAAAAATGCAAGAAAGTTCTTTATAGTATTCTCTACATCATTCTTCACATGTATTAATGATATAAGAATTAAGTGATCTTGGGTTCATTGGATTCGCCTCATTGAGCAACTCGATTTGATTATAAATATGCTATATTTGGAGATTGTTTGGTTATCTAGTTAATGCTTTAAAGCTTCCAAATATGCTTTGGTCTCTTGATTTGGCTCGGATGAGACCGATTTTGGCGTAATCAGATTTGTCTCATCATAATGTTCAATTTGATTATAAGTTTGCTAAAATGAGAGTTTGAATGGTCCCAAATTTAATTTTATTTGAAGTTTTCAATTCATATGTGCATCAAGATTCAAGTCCGATCACATTGATTTTTAGCGACATGTTAGTTGCTCACTATTTTCAGACGTTGAAGTCTACATGGTCCAAAAAATACATGTATGAGCCTTTCAAACTTTTGGTGAAGTAAAGTAAAATTATAATTTCAAGAAAATTACGAGATGCAACCACTCAGACATCATTGTGAACTTTCCATTGGGATCGCAAACTATGTAAAATGTCATTGATCATAATTTTAGCAATTCATAAAGTTGACGTGTCGATTGGAGCATGAAATGTCAATGAAATTTGCTCTTAAGCTTTTAAATTTGTCTAAAATTAATTGTAGAGGCTCTGTTGGGTTTGAAAGAGTCAAAATTGAGTTCATAATGTTGAAAAATGGTCACGGGGCCTCAAAAAAATTAGTATAGATGTGTGTGGACTGAAAATTGGGCTTGTAATGGATCACGCCAATTGGACCTACTAGCTGGCAGCATGTCGTGGCTTGCCTAAAGCCTTGGGGTGCATTATGCGTGCGAGCGTCATTTTGGTGCCATAATGGGCTGCTATTTGGCATCATAGTGTGGTGCCGTTTTGGCTCCACCCGCTTTTTGTCCCAAAACTTCTCTTTTGTTTGAAAGTTTTTTTAAAATTTTTTATAGATTATATATATATATATATATATATATATATATATATATATATATATATATATATATATATATATATATATATATATACACTGAATAGGAGAATCTTTTTTTTGGCGGTGAGGGTTTGCTTTGCCCTAGCGTCTTTTTGCGCCGCTCTCCTTCCTCCTTTTTTTGGGGCTGGCTCCGGCTCCTTGCCGGAGGCCAGGCTTGCTCTCGCTCTTTAATGGATCCTTCCATTTCTCTAAGCGACTTTCCCCCTCTACCTTCATCAGTTTCCTCTGTTCCCGTTTCTGCGGCTCTCGATTGCTTGTGGTCTAACATCGCAGCTGCTCCGGAAACTCCCAGCTCTTCACTGCCGATCTCTTTTCTGGATACTCCGGAAGAGATCATTCCTTTCAACAAGGAGAAAATTGCAGCTGCTGCGCCTGAATGGGATCGTTGTCTGGTTGGTTACTCTCTTGGTAAGAGACCTTATTATGAATCCCTCCTTTCAGCTGCTAAACGTATTTGGAAGCTTAAAGGTAATTTTCAGCTCATAGCACTCAGCGATGGTTTTTTTCTGTTTAAATTCTCTGTGGCGGAAGATTTAGACATGGTCTGGTTTAAAGGTGCTTGGTATTTTCTTGGAAAACCTTTTGTTTTTCAAAAATGGTCTCCTCTTTTCCAACCTACTAGGGAAAATTTCACTTCAGTTCCGATCTGGGTCAAGATTGTTGATCTTCCTCTGGTTTGCTGGAATTCTGAAGGTATTTCACGTATTGCTTCAAAAATTGGTATTCCCATAGCGGTTGACGCGCTCACGGCCGCAAAAACTAGACTTACTTATGCTCGTATTTGCATACAAGTCTCTGCCACCTCTAAGCTTCCCGATTTCATTCCGATTTCGTTAGAGGATAAAGTCATTCATCTAAAGGTGCTTTATGAGTGGAAACCGGAACTGTGTTCTTTATGTAATTCTTTGGTTCATGATGTGGCTGACTGTCCCTCTAATCCTAATGCCAAACCCAAAACTATCCCTACCCTTCGTGGACGTAGCACTTCAAAACCTCCCCGGAACAGGCAACACTCCTGTCCACCAGCTCTTAATGGAACAGCTCCTCTCACAGCTCCAACCTCCCATCTCTTACAGGCTGCTTCTCAGAAAATTCCAAACTCCTCTTCTGTCATCCCTGCGTCTTCCTCTCAGACCACTGTCCCCTCTCCTTCTAAACCTTCAACTTCTCTTATTCCTCCTCAAGTTGTTTTGGAGTCCTCCCTCCCTTCCCATGTTGAACAACTTTCATCCTCCCCTGCCCCTGGAATCATCTCTAAAGTGTCCACTGACCCCTTGGTTCATCCTCCCTCCTTCAACTTAGACATTCCTAATTTGAATTCTCCTACAGAATCTTCCTCTGTTCCTTCAGAGGATATTAAAGGAAAACTGTCTTCTAGTCCTAAACAGTCTAATAACAAATTTAGTGCTCTTCAACTCATTAATCCTGAACTTGACCTGATGTCTTCCGATACCTCATCCTTCTCTAATGGAGGCAAACCAGACACCTCTACCAGTAATATCAACAACTCAGTGCAGAATAAATCAACTAGAGGGAGGGCGAAAAAGCCCGCTAACTCCAAATCCAAATGATCAGCCCCTCCATTGCCGCCTGGAATGTTAGAGGCTTCTCCTCCTCTGATAAAGTCGGCTGCTGCAGGAGACTAGTTCAATCTCTGAGACTAAATTTATTTTGTATCCTGGAAAATAGGATTCACTTATCGGCACTTTCTGACTCTTTATTTTTCAATAATCATTTGGTTTTTGATCAGGAGGATAGTTGCAACAACTTTCATTGTGCAATCTCTGGTAGAATTTGGATCAAGTGGGCTAAGGATAGGATTTCCTTTTCTCCGTCTTTTTTCTCTTCTCAGATGATTACTGGCATGGCTTTCTTTGGGAATTCAAAACCATTTCTGCTGTCTGTGATCTATGCCTCCAATAATGCGGAGGAAAGGAAGGTTTTATGGGAGGATATCAGGTCAATTGAGCCTATTGGGGATTGCCCTTGGATTCTTATGGGGGACTTCAACTGTTGTAGGTTCCCAACTGAAAAGCTTGGGGGGAATGCTTTACTTCAAAATCAACTTCATGATTTCAATGCTACTATTTTTAATATTAAGCTTAAAGACCTGGCATCTGTGGGTCCTTCTTACACTTGGTTCAATCAAAGGCAAGACTCTCCTATTCATATAAAACTTGATCGTATGTTGGTTAATGATGGCTGGTTAACTGATTTCCCCAGCTCGTACTATCTTATCAAAAATCCTCTTTGCTCTGATCATTGTCCAATTGTGCTTCATGAGGGGGCTAGGTCTTCTTCTCCTCACAGATTTCTTTACAAAAATTATTGGGCTAAAGTGGATCAATTCTGGATGTCTTTGCTGTCAATATTCTCTTCCAAGTGTGCTGGTCATCCCTTGGTTGATCTTTGTCACAAACTTAAGTTGCTGAAGCTTTCTATTAAAGGTTATAGTTGGGCAAATGCAAATTTCCTTAAGAATCATCTTAAGTTTCTTCATAAAAAGCAAGAGGTTTTACTAAATGTGCTTAGTAAGGATTGTAACTTACTGGAGGTTTCCAAGGCTCTCAAGGATACTAACATTCTCTTAGCGGAAGTCACTTCCAATTGGTCTTCTTGGGTTATGCAACGGGCCAAAGCTAAATGGTTAACCCATGGTGAAGATAACCTAAAGTTCCTTTTCTCCAAAATCCACATTAGAGGCAATTACAAGAATATTGCCCTCTCCCTTCTTATGTCTACTGATTCATTGTCCTATCCTGATGCTGTTAAGAAGGTCACCAATCACTTTCAAAATATATATAATGCCCAACCTCCTCAATTGGTTAACATTGACCTTTTTCCTTTAAGGAAATGTCTTGAACCTAAGCACATTAGCAGCCTTACTCTCCCTATATCTGATGTGGAAATTAAAAAGGTCATTTTTGTTGGAGCTTCTTCTGTCTCCCCTGGACCTGATGGTTATAACTTTGAGTTTTTCAAAAGTACTTGGATTGTTAATGGACCCACTATTTGTAAAGCAATTAAAGCCTTCTTCCATGATGCTTACATGCCACGGGTTGTCAAAAACACTGCCATCACGCTTATTCCTAAGAATAGCAATGCTTCTTCATTATCGGATTTTAGACCTATTTCTCTGTGCAACACAATATACAAAATCATTGCTAAAATCATGACTCTTTGTCTCAAGCACATTATGCCATATATTATCAGTGAAAATCAAATGGGGTTTATTCATAAGAGGGTATCCACTAACTGTATCATTCTAGCTAAGGAATTGCTTTATCACTCTAGGATTGATACCAAACTGAAAACTATGTGTGCTAAGCTTGACATTAAAAAGGCATTTGACTGTGTTTCAAGGGAATTCATCACTGCTAGGCTTATGCAAAAGGGTTTTTCCACTCAATTCATAAGGTGGATAGAGGCTTGTATTAATGATGTTAACTTTTCCCTCTGTATTGATGGTGCTTTAGAAGGTTACTTTCCTTCTTCTGTGGGTCTTCGGCAAGGTTGCCCCCAGCCCCCTTCTTTTTGCTGTGGTCATGGATGCCTTTTCTTGTCTGTTGGATGATGATCTTTCTTTTATTGCCCCTCAAGTTGGTGAGGTTCGGATTTCTCATCTTCTCTATGCTGATGATGTGCTTATTTTCGGTAAGGCTGAGGCTGAAAACTGTAAAAGTTTGGTTAGGATTTTGGATACTTTCAGTGCTGCTACTGGGTTCTACATTAATTACAACAAAAGTTCTATCATCCTTCCACCTGATTGTCCTCATGCCAATGAGATATGTAACATTCTTAATATCCCTGCTTCCTCTAATATTATCAAATATCTTGGCATTCCCATCTCGTGCAGGAACCTGAAGGTATCAGATTTCATGAATTTAATGGCGGTAGTGACTTTTAAATTATCTGGTTGGAAGGCTAAATGTCTCTCCTTTGCCGGGAGGCTGCAATATCTTCGTTATATGATTTGGAGTACCATTGCCTACTGGATTAGGGGCTCGATTATACCTAAGTAAATTTTAAAGCAACTTGATAAAATCTGTGCTAAGTTTCTTTACTATGGGGACATTATGGGGAGAAAAATGCATATGATTTCTTAGAAAAATACTTGCAAGCCAAGACAGCATGGAGGCATTGGCTTACCTACCTTTCAAGCTTTACAATTTAGCTATCATTGTGCTCTTATTCTGAGGATTTATAATTGCAATAACTTTTTAGCTAAGTGGCTCTTGGCTAAATATACCTCTCCCTGGAAACCACCCTCTACCAAAGCTTCCTCTTTTTGGAAAAATCTGTGTAAGGTTGCTGTTATTGCTAGGGATCAATTACAGTTTAATATTTGTTATCCCTCTCCCATTTCTTTGTTCTGGGACCATTGGTGTAATGGTCATTCGATTATGAACGTCCCTGACTTTGCCTTGCTGCATGATATCTTCCCTATCAACTCCAACATTGATGTTATTTTTAATGGTACTGGTTGGACTCTTCCTACAACTCTTAGTCATGCTTCTGTGGGCTGTCTTAATCTACATCCTATTGACAATGATACTTGCTTATTCTGGAAGGATGATTCGTCTAAAGGCTTAAGCAAATATATTTATTTTTTTATAGGCAGTTGCCTACTGTGAGTTGGCATCACATGGTTTGGCATAAAAGATATGCCTTGCGTTATTCCTCTTACTGTTGGATGGCTATGCTGAATGGGTTGAAAACAGCTGATAATCTTAGTTTGAGAGGTCTTTCTGTTTCTGATGTTTGTGTGCTCTATCACGGTTGCTCTGAAAATGCTAGACACTTGTTTTTTGAGTGTGACTTTTCTTTTGCTGTCATTACTAAGCTTATTCCTTTGCTGAACAGTCATCTCCTTAGACCGAATTTAAGCCAGGTTTTGGATACTATACTTTTGACTGATGGGAAGATGAAAAATTGCTATCTACTGTTAATCTGTTACTCTGTTTACATGATTTGGAAAGAAAGAAATGCTAGGAGGTTTGATAATTCTCATTCCTCTATTCTTACTGTTTCTCATAAGATCCGTATGGCTGTGTTTGAAGATAGCTAAATGGAAAAATTCAGACCTTCTCTTACGTCTGCTGTAACTCCTTATTGGATTCTCTCCTTCCCAGCTATCCTTGAACAGATGGCTAACTTGCTCTTCGCTGGAACAGATGGACATTTTGATCTTATGCTAAAAGGTGGTGGGGTATCTTTTGGGGCAATGATGTCATAATTGCTTATCCCCTTGGACGGCATTTTTTGACCCGATTGCTATGCTTAACGTCTATCAGTGCAACCAGGGGAATTTTCTCCTTGCAATTCACTTTACTGAGCCCTTTCTTTTTGTTTTAGCTTCAGCTCTTAGTCTTCTTCTTTTTCCCTTTACTATTTTCAGTTTTCAGTAATCAATTTTCTGATTTCTGATTCTTTACTTGTAACTTTTTTGTTTGATTAATGAAAGGGCTATGCCCATATTATTCCAAAAAAAAAAAAATATATATATATTAAAATGGGAGTTTTTTAATTATTTATTTTATATTATATAAAGAGAGTTTTTTTTTTAAAATTTTTATTTAAATCCATGCAACTCCCTTCCTTTATATCATGTAACTATCTTCCTTAAATACATATAACTCTCTCACTTAAAGTTATGTAACTTTTCTTCTCCCCCTTCAAGTATAAATACCTCTTAATTGGAGGACGATTTTGCACAACGTCTCCTCTCCAATATTCTCTTTCTCCCTTTATCTTACTCTACTCCGCTTTTTCCCACATTAGATGTATTACACTATCTTGAGTAGACGTTATCCCGTATCAAGCTTTAGTTTCCCGTATCTTACTCTACTCCGCTTCTATAGAGAAGAGGTTGCTGCCCCCTTTTCTTTTCTCTTCTCAACTTTTTCTCACATTAGAGACATTCTACTGTCTTGAATAAATGATATCCCCTATCAAGCTCCAATACCCGTATATATAGAGAAGTTACTCTTATCACCATTTTCTTTATCTTCTTCACTTTTTCTCACATTAAAAGCATTCCACTATCTTGAATGTGTTATCCTCTATTAAGCTCCAATGCCCCTCTCTATAGAGAAGAATTTATTCTTTCCCTATTTTCTTTCTCTTCTCCACTTCTTCTCATATTAGAGGCATTCAACTGTCTTGAATATGTGTTATCCCCTATCAAGCTCCAATGTTCCTCTCTGTAGAGAAAAAGTTATTCTTGCCCCCCTTTCTATCTCTTTTCCACTTCTTCTCACACAAGAGATATTCCACTGTCTTAAATATGTGGTACCCCCTTTCAAGCTTTTACTTTTTGAGATTTTTGAATGAGTGGTGAACCTATCAACTACTTGCTCTTATGTGATCTTTCTAGTAAGGACTTTGTTTACTACTAGCTTTTTAATGGCGTGGGCTGCGATTGAATTGAGCTACATAAAGAGCTAGAGTGTAATATAATTATGCTTATATTTTCTTTGATATAAAAATAATGAGAACCCACTAGACACATAAGTATATGTGTCGATAAAATAATAAAGTGATAAAGAAGAGTGTCAATCCGACGAGAAAGTGATATGCTTAATTATAATTAAACAACTATTGTCTAGTATAGATGCACGATTTATCCTACTGAATAAAAAACAGCTATTTTTAAATTTTTGTCACTTAATAAAGACTTAAAGGAAAAGAAATATTAATATAAATACAATATTATAGATTAATGAATGCAAAACAATATACTTTTCATAATAATACTCTTTATTTTAAATGTGAATCATAATATATGCATCCCAAAATCTCTATCGAGCTTGTATGGGTGAAAAAGGAATGATTATGGCCCTCCTATAATTATAATATTTTCATATAACCTAATATGTTTATCATCCTATAACTAGGTATGTCAATATTTCATTTCAATACTTCTATTTGCTTCAATAATTTTCTATCAAGGTAATATATCTCACTAGATATTAACTACACATATAACTATTGTACACATTAAATTAAGAATGAGAGATATTGAAAATATCTACAAACTAATTCAAAGTATAATAGTCTACATTATTAGTACTTGTTATATTTTTATATCATTAGCTCAAAACTTAGAGATTTAACCAGATATTGATAACATAAAAAATAAACTCATATTTATTCCATTCATATAAGAAAAAGATACATAAGAAAAAAGATACATATTTATTCCATTCATAAAAAATAAACTCATATTTATTCCATTCATACAAGAATGATCAATTGATAATCTACACACTCCTTTCTCCAGCAACATAATTACTTACATTATATAAGCTAAGATCTCCAAGAGAAAGTATCTTGTCCTTCCCTAGCCTCCCTTAGATTTTACTCTTAAGGGAGAATTGAAGAAAGACACTCAAAAGTATAAGACTTCACTAAAAATGATAGAACTCTATTACAGAAGAACTGAAAACTATTTATTACAAATACAAAAATTGCCTCAGGCACTGTGGTGCTCTCTGAGTGTTGGCGCTGCCGCGTTATAAAATAAACTAGCACCTCAGTGCTATTAGGCTTAATATGCTATGGTGCTGTGCTGACCTGTCACGATTAACGACTAAATTGATGCATCTTTTGGATGAGTTAGTGCGACTCCTCATTTTGATAATTGCTCCACCTTAGCACTGGAAAAGTTGAACACTACGACACTTGAAAGTGAAATATGATGTTGTGATGATCAGTGCCTCAATGTTTAAATTCCTAAGACTCAAGTGCTGTGGTATGAATTTTTGGCGTAGTGACACTGTGATGCGATGTGGCACTAACCTTAGCTCTACCCCAGTGCCAATCTTTCTAAAATTTCGGAGCAGTCAACGCTATAATGTCTGAATTATGCACTAGGGCATTTTAGATGATAATGATGTGATGCAGAATCTATGGGCATTGCATCACTTGTTTAACACTTATAAATTTTAGCCTTCTCCTGAATATTTCCTACACAAACACAGTTGAAATTAAACATTTTACTGAATTTTAACACAACATATAATACATAATTTATACTTAACACTTTTCTTCTAGGCTACCTCATTGGCATGCCTTCCTAGGGTTGTGATGGAGACCTTGTTTGCCACTTGCCCTGATAGGGACGTTCTAATGAGGATCATGTCCACTACTAGCTTCCTATTGAGGCTAACTTATGGGTGTGATTTCTTAGGATTTTTATTATATGTAATATTATTTATATAAATTTTATTAAAAATTCAAATAAAACTTAATTGAAAAATATAAAAGTTAAAAATTCTGAAGAGTTTAAATCATTGGTTTAGGTTGATTAGGATTCCTCGGTTTCCATATCTTTTGTTCTAGTTTTTTTTTTTTTCTGAATTTGGATAGACATGATATGGTTGTAGGATTCCTGAGTATTGTATATGATTTTTAAAGTAATGAATACATATATACATTGATATTTTGAATTATAAAAATTATTTTCGCTATTTATTACTGATAGATGATATTAGATAACTCTGATTGTTATATAATTAAAGATAAAAAAAGAATTATTTCAAATTAGAAATTTTTGGGATTGATTGTTACACTTAATCGCCCACATTTTATTGTTATTGATTTTGGGATTGATTGTTAGCCATTGAAGATATTGTTTGGAATGCTCCCATAGAGGACACAAAATTATTGTGCTAGAAAATTTGAGTTGACAGAGTGTGTGTTTTATGTCTCAATATTATATAAAAATTCAACACGTACATATAACAATAATAAGATTAAAAAAAAAAATTTATGTGAATAATTTAGATAAGAAAAAAATCATATGGCTTGACCTAGTTAAAAAATCTACTACATTGTAAGTGATTTAAGAAGCCTCTTTTCTACACTGTTGAAGAAGAGTGTGATTAAATAAATATTTGATTTTTCTTTATGAAAATTACATAAATCTAATGTCCATAGATGGACAATTTACACCCAACACTAGGGCTTAATTTTTCCAATAGAGATTATAAAAAATAGGTGTCCATAAGCGGACAACTATATCCAATAGCATGGTTAAATCTTGTTAGTATTCTGGAGATGGTGATAATGGTGATTGTCACAACAATAATGAGTGGTGATCGTCAGAGGAAATGGTCGGCAAATGCTAGAAAGCTCTCATTAGTATTCTCTTTTCTCCCCCCCTTCATATGAAAAATGATGACATATTTATAGATTTTTAGGAGTGACATGTTCCATAATTATGAAGATGATCTAAAGCAAATTCGGAGTGCTCCATTAGACGGTCCATATTGATTCCATCAATCATAGATTGTTCGTTAAGTATTTAAGTGCCTCAATGATATCATAATTAAGTGATCTTAGGCTTGTTGGATTTGTGTTATTGAGTTACTCGATTCGACTATTGATACGCCATGCAAAAATTATCTTGATCGGGCATGAATCTCGAGGCAAAAAGCTAGCTGGAAACTTAAAAAATTAAATCTGGGATCATCTGAACTCTGATTTCAGCAAACTTATAATCAAACTGAGCGTCTCAGAAATATGAACCCAATGACACCAAATTCAACCCAATCCGAGCCCAAATGGGTCCAAATCAAGGACCCGAAGCGCTGTTGGAAGGTTCAAACCACAATTTGAGTTACCAAACGGTCTCCGATTTTAACGAGCTTATACTCGAATCGAACGGCTCGACCAGACGAATCCAACGAGCCTAAGATCGATGAATTCCAACATCACTAAGGCCTTCAAATGTCCAACGAACGGTACACGATCGAAGGGTTCAACATCAACCGTCCATTCGACCACTCCCTATTCGCCCCTGATCTCACACCTATTTACAAGCCATGCCACTCCCGAAAAACTATAAATAGAGCCCTCATTCTACACAAAGGGGACTCAAGTGAAGAGAGAGAAGAAGAAGGGAAGAAGAAGAGAAAAGGGAAAAAGAGAATCCTCTCCTCCTCGACCACCGCCGGAGCTCTTTCCGCCGCCTGAATACGCCGGAACTCTGCCGGATATTCGGGAGAACACCAGAATTCTGTCCAACTTCCATAGGATGTAGAAAATTTTCTCAATTAACGACAGAGTTCCCTCCTGACGCCCAAGTGATGCCGGAGTTCTCCTCGTCCACCAACAGACGTCATACTTCTACCCAACACCTGACCTTCACTCTTCGCCAAATTTCTACCCGATGCTGGACTTCTACTGGTTATCGGACTTTCGCTGGACGTATATTCGAATATGGATTTCTTTTCATTGTTGGACTTCTACCTGACGCCGTCTTTCTGACCTTCATCGTCAGACACAGTCCTTCCAGCCTCCCTCGCAAGGCAACTGTCCTTCTGACCTCCATCGCCAGCCGATTACGGTCCTCCTGACTTATGTCGTCCGTTGACTACGATCCTTCTGACTTACATCGCCCGCTAACTACAATCTTTCCAACCTCTGTCGCCCGCCGACTATGGTCCTCTGACTTACGTCGCCCGCCGACTACAGTCATTCCGACCTCTGCCGCCAGCCGACTACGGTCCTCCTGACTTACGTCGCCCACCGATTACAAGCCTTCTGACCTTCGTCGCCCGCCGACTACGGTCCTCCCGACCAAACGAACATGTCAATAGTGATTCTTTGTATTCATATCATGTAATGTACTCTATAAAATGTACATCAAGCTAAGACCTTCTACCAAGGAAGGGTCTCATTTGTAATCGACTGCAATACTAGTGGATTCATTCAAACTGGGCTAGGCCCCGTGGTTTTTCCCCCTTTTTAGGGGTTTTCCACGTAAAAATCTTGGTGTCTCATAAATGCTAGACCCTCTCTCTTATCTGATTGCGTGCCGGATTTTCGTACAACGCTAAGACGATAAACTTTATATTTCTCTACTGCCGCGAATACTCCTGGACGCAACAACTATAAGCATTTCATATTTGAAGATTATTTGATTATCCAATTAATATTTTGAAATTGTCAAATATGTTTTGGTTCCTTGATTATCCAATTAATATTTTGGGCTCAGATTGGACTGACTTTGGTGTCATTGGGTTCGTCTCACCAAAACATTCAATTTGATTATAATTTTGCTAAAAATATGAGTTTGGATGTTCTAAAATTAATTTAGGAAGTTTTCAATTTATAAGTGCATCAAGATCCGCGCCCGATCAAGATGATTTTTGTTGACATATCAATAATTAAAAAATAAAAATTTTATATTAGTGTAAGCAAGGAACTATTGAAATTGTTTTTTAAAACTAAAAGATTAGAAGTATAAATTGTTAAAAAAATATTTCAATAAAAAATTGTATAAATTTAAATTATTGATTGATTTATTTTGATAATTTTTTTTATATGATTTTTATTCAATTAAAAATTTTTATTTAAATGCCTCATAATTTGTATAATTGATCAAATATATCCCCATTATTTATTTTCATTTAAAAAAAAATGGTATATAACTAAATACATTTATTTGAGCATATAAGGTAAAATCTCATTTAATTTGAGCTAGACTCGGGCTGTCGTGTACGCTACCTACAGGCTTCTGAAATTCTCCGACTCCGATGATCATCGGAGACGACATAGGCATGGCTTAGGTAAAGATTTTGTGAGCAGCTTGTTAAGATGGAATGGCGATCTCCGAGAACCGAGGTGGATTGGGGAGATAGAGTCTCGAACGCCGTTTTCTCTCTCTACCGCTCGCTTCCGAAGAAGGGAAAGCCCCAGGGGCGTGAAATCACTGTCTTGTCAGCTTTCCTTCTTTCTTCTCCATCTAATGGTATTCTTTGCCACACTCTCACTTTCCTCATCTCTCCTATTTGCCCAAGGAAAACCCTCATTCCATTTTCGGAAAACCTAATTCTAGCAGCTCTGGAAGTCGTGGCTCTCGGGACGGGGACCAAATGCATCGGAAAGTCGCTTCTTAGTCCTAACGGTGACGTTGTGAACGACTCCCATGCGGAGATCGTTGCCAGGAGAGCGCTTCTGAGGTAACCTTTTAGTATGAGCTCAAGTTCGTAGAACCATTTGGCGAAATCCGTCAGTGGCTTATCTTTTGGAGAAATTAGGTTCTTTTATTCAGAGATTGCACGGCTTGGAAACAATGGTTGTGATGACGGAAAAGGTGGCGCAAGAAATTTAAATGCATCAGATATTGTTTTTCGTTTGGATACCCAGGGCTTTAGCAATTGCAAGTATGAAATGATTCCTGGCTGGCACATACATTTGTACATCACCCAGTTGCCATGTATGTTTAGCTTTCTGTGCTGAGTTTAGTTTACATTACAATGTCATTGGATGATTTCCTGCTTCTTTTGTTTTTTAATATTGATGCCATGTCCATGCACTATGGCGTTTGTTTTGCTTGTTTTTTTCCTTTAGGTGGCACATTGGACACTGCTTCATTGTCAAGAGGCGCCAAAGAGAATTCTTTAGTGGAAGGCAAGTGCGCAATTTCCATGACAGTAATTTTGTATCTTCTCTAGGAAAATTTACTCATTTGATTCCCTCATATAGAGAAATGTGTTTTGGGTTTTTAAAGATTGTCTTTTTGTTAGAACTTAAGGTATGACTCCTGTTTTGTTGATTTTGGAGCATATTGTTAGTCTTTTAAATACAATAACACATCATGCATTGTTTTTGCCTGTTTGTGTATGCTTTGGTAGCCATAATATCTGTTTTTAAGCATCAGTTTCATCCAAATTGGCACAATCATGCAATCATGGGCAGAGTCATGAGAGAGAGAGAGTATAATGTTTTTTTCTTATCATGGGGCATGATGTTCTTTTTTTTGGACTTTTGAGCCAATTAAGTCAAACTCACACCCAAAATCATATATGAAAGCTTCAAGCTCAAGACCTCTTGATTGCTAAATCTCCCAACCAACAGATTAAGATGAGTTGTGTATGATGTTCCCTTTTCTAATTTTCTCACTAAAAAAAAAGAAAACTTGTTTGCATAGTTAATTTATTGTTATTATTATTATTTAATTTAAATTACCTGCTTAGTTTGCATGCATCAAATAGCTGTCACTGCTCATGCTGCCTTTTTGTAGTGCTGTAAAATGTGAGATTAAAATAGCTATCTAATTCTCTGATCGACAATAGCAATACATTGTAAACTGCTATTTACAATAACTCTTGTATTTATATCCATTTGCAAGCTGACTAAAAATGGCAGTATGTTACATCTTCATGAATCCATTAACAGTCAAAAGCTTTCGTCAGTCAGAGGAGGAACTTCGATTTCCCATTTTGAATTCTTCTGTAACTGTTCAAAAGAAACCTGGACGTGGTGATGCAACTTTTTCGATGAGTTGCTTTGATAAAATAACCCGCTGGAATTTTGTGGGAATCCAAGGTTTGTTTTCTGGATAACATAATATCATTTTCTTATATCTGCTACCTAGAAGTTCTTGATTTTGCATATATTCCTTTAACATTTCATGGACAATCCTTTTTTTAAAACCTTTTCATGGTTTAAATTTAACTTCCAAACAAACAATAGTTTAGTTCAAAAGCAATCTCGGTCTTCTAAAATAAATTTTGATTTTTTTCTTTGGAATTGATGTTGAATTGAAGATGATATGTTGATGCGGACATCGGCACGAAAATCTGGCGCATCTATCACAGGAGGCGTCATAAATTGACGGCTCTGATTTAAATTGTCATTTATGAATTATTTTCTGCATTTTAGTTTCTATTTTATGTTATTTCCTATTTTACCCCTAGGTTAATTTATTTGAGTGTTGTGGCCCAAGGGGGAATTTTGTAATTTTTTATTTTCTCATGTTGTGACCTATATATAGGGCCTTTAGCTATTGTAATAGGATGGTTAATTTGATATGAAAATTTTGTGTTTTCCACACTTGTGTTCTTCGGGAGAGAGCGTTAGTGAGATTCCTATGAGAGGAATCGGAGTTGTCACCAGCCGCAGGATGGGTCCGGGCTCGTGATTTGAAAGTCCCTTGGAGAAGGGCAAAGCATCGCCCGTCAGTCGTCGGAAGAGTTCGAGGCTCGCGGTTTTGATTTTTATCTTTCGTTTTATCTTTGTTTTGATTTCTTCTTTCTTATCCCTCCCCGTCATCGTTTTCATCTTCTTCCTCCTCCATAGACCTCACGGACCAAACACCCATAACAAGCTCCAACAAAATTTCCCCATAGCCGCTGGCCACATTCCCCCATTAGCTCCTCCACCGCCGGCCACCCCTTGTTTGTCTCCATGAATGAGGAGTCAATACCACCATAATGCTTACCTAAAGAATTCAAATAATTTAGGAAATTATTTTCATCATTTGAAATTCAAATTTTGAATTTCAAATATTTTCCTAAATTAAAAAGCTATTTTAGGAAAGTATTGAGTCGCATTCATGACATAATTCAAATTTAATTTGGGTGATTTAATTTGAGGGTGGTTTTCAAAATTCAAATTCAACTAATTCGAAATTTGAATTCCTTCCTAATTCATCATTCAAATTTTGGAAAGTTACTAAATGAATTTTATTTGAATTTCAAATTCAAATAGGATATATTTAAACACTTTTCTAAATTTTAAAGCCTTAAATTAAGCACCCAAAAATCACCTCCCCAATCTCCTCCTCTATCATTAACCACCGGCCTCCCTCTTTAATAAATCCCTTGGATTTATTTTCTAATCCCTTTTTCCCCATTTGGGATTTAGAATAGGATATATTTTCTAACAGCCAAGCCACATCTTTGGAAATAATTCCAAATCCTGAGATTCTCCTTTGGCTGAAACCTCAAGATCCCACTACTGTTAATTCCTTTCCAAACCCAGCTTTCCTTTTCTTTGGAATTAAATCACGATTTTCTCTCTTGCCAGCTGAATTTTCAAAACCTAAGGCCTTTAATTCTTTCCAAAACAGACAGTGAAATTAGGAAATAACTCCATAATTCCCTCTACATCCCGTCAGCTCCCCTTACGGGATTTTTCTTTTCCTAAAGTCTACTTAGATTCCATTGTTTCTCTTTGGGAAAAGTTTGGAAATTCAACCTACTGCTTGCCGAATATTCCAAAGCTCCTCTCGCTAATTCCCTTCCACTAAATCCTCTCCAAATTCCACCCAACATTGAGTCCTCTTCTTTCTAAAACTACAGCCAGAAATTTTAGCCATTGCCCATGCAAACCCAGCCATTGCACGGCTCACAACTGCTGTTTGGAAGATCAAAACTGCTGTCCATCAGTCATCCCCTGAATTATCTTTCTCGTTCTACATCATATGTATAGGTTGATTTTCTGTGTACTCTATGAGGATGGTCTCTGACTCCCTAGTAATTCTGTTTTCGATCTGATATCTGTAACCATATTCCAAACTGCTTGGTTGATTGGTCTTGGCTTTTATCTTGAAATTGGAGGTCTAAGGTTTGAACAATAATTTAATTTTTGTTTGTATTTCGATTCCCTGGAGTTCTTTTTTTCCACTGATACTTGTAATTAACCTAGGTTGAATCTAGTCAAAGTTGGAATTGAAATCTGTGATGAGTATGTTCCAACAATGCCACCCTCAAAGCAGAATCCAAAAGAATTACATTTCTTAACAATAGTTTTTGAAGCGTATGTTTTACTTTTTTGAACATTTAGATTGGAATGAGTTATTTGCATCTTTTTCTTAATGCTTGAAAAGCACTTTGGAAGATAAAATTTAGAGGAAGATGTTGAAGTATGGAAACTAGGAACGCATTTCTTGTTTTTTCCCGTTGATTTGTAAAAAATGTTATTTTGGAGATGGCTGAATGAGTAATTGTATTTATGCCGATCCAAATAGCCAATTTTATTGAAATGTCAGCCGCCACTTAAATAAACAAACACTGAATTTCGTACATAATAGCCATTGGCTAGCCAAATTCTGAAAATAGTGGAATTATGTAGCGGAAGTATCTAAAAATATGCCATGTAGACTAGGTTATCTAAGTACCTGAAATTTGTGATTTTCTCAAAAAAAATTATGAAGAAACATGACATGATCTTGAATTCAGTGAACCTTATTTAGTTTGAATTTCAGGTTCTGTGCCTAGTAGAGTTTTTTGTAGTGATGTATCATTGATTTTCTTAAAAAAAATCTTCTAGAGCTATGATGCACAGACGCAGATAAGATACGACGATATGGATACGATACGACACGGACACGGGACACGTTAATTATTGAAAATATAGGACACGAATACGGGTTTGACACATTATTATAATTTTTATATTTAAAAAAATATTGTATAAAAATTGAATAAATATAATATAAAAAATAATTTAGAAATAATAAGTCATTTAATTAGAATTTATGCTTAAAATGATTAATATTAGGATGTCGAGAGTCGGGCGTCGATGCCGTGTTTCAGGCATCAAAAGAGGATACGACAATACTGTTGAAAGTGGGGTATCGATGTTATGCAGTAAATATCGGGCATCGATGTCAAGTGGGCGTTGGAAAAATATGAGCTGTCAAGTTGTGGTTGTTTAAATAGCTAGCGCCGAACATTAATGTCAAGACAACGTCAGAATTTGATGTTGAGATGGTTTTGAAATGATGATGTTGTGAGACATCGTTGTTGAGATGACATCGGGCATTGTTATGAAACCAAAGTCACGACCCGCCAAAGAGAAATGAAAATAAGACTATTCGACAAATGAGGTATTGAGTGCGGGTGATTGATTTGATGTTGTGGATTGTAAATAAAAAATTTACTTTTATATTTTACATAAATAAAAATATTAAATACAAGTAATTATATTTAAAAAAATTGTATAAATTATTTAAGACAAGTATGTTGGACACGCTTGTTTAATTTGTATTTAATATTTTTTAATTAGACACGTTTTCGGTGTGTCTGATATGTGTTGGGACACGTGTCGTATCGGACACTGCACGGCTTTTTGAGGAGAAGTGTTGGTGCATCATAGTTTAGAGGGCATTGCTTGAGAACCTTTTTGGCATGAGATCATTCTCATTCCTATTATGTCCGCTTGTGAACTGATACTGATTTTGAAGAATAATTTCAGTTTTATTGTAATTTAGTTCAGTCTCAGCTGTGAAGTTACTTTTTTATTTTGCAGGTGCTTTGCTTTCTAACATTCTGCAGCCAGTGTATCTTTCTTCCTTGACGATCGGGAAATCTAATCATGCTTTTGACGGGCTTTCTCTAACAAATCATCTAGAAGGGGCCCTTCATGATCGTGCAGTTTCTTTCAACATTAAACTCTCGAATCCATTTCAACTGAAGAAGGTATTTGAATATTGCAAATCTAATGATTTGTTAAATATTTACATGATTATTCGTTTGGTAAAACATTTGTTGACAGTTTCCTGTTTTTGAGGCGTCTCTTCCACCAAAAGAATTTCAGCAATCAGAAAATGATGCACCTAATTTAACATGCGGGTATTTGAGCCTTGTTTTTCACGCAGAATGTAGTATTTAAAATATTCTTTCTGCACATTTTTTATGTAGAATATATGACTTTTCTTTAACGATTCTTCTAATCTTAGGTACTCTATCTGCTGGAATAAATCTGGATTGCATGAAGTTATACTCGGAACAACTGGAAGAAAGCAAGGAACTTCAAAAGGTTCTCAATTTCCATCAACAGAATCTTCTTTATGCAAGTATGTTATTATGGTTGCCATCAGACATTTTTTTTTGTCACACTATTTAGATTTTCTCCTATATTATTCTCTCTCTCTCTCTCTCTCTCTCTCTCTCTCTCTCTCTCTCTCTCTATATATATATATATATACATACATTTACAAGTAATCTATGAATGCATATTTAATTAATGTAGGAGAAGGTTATTGGAAGTGTTTATGTCATTGCAACATGAAATATCGTTTGCATATACTGTGGAGGAATTTTCTTATCGTAAGCTGAAGGTACGATGTTTCCAATATGATTACTCCGAAAACTGATTAAAATTTTGTTCACACCGAGCTTTAAAAGTTTTTAACTTTTCTTTTTGTAGTTGTATTTCCTTTATTGTCCAGCTATGTACTCACAATTCTGCTAATTAAAATAGAAAAGCTCCCTTCCCACTCCTCACAAACATTGCAGACAAAAACTAAAATACTAGCTATTAATTAAAAGATCTAGAGAATTGTCTGGAAGGTTTAAAGCTCTCAGTCTCTCTAAGATCTGAGGCGCTTTATTTTAATGATAGATTCCATTCCAAAATAAGCTTGAGTTATAATGCTGTGAGTATCTAACGCTTTATTTCAAAATTTCAATTGCATTATGAACTGATATCTTCTCATTTCATTGTTTTTTGATAACATATATATATTTTTTTCTTGTAGGAAATGGCTGTTGAGTATCAATCTGTTCTCAAGCTGTTCAAAGACAGCCCCCTTTTCAATTCTTGGCATCCAAAACCTCCAATCCTCGAGAATTTTATGCTTGCAAGATAATAGCATGGAGAACACAAGAGGCCAACATGGGAATTGAATCTTTTTTCGGGTAAATTTCTCTCCTTTTCAAAGTTTTCAGAAATATTCTTACGAGAAATCTAAAATTTGGAACTAATGCCATGAAACTTGCATTTATTTATTCATTTTAATAAATAATTATAAGCATCCCAAATAACCTTTAAAATTCTCAGGCAGTAGGAGAAGCCTCAGGCTTCGTTTGGTTCTGTACGTCTATTTTTGTTCTTTAAAATTCAAAGGAAAATGCTGCTAGAAAACAGTTTTAAACTCTGCAAACATAATAAAATTAATGAAAAACATTAATTAATTACCATTTATATAAAATCAGAAGATATTTGATTTCAACTGATCTATACCGTCACTCAAACATAATATAATTATAGGTATTGTTAATAAAATACA
Source organism: Dendrobium nobile (assembly GCA_022539455.1). Lineage (NCBI taxonomy): Eukaryota > Viridiplantae > Streptophyta > Magnoliopsida > Asparagales > Orchidaceae > Dendrobium > Dendrobium nobile. Next base: position 79,821,146 of record CM039736.1, read on the forward strand.
TTCTAATGAATCTATTATCCTTGACTTCAAACATAGAACCTTGCTATTTAATTGATTATAAATTTCAAATTTTAGTGAAACTTTTATGGTATTATTATATTAATTATTTAAGAAATAATATGTTATAATCAGCACCCCTTTCTCTTAAATTATAATGACTTGTAACCGAGTCCAGAAGGGAGAGAGAAGAATTAGATGCAATGAAGAAAGAAGAGGGGGGTGGGGGAATCAATGAAGATAAGGCTATTAAGAAGCCATCGGCAATAAACTTTCTCGTTCCAACACATTTTGAACTACATTCCCATTTGATTATCATGGACGTCATAATCACTCAAGGGGAGAACCTTATTTCTTAAAAACTTGAATTTGAAGGATGGAGGAACAACAAGCACGAATATTGCGAATACTGGAGGAAGTTGGCGAACAAAGGATGTCATCTCAAAATGATGAAGCTCCTCTCCCACATCCTTATGAATGATTAGGAATGTAAGTGAGCTAGATCAGCTCGCGAGCCAGCTCGAGCTTGACTTGTTAACAAGAGTCATGAATTCGAGCTCGACCCTATACTTAAGCTCATATACTAAACATGCTTGAGCTCGAGCTCGGTTTAGCTCCGCTCGAAAGCTCATTGAGCTGCTCAATTAACTTAAAATATATTTAAAAATTAATTTAAATTAAGATTATATAATAAATTTTAATATTTTAAAAATAAAAATTCTAAAAAAATTGAAAATTTTAATTTAATAATGTAAAATTGAACTCGACAATCTGGAGCCTATGATTTTTTAACAAGTCAAGCTCGATCTTAGTAAACGAGCTCTATCTTAGTAAGAATTAAATAAGACTTATTTAATAAGCTTAATTCTATTAGTCACATACTCGACTCGATTCATTTACATCCTTATGAATGATTAAATATAATAATTTTATACTGCCTTTTGTTTCTTCCAATTGCTGTTTGATTTTTATCTTTTAAGGTCTAGTAGGATTTTATTTTTTGCCTTTGACGATGATGTTGTTCCCTTAATAAGTAGACCTCTCCTTGAAAGGTCGATAGGCAACCAGGGGAGTGAGGTGCTATGGTGACTCGCTGTTGACTTGAACATATAGTTGGTAATGTCAGTAGGTATTGTCAGTTCTCCCCTTAGTCCCCTCTGTATTCGATCATAGTTCATGTTGTCATTGAGTTTTCTATTTTTTAAGCTATGATTTCGTGCTGCTACTGGCTTGACCATACAACCACTGACTTGAATACATGATATGTTGCATTGCTGCTGCTGCCTTTCGAGTTTCGATCTAGTTCATCTTGCCGTTGGGCTTTCTAAATTTTAAGGTTTGGTGGGGTTCTGCTCTTTGCCATAGACGATGATATTATTCCCTTAATAACCAGACCTCCCCTTGGAAGGTCGTTTGGCAATCAGGGGAGTGAGGGGCGCCTGTTGAAGTGCTGATTATACCTGATTGATTATTTTTTTCTTGTTCTGAGTCTTGGCATTCATATTTTTAATGCTGTTAAGTTCAACTTAGCGCCCGTATGTTCAACTTAGTGGCTGTATGTTGAAGTTAATGACTATGTTGAAGTCAGTGGATATATGTTCAAGTACCTTCAATGTTAGTGGTTGCATGTTCAATTTAGTGGCTGTATTCATTTAGTGGAGTACTGTTTTGCTATTTCAATTCAGTGCTTGTTCAATAATCCTAAAATACTTATTTGCTCTATTTTTTCATGTTTGTTTCAAATTTCAATAATCAATGATTTTAATGAGATAATACTTTAAGATTTTTGTAATCTTTGAACATTTTGCTATGACTTTCTTATATAATGTTGTTAAAAGTTGTAATATTTCTAATTACATTTTATAAAATGTTGTATATGTATTAATATACTTGAAGTCTTGAATAGTATAACTTTTATTTAGGTTTTCTTTGAGATGGTTTTTTTAATTTAATTATTATTTTTTCTATTTAAGTTTTATTTCAAAATCATCTTGTATCACAACATCTTGAAAAAAGGATAATAAATAATACTTAATTTTACTTCTTATTTATTAACTTTTATTTTAAAATTCATTTAGTTATTTATTTACACTTCTTTGAAGTGAAAATCAATATTTTAGTTAAAATTATATTTTTTTCTTAAATTACAAGTAAAATTTACCAAAAAAGCTTAAATTTTAAATTTATAATAGTAAAATTTGAGCTTTATAAATGAGCCGAGGTTGATCTTTTTAAACTCGTCAAGTAATCAAGTCGAGCTTGAGCTTATTTTTTTGCAATGAGTCGAGTTCGAGCTCATTAAACGAACTTGAAATGAGCTCGAGTTTGAGCCTAGTGTGGGCTAAACGAACTCAGCTTGATAATATCATTACTCGATTTTATTTGTTTACACCCCTGATTAGCATTTTTTGCTTTTAATTAGTTGAGTACATTTTAGTATGTGTTTGTTGGAGTGTAGATTAATTAATTAATAATAAGTTTTATATATTTGGATTTTATAAAGAGAAATAGCAGCTGAGTGTAGGGATGTAAGAAAATCAAGTTGATCATGAACCGGCTTGGATTCAACTCGATAAATGACTCATGAGCCGAGCCAAGCTCGATGAATTAAAGAGCCAAATTTGAATCAATTCTTACTCCGACATTCAACATGCAAGTAAACTCATTTTAAAATATTACTATAAAATATGCTAAAATATTTTCGGACTCAAGAATTTTAGTACAAAATAATTAATAATATTTAAAATTTATATGAAATTATTTTATCAGGTAATTTTTTATTATATATATATATATTTTAATTTCTTTTTTTTTTTTTACATTTTATTATAATAATTATATGAATCATAATCATTTCTATTACACATTGAACAAGCCAGGTGTGGTGGTTTATTTTTTATTTATGTTGCAATTTTGTAAGTGTTAGAATAGGTTACCTTTTTGAACAACTTCTGTTATATTATCTTAGATTTATCTCTTATTTATTGTGGATGTTAAAATCATATAAGGAGTCGATATCATTCAATGAAATTTGCTTTGTCAATATTAATGCTTCATTTGGAACGACTTTCTTAATGCTTTTTAAACTAATTTTTTAATATAAAAATTTTAATAATTGTACTAAAAAGTTATTTTAAGAAACAGAAAGAAAGCCGTCCTAAAATTGAGTCATTTGATAGAAGAAGAAAATCCATTACATTAAACTACAATTTCCTGTTTGATGGAAAAATAAAACTCAAAAGAGAGCAACTTCTTTAAGGCCTCAATGCTAAAGATATAAAAGGTTATAATCAATATTTTGCCTCTGCCCACAAAGCACTTTTGAGTGCTTACAATTCAATTGAAACAAATAAAACAACTATTTGGAAAGTTTTTAGAAGTTTACTATTGGGGTAGCATTAACAAACAGGTCTCAGTGTTTGCGAGAAAAATGATTATCATTAGGGTTTCTCTTTCCACCAAACAATGCAAGGGCTTTCCTTACAGGAGGCTTCAAAGGGGCTCTCTTCTCACTGACATTGGAGAAGATGTCATCCACACACAAGTAATCTTCATCCTGAGCAAATGAAAAAAACATAAGCAAAGTCTTTTATGTAAAGGAAGTAACATAAAGAAGAAGAAGAAGAAGAAGATAAATTTCACCTTATTGTTTGGCTTCTTCTTCATTTTGGGGTAAAGAAGTTTGTGAGGGAGTTGATCTTCTCTCAAGATTAGATTCTTTGTGATGGCATCCCTTCCACCTTGTGGCAAGGGAAGTGAAAACTGCCAAATTGTGAATTTTAGATCACCAATTACATGGATTACATTAAAAAAAGCAAGAACATGAAGGACAATAGAAGAGTGTTCAGTAGCTCTTGGCTTATGCTTTAAATGAATCAGATTGTTCAGAATCGCAAAGTTTAGGAATGAATATCTATCTATCTACCTTCAGCAACAATAAAGATCCTTTGTTGAAACAACAGGGAAGCTATAAATCAGGATTATCACAGCATTTAGACCCAGGAATGCTGACCACAAAAGGCAAGAACAAAATTGCATTCCACATTCATAACTACAATTAAAATCTGAACTCTTATCAAGAAAATTATATATATACAACAGATACTAAGCTTGCTACTTAGATGACATAGTTGAGTGTTCTTGTAAAAAAGAAACTATAGCTCCCATGGAACTTCAAAAAGAATGGAAATGCACTCCGACAGAGAGATCTTTAAAAATTGTGTAACTTATAACATTTGCGAAGAAAAAAAAAAAAAGGAAATATGGGCAGATAAATGCATCTACTATTCACTTGCTTGAATAAATGAATGATCTTATTCAAGGTAAACTTAAAAACTGGAAATATTGTCAAAGACTTTTAGGTTTCATCTGGGACAACTTTTGACCACTGATTTTTCCCTACCTCAAAAAAATTTGGATTAAAAAACCACTTTATAAAGTAGTTAGAAAGTCGTGCTAAACAAAGCCTTAATTTCCCCTAAAAAGATTTAGTTGTTTTTGATGTTGGATGAATTGAAACTTATAAGTTGTATATCATTGACTACTATAACCAACTGAAGATCAAAATGGCTGGAAAAGAAAATTCACATACGAATCTCAAATTTAAGACAGCTAGATAGAACCAGTTAAGACCCTAGTCAACGTTCAGGTGATACAGATGTGTTTTTTGATTCAATTATTTTGAAGGATGACTAGGCCTTGTCATCTGTTCAGAAGGAACTAAACAGAACTAAGTGCACAATTCTTGAAGGGTGAGAAGTTTCCTTCCATCAATAAACGTGCATAGACTCATTCCAACTGCCATTATTGAATGACATGGAATATAATTTTAAAGTTTATATAGAACTAAGTTTCCAATCATGGAAGTGTCAACATAGAGTCATAGACTCCAGCATATATTTTAAGAAGTTATTTCATATTCAAAGCTTTCAACAACCTCATAAAAATATGAAATAACCATAAAAATTAGAAGTATTAGAACTGTAAAAACATGAGAGGTTTTCCACCTTTAAGTATATGAACTGCAAATGTCTGGAAGATATCCTAGTGATGAAAAAAAGAAGGTATTTTACCTTTGTCCCACGAAGAATAATACGCGGCCTGCGAGACGCAAGGAGAATCCCATTCTCACTGACAGTCACTGATACCTTGCGTAAGGTGCCTCCATTGCCACACTTTGGGCAAAAAATTTTCCCAATTTCTTGAGTTACATTATTGCAAGCATGACATTTTAAGACCCACCTATGCAGTTGGCGAATCTGCATTCCTCCCGGTGCGAGGAGACGAAGACCAATCTGGAGAATAACATTTTGCATGGCATAATCACTAGTAATACAGGCAACTGTTGAATCTGATAAAGACCGCATCATCCAACTTTGCTCACTGCTAGCATCATCAAAAAAGGATGTACTAGAAACTTCCAAATTTTCTGATAGATTCTCACAAATATCATTTTCATTTTCTACAGCAATGTAACCATTATCCAAACCATCTTCATCACTCAAACTATGGTCATCTTTAACTTCTATATTGGTGATGCCATGATCTTTCTGTTCTTGCATAAACTCAGAATTATCAGTACTCAATGACATTTGCTCAAAGACTGAACAGACAATATTCTCCACAAAGTTACTGTTCTCCAACTCTTCATTCTTAGAAAGCTCATTTCCAATCTGTGCATCATTGGAAACTTCATGCTTAGAAGAATCAATAGAACCTCGGCTATCCTTGGAGGTGGCTGCATCACCTCGGTTTGTACAAGCAATTGCGCTTGCTTCCTCTACAGGATGTTCATCAACCATGGCTTCCAATCTTGATTCACGCCGGGCCTTTCTTCTCAAGTACTTCCTGTGAGTACTGCGGCTAACAGCAGGGTGCCAATCATCAAAATCATTAAAATCCTCTCCCTTGGAGGCATCAACCCCATCTGCAACCATCTTCTTTCCTTCAATTTTGATTTCCCTCTTTGGAAAATTAAAATTTCTGGGTCTAAGAACAGTCTGATTCTCATATTGCTGCTCTGTAGGCAGGGAAGCAGCCTCAGTTGCCTTAATAACATTATCATCTAGGTCTTTCAAAGGAAGTATCCGGGAATCCCCCATCGATCCGCCCTCAGCGACTTGCTCAAGAGCCTCCCACTCAGCCAAATTAGGCACATTATCACCCCATCCAGGCATTTTAGCCTCTGGAAGGCTTTTTACATTGACGACATGAAGCATGGGTGGACTGTCCCTTAGATGATTGGTTCCATGGATCTGAGCCTCCAACATATATGTTAGAGCTATAAGCTTAAGATCAACATCCGATAAAGTGTGCAGATCTCCAGTCTCCCTTGCAAACTTGACAACTGCATAAATGGAAAAATAATTATATTATAAGTAATTCATGAATAAACTAAAAGCGCCACAATCCAATGGGCTGATTTGATAAGTATGAAATAATAAAATAGGTTACAAAGTTTATCCAGTGCCAGTAAATCATCAATTAGTAGAATAGTATCTCAAATAATTTTAGGAAATATCACATAATCCAAGAAAGTTTAGATAGATACATACAGAAAGGCCTAACCTTTCTTGATGGCGTCAGGAGATGGCTCCATAGTCTCGACAAAGAAAGGAAGGTGAGCGAGTCTCTGACGGGAAACCGGATCCCTAACCTCCTCCACAACCTCCCTCACCGATACGAACTTATCGGCGCAGCCAGATAGCTTATCGCCGTGAATGATAGCGCTGGCGTCCACAACGGCGACGGAGATTCCCTTGCTCGATTTGCAGTCGCCGAAGACGCTGTTTGAGAGAGGAGTGGCGGGTGGCGGTTTCTTCTGAACTATCGTGCTCCAGCAGGAGGCCGGCGCTGGCTGGTCGGGATGAGCAGTTGATGGAGGAGGAAGTGGCGGAGGCGGCGCTTCCATCGGTTTTCAAAGCTCGTAGAGTTGAAGCTGCGGCGGCGAAGGGTTTGTGAGAGAAAGAGGGAGGGAGAGAGCGCTACTTAGGGTTTTAATTTCTAGCCGCTGAAAAACACGGCAAATTATTGGGTCAGGTGACCGAACGCAGAGATGGATCCGGATATTAATAAAATATTATTTTAAAATTAGCGCAAGTAAAGCGCAATCATAGCGCAACCAAAGCGCAACTAAAGCACAACTAAAGCGCAAGTCAAAAAGCGCAACTAAAGCGCAACCAAAGCGCAACTAAAGCGTAACCAAAGCGCAAGATGACGCGACAAATTTTTATTGGATGTCCGAACTTATTTTCCGCCTCCGGTCACCTGACCCAATAATTTGCCGAAAAACACAGAGAGGCCGTAAATACCGACAGAGTACAAATTTGAGGGGCTTAGCACGAATTTTTGCAAATGAATACATCCAATATTTGACTATTTAAGCATTTATATTTATTTGTATAATATATATTTTTAAATAATATAAAAAATATCACTGCTTGTGCACGAATTCTTGTACATTAATACATCGAAAGTTTAAATATCTATATTTATATAAATTTATAATTTTTATATCACTGAAAATACATACGTCAAAGTATAATTTTATTTTACATAATAAAATAAATTATGTTTTGATGTATTTGTTTATGTGATATAAAAATTAAAATATTATGCTAATGAATATATGAATTTAAGTATTAGATGTAACATACAATCAAAATTACATAATTCTTACTTTTCAACATTAATTCATTGGAAAATTTGAAAAATATTTTTTATTTTTTGAAAATATATAATTTTATTATGAGATTGCTATCACATAACATAATATATTTAATTTTATTATATTATTATGAGTTATTTGTATTTTGGTAGCTTTATCTCCGTTTGCAAATGGTGGAATTTTTTACTAAAAAATTAATTTTTTTAATTCTAAAATGATGAAAATAATAAAATTTTGGCTGAAAAAATGGACAAGTTGGGCTTATCATCTTTTTTTTTTTTTGATATTAAGTGAATAGGTTTTAAGTAATAAAATTCTTTTATTAAATATACAAATATAAGCATAAAAATTATTGAATTTATCATCCATTGAGGTTTCGTTTGAGAAAATTTTCTTACTATTTTTCAAAATAATTTTCTAACATAAATTTTTTTGAAAACAATAAAAAAATAATAGATTACATAAGAAAATGTTGTATTTACTGAAAATCAAATAAGGAGAGGCATAGAAATTCCAAATTATAGCCACAATAATTTAAAACCTCCTAGATTAGGTTGATCAAGATCATGAACTCAATTGCAAACTAAAGAAATAACAAATGCACTTTAAATGAGGTTCTCAATGGGAATTTCTACCTCAACCATTGGACTATTGCTTCAAACCTAATATTTTTCTTCCTAGAAAGCCCTTATCATCAACTGTGAGATGGTACTTCAATGAAGAATCTTCTCTTTTTTAGAGACAAACTTCTTGATCCCTCTTCTTTAGATGCTTCATGACAAGTTGATTCATGGCTTAGATGTTAGAGTAAACGGGCCAAATTTTCTGGCTCTCCAAAAACATTAAGATTTCATTTGTGAATGCTTCTTAAAATAATTTTATTATATAAAAATTAAAATTTTTATATTAAAAAACTATTTTATGAAGCAATAAAAAAAATCATCTCAAATAAAGCATAAGACTGCCTCTCTTCTATGCTTTATTTGGGATGACCTTATTATTGCTTTCTTAAAGCAGCTTTCTAATACAAAATTTTTAATTCTTATACTAAAAACCACTTTAAAAATCAATAAGAAAGCCGTTCCAAACAAAAGCTTAATCAAAATTTCAACAACTAGTGCCATCAAAACTTCATTAAATACTAGGACTTGGGTTTTGTTTGGAACGGCTTTCTTACTGCTAACTAAAGCTTTATTTGAGATGATTTTCTTTCTGATTCTTAAAGCAACTTTTTAGTATAAAATTTTTAATTTTTGTACTAGAAAATTGTTTTATAAAGCAGTAAGAAAACTATCCCAAATGAAACCTAAAACAGCTTTTCAATATAATTTTTTTTTTGAAAAAAAAAATATACTGAAAATTTAAAGTGCAAAAAGAAAACGGTTCCAAACCAAACCTTAATTTTTCTACAGCCTTCACATACAAGGATATAAAAAATGCAAAGAAAAAACAACTCTTTAAAGCATTTCTGATTGGCTTCAACAACATAAAGAACTATCCAAAAAACAAAATATTTTCCCCTTCGGGTTTAAACGAAGAATAATGATTTTATACAAAAAAAACACTTTGTTTACATGAATTAATATCTAGCCTCTCTTAAACTTTTACCTACTCTATCATCTCCTATTTCCAACTCCGCTCAGAACAAAATTATCTTGTTTTAACTGTACAAATGTTTTCTGCCACTGCTCTAACCAGCTCTTAAGAGTCCCTTCTCTACCAAGAGCTTAGAGATTCAGAGAAGCTTGATTGCATCTGGTTGGGATATTTAAAATTTTCCATACAAATTTACAAATCTTCCTTTTCATGTACGTTAAGTTCTTTCAAATTTTGATTAAATGAGATCCAAAGATGAAGCAATGAAAACTCGCTTGAATGGATAAGACCACAGTGCTCTACTTCATAAGCCCACCACCTTCCCAACCAAGCTTAAGCATTTGATCCACCACCTTCAAGCTCAACTGCAAGGAAAAGGAAATAATTATAATATGACAGAAGTTATATTCAAAGAATCTTATTTGTTATAAGCAAAAAATTAAAGATCAAAGGAGTTCAGAAGTTGTAAATTCAGATGCTGGATTATCGAAGCAATTAGCAAGAATGTAAACTTAAATATCACCAAGCTTTAGTTTTTTTAGTTTCTTTTTTGATAAGAAGTATGGCAAGGAAAATTGGTTTAAATTTATATAGGAATGTGCCATAGAAAGAGATAAAATGAAAAAAAAAAAAGGATTTTTACATATATAACACCTAAAATTATTGAAAATACATCTAAACTTCTATATTTACTAATATACCATCTAAAATCCCCTTTCCTTCTATTCTACCACTCCATTGAAGCGATGAGATACTTGTATTCACTGTGAAAGGATGCCATTGACAGGGAAGACAGTCGTTGATAGTGATTTTTGACGGAACGTTTAAACGGAATGTTAGAATTGATTAAAAGAGGGGTTTTAGGTGGTATATTAATAAATATAGAAGTTTAGATGTTAAATATGTATTTTTAATAGTTTTAGGTGTTGTGTATGTAAAAATAAAACCATAGACAAGGACTCACCGCTGGATCAGTGAAGACTATCAATTGCTTATCTGCAGTTGAAACAAGTAGATTGGTGTTGTCCTCGTTTAGAGATATAGCAGTGACATCTTGACCTTCAGCAAGGTTCATCCTATGACAAACCTACAACATTTAAAGCAATAATTACTCATAAATTCTAACATGTATTAAAAAAAGAAAAAGCAAACCATCAAGAGTTATATTTTTTAGTACCTCCAGAGTATGCAAATTCAGGAAGCATATTGAAGGCACAGGAATTGCTATTCTTCTTTTGGGTTTCAAAACTGCAGATGAATAACCTGCTTGAAAATCAGGTTTGTAGTTTTGCTGATTAGCACTGGAAGAAGTCCCAATGAGTACATATTCCCCATCAGCAGAAACAGAAATACAACTAATACTGCCCGGGATAGGGAAATGCGAAATGGCTACTGAAGCGACTGAAATTCCATTAATTGTGAAGGCGCTGATCATTTTATCTGACTTGCTATAAACTATGACAAGCCCCTGAGAAGAGAGGCAAACTGAATCTGCCTCAACTGATAGCTTCCGAATCAGGCGACCTCTCCTCAATGAATGCAAAAGAATCTGACTGGAGTAAGAACAGGAAGCGACGATACCAAGTTCAGAACTGACAGAACAAGATATTATCTCGCCAAGATGACCTCTTAAAACATCAACAGGACCTTCAATTCTGCATTTCCTGCTCTTATCTGCAGGACTGTTGGGGCTAGTACTAGTTGCAAGAGGAGTTGAGGGTGATTTTGCTGTAGTAATGGATGGATCCAAAGAATTTCTACGAGGTAAAGGAAACGATCTATGTATTTTCCAAAGTAAAACTGTTGCGTCACGAGATCCAGTAACTAAATAGTTGTTATCAGAGGATAGAGCAAGACAAGTTACAGGAGCATTATGCCCTCGTGCAGTTTCAATGGTCTTAGCTAAATCTGCTGATATGACCTTGATAGAATTATCAGCATGCCCTCCTAATAAAGCATATCAAATAAATACTCAGTATCAAGCAACCATATTATGACATGATAGTAAAATTTGATTAAAAAAAAAGCCGATATATAACACAGGCCACTGAGCAAGTTAGCAAGTCCTCTCCACAGGTTGGGAGTTGGTGGATTAAGAGAAACACGAATTATAAAATATAATTGTTATGTAACATCATGATTAAAAAGATGCAAGACAATTTGAGGCTTATGGTACCAAAGAAAATCAAGGATGTCATGCACAAAGAAATGCAAAAAAGACAACAATTCATAGTTTCCCAACTTCTATTTTAGGCAAATATTAAGTTTTTTATGAAAAACTAGAAAACATATTTTATTCAATTCCAATTGATCATATAAATGCCACTAAAATCAAAACTTTCACCAAAAAAAAAAAAAAAAAAAAAAAAAAAACTAAGAATGAACATTAAACTCCAAGAATGGAGCTACAGAAAGAATTCTTATAGAATTGAAGTTTGGTGAATACAAATGAATCATTCTATAGTTTGAGAAGATCTTGCGTCAGTGGGTGGTTGAGAGTGGGGCAAGTCCGCCTAGTTAGTCGGTTAGAGGTCAACAAACACTAATCACTAACTAAACAAAAAACTTAAGTTCCTACGTTAAGCTTCCGGAACATGCACTCTCACAAGAAATACAATTTGACCAAGTGAGAACTAAACAAATGATGTCGTCTTGGAACAAAAATACACAAACAGTGCATTCATATCATATTTTAGAAAATCAATGGAGACACTAGTTCTCGAACCAAATACTTCAAGCAATGATTGGTTATAATTGACTGTCCTACAACCTTGAGCTCCTGTTATAGCCCAAGAATATGTTTTTAATGAATTTCCAAATACCTCAAGGAGCATAACAAGAAGAAAATGTCAAAGACGAGGAACAAACTGATAACGTTAATCTGTTGCAGGTCTTCTTATGCTCAATATTCACCCAATGAAGCATCAGTACAAAAGGGGAGCAATATAATTGCAAAACTGTCATATTTCCAGTATTAACATAGCCAGGAAAAATTTCGACAATAAACCTAAATTGAGTTTGAAAGGTGACACAATATACTACTAGTAGTTTAATCGCCATGGTTTCACCACAGAACATCAGTTAAATGTAGATAACTTCATGGAACTTGAAAAACAAAATGGAGTATCTGAAAGGAGGAACCTACCAGTAATAATTTCTTTGTCATAAGTAACTGCAACTACCGCCGAACTCTGGATTCCTGATGCAGCAAATGCCAATGCTCGGGGGAATTGCCAGTCTTCTGAGGCAGAACCCCCTGAACCTCTAAACATGCGCATAAATGCACTGCCGGTGGAACTAGCTGCAGGCTTTCCATGCTGAAATAGAAAAGGTGTTCCCTGACCGTCAGGAGTATTGGGTTGCCATTTGTGCATTGCCACACGTGCCACAGGGGCATTCATATCTACAACTATAATGGAGTCTTGGGACGCAAGAATAGAACAAGCAGGCACATTGCAACGATCTGGGTTTGGAACAACATATGGCCTCACTTCATTGGGGTTGCGGAAGATAGTCTAAAAACAAGGGGAAAAGAGAGTAAGAGAGATGATTATGACTTCAGAAAAAAAAGGTCATAATCCTATCCATCATCTTTTCAACTTAATTCTCATAAAACTATAAAATTAATGCAATAACTACGTTAGACAGTTGTTAATATTCCCTGCTACAATTGAATGAAAGACTCACAGAAACCGCAACCTATGACAGCTTCAATTGAAGGAAAAAACTTACAAGCGCAACTATGTCAACACAGCGCAAGTTAAGAAGTTGAGAAAGATAAAAAGTCCAACTATTCTTTTGCAGCTAAAATTAGGACTTGCTGTGTTTTAAGCGCAAAACTAGTTATTAAAGAAAATTGCATACTGCTAGAGAAGTTATTCTTCCGTTAGATGTCTATGTCTATTTCTATGACATAACAAACCTCAAGGTGCAGAACATCTTTTATTGACATCCTCTTCAAGTGTGGGGTTGTTAATAACTGGGACGGGGTTTGCCCGAAGAAGGCAATCTGATCTTGAGTAGCACGTTGTTGTACCTTCCATTTTATTTAATAACGACTGTTAGGAATAATTGAATTTCTGAAAATTAGTAAGTAGTGATATTTACGACTTACAGAGTCAGTAATTTTATCAATATCAACTGCACCCTCATATGTGATGTAGAAGAACATGTTATCAGCTTGAACAGCTTCTTTACCTCGTTGCTTGTATCTGAGAAATTTTATTACAGATTTCAAGATTAAAATGGCACATATAAGGCCCAATTAAAGAATACCGACTATAAAGGGTTAATTTTAGAAGATCAGTGTGCAAACCGTGCAATAGTGGCTTAATAGAGAGCATGATTTTGAAAACCAGATCAAACTGGCTGGTTCGGTCGGTTAAACCTTAACTGATCATATGGCCAAATCAGTTCATATTAAAGACCGGCTCATCATCGAACCAGTCTGAACCGGTCAAAATCGCAGGTTCGACCGGCCAAACTTTCAAGTGTTGTGGAACCAAATACCTTGGTTGAAGTTTTCAAATTTATTTTTAAACAGATTTTTAATTATTATTTTTAATAATGTAAATAATATATATTTATTTTATTAATCATATTTAATTGTTTATTTATTTAATTTTTTCATAAACTATTAAAAATTAATTTTTAACAATTTATTAATATTTAATAATAAATAATCTAATATGAATGATTAATAGAACCAAGTTTATAATGTGAATTTAATATATAATTTAGAATGGTAAATTTTATCTAAATATATAACATAAATTAGCAATAATTTATATTAAATTTGTAAGTTTATATTATCAACTAAATTTATATTTTAATAAAAAATTCATGTTATTGCATAATTATCAATTTATTATATTTTTATTATATTATTTCTTTTTTATTTAAATGATTTTAATATTTGTTACGTCATCTTGTTCAACCCCCGGTTCAATTTCGATTGAACCACTGAACCTTGAACCTATCATTTTTCCGGTTTGATGTTCGGTCCGCTTTTCATAGCATTGATTGAGAGAACTCACCCAAAAATGAGATCAATCCACTCATGAAGATGTGCAGATACATATTCACTCTCAAGCGCCATACGATGCTTATGAATGAAATCAACTGGATTTGCAGCCCATGGAGGCAGTCTGACAGAATCTATAGATCAGGAAATAAAGCTTGTAACAATTATGAAGCTTGAAGAAAATGCTTCAACAGAAAATCAACTACAGCTGCCTTTAAGTGCAAATGCGAACTTACCTATCTTTTCTCCAAGTTGAGTTGTACCAAAATCAATAGAGTTATTGTTAATGAGAATCTCTGGTAGATAAAAAAATTCTGGAACCTGAAATACAACGCAAACAGAGACTTTGACAACATACACTGGAAAATCAACCATTAGATAAACAAACAGCTCAATCCTGCTGGAAAAAATATACGCACACACACAGAATTGCAGGAAGTTATATCTAAGTAATACCAATTCTTTCACATCACTCATGTCTTCAAGAACACCATTCCATGTACCCCCAACATCGTAGAACATACGGTCAGCATGATCAAAGTTTCCGCCTTGTAGTTGAATAGAAAGAGTAGTGAAAGGTTCCACTCGAATAAGATAATATAATACCTGTAATAATGAAGCCTTCGCTTTGAAATAACAGTTCTATAGCAGCAGGATGGAAGGATGATTAAGGATCTGAGAGTAAAGTCACGCTTAAACTACATTGCATCACATGCTAAAAAAAACACAAAACAAAATTCAACATTACTACATCAACAACATCAAGCCTTTATCCCACTATGTGGGCTTCATGAATCCTTTTTCTCCATTGTGTCCCATTAAGAGTCAAATTCTCATTTTAATCTAATAAGGAAAAGTCATTTCTAATATTTTCTAATCAAGCCTTTTTAGGTTACCTCTACCTATCTTAACATAAGTCAAATTTAATACATCTACCTGTTTAAGCAAAAAAAAAGAGAGTATCAAGCATCTGCTACATATAAAGCTCTAAAATAAAGTGACCATAGGGCTAATGTTCTAAATTAGGGGTGATTCTGAATCAAATACGAGCCAAACTAACTTGCAATCTAAATTACCAAATAGGGCTCGCTGTCAACCTGATTCATCTCAATTTATATTGATTTTGAGCTAACTAATTTTCAAGTTGGTTCATATTGAACAAAGCCATTCTCTCTCTCACACACACACTCTCTTGCTTTCTCCCTATCTTCCTCTTCGTGTTGCCCTCACCCACTCCCTTGCCTTCCATTTATCTCTCTCTTTCTCTCCCATCCTCATGCTCCCCTATCTGATTCCTCACACTTGCTCACTCCATCCCTCGCCTTCCCCTTGATGCAAAATCCTCCCCCTAGGTATCTTTTCAAGAGCTAGTGCATCAAATTCATCTGTTTTGGATTAATTCTTGCTTGATGCCTTATGTTTCATGTGCCCTTCGGTGAAGCCAAGGATTTGGAACCTGGGCCTTTGTGGTCCACGTGTTCCTTGTTAATGTTCAATCATTGCTTGATATGTTGCTGTCGGTTTCTCTCTATACTCAACTTTCTATATAGTTGTAGCACAACAGATTCCAAATTTTATTCTTTATTGAATCTCGAGTAAATATTGTAGCAGTACATAAAAAGATAAAAAAATTGCTGACTTTAAGTACAATTGTTGAATCAGAAACTTGTTTTTAGATAGATTTTACGGATTCTAAAAAACTACTAAACTTGGGCCTTATGAAGGTTATAAATAGGGCCTTTAAACAACTTAAAAATCAGCAAATGCACAAAAAAATTATAATTTTCAACTAAAACTGGTGTATATACTGGGTGCAAATCCTTCGTACAAGGTGCAAGTCAAGATGACAATTTCTAGAGAAGCTTCTTCTTGAACTGACGTGAGGCCTAGATCTTCTATTCGATGACTTTTATCATACTCCTTTTTTCATCTTGATTTTGGTCAAGTTTGCTACAATTTAGCTTTCCTTTTTCAGTATGAATCATACTCATTAAGTAGTTTTATTTCACTCTCAAATCTTCTTGCAAAATTTCAAATTTTAATGATCTTTAAAAAATCATTCAAAACAAGTTTTATGTGTTTTCTGATTTGTCAGGATTGAATTGTAACCAAGGCACCCTCCCTCGCACATGCTCTGGCAAGCTTGCAATTATTCTTGTTCCATGCTTGCTAATCATCATCATTCCATTTGTTCTACTCGTTATTACGCATCGATGTCCTACTTTTCTTGGTGCAACTGGTGGCTTTAGTGATGTCTCATATCTATTTTTCTCTCAAATTTTAATTTCATCTTCATTTTTATTGCATGGTGCTTGTCCTAATTTTCCTCCCCAATGTTTGGGGCAATTATTACGTCCGGTCAAAACCGAATGTATCTGAATGTATACCGAGCAATACTGAGTGCTCAATACCGAGTTTTAGGTGATGTGGCGTGTGGTTATTGGTCTATGAACGTGTTCGGTGACCGGACGTAATAATTGCTCCAATGTCTGTGCTGAGGATCCACCGTATAGTTATTCTCTACTCTCTACGCAACATATTTTTGAGTGCTAAAAATATGCTTCACCCTCTCCATATATTGTGCCATTGTCGAGGAGGCTCATGCTATTTGTGCTGCTATGATAGTGGTCATTCCACTATTTCTGATTAACCTTTGCCATTCCTATGGTGAATTTGGATTATGCTTTCATTGACCATTTATGTTCGTATTCTATTCCTATTGTAGTTATTTGTTCATCACATCCATCTTCTTTTCTTAATCATGTTGCTACCGCCCCTCCAACCTAACCTATTGTGCCCACACATTCTTTCATTGAAGTTGCAGGAGGAATGGTTCTTTGCAATCGAATGCTTCTGCCAATTTTTCCTTTATTTTTTAATGAATGCTTGGATGCTTTTTCAATACAAGTCCTCAACTAACTTTCATGGTAAACTTATTCTCACTTTTTTGTAGGATAAGATTTTTTATTTCTCAGCTTCATTTAGATCTCTCGCCTACTCACGCGCTGCCCAAGCTACTCCATCCTCTTCGTGTCTACATGCTACACTCCTTCACTGCAAGCTTATTCCTCTGTTTGCCTTTATGCTATTCCCACACATTCCTACGTGATCTCGGAAGTTTGCAAGGGCTGTCACCTAATAGTTACTTATGGGATGCCTACAGCTATGTTCCTAAATTCCTTCCTCACTGATGGTTAGTCTCCACCAAGAGTGGCTTTCTTCCCCACTCTAGATCATCATTGCTTTTCTTTTCGGCATTTTTTGGTTCACTCACCGACTCTCCCTTTCCTTGGTCCTAATTTCATAGCAGCTAGCTCCCTCTTGGATGCTCCTTGGGTCACAATGGTTTTTCCAATTCATCCATCATCAACAGATCCTATGCCTCCTATTAATCTCAATTTTCATTCTTTTACAGAAGTTTTGGGTGGTTCATTGGACAGAAGATTGCATCCTTCTACTTTCATTCCACTTTCCTTCCTTCCTCATTTTTTATGAAGACTCAACTTCACCGAATCATTAGCAGCCATCAATAAATCAAGGCAAGCATGCGCTTGTCTTTTTTCAAGGAAGATACCCTTTAGCTTGCTAGTCTGCTTTTTTTGTCTATTGTTGGCAAATTCTCTTTCTGCTATCCAAATGTGAATGCTAATAACGAACTCTTGTCAGGCCTACACGTGGTTGATAACTATTCCATTGGGATTATTAATTCTCATCACATTATTATAGATGCAGATTAGACTAGGCTCTTCCTTAGATGCACTTATTATATTAGTAGCTTTTTGATGTGTATGCTTAAGTGGTCTCCCCATTTCATCATATCTATGAAAATGCCTATCACACCTATTTGGACAATTTTTCCTAAGCTTCATTAACATTTCTTCAACTAATCCACTTCATACTCTTTGAGTTCTATCTTTGATAAAACATTGCAAGTGGATGCTGCCATCATTGTTTTCTAAGTGCTAAGAGCAACGCAATTCATAGGGATTTTCATTGCTTCAATGCATAAAGCGCAGAGTGAAGCAACACTCTTAGTAATTAATGTTTATGAGTTATATATCATATACATATATATTATATGCATATAATACTTTATTTAATTAAACAAACTTAACTCAGCTCATCAGCTAGGTAAGTTGTGTGATTTAATTTACAAATACAAGAATTATTAATTCTAGATATATTTATAATGTTATTTGAATTTGTTAAGAAAATAAATGTATTATGAAGATTCCAAAAGTAAACATGACAATACATTCAAGTATTCACGTATAAACAATCAGCATATTCATACGAAAAATTGAAGTTAAAAATATGAACAAGCATGATTGTTTAAATCTTTTCTTAGTTGGTAAGATTTTGAAAAGAAGTTCATGCCCCTATGCCATCTTGACATCTACATATCTCGATGATGATGCCCAACATCATTTCAGCTTTGACAGCTTATGCCCTCTTGACATCAACGCCAGACGCCTGACACACAACATTGATGCCCGATTCTCAATAGCACTACTGTCTCCACTATTAACACTATAGCTAGTAACTAGAGTTTTGAATCAAGACATCTTTCTCTCATAGTTAGCAACGCATCAACGGTAAGAGAAATTTCTCCCCACATGAGGAACTTCTTTTTATTAGTTTTTATATTCAAAATAGTATAAAAGAGATTTCTCCCAATCTAGACCATGCAACTCTATAAAGTGAATATTAGAGTACGATTTATTATGCCTTTACTATTCTTAATATTTTGCTTATTTTAAATTTCTATGCACTATTTTGGACAAATTTTTAAAATGAATACAATAAATAATTTAATAAGCGAAAAGAAAATATAAAATATTTATTTGGATAAAGCAGGCCAACTGGCTTGTCGAGCTGTCATTTCATACATCGTGGTAGATGTGCTAGTCGAGTTTGGTCATCGAGTTTGGCTGGCTGCTTATGGTCTAATCTAGTGTGCGGGTGTTGATCGAGTCAAGCGGCCTAATTGGGTCAGCGAAAGTCATTAAGCGAGGAAACGACTGAGCAAGTCATTTTCTTTCGAATGACTTCCCATTCGTTATTTTTATCATGACTTCCGTGGGGCGACATGACGAGCCTACCGGGTAGGATGGAGAGGGAGGCGAGATCAGGCACAAGAGTGAGCTGCAGCAGCTCACATGTGGCGAGATCGAGCTCCAGTCGCTCGTGTGAGGTGAGATTGGTCGGGAATGTGATATGGTGGCTCGAGTGGGGGTAAATGGAGCTATAGGACATTCACAAGCCCGCACGGGAGAGTTTCAGTGATTAAGATGATGTTCACATGGTCGAAATTATTTTCTCCTTCTCAACAACTCCACATTCCTTTTCCCTTCGTTGTCTTCTCTTGTGCAGTAGCTATTTTGTATTCCTTTTAAAGTTTTAATGTTTTCTTTTCACTTATTAAAGGAATATAACATATGTATTTATTTTCGCATATTTGCACCAGGGAGTTGTTAACAAAGTTAACGACTGGCCTCCTTTACCCCAATAATTTTTTAATGTTTTCTTTTGGCTTATCAAATTATTTACTTTATTCTTTTAAAAAATTTGTTCCACTATTTTAAAATATAAATTTTATAATGATGTATCCAAATTATATATGTATATTATATTTTCAATAATTGATATGTCTTGTGTCTGTGTCGTATCCTCGTCTGTGCATCTTACGTGCCTGCTCTTGGTAGCTTTACTGAAGAGGTGTTTGGATCTTTCTACAAGACATTGAAATTTCTTTATCCAATCTTGGAAGTTCCCCCTCTCCCTTGCTTAGTGAAGATATAGTTGACTATGATGTTATGCATCTTGAGGATTTTGATGGGAGCATTATGAGTGAAGACATTATGGTGGATAGAAGATTTTGAATCCTATTTATCAAATGGAATCATAATTGAAAAAAATATATTGTCACTCTATGTTTTCATTAGGTGCAAGCAAGTTTGTTCAAATGAGTTCCTTTTGCCCTTTTGTTATTTTCCTTTACTACTGCATGATTCATCCTTTGGCTGCTTCATAGCCTTGTCCTTCTGTATTTTCCTTTGAACTTTAACAAGTCTTGGTAAATTCCCTTCCTAAATTCCTATCACCGCCTTTCCATTACTCCTTCGATAACATCTTCGCTGCTTGATTTGTGGCACACCTCTCTTCAACTTCTTTGGAAAAATTCTCTTTGGGCTGCTCCAACCTAGAGGTTGTTTGTAATTTGATATTAGATTTACACTTGATTAGTAACTACTCCATCGGACTCATTGACCCACATCATGTCAATATAAAAATATCCTTAAAATGAAATTACATCAGACTTCCTCTTAGCAATCCTACTATGTTAGTGGATATTTTATGCAAATGAAAAATGATTGACACTTCTATTAGTGGTTGCACCTTAATCAGACAGGTTTGCACTTAGAAATTGGAACCAAATTAGACTCTCCTTTGAATTTAAAGGATATCATGCCTACCCTTGCTAGTCTAATTGAGTTGAACACTACATCATCTACAAGCTGCGTGATTGATATCGATTGTGTATTCTTGAAACACCTATTCTCTCACCAATTTGTAAAGACATTAATGATCATGACCCTCAAGAAACTTATGATTAAGACAAAAAAAATTTTGTTGACACACTCCTTTATTTGGCAGGCTTAAAGCAAGACGTTCCAAATGAGTGTTTTTTTTCATAGTTTTTGCTATCCAATGTCCTTTAACCCTTCGCTACATTATTTCTTTATCGTATATTATTTATTTTTCTTTTTTTGGCAACTCTTCAAAATTATTCTGGTTGTACTCATATTATTTTCTAGTTATGATATCATATATTAAAAAAAATTGAAGTATATGACATTTCATTCAAAATGTTGTATTTCTGAGAAGATTGTCACATTTCAAGTATCCAATTAAGCATAACAGTATGATATTTTTACAAAGCATTATGTTCTCTAAGTTTTCCTTTATTATGTAACAAGTTGAAGCAACTAATATATATGCTTTATCTTAAACGGAGTGTTAGCATAGGAAAAAATCAAATTAAATAAGTCTTTTATAGTTGATGAGTGGTATATGCTTATTTGATTATGTCGTCCTATAGTGCATAATACACACCAAAAAAGAACTTTCTCGCCTAACAATTACGTTCTTCAGGTTTATCAGTTAACCTAGAAAGGAAAAAATGTGATAACATTTCAAAACCAGCGTGTTGCATGAAATTCAGGTCAAGCAAAAAGAGTAAGAATGTAAATCATTTATGGCCACAGCCGAAAAAGACTTAAAATCATAAAACGTGATATCTAGCAGTGATATCATAAAACTTAAAAGTTGGTAAAACGTGATATCTAGCTGATCATTTTGGACGCTAAGGTTTAAGAAAACATAAGAGTGCATGATTTTTTTTTCCCCTAAAAAAATTAAATGGCCAATATTTCAAAGTTGAGGCATTGTTTGAAAAGTAAATTGAAAAGCACAAAAATATGCTATATAGCATTCATTAAGACGCTGGAGTTGAAGTAATAAAGCATTGTAGGAGGAGTTTTTGTTCATTCTGAGATTGTATGAAATAGAAAAAAATGCACCATTTTCCATTCACAAAAATACTGCTGCATAATCTACTGCTTTTCATAACTAAACAAAATTAACCGGTTTTTAAACGAACTATTGCCAGGTCATAACAAAATAAACATCAAGGTAACTTCGAGATCAAAATGAAGTTCATACTTGAGGATAGCTACACGGATGATGAACACTACACCCAAAATGGCGCTATCCCAAGTAACACATTCCTTGAGCACTCTAGGCATCGGAGGAAACTTACATTGGAGTTCACTAACTTCTGATATTAATTGAAGCATCCACTCATCGTATATACCCACTTTTCATTTTATTATAAAACTAAATTGAACCTTTTTCATTTGCTAAAACTCACTATATAATCCGCATGCACTTTACATGCTTTCAGAGTAATAATGCCAATAACAAGATTCATTTCCTAATTAGTTGATCTACAAGTTTCACTTAGTTTTGAAATAAATAGGCCATACAAGCATCCAGGTTAACCTATGTTGCCTATTCTGGCTATGGTAGAAAGAAAGAAGCTGATGAAGGCTTACTGTTCCTGCCGTAGAATAATGGGAACCATAGTGGAACTTGGGTATAACAGGATCATCAAAGCCAGAGTACCTCTCTTGGAACTTTTTCAACCTTTCAGGATTCAATGCACCAATAGGCTGAAATTTATAGCGTCCATACGTTAAGTTAAGACTAATTAAGTTAAGACTAACTACTGATCATATATAAGAGGATTTAAACAATAGTTTCTACCTTTGAGAGATCTCGATACAAGGTAGGATCATTAAGATCCAACGTCTTAGAAGAGTAATCAGCTAAAATCCATGGAAAAACCGGGTACTGTAAACAGTTTATGGAACTAGTTGGTAAATTACTGCAACAAAATGATAGAGGAAGTAACACCACCATAACACCCCACCCATCAAACAGAAGGACACAGACCTGTGTGATGTCATTGTAACTGCGTCCAGCCATTGTGTTCAGCTCCATAAGATATTCAAAATTACTAATCTGCATGAAAATAAAAAAAAATGCTGTAATGCCAAAAATAATGATAGAATGTGCTACAAGGATAATAAAATGTTTTGGAGATTACCTCCCACCTAGCCCATCTCTCCATCAGCTGGCGCCGCTTAAATAGTTGGTCAGGTCTCTACAATCAAAAAGGATGGAAAATAAGACATGCAAAAGCATGAAATTACGCCAGTACAGGATTTTTGCCAACCTGTGTTGCCAAGTAAATGTTGTTCAAATGAGGAGGTTTTGCTTGAACAATAGCACGATAGGCATCCTTACGAGCTTCAGTGGACTGAAATATATTTCAAGTGATATTTTGGTGCTAATAGTTAGCCAACTATCAAAAACCAGCAATAAGAAAAATAGATAATTAATTCACATTTATTTTACCCCAAAATCAAAGAAAAAGTTTGTCCGATCAAAAAGAAACAATTCTAAAGCACTCCTCCTAAGCAGATACCTGCACAAATGACAGGCAATAAATGCACAACAATAGATAATCTGAGCTGCTGAAGAAGTAGCAATGAAAGTTCTAGCATTGGATAAATTCGTAACCTAGCAAAACAGCTAAAAAGACCGGTCCACCCATTCGAACTAAATTATTATTATTATTATTATTATTATCTATGCACATTCATATTTTGAATTTAAATATTTAGTATGATTGGATTTAATTTTAGAAATGATTAAGTTTAATTTCAAATTATATGGCATTATGTTATAATCATGTTTCTATAAATAGGAAATCATGGCTTGTATTTAGATCATTAACAACTGCCATCAGATGAATAAAAATTATTCTTCATGCTTATTAGGGTGTTCTCTCTTGATAATTGGTACATGAGGATCTGTGTAAATTCTGTATGCGGAGCTTTCCTTTTATTCACCCTTTTTCAACCTCCCACTTCCATCAATACATGTTTATTTGAATCCCTTTACCTTCTTACAATGACTGGCCACAGAACAAAGAAATTTAAAAAGAAGAAAAAGAAATCAAAAGAATAAGTTTCGAGTACCCACCTTCTACTGAACATCTGATGAAGTGAAGAGATTAACCAGCTACGATCTTTCTCATTTTGATAATTGGGGGCCATAGGGTCCAGCATAGAACTTCCATTGCCATGCTTATGAATTAGAAAATTAATTCTTTTTGTAGTAATCTGTAAAGATGATGAATTCATGGTTGCTCAGGAGCAATGATAGCTAGCAAAACAACAGAGCTTGTAACAGTGGCTTAAAACAATTTTGTAATTGTATACAAAGAGATATCAAGGGTAAACTAGATTGATCTTATTCTTGAGATTAAGCAATACTGTTTATAACGAATGAAAATGAAGTCAGGTTTATTCATATCAGCGTACATGGTAAAAACCAACACATTGAGACCTCTGTTTTGTGTAATCGTTCACAGCTCACAGATTAAAGACCAACTTGAGCTGCTAACACTTGTTTGGCTAACTTTAGTAGAGAAAAAAAAAAGATCAGAAATTTAGACGATCAAGCTTAGAAAGAGAAAGTTGACCAAAGTCTCTCTTGGTGCAGGTAACACATCTACATAGAGGAAACATCATGCGAACAAATTGTGTTGCTTTCTATTAGCGTAGAATTATACTATATAGAAAACTTCTCTATATACGGAGAGAGATGCCTATTATTTAAATGTACCTTAGAACATTATGCTTGTTCCAGATTATAAATATGACAAATTTCTAATAAATAAAACACTAATTTTCTCCACTATAATTGTATAATAATCAAGTTAGTCCTAGTTGCTACCTCCCCCTCACCAGGTTGCTGCTGCGTGAACTAGCCGGCATGCACAAACTCATATACAACACTTGACATGCACCTAACACACACACTGCCACCTATAATCATACATATCAATCGTGCGTGCTATTTGTTGCCATGCATGAACAATACTATATAGCACATAACACCATAGTGCACGCTATCTTAATTTTTAAGATTTGGGTTTTAAATTAATATTAGCACTATAAATGATTTGCTTATTAGTGTTGTTTAATTTCAAATTGTGTTTATTAGGACATCTGGATGATCTCAAATGCAAGGCTTGAAGTTCTTAACTTTGCTTCACACATGCAAGTTTATTAGTCTCAGGGTCTGAACCAGCTCACCTTCGACGCCCCAAAGAATGTTGCTCTCCTCTCTGACATGACAAATGAAGGGTTGCAAGGCTTCGATGAAGAAGGGCTCTCGGGTTTGATTTCTCTCCGTTTTCCTTGCAAGAAGGCTTCAACCAACTCTCCATACTCGCCTCACACAAAGGCGATGATGTTCCCATCCCATTGCCTGAAACACATGAAGCTGCCAAGGCTTTGATGAATAAGGTCTCTCGAATTTGATGCTTTCATAGCTCTTGCCTCACATGAAGCTTCTATTCTCTCGCTGCTCTTGCTTTGCATGAAGGCTAAGAAGTTCTTGCCACTTTGCCTTTGATGCAAGAAGCTTGCAAGGCTTTTAATATTTTGCTAGAATGCTCTCGACATAAGATTTGTGCTTTGTTTGTTCAGATCCTCTTTCGATTGGTTTAAGTTGTACCATTGATGCATTCACATTTTTAGTTTATTTTTATTTTAATGTATTTTGAACAATATTAGTTGTGTTTTATGTTTTTTTAAGCTATCCTGTGATGGTTGGGCTTCCAATGATCATGGTAGGAATGTGTTAGGCATGGCAAGCCTTGGGTTTGCTTGCTCTTGGATCCATTTTGTCCTTGGGCTGCTTGCTGATTTCGGTTTGGTGAGGTTGCTGTTCTCGGGTGGGCCTTGGTAGCTTGGTGTTGAGCTCAAAATGTTGGATTCTACTTGGTGTTAGCTCATAAATGTTTGAGCTGAAGTTTAACTCAATGATTGGAGATTAAATGCACTTCCTAGCTCATTAAATCAAAAAGGTATGGTGTTATTTCAAGCTCATTAATGAGGAGTTTATTGGAGTGGACTTGTGCCTCTTCCCCTCCCTTTGCCTTCTCGATTTTCCCTTGCTGGTTGGTTTCCCGTGCTCTGCCTCTTTGTCTCCTATGCTGGCTTTTCGGGTCCCTTGCTGGCTGGTTTCCCATGGCCTGTTGCTTTATCTCCTATGCTGATTTTTCGGGTCCCTTGCTGGCTAGATTCCCGTGGCTGTTTGGGGGGGGGGGGGGGAATTCCATGGAATTTTTCCTGTTTTCTGTGCAGATTTCCTGTTGCTGTTTGGCCTTCTATTTGGTGACTTTTGGCCTTTCATTTCCCCAATTCTTATTGGATTTGGTTGGAGGTGTTATGGCTATTTGTCTATCTTCTTTTGCCTATAAAAATGAGTTGTTTTGGCATGAAAAAGGTTGTTGAAAATTGTGAGCAAAGTCTCTACAAAAAACCTGAGGGTTTCTTCTCTTGGAAAAGCTTGAGAGCTTGTTCCACCCCCCTTTCCTACTCTCTATTTCGTCTTGGCTTCTAACCTCTTCTTCTCTACGCAAGTTCCACTCCACCTGTATCCTTCTTCTTGAGCTTTGGAAGTGTATGTTGGCTGAAATTTCGAGACATTTGCCGGAGGAGTTTGGTAGGACGTTGGACTCTTTTGCAATGGTGGACCCTCGGTTTGCAAGCCTAAGCACAATTTTATTATATATTCCTACTCTCGTTGCATGTGAGGAGACCGCTAGATAGTTTTACTGAGGATAGCGTTTTATGGTTTTTATTTTGTTTCGTTCGATTTGGCTTTTTGTTTCTTCGAAGTTTGTTTGGTTGTTTGCAAGCTACATTTGAATCGAGTTTGGTTTAAGTCTTGTCCTGTTGTTCTCCAATTTATCTATTTACTCTAGTTTTGCTCGCATAATCATGATTTCTTTTTCTACATATTTGGTGCATGTTAGGTGATGTGATAAGCTTTTCTTGAGAGCTTTAGGGATGATTAGCTATTTGTTGATTAATTGTTCAATAAATAATTTATTGTATAGCCTTTTTTCAAGAAATTAATATATCTTATGCCAAAATGTGAAACTAATTCCATTAAATTAACAAGTTGATAAACATTTTCGATTGAGTCATTTTGTAACATATATTCATTCATTTTTTTTCTTATTTCTATCATTAATTTTATCTATTAGGTACCCAAAAGAATGTCAGATTTTGGACAAACTGCAAAGAAAGATTAGGCATGTAAATATGCAATCCTGGAAAGATACAATAATAACAATTGCGTGATATATATTTATTGTTGTAACATGACAAAAAGAGAAATTATTGAATACTTTTTATATATGAAAAAACCTTTGCACGTAATAGCTCATCTTTAAATTCCTGAATACTTTTTAGTAACCCTAACATTACAAAAGACAAGGAAATTATTAATTGTTAATATGCATGTATTGAAGGATTTGTTAATGATGTTGAAGAAGAAGATGAAATTAGCAATAAATTGAAAGTATATATATCAGGGGTGAATTATTTTTAGGAAACTCAGGACACAGGTCATATGATTATAGTAAAATTATAATTAGTATTGGATAATATTTTAACATTTAAATAAGAATTAAAGTTGTTAAACACTTCAAGTTGATTGACGGCTTAGCATATGGTCAATGAGTGCTCCACATTTGTAAAGTTTTGCGATCAATGGGCTTAGCCTTACCTATAGTTTATTAGAATGTGAATAATAATTGGAGCATATTAGAACGTGGAAGTGCAAATTAAAATTGTATATTGATTATTATCATGAAAATTGATCATTTTTTAATTTTAATAATATTTTGTTGCAGCTTCATAGAAAAAGGAGAGAGAAGATAGATAAGGGTAATGTTAAAGATTTGGTTTATGTAAAGAATAAGGCCTTAATTCAATGATGCAACAAGAAAATATTGCAAAGACACAAATCTTCCTTTCTTACAACATAGATAAATGTAAACACTAAGATTGCAAATTAAGAGACAACTTCAACTACAAATGACAAACATAAACCATAAAACTTATCTATATTTTAGAGAAGAAGAATACATGTGGAGTGGAAACCGTGGATAGAGAAGAAGGGATTAGAAGACCGAGATGAATTTTAAGAGGAGAAGAGGAAAGAAGACCATAGCTCGCAAGCTATGTAAACCTGTAGGTTTTTACATTCCACAAATTTTTATTTCTAAAACCCTCCTAAAACAACCACAAAACATCCCTTATATAGGGGAAGAAAAGGTAAAAAAAAAAATAATACATATATTTAATGCACCTCAAAATCAGCCAATAGAATACCCTTGAAAATCGCAGCAAGCAGGGACCGAAGGGGCAGCCACATGGTGAAAAAACCGAAGCATCAAAACAGCCCCAAAAGTGGGGAAAAATCGAAGCATTAAATGGCTCATAAAGGGGAAACCAAAAAGACATATTTTGGGAATTAAAATCGGCATGAGGAACACTAAAAGGCCTCTTTTGCCTACATCATTCAAGGTTATAACTATCATGATATTATTGACCTTATCTCTTTAAATAATACAAATAATGCTAATGAATGGTTAACAACAAAAAAGAATAAAGAGTCAGATGAAGATAAGGAATTCATTAGTGGTGAGAAAGATTTTCCATAGAGTACTATCATAAAAATTAGTGATGTTAATGAAAGAAACTACAACATTCTATAGCGATCTAAGGAAAAATGAAGAAATCTTCATCTAGGATTAACACTTGTAATTAAGCACATGAAAAAAGTTAAGATTTAGAAGACATTAATGATACATATAATAAATATGTGAGACTATTTTAACTCATCATGATGATGATAATTAGTTTAATTTTAAAAAAATATCATAATTACAAAAAAATAATAGGTCTGAATTTTGAATGGTTGAACAATTGGGCCAAGCATCAATTTAATTATTGCCATATCTATTCAATTTAATAGTATTTTATATTTAGTTATATTTTTATTTATATTTTGTTTATTATGTACTATGTTTAAAATAGCACAAACTGCCTCATGCACTATGCGCTATGGTTCTGCATGAATTTTTTTATTATGGTGCCCTATTCACCATTAACAAGTATGCCCATGAGCGTACATCTCTGATGCACGAACACTTCATTTTAAGAGGGTATGCAATGTCGAACACGTGTCGGACACAGACATGCATCCGACACGACGAGGATACGTGTCGGACACGTCATTAGTGTGTCCCATTAAAAATAAATAAATAAATCGGACATGCGTGTCGGACACGGGTGTCCGGCTATTGTATAATTAAATAAATAAAAAAACCCTAATCTCTCTATTTCATATTAGCCGGTTCACGCCCGAGTCTTCATCTTCTCCTTAATCCCATATTCTTATTCGTATTCATGGTCTTCCTGAGCGATTAAGGCGAGCAGCGGTCGGCTGGAGATCGCACCCTTGGTCTTCCCTTTCAGCCGTAAGCAACAAGCCATCCTCCTTAGTTTCTGCACGCAGCCAAGGGAAGCCGACGTCAAACCGCAGAAAATTTTTCAAATCTGTAAGTTGATTTCACCATTTTTTTGTCCATTCTCCATTTCTTTTCATTTATCAATGATTCTTTAGATTTGTGATCAGAAGAGCATATTTTTTTAAAGTATTTTATTTGTTTTGGATTAAAATTACTCTTACAATAAAAACTTGTTTATTTAATGCGCTTTGACTACGCTTTTGCTGCGCTTTCACTACGTTTTTTTGCGCTTTTGTTACGCATTCACTACGCTTTTGCTGCGATTTCACTGCGCTTTCACTCCCTCTCTAGTCTTATCAACAAGAAGAATATCATCAACAAAAAGCATACACCAAGGTACATCCTCTTACAAATGTCTAGTGAGAACATCCATGACTAAAGCAAAAAGATATGGGCTTAAGGTTGATCCTTTGTGTAATCCAACCGAAATAGGAAAATACTTGGTCAACCCACCTTGTGTTTGAACACAAGTAATAGCTCCTGCATACATATCTTTAATTATTTGAATATAAGCATTATTAATTCCTTTCTTTTCAAGAACTCTCTTGGAACTTTATCATATTCTTTCTCTAAATCAATAAATATCATATGTAGATCCTCCTTATTCTCTATATATTTCCCCATCAAACCTCTCAATAAATGTATGGCTTCCATAGTAGACATACCTGGCATGAATCCATATTGATTTCAAGAAACATTAGTATCACGCCGCAACCTATGCGCCATAATAATAAAAGAAAAATGTAAACAATATTAATAAAAACTACCGTAAATATGCATAATAAAAATATATTTATAAAAATATTTTCTAATTAATTTAAAAACATAAATGCAACCATCTTTGGCATGCTATTTTTGCAAGGAGCTGATAGAAACTATGTTTATGTCATATGGGGTCTACCAAGCCACCATTTTTATTTAAGAAAATATCTATAAAAGCCATATCCATATGCTTCACACTCTTCCCCTTTTTGCTCACACGTGAAAGCGGAGTTACTTTGGTTCTATTTGGAAACCCATTCACGTGAATGCACAACAACTCGAATAGCTTGGGGACAACTATGACAATTGTTTGAGATGTGCTTGAGTACTTTTAGTAATTGAAGTAATTGTCGCTTAAAGCATTTATAAAACCTGAGACATGTAATAAGTTAGATTATTTGTTTTGTTTGGAAGCCATCTACATGAATACACAACTGTTTCAAATGTGTGAGGGTCCAATGTAGTAATTGTTCATGTGAATCTATTGTCATTAGAGTGTACAGATGTTGCTCATTTTGAGTTCATTATTGTTGTTGGCATTTTGTCCACTTGCGTGCCTGATGCAGATCCTATTGCAAGTGTCACGAATTGAAATCTTTTGTATTTTCAAATTAACAATTTATTTGTATATGACTTGTTTCTACTTCGGTAAGCCGCACAAAAAAAAATTATTCTTCCATCTATTAAAAAGAACCACCTTAGTTCGTTTTCATTTCAAGCTTAGTTTTCAAGGAGTATTCTTGAGAGTTCTAAATGTTTAAAAGAGCTCTTTAGTGCAATCAAGAAGTTTTGTATCGTAGTCTGGGCCTTCAAGTTCATCACAAATCACCTTGCATGTAGACAAGCTTTTAAGTTTAGTGAAAATCTCAGTCGTTTATTTGAAGTTCTCATCTTGGTTTCTATTATGGCTATTTTCAAAAAAATTTGACACGACTGATTTGTTATTTTGAGTGTTTATTTAATGTAATTTTACTATTTTGTTTTTGTTTGTTATGTTTGGGTCTAAAATCCTGGACATTCATTTTATTTTGAATCATGCTACTAAAAATTTCGACAATATTCTGATGTCACCCTTAGAGATGCAACATCAGAGGGAATGCAAAGCCTACCCATCATACTAAGAAAAATGTGTACACATGATATAAACATTATAGCTTTATCTTCTACTCTCATCAGGCGAAAATAGACACATGATTGGTGTACATGCATGAAATTTTTTCAAACAATATTTTCCATGTCAAGAAAGAAGCATGCTATATTTATTTTAGGCCGCATTGGAGGAGAGAGAAGGTACAACAGATGACAATAGAGTAGAATTTTTTTTTTCATTTAAAAAAAAATTGAAAGAGGTAAAACTGACCAATTTTTGTCGCAAGCATGAGTCAAATTCGAGTCACTGCATTCATATAGTGTATATGTAATATAAGTCACTTTTTAAAGTAATTTTGGTGTTCCAAAGTTGTTGGCATAATCTATTTTGTGAAACTAATGATGGTTACAAAAGTTTTTTTGTAGCCGAGGTGCTTTGAACCAATTTTCCATAATGTTGTGTCCATTGTTCGACATTTTTATTATACTTGATCGAATCAATCAAGGGGTCCATCCTTTATAATCTCAATGCTTTGGACATGCTAGTGCAGTCTGTTTTACAAAATGTGCAACATTTAATGCAAATGAGGCATTTGGAAATGATTTCGTGCGATAATGCATCCATTATCCACTGTTCTCTTCTGGTCAGTCGAACCAAGAAATGGAGCGATTGTAGAGATCAACAGGGATCTCTAGAGAATACAACACCAGTTTTCTCCCCTAACACTTTCATTATAACTACTTCAAAAACAATACAAGATGCAAGATTAAATAAAGTTGAAAACAAGTTACAAGAATAACAAAATCATGTCAAATGTCCACTACAATGCCTTGAAAAAAACAAGAACAAAAGTTTCATGTTTATTAGAAGACAAAATATGGTAAGTGCAGGTTTAAATTTACCAAAAAGAACTGAGTAATGCATCGAACTTCAAACAAGCTTTTGAAAAGTATGAATCTAATGCATAAGCATGAAAATGCATATAGTTGCTAGCATACATTAAATCTTTTGATACCAATAGCAGGCTAGTTGACCTATACCACGATTACAACATGCTAATCTAAACATGGATGCAGATGCTGAATAAAGAATTAATTAACAAGAAAAAAAAAAAAAAACGTATGACTGGGTTTAGAGTATAAAATGTCTGCACATACTTGAAAGGTTCCTCTCACAACCTTCAATGGCCGCACCAACAATGAAGTTAGTTCGAGAATAAGTTTTTCATCGTAGTCCTTTGGCACATGTCCAGAGACATTCATTGGCATTGACTGAACTAGATCAAGCGAAGAAGCGGAGATTTTGGCATTTCTTTCATCTGAAGAAACTTCTACAGTTTCAGTAATCATGGGCTGAGTCTGTGTCATACTGTCAAGTATACCATTTTCTATTTGTTCCTCACTTTCATTTCCTTCATCCATATAAATTGCCTCAGCAACCAGAATGGAAGCTGTAGAAGGAAGATCAGCAGTAAAGGAAGCTTCTCTGCTATTCTTGCTGCATGCAATAAAAGTTCCATCAGATTTTGGCTGTGAGACGTGATCTTCATAATCTGCAGCTGCACCCAAATGTTCAGAGCCATGGTAGTCAATTTTGAAACACCTCCGCATCCTTGAAGAGCCTTCCATAAAGTCTAGTTTCCAAAAGACCTGTGTAGATGTTAAAATCCATAAAAAAACAGAACATCTTAATGATTTACAGACCACAAAAGATGACATGAAAAATAAAATATCATTATACTGGCATAATGTAGATACTATATAAGCTAGAAAGGAAGAAGCATACTCGCTGACTATACAAGCTGTCACTGAACGGACCAAAAAGTCTGTCCATTTCAGTAAGGCAGTGAATAAATTTCCTCCATGCTCGACTCCCAATGAACCTGCGTAGTTGTTCTAAAGCATGAAGTTGGGAACGCCTACTAATCTGCAAGACATTGAGTTTCAGTAAATCAACTTTGAAGAAGCGCACACACACCCAAAAAAAGGATAAGAAACCAACATACCTCCATATGCTGCATGTTCCGTACTAAAGCTAAACTCTCTACTAATATACTAGAGTACTTATTCTGTAACGTAGAATATTCTTTTCGTAATATTGGCTTCAAGTCAACTGACTGAATGCAGTGAGTCCATGCACTTCCCATGGCCTCTGTAGTATTCCACCTCTTAGCACGCTCAAGATCAGATTCATTCCTCCTTTGCATTGCTGTTGTCATTGCTACGGCACTAAGACCTTTACCAGAACCAATCCTAGCCAAGCGTTCACGGTCTCGTGCAGCAGCAGCGATAGAAGTAGCCCTCACAGCAGCTGCATCTTTTGGGGCAGGAAGCGAATTGTTTGGCATATCAGGAGGTTTTGGAAGACTTAAAAGTGCAGTTAGACTGACCGGTTTCAGCTCAGAAAATGATGGGCCATGCTTAAGCGACGAACATTTAACAGGTCTTGTGGCATCACCACCAACACCAGCAGCTACCATTGCTAGCGCCATTGCAGCCGGAGGTGATGCAAAAGCAGCAGCCCACCGAGGGGATGTCATGTAGAGAGTAGCCTAAAACAGCAAAAAAAAAAAAAAGTAAATTAATCAAGAAGATATTACTAATTAAAGGTTAGTAAAATAAAATTTCTGGTCAAAATATTCAAAAAATCTGCATTCAAGTTCTCAGCAAAGCTAACATAGAAAAATAAGTGGAAAACCAAATTGATAGGCAATATCATGTGATGATGGCCCATCCGATTCAAATTTATGTTCAATGTCTGATGACATGTTTAATTAAATCTTCTATTTTTTATTTCACAATTATACTTAGGAAAACTTGGATTTTGCTGTATTAAGATTACTTCTTGCCTTGTTATTTCCATTAGGACTTATTTGCTATTAATTATGGTATTGTTTAATTTGCTTGTAACCCTAGGTGTCCCCACTATATAAAATAGACTCTTAGGGCTTAAGTTGAGACATTGATTGAGGTTCCACACTTTTTTTTTCAAGAAATCTGCCGCAATTTCATTTGGCTACAACATTACTGCTATCATCCAGAAATTTTTCTGATGGGAAAAATTTTGTTTATTCAACCAAATCTAATTAAGTGATGTAGCGTTAAGAAATATGATGTCTGATTTTGTCAAAAAAAAAAAAAAAAATCTATAATACCGCAAAAGCCTTTAAAAAATATGTTTTTCTCCCAACAGTTTAAAAAAATGTTTTCATGAAAAGCTATGTTGCACCGATACGGATACGGCGATACGGATACGACACGATATGGATACGGGACACGCCAATTCTTAAAAATACAGGATACGGATACGGCGCGGATACGGCATTATAATATATAAATAATACATAAAAATTAATAAAGTAATCAAAGTGTAATATTTGAAATGACAAAAAAATTGAAATAAAAGTAAGTATTAAGTATTGAAATGTCTAGTACAACAACAAAAACAAGAAGATAAATTGCCCATTTGCCCAGCACATGAAATTTCAACTATTCAATAGAAGGAATGATAGGATTAGCTTCTTCAGTGGTTTGTCTTTGAGTTTCTATATCATCTTCAATAAATATCATAGCTTCTAATTCAGGCTCATCAAGTGAAAGATTAGCAATTTCTAATATTCACATATCCTCAAGAGATTCAAATCCATCTCCAGCAACATCCCACATCCTGTTTTCTCCTTCCATATAAGTTGGAGTTTTCCTTGAGAGAAGTCGAAGGTTTGTATGCACGTAAACTAAATCTTCAGCCCGTTGTGGAGTAATTTTATTTCTCTTCATTGATTGGATGAATGAGTATGTGCTCCAATTTCTTTCACAACAGGATGAGGATGAAACTTGGCCAAGCAATTTTATGGCGATTGTTTGAAGTAGAGGTGCTGAAGCTCCATGTATAATCCACCACATTTTCGGATCAATTCTCCACCTATCACGCAATGACTCTTGGTCACCAAAGTCCTCCAAATAACCAAAAAATTTAGCAAGCTCAATATTGACACTTCTTCTCTCCTCCTCATTTGGAAAATAACGCTTCAAACATGTCTTCCTCATATTTGAAATTTCTAAATCTTTCTGTGGGGAAACTCTTTGAGGATCCTCTTGAAGCCATTCTTTAGTTGAATATCTTCAAATAACATTAAAATGAAATAATGAAAAAATGTTGAAATTACAAAACAACAAATTGTGAATTCATAATAAAAAAATGTTGAAATTTACCTTGGATTTAGTGAGTGAGCCAAGCAATGTAAAGGTGTATTACTTTTGCTCCACCTATCTTCTAGAATAACATAGATTACATCCCAAAAGCTTGAGTCTTCATGAAGTGTCTTCCTCTCATGTCTATATATAATTTCTTTTACTTTGGCTAGCATTGAATCCCACATCTCATAAATGAGATGTAAACAAGACTTATCCGTATCAGCTACTCTCAACATCTCATAAATTGGGTCTGTGAAATTTATGATGTATTCAATCTCATCCCACCATAAATCATCTAAAAGCTTCTCTTTTACATACCTAGCCTTTCCAACATCATCTTCCCTATAACATGTCCATTTGTCACTGATCACCATAGCTTGAAGAGCATTTTTTATTTTTTTGAATCTTCTCAACATCACTATTACTGAGGCAAACCGAGTTTCAGCAACTGCAAGCATCTTTAAATTAGAGAAATCATTGAACATAGAGAGTCTCATGGAGTGATTCATAATAAAATTTCTAATTACAATTGCATCTCCAGCAATCACTGTGATCCAATGACATTCATTATAGGTGATTTCATTTGCCTCGGTATTCTTAGCTGCACAAATATTCTTCAAGCAAAATTAAGCGTATGCACAACACATGGTGTCCAGAAAATATGAGGATATGCTTGCTCTACAAGTAGACCTGCAGCTCTACAAACAGGTGCATTATCAGTAATGACCTGAATGATGTTTGAAGGCCCCACCATCATGATAACTTCTTTGATTAAATTAGAAATGAAGAACTTATCCTTGTACTGTCCTTCACAGTTTACAGCTTTGATAAACATAGGATAGCTCTCTGTTACAGCCATGAAGTTGATAAGTGGTCTTCTTTGTGGATCTGTCCACCCATCACAAACCAAAGTAACTCCTTTTTCCTTCCAAACTCCTCTAGTAGGCTCAAGCAACTTCTCAATATTGTCCCTCTCCTTTGCTCAGCATCACTGATTTTTCTTTGTAATTCAGCCATTTGTGATGAGCTTATCTTCGGGCAAACTTTGATTCCATGACCACTAATCTTCAACAAATGAGCTTTCACTCTATAATATGATCCTTTGTATGATGCATTACAAAAATTGCATTTGAATGCAATATTGCCTCCCCCTTCTGATGTTTTACCTATTTTTGTAACATAACCCCATAAAGGTTTGTTATCTTCAATATTAATTTCTGATGGACCATCATCAGAACCAATTCCTGCTCCACTAGAACTCATTATCCTACAAAGGATCTATACAAATTAAAACATATGAATTTAAAACATGAAAAAATTTAAGTGAAAGTGTAGATATATTGCGACTCTGCCGGGGGTCCAAGGGGGCGCTGCCCCCTGGTCAAGGGGCAGCGCCCCTGCGGGGGTTTTAGGGGGCAGCGCCCCCGAAACAAAATTTTTTTGTAAGAGTAATTTTGAAGTGCTGTTTATTTTTAAAGTTGTTTTTATGGAAAGATACCGAGCGATACTGAGCATATTTTAGCTTCTCGGTGCCGCTTGGTACTGAGTTCCAATACCGCTCGGTACCGAGTAGTACCGAGCAATACCGAGTTCCAATACCGAGCAGTACCGAGTTCCAATACCGAGCAGTACCGAGTTCCAATACCGAGCAGTACCGAGTTCCAATACCGAGCAATACCGAGTTCCAATACCGAGCAGTACCAAGTTCCAATACCGAGCAGTACCGAGTAGTACCGATCAATACCGAGTTCCAATACCGAGCGGTACCGAGTTCCAATACCGAGCAGTACCGAGTTCCAATACTGCTCGGTACCGAGTACCGAGCAACACCGAGTTCCAATAAAATTCGGTACCAAGTTTCGATACCGAGCCTATGATTAAGAAAACGAAGAACGATGAAGAAAACGAACCTACACTGCTCACGTCGCCTTCACTGTTCGCGTTGTCGAGCCGCTTCGTCGACGAAGGATGATCCTATCGACTTTAATGCTCGCGTCGTTAAGCCTCTTTGTCGACAAAGGATGATCTTCTTTGCTTCTATGCTCGCGTCATTGAGCCGCTCCTTCAACTATAACGAAGAAGATGAACACGTGGGTGACTGGGTGGAAACGAAAAACCTAGCTCTTTGAAATGTTGCTCCGTGTTTTGAGCGAAAACGGTGGAAAGTCGAAAAGAAAAGGGTAAATCGTGGCTCCGTGTTTTTTTTAATAGGACACGCGTATCCGATACGTGTGTCCAGTCAAATTTAAATAATATTTTAATCGGACACGGCAAGGCCGTATCCGACACGTATCCGTGCCGTATCGGAGGCGTATCCGTATCCGACACGTATCCGATACAGCACGCCTCGTAAATAGGAGTATCCGTGCAACATAGATGAAAAGCTATAGCCATCTTAAACAAACTTTAAATATAGAAAAAAAATTCTGAATTTTTTCTGTGCACTCCACAAATTTATGCCCAGATCTTTTGAGAGGATTTTCTTCCTGGTCGAATTTTTACAAGGAAGATTAGGTTACAAATAAGACACTACTAGCTCTCACATTATGAGGACTTTATGCTCTGATTCCAAATTCCCCATAGCACAAGCTCTTATGTTTAATTACCTCTACTAGTGACAAGACAGAACTTTCAATTAAGGCTGGTCGATAGACCCTAAATGCTTAGAATATAATAGCAATAATTTTGATTTATTATTGAGATGAAATTTCCCTACCATCTATTTAAAGTGGATGGTGGGAAGAATGATGATGAATTTGATTAAGATCTCATGATTCCATTATCCTAGGTTGTCATGAACCATGGTGTACCTAGTTAATAGAGAGAGTCAATCTAACCAAACAAAAAGATCCCCTTTAGCAGCCATGAGCTCTGTTTTTCAAGGAGATCATGTAAAATTAGGGTGAATATTTGTCTAAGAGGACAATTTTAAGTCGACCTTAGCTAAAAAGAAGCTTGATGTCCTATCAAGCGCATCTTATAATTCAAAACTCAAGGGTGCTAGAGCCATTGGGGAACATCAGGATTATGGTCATGACCATAATATAATGGTGTTATTTTATGGTGAACCACCCAGTCAGAGCAATTCAATCATAAGTGCTATTATGCAGTGTCATTTGGTGGTAAAACAATCGATCTAAGGATACGTACTATATCCTTACTAGCAAGAAGTCATTTGAGAGTGAACATAGTGATACATGATATTACATAGACTCTTTATGAGCCGAGGTCAATTACAAAATTTACCCTCGACAAACAGTTGTGGAGGGTAGATGAATTTTTATATTAAATTTTAAGTAAATGTTAGTGGGATTTTTGCAATCCTCAATGGTTTGAAATATTTTGTGATTGAGTACAATAAAAAAAATATTATTCAAGGAAACAAAAATATTATTTAGCTATAGACTCAAAAACCAAATTACATTTTTTTCCCATAGATATTACCCAATCCAATATGCTTGATTGAATAATGTTAATTTTATTTTGGTGTATAGGTTCCCCGCATGGGCAAGCCCCAATGATTATTTACATCTAAAGAATATTTATCTCTTCAGAAAATTTTTATAAAAATATTGATTTATATTTGTTTATCAAAATACTGGCTAATATTTTATATGTTTATTTAGAAACTTTTGTCAAATATTTAGTCATTGAGATTTTCAAACGTGAATGAAATTAATTCTTGGATGGAAGCCAACGGAAAAACATATGACTACTTTATTTTGAGAAGCTCAGAGGTATTCAAAATCATTATATCACCGTCATCCTATTCCTAAGACTACTAGCAATCATATTAGCATATCAAAAGTAGGCTCCTCAAAACTTCATGGCAATTAGTGATTTAAACCAATAAACTTAGGCATGAACAAATGATGTAAGCAAACTAGAGAGAAAAGACAGTTGGAGAACACCCGGACAAATTAAAAACCGAACTCAATTCACTATAGCTTGCAAACAACCAAACAAACAATTGGAGAAACAAAAGTAAAATCAAACGAAACAAAATAATAACATAAAAACGCTATCCTCAGAATAACCGTCTAACGGTTGCCTCACATGCAACGAGAGTAGGAAAATATAATAAAATTGTGCTTAGATTTCCAAACCAAGGGTCTACTACAAAAGGTTCCAACGTCCTACCAAACTCCTCTGGCAAATGTCTCCAAATTTCAGCCAACAAACAACTTCTAGAGCTCAAGAAGAAGGATATAGATGGAGTGGAACTTGTGTAGAGAAGAAGAGGTTAGAAGCCAAGACGAAATAGAGAGGAGAAAAGGGGGTGGAACAAGCTCTCAAGCTTTTCCAAGAAAGAAACCCTCAGGTTTTGTAGAGATTCTACTCAGATTTTCAACAACCTTTTCCATCCCAAAACATCTCTATTATATAGGCAAAACAAGGAAGCTAAACAGCCATAGCACCTCCAACCAAATCCAACCAGATTTAAGGAAATGAAAGGCCAAAAGACACCATAACATCACATAAAACTGCACAGAAAAACAGGGAGAAACATCTACGGGAAACCCAGCCAAAAGCCATAGGAAGCCCAGCCAGCAAGGGACCCGAAGAGCCAGCACAGGAAACAGGGCAGAACTTCACGGGAAAACAACCAGGGAATAAAACCAAGAGGGAGTGACCACGAGAACAGCAACAGCCAGCAGAAATCGAAAAGACAAGGGGAAGGAAAGAGACACAAGTTCACTTCATAATAGTGAGAATACCTTTTTTGAATTTATGAACTAGGAAGTGCATTTATTCCACCAATTATTGAGCTAAACTTTAGCTCAAACATTAATGAGCTAACACCAAGTAGAATCCAAATTTATGGTTTGTCCTAGACTCTTCGAGGTCAAGCACTAAACTGCAGGCTGCTTCTAAGGTATCAACTCCTCTCGCAAAAAGTTCATTTCGAAGATCTTCCCTCAGGCCAGCTCTAAACATGGACAGGAGTTGACCAGGGGTAGTGGATTCTTCTCCATTGCAACGAATCAAGAAATTGTCGAAGGCAGAGATGTAAACTTTCACGGGCTTGCTTCCCTGGGTCAGCCTATTCCACTTATCTATGAGTTTGGGGTAATATGACGGAGGAAGATATTTTCTCCAGAGCTCTTGCTTCATAGCTTGCCAATCAGTGATGGGGTGCTCACCTCGAGCTTCGCGCATGTTTTCCAAGTTTGTCCAATATTGGTTGGCACGGCCAGTAAGTTTCATTTCAGCGAACCTAACCTTCCTAGCTTCCGAAATGCTATACCATTTGAAATAACTATCCATCCCTTTGAGCCAATCTAAAAAGACTTGGGGGTCGAGGGTGTCATCGTAGGAAGGGGCGTCTATATGGATGTTCTTTAGTAGCTGAGCGTCGTTATCTCTCCAAGTGGGTTCATGTCCTACGGGTTCCTGATTGGGTCTATGGTTATGACGATAGTGATCTCGAGGTGGTCCATAATTAGTTTGAGCTTCATCACCATCAGGTGAATGTGGTTTAGATGGGGTGTAAACCGCGGGGTGTCCTAATCGTTCAATGTTTATCTAGTCGATCATCCGTTTGGCGTCTAAAGTCCGCTAAATCAGTCTAGATGTTCCTAATTTGCTGAGTAACCGTCCCAAGTTGGCCCACTATGAG
The DNA here is from genome assembly GCA_022539455.1 of Dendrobium nobile. Classification (NCBI taxonomy): domain Eukaryota; kingdom Viridiplantae; phylum Streptophyta; class Magnoliopsida; order Asparagales; family Orchidaceae; genus Dendrobium; species Dendrobium nobile. The sequence goes on from CM039736.1 coordinate 79,862,121, forward strand.
GTCTAGAGTCGCTTGAATATGTTCCTGATCCATGGGTGGATGCTAGGGGACACTAGGGGAGGTATCGGGGTGGTGGACAGCACCTAGACACTAAGATAATATGCTCCTAATGCCTCTAGATGATGCTGAAGTGATCAAGACAGCAAACTATAGCAAAGACCTAAGTTGTCAAGTGTTTTGGATGGTTTCTAGGGTGTAGACAACACCTAAACACTAGCTTAGACTCACCTAAATGCCACTAATTGGTGCAGGAAAACCTTGGACAACAAGCTATAAAGTTTATCTAAGCAACCTAAGCAATTAGGGATGTTGTTGTGACAAGGACAGAACTTAGACAGTGAAGTAGACTTGCTTAAAGTGATGAAAACGATGCTGAATTTTACTGGACAGCAAAGAAAAAACAGAGAACTAAAATAACGGGGCAATGGTATGCATGCAAACGGGTTTCAAAAAGGTTAACTAGACTCCTAAGAACTTCTAGCACATGCAAGACATGCTTACCATGCTCTGATACCAAATATGATATAATACATGCTTGGAGTTACAAAAGATTAACAAGAGAATTTAGTAGAAGTTAACCTTTATAACGTTATGCATCAAATCAAAGTAAGTTATAAAAATTCGCGGTCTTCCACTTGCTTAGGCAAAGAAATATGTGAAGAATAACCAAGACACTTTCAATCAAATACAAAGGCGAAGTAATGTAAAAGCTCATAACACAAATCCAAAAGTTAATAATGAGATATTCACCTTGAGGATCTACTCTCTCTCTACGAACCTAGGTTGAGCGAGGAAGATCTTCCACACTAGAAATGAAGTGACTACTAGGAAGGACGAGCCGAGGAACATAGTTGTTGGGAAGGTAGCCGAAGTTGGAGGCGGCACAGAGCGTCCAATGAGGGACCACGGGATTCTTGGTCGTTGAAGTTCAATGGTCCCGGCAAGACAATACACGATACGGTTGACGTAGCGTTCAACGGTGACGTCGTACTCCCAATCCGGTTCGTAGAAGGGGGAGAGGAAAATGTCGATCTCCCCTTGCTTATTGTATGCAAAACCGTGATCGACCTCAGGATCGGCCATGCACGGTAAGCATGGGGAAGAGGGAACACGAGGAGGAAGCCCAAGAGAGGAGAGGGTGGTGGACGGCTAGAAGAAGTGGGGAGGAGGCTAGGGTTTTGGAAGAAATTAGGTTAGGTTGGGGTGGAGGTGTGGTTTGATCGAAATCTGAAATTAAGATCAGATTTTGATTAGATTGGGAGGGAAATGCTATGAAATTTGATTTCAAATAGATGGCATTTAATGCATTGATGGGAGGAATTAATGGGATGCGGCCATGGAGGGGGCCGGCGGCATGGAGAGAGAAGGGAGAGGAGTTTAGAATAAAAACTGAAATCAATTTCAGCTTAAGTGAAATTGGAGGAAAAATTATTTGAAATCAATTTTTGGATTTCAAACAAGGGAGAGGGAGTGAATGAGCATTTAATGGTGGAAGCCCATTAAGGGGGCCGGCGGCATCATGAAGGAGGGAGGGGATTGGGGAATGATGGAAGGAAGTTTCCAAATAGGTAATGAATATTAGGAAAGAAGAAAATTAAATCCAAGTTGATTTATTTTAAATTTGGATTCAATATAGAAACTTTCATAATTTGGATTTCCCTAAATGGAAAGAATTTGAAATTCGAAATTTGAATTTTAAATTTGAAGGCTAGGGGAAAAGAGGCTGGAAGGTGGATGATGAAAGGCCAGTGACCAAATGGTCGGCCGGAGGGTGGGAAGGTGGCCGGCGGCTTGGGCATCCCAAGGAGGTCGGCGGCAAGGAGGGAGGGGCTCGGGTTCTCCAAGGAAGTTGGCGGGAGTGAGGATTTCTTGAAGGGGGCGAAGAAAGAAATAGGGGTAGGTGGAATGGAAAATGTAAAGCCACTAACCTCAACACCACATCCATTAGAACTCACAAAGAGATCCATGATACTCTATCCTCAAAAATTCACAAAGAGATCTAGGAAAATTTTAGAACTCACAAAGAGATTAACAAGGAAAAAAAATTCATTCATCAACAATCATGATACAATAGAGGAGGCCATAATATATAGGCCTAAGGAAAAACAAAATACAATGACGTAAATACCCCTGGGGCTACTACTCATGACAACTAAAAGAAAGGGTACAATCGGTAATATCAAATAATACACAACATTAAAATAGAATCAAAATAGAACTAAGCATCAAAATAAAGACAGTGGATCGTGGCCATCGATCTGTGCCTCCTGCGCTGATATCCTCGTCGAAAACGTCTATCGATGTCCTCATCAAAACCCCTAGAGCAAAGTTGAGGCATTGATCAAGGAATAAAACAATGAGATTTTTCTTATAATAATCATCTGTCGATCTCTCTCTTCGAACTCTTGCTCATATCCATCTCTTCATCTATGAACATTTATAATGTTCATGCATAGAAATAACTACCCTTATTGCACTAAATCCCAACAAGTTGAAATATTTTGAATCCATCTTAACCATTTATTCACATTGTCATGTTTACAGCTGCATTTGGTGATAGTTCTAATATAATAAGCACTAAACATATCCCTGCAAGTATACTGAGATACATAAATAACTAAAAATATACAAGAGCTAAATATAACCAGGTGAAAAAGTCAATTGTATGTAGAATTATTTTCTAGTCCCAATTAACCAACTCACCTCAATAGGCATTGCATCGGATGCCAAAGCATGGTCATCAACAAAGAGAGGATTTAGACCATCTGGGGATGTAAATTCATGAATTCCAGCCAAAAGAGGCCGCCATCGTCTTAGGATGGCTATGAATGGTGGTATAATTGCCTCTAAATATTGTTTACGTAGAATTACTCTGTCCTTGCTAACAGCATGCCACACCTGCCAAATAGGAAAGCAATTAATAAAATCACAATGCCTACGGTAATGCATAGCTCATCAACATGAAGTTGAGCCATATTAAGGACAAAGTTTCACAATAGTAGATAACTCAGCAAACATTGGAAAAAAAATATCGAGGCACATACAATATCCCTAATGATATCTGCATGGTCCTAGCCTAAGCTTCTGCATAAAATTAATTTTAGCACATTTAGAGAAGTAAAAATCTCAAACCCTTCGGCTATCTACAAATATCTTGATAATTTAAGAACCCTTTTCTTTGTCGGGAAACTTGCACTACATGCAAGATTTCAGTCTCAAATAGATATTTTACATCAAGTCAATAGTATTTTATACGTTTTACATTGGTTTTGAAATTAGTCATATCCACTCACATTGGAGTTGAAAATTCCAGGGTAAAATTAGAAAGTTGAGGCAATGCTTTCCTTAATTTCAAAAGTATACAGAGGGATGACATTCACGTCTAACCTTGTCCCAAGACTCTTAGGAAGAACAACACAACAAGAACAACATCAAGCCTTTGTCCCACTACATGGGGTCGACTACATGAATCATTTTTCTCCGTTGTGTCTTGTTAAAAGTCAAAATCTCGTTTTGACTGTTAAAAACTCTTAGGAAGAAGAAGAAAAAAAAAAACATCAGCCTAAGAAATTCCACAATGCTGAATACTAATCAAAAACAAATTCATTACCGGGCAGCCACTTAATCTAATTGATAAGATTGAAAGATATTATCATAATGAAGTTTGGGGCTCCTTAAAGAACTCCTTCCATTAACCTTTTGTCCGTTAGCCTATATAATTTATTGTTTTAATCTATCAGTCTCACGGTTCTACCTTCTGAATTTCAAATTCAATAGTGAATGAATTCTTTATTATTGGTAGACAGAAAAGAGAATAGAAGTAGGACACATATTTCCTTCCCCTAGCCTATAGCCAGCAGCTCTAGGTGCTGAATTGCTAGAATACTCATGGTCCCGTGATGCACTTGCATCCAAAACATATCCCTCCATCCATCCGCCAATGTGCTTATCAAGTTATCAATAAAAGCATATTATTATAGTCTTTTACACAAAGATAATACTATGTGGATGGTTTTATGATGTGGATGCTTAAGTGGTCTCCTAACATTGATTGCTATGAAGAACCACCTATTACTATGATTTGTTTTTCTTTTCCTTGCCTTCGAATTCATTACTTCATGTAACCCACCTTACTCTCTTGAATACTTTTTAAGGAGGCCTTTACACGTGGATGCTGCTCCTGTTAGACTCGCTAGGTCATTGGTGACTAAGGGAATGGGTGAAATGGACGATAGTTTATATTTGGAGAATGAGATTTAGATTGGTCGTCTTTAATAGTTATTAGTAAAAGATAGAATTTGAAGGCATTCCTTCTTATTATTCTTTTGCAAAATCTTTTTAAGATTCTCAAGATGTCTTAAAGCTCATATGGAATTGAGGAAATCAATTGTTGTTATTAAGTACAAAAAATTTAGCTAGCTAGTGAAAAGATACATGATAAAACAAAAACATAATATTTCTACCAATAATTAAAAAAAAGAAAGAAAATACATTAGATCAAGCTAACGTAAAGAAAAGAGCATTATGACATCCTAGAAAAGTGGATCATGACATCAACAAAACTGAGAATGCCAAAATAATCAGGGGAGTTATTACATCTCACTTTGGTGGTTGGGTGGGCCATGAAGCAGTCATACGCACACAGATGGACTGTTCTCTTCGGATGAGAATAACTTTTCTTTCCAAATTTTTTATTTATGCATCAAATATTTCATGCCAAGGCTTGCTTCATTTTTCATGTGCTTTCAGTCTTAATATAGTTTAAAGCTTTACTTACAGGATGAAAGGCAAGCTGAAAAATGAACGAAGCCATGACAATCGTATAAATGAAGTACTTGTAGTTGAGAAATTTTGCCCTTTCATCTGATGTGAATGAAAGTAAATTAGTGAGGATTGCATTACATGATTCCAGTATCAATTTTTGAAGGGAAGATATTAGCTGAAATGTCTTTTAATTTCTTGCATTTTATGATAATCATGCTCATCAAGCAAGAAAGAAATTTTCTCCTGTCAGGAAGAGCTTGTGTATTGCTTCACTCTGTTCCCCACAAACCATTTAAATTTTTCATGTCTCTCATTATGAGCTTTTCTAGTAAAGGGAACAATGTTGTATGCAATTCTTCATTGCACCGTATAGTTTTGCTAACAATATGCTTAACTTCATCTATGACATAAAGTTGTAGGGCCTTTAGAAATAGTAGTTGCCTAAGTGTTGAGAGCTCCTAGTATTTTCTAAAACCATCAAGCATGATTTGAAGTAGATTTTATGATGTAGGCAAGGAGGGGTTAAAATAAGTTAAGTTGAAAATTTTGTAAGTTTCTACTAAAGTCAGTTCATTAATGAGCTTCTTCTTCTTATTCAGCACATAAAGTGTCATTATTTGGTTCATTTCCCATTGCCTTTGGCTCTTTGGTTTCCCCCTATTGGCTCTTTGGCTTTGCCCCTTCTTGGTGTCCCCTCGGTTTCTTCCTATGCTGTTTCCCGTGGCTAGTTCTTCTCCCTTGCTGGGTGCTGGTTCCGATCCCCTTTGTGCCCCTTCGGTTTCTCCCCAGGCCGCTGGTCCCGTGGCTGCTTTGTCCGGTTCTCTGTGTTGCCTTTCCGGGTGCTGTTATGGAATAATTGCTGAACCTTTTTGTGGTTGTTTGGCTGCCCTTTTTCTTTTATATATAGTATATGTTTTGTAAGCAAAAAAGGATGATATGATGTGATTTTTGGAATGGAAAACCTGAGGGTTTTTGTTAGAAACACTTGCGAGCTTTTTCTATTCTTTTCCTCTTCTTCTAGGAAAGCTTGCGAGCTTCTCCTCCCTTTTGTCTCGTCTTCTTGCCTCTTTCTTCTATCCACAAGTTCGATATCATCAGAACCTTTCTTCTAAATCAAGAAATGCAATTTTAGGAGTTTATGTTTTAAAAGTTTGTAAGTGTCATTTTATGTTATAAAATTGTTGTTTTTTTTTGTTATTTCAAGAGTGTCTTTGTTTCTTTTTTGTGACCTAGGAAGTGTTTCTTTTTGCTTGAAAAAATTAGGGGTTGTCCTAATTTTTTTGCCTGCATCAATTTGTGTTTTAGGTGTATTTTGGGCTTCTTTTTAACTATTTATAGGGAGTTTGTGGCTATTTTAGAGAGTTTTTGATGTGGCTATTTTAGAGAGTTTTTGATGTGGCTGATTTTTTGAACTGGAAAAAACCTGAGGGTTTTTCTTCTTTGGGAATAGCTTGCGAGCTATGTCCCCCATTTCTTCTCCCCCCTATAGCTTGCGAGCTATACTTTGTCTCGGCTTCTAACCTCTTTCTTATCTCCGCAAATATCCACCCCACCTGTATCTCTCTTCTCGATGGATTGAAAGCAAGTTTAGGCGTTTAATTTTATGTCAAAAGTTGTAAGTGCCTTTCTTTTATGATATAAAGTTGTAATTTGTCTTCTTTTCCATATTTTCTATTATCCTAGGAAGTGTTTCATTTTGCTTGCAAAAATTAGGGGTTGTCCTAATTTTTTTGCCTGCATCAATTTGGTATCAGAGCAAGTTAGCAAATCCTAAGTTTGTGTGAGACTTGGTGTCATGAGAGTTTTTGAGTATTTTGTTATTGTAATTCTTCATATGTTTTGAGTCTAAATGAAGCAAAGATTCAAGAGCTAGATGGGCTTCCTTATGTCTTTGTTATGTTCAAGTTGTTTATATGCCATGCTTATATGTCTCATGTTCACTTAGTATTGACTTGCTTAAATCATATAATTATTTGGATAGAAAACTCTTTTAATGTCATGCTAAAACAAGTGCATTATCTTCATGCTTAAATCAACATCATATGTATGATTCATCTTATCCTTTTATATTAAGATATATGAAATGCAAAGCTTGTGTTTGTTGATGGAGGAGTACCAATATGTAGCTCTTTGGAGCAAATACGGCCTTTGAGGAAATATAGAAAGAAAGGAAAATGATATGGTCATAAATATATGTACCTGATCAGTACAATTTTGGTACTCCGGTACGGATGTACATGCTACGAATAAGAGAATAAGCATATGATTGAATAGATCTCTCATGTTAAGCATATAGTAAACATAGTACATGACTTTGGACATACACTAGCACATGTTATCAACCTACATATTGTTTTCTTTTTCATGCACATGAACTTTAGATGTAGTTGTCATTTGCTGAGCGTAGCTCACTCCCTAACTTTGAGAAATTTTCAAGAGAACCTTCTCAAAAGTGATGGCGGAACACCCAAGGTTTACTTACAGTCGTCGTACCCTGGGTGACAGGTTCTTATATTTGTATCATTCTTCTCTAAGTGAAGCAACTTTAGGGTGTCGTCAATTGATTGAGTCAAGTTTGTAAGTCGGTTAAATTTTGCAAAAGTCATTGTTGTAAGTCTTTTGATTTCTAGTTTTTACATTTTATTTGAAATGTAAGAGTTTGTTATTCCTTTTCTCGTTTTTAGTCCTTTTCGTCGGTAGCTTATTTGTTTTTTGCTTCTTGTGGGCGAAGGGTATAGGCACCCCTATATTTTTTGCCCGCACCAACAACAAACACTAAAAAAATAAACTCAGCAATCTCCTCCCTAAACCATAGACAAACTCTCACTTAAATAGTTATATAACACAATAACATAATTAGAACATTCATAATCAGCATAAACATAATTTAATAAACTTTTTTAAATAAATATAACATTTCAAACCAAAATAAACATAATTTAGAAAACTTTCCTAACCAATTAGGCATGATTTAGGAAACCTTCCTAAACAACTAAACAAATTTTAAGAAATCTTTCCAAATAATTAAACACTTCCTAAATAACATAAACACGATTAGTAAACATTCCTAAACAACTCCCCCTTGGTTAGAAACATTCCTAAACAATTCCCCATTAATTAGAAATCTTCTTAAAAAGCTCCCTCTTCATTAAGAACCTTCCTAAATAGCTCCCCCTTAATTCCTTACAAAATAAATAATAGCTCCCCCAACCTAGCTATGGGCCCCTCTAGTGTATCAGAGAGCAAAGGCTCAAAGGATTAATTATTTAATTAAAAAAATTAAGTTTATATTAATCTTTAATTAAAAAAAATTAGAAATTTAATTGAGGCACAAAATCAAATTGATTCAAGTTAGTTTTTTTTTTTTTTTTTGATAAATGATGAGTTACAATTAATATAAAAGACATGATTTTGAAAAAAAAAACTCTAAAAATAATAGGTTCAATCAAATTTTATTCTGTAATAAATTAAACTATATAATGAAATACACTGTAAAATATTATATTAAAAAATATTCAAAAGACATACTCATTCAGACCACCGAGAGAGCGAATGGCTAACAAAAAAAAAAAGCTGAATCTTTATGGACCACTAGCAGCAACAACAACAACATCAAGCATTTGTCCCACCACGTGGGGTCGGCTACATGAATCCTTTTTCTCCATTTTGTCCGGTTAAAAGTCAAACTCTCATTTAAATCTAATAAAGAAATATCATTTCTAATATTTTCTAACCAAGTCTTTTTAGGTCTACCTCTACCTTTCTTAACATAAGTCAAATCTAATACCTCAACTTTTCTAACAAGGTCATCGGAAGGCCTCGGTTTAATGTGACCAAACCATCTAAGGTGACTCTCTCTAATCTTATCTTCCACTGGAGCTACTCCAACCTTTTCACGTATATACAAATTAAAGTAACCAAAGGTATTTGAAATAATATGCATGATCACTTTTTCATTTCATATCATAAAATAATTACATATAATCATATTATTTTATTTCAAGACATTTAATATTTGGCATAAATCATATCATTCATATATATCATATTTGTATTCATATCTTTCTCATTTTTTTTACAAATAATACAATCGTTATAGTAGCCACCGTCTAATTTAATATCAATGAAGGTACTCATTTTTCATTTCTTTTTTCTTTTTCATTTACGTGCACGGGTTATTGCGTCTTCAGTCAGTACCATAAGGGGGTGGACTCCATCAATTCAACATGCGCATACAAGTATTCTACATAAATCATATAAGTTATCTTCTTCAAATCAAATCATTTCATATTGATATATATATATATATATATATATATATATATATATATATATATATATATATATATATATATATATATATATAAGTATCATTACATGTCTTGATAGAAAATTAAGTCTTCTAATTCAACATGATCAATTGACTTAAGTAAGAAAAATCATAAAAAATTAACAATGAGCAAATTAAATAATATCACTACTTGATGTATCATATATAAGAGAAATAATTATTATTACAATAAATTAAAAGACATGAGTACTCACCTTGAATTTAGGAAATGCATTACTTCACTTTTACTCCTTTCCAAATACGGTAGATATAAAACCTATTAAAGATTACTTCATTAAATTTAATTAATTAATTGCTCAAAATTTTCTCTAACTTAATAATCACTCCGCTACCAACAGATTGATACCTACATTATATTTTATAATTTATCTTCAACTCATAATATTCTCAAATTTAATATTAAAATTACTCTCATAATTCTAATGAATAAGTATTGTTTTATTATTATAATATTTTTATACAACATAAATTTCACTTCTCTCACTAATTACTTAACTTAAAAAACTAACTACTATTATAATTACAACCCGTCCACTTCGCTTGCTTCATGCTGCTTCGCCAGTTTAATTAACTGGCCGGCAGCCAGACCAGTTCTTACAACTAAGGTTTTTGACAACATTACTTTGTGAGAAAATCATTTCTTTTATGTGCTTGATAAATGGTGGAACACTGATGAAATGCCATGCAATTTAGCTTCTAATTATTACCAATAGTTTAGATCAATATCAACAGTTTTTCTTTGTTTAACAAAAATCCAATTGATTGGAAAACTAATGTTTTTTTTTTAATTTGTTGGAAAGCCTCATAAATAGATTCTAGCTATTGATACAAGGATCAAGAATCAGTCCTTCAATTTCCTGCTGATTGCATCCACAACTTAAGAAACGAGAACAAAAGAAAAGACAATTCAGCAAATTGACTAACCTCAGAAAATAGAATACAAGATGCTACCAACACTCTTTGACGCTTGGATTCAGCAATCGGCATGTTAAGAATAGGTGCGAGAACACTGTACAAATTGTAAAACGCTTAGTCTAAAATTGTCAAAAATAACAATATTAAATAAATAAGTCATTAATGATATCGTTTCAGCTGCTTGGATATTGCATCTAGTTTAGAAGGAGAGTTTTCCACCAGTAAAGGGGTTAGAATGTTTATTAGTCTAAAAATATATCAGGATCCTACATAAAGTATTAGCCATTTAAGAGACATCTCAGATACAAAATTTGCTTGCCGGTAAGGAACTGATCAATGACACTTCTAAAAAAGAAAAATGGAAATCACAAGACAGTGAATAATGAATTGTATTGAATGTTTCAACATACCATCCTGTCAAATAAGAAACATAAAAAAGGTTCTTGGCTGTTTTTGTATATAGTTATTTGGAAATGTGGAGGTAGGTTGGTGCGTCAGTTTTGCTGTGGATGCAGTAATGAAAGAGTTGCCTGACCAAGTGAGCTGATCTCCGCTTTCCCTTTATCTTCAAAGGGACCATTTTTCCTCCATGAATTGCATGGTGAGAAAAATGAAGATGTTAGTAAAATAATAAAAATACTAAGGATATCTATATGACCACACTAAAAAATCTAAGGCAAATAAGGGTTTCCTTTGAGCAGATAGTTAGTCTAGCAGCAATGGTAACATTATATTGCGGTTACGACTCAAGCACAACGATTTCCCAATGCCTAAGCCTATGACCTGTGAGCCATAATAAACACTTGATAAGGTATTAACCCTTTGTTAGCCAATGTTACCTTAAATTTGGCCTCTCTGACAAGCTTTCACCACATACCTAGGAGGCCTAGCAGGATGATGTAACAAAAGATTAATGATAAGGATTATTAAATCAGGTTGAGACGACTACCTCAATTGACAAGATAGATTAGACAACTCAACATAAGACAAACATGAGAGCTTGATTGGGTTTTTCATTTGTCGTCACTTCACCAATCATTCGCTCTTAATCAATACTGGTATGTTCTTTCTTTCAATTCAGACTGCTACTGCTATTTAAATCATCGTAAAATAAAAACTTGTTTTATTTGAAAGTTTTCTCTCTCAATCAAGAGGAATAGTTAATCATAGGACTTGCGCCTAAATTTTTTTTTTTTTAATTTGATCATAAAGCCCTCTGATGTGATACGTTCAAGAATTGCACATGAAATTCATTAAGAATCACAAAGTTTACCAATGTAAAATTAAACTTTCGTAGGTTAAGATTCAAGAAATTTCCGTACGAAATGTTACAAGCTAGTGTTTAGACACAATTAATGAAGGATCTCAAAAGTTACACAATAAAGCAAATGCGTAGGATATTAATGCTTCCGTCGGCGTTGAACACTAATCCCCATTCAAACTCCGGATCCGCCATACATGCTTGATGTTGGAGAATCCTTCCAAGGAGAAGAGAATTAGGAGACGGTGAGGGATAGCCTTTGCGCTTGAAGAAGGAGAAAGAGGGAGAGGGAGGAGCCGGCGGGATCCCAAGGAGAAGGGGAAGTTCGACCAAGGGAAGAGAGAGAGGGGGCGGGTGAGTTGAGAGAGAGGGAACTTAGGTTTAGATGAGGGGAAGGGAGATTTACTAAAATCTGAATTAATTTATGATTTTAGTAAATTTGGAGGGAATTATTTGAAACTCCTTTCAAATTTCAAATGCAATTAATGGGGATTAATGAGCCCTTAATGGAGCCCATCAATAGGGGGGGGGGGGGGGGGGGGGGGGGGGGGGGGGGGGCGGCGGCTTATACAGAGAGGAAAGAGGGTTTAAAAAAAAACTGAGATTAATTTCAGTTTTGGAGGAAATTAGGAGGAAAAGGATTTGAAATTGCTTTCAAATCGAAGTGTCATTAATGCCTTAATGGAGGCATTAATGGGGGCTCCTCCAATGGTGAGGCCGGTGGCATGCTAAGAGGAAGAGAGAGGGAAATCCAAAAGGAAAGGTTTCCAACTTTAGGATGGTGACGTGGCAATAGGTTTCATAACTCCAATCTAAATCAAATAGAAATTGAATTCCATCATGAAAACCTTCCTAAATCGGAGTTCCAAATTAGGAAAGAATTCGGAACTTGAAATTTCAAATTTTAAATTTGAAGATTGTGTCGGGAGGGGTTGGGTGGGTGAGGGGAAGTTGCCGGCAAGGTGGCCGGCCGGGTTGAGGTGGCGGTTGGCGGCGGGTTTCCAAGGGCTGGCGGCAATGGGGGTGAGGGGGGTTTTCTTGTAGTGGAGGGGAAGGAGATGGAGGAAAAACGAACGAGAAGATAGAAAAATTTTAACCACGAGCCGCGGACTCTTTCAACGACTGGTGGGCCTTGCGAATTGCTCCCCTTGAGCTCTCTCCTTCTCAAGCTCTCATGCAAGAAGAAGTAGAAACAAAACACAAATTTTCATTCCAATATTCATTAACCTCAATACAACTAGAAATGGCCTATATATAGGTCCCAACACAAAAGAAAATACAAAGACTATATTGCCCTCGGGGCTACAATCATGACTCAGCTCATACTAAGGTACAATAGGAAACTCCAAGAAATAAAAGAAAAAATGCATAAAGAAAATACATAAATAACTAGAAATATAAACTCTGAATCGTTGTCGTCGATCTGAGTTGTCTCCGGCGATACACATGCTTGAATCTCTGATCGATGTCCGCATCATTCTCCCCAGGTGGGAGAAAACTCGACCCCGTCGAGTAGAAATTTCTGGAGCTCTCGTACATCTCTAGGAGATCTGGATCCAACCTCTGCAGCTCCTCTCTATCTATCCACGTGTCCTCTGTCGCCGGCTTCCCTTTCCAGTGCACCAAGTACCTTTGGTGACCACCTTCCTTCGTGGAAATGATTCATCATCGTAGTATAGCTTCGACCTTCTCCGCAGTGGGTAAATGGGGCAATTTGGGGAGTGGAGGTAGGCTGGGGATCTCACTGGGTGGGTTCTCACAAGGCTTATCATGAAGTGGATTATCAGGGTTAAACTCGGGTCCCTCGAAAGCTACTAAATCTTCAACATTAAACATAGGATTCAAATTAAAGCCTTCAGGAAGGTCTAACACATAAGCATTACTGTTTACTTTCGAGATTATCTTAAAGGGCCCGCACTTCTAGCATGTAACTTTTTAACGGCTCCTTGGGGGAACCGCTCCGGACGAATCCGAGCCATAACAAAATCTCCAACTTCAAATTCTTTAAATCTCTTCTTACGATCAGCATCAATCTTATATTGAGTATTATTTTGTTGAATTCTTTTATTTATTTCTTTGTGCAATTCTTGAAGATGAGATGCGAATGCAGATGCAGACTCTGAAACTCTAACCTTAGGACTCATGGGAATCAAATCAATGGGCTGTCTAGGTAGGTAACCGTATACGACTTCTGTGGACTTAAACCGTAGATCGGTTTACAGAGTTGTTGTAGGCAAATTCAGCTATAGGTAATTTAGAGTCTCAGTCCCGTATATTTTCTCCTACCAAAGTTCTTAAAAGGTTTCCTAAACTCTTGTTCACTACTTCGGTTTGACCATCCATTTGGGGGTGAAAAGCAGTGGAGAATTGTAATTTGGTCCCCATCTTGTGCCATAACGTTTTCCCAGAAGTAACTAGTAAATTTCACATCTCTGTCTGACACAATGGTCTTGGGTAGGTCGTGAAGTCTTACAATTTCATCAAAATACAGCTTAGCTATCCTAGAGGCATCAAAAGTTTTGGAGCACGGGAGAAAATGGGCCATCTTAGAAAATCTATCTACGACTACGCATATTGAGTCATGCTTCCTAATGGTTTTGGGTAACCCTAAGACAAAGTCCATGCTAATGTCTTGCCAAGGTTGGGTAGGCACGGGGAGGGGTGTGTAAAGGCCAGTGTTTTGCTTACGTTGTTTGGCCAACTGACAGGTGTGACATCGTCTTACTAATCTGCTAACGTCCCTCTTTAGACTCGGCCAGTAAAAATGATTTTCAACCGCTGCAATGGTCTTGGCTTGTCCAAAGTGACTTGCTAAACCTCCAGCATGTAATTCCCAAACAAGAAATTCTCGAAGTGACGTATTGGGAATACAAATTTTTGGGGACTTAACAAGTATCCATCCTCCAACATAAAATCTCCTATAATCCGTTCATCTCCAGTGGTAAGCGCAGAATAGGTTTCCTTAAAATCAGGGCAGTCTGGGTAGTCTTCCTTGAGCCGCTCAAAACCTATTATATCAGTAGTCATCTTCCTAGTAATCATCATCCGACGGCTTAAGGCATCAGCAGCCTTATTTTCAGATCTTGCTTTATGTCTGATGGTATACGTGTACTCTTGCAGGAATTCAACCCAACGGCCATGCCGAGCATTGAGTTTCTTTTGAGAATTAATGTACCGCAAAGCCTCATGATCCGAAAATATAACAAATTCTTGCGGTAGAAGGGTAGTGACGCCAATACCTAAGGGATTGAATGATGGCGTAAAATTCCTGGTCGTAGGTGGAGTACCGTTGTCTAATGTCATTCAGTTTCTCGCTAAAGTAAGCGACCGGGTGTCCCTCTGGTGATAGGACTCCACCTATACCAATTCTAGACGAATCACAAGTCACCTCAAAAACTTTAGAAAAATCGGGTAATCTCATCACAGGGGCTTCCATCATTCGCTTCTTAATCTCCTCAAAAGCCTTAGTTGCAACTATGGTCCAAAGAAACTCTCCTTTCTTAAGGCAATCCGTTATTGGCGCTACTATGGTGCTAAAATTTCGAATAACCTCGATAAAATGTGGCCAATCTGTGAAAACTCCTAAACATCTCTAATATTCTTGGGTTCTGGCCGCTCATTTATAGCTCACACCTTTCGGGGTCAGCAGATATGCCTTGGGAAGATATGATAAATCAAGGAAGGTCACTTGATTTGTTGAGGAAAGAGCACTTCTTAGGATTGGCATACATCTGCTCCCTTTTCAAAATCTCACAAACTTGTCTTAGATGATTCAAATGTTATTCCACCGAATGACTGTAGATTAAGATATCATCAAAGTATACTACAACAAACTTTCCAAGGAAAGGCATAAGGATCTGAGTCATTACTCTCATAAAAGTACTTGGGGCGTTGCTTAATCCAAAAGGCATTACAGTCCACTCGTATAACCCATCTTTGGTTTTAAATGTCGTCTTCCATTCGTCTCCGGGGCGGATTCTGATTTGGTGGTAGCCACTCTTAAGATCGATCTTAGAAAATAGCGTGGCTCCGGTCATCATGTCCAACATGTCATCTAACCGAGGGATTGGGAAATGGTACTTGACAGTGATTTTGTTGATAGCACGGCTATCAATGCACATTCTCCACGTCCTATCCTTCTTTAGGGGTAAGAAGGACAAGCATCTACCTGCCAGGATGTCTAAGTATCAACCTCTCGCAAAAAGTTCAATTCGAAGATCTTCGCTGGGCCAGCTCTAAACATGATCAGGAGTTGAGCAGGGGTAGTGGATTCTTCTCCATTGCACGAATCAAAAATTGTCGAAGGCAGAGATGTAAACTTTCACGGGCTTGCTTCCCTGGGTCAGTCTATTCCACTTATCTTAGAGTTTGGGGTATATTGACGGAAAAGATATTTTCTCCAGAGCTCTTGCTTCATAGCTTGCCAATCAGTGATGGGGTGCTCACCTCAGACTTCACGCATGTTTTCCAAGTTTGTCCAATATTGGTTGGCACGGCCAGTAAGTTTCATTTCATCGAACCTAACCTTCCTAGCTTCCGAAATGCATATACCATTTGAAATAACTAATCCATCCCTTTGAGCCAATCTAAAAAGACTTGGGGTCGAGGGTGTCATCGTAGGAAGGGGCGTCTATATGGATGTTCTTTAGTAGCTGAGCGTCGTTATCTCTCCAAGTGGGTTCATGTCCTACGGGTTCCGATTGGGTCTAGTTATGACGATGTGATCTCGAGGTGGTCCATAATAGTTTGAGCTTCATCACCATCAGGTGAATGTGTGTCTAGATGGGGTGTAAACCGCGGGGTGTCCTAATCGTTCAATGTTTATCTAGTCGATCATCTGTTTGGCGTCTAAAGTCCGCTAAATCAGTCTGGATGTTCCTAATTTGCTGAGTAACCGTCCCAAGTTGGCCCACTATGAGGTCTAGAGTCGCTTGAATATGTTCCTGACCATGGGTGGATGACTAGGGGACACTAGGGAGGTATCGGGTGGTGGACAGCACCTAGACACTAAAAATATGCTCTAAGCCTCTAGATGATGCTGAGTGATCAAGACAGCAAACTATAGCAAGGACCTAAGTTGTCAAGTGTTTTGGATGGTTTCTAGGGTGTAGACAACCCTAAACACTAGCTTAGAACTCACCTAAATGCCACAAATTGGTGCAGGAAAAACTTGGACAACAAGCTATAAAGTTTATCTAAGCAACCTAAGCAATTAGGGATGTTGTTGTGACACAAGACAGAACTTAGACAGTGAAGTAGACTAGCTTAAAGTGATGAAAACGATGCAGAATTTTACTGGACACAAAGAAAAACAGAGAACTAAAATAACGGGCAATGGTATGCATGCAAACGGGTTTCAGAAAGGTTAACAAGACTCCTAAGACTTCTACACATGCAGACATGCTTACCATGCACTGATACCAAATAGATGTAATACATGCTTGGGTTACAAAAGATTAACAAGAGAATTTAGTAGAAGTTAACCTTTATAACGTTATGCGTCAAATCAAAGTAAGTTAAAAAAATTTGGCGTCTTCCACTTGCTTAGCAAAGAAATAGTGAAGAATAACCAAGACACTTTTCAATCAAATACAAAGGCGAAGTAATGTAAAAGCCATAACACAAATCCAAAAGTTAATAATGAGATATTCACCTTGAGGATCTACTCTCTCTCTACGAACCTAGGTTGAGCGGAGGAAGATCTTCCACACTAGAAATAAAGTGACTACTAGGAAGACGAGCCGAGGAACATAGTTGTTGGGAAGGTAGCCGAAGTTGGAGGCGCACAGAGCGTCCAATGAGGGACCACGGGATTCTTGGTCGTTGAACCAATGGTCCCGGCAAGACAATACACGATACGGTTGACGTAGCGTTCAACGTGACTCGTACTCCCAATCCGGTTAGTAAAGGGGGAGAGGAAATTGTCGATCTCCCCTTGCTTATGTATGCAAAACCGTGATCGACCTCAGGATCGGCCATGCACTAAGCATGGGGAGAGGGAACACGAGGAGGAAGCCCAAGAGAGGAGAGGGTGGTGGACGGCTAGAAGAAGTGGGGAGGAGCATAGGTTTTAGAAGAAATTAGGTTAGGTTGGGTGGAGGTGTTGTTGATCGAAATCTGAAATTAAGTAAGTTTTGATTAGATTGGGAGGGAAATACTATGAAATTTGATTTCAAATAGATGGCATTAATGCATTGATGGGAGAGAATAATGGGATGCGGCCATGGAGGGGGCCGGCGGCATGGAGAGAGAAGGAGAGGAGTTTAGAATAAAAACTGAATCAATTTCAGCTTAAGTGAAATTGGAGGAAAAATTATTTGAAATCAATTTTTGGATTTCAAACAAGGGAGAGGGAGTGAAAGAGCATTTAAGAGAAGCCCATTAAGGGGGCCGGCGGCATCATGAAGGAGGGAGGGATTGGGAATAATGGAAGGAAGTTTCCAAATAGGTAATAATATTAGGAAAGAAGAAAATATAAATCCAAGTGATTTATTTTAAATTTGGATTCAATATAGAAACTTTCGTAATTTGGATTTCCCTAAAGGAAAGAATTTGAAATTCGAAATTTGAATTTTAAATTTGAAGGCTAGGGGAAAAGAGCTGGAAGGTGTGATGAGAAAGGCCAGTGACCAAATGGTCGGCCGGCGGGTGGGAAGGTGGCCGCGGCTTGGGCGTCCCAAGGAGGTCGGCGGCAAGGAGGGAGGGGCCCGGGTTTCTCCAAGGAAGTTGGTGGGAGTGAGGATTTCTTGAAGGGGGCGAAGAAAGAAATAGGGGTAGTGGATGGAAAATGTAAAGCCACTAACCTCAACACCACATCCTTAGAACTCACAAAGAAATCCACGATACTCTATCCTAAGAATTCACAAAGAGATCTAGGAAAATTTTAGAACTCACAAAGAGATTAACAAGGAAAAAAAATTCATTCATCAACAATCATGATACAATAGAGGAGGCCATAATATTAGGCCTAAAGAAAAACAAAATACAATGACGAAAATACCCCTGGGGCTACTACTCATGACAACTAAAAGAAAGGGTACAATCGGTAATATCAAAATAATACACAACATTAAAATATAGAATCAAAATAGAACTAAGCATCAAAAAAAAGACTGTGGATCGTGGCCATCGATCTGTGCCTCCTGCGCTGATATCCTCGTCGAAAACGTCTATCGATGTCCTCATCAAAACCCCTAGAGCAAAGTTGAGGCATTGATCAAGGAATAAAACAATGAGATTTTTTCTTATAATAATCATCTGTCGATCTCTCTCTTCGAACTCTTGCCATATCCACTCTTCATCTATGACATTTATAATGTTCATGCATAGAAATAACTACCCTTATTGCACTAAATCCCAACAAGTTGAAATATTTTTGAATCCATCTTACCATTTATTCACATTGTCAGTTTACAGCTGCATTTGGTGATAGTTCTAATATAATAAGCACTAAACATATCCCTGCAAGTATACTGAGATACATAAATAACTAAAAATATACAAGAGCTAAATATAACCAGGTGAAAAAGCAATTGTATGTAGAATTATTTCTATCCCATTTAACCAACTCACCTCAATAGGCATTGCATCGGAGTGCCAAAGCATGGTCATCAAAAGAGAGGATTTAGACCATCGGGGAGTAAATTCATGAATTCCAGCCAAAAGAGGCCGCCATCGTCTTAGGATGGCTATGAATGGTGGTATAATTGCCTCTAAATATTGTTTACGTAGAATTACCTGTCCTTGCAAACAGCATGCCACACCTGCCAAATAGAAAGCAATTAATAAAATCACAATGCCTACGGTAATGCATAGTTCATCAACATGAAGTTGAGCCATATTAAGGACAAATTTTCACAAAAGTAGATAACTCAGCAAACATTGGAAAAAATACAAGGCACATACAATACCCTAATGATATCTGCATGCCTAGCCAAGCTTCTGCATAAATTAATTTTAGCACATTTAGAGAAGTAAAAAATCTCAAACCCTTCGGCTATCTACAAATATCTTGATAATTTAAGACCCTTCTTTGTCGGGAAACTTGCACAACATGCAAGATTTCAGTCTCAAATAGATATTTTACATCAAGTCAATAGTATTTTATACGTTTTACATTGGTTTTGAATTAGTCATACCACTACACATTGGAGTTGAAAATTCCAGGGTAAAATTAGAAAGTTGAGGCAATGCTTCCCTTAATTTCAAAAGTAACAGAGGGATGACATTCAAGTCTAACCTTGTCCCAAGACTCTTAGGAAGAACAACACAACAATAACAACATCAAGCCTTTGTCCCACTACGTGGGGTCGACTACATGAATCATTTTTCTCCGTTGTGTCCTGTATAAAAGTCAAAATCTCGTTTTGACTGTTAAAAACTTTTAGGAAGAAGAAAAAAAAAACATCAGCCTAAGAATTCCACAATGCTGAATACTAATCAAAAACAAATTCATTACCGGCAGCCACTTAATCAAATTGATAAGATTGAAAGATATTATCAATAATGAAGTTTGGGGCCCTTAAAGAACTCCTCCCATAAACCTTTTGTCCGTTAGCCTATATAATTTATTGTTTTAATCTACAGTCTCACGGTTCTACCTTCTGAATTTCAAATTCAATATGAATGAATTCTTTATTATTGGTAGACAGAAAAAGAATAGAAGTAGGACACATATTTCCTTCCCAGCCTATAGCCAGTCAGCTCTAGGTGCTGAATTGCTCATATACTCATGGTCCCCTGATGCACTTGCACCAAAACATATCCCTCCATCCATCCGCCAGTGTGCTTATCAAGTTATCAATAAAAGCATATTATTATAGTCTTTTACACAAAGATAATACATGTGGATGGTTTTATGATGTGGATGCTTAAGTGGTCTCCTAACATTGATTGCTAGAAGAACCACCTATTACTATGATTTGTTTTTCTTTTCCTTGCCTTCGAATTCATTACCTTCATGTAACCCACTTACTCTCTTGAATACTTTTAAGGAGGCCTTTACACGTGGATGCTGCTCCGTTAGACTCGCTAGGTCATTGGTGACTAAGGGAATGGGTGAAATGGACTATAGTTTATATTTGGAGAATGAGATTTAGATTGGTCGTCTTTAATAGTTTATTAGTAAAAGATAGAATTGAAGGCATTTCCTTCTTATTTCTTTTGCAAAATCTTTAGATTCTCAAGATGTCTTAAAGCTCATATGGAATTGAGGAAATCAATTGTTGTTATTAAGTACAAAAAATTTAGCTAGCTAGTGAAAAGATACATGAAAAAACAAAAACATAATATTTCTACCATAATTAAAAAAAAAAGAAAAATACATAGATCAAGCTAACGTAAAGAAAAGATCATATGACATCCTAGAAAAGTGGATCATGACATCAACAAAACTGAGAATGCCAAAATAATCAGGGGAGTTATTAAACATCTCACTTTGGTGGTTGGGTGGGCCATGAAGCAGTTCATACGCACACAGATGGACTGTTCTTTCGGATGAGAATAACTTTTTCTTTCCAAATTTTTTTATTATGCATCAAATATTTCATGCCAAGGCTTGCTTCATTTTTCATGTGCTTTCAGTCCTTAATATAGTTTAAACTTTACTACGATGAAAGGCAAGCTGAAAAATGAACGAAGCCATGAACAATCTATAAATGAAGTACTTGTAGTTGAGAAATTTTGCCCTATCATCTGATGTGAATGAAAGTAAATTAGTGAGGATTGCATTACATGATGATTCCAGTATCAATTTTTGAAGGGAAGATAATAGCTGAAATGTCTTTTATTTCTTGCATTTTATGATAATCATGCTCATCAGCAAGAAAGAAATTTTCTCCTGTCAGGAAGAGCTTGTGTATTGCTTCATTCTGTTCCCCACAAACCATTTAAATTTTCATGTCCCTCATTATGAGCTTTTTCTAGTAAAGGGAACAATGTTGTATGCAATTCTTCATCGCACCGTATAGTTTTGCTAACAATTAGCTTAACTTCATCTATGACATAAGTTGTAGGGCCTTTAGAAATAGTAGTTGCCTAAGTTTGAGTGCTCCTAGTATTTTCTAAAACCATCAAGCATGATTTGAAGTAGATTTTATTAGTAGGCAAGAGGGTTAAAATAAAGTTAAGTTGAATATTTTTGTAAGTTTCTACTAAAGTCAGTTCATTAATGAGCTTCTTCTTCTTATTCAGCACATAAAGTGTCATTATTTGGTTCATTCCCATTGCCTTTGGCTCTTTGGTTTCCCCCATTTGGCTCTTTGGCTTTGCCCCTTCTTGGTGTCCCCTCGGTTTCTTCCTATGCTGTTTCCCGTGGCTAGTTCTTCTCCCTTGCTGGGTGCTGGTCGATCCCCTTGTGCCCCTTCGTTTCTCCCCAGGTCGCTGGGTCCCGTGGCTGCTTTGTCCGGTTTCCTGTGTTGCCTTTCGGGTGCTGTTATGGAATAATTGCTGAACCTTTTTGTGGTTGTTTGGCTGCCTTTTTTCTTTTATATATAGTATATGTTTTGTAAGCAAAAAAGGATGATATGATGTGATTTTTGGAATGGAAAACTGAGGTTTTTGTTGGAACCGCTTGCGAGCTTTTTCCATTCTTTTCCTCTTCTTCTAGGAAGCTTGCGAGCTTCTCCTCCCTTTTGTCTCGTCTTCTTGCCTCTTTCTTCTATCCACAAGTTCGATGTCATCAGTACTTTCTTCTAAATCAAAAATGCAATTTTAGGAGTTTATGTTTTAAAATTGTAAGTGTCATTTTATGTTATAAAATTGCTGTTATTTTTTTGTTATTTCAAGAGGTCTTGTTTCTTTTTTGTGACCTAGGAAGTGTTTCTTTTTTTGCTTGAAAAATATAGGGTTGTCCTAATTTTTTGCTGCATCAATTGTGTTTTAGGTGTAATTTGGGCTTCTTTTTAACTATTTATAGGAGTTTGTGGCTATTTTAGAGAGTTTTTGATGTGGCTATTTTAGAGAGTTTTTGATGTGGCTGATTTTTTGAACTGGAAAAAACCTGAGTGTTTTCCTTCTTTGGGAATAGCTTGTGAGCTAATGTCCCCCTATTCTTCTCCCCCCTATAACTTGCGAGCTATACTTTGTCTCGGCTTCTAACCTCTTCTTATTCGCAAATATCCACCCCACCTGTATCACTCTTCGCATGGATTGAATGCAAGTTTAGGTGTTTAATTTTATGTCAAAAGTTGTAAGTGCCTTTCTTTTATGATATAAATTTGTAATTTGCTTCTTTCTATATTTTCTATTATCCTAGGAAGTGTTTCATTTTGCTTGCAAAAATTAGGGGTTGTCCTAATTTTTTTGCCTGCATCAATTTGGTATCAGAGCAAGTTAGCAAATCCTAGGTTTTTGTATGAGACTTGGTGTCAGAGAGTTTTTGAGTATTTTTTATTGTAAGTCTTCATATTTTTGTCAAAATGAAGCAAAGATTCAAGAGCTAATGGGCTTCCTTATGTCTTTGTTATGTTCAAGTTGTTTATATGCCATGCTTATATGTCTCATGTTCACTTAGTATTGACTTGCTTAAATCATATAATTATTTGGAAAGAAAACTCTTTAATGTCATGCTAAAACAAGTGCATTCTTCATGCTTAAATCACATCAATGTATGATTCATCATTTCCTTTTATATAAGATATATGAAATGCAAAGCTTGTGTTTGTTGTTGAGGAGTACCAATATGTAGCTCTTTGGAGCAAATACGGCCTTTGAGGAAATATGGAAAGAAAGGAAAATGATATGGTCATAAATAGTGTAACTGATCGAGTACAATATTGGTACTCCGGTACGGATGTACATGCTACGAATAAGAGAATAAGCATATGATTAATAGATCTCTCATGTTAAGCATATAGTAAACATAGTACATGCTTTGGACATACACTAGCACATGTATCATAACCTACATATTGTTTTCTTTTTCATGCACAAAACTTTAGATGTATTTGTCATTTGCTGACGTGAGCTCACTCCCTAACTATTGGGAAATTTTCAAGAGAACCTTCACAAAAGTGATGGCGGAACACCCAAGGTTTACTTAGTCGTCGCTACCCGGGTGACAGGTTCTTAATTTGTATCATTCTTCTCTAAGTGAAGCACCTTTAGGGTGTCGTCAATTGATTGAGTCAAGTTCGAAGTCGTTAAATTTTGCAAAAGTCATTGTTGTAAGTCTTTTGATTTCTAGTTTTTATATTTATTTGAAATGTAAGAGTTTTGTTATTCCTTTCTCGTTTTTAGTCCTTTTCGTCAGTAGCTATTTGTTTTTTGCTTCTTGTGGGCGAAGGTAAGGCACCCTATATTTTTTGCCCGCACCACAACAAACACTAAAATATATAACTCAGCAATCCCTCCTAAAACCATAGACAAACTCTCACCTAAAATAGTTTAAATATAACACAATAACAATTAGAACATTCATAACCAGCATAAACATAAATTTAATAAACTTTTTTAAATAAATATAACATTTCAAACCAAATAAACATAATTAGAAACTTTCCTAACCAATTAGCGCATGATTTAGAAACCTTCCTAAACAACTAAACAAATTTTAGAAAACTTCCAAAAAATTAAACACTTCCTAATAAACATAAACACGATTAGTAAACATTCCTAAACAACTCCCCCTTGGTTAGAAACATTCCTAAACAATTCCCCATTAATAGAAATCTTCTTAAAAACTCCCTCATCATTAGGAACCTTCCTAAATAGCTCCCCCTTAATTCCTTTACAAAATAAATAATAGCTCCCCCAACCAGCTATGGGCCCCTCTAGTGTATCAGAGAGCAAAGGCTCAAAGGATTAATTATTTAATTAAAAAAATTAAGTTTATATTAATCTTTAATAAAAAAATAGAAATTTTAATGAGGCACAAATCAATTGATTCAAGTTAGTTTTTTTTTTTGAAAATGATGAGTACAATTAATATAAAAGACATGATTTGAAAAAAAATACTCTAATAATAATAGGTTCAATCAAATTTTATCTGTAATAAATTAAACTATATAATGAAATACACTGTAAAATATATATATAAAAAATATTCAAAAGACATAACTCATTCAGACCACCGAGAGAGCGAATGGCATAACCAAAAAAAAAGCTGAATCTTTATGGACCACGCAGCAACAACAACACAACATCAGCATTTGTCCACCACGTGGGTGTCGGCACAGAATCTTTTTTCTCCATTTTGTCCGGTTAAAGTCAAACTCTCATTTAAATCTAATAAAGAAATATCATTCTAATATTTTCTAACCAAGTCCTTTTAGGTCTATACCTCTACTTTCTAACATAAGTCAAACTAAACTCTCAACTTTTCTAACAAGGTCAATCGGAAGGCCTCGTTTAATGTGACCAAACCATCTAAGGTGACTCTCTCAATCTTATCTTCCACTGGAGCACTCCAACCTTTTTCACTGTATATGCAATTAAAGTACCAAAGTG
The DNA here is from genome assembly GCA_022539455.1 of Dendrobium nobile. Lineage (NCBI taxonomy): Eukaryota > Viridiplantae > Streptophyta > Magnoliopsida > Asparagales > Orchidaceae > Dendrobium > Dendrobium nobile. The sequence continues at coordinate 79,886,858 of CM039736.1, forward strand.
TTTTGAAATAATATGCATATCACTTTTTCAATTTCATATCATAAAATAATTACATATAATCATATTATTTTATTTCAAGACATTTAATATTTTGCATAAATCATATCATTCATATATATCATATTTGTATTCATATCTTTTCTTTTTTTTTACAAATAATACAATCGTTTATATAGCCACCGTCTAATTTAATATCAATGAAGGTACCATTTTTCATTTCTTTTTTCTTTTTCATTTACGTGCACGGGTTATGCGTCTTCAGTCAGTACCATAAGGGGTGGACTCCATCAATCAACATGCGCATACAAGTATTCAACATAAATCATATCAGTTATCTTCTTTCAAATCAATCAATCATTTATATTTTATATTAATAATATATAAAATATATATATAATAAGTAATCATTACATGTCTTGATAAGAAAATTAAGTCTTCTAATTCAACATGAATCAATTGACTTGAGTAAGAAAAATCTAAAAAAAAAACAATGAGCAAATTAAATAATATCACTACTTGATGTATCAAATAAGAGAAAATAATAGATTATTACAATAAATTAAAAGACAGAGTACTCACCTTGAATATTAGGAAATTGCAATTACTTTACTTTTACTCACTTTCCAAATACGTAGATATAAACCTATTAAAGATTACTTCATTAAATTTTAATTAATTAATTGCTCAAAATTTTCTCTACATAATAATCACTCCGCTAACCGACAGATTGATACCTACAATTACATTATATTTTATAATTTATCTTCAACTCATAATATTCTCAAATTTATATTAAAAATTACTCTCATAATTCTAATGAATAAGTATTGTTTTGATTATATAATATTTTGATACACCTAAATTTTCACTTCTCTCACTAATTTACTTAACTTAAAAAACTAACTACTATTATAATTACAACCCGTCCACTTCGCTTGCTTTCATGCTGCTTCGCCATTTTAATTAAACTGCCGGCAGCCAGACCAGTTCTACAACTAAGGTTTTTGACAAACATTACTTGGTGAGAAAATCATTTCTTATTTATGTGCTTGATAAATGTGGGAACACTGAAGAAATCCATGCAATTTAGCTCTAAATATTACCAATAGTTTAGATCAATATCAACAGTTTTTCTTTGTTTTAACAAAAATCCAATTGATTGGAAAACTAATTTTTTTTTTTTTATTTTGTTGGAAAGCCTCATAAATAGATATCTAGCTATTGATACAAGGATCAAGAATCAAGTCTTCAATTTCCTGCTGATTGCATCCACAACTTAAGAAACGAGAACAAAAGAAAAGACAATTCAGCCAATTTGAACTAACCTCAGAAATAAGAATACAAGATGCTACCACACTCTGACGCTTTGGATTCAGCAATCGGCATGTTTAAGAATAGGTGCGAGAACACCTAGTACAAATTGTAAAACGCTTAGTCTAAAATTTCAAAAATAACAATAATAAATAAATAAGTCAATTAATGATATCATTTTCAGCTGCTTGGATATTGCATCTAGTATAGAAAGGAGTATTTCCACCATAAAAGGGGTTAGAAGATTTATTAGTCCAAAAATATATCAGGATCCCTAAGCATAAAGAATTATCCATTTAAGAGACATACTCAGTATACAAAATTTGCTTTCCGTAAGGAACTGAATCAATAGACACTTCTAAAAAAGAAAAATGGAAATCACATAGACGTGAATATGAATGTATTGATAGTTTCAACATACCAACCTTTCAAATAAGAAACATAAAAAAGGTTAGCTTGGCTGTTTTTGTATATAGTTATTTGAAAGTGTGGAGGTTAGTTTGATGCGTCAGTATTGCTGTGGATGCAGGAATAGAAGAGTTGCCTGGACCAAGTAGCAGATCTCCGCTTTCCCTTTACTTCAAAGGAACCATTTTTCCTCCGATGAATTGCAATGGTGAGAAAAATGAAAGATTGTTAGTAAAAAATAAAAAGCTTACTAATGATATATATATGACCACACAAAAAAACTAAGGCAAATAAGGGTTCCTTAGAGCAGATAGTTAGTCAGTCAGCAAAGTGTAACATTATGATAGCGGTAAACGACCAAGCACAAAGATTTCCCCAATGCATAACCTATACCTGTGATCCATAATAAACACTTGATAAGGTCTAACCGCTGTTGTTATCCATGTAAGCCGGGGGTTTGAAATTTGTGGCCATCTCTGACAAGGCTTTGCCCACATCGCAATCAGTGGGGTGCGCTGGAGCTGTGAGTGAGTTGTAAACAAAACGATGGAGTACTGGGTATACTGAGGTGATTATTAAGAATGCAGGTTAGACTGACTGACGACCTTCAATGTGCACAGAGATGAGATTAGGACAATCCAACATAAACAACGGACTTGGATGGTTTCATTGTACATCATCAGCGCATATTCGAGCTCGTAATGGAATAGGTGGTTAGTTATCAATGTTCAATTAGTCAATGGCATGCGACTCTACATAATGTCCTTCCAATTATTAGCACGTATCATGGACGTACAGGGGACGGTTAAGACTCTTTATGGGAGGAGAAGAGGGGGCGATCTGGGGATGTTTTTCTAGATTTTGAAAGTGTTTCTCTCCAAATGGTCAAGTAGGAATCAGTTTAATACATATCGGTGATGGGGGGCATGCGAAGGCCCAAAATTTTTTTTTTTTTTAATTTGATCATAAAGCCCCTCTGATGTGATACGTTCAAGATTTGCACATGAAATTCATTAAAATCACAAAGTTTACCAATGTAAAATTAAACTTTCGTAGTTAAGATTCAAGAAATTTCGTTAACGAAATGTTATGAAATCGGTACAAGCTAGTGTTAGAGACACAATTAATGAAGGATCTCAAAAGTTACACAATAAAGCAAATGCGTAGGATATTAATGCTTCCGTCGGCGTTGAACACTAATCCCCATTCAAACTCCGGATCCGCCATAACATGCTTGATGTTTCAGAATCCTTCCAAGAGAAGAGAATTAGGAGACGGTGAGGGATAGCCTTTTGCGCTTGAAGAAGAAAAGAGGGAGAGGGAGGAGCGGCGGGATTCCAAAGGAGAAGGGGAAGTTCGACCAAGGAAGAGAGAGAGGGGACGGTGAGTTGAGAGAGAGGGAACTTAGGTTTAGATGAGGGGAAGTGAGATTTACTAAAATCTGAATTAATTTAAGATTTTAGTAAATTTGGAGGGAATTATTTGAACTCCTTTCAAATTTCAAATGCAATTAATGGGAGATAAATGAGCCCTTAATGGAGCCCATCAATAGGGGGGGGGGGGGGGTGGGGGGGATTGCCGTCGGCTATATACAGAGAGGAAAGAGGGTTTAAAAAAAAACTGAGATTAATTTACAGTTTTTGAGGGAAATTAGGAGGGAAAAGGATTTGAAATTGCTTCAAATCGAAGTGTCATTAATGCCTTAATGGAGGCATTAATGGGGGCTCCTCCAATGGTGAGGCCGGTGGCTTGCTAAAGAGGAAGAGAGAGGGAAACCAAAAGGAAAGGTTTCCAACTTTAGGATGGTTACGTGGCAATAGTTTTCATAACTCCAATCTAAATTCAAATAGAAATTGAATTTCCATCAAGAAAACCCTAAATCGGAGTTCCAATTAGGAAAGAATTCGATCTTGAAATTTCAATTTTAAATTGAAGATTGTGTCGGGAAGGGGTTGTGTGGGAGAGGGAAAGTTGCCGGCAAGGTGGCCGGCCGGGGTTGAGGTGGCGGTTGGCGGCGGGTTTCCAGGGCTGGCGGCAATGGGGTTGAGGGGGTATTCTTGTATTGGAGAGGGAAGGAGATGGAGGAAAAACGAACATGAAGTAAAAAATTTAACCACGAGCCGGCGACTCTTATCAACGACTGGTGGCCTTGCGAATTGTCTCCCCGAGCTCTCTCCCTTCTCAAGCTCTCATGCAAGAAGAAGTAAAACAAAACACAAATTTTCATTCCAATATTCAAAAACCCTCAATACAACTAGAAATGGCCTATATATAGGTCCCAACACAAAAGAAAATACAAAGACTATATGCCCTCGGGGCTACAATCATGACTCATCTCTACTAAGGGTACAATAGGAAACTCCAAGAAATAAAAGAAAAAATGCATAAAGAAAATACATAAAAACTAGAAATATAAACTCGAATCGTTGTCGTCGATCTGAGTTTGTCACCGGCGATACACATGCTTGAATCTCTGATCGATGTCCGCATCATTCTCCCCAGGTGGAGAAAACCGACCCCGTCGAGTAGAATATTCTAGAGCTCTCGTACATCTCTAGGAGATCTGGATCCAACCTCTGGGCACTCCTCTCTATCTAATCCACGGTCCTCGTGTCGCCGGCTACCCTTTCCAGTGCACCAAGACCAATGTTGTTACCCACTCTCTTCGTGAAATTTTCACATCGTCAAGTAACATCTTAAACAAACTTTAAATATAGAAAAAAAATTCTGAATTTTTTCTGTGCACCTCCACAAATTTAGCCCAGATGAATTTTTTTCTGTGCACTCCACAAATTTATGCCCAGATCTTTTGAGAGGATTTTCTTCCTGGTCGAATTTTTACAAGGAAGATTAGGTTACAAATAAGACACTACTAGCTCTCACATTATGAGGACTTTATGCTCTGATTCCAAATTCCCCATAGCACAAGCTCTTATGTTTAATTACCTCTACTAGTGACAAGACACAAACTTTCAATTAAGGCTGGTCGATAGACCTTAAATGCTTAGAATATAATAGCAATAATTTTGATTTATTATTGAGATGAAATTTCCCTACATCTATTTAAAGTGGATGGTGGGAAGAATGATGATGAATTTGATTAAGATCTCATGATTCCATTATCCTAGGTTGTCATGAACCATGGTGTACCTAGTTAATAGAGAGAGTCAATCTAACCAAACAAAAAGATCCCCTTTAGCAGCCATGAGCTCTGTTTTTCAAGGAGATCATGTAAAATTAGGGTGAATATTTGTCTAAGCGGACAATTTTAAAGTCGACCTTAGCTAAAAAGAAGCTTGATGTCCTATCAAGCGCATCTTATAATTCAAAACTCAAGGGTGCTAGAGCCATTGGGGAACATCAGGATTATGGTCATGACCATAAATATAATGGTGTTATTTTATGGTGAACCACCCAGTCAGAGCAATTCAATCATAAGTGCTATTATGCAGTGTCATTTGGTGGTAAAACAATCGATCTAAGGATACGTACTATATCCTTACTAGCAAGAAGTCATTTGAGAGTGAACATAGTGATACATGATATTACATAGACTCTTTATGAGCCGAGGTCAATTACAAAATTGTTACCCTCGACAAACAGTTGTGGAGGGTAGATAAATTTTTATATTAAATTTTAAGTAAATGTTAGTGGGATTTTTGCAATCCTCAATGGTTTGAAATATTTTGTGATTGAGTACAATAAAAAAAATATTATTCAAGGAAACAAAAATATTATTTAGCTATAGACTCAAAAACCAAATTACATTTTTTTCCCATAGATATTACCCAATCCAATATGCTTGATTGAATAATGTTAATTTTATTTTGTGTATAGGTTCCCCACATGGGCAAGCCCCAATGATTATTTACATCTAAAGAATATTTATCTCTTCAGAAAATTTTTATAAAAATATTGATTTATATTTGTTTATCAAAATACTGGCTAATATTTTATATGTTTATTTAGAAACTTTTGTCAAATATTTAGTCATTGAGATTTTCAAACGTGAATGAAATTAATTCTTGGATGGAAGCCAACGGAAAAACATATGACTACTTTATTTTGAGAAGCTCAGAGGTATTCAAATCATTATATCACCGTCATCCTATTCCTAAGACTACTAGCAATCATATTAGCATATCAAAAGTAGGCTCCTCAAAACTTCATGGTAATTAGTGATTTAAACCAATAAACTTAGGCATGAACAAATGATGTAAGCAAACTAGAGAGAAAAGACAGTTGGAAACACCCGGACAAATTAAAAACCGAACTCAATTCACTATAGCTTGCAAACAACCAAACAAACAGTTGGAGAAACAAAAGTAAAATCAAACGAAACAAAATAATAACATAAAAACGCTATCCTCAGAATAACCGTCTAGCGGTTGCCTCACATGCAACGAGAGTAGGAAAATATAATAAAATTGTGCTTAGGTTTCCAAACCAAGGGTCCACTACAAAAGGTTCCAACGTCCTACCAAACTCCTCTGGCAAATGTCTCCAAATTTCAGCCAACAAACAACTTCCAGAGCTCAAGAAGAAGGATATAGATGGAGTGGAACTTGTGTAGAGAAGAAGAGGTTAGAAGCCAAGACGAAATAGAGAGGAGAAAAGGGGGGTGGAACAAGCTCTCAAGCTTTTCAAGAAAGAAACCCTCAGGTTTTGTAGAGATTCTACTCAGATTTTCAACAACCTTTTCCATCCCAAAACATCTCTATTATATAGGCAAAACAAGGAAGCTAAACAGCCATAGCACCTCCAACCAAATCCAACCAGATTTAAGGAAATGAAAGGCCAAAAGACACCATAACATCACATAAAACTGCACAGAAAAACAGGGAGAAACATCTACGGGAAACCCAGCCAAAAGCCATAGGAAGCCCAGCCAGCAAGGGAACCGAAGAGCCAGCACAGGAAACAGGGCAGAACTTCACGGGAAAACAACCAGGGAATAAAACCAAGAGGGAGTGACCACGAGAACAGCAACAGCCAGCAGAAATCGAAAAGACAAGGGAAGGAAAGAGACACAAGTTCACTTCATAATAGTGAGAATACCTTTTTTGAATTTATGAACTAGGAAGTGCATTTATATCCACCAATTATTGAGCTAAACTTTAGCTCAAACATTAATAAGCTAACACCAAGTAGAATCCAAATTTATGGTTTGTCCTAGACTCTTCGAGGTCAAGCACTAAACTGCAGGCTGCTTCTAAGGTATCAACTCCTCTCGCAAAAAGTTCATTTCGAAGATCTTCGCTCAGGCCAGCTCTAAACATGGACAGGAGTTGAGCAGGGGTAGTGGATTCTTCTCCATTGCAACGAATCAAGAAATTGTCGAAGGCAGAGATGTAAACTTTCACGGGCTTGCTTCCCTGGGTCAGTCTATTCCACTTATCTATGAGTTTGGGGTAATATGACGGAGAAAGATATTTTCTCCAGAGCTCTTGCTTCATAGCTTGCCAATCAGTGATGGGGTGCTCACCTCGAGCTTCACGCATGTTTTCCAAGTTTGTCCAATATTGGTTGGCACGGCCAGTAAGTTTCATTTCATCGAACCTAACCTTCCTAGCTTCCGAAATGCTATACCATTTGAAATAACTATCCATCCCTTTGAGCCAATCTAAAAAGACTTGGGGGTCGAGGGTGTCATCGTAGGAAGGGGCGTCTATATGGATGTTCTTTAGTAGCTGAGCGTCGTTATCTCTCCAAGTGGGTTCATGTCCTACGGGTTCCTGATTGGGTCTATGGTTATGACGATAGTGATCTCGAGGTGGTCCATAATTAGTTTGAGCTTCATCACCATCAGGTGAATGTGGTCTAGATGGGGTGTAAACCGCGGGGTGTCCTAATCGTTCAATGTTTATCTAGTCGATCATCTGTTTGGCGTCTAAAGTCCGCTAAATCAGTCTGGATGTTCCTAATTTGCTGAGTAACCGTCCCAAGTTGGCCCACTATGAGGTCTAGAGTCGCTTGAATATGTTCCTGATCCATGGGTGGATGCTAGGGGACACTAGGGGAGGTATCGGGGTGGTGGACAGCACCTAGACACTAAGATAATATGCTCCTAATGCCTCTAGATGATGCTGAAGTGATCAAGACAGCAAACTATAGCAAGGACCTAAGTTGTCAAGTGTTTTGGATGGTTTCTAGGGTGTAGACAACACCTAAACACTAGCTTAGACTCACCTAAATGCCACTAATTGGTGCAGGAAAAACTTGGACAACAAGCTATAAAGTTTATCTAAGCAACCTAAGCAATTAGGGATGTTGTTGTGACAAGGACAGAACTTAGACAGTGAAGTAGACTTGCTTAAAGTGATGAAAACGATGCAGAATTTTACTGGACAGCAAAGAAAAAACAGAGAACTAAAATAACGGGGCAATGGTATGCATGCAAACGGGTTTCAGAAAGGTTAACTAGACTCCTAAGAACTTCTAGCACATGCAAGACATGCTTACCATGCTCTGATACCAAATATGATGTAATACATGCTTGGAGTTACAAAAGATTAACAAGAGAATTTAGTAGAAGTTAACCTTTATAACGTTATGCGTCAAATCAAAGTAAGTTATAAAAATTTGCGGTCTTCCACTTGCTTAGGCAAAGAAATATGTGAAGAATAACCAAGACACTTTCAATCAAATACAAAGGCGAAGTAATGTAAAAGCTCATAACACAAATCCAAAAGTTAATAATGAGATATTCACCTTGAGGATCTACTCTCTCTCTACGAACCTAGGTTGAGCGGAGGAAGATCTTCCACACTAGAAATAAAGTGACTACTAGGAAGGACGAGCCGAGGAACATAGTTGTTGGGAAGGTAGCCGAAGTTGGAGGCGGCACAGAGCGTCCAATGAGGGACCACGGGATTCTTGGTCGTTGAACTTCAATGGTCCCGGCAAGACAATACACGATACGGTTGACGTAGCGTTCAACGGTGACGTCGTACTCCCAATCCGGTTAGTAGAAGGGGGAGAGGAAAATGTCGATCTCCCCTTGCTTATTGTATGCAAAACCGTGATCGACCTCAGGATCGGCCATGCACGGTAAGCATGGGGAAGAGGGAACACGAGGAGGAAGCCCAAGAGAGGAGAGGGTGGTGGACGGCTAGAAGAAGTGGGGAGGAGGCTAGGGTTTTAGAAGAAATTAGGTTAGGTTGGGGTGGAGGTGTGGTTTGATCGAAATCTGAAATTAAGATCAGATTTTGATTAGATTGGGAGGGAAATACTATGAAATTTGATTTCAAATAGATGGCATTTAATGCATTGATGGGAGGAATTAATGGGATGCGGCCATGGAGGGGGCCGGCGGCATGGAGAGAGAAGGGAGAGGAGTTTAGAATAAAAACTGAAATCAATTTCAGCTTAAGTGAAATTGGAGGAAAAATTATTTGAAATCAATTTTTGGATTTCAAACAAGGGAGAGGGAGTGAATGAGCATTTAATGGTGGAAGCCCATTAAGGGGGCCGGCGGCATCATGAAGGAGGGAGGGGATTGGGGAATGATGGAAGGAAGTTTCCAAATAGGTAATTAATATTAGGAAAGAAGAAAATTAAATCCAAGTTGATTTATTTTAAATTTGGATTCAATATAGAAACTTTCGTAATTTGGATTTCCCTAAATGGAAAGAATTTGAAATTCGAAATTTGAATTTTAAATTTGAAGGCTAGGGGAAAAGAGGCTGGAAGGTGGATGATGAAAGGCCAGTGACCAAATGGTCGGCCGGCGGGTGGGAAGGTGGCCGGCGGCTTGGGCGTCCCAAGGAGGTCGGCGGCAAGGAGGGAGGGGCTCGGGTTCTCCAAGGAAGTTGGTGGGAGTGAGGATTTCTTGAAGGGGGCGAAGAAAGAAATAGGGGTAGGTGGAATGGAAAATGTAAAGCCACTAACCTCAACACCACATCCATTAGAACTCACAAAGAAATCCACGATACTCTATCCTCAAGAATTCACAAAGAGATCTAGGAAAATTTTAGAACTCACAAAGAGATTAACAAGGAAAAAAAATTCATTCATCAACAATCATGATACAATAGAGGAGGCCATAATATGTAGGCCTAAAGAAAAACAAAATACAATGACGTAAATACCCCTGGGGCTACTACTCATGACAACTAAAAGAAAGGGTACAATCGGTAATATCAAATAATACACAACATTAAAATAGAATCAAAATAGAACTAAGCATCAAAATAAAGACTGTGGATCGTGGCCATCGATCTGTGCCTCCTGCGCTGATATCCTCGTCGAAAACGTCTATCGATGTCCTCATCAAAACCCCTAGAGCAAAGTTGAGGCATTGATCAAGGAATAAAACAATGAGATTTTTCTTATAATAATCATCTGTCGATCTCTCTCTTCGAACTCTTGCTCATATCCATCTCTTCATCTATGAACATTTATAATGTTCATGCATAGAAATAACTACCCTTATTGCACTAAATCCCAACAAGTTGAAATATTTTGAATCCATCTTAACCATTTATTCACATTGTCATGTTTACAGCTGCATTTGGTGATAGTTCTAATATAATAAGCACTAAACATATCCCTGCAAGTATACTGAGATACATAAATAACTAAAAATATACAAGAGCTAAATATAACCAGGTGAAAAAGTCAATTGTATGTAGAATTATTTTCTAGTCCCAATTAACCAACTCACCTCAATAGGCATTGCATCGGATGCCAAAGCATGGTCATCAACAAAGAGAGGATTTAGACCATCTGGGGATGTAAATTCATGAATTCCAGCCAAAAGAGGCCGCCATCGTCTTAGGATGGCTATGAATGGTGGTATAATTGCCTCTAAATATTGTTTACGTAGAATTACTCTGTCCTTGCTAACAGCATGCCACACCTGCCAAATAGGAAAGCAATTAATAAAATCACAATGCCTACGGTAATGCATAGTTCATCAACATGAAGTTGAGCCATATTAAGGACAAAGTTTCACAATAGTAGATAACTCAGCAAACATTGGAAAAAAAAATATCAAGGCACATACAATATCCCTAATGATATCTGCATGGTCCTAGCCTAAGCTTCTGCATAAAATTAATTTTAGCACATTTAGAGAAGTAAAAATCTCAAACCCTTCGGCTATCTACAAATATCTTGATAATTTAAGAACCCTTTTCTTTGTCGGGAAACTTGCACTACATGCAAGATTTCAGTCTCAAATAGATATTTTACATCAAGTCAATAGTATTTTATACGTTTTACATTGGTTTTGAAATTAGTCATATCCACTCACATTGGAGTTGAAAATTCCAGGGTAAAATTAGAAAGTTGAGGCAATGCTTTCCTTAATTTCAAAAGTATACAGAGGGATGACATTCAAGTCTAACCTTGTCCCAAGACTCTTAGGAAGAACAACACAACAATAACAACATCAAGCCTTTGTCCCACTACGTGGGGTCGACTACATGAATCATTTTTCTCCGTTGTGTCCTGTTAAAAGTCAAAATCTCGTTTTGACTGTTAAAAACTTTTAGGAAGAAGAAGAAAAAAAAACATCAGCCTAAGAAATTCCACAATGCTGAATACTAATCAAAAACAAATTCATTACCGGGCAGCCACTTAATCTAATTGATAAGATTGAAAGATATTATCATAATGAAGTTTGGGGCTCCTTAAAGAACTCCTCCCATTAACCTTTTGTCCGTTAGCCTATATAATTTATTGTTTTAATCTATCAGTCTCACGGTTCTACCTTCTGAATTTCAAATTCAATAGTGAATGAATTCTTTATTATTGGTAGACAGAAAAGAGAATAGAAGTAGGACACATATTTCCTTCCCCTAGCCTATAGCCAGCAGCTCTAGGTGCTGAATTGCTAGAATACTCATGGTCCCCTGATGCACTTGCATCCAAAACATATCCCTCCATCCATCCGCCAGTGTGCTTATCAAGTTATCAATAAAAGCATATTATTATAGTCTTTTACACAAAGATAATACTATGTGGATGGTTTTATGATGTGGATGCTTAAGTGGTCTCCTAACATTGATTGCTATGAAGAACCACCTATTACTATGATTTGTTTTTCTTTTCCTTGCCTTCGAATTCATTACTTCATGTAACCCACCTTACTCTCTTGAATACTTTTTAAGGAGGCCTTTACACGTGGATGCTGCTCCTGTTAGACTCGCTAGGTCATTGTGACTAAGGGAATGGGTGAAATGGACGATAGTTTATATTTGGAGAATGAGATTTAGATTGGTCGTCTTTAATAGTTATTAGTAAAAGATAGAATTTGAAGGCATTCCTTCTTATTATTCTTTTGCAAAATCTTTTTAAGATTCTCAAGATGTCTTAAAGCTCATATGGAATTGAGGAAATCAATTGTTGTTATTAAGTACAAAAAATTTAGCTAGCTAGTGAAAAGATACATGATAAAACAAAAACATAATATTTCTACCAATAATTAAAAAAAAGAAAGAAAATACATTAGATCAAGCTAACGTAAAGAAAAGAGCATTATGACATCCTAGAAAAGTGGATCATGACATCAACAAAACTGAGAATGCCAAAATAATCAGGGAGTTATTACATCTCACTTTGGTGGTTGGGTGGGCCATGAAGCAGTCATACGCACACAGATGGACTGTTCTCTTCGGATGAGAATAACTTTTCTTTCCAAATTTTTTATTTATGCATCAAATATTTCATGCCAAGGCTTGCTTCATTTTTCATGTGCTTTCAGTCTTAATATAGTTTAAAGCTTTACTTACAGGATGAAAGGCAAGCTGAAAAATGAACGAAGCCATGACAATCGTATAAATGAAGTACTTGTAGTTGAGAAATTTTGCCCTTTCATCTGATGTGAATGAAAGTAAATTAGTGAGGATTGCATTACATGATTCCAGTATCAATTTTTGAAGGGAAGATATTAGCTGAAATGTCTTTTAATTTCTTGCATTTTATGATAATCATGCTCATCAAGCAAGAAAGAAATTTTCTCCTGTCAGGAAGAGCTTGTGTATTGCTTCATTCTGTTCCCCACAAACCATTTAAATTTTTCATGTCCCTCATTATGAGCTTTTCTAGTAAAGGGAACAATGTTGTATGCAATTCTTCATCGCACCGTATAGTTTTGCTAACAATATGCTTAACTTCATCTATGACATAAAGTTGTAGGGCCTTTAGAAATAGTAGTTGCCTAAGTGTTGAGAGCTCCTAGTATTTTCTAAAACCATCAAGCATGATTTGAAGTAGATTTTATGATGTAGGCAAGGAGGGGTTAAAATAAGTTAAGTTGAAAATTTTGTAAGTTTCTACTAAAGTCAGTTCATTAATGAGCTTCTTCTTCTTATTCAGCACATAAAGTGTCATTATTTGGTTCATTTCCCATTGCCTTTGGCTCTTTGGTTTCCCCCTATTGGCTCTTTGGCTTTGCCCCTTCTTGGTGTCCCCTCGGTTTCTTCCTATGCTGTTTCCCGTGGCTAGTTCTTCTCCCTTGCTGGGTGCTGGTTCCGATCCCCTTTGTGCCCCTTCGGTTTCTCCCCAGGTCCGCTGGTCCCGTGGCTGCTTTGTCCGGTTCTCTGTGTTGCCTTTCCGGGTGCTGTTATGGAATAATTGCTGAACCTTTTTGTGGTTGTTTGGCTGCCCTTTTTCTTTTATATATAGTATATGTTTTGTAAGCAAAAAAGGATGATATGATGTGATTTTTGGAATGGAAAACCTGAGGGTTTTTGTTGGAAACGCTTGCGAGCTTTTTCCATTCTTTTCCTCTTCTTCTAGGAAAGCTTGCGAGCTTCTCCTCCCTTTTGTCTCGTCTTCTTGCCTCTTTCTTCTATCCACAAGTTCGATGTCATCAGTACCTTTCTTCTAAATCAAGAAATGCAATTTTAGGAGTTTATGTTTTAAAAGTTTGTAAGTGTCATTTTATGTTATAAAATTGCTGTTATTTTTTTGTTATTTCAAGAGTGTCTTTGTTTCTTTTTTGTGACCTAGGAAGTGTTTCTTTTTGCTTGAAAAAATTAGGGGTTGTCCTAATTTTTTTGCCTGCATCAATTTGTGTTTTAGGTGTATTTTGGGCTTCTTTTTAACTATTTATAGGGAGTTTGTGGCTATTTTAGAGAGTTTTTGATGTGGCTATTTTAGAGAGTTTTTGATGTGGCTGATTTTTTGAACTGGAAAAAACCTGAGGGTTTTTCTTCTTTGGGAATAGCTTGTGAGCTATGTCCCCCATTTCTTCTCCCCCCTATAACTTGCGAGCTATACTTTGTCTCGGCTTCTAACCTCTTTCTTATCTCCGCAAATATCCACCCCACCTGTATCTCTCTTCTCGATGGATTGAATGCAAGTTTAGGTGTTTAATTTTATGTCAAAAGTTGTAAGTGCCTTTCTTTTATGATATAAAGTTGTAATTTGTCTTCTTTTCTATATTTTCTATTATCCTAGGAAGTGTTTCATTTTGCTTGCAAAAATTAGGGGTTGTCCTAATTTTTTTGCCTGCATCAATTTGGTATCAGAGCAAGTTAGCAAATCCTAGGTTTGTGTGAGACTTGGTGTCATGAGAGTTTTTGAGTATTTTGTTATTGTAAGTCTTCATATGTTTTGAGTCTAAATGAAGCAAAGATTCAAGAGCTAGATGGGCTTCCTTATGTCTTTGTTATGTTCAAGTTGTTTATATGCCATGCTTATATGTCTCATGTTCACTTAGTATTGACTTGCTTAAATCATATAATTATTTGGATAGAAAACTCTTTTAATGTCATGCTAAAACAAGTGCATTATCTTCATGCTTAAATCAACATCATATGTATGATTCATCTTATCCTTTTATATTAAGATATATGAAATGCAAAGCTTGTGTTTGTTGATGGAGGAGTACCAATATGTAGCTCTTTGGAGCAAATACGGCCTTTGAGGAAATATGGAAAGAAAGGAAAATGATATGGTCATAAATATGTGTACCTGATCAGTACAATTTTGGTACTCCGGTACGGATGTACATGCTACGAATAAGAGAATAAGCATATGATTGAATAGATCTCTCATGTTAAGCATATAGTAAACATAGTACATGGCTTTGGACATACACTAGCACATGTTATCAACCTACATATTGTTTTCTTTTTCATGCACATAAACTTTAGATGTAGTTGTCATTTGCTGAGCGTAGCTCACTCCCTAACTTTGGGAAATTTTCAAGAGAACCTTCTCAAAAGTGATGGCGGAACACCCAAGGTTTACTTAGTCGTCGTACCCTGGGTGACAGGTTCTTATATTTGTATCATTCTTCTCTAAGTGAAGCAACTTTAGGGTGTCGTCAATTGATTGAGTCAAGTTCGTAAGTCGGTTAAATTTTGCAAAAGTCATTGTTGTAAGTCTTTTGATTTCTAGTTTTTATATTTTATTTGAAATGTAAGAGTTTGTTATTCCTTTTCTCGTTTTTAGTCCTTTTCGTCAGTAGCTTATTTGTTTTTTGCTTCTTGTGGGCGAAGGGTATAGGCACCCCTATATTTTTTGCCCGCACCAACAACAAACACTAAAAATATAAACTCAGCAATCTCCTCCCTAAACCATAGACAAACTCTCACTTAAATAGTTATATAACACAATAACATAATTAGAACATTCATAATCAGCATAAACATAATTTAATAAACTTTTTTAAATAAATATAACATTTCAAACCAAAATAAACATAATTTAGAAAACTTTCCTAACCAATTAGGCATGATTTAGGAAACCTTCCTAAACAACTAAACAAATTTTAAGAAATCTTTCCAAATAATTAAACACTTCCTAAATAACATAAACACGATTAGTAAACATTCCTAAACAACTCCCCCTTGGTTAGAAACATTCCTAAACAATTCCCCATTAATTAGAAATCTTCTTAAAAAGCTCCCTCTTCATTAGGAACCTTCCTAAATAGCTCCCCCCTTAATTCCTTACAAAATAAATAATAGCTCCCCCAACCTAGCTATGGGCCCCTCTAGTGTATCAGAGAGCAAAGGCTCAAAGGATTAATTATTTAATTAAAAAAATTAAGTTTATATTAATCTTTAATTAAAAAAATTAGAAATTTAATTGAGGCACAAAATCAAATTGATTCAAGTTAGTTTTTTTTTTTGATAAATGATGAGTTACAATTAATATAAAAGACATGATTTTGAAAAAAAATACTCTAATAATAATAGGTTCAATCAAATTTTATTCTGTAATAAATTAAACTATATAATGAAATACACTGTAAAATATTATATAAAAAAATATTCAAAAGACATACTCATTCAGACCACCGAGAGAGCGAATGGCTAACCAAAAAAAAAGCTGAATCTTTATGGACCACTAGCAGCAACAACAACAACATCAAGCATTTGTCCCACCACGTGGGGTCGGCTACATGAATCTTTTTTCTCCATTTTGTCCGGTTAAAAGTCAAACTCTCATTTAAATCTAATAAAGAAATATCATTTCTAATATTTTCTAACCAAGTCTTTTTAGGTCTACCTCTACCTTTCTTAACATAAGTCAAATCTAATACCTCAACTTTTCTAACAAGGTCATCGGAAGGCCTCGGTTTAATGTGACCAAACCATCTAAGGTGACTCTCTCTAATCTTATCTTCCACTGGAGCTACTCCAACCTTTTCACGTATATGCAAATTAAAGTAACCAAAGGTATTTGAAATAATATGCATGATCACTTTTTCATTTCATATCATAAAATAATTACATATAATCATATTATTTTATTTCAAGACATTTAATATTTTGCATAAATCATATCATTCATATATATCATATTTGTATTCATATCTTTTTCATTTTTTTTACAAATAATACAATCGTTATAGTAGCCACCGTCTAATTTAATATCAATGAAGGTACTCATTTTTCATTTCTTTTTTCTTTTTCATTTACGTGCACGGGTTATTGCGTCTTCAGTCAGTACCATAAGGGGGTGGACTCCATCAATTCAACATGCGCATACAAGTATTCTACATAAATCATATCAGTTATCTTCTTCAAATCAAATCATTTCATATTGATATATATATATATATATATATATATATAATAAGTATCATTACATGTCTTGATAGAAAATTAAGTCTTCTAATTCAACATGATCAATTGACTTTAAGTAAGAAAAATCATAAAAAATTAACAATGAGCAAATTAAATAATATCACTACTTGATGTATCATATATAAGAGAAATAATTATTATTACAATAAATTAAAAGACATGAGTACTCACCTTGAATTTAGGAAATGCATTACTTTACTTTTACTCCTTTCCAAATACGGTAGATATAAAACCTATTAAAGATTACTTCATTAAATTTAATTAATTAATTGCTCAAAATTTTCTCTAACTTAATAATCACTCCGCTACCGACAGATTGATACCTACAATTACATTATATTTTATAATTTATCTTCAACTCATAATATTCTCAAATTTAATATTAAAATTACTCTCATAATTCTAATGAATAAGTATTGTTTTATTATTATAATATTTTTATACAACATAAATTTCACTTCTCTCACTAATTACTTAACTTAAAAAACTAACTACTATTATAATTACAACCCGTCCACTTCGCTTGCTTCATGCTGCTTCGCCAGTTTAATTAACTGGCCGGCAGCCAGACCAGTTCTTACAACTAAGGTTTTTGACAACATTACTTTGTGAGAAAATCATTTCTTTTATGTGCTTGATAAATGGTGGAACACTGATGAAATGCCATGCAATTTAGCTTCTAATTATTACCAATAGTTTAGATCAATATCAACAGTTTTTCTTTGTTTAACAAAAATCCAATTGATTGGAAAACTAATGTTTTTTTTTTAATTTGTTGGAAAGCCTCATAAATAGATTCTAGCTATTGATACAAGGATCAAGAATCAGTCCTTCAATTTCCTGCTGATTGCATCCACAACTTAAGAAACGAGAACAAAAGAAAAGACAATTCAGCAAATTGACTAACCTCAGAAAATAGAATACAAGATGCTACCAA
This sequence comes from Dendrobium nobile, assembly GCA_022539455.1. Classification (NCBI taxonomy): domain Eukaryota; kingdom Viridiplantae; phylum Streptophyta; class Magnoliopsida; order Asparagales; family Orchidaceae; genus Dendrobium; species Dendrobium nobile. Next base: position 79,904,564 of record CM039736.1, read on the forward strand.
CACTCTTTGACGCTTGGATTCAGCAATCGGCATGTTAAGAATAGGTGCGAGAACACTGTACAAATTGTAAAACGCTTAGTCTAAAATTGTCAAAAATAACAATATTAAATAAATAAGTCATTAATGATATCGTTTCAGCTGCTTGGATATTGCATCTAGTTTAGAAGGAGAGTTTTCCACCAGTAAAGGGGTTAGAATGTTTATTAGTCTAAAAATATATCAGGATCCTACATAAAGTATTAGCCATTTAAGAGACATCTCAGATACAAAATTTGCTTTCCGGTAAGGAACTGATCAATGACACTTCTAAAAAAGAAAAATGGAAATCACAAGACAGTGAATAATGAATTGTATTGAATGTTTCAACATACCATCCTGTCAAATAAGAAACATAAAAAAGGTTCTTGGCTGTTTTTGTATATAGTTATTTGGAAATGTGGAGGTAGGTTGGTGCGTCAGTTTTGCTGTGGATGCAGGAATGAAAGAGTTGCCTGACCAAGTGAGCTGATCTCCGCTTTCCCTTTATCTTCAAAGGGACCATTTTTCCTCCATGAATTGCATGGTGAGAAAAATGAAGATGTTAGTAAAATAATAAAAATACTAAGGATATATATATGACCACACTAAAAAATCTAAGGCAAATAAGGGTTTCCTTTGAGCAGATAGTTAGTCTAGCAGCAATGGTAACATTATATTGCGGTTACGACTCAAGCACAAAGATTTCCCAATGCCTAAGCCTATGACCTGTGAGCCATAATAAACACTTGATAAGGTATTAACCCTTTGTTAGCCAATGTTACCTTAAATTTGGCCTCTCTGACAAGCTTTCACCACATACCTAGGAGGCCTAGCTGGATGATGTAACAAAAGATTAATGATAAGGATTATTAAATCAGGTTGAGACGACTACCTCAATTGACAAGATAGATTAGACAACTCAACATAAGACAAACATGAGAGCTTGATTGGGTTTTTCATTTGTCATCACTTCACCAATCATTCGCTCTAATCAATACTGGTATGTTCTTTCTTTCAATTCAGACTGCTACTGCTATTTAAATCATCGTAAAATAAAAACTTGTTTTATTTGAAAGTTTTCTCTCTCAATCAAGAGGAATAGTTAATCATAGGACTTGCGCCTAAATTTTTTTTTTTTTTAATTTGATCATAAAGCCCTCTGATGTGATACGTTCAAGAATTGCACATGAAATTCATTAAGAATCACAAAGTTTACCAATGTAAAATTAAACTTTCGTAGGTTAAGATTCAAGAAATTTCCGTTAACGAAATGTTATGATAAGCGGTTACAAGCTAGTGTTTAGACACAATTAATGAAGGATCTCAAAAGTTACACAATAAAGCAAATGCGTAGGATATTAATGCTTCCGTCGGCGTTGAACACTAATCCCCATTCAAACTCCGGATCCGCCATACATGCTTGATGTTCGAGAATCCTTCCAAGGAGAAGAGAATTAGGAGACGGTGAGGGATAGCCTTTGCGCTTGAAGAAGGAGAAAGAGGGAGAGGGAGGAGCCGGCGGGATTCCAAAGGAGAAGGGGAAGTTCGACCAAGGGAAGAGAGAGAGGGGACGGGTGAGTTGAGAGAGAGGGAACTTAGGTTTAGATGAGGGGAAGGGAGATTTACTAAAATCTGAATTAATTTAAGATTTTAGTAAATTTGGAGGGAATTATTTGAAACTCCTTTCAAATTTCAAATGCAATTAATGGGGATTAATGAGCCCTTAATGGAGCCCATCAATAGGGGGGGGGGGGGGGGGGGGGGGGGCCGGCGGCTTATACAGAGAGGAAAGAGGGTTTAAAAAAAAACTGAGATTAATTTCAGTTTTGGAGGAAATTAGGAGGGAAAAGGATTTGAAATTGCTTTCAAATCGAAGTGTCATTAATGCCTTAATGGAGGCATTAATGGGGGCTCCTCCAATGGTGAGGCCGGTGGCATGCTAAGAGGAAGAGAGAGGGAAATCCAAAAGGAAAGGTTTCCAACTTTAGGATGGTGACGTGGCAATAGGTTTCATAACTCCAATCTAAATCAAATAGAAATTGAATTCCATCATGAAAACCTTCCTAAATCGGAGTTCCAAATTAGGAAAGAATTCGGAACTTGAAATTTCAAATTTTAAATTTGAAGATTGTGTCGGGAAGGGGTTGGGTGGGTGAGGGGAAGTTGCCGGCAAGGTGGCCGGCCGGGGTTGAGGTGGCGGTTGGCGGCGGGTTTCCAAGGGCTGGCGGCAATGGGGGTTGAGGGGGGTTTTCTTGTAGTGGAGGGGAAGGAGATGGAGGAAAAACGAACGAGAAGATAGAAAAATTTTAACCACGAGCCGCGGACTCTTTCAACGACTGGTGGGCCTTGCGAATTGCTCCCCTTGAGCTCTCTCCCTTCTCAAGCTCTCATGCAAGAAGAAGTAGAAACAAAACACAAATTTTCATTCCAATATTCATTAACCTCAATACAACTAGAAATGGCCTATATATAGGTCCCAACACAAAAGAAAATACAAAGACTATATTGCCCTCGGGGCTACAATCATGACTCAGCTCATACTAAGGGTACAATAGGAAACTCCAAGAAATAAAAGAAAAAATGCATAAAGAAAATACATAAATAACTAGAAATATAAACTCTGAATCGTTGTCGTCGATCTGAGTTGTCTCCGGCGATACACATGCTTGAATCTCTGATCGATGTCCGCATCATTCTCCCCAGGTGGGAGAAAACTCGACCCCGTCGAGTAGAAATTTCTGGAGCTCTCGTACATCTCTAGGAGATCTGGATCCAACCTCTGCAGCTCCTCTCTATCTATCCACGTGTCCTCTGTCGCCGGCTTCCCTTTCCAGTGCACCAAGTACCTTTGGTGACCACCTTCCTTCGTGGAAATGATTTCATCGTCAAGTATAGCTTCGACCTTCTCCGCAGTGGGTAAATGGGGCAATTTGGGGAGTGGAGGTAGGCTGGGGATCTCACTGGGTGGGTTCTCACAAGGCTTATCATGAAGTGGATTATCAGGGTTAAACTCGGGTCCCTCGAAAGCTACTAAATCTTCAACATTAAACATAGGATTCAAATTAAAGCCTTCAGGAAGGTCTAACACATAAGCATTACTGTTTACTTTCGAGATTATCTTAAAGGGGCCCGCACTTCTAGCATGTAACTTTTTAACGGCTCCTTGGGGGAACCGCTCCGGACGAATCCGAGCCATAACAAAATCTCCAACTTCAAATTCTTTAAATCTCTTCTTACGATCAGCATCAATCTTATATTGAGTATTACTTTGTTGAATTCTTTTATTTATTTCTTTGTGCAATTCTTGAAGATGAGATGCGAATGCAGATGCAGACTCTGAAACTCTAACCTTAGGACTCATGGGAATCAAATCAATGGGCTGTCTAGGTAGGTAACCGTATACGACTTCTGCTGGACTTAAACCTGTAGATCGGTTTACAGAGTTGTTGTCGGCAAATTCAGCTATAGGTAATTTAGAGTCTCAGTCCCGTATATTTTCTCCTACCAAAGTTCTTAAAAGGTTTCCTAAACTCTTGTTCACTACTTCGGTTTGACCATCCATTTGGGGGTGAAAAGCAGTGGAGAATTGTAATTTGGTCCCCATCTTGTGCCATAACGTTTTCCAGAAGTAACTAGTAAATTTCACATCTCTGTCTGACACAATGGTCTTGGGTAGGTCGTGAAGTCTTACAATTTCATCAAAATACAGCTTAGCTATCCTAGAGGCATCAAAAGTTTTGGAGCACGGGAGAAAATGGGCCATCTTAGAAAATCTATCTACGACTACGCATATTGAGTCATGCTTCCTAATGGTTTTGGGTAACCCTAAGACAAAGTCCATGCTAATGTCTTGCCAAGGTTGGGTAGGCACGGGGAGGGGTGTGTAAAGGCCAGTGTTTTGCTTACGTTGTTTGGCCAACTGACAGGTGTGACATCGTCTTACTAATCTGCTAACGTCCCTCTTTAGACTCGGCCAGTAAAAATGATTTTCAACCGCTGCAATGGTCTTGGCTTGTCCAAAGTGACTTGCTAAACCTCCAGCATGTAATTCCCAAACAAGAAATTCTCGAAGTGACGTATTGGGAATACAAATTTTTGGGGACTTAAACAAGTATCCATCCTCCAACATAAAATCTCCTATAATCTGTTCATCTCCAGTGGTAAGCGCAGAATAGGTTTCCTTAAAATCAGGGCAGTCTGGGTAGTCTTCCTTGAGCCGCTCAAAACCTATTATATCAGTAGTCATCTTCCTAGTAATCATCATCCGACGGCTTAAGGCATCAGCAGCCTTATTTTCAGATCTTGCTTTATGTCTGATGGTATACGTGTACTCTTGCAGGAATTCAACCCAACGGCCATGCCGAGCATTGAGTTTCTTTTGAGAATTAATGTACCGCAAAGCCTCATGATCCGAAAATATAACAAATTCTTGCGGTAGAAGGTAGTGACGCCAATACCTAAGGGATTGAATGATGGCGTAAAATTCCTGGTCGTAGGTGGAGTACCGTTGTCTAATGTCATTCAGTTTCTCGCTAAAGTAAGCGACCGGGTGTCCCTCTGGTGATAGGACTCCACCTATACCAATTCTAGACGAATCACAAGTCACCTCAAAAACTTTAGAAAAATCGGGTAATCTCATCACAGGGGCTTCCATCATTCGCTTCTTAATCTCCTCAAAAGCCTTAGTTGCAACTATGGTCCAAAGAAACTCTCCTTTCTTAAGGCAATCCGTTATTGGCGCTACTATGGTGCTAAAATTTCGAATAAACCTCCGATAAAATGTGGCCAATCTGTGAAAACTCCTAACATCTCTAATATTCTTGGGTTCTGGCCGCTCATTTATAGCTCACACCTTTTCGGGGTCAGCAGATATGCCTTGGGAAGATATGATAAATCTAAGGAAGGTCACTTGATTTGTGAGGAAAGAGCACTTCTTAGGATTGGCATACATCTGCTCCCTTTTCAAAATCTCACAAACTTGTCTTAGATGATTCAAATGTTATTCCACCGAATGACTGTAGATTAAGATATCATCAAAGTATACTACAACAAACTTTCCAAGGAAAGGCCTAAGGATCTGAGTCATTACTCTCATAAAAGTACTTGGGGCGTTGCTTAATCCAAAAGGCATTACAGTCCACTCGTATAACCCATCTTTGGTTTTAAATGCCGTCTTCCATTAGTCTCCGGGGCGGATTCTGATTTGGTGGTAGCCACTCTTAAGATCGATCTTAGAAAATAGCGTGGCTCCGGTCATCATGTCCAACATGTCATCTAACCGAGGGATTGGGAAATGGTACTTGACAGTGATTTTGTTGATAGCACGGCTACCAATGCACATTCTCCACGTCCTATCCTTCTTAGGGGTAAGAAGGTGTTGACCCTCATACTAGTGTCGGGGTCGAGTCGACCGCGCAAGGTGGGTTTTAAAAGAGATAGAGCTCGAAATTGCGCAAAAAACTAACCCAACGCGTGTCGACCGAAAACCAAAATCGTCGAGACGACCTCCGTTCGCGAAATGGACAGCGCCGATGCGTCCGGAGCAACGGAAACAGCTAAAATCGACACCCATATTGGTGGGGGTCATCGGTCGGCGAAAAAAATTAAATTTTGGGCGCGCGAATCGAGACGACGACTTGTGCGAGCGGCGACGCGACGACCCACTCGATGCATGATTAAAAATTTATTTTATTGTGCAATATAATTAAATTTTTTTTTTTAGAAATAAAAGGAGAGAAAGAGAGATTTTTAAATAAGAAAATAATTTTTCTAAATAAAAAATCCCAAAAAATACCCTAAATACCCACTTAAACCCTCATACTCTCCCAACCGCCCCCCCACTCTCATTTCACGACATTTCCACGACTCCATGCCACGCCTCCCTCTCCCTCACGCGACTCCAAGCCGTCAGCCACCATCCTCCCTCCAAGAGCTCAAGGTAATCTCCTCTCCTTCATCTTCTTCCTCTTCTTCCTCCATTTTCTTCTTCCCATCTTCTTCTTCTTCCTTCCTTCTTCTTCTTCTTCTTCTTCTTCTTCTCTCCCATTTTTCTTTTTCTTTCTTCATCCCTCCAAATTTCCTTCCATTTTCTTCTATTTTCTTCCTCTACTCCCTTCTCCTTCATCTCCTTCTTCTTCTTCTTCCTCCTCCAACCTCTCTTTCTCAAGACATACACCAAACCCTAACCCTAATTATTTTTTTCTCTCACTTCCACTCACCAAACCACCCACTACCCTTCACAAAAAACACTTCCCTACACCTCCTACAAGCGTATACAAGCTGGTTCGTGAAGACGCATTCAAATGAATAACTAAAATTTGAACCTAAATGAGAACTTAACTTAAGCTCAATATGGACATTAATTGAACCTGCAAACATTTGACTCAAACTTGAATGAACATAAATTCTAAAGAACTTGAACATGATCTTGTACATTTGAACTCAAATAAATTGGATCATATGGAGGGCTTCATTTGAACTCGAACTCGATCAGAACATGACATGAACTTGAGCCTAATCGAATTTGTAACAATTTAAATCAAATTTGAATATTGAAGCAAGGCTCCAACATTTTGAGCTAGAACAAATGCAAAAGAGCAATGATTCAAGATTGTGACTTGGGACAATTATAAAGAGCTTGACTTGAAAATGATATCAAAATCTTAATGGAATGTTAAGGAATTGTCATCTCAAGTTGGATGCAAAATGCTAGCCAAAGAGATCTAAATCACTCATAAACATAAGTTGAAGGACTCAAATAAACATCAAAAGAGGAGCTTTGAAGAATGTGATTTGGAGGATAATCAATGTTCCTATGGAATTATCATTCTAATGAGAATGCGAACGTTAATTAAGGAGGGCAATCCATCCATATCTCATCCAAGCAAGAAATGACTCATACACAAAATTCATTTCAAGATTTGAAATGGAATTTATTTGAGCAACAACGAGCAACTTGTAGTGATCATCTTGATTGAAAAGTTGGAGGAATTTGATATCAATATCATTATACAAATTGCAAATTATCTTTGAAAATAAAGAACTTCCAAGTATGACCCGTTCACAAGAAACCGGAAGATTATGAAAGGTAAGGCTTGATCTTAAAGCCGTGATATGAGGACTTTTAGACCCTTAAGTTGATGATTGCACAACAAGGTCAAAAGTGTAAGATTCTAAAGAACAAGGTTCTAGATCTTTAAACCAACAACTCCAACAAGAAAGTAGAAAATTCATGGCATGCAAAAGTTCATCACATATACAACAGTTGACCTACAAGTTAGAGAGGTGATGACAAAAGCCTTGCAATGCATACAGTGGTCCCATTTACAAGCAAGTAGAGGTAGATGCATTGTAAATATAACAAATATTCTACAAATATAAGAGACTCATTATACATACAAGATGTTCTCTACAAATAGGGTGCCAAATGACAACAACAAAAGCAAATTCCTATGGGCCCTTGCAGAAGACCCCTCATATACACTAGACATCATCTACGAGTAGAATGTCAAAAGATTATAGCAAAAGCAAACTTCTACGAGTTGTCATAGGAAGCTTGTTATGCATACAACATGCTATCATGAGTGAGTACCAAAGAAGCACAGTAGATGTCAGCATCTACAAGTAAAAGCAGGAGATTCGTTAGTGCACTACAATCTTCTTGCACAAATCATGTAAGTAGTGCACGACAGTCTACCTGTATAAAGCAGCGAACAACTCAATTCAAAAAGCTGCTACGCCACGCCACCGGATCTGCAACATCCGTACAAGCAGACATAAGGCGTCTACAAATATTCCAAAAATACCCCCTGCACGTGCACTATAAATTGTATACACATAGGTACACTAAAGGGGTAAATACAATCTCAACCCGCATGGGCCCCGGCGAGCGTGTTATCGATACACACGTGACGTCTAGGGATGCTGCGCGGATTGACAAGTGAATTCAGGCTCGAACCCGATCCTCTTATACGGGTTAATAGGAGTCGACAAGGTTCGAACTAACAAATAAATATGTGGCCGTGTCGACCAGAATATTTATCTTAATACATTCATATTAGGCCTTCAATGCCTAAAATCAAAAGAATTCACTTTCAAGGGTACAAAGCCTACGAAACTCAATCCTCTATCGACAGCCCGATAGAGTTGACAAGGTTCAATCCATAAAGTGAAAATGACCCCACCCCGATGATGGCCGTGTTGAATAGAAAATTTTAACCGGAGGGGTCCACTACAAAATTCAAAATGACAATCAAATATCCAAAAATCTAAAAAAATCTCAAAATCCCAAAAATCCAAAAATATTTAAAATTTGAAATCTAATTATCAAACACTTAAAACAAACTTCATCCACCCTCCGCAACAGTTTGTCGGGGTGGACAAATTTAAATAGAACTTCAGCTCACAAAGAGCCGAATGCCTAGTCGAAAATATCACTAGGATTCATCCTCAAACAATCTCCTGCCAATAAGGACGTGGTACGTGTCCTCTGACCGGCGGTTTGCCGCCAAATGACACCGCAGGATAAACGGTTATGACCCGGGGCCCTCTGAACCGAGTGGTTTTGCCGCCAAATGGCACCACGAAATACCGGTTATGGCCAGAGCCAATACGTTCCTTGTTGGCATCAAATCTTTGAGATATGAATCAATAGGATATGATCGATAGGGCACAAAGCCCTCTGTTAGCTAAGGTGGATCCAAATTTGTCCCCTTAGACAAACATTCAACCCCGGTCTACAAGGTCCCCTTGGACGAAGCAACCCATGGCTGCCGACAAGGATCCTTCTGTCAGGTTGGGTCGACTACCTCCTCTGACTAAGTAGACCAGGGACCACGATGGCCCGGGACGACGGAACCATGGGATCTTGATCGGGTCCATCATACATTCCCCCACCATCCGCTTTAAGTGCAAGATGGTGAAATTTTTAATTTTAAATATCAAACCATTTCAACCCAAACATCCAAACTTCCAAATATTTCAAAATCCATATACATTGCTGCTACTATATGCCAGATACCACGTATCTTTACGTATCTGATCAACGACTAGCCTTAATCGAAAGTTCTCTCTCGTGATCGGGAGGGGTAATTAACTATAGGGGCTTGCGCCTATAAGAAACCAGAACTCATATCATAAAGTCCTCACAAAATGAGGGCGAAATCTCTGGGTAGTGTCTTATCTACGAATCCATCTGCCTTCCAAAATTTACCCCGGAACTTATTTCCGTTAAAACTCCCTCACCGAATAAAGAGAAAAGCGAGCGGAGGCCGAGGCCGAATTTTTGGAGCCCACAGAAGGGCAGGAACCGCACACGGGCTAAGACTCTCCTTAATGAACCCTCGTTGTAACAACTCATCCACTTGTCTCTTGAGCTCCTCATGTTCAGTAGGGTTCATTTGGTAATGGGGTAGGTTTGGTAAAGAAGCTCTAGGCACTAGGTGTCACGACCCGACCCGAGACGGAGCCCGCCCGCACTGGGCCGCGACCAGCCAAACAGACTAACCAGGATCTGGCTTTGGAATTTGCTTACTGAACTGAATCATCCAAATATTATACATACAAAACAGACCAGAGCTACTAAAAATATCAAATGCAGCGGAACAAATCATCTATATTTTTCTTTCTTTTCCTCAAAACAATCATCTACAAATACAGTGCATGGCTGACAGAAAGAAACAGAGCAGAAAAGCCATGACTGCACAAAAATCAAAAAGTACAAAACAATACATATACTGATCAAACTCTGAGATCTATTCCTGGACTTCCTTCCCTTTCTCAGAACCTGAAAACCACCAGAAAGCAAGAGTGAGCTCAACAGCTTAGCAAAGCAACAAACCTCCAATCAAAATTCTCAGAATCTAAAACTAAACACATCGGACCAAATCCAGAACGAAAATCAGAACAGAATCGAATCAGAACTTATACGAACATATATCAAATCAGAATCAGAGTCGTACAGATCAGAACAACAAATCAACTTAGATCTGATTAAATCCACAGAATCAGAATCGTACAAAAATCAGAAATTCAGATCATATCGGAACAGAACAGAATCATATCAAAATCGTATCAGAATCGTATCTTACAGATCATATCAAAGTAAATCAGAAATCATTTCGAATCAGATATCAGATATCGGATATATAATTAATAGCTAAATTCCCTGACACTGACGGAATCTCTACGGATTTCGGCCCTTTATGCCTCCCTTTGTGCTCACGGCACCAGAACAGATGTGCGTACCGCACCAGAACAGATGTGCGTACCGCACCAGAACAGATGTGCTTATCGCACCAGAATACATATATAGTGCTTATAGCACCTAAACAGATTTCCTCGGGTCCGGAACAGAACAGATTTCAGATTGAGCTCATTTCAGATTTCCCAGACACTAACTGAATCTCATAGGATCAAGGCCCCTTATAACTCCCTTTTTATAGCATATACAGATAGCATATCAAATCAGAAGAAATCCGGACAAATCAGAAATCACCCAAAAATCGGGCAGCATAACGACAGCGTATGAAATTTACACAATTTTCCTGAAAAATCACAAAATACCAAATTCACACAGAATGTAGATAACAACATTTCAGAACATTTATTCTACTGCCACAGTATTTAATATTCACACAGAAAAATACAGACGGAATAAAACGCTGCCAAATCAAAACGGTCCGGACAAAAATCTCCAAAATATATTCAAAATGTGCACACCCGGCACGTCAACGATATACAGAAAGTTACGCGGTAAAACTAAACCAGTCGGAAAATACGAACGAAAATTGCTAACAAAAATGAAATCCTGACAGAAAATACCGTCAACAGCGACGGTTCTGAAAATTGAGAAAGTCGGATTGTGCCTTACCTTGCGTACAGCAAAATCCTCAACAGTCTCGTCGCACGAAAACGGTCCGACGTCGTCCAAAAATCAACTTTTCCACTTTTTCCTTCGTTTTTCTCTCTCCTCAGCTTTTCTCTCTCTTCAAAATATCTTATTTCCATATATATCCAGACTGATCGTCCTGGACGATCGCACTTCGTCCCGGACGATCTCAGCTTTAGGTAGACTTCGTCAAGACGAAATTAATTATCGTACACGGACGACTTGGGCTCTGGAAAATTTTCGTCCAGACGATCCTGATTTCGTCCAGACGAACCATACAGACAGAACAGTTTTTCTGCACAACCTGTACCAATCGTCCCGGACGATCGAACTTCATTCCGGACGAACCTGGAGCAAAACTGATATTACACTAGGTCTATGGCATGTTGAATGTCCCTTAGAGGTGGCAGTTAGTTGGGCAAATCTTCAGGGAAGACATCAGAAAAAGTTTCCAACAGTGGTTTTACTTCCTCAGGGATTGGCTATTCGTGATCTATACTTATTTCCGGGCTACTAACGCGTACAGAGGGGCTCCTGACTCTAATTTCATACCTAAGTCTTTAGCAGTTAATAAATTCAAGCCCGTGTTGGGTTTCAGGGAGTTGGGTTTAACTTCTTCTTTGGTAGACTTAGGTTGAGTGGGTAGGAGTTTAATTTTCTTGCCCTCGTGTTCAAACACACAGGTGTTTGATCGGTCATAAATGTGTACATCGTTGTCGAATAACCAAGGGCGGCCAAGGATGATTTGACCCACATCCATTCTCAAAACATCGCACCAGATTTTCTCTTTGTATCCAACGAACTCAATAGGAACGAGACTCCTATCTTTCACCTCCAAGGTGGTTGAGTTGATCCAGGCGACTTTGTAGGGGTTCGAGTGTGGTGTGGTCCTTAACTGAAGCTTCGAGATCATAGCAAAAGATACAACGTTAATACAACTTCCACTGTCAATTATGACCTTACAATTCTTGTCTCTTATTTTAGTGAAAGTGTAGAAGATCGAGGTCCTTCGCCAGTCGTCGTTAGGTTTAGGTTGTGAAAAGGCGCACCTAACAACTTGCAGATCCAAGAGGTTCATCTTTTGGAGGCAGTGAACCACAACAGTATCCTCCTCGTCGAAAAATTCCTCATCGTCGTCTATATGGTGGACTAAGTCAGTTTCAGGTTCATCCTCTTCCTCCGTCACTTCTTCAATTATTATGACCTTAAACGGGCTGGAGCACTGAGAAGCAATGTGTCCGTACCCATGGCATCTGAAACATTTAGTGCCGGCAGTGGTTTTGGGTGTCTCCCGTTCAGGTGTTTTCCCATTATAGTCTGATTGAGGTTGGGCTTGGTTAGGGGGAGGCCGACTACCTGAGGGTCCAGTGGGTTTGTTGTAAGGTTGGCTAAAAGAAGACTTAAATGGGTTGGGTCTAGAGTCTTGAGTCCTAGTGGCGTGGCTCCTAGACTCTTCCAGGTCTAGTACAAGACTACAGGCAGCTTCATACGTATTCACTCCCCTAGCAAAGAGTTCATTTCTAAGATCTTCCCTCAATCCAGCTCTGAACATTGACAGGAGTTGTGTAGGAGTGGTGATCTCTTCCCCGTTACAGCGAATCAAGAAATCATCAAAGGTTGATATGTATTCCTTAACAGTCTTACTTCCTTGAGTTAACCTATTCCAACGATCTAGTAGTCTTGGGTAGTATGAGGGAGGGAGATATTTTCTTTTCAATTTTTGTTTCATGGTTCCCCAGTCAGCGATAGGGTAATCTCCTCGAGTCTCCCTCATGTGTTCTATGTTCGTCCAGTATTGGTTGGCTCTACCAGTCAACTTCATCTCAACAAATCTAACTTTCTTCTCTTCCGAAATGTTATACCATTTGAAGTAACTGTCCATCCCTTTAATCCAATCAAGAAAAACTTGGGGTTCTAACGTACCGTCAAACGTCGGGGCGTCTACCTTAATACTCTTAAGGAGTTGTGTATCGTTGTCCCTCCAAGGTGCGTCGCGTCCTACCGGTTCTTGATGGGGTCGGTGATTGGGTCGGTAGTAGTCACTAGGAGGTCCATACTCAGTTCGGGCATCTTCGCCATAAGGTGATTGGGGTCTAGATGGGGTATAGATGGCCGGGTGTCCTGCCCTTTCAATGTTGTCTAGTCTTTCCCCCGTATGACGTTTAAGCTCCGCTACACTCATTTGGGTGTCCCTAATTTGTTGTGACATTGAGCCCAACTGACTCACAATCATGTCTAAGGTTGCTTGCATATGTGTGGGATCCATGGTTGGGTGCTAAAGATCACTAGGAAGGCTTCCTAAGTCAAGGGCAGCAGCTAATCCCACTGAAATGCTTGCTGAAATTGTAAATTCAGCAGCTGGAAAGTCCAGGACAGCAAGCACCAAAGAGGGGGAAGTTACCTAAGTATTTCGGCAAGGTTACAGGGTGTGGGCAGCACCTAAACAGTGACTTTAGGTTCACTAACGTATGTTTAACAACTGCAGGAAACAGTGGACAGCAACTTAACACTACCTCGAAATCACTCTAAAGGCTATACTAAGTGCAGAAAATTAGCGGGCAGCAAATGTCTAAGTGGCCTAGACTATTATGGATGTCAAATTGAAGGTGGCAGCACTTAAACACATGAAGATACTAATGTAAGATGAAATGAATGATGCAGATTTTTCTGGACAGCAGTAGAAAAACAGGAAATTAATCTATCTAGATGATGGTATGCATGCAAACTTCTAAGGATAACTTAAATTGGATTCCTAGGATGCAATCTAACAAAGGGAAAGCATGCTTAGGGCTGCAAACGAACCGAGCTGAGCCGAGTATGTGAGTGTTCATGTTTGTGTTCATTTAATATCAGCTTGTTCAAGTTTGGTTCATGTTTGTTCGAGCTTTAGTGTTTATATTCATGTTTGGTTCATTTAAATTAAGGAGTGTTCATGTTTGGTTCATGTTTAGTTCATGTTTGTTCGTTTAGTGTTTATCGAGTTTGTTCGCGAACATATTTAACGAATTTTTTTAACTATCGAACAAACACGTTCATAAACATATCTATGAAGAAATACATTTATAATAAAAGCAATTGTCTATGTAACAAAGATAATGATTATTTATATTTATTAATTCTATAGTCAAATATTAATTATTTTTATCGAGCTTATTTACGAGTTCAAAATCGAACATGAATCGAGCTTTTATTGAGCTTCTTATCGAGCTTAATGTCGAGCTTGTTCACGAACTTCAAATGATGTTGTTCGCGAACATAAATGAGTCGAACGCATTAGTGTTCAAGTTTGTTTATTTAAGAATCGAGTATTTAAAATATTGTTCAAGTTTGCTTGTTTAGTTAATTAAACGATCGCAAACGAGCTTTAATCGAACCGAACAAGGAGTAGCTCGCCGAACGTTTGGTTCGCTTGGAGCCCTAAGCATGCTAGCCATGCTCTGATACCAAATATGATGTGATACGTTCAAGAATTGCACATGAAATTCATTAAGAATCACAAAGTTTACCAATGTAAGATTAAAGTTTCGTAGGTTAAGATTCAAGAAATTTCCGTTAACGAAATGTTATGATAAGCGGTTACAAGCTAGTGTTTAGACACAATTAATGAAGGATCTCAAAAGTTACACAATAAAGCAAATGCGGAAAATAATAGAATTCACATGGCTAATGTCTAGAAAGTTCACAACGAGTACCTTACTCACTCACACTCGAGTCGGGCTTATCGGGAGAAGGCCTTTAACAAACTTAACGATGCCACGAAGACGGTGGCCAAACCAATGGCCTTTAGCCACGGAGAGGTTGACGGTGACGAGGATGGCGTGAATGCTTGACTGTCGATACTCCAATCGTAGCTTGAAAATCGTCGGTCGATGATGCTCACAAGAATCGGGACGACTCGCTCCAAGTATTCTTCAACTGTAGCGTCGTCTTCAAATCCTACGTCAAAGCACGGAGATCGTAGGATATTAACGCTTCCGTCGGCGTTGAACACTAATCCCCATTCAAACTCCGGATCTGCCATACATGCTTGATGTTGGAAAATCCTTCCGAGGAGAAGAGAATTAGGAGACGGTGAGGAATAGCCTTTGCGCTTGAAGAAGGAGAAAGAGGGAGAGGGAGGAGCCGGCGGGATTCCCAAGGAGAAGGGGAAGTTCGGCCAAGGGAAGAGAGAGAGAGGGGGCGGGTGTGTTGAGAGAGAGGGAACTTAGGTTTAGATGAGGGGAAGGGAGATTTACTAAAATCTGAATTAATCTCAGATTTTAGTAAATTTGGAGGGAATTATTTGAAACTCCTTTCAAATTTCAAATGCAATTAAGGGGGATTAATGAGCCCTTAATGGAGCCCATCAATAGGGGCGGGGGGGGGGGGGGGGCGGCGGCTTATAGAGAGAGGAAAGAGGGTTTAAAAAAAAACTGAGATTAATTTCAATTTTGGAGGAAATTAGGAGGGAAAAGGATTTGAAATTGGTTTCAAATCGAAGTGTCATTAATGCCTTAATGGAGGCATTAATGGGGGCTCTTCCAATGGTGAGGCCGGCGACATGCTAAGAGGAAGAGAGAGGGAAATCCAAGAGGAAAGGTTTCCAACTTTAGGATGGTGACGTGGCAATAGGTTTCATAACTCCAATCTAAATCAAATAGAAATTGAATTCCATCATGAAAACTTCCTAAATCGGAGTTCCAAATTAGGAAAGAATTCGAAACTTGAAATTTCAAATTTGAAGATTGTGTCGGGAAGGGGTTGGGTGGGTGAGGGGAAGTTGCCGGCAAGGTGGCCGGCCGGGGTTGAGGTGGCGGTTGGCGGCGGGTTTCCAAGGGGCGGTGTCAATTTGGGGGTTGAGGGGGGTTTTCTTGTAGTGGAGGGGAAGGAGATGGAGGAAAAACGAACGAGAATATAGAAAAATTTTAACCACGAGCCGCAGACTCCTCCAACGACTGGTGGGCCTTGCGAATTGCTCCCCTTGAGCTCTCTCCCTTCTCAAGCTCTCATGCAAGAAGTAGAAACAAAACACAAATTTTCATTCCAATATTCATTAACCTCAATAAAACTAGAAATGACCTATATATAGGTCCCAACACAAAAGAAAATACAAAGACTATATTGCCCTCGGGGCTACAATCATGATTGAGCTCATACTAAGGGTACAATAGGAAACTCCAAGAAATAAAAGAAAAAATGCATAAAGAAAATACATAAATAACTAGAAATATAAACTCTGAATCGTGGCCGTCGATCTGCGCTGTCTCCGGCAATACACATGCTTGAATCTCTGATCGATGTCCGCATCACCCTCTTAAGAAGGTGAAAGCACATAGTAATATCTTATCTGATATCCAATCTACCTTCTAAAAACTAAATCTAGAATCACTCAAATATGAATACAGTCAGGTTAAATTTTTATATCCTATAAATCTAAAAGATGGGGATGGTGAAGTAATGGAGAGTCACTCTTTTTATAAGGGGCAATTTGGTGATGCAATAGTGTAGTAAGATGGTGAAACAAGTTATGTTAAATGAAACATGCCCTAGGATGAAATCAAAGCATCTATAGATCTCACCAACGCCATGGGCCACCATTAGGTATACCAGTCAAAACTCATATTACATTTCCTTTAAATTCTAAACAATTAAATTACAGAAGTCATTCTACCTTCAATTGCAAGCAAGGATTAAAGATTCCACTTGATTTTCTATCAATAAGGAGATAAAACAAGGAAATAAAATGTGAGCTAATACACTTAGTCTAGCTACATTACTTTCCTCAAGAAGCCAAGTATGTTGATAATATATTAGTTTAGTCAACCATATTATAAGAAGAGCTGGATGATTATGGATAAACAAAGGAACTAGGGGAATTGATCAAAACATGCATATCTTTAAACTCCTAGACAACGTTTAAAATTGCGCAATAAAAGGCGCGCCTTGAGGCGCGCCTCAGCGCATTTTCGACCAATTAAGCCTCAAAGCCTACGCAATAAGTTTCGTTTATGAGGCTTACGCCTCAAGTTTACTGAGGCGCGCCATAAGGCGCGCCTCGCCTCATATATTTAAGGCGTCGCCTTTTTAAAATTTAACCTAATTTATTTTTTTTCAGTTCGGACCCCCAGTTGCCGACGTGGCGCGCCTAGTGAAATGTCGACGTGGCATCAACATTTAAACCCTTGTAAAGGTCGAATGGCGGAGTCGACGTTTCGATTTTCAAGTTACAGTAAACTTTCGAACTTTCAAGCATTCACCCGGAGGAATTTCAAGCATTCTTCACTCAGTTTCTTCTAAGATGGCGTCACCCACAAAGAAAAAGGTAACTTAATGCTATGTTTTCTGTTTCGTATTGCGTATTTTGTGGTTATGCTATGCGTTCGCGTTGAAGGGTCTGAAGATCTTTCGATTTTATGCTTATTCTATGCGTATGCATGGCTTCTCGAAACTTTTTAAATGTTTGATACTGTGATGCCATCGTGTTATCTCTGTATTCAGGTTTATATGATAAATTTATGTTGAGATTTGAAACATAAAACCTAACCAAATTTTAACCATCGAGTAAATATGCGTATGCTGTGCGTACTCAATGCGTCGTTTGTGCGTACACAATGCGTACACGTTGCTTACTTAGTGCTTACACTATGCGTACTTTATGCGTGCGTATAATTTGCTGTATGTTTCGTGCAATGTGCGTGTGATGTGCGTAATATATGCGTATTATATGCGTACACTGTGCGTGACCGTTGCTTATATTATGCGTATGTTGTGCTTGTTTTGTGCGTATCTCATTTACTTATTTTTAATCTGTCATTTTTTACAATTTTCAGACATATGTTCGTCCAATTACCTATAGATGCTATGTTTCTTCGTTTCGAACAGTCTGTGATAACTTTGCTCGGCAAATTACTCCTGAAGTCAAGGACAGATTGAAACATTTAAAGATGATACAGTTTTTGGAATTTCCTGGGTTTGAGCAAAATGTCCCTCTTATTTATGAGCTGATCTCAAGGTGGGACATTTCAAAACAATGCTTTGTTATAAAAGGTCAACCCATTCCTTTCACTGCTGATGAAGTGGCCCTTCTCACTGGTCTGCCAAATAAAGGAGAAGAAATATCCTGGCATTCCTTAGCACATACTTCAGTTACATCAACGGAAATAAGGAATGACATGATGGAGTTGAACAAGCAAACCCCCCCGGAGACTATGTTAAGAACATTTATCATGTATTTATTTTCAAATTTACTTTTTCAACTTAACAACTTCAAAACCCCTCGGTTGATCCAAAGAATAGCAAATAGTCCAGATGTTTTTTTGTCAATAAACTGGGCTAGTTCAATTAGGGAGTTTTTAGTTGGAGAGTTTAATAAGGCAGCCTCCAAGATTTCAAATAAGAAGCCAGCAGGTTACATCAACGGTTTTGTACCTCTGCTAATTGTGAGTGCTAAGTGCTAACTGCTAAATTCATTCAAAATTTTAATGGCTCAATATGAGCGCTAAAATTTTCTTTCATCTTATGCAGATTTGGTTCCTGGAGCATACTACTATTCATGCTCCTATGCATTCTGACAGAAGGCCCCGTTTTCTTCGATGGGCTGATGATATTGTATATACTACAGAGGTGATCACTAATTTATTTGCTAATATAAGAAAAAGTCAGATTTGTAATGTCCTACAGGCAGTCAACCAGGAAGAAATGGATATGGTTAATGTCGATAAATATCCACCAGACTGCCCTACATCCCCTCAGCAAGACCCCCACCAATCTCCCCAATCTCCCCATCATACCCCTCAATCTCCCCATCATACCCCACCTCCTCAGCAAGACCCCACCAAACTTCTCAGCAACCACATTTAAGTTTTTCTGCTGAAGCACTTCAGTCTATACAAGAAACAATCATGAAATCCTGCCAAGAAACATGCACAAAACTTTTTCGAGAATTTGAAGACAGGCTGAGCACAAAGTTTGAAGATCTTACTGAGAGAGTTGGAGTTATTGAGGTCAAGCTCAATAATTACATTGATCAGAGCAAAGTAGTTCCTCAGAAAAGATCTATTAGCTACTCTTCATCTTCCAATAAGAGACAGAGATCAGATATCCAACCCCACAGCCCCAATGAACCAAATGAGCCAATCCCAGCAAAAGATCCAATCCCACCAAAAGATCCAATCCCAACAAATGAGCCAGTCCCAGCAGAAATGCAACTTGTTCCATATACAAAACCAAATGAACCAATACCAGTAGATAACATTCAAATAAAAACTGTAACTTATGTTCATGCAACTGAAATAGAAAATTACAGAGGACTTATGTGTTTGACTTCTGAGAAGAGAAATTTTGTGTTAGAATGTTTGAAAAAGTACTCTAAAAGGTAAAAAATTGCAAAATTTATTTTTGTTTGAAGATCTATATGCGTATGATATGCGTGTTGTATGCGTATGATATGCGTGGGTTGTGCTTATTATATGCGTGTGGTATGCATATGATATGCGTGTGTTATGAGTATGATATGCGTGGGTTATGCTTATGAAATGCGTATTTATATTTTTTTTTTTTTTTTTTGCAGGGACGATAGTATCTTGTTTGTTATTAACAATCTTATTTCCAGATCTGAGATTGATGACTTATTAAGCGACAGTTGTTTAGGCAATGAACATGTAGATATTTTTGCCTATCTCTTAAATGAGAAGTGTAACCTTATGCCAGACAAGTACCATAAATTTCTATACATCTCTCCAATCTATTGGGTTAGTAACTTAATATTCAATTTATCAGTTTAACTATTGGATTAGTAACTTTGTATCCATTCTTAGTTCTTACATTTACTCACTTGCACTTGCAGGATAACAAAGGAAGGGACAAATTGTCCAAATTGCAAATCGACCACATAACCGAGCTTTCTGTTTCTTCAAACAACATTTTATTACAACCAATCATTGATCAGAATCACATTACCCTTCTGGTTGGTTTGCTGAAAGAACATAAGTGGAAATTTTATGACTCATTGGTCCACCGCGTCAAAGAGCATAGGCTTGTTGTTCCAAAACTCGTAAGTGTTAGTCTGTCAGATACTTAGGTCATTAGATGAACATAAACTCTTCAATTTTTAAAAAATTTATAGAACTAATCCTTGCTCTACGTATATTTCAGGTTAAAGGCCTATATTCTGACACGAAAGGAGCTTTTGATAGTGATATCAGAAAATGGAAGCTGTCTACCATTAAAGGAATACCAAAACAGCAGAACTCTTTTGATTGTGGAATGTATGTCTGTAAATATATGGAAAGAATAATTCTTGAAGGCAACACTGATTGGACTGATAGTACAGATTGGCAACAAGACATGCCAAAGTATAGGGCAGAGTTTGCATATGAAGTATTTTGTAAAACGTTGTCAAAATAACAGTTTTTCATTCTGTGTATAAATGCTTCTGTGTATAAATGTTTTTCATTTTGATTCTGTGTATAAATGCTTGTGTATAAATGTTTTTCATTCTGATTCTGTGTATAAATGCTTGTGTGTATAAATGTTTTTCATTCTGATTCTGTGTATAAATGTTTTTCATTCTGATTCTGTGTATAAATGCTTATTTAAACATAATACGCACAACGAACGCATATAATAAGCATAATGAACTCGCAAAATACGCATTACGAACGCATATAGTACGCATAACGCACGCATGATACACGCACACATAAGCAGTAAATTTTATTTTGCTCAACATTCATTGTTCTTCTATATAATGCAGGACCACTTGAATATATCTTTCAATTCTGTGTATAAATGTTATTTACATTGGTTTGAGTAAAAAATTACATATTAAACATAGAACGCACAACGAACGCATAACATACGCATAATGAACTCGCAAAATACGCATTACGAACGCATATAGTACGCATAACGCACGCATGATACACGCACACATAAGCAGTAAATTTTATTTATAAAATTCTATTAAATATTTTAATTAATATATATCTTTGTTTGTAAATTACTTACATTAAAATGATGAAGAAATAAGGAATATATGATGTTTATGGCTCTTGTTAGATTTGTATGATTTCATTTTCTAATCTTGAACATGATACTTGAACAAGTACAAATGGTTTATGGCTCTTGTTGGATTGTATTTAGGGAAGAGGAATAAGGAATATTATGTTTGGAATGGAAGTTTGTGTTTGGCAATTTCGTTCAAAGATTAGTGTTTGAATTTCTTATTTGTTTTAAAGCAAAAAAAAATAATTTTATAAATGATTTTGAAATGTTTTTACATAGTACGCACAACGGACGCATACACTACGCATAACATACGCTTAAAACACGCACAACAAACGCATAAATTACGCATTTAGCACGCATAAAACACGCACACATTCTATTAATATATTTTTGATTACTTACATTTAGTATGGAGTATGGACTGAGGGGCCGTGACATGAATAATAATTTTCGTTAGCTGTGGACTGACGGGTGGCAGATATGGTTGGGAGGATAATAGGGTAGGTTGAGCCTTTATTTACAATTTATTACTTACTATTGCTCAACATTAAATTTTTCACTATATAATGCGGGAACGTTTGCCTTATGGCAAAGTGTCAAAGCAAGCTTCTCTTGTAAAAAATCTTACCTTCTGTTGTCCAATATAAATAATCTTTGACAACCAAGCCTTCCATTCATTACTGCGATATTTATCTTCCTCCCATGAAATTGATACCAATAACTTGTAAACTTAAACCTCTCTAACCTGACCAGGTTTCTGTTAACAAGTTATTGGCATCAGGAACATGGGAGGAGGATAAGTATCGCAGTGATGGAGGGCTTGGTTGTCAAGGTGATTTATATTGGACAAGACATCAATCATAATTCCTGTAGGAAAGTTGATGTTGTTGTCTTGTTGAAGATGTACATTAGGGTCTCTTGTAAAATTGTATTTGTTATAAATGTTTTTTTAATTTGTTCTGATATTTTTTATATTGTACATAGTCATTAAATGTTCTTTTTTTTTTATTTAAAGATGTACATTAAATGTTTTTTTTTTTCTCTTTGACTTTATCTTTCATTAAAAATACGCAATGTTGACGCAGAGACCACGCACAAAAAACGTATGGTGAACGCATAGTTTACCAATATATAACGCATAAGATACGCATAATGTACGCACAATAAAATAATTAACACTCCCAGTACTCAAACAATACCTAGAAAATCATGTTTTATTAACTATTAATACAAAATTATACATTAAATTACATCTGCTCCAAAACACGCAATGTGCACGTAGAGTGTACGCACAAAATACGAATAAAAATGCATAGAGTACGCAGTGTTCTGCTTTATCGACGGCTCGACATTATATAATACTGAACACATCCAGCACGCATATTAAACCCTAAACTTATTTGGCTTGGAGGTTTCTTCTACTGCGAGACTGCGAGTTGGGTTGCTGTCTTCTCCGTCTGACCAGCGTACGCTTCTGTCCGAGCCTCCGAGGCTGCTGTCTCCTCCGACCTGCATCAGGTCATATAAAAGATTAGTAAGAACTCGTTTGCTTCCTAAAATTTCTCTCATTCAGGATGGTCAAAAATAAGGATAAGGTTGCATCAGGTCATAGAAAAGATCCAGCATGGAAATATAGCACTCAGGTAGATGTAGGAGGTGATAAAACATATGTCTATCTGAAATGCAATTACTGTGATAAAGTTGTGAAAGGTGGTGTGACTAGGATGAAGGAACACCTTTCAGGCTCTCACAAGAATGTTGCTCCATGCTCCAAAGTTCCTGATGCTGTAAGGGAAGAGATAAAGTCATACATGAATAAGTCTACCACATCAAAACATCTTGCACAGAAGCAATTTGAGGATAGAGTTGATGCTGGATCTTACTACGGGAGTGAGCGCAGCGTCAGAGATTCATCTTCTTCTATGAAGCCCATTTCATCTAGGGGTGCTAGAGGGCCTATGGATCATTATATGGTTGACACATCAGAGGATAGGCCTTCTACTACACAGAAGATGGCCCCAGAAAATGCAAGAGAGGCGCGGAGAAGAGTGTGTAAGGATATAGGCAGATTCTTCTACGAAAATGCAATTCCATTTAATGTTGCAACATCACCTGCTTATTACAACATGATTCGTTCAGTTGGAGCATTTGGGAGAGGGTTTAAACCTCCAACTATGTATGATTTAAGAACATGGATTTTGAAGGAGGAGTTGGAAAGCACTGATAAAAGCATTGAAGAAATTAAGAAGACTTGGGCCCAAACAGGAGTAACAATTATGTCAGATGGGTGGTCTGATATCAAACATAGAAGTCTGATCAACATCCTCATTAATAATCCTTATGGTACTGTGTTTTTAAGGTCAATTGAAGCATCTGACCAGGTCAAAGATGCTGAGTTCATATTTAGATTATTAGATAGCATTGTTGATGAGGTTGGAGAACATTTGGTTGTACAAATTGTGACAGATAATGCAAGTTCTTATAAGGCTGCAGGTAATAAACTTATGGAGAAGAGGAAACATTTGTATTGGACTCCATGTGCTGCACATTGCATAGATCTGATTCTTGAGAAGCTTGGGGATCTACCTCAACATAAAAATGCACTCACTAAAGCCAAAAAAATAACCAAGTTTATTTACAACCACTCTTGGATTCTAGCTCTTATGAGAAAGTTTTCGAAGAAAGAAATTCTAAGGCCAGCCGCAACAAGATTTGCCACCGCATACTTGACCTTAGAGAGCATGCTGGATGCCAGACAACCTTTAGAGGCTATGTTCACATCTACACAGTGGTTGAGTTGTGCTTGGGCGAAGAAGGCTGAGGGAAAAGAGATTAGAAAGATTGTTTTAAATGACAGATTTTGGCAAAGTGTCTTATATGCCATTACAACCACTAGACCTTTGGTTCATGTTTTAAGGATGGTGGATGCTGAGAAGAAGCCTGCAATGGGTTTCATCTACAATGCTATGGATGAAGCCAAAGAGATGATTGCCTCCAACTTAGGAGGCAGTGAGGGAAGCTTTAGGGAAATTTGGAATATTATTGATGATAGGTGGGAACTACAGCTTCACCGACACTTGCATGCCGCTGGCTATTACCTAAACCCTCAGTATCAATATGCAGAGAACAAGTCTACAAACCCTGAAATAAAGTTGGGATTATATCATTGCATGGATCGTCTAATAAGTGATGCAACTGAAAGATCAAATGCTGACTTGCAATTGGTACCTTTTAGGAACAAAGAAGGTTTTTTTGGATTACAACAAGCAAAAGATACAATTGCCAAACGATCTCCAGTTGAGTGGTGGATTCAATTTGGTGATGGGACTCCAGAGTTACAACGTTTTGCTGTGAAAGTTTTGGGCTTGACATGCTCTTCATCTGGCTGTGAAAGGAATTGGAGTACCTACAACCAAGTGCATACAAAGAGGAGAAATCGCTTGTCGACATTGAGGATGAACTCACTGGTGTACATTATGTATAATAGGAGACTCAGAGATAGAAATTTGAAGAAAAAAGGATTAATGGATGATGAAGATCCTTTGCTTTGCGATGATGTGGCATCTGATGATGAGTGGTTTGTAGATGATGAAGTTGAAGTGATGCCGTCTGAATTACTAGATGAAGATTTAAATGTTGATTTCTTTGATGGTCTTAAAGCATCCACATCCACCACAACTCAAGAACAAATCAAAAAAGGTATATAAATAATATAGTTTTCTTTTCTTAAACTTTTATTAATGTATTACACTATTATTCATTATGATATTGTTCAAAAATATTTACTATTTAGGGAAGAGGAAGATAACTAATAATGAGGAAGAAGAAGCTGATTGGGAGATTTTGGACTCTATAGGAGAGGGGGAAGAGGAGAGAGCAGCTCATCATAATGATGATTCAAATGAAGACCCCCTTAGTGATGACTGATGAGTGATGATAATGCTAATGACTAGTGAGTTCCTAACTTCTTATGTGATATGTTAATGTCATTGCTATTTATCTTGTGCATTTTTATGTTTTATATATTATTTACTCATTAGTATATACAAAATTTATTATTTTATATTTACGCAATTTTTTGATTTTGAGGCTTACGCCTCAAATCGCCTTGAGGCTTACGCCTCGCCTCACGAACGAAAAACGCCTCAATACCCGAATACGCAATTTTAAACCTTGCTCCTAGAGTTTCACTCACAATATTACGAGGATTTTGAAATAAAAATGAGTAATACATCCAAGAAAATAAAATTTTGAATTACTTAATCATGAGATAAATAATTATAAAAGTTCATTATTACAATGAACTATGAAAAATTACAATTTATTCAATCTCTTACTTTAGAATCATTGTAGTGCAGCTGTAGGATGTCATCATCACATCATTTTGACCCAATTCTATCTAATCCAACTCATTGTGATCTCAATCTTCACGATCATAATCTTCTTGGTCATTATGATCACAAGCATTAACAGGTGTTCTAAGCCCTGTAGTTGACCAACTGTGACAACCTATAAGCAACAACCCCCAATATCACCCTTAAGTCTGACAAAGATGCATGGCAAACGTAGCCCAAATTTTGCAGTAAAATGTAAGAACCGGTCCGATTGTTTTAGTTGAACCGATCGTAGCTTTAAATTGAGAGAAGCAAAACAAGCAAACCGAGCAAACGAAACGATGAGGAACGCGACCCGAATGGTCACCGTGACCATGTATACATCTATTTGACAGATTTTTCATTGTTCTAAGTCACTAATCGCGTCTGGAGTGAAAAATGGTGACTCCTCATGGGAGATATCTTTGTTTCGCTTCATCCAGTTCAACAAATGAGCGAAAGAATTTGAGAATGCAACAACTAAGAGAAAGAAAAAGAAGAAGGAAAGAAATCGAGAATCAAGAAGGAAGAGAGTGGGAGAAAGAGGCACCTGCGATCAAGCCAACCGAGTGATTGAGAGCGAAGGCGAGAGAGAAGGATTAGGCGAGTGTGAGCGAAGGTTTCGTCTACTCGGAAAAGGTAAGATTTTCTAATCTTTTATTAGTATTATTTTGATAAAAGAAATAATGATAAGAAAAATTTTAAGAAAGATTAATATTAGAAATTAATTAATGATAATAATATAAGATTATATGCGATTTAAAATTAAATTATGAATATATATTAAATGAAAATTTGGATTTAGAAGTGTAATGAATTTATGGCATATAATATATTTAAAGTAATTAATTAAAGAGAGAAGAAATTTCAAATTAGAAAATAATAAAACGAGATAAATCGATATTTAAATGAGAGAGATTATGAGATTCAAATAAGAGATATGAATTTTAATTGAAAATGTTAACTAAGATAATTAATTATACAAATATGAATTTAAGGATAAATAATAGAAATTTAATAAAAGTAAATATTAAAGTACGATACTAAAGAAAATATTGTTTCCTATACATAGAAAGAGAATGAATATCTTAAAAATTTAAATTCTAATTGGTGAATTAGCTA
Organism: Dendrobium nobile; assembly: GCA_022539455.1. NCBI lineage: Eukaryota > Viridiplantae > Streptophyta > Magnoliopsida > Asparagales > Orchidaceae > Dendrobium > Dendrobium nobile. The sequence continues at coordinate 79,930,952 of CM039736.1, forward strand.
AGTAATTAGAGAGAGAGAGAGAGAGAGATCTCATTTAATTAAAAAATTAATTTTAAAAGAGAGTATATTTAATTAAATTAAAGCGAGAAGTTTTAAAATATTAAGTTAGAATAATCAAGAGAAAATAATTAATTAATGAAGTGATCTTTTATAGGCTTTAAATCTACTGTCATTGAAATAAGGAGTAAAAGTGAAGCATCACATTTCCTAAGTTCAAGGTGTGTACTCATGTCTTTTAATTATAGCAATGATTTTGTTCTTTCTTTAAATGCATTGAAAGATAGTGATATCTGCTATTGCAAATTAGATTATGATCCGTTTTTTTCATATCCAATGATTGATCATGTTGAATCAAATGAAAATAAATGTCATGATTTACATTTTCATTGAAGGTAAATGATTGATATGTGAATGATATGATTTATGTAAAATACTTGATGTGTATGTTAACTGATGGAACACACTCCCTTATAGTATTGGCTAGGGACGCAATGTACCCCTGCACGTTAAAGAAAAAGGTTATGGAAAAGGAAAAGAAAATGGAAAAGAAGTACTTTCATTGGTACTAATTTAGACGATGACACCTGTGACGGTTGTATTATTTATGAGAAAGAAGAAAGATATAGATAAAAATATTGTATATGCATAATATTGAAAGTATGCATAATATTGAAAATCTTGAAATAAAATGAATGTAAATGGAATTATTTTATGATATGAATTGAAATACTCATGCATATTGTTTCAATTATTTTGAATTACTATAATTTAGAAGCATGTTTTACTCACTAAGTTGTACCTTACTCTTAATTGTTCTAACATTTTCAAGTATAATTTATTATAATCAAAATGAATAGAAGATGTGAAAATGTATATCATAGGTGTGGCGCACTAGAAAAAAGATATTTAAGTCCTTTTATATTAGTTTATATTTTTTAAGTTTAGTGGCTCTTTCAGGTTATTGAGATAGTTTTAGATTAATTGAAAATTTTAATTAACCGTCCGACCGTCTATTCCCGCCTCGTTAATTCGAGCCTCCAGGTCGGGTCATGATAAAAACGATCTGATTACAATTGTTGACGTAAGAGTAGAGCCAAGTTTCTTCCAAAAAACTTTTATAACCCTTGAAACCACTAATTAATTTAACACTTCAATAGTTAAGGCATTTTGTAATTGAGAAGACGCAAGCCTCTCCATAGTCTTAGCCCCCTAGACTGAACATTATACATCTACACGATTTTGTGATGTCTAGCCTCATTCCATTATTGGGCCATCTAATAAGTAATGTGAAGAGCCTTCCCATCATTGATCCTAATGATCTCCTATACCTTGAATTGAGACCAAAAATAGAAATAGGTTAAAAAGTTTCTTGTGGCATTTCCATATAAATCTCTCTAATAACCTAATCGATGAGGTTGTTGACAGTGCAAATAATCACTTGAACAATTGGGCAAGAAGTGGGTTACAAGCAGAAATTGAGTTCCACCTAGTGAACTTCTTCCATGTTCAGTTGGCCATGGTAAACCGACATTACAGGGCACTTCATTAGAGTCAATATAACCAAAATTTTGCTGTCTTATATCAGCTATGTAAGAAAGTTAGCAGGTTGCAATGACAGTGTTAAAAATTGAAGAAACTGCTAACTCCACATTGGAGGCATTGACTTTTCCATTTGTCTCAATAATGTAGTGGTGGTCTCTCCTCCCTGTAAAGATCTCATCTAACGGGAAGAAGCAAAGCCCTTTATAACGAGGCGTGCAGACTCTAGCCAATTTTCCATTGTAAGATGACACCACTGTCTTTATGATAGAAGCCAAATGAAAAGAGATGAATCTCAAAGTTCAAACAAAGTTTCAATACTTGCATTGAATAAAAGAAAATAAAAGGTTCAACACCTAAGCGGAGTGGTGACAATAGGCACAACTCAAGTGGAGGTGACATTGGAGCGGTGGCATTTTGGGCTCCCAAGAAGGTCATTTATCTCATTTCCTCTTACAATGTTGGGAGATCTCATTCAAAGTCTGACATGTGAACACTCCTTGCTGATTCTCAATCTAATCAAACAAGAAGGCAAGAACTTATGAGAATATAGTACCAATGAAAGTACTTCTTTTCCATTTTATAAAAAAGATTAAGTGGAAATTTACTGGATCCTAGAAGGGATAAAAGTATATCCAACTTATGACAATATAGAAAAGAGTTTTTGACCTTTTGTAACTCTAGTTGCCACTAAGTGTAGTGAGTAGAAAACAACCAACAGAGTCCAAGGGCAACCAATGTAGCATTTGACTGAGGAATAGTAACAACATCCATCTTACATAATTGTAGTTTCATTGTTTCCTCAACCAACTAAAGATACCATCATTCTTTTTTTTCTTAACCCCTATCACATGGAGTTAACTCTACTTGTCAAAGTTTTAATTCCTTTAAGCATTAAATATCCATCAAAAACCACTTTAACTCTCTAGGAAAGATTTTTTTTTGTGCTGAAAGAAATTAATTCATTGCCATCGCTATAAATAACTTAGCAATGATTTTTAGTTTATATTGTGTCAAGGCTTGATTATTTTTCGTCAATCCTATCATGGTTAAACAGTCATTAGGACATTAGCAATATTTTTTATTTGTTGACGTTATTGTTATATTTGAAATTGTATCCGCTTGAATATGTATGACAACAAGGGCTTTTAGTGCTTACCATACGATGATGATTTTTGAATGAAAATTATGAAAGCAGCTGATGCTATCAAATATTATGTACTTTTATTTTATATTGAACATTAGTATGTTTTTATGTTCTTTTTTTGTTTTTTTAGCTATCTAATGATGGGAAAGCATCCAATGATCATGGTAGGTTGTGCTTGGGCTTTGGTAGACCTTTGGTTTGCGGGCTTGATTGGTCCTTGGCTGCTGCTGGTTCTCGAATTGGCTAATGGTCCACGGTTTTGGGGCTTATGGTGAAGAATGGAAGAGGATGGTTCATTGAAGTTGAGCTTTAATTGCTAAGTTGCTAGCTCATTAATCTATAAGGTAAGCTCATAAGTTGGATTCATTATGGAGTGGTCTTATCCCTTATCCTCCCCTCTTCTTCTTAAAATTCTGAGCCTTTGTCCCCTTGGTTTCCCCGGTTGGCTACTGGTTTTCCGTGCTGGGTGGCCTTTCCTGTGCCTTGGTGCTTCGGTTCCGTGCGGGCCTCCTGGGTTCTTGCGGCTGCCTCTTCGGGTTCCGTCTGGGCTGTTTTCCCATGACTTTTTGGGGGCTTTTCCATGGCTTTGATGCTTTGTTTACTAGAGTTTGACTGCTGGCTTTTTAATTCCCTCATTTATAATGTGAATATGAAAGGTCATTGTGGCTATTAGGTTTCTCCTCTCTTGCCTATAAATATGAGATGTTTTGTGAGGGAAGGGGAGTTAAATATTGAAAGCAGATTTGCTATAAACTTGCAGGTTCTTCTTGGAAAAGCTTGCGAGCTTGTTCCATTCTCCTTCTCCTCTAGGAAAGACTTGCGAGTTCTTTCCACCCTTCTTCTCGGCTTCTAACCTCTTTCGTCTCTCCGCAAGTTCCACTCCATTTGTATCCTTCTTCTTGAGCTTTGGTGGTATTTGTTGGCTGATTTGGGAACATTTGCTGGAGGAGTTTGGATTGGACGGTTGGACTATCTTGCAGTGGTGGACCATCGGTTTGCTAGCCCTAAGCACTTATTTTACTTAACCTATATTTCGATGCACGTGAGGAACCCGCTCTGACGGTTATCTGAGGATAGCATTGTTTTTATTTTCTTTGTTTCTTTGAATTCTCTTCTAGTTTTTTTCGTCGGGTTTTGGATGTTATAGATGATTGCTACTATTTGAATCAAGTTTGGTTTAGTTTCGCCCTTTGTTCTCCTTGTTTGATTTTTCTATCTAGTGTGCTTACATCAGCAGCACTCTATAAAGCCAAGCTACTTCTCTCGAATTTCCCTTGCCCTCAATGTTCTTTTCTCTCTCTCCCCCCTCTCTCATCCAAGTTCACAAAAAAGTAAAGCAAATTGAAAGTTAAATCTACATCAATAAATTTATCAGTAGCATTCACAAAATAAAATCCAAAAAGAATATAATTTACGTGACATTTCAATTTAATTACCAAACTCACATTTTAGCTCAAATTTGATTTCCAACACAATTCAATTTAAGTCATAAATTTATCAAATGAAAAAGCTTAGAGAATAGAAATAAAATATGTAAAATCAAATATAGAGGGATTCATGAACAGTCCTAACTAAAATTGCTACTATGTGGTGAAACTGAAAATTTTCAGACCATACTGGAATTCCTAGGGAAAGGATGACCTGTGTTCAACAGGTACACTCAAAAAACTCATTTAACAACAGAAAATATAAATTGAAAGGATGAATCAAGAATTTGAACAATTGTTAAATAATTAGCAGTAAGATCACACCACCTAAACATTAAAAAATATAAATCTTTCAAAAATTTAAAAACATTAAATGACATTCAAATAATCACCTCCATAGCAACATTGAACAAGGTTTCCTTGATTGCAAGGAAATTTTGTTTCTCCTTTCCATTGTACCATGAGATTCACCATTTGTAACTCCAGCCAAGTCATCCTTTCCACAGTCATTCTCTCTCAATGAAGCAAGGACAATACGCAACATGCAAAGAAAGGGCTGATCGCTATCCAACAACTGGTAAAGTGCTGCCATTCCTCCCATTCCTGTCCCTAACCCACCTCCAATTCCAATAATACCACCAAGCCCAGATTCATCTAATAAAAGAGCCTGAAGCACGGCAACTGATTTCTGAACTAGGGGAAGGTCAATCCATTTTCCATTTGAATCCATTTCCAAAGTTGATTTCCATGATGACCACCCACTGCCCCCACCACCAAAAGTTGCTGTTTTGGAGGGAAGACCAACACCGTACCACAGTCTACTCCTATATTTCCAACCCTCTTCTAGATCCAAAGAACAACTTCCATATGATACAAAAGCACAACGGACAGAATCATAAGGCTCCGCTGCTGCTGCTGCAGTGAGGCGCTCCATAACAGCAGCAGAAATTTGCCCATTTTCATCAGCCATGGAAGCAAGAAGCTGACAGAAAACAAAATGAAATTGACAACAATTATCAGGAATAGCAAGTATAATCAGCATAAATAAAATGTGCCTGCAACCGCATAAGGCCACAATTATTGAAACTAAGATGATTAAATTTCTAAGTTAAATCATATTACCAATGTTGGTACATACATATTGTGGCAATTTTTTGCACTCTTAGCTGCAATGTTTAAACATAAATTTACAAATGATGCCTAATGATTATATCAAATCTTGAGTAAGAACAAATTGTGAGTTTGCTCACTTTCATCCAGTAAGCAATGAAACAAGAAATGAACCTTGGCCAATATAACTAAAATTAAGAGAGGGAATATCTGCATACATACATCCAGGGAAAGCCCTGCATTATTATTGCGTGATAATGCAATTCTAGACCCAGCAGTTTCAAGTGATGCTCCAGATGTTGCTCCTGCAGAGTTTGAGTGTGTAACAACAGATGTAGAAGAACAGAAAGCCTGTGCTTGTGAACGTAAATGATCTTCCACAATCATTAAAATCACAATTGCATTCTCAGCCAAGAAAACAGAAGGATGAGCAACCTTCTCTGCTTCTTCTTTGGCCTTTTCTGGTGACAATCCCTCTGCAGCAACACCAGCAGCTGCTGCAGCAATAACTTGAGTCTGTTATGAAAGAAAAAAATGAATGAAGAAACAGCCATTCGGTCTGTTGAATAATTCAAAACAGAAAATGGAAGAAACAAATTTATCAAAAGGCATTACTTTTACAAGAAAAAGGCATGTATATCTTTATTTTCACACAAAAAATGTGCTATGACTTGAAATATACAATGTTTTCCCATCAATTTATTAATTTAATTTATGCATCCATGTCAATGTTTTTGCTGGAGCTAGTAGTTGTTTATCAAGTGTAATGTAGATTTTTATGGCATTTGAGCAAGAATAATTTTCAATCATTCGATCCTAATTAGTAAAGTCCAGATGGCCATTGGCTAGAAATTTGTTTGATTAGATTATTCACTTCTATTACTCCTCATGATTAACTAGAGGGAGTCAACATGGTGAGTGGCATAAATTGATATCAGAGAAGAGTTCAAATTGTAATTTATAATGTAAGAGATACTGGATTTAGAAATGAATATAGAAAAGAGATTACTTTTAGATGTGATTAGTACAGAGTTATAGGTTGATCTGATTAAGTAGATGATTTAGTCAAGTTTAGAAGTGACTTGTAAGTAACATGATTATTATATAATAATTTGCATTAAACAAGTAAAGTTATGCATTCACAGATAAATATAAATGAAGAAATGTCAAAAAAAATTGTCAATCATCCCAACCAACCAACAACAACAACAACAACATCAAGCCTTTATCCCACTACGTGGGGTCGGCTACATGAATCCTTTTTCTCCATTGTGTCCTATTAAAAATCAAATTCTCGTTTAAATCTAATAAAGAAAGGTCATTCCTAATATTTTCTAACCAAGTCTTTTTAGGTCTACCCCTACCTTTCTTAACATAAGTCAAATCTAATACCTCTACTCTCCTAACCGGGTCATCGGAAGGCCGCCGTTTTATGTGACCAAACCATCTAAGGCGACTCTCTCTAATCTTATCTTCTACTGGAGCTACTCCAACCTTTTCACGTATATGCTCATTTCGTATCCTATCTCTAAGGGTAAAGCCACTCATCCACCTGAGCATCCTCATCTCTGCCACACTTAACTTAGTATTATGCTTCTCTTTTAGTGGCCAACATTCGGCACCATAAAGCATTGCAGGCCTCACTACCATCTTATAGAATTTTCCCTTAAGTTTGAGGGTACATTTCTATCACATAACAAGCCCGATGCATTCCTCCACTTCAACCATCCAACTTGAATTCTGCTGATAATATCCCCATCTATTTCACCATCACTCTGAACAATAGATCCAAGATATCTAAAACGTGAACTCTTATTAATGACTTGATCACCCAAAGTCACAATCCCCTCACTAGGTCTATTAATACTAAAATTACACTCCATATATTCCGTTTTAGATCTACTCAAGCGAAAACCTTTAGACTCTAAGGTTGACCTCCATAATTCAAGTTTACCTTCAACTCCCTCTCTAGTCTTATCAACAAGAAGAATATCATCAGCAAAAAGCATACACCAAGGTACATCCTCTTGCAAATGTCTAGTGAGAACATCCATGACTAAAGCAAAAAGATATGGGCTTAAGGCTGATCCTTGATGTAATCCAATCGAAATAGGGAAATACTTGGTCAATCCACCTTGTGTTTGAACACAAGTAATAGCTCCTGCATACATATCTTTAATGATTTGAATATAAGCATTATTGACTCCTTTCTTTTCAAGAACTCTCCATAGCACTTCTCTTGGAACTTTATCATATGCTTTTTCTAAATCAATAAATATCATATGTAGATCCTCCTTATTTCCTCTATATTTCTCCATCAAACCTCTTAATAAATGTATGGCTTCCATAGTCGACCTACCCGGCATGAATCCAATCATCCCAACCAACCATTGAAACAAAAATACAAGTTGAAAACTGTTTAGAACAAAACAAATGGGGAGACTAGACCCAAAGAGCTGCATGATATTGTGAATCAAATTTCACAGAGTCTTGACAAAATAGCATCTATTGATAAATCATTTTCAAGCAGTGAACTGAGATTTGAGTTTGGTAGTAAGGTACATCAGCACTTGATATATTTCAGACTTTGAAGCCATTAGCATTCAAGAGAGCAAGTGATCGAACAATTGCTAAAGATTGGTTGTTGAAAATAGGAAAAAATTTAGATGATATGATTTACTATTATAATAGAAGAGTCATAATTACAACCTTTGTTACAGGGAAAAGTTGAGAGATTGGCAAGAGATCTCTTAAGAATAAATCGAACAAATATGTTGGACAAGATATTGGTCATTTATAAGATGAGATTTTATCAAATTGAGCACCCTCAATAAACTATAGTGGAAGGTAGATGAATTTTTCTCTATCTTTTTCTAGTAGATTTAGCTTCATTAAATTGAATTTTTTTACTTCTCATAATTTTTTTTGGCTTAAATATCGAACCAAAATCAATCAGACAGTCATTCGGGCGCATTTTGAAAAATAGAATACCCTTCAATAGGATTAATTATTCTGTACGGACACAGAACGTCATCCGGAGACCAACCAGAATGTTTCACGTCATCCCTTCGCTCGGTACTGCTCGGTACCGCTCAGTATCGCGGCTTGGTACCGCTGACGTGGCTCCACCTGATTCACCTCCAGACGTAGAGCTGCGTCCGACCTCCGCACAGAATAATTTCTCCTTCGATAGAGGAATTATGTCAACACGGCCATCAACAAAGTTTTTAAATGATTTCATGTTATTATTTGAACCATGCGAACTTTGTTAGCATGTTTGAAGAAGATTGGATTCATAGATTAACTTTATGAGTCACCACATCAAAGGAGTGATTATGCGATATTTTTTTACTAAAGATATTGAAGGCCTAGTGTGTTTCTTAAATAAAATATCATGTCACTTTGAACTTGTTTTGTAGGTGTTCGTTATAGGGCTCATCCCTTGTCAACTCAAGTTCTTGTGCAGCGGATGATCATACATGAAATGAGAAACTTATGATCTTGTCTTATAGACAAGGAGATTCAATCAAGAAATGTCATGTAAAATATTTTAACTTTTTGTACATGGGAAAGAGTTTGCAAATTTTGAAAATGATTGTTCATCTTTAAAAAAACAACGGAGTGCACAAGTCTCAGAGGGGTGAGTTTAATTTCACCTTATTATCAATTTACACAGCATTCTCATGCGTTGACTTCGAGCATTTACGACATACATTGAAGACTGAAGCACAAACGAACATATTTGGATTTAAAAAGAGATAAAAATTTTAAAATAGTACAACGCCACATTTTTTTAAAGCAACAAAATTTTAGTTCACTTCATTTTTAACTTTCATTTTTAACAAACAACACAACTACCATAAGTTTTTAAAGAGAAGAAATATACAATGGGGTGGAAACTTGCGGAGAGAAGAAGTAGATAAGAAGCCCGAGACGAAGTGATGTGAAACCAACGTGCGCAGGAGCTCATTTAAGAAATTTTAAGAATAGTTGACAATGAATTACCAATTAATAACTTATCAAAATAACAAGCAAGTTCATCAAAGAATCTTAGTTTTCAACTAGCTTAGGCGAGGAAGTACATGTAGATTAGCCAAAACTCCTAGGCAACCAAAGATAGTAGCAATACCAAAAGCTATTAATCAACAATCCGCAACTTAATAAAGAGAGTTTTCACCTTGGGGATGGATCACTCAACTACACTAGGCTTAGCGGAAAAAGGTAATCAGCACACCCAACGATGCCACGAGGACGGTAGCAACACCAATGGCCTTGATCCACGAAAAGGTCGGCGGTGGTGGAGATGGCGGGGATGGATGGCCTTGGAGGATCCAATCGTAGTCTTGAAATTGGTTGTCTATGACGTCCACGAGAGTAGGCAAGATGCGATTTAGATAGTCCTCAATAGTGTCGTCAAATCCAAATCCAACGTCGAAGAACTCCGAACGGGTGATGTGAATGTCGCCGTAGATGTCGTACACGAATCCGCTATCAAGCTCCGGATCTGCCATTAGACATTGAAGCGGAGAAGGGAGGCGTCGTCTTCTTCTTTCCTTGGCTTCTCAATTCTCAAGAGAAGCAAGATGGGGGGCGGCGGGAGCAGGAGGAAGAGGGGAGCCGGCAGTTTCCAAGAGGGATCCAATGGCAATAGGTTTAATCCCAAAACCTGAAATTAATTTCAGGTTTCAGTGGATTTAGAAAGAAAATTCAAATTAAAATTAATTCAAATTTGAAAGGAGTTAAAGGGAAATTAATGGCAATTAATGGGGCCAGGGCCATTAAGAGGGGGAGGCCGGCGGCTCATTAGAGGGAGGGGGTTTCTAATTAAAACCTGAAATTAATTTCAGGATTTTAAGTGAAAAGAGGGAAATTAATTTGAAATTTGATTTCAAATTAAGGAGACATTAATGAATTAATTGGGGCATTAAAGAAGCAATCAAATGGGGGAGAAACCCCACATGGGGCCGGCGGCAAGGGGAGAGGGAGATTAGTGGGATGAGGCTTCCAATTTGGATTGATGATGTGGCACTATAATTAAAGACTCTAATTTAAATTAAATTGAAATTGGAATTCGTCATGAAAACTTTCCAAATTTATAATTCCGAATTAGGAAAGAATTTGAAATTTGAAATTCAAATTTCAAATTTGAAAATTTCGAATAGATGGTTGGGTGGTGGGTGGGAAAGGAAGTTGCCGGTAAGGAGGCCGGCCGGTCCCGTGAGATGGTGGGCGGCGGACTTCCAAGGGGGAGGCCGCAATCCAAGAATTTGGATGAATATTCTTGTGGTGGAGGGGAAGTGGTTGGAGGAAGCACGAACGAGAAGATGGGGTAACTTAACCCCGAGCCGCGGACTCTTCCAACGACTGGTGGGCCTTGCGATTTGCTCACCTTGAGCTCTCTCCCTTCTCAAGCTCTCATACAAGAAGAAGTAGAAATAAAACACAAATTTCATTCAAATATTCATTAGCTATTACAAGAGAAAAGACCTATATATATAGGTCTCAAGCATACAAGAAGAAATAAAGACTAAATTGCCATCAGGGCCCCAACATGACTCAACTCAACATAAGGGTACAATAGGAAAATATAAAAATAAAATGCATAACCAACTAGAAATATAAGCTCTGAATCGTGGCCATCGATCTGCGATGCTTCCGGCGATACACATGTTTGAACCTTGGATCGATGTCCTCATCACGAAGTTATAGAGAGGAGAAGAGAAAGGGGAACATAGCTCGCAAGCTATCAAAGAAGAACCCTCAGGTTTTCTTTCCAAAAATAATCACATAACTCTTACTAAAAACTGCCCAAAACAGCCCTAATATATAGGTGAAGAAAGAGAACTAAACAGCCAAACAGCCGCCCACTCAAACCAATAAGAAAGGGGGAGGCAAAAGACCAAAAGACAACTGACTGGAACAGCACACAAAGAGGCACGCGGGAAACAGCCAAGGAACGAACAGCACCAGGGGATGAATCGGGACAGAAAGAGGAACCGAACAGCCAAGCGGGCAGGAACCGAACAACCCAAAGCCAGGGGAATCGGGACAGCATGGAGCAGGAAACGAACAGCGCAAAGCAAGGAACCGAGAAAGCCATGCAGGAACCAAACAGTCAGCAATCGGGACAGCCTTGCTTGCATCAAATCTCCCCTAGTTGAGAGTTCTCATCCCCTGATGAGATGACTTTAGAACTTCCATGACGTGTCGAAGGCGCCACATCCAACTCTTGAATTAAGGCTGCATATTTCTCTTAATCATCTCTCTCTTGCTTGAACTAGGCTTGAAGAAGTTTCTTTCCCTTCTCGTATTTTTCTGTAACCAAATTCATTTTATATTGAATTTTGTACAACTCGTTATGGATGGGATTGGTAGAACTTCCTTGCGGCAGGATCCATCGGCTCTTAGGAATAGTTTCTTCAAGATAAATTGGTTTACTTTCTCCAACTTCAAATTCAATTACATCATGATTTTCCATTTTTATAAAGACTTAAAGAAAGGAAGACCCAACAAAAACCTAAGCTCTTATTTTAACGTGCATTAAATACATGTATAAATTGTTTTTTTTTTTTTACCTTTTCTTCCCCAATATAAGGGTTGTTTTGTGGCTGTTTTAGGAGGTTTTTAGAAAAAAAAAATTGTGGAATGTAAAAACCTGTGGGTTTACATAGCTTGCGAGCTATGGTCTTCTTTCCCCTTCTCCTCTTAAAATTCATCTCGGTCGTCTAATCCCTTCTTCTCTATCCAGGATTTCCACTCCACATGTATCCTTCTTCTCTAATATATATATATATATATATATATATATATATATATATATATATATATATATATATATATATATATATATATATATATGTTTTATGGTTTATGTTTGTCATTTGTAGTTGAAGTTGTGTCTCTTGATTTGCAATCTTAGTGTTTATATTTATATATGTTGTAAGAAAGAAAGATTTGTGTCTTTGCAATATTTTCTTGTTGCATCACATTCCTAGATCATTCTATATATTGCAAAGTATCATACTTCAAAGAATTATTTCATGCTCTTGTATTATGTGGTCATTAAGAGAAAATTGAAAGATAAAGTTAGCATTCTTCGGTTTTACTTCATGCAAGTTCAAGTACACAAATAGGCACAAATGCACAATTAATTTAATGTTAAGGATAGCAAGGATCTCGACATGATAATGGATGACATAAATACAAAAAAGCCAAACCCTTCTTCTCATCGAATCTAGAAAACATTCAGAAAAACAACAAAATAAAGCATAGTCAAAACCACAAATACACAAGGAACATGATGATCGTTGCTAAAAACTGATAATAAGGAAGTTCCGTGAGGAAAAATCAAAAGCTATACATATGAAAGATGGTCTTCTAATTCATCCCATTTTATGGAAAGCAAGTCTCACCAATTGATGTAGGCAAAGGGGGGTCAAAATATTTTGGTTTAATTTTTGGTGAGCTTCTAAAATCAGCTCATTAATGGTGAACTTCTTGTTTCCAACTCATTATTACTTGTAGTTTATCTCCTTTTCAGCTCAAAATTTCTGTCCAAAAGTATTCCCCCTTTATTTGGTTCATTCCCCCTTTTCTGTGTCTCCTTGGTTTCTCCTCCTTGGCTCATTCCCGTGGCTAGTCCTTCTCCCCTTCTCTGTGTCTCTTCAATTTTCCCTGCTTGGTTGCCTATTCTGGTTCCCCTTGTGGTGCTTGTTCCGGTCCCCAAGTTGTTGTTCCGATTCCCTGTCTGGCTGCTTGTTCCAGTTACTTGGGCTGCCTGTTCCGGTTGCCTGCCCCGGTTCCCCTGGTTCCTCCCCCTTTGGCTGCTGTTCCGGGTTCCCTTGGATGCCTTTTTTTCGGGTTTTTACGTGGCTGTTTGGGTGATGTTCCTGGACAACCCCTTGGCCTTCTATTTCTCCTTTTTTAATTGAATTAATTGAAGATGTTTTGGGCTGTTTGGCTGCCCTCTTTTCTCCTATAAATATAAGATGTTTTGTAAGCAAAAAAGGAATATGTTATAGAGAGATTTTTGGATCTAAAAACCTGAGGATTTTTCTTCATTCTTGGAAAAGCTTGCGAGCTTGTTCTGTTCTTCCTCTCCCTCTAGGAAAGCTTGTAAGCTTGTCCTCTCTTCGTCTCGGCTTCTAACCTCTTTCTTCTCTCCACAAGTTCGACGCCATCTATACCTTTCTTCTTGATTAAGGGATGCAACTTTAGGAGCTTTTATTTAAAAGTTTGTATGCCTCATTTGCAAGAGTCTTTTATATTATGAAAGTTTAATTTTAGTATGTATTTTGTCTATTTTTGAATATTTCGTGTATTTTCTATATCCTAGGAAGTGTGTATCTTTATGCTTGCAAAAATTAGGGGCTTTTCCTAATTTTTGCTTGCATCACCAACATAAGATTTATTTTGGCCACTCACTAAGTTCAATGTCTCCATCATACATTAGGTAGGACATCTCCTGAATTAAAGTACTTTCAGTAACTATAAAGCAAATGAACTTGCGAGTTTAAACAAATAAAAGTAAGAGTCGTAAGAAAATATGCTTAGAGCAGATGAAAAACTGAACATACGGAATATCTTCATACCAGGACTGCATGTAGACAAAAGGCATTACAGTGAATGAAAATTCTTGGTACTTTATGTAAATTTACAAGAGGAAACCGCAAAAACAGTCCTGATTTCTAAATTTTCAAAGCTCATCAAATAATGATGATTTTTCTCTATAATAAATGTTGAATATAAGTTCTTTCATGTTAATGTTGACATATTAAACTTCATTTGTTGCATCAACTTCATGATTTCGTATTGGAAAACTAGAATCTATACCACATGTCAAGCCCTTTGATTAGTTCAACGCATGACCTCATTGATTTTAGAAAATGATAATAAAAGGTGTAGGACAACACTGATTTACACCTCATGAAACAAAGATTTTATCACATAGAGTTCACTGTTTTGGAGAAAAGCAAGCATAATGAAAGCCAAATGCCATCTATATAGCTTTGTACCGAACTATTTTAATACTATTCGTGCACATATTGAAAATAAAACCCAAAAGATTAAGGAATGATCAACAAATGGCAAGTTTAGGGGTGGTTCACAAGCATGTAAAATTACCTGAACCTGGAGCTCCCGCACAGAAAAATCTAACAAGCCACCTAACAGTCTTCTCTTGAAAATAGGCAGTGATTCTTCACGCCTTCAATTAGGACATCAAGCAAATAAAAAGTAAGTTGATAAAAAAGTAAACTAAATAATTGCTTGGCTAAAATAATTTAGAAGTGCATCAGCAAGATAAATCATGATCTGAATCATAAAGAAAGACTTATTGTTCAGACAGGAAAAAATATGCTAAGGGAACAATCAAAGGATATGTAATACTCAAATACGTTAAAAAAATGATCAAATTTTACTTAAATTTTAATCCCAATTTTCGCATCTTCTGAAAATGATAAAATGTATTTATAAATTCTTCTTTTATTTATGATCATTTTGATATATAAATGCATGCATGTGTTTATATGGACATGTTTGTGTTTATATATATATATATATATATATATATATATATATATATATATATATATATATATTAGCCTTCATAAATTAATTTATTACTTAAATCAACTGTCCTAAACTATTTAATAATACAATTCATTGAATGATATTCCTGTATAAGAGTTTAATTACTGTAGCTGAAATCCCCATCTCCAAAACACAGAACATACATCTTTTAATGGTATTGAGAATGTCTGTGATGTTTTGTCCATAAGGATATCAAGTTTATATATATAATTAATTATATATACTAACAACTAATAGCCTAAGCATTCATCTCTTTCTTGTAGCCTTTAGGAGCTAAGCAACATAGAGCAGATCGCAAACAGGAGCTGAAGGAAGAAGAGAGCTAGAATAGTGAGAAGAAACATAGACTTTATGTTGTTTTATGGAGAAACGATCTTGGCTAGAGGTTATTGGGCTCAATGGCTTGTATGAGTAATTATTTTGAGATAAATGTTACTTTGAGGTTATTTTGATTAATATTTGAGTTGGTACATAAGGATATTAAAATTTTCTTGGGAAATTTGTTATGATGTATATTTGGTTTTGGTGGTTAGATACTCAAATTCTAGCATAGGGAGGAAAGTATTCTTAAGTGAAATGCTAGCTAATTCCCCGAAATTTCTTCATAAGCATATTAATAAGATGTTATCAATAAGTCTAATGCATTACACGTTATCTTCCAATCATACAAATTTTATAATCTATCGTGCAAATTCAAGTAATCAAATGTTACTTCACATATAGCGTTGCTTGTGCAATATAAACAAGTTGATACAAATTAATGATCGCATGCTCATAACAATGCCAAGTATATAATGAAAGCCTATGATAATGATGCAAATAAGAAGCTTATGAGAGATCATGTCATATGGAATAGGTTGCAAAATTAAGAGAACCTATGTAAAGGGCAAAAGTATTAACAAGATAAACCATATAGAGGCCAAAAGCGGTTGTTGACTACTGATAATTGTACACTGCAGCAATCCAAGTGTTATTGGCGGGTCATTCTATAATTGCTATATTTATTTAAGTCTAACCCTCATAAATAGTCATTATAGACCAACAGTTTATAGATAACAAACTTAAAATTTATAAATTATGTGGCAAAACCTAGACATCATTATATGACACTTATAAGACTATTGACAAATAAAAGGAGAAAAGAAATATGAGAGTAAAACTGAAATTTGATATTTAAGTGATGTTTCCTTCCTTGCAAACATACATACTTATTACTTATAACTGTTCAATTATTATATCATGCAATGATTAATGTTATTGCACTAAACTAGAATTGTCTATGATTATTAATATTCATGTCTTTTTAAACGACTAACGAGCATGTTATTTTATTTTCCTTGTCTTGTAAACTCAGTACTTGTAAAAATTAAAATGATAATAATATGTTAAAATTATTAATAAATATTTATTTATGCTTGTTTAGTTGTGCCTCAAAATTTTATTAAGTGATAAAAAAGGCTAAATAAATGAATTTTACTAATTTTTAATATATATAAGAAATCTATAAAAAGGGGGGATATTAAATTAACAAAACGCCTATATAATAAGTGTTATAGAGTTTGCAAACTGCAGCACTAATTAAGTAATTAAAATCAGTTATTAATGACGAAGATCGAGCAAGCACTTGAGTGAAACAAAGAGCGAGCGGGAGAGAATGAGGGCGAGAAAGAGAGAGTGGATGAAGAAACCAAGCAAGAATGAGGGAGAGAAATCAAATGATCGTGACCACAAGAAAGAGAAAGCGAGCAAGGTTTTAATGTGGGCTCAGACTAAGCCACACAAAACTGAGTTGTGCTTAAGCAAGGTTGTAGTTTTCTTTCTTGATGATATTTAATTGAGATTTCCTTTGCTATTCCTTCAAATTAGGAAATCCTAGCTTCAGTTTTTAATTTTTAAGGAAATTTTGGTAAGGGTTCCTATGAGGAAGACTAAGACAAGCAAAGGAAGTCTGACGTTTTAAGAAAACTTAGAAAATTTTATTTGATGAAATCTGATAATTTAAATTAAGATTAATTATGGATGAATGCTATCTTTTCAGAATATAAGATTTTTTTTTTTTTAATTATATTGAACTAATTAATTGGAACTAGCAAGGAAATATTAGGATTAAATTTATTAAAAGTTCATATATTTAAATATATAGTTAAATAAAAGGAGTAAAATGAATAGCTTACCTGAATGGATATGATTATAAATGTATTTAGTAGATTATATTATGAAGCTACAAAAAGTAATAAATTATATATATATATAACAAAACATAATTAAATTATAATAAAAAAAGAGTTATGTCAGAGAGAGTTTGAGACTTTTAAAAAATACTTTACAATTAATTAAAACTTATGTGTAACTTGAACAATATTTGTTCGTATAGGTATCCCATTAAAAAAAGCAACATAAAAAGAATACATGGCCAGCTACTAATTATATTTTTACCTTATATTAATTAAATTCATTTCTCTTGGAGTGTCCCTTTATATGCATTCGATGATATTATTACCACAAGTAGTCTTTGAAAAGTGATTAAATGAATATTCACTTTTATAAAAATCTTCATATTGTTAGATAGAACTCATATTATCTCCTAAAATGTAAATAAAAAAATATTAGAAATAATGCATGTTTGATATGATGATTTTAATATGAGTATATTAAAAGATAGAGTTCAAGCCATTATAATACTGGCTCAAAAAATTGTATTCACGCTTAAAATTACTACATGCCATCATTTCAATGTTGGGATAAGCTCGGAAGAGATCATTGAGATGAATGAGCCTTTAATGATACAAAGATAGACGGTACTCCTCCAACAAGTGTTTTACACAATAAGATAAGGCATCCATTTTTCTCATGATAAAAACAGCTCTTAAGATATTATTTGTTTGTTCTATCATTGAGCAACCTACAAATGTATTTTCAATCATTCTTACAACAACAACAAATCTTTATCCCACTGCGTGGACAAACCTTTATCCCACTACATGGGGTCAGCTATATGAATCTTTTTTCTCCATTGTGTCCTATTAAGAGTCAAATTCTCATTTAAATCTAATAAAGAAAGGTCATTTCTAATATTTTCTAACCAAGTCCTTTTAGGTCTACCTTTACCATTTTTAACATAGGCCAAATTTAATACATCTACTCTCCTAATAGGGTCATCGGAATGCTGTCTTTTTAATATGACCAAACCATCTAAGGCCACTCTCTCTAATCTTCTCGGTCACTGAAACTACTACAACCTTTTCACGAATTTGCATGTTTCTTATCCTGTCTCTAAAAATAAATTCACTCATCCACTCATCTCAGCAACACTTAAAATAGGTTATGAATTACACATAATGATTTGCATGCATATTATCTTCTAATATTTGAATTATAATGTACAAATATAACTGACCACCTATTCTCACATAAGTATTTCAAGCTCTTAGGTCAGGTTGTAACAATATTAGAATTGTTTATCCCTTCGAATTTTAGATTAGTTGTTGCTACTTCGAGGTAAAATAACAATTGAGCCATAGTAATGTGATAAGGTTTATTTTCCATCTAAGTGTTTTAACGTACAATTTTGACTGTATAAGAGAAGAAAAATATTGATAATATATGTTAATGACACCTAATATGTATTAATTATCTACTAGTTGATAGTTATTTTAATGAATTTAATTATGTATAATTCAGCATGAATGATTGTGTTAGATCAATTGGATGACCATGAAAAGTATTTTGTATTTTGTGGCAATATAGACAGACAAATTCTCTAACATGAATCTGATTAGTAAGAGTCAAAATGAGTATTAGTGAAACTGCATCTAATTGGGTGGTTCTCCTTTTCCACATCTCTTGTTTGATCATGAGAGATCAAAAATGGGGTGCACCACGCTACTGCCTAAGGAAAAAGACAGAAAAAGACAGAACAAAATTCTACCAAGAATAAAGCTGTATTTATGCATGCTACACATCCATAACACCATTCAACCCTGAAAAAATCATTATTTCCACCAGAAGATTAATTTAAGAAAGCACAAACATCAAATAAGACTAGAGAAGCAGTTCAAAGAGAAAACACACTACTAACAAATGGCTTGTAAAAACATTATTCTTTTAAAAGAATAAGACAGATATGAAGCTAGAGATATATAATAACAAAAAACCAACATTATTTCTAATCCTGTAAATTTAGTTAAAGATTAGTGCCTGATTCTTTGGTCCCCAGCACTTGATCCACCAACCATCGCCAGCCATTCTGCACAGTGAATCACAGCTTCTACATCCTGCCAAGAAAAGAATAGTCATATTTCAATTACATATAGAAGTTTGCGGAAGTAAATTAAATAATGACTAAGAGTAGCGTTCATATCTAAAAAATGAAGCCATAATATGAATTAGGCAACATATCACAAATTTTACAGCTCTCTCTTTATGGCCGATCAAGCAAGTACATAAAGCATGGCATTGACAAGGAGAACTGCTATCAAGAATATGAATTTCTATATCATCCAACAAAAGAAAGTTAATAAATTTCATTATTTAAACATTGTTTACCGCTATCAAGGACTAGTTTAAGATGGAAATTACGCCTTATCGATAGGATATCCGATAATATGATAGTTTAGTTTTGAGTGCTATCTGTAATGCCAAAATTTTCTAAGTTACATGCCAAATTTCTATAATTCAAATATATACCAAAATACCAACTTTCACAAAAAATTTTGCAGTTTATATATAGATAACTGTTTAGTATAAATAATGGCTTTGTATAAAAAGTTAAAACTTAAATATATTCAATTTTTAATTAAGAATTTTGTAATATATAAAAAGAGGAATTTTGAGGATTTCAAACTATGTATGAGAAGAGGAAATTGGGAGATTTGTTATCTAAGGAATAATTTTTATGTTTCGATCTGGTGCGGATTAAAATTGTACAAATTATCAAATTATGAAATTTGGATCAATATAGGTGATGTATTTGCATAGGCGAGTTCAATGTGTTTGAATTTAGAAAGCAGCTCATAGTAGAGGCAACATATTAAATTTCTAATTCATAAAGCAAGCATTTTAGCCTTTTTCATATACACTTGCACGAGAAAGAGTTTAGTTGTTGCTCATTAGCAATTCTATATAGTATTGACTGGAATGACATATTTCCTAATGCATTGGAAAAAAAATCCATTTTTTACAAGATGTTACATTGTTAAATGAAAGCCATGTAGTTTGCGCAGGCTTTTTCTTATACATGCATTGTATACCCATGTATTTTAAAGTGAAGTATGACAAGTGTAATTGATCAAATAAATATTATGATCAAAACCTAATAGACCAAAGAAAATATCATAAAATTGTAAAACTTTTCTTTTGAAGTTCTTAAGCCGTATATGAGTGCAGTTTCAAACTCACAAAATTTAAAAATTATCAAACACGGAACAGATTCCAGAATTATCCATTTTCACATGGGCGAAACATATAACAAAAACTAGATCTTTGCAGTACATTTTTATATTAATGACAAAAGAATAATGAGAAAATAAAATTTATATAAGGCAAACTGAGATAAAACATGTGAATGTTAATATGAATGATGAGTTGATGTGAAAAAACCCTAAAACATACTGAACTAATAGTAGATAGAAACTTTACCATCCATCCATTTTTTCTTCGCAACGAGTGCTCTAGCATGATGATTAGGAAGTTGTGGATGAGATCTTCAATCTCACTGATGCATGCATCATCTGAATCTTTTAGTGATCCTACCTGAAAGAACAAATGATGGCACAAGTAGTCATGAAAATTAAATGTAAATCTCATTTTAAGAAATCTTAAATAACATGTAATATCAGGTAAATTCTTCATGTTGTGCAATATTTTTATAGGTGACTATGAAGGAACATATATATCATTACCTCATAGATAGATATTTGAACATCTAAAATCCACTCTGGCCATTCTTCCATGGAAGTCAGACAATTTCTATTTTCTGGATTACTGCAAGCCAGAAAGAGAAGATCCTGAAATCCCAAAAAAAAAAAAAAAAACCGCCCCAGGAAAAAGATTAAATACAAACTTAGAAATAAATGCTAAAATTAAAATTTAGACAGTATCTGAAAAACTCAAATTTTTCAAAAGATAGCATGAAAATTTCACCTAAAATTATACCCCACTTTTCGCCTGTTCCAAAAATTATCGAAACTATTTTATAAAATTCTAAAGTTTATACCAATCATTTTAATACATAGAAATATATATAAAAAAAGAAGTATATTAGTATTTATTAATTAATTTTTCAATTAAATAAAACTGTCCTAAAATGTTATTTAATGCTTACTATGGCGAATCAATCTACTTTAGCAACAAGCTCTTTTTCCATTTCAGACGAATCCTGAGCTAAGATTATCCCTATTTCCTTAACCATCCTTATCCCAGTTCTTCATAACCGGCAGCTGGAGGCAGATAAAAAGAAGAAATAAGGGAGAGAAGAAAGGAAAAAAAAAAAGAAAAAGTATAAATCAAGACTTTCAGAAAGAATCCTATTTTAGTATTTTTGTCGCTCTATGCCACTACATACATCTAATCATTTCAAAATCTTACACATCCTAAAGCAATATGACATACGCATGTGCCCCTTGCCGCTCTATGTCACTGCAGACATCTACTGATGAGGACATCAAAAGATCGACGGCTATGATGTGGAGTTTATTATTTTCTTTTGTGTCTTATGTACTAGTTTATTTTGTTTTCATGTTTTTCCATTTTACCCCTAGGGGTGGTCATTTGATATTGTAGCCCCGAGGGCATTTATGTCTTTTAGTTTTTGTTTCATTTTGGCCTATTTATAGGAGGCCTCATGCATTGTACTAGTTATTGATGAATGAAATGAAAATTGCTCCCTTTTGTTCTCTTTGTGAGTGCATAACAAGATCTCTTAGTGAGTTCTTCCTTTGAGATCTCTTGGTGAGTTCTCTAGTTTATTTTATGTTTATTCGTTCACCATCTCTCTCTCATTAGAAGCTCCACAAAATCCCCTTCCCCCAAACCCTAGCCGCCGGCTCCCCCACCTTGGATCTTGCCGCCGGCCACCACCACCATTCCGGCCAACCACCTCCCGCGGCCCCTCCCCTTCCGGCCAACTCCCCTCCCTCATCCCATGTTGAATTTGAAATTTAGAATTCAAATTTTGAATTCTTTCCAAATTTGGAATTCCAAATTAGAAAAGTTTGCATGATTGATTCAATTTCAATTTATTTTAATTTGGAGTTTTCAAAATACTTGTCCACATCATCCACCTAAGTTTGGAAACTCTTCCCCCTCTCTCCTCAAATTTCTCATGAAGCATTGACTACTTTCCTAAAATAATTCCTTAATTGAATTTCAATTTGAATTTGAAATTCAAATTAATCTTAATTGATAGACCTCCTATTTGGAAACTTTCCTTTTCTTACAAAATCTGAGATTTAATTCAGATTTTAATAAATCTTTGATTAGTGTTGTGGTCCCCACTCACTAATGACAATTAATCTCTTCCCTCTCTATATGTGGCTGGCCCTTCATGAGACTTTTCTCTCTCCTATTGCATTAATTGCTCCCCATTTAATTCTCCCTAAATTCCCTCTCATCCACTTTAATTCTCACAACTAGAATTTGAATTCAAATTCAAATTCATCCCTCCAATTTCACTTAATCTGAATTTAATTATATTGGCCACCTAAGCAAGTACTGGATCCCAAATATTTTCTCCCACAGCTGCCCACGGGATTCCCCACTAAAATCCCTTAGTTCCTCTGCAACCTGGAGAGGAAAGTCACCGATTTCCCCTCCTTCCACTTGCTGTCCAGAAATCTGGAATGGTTCGAAGTGCTGCCCTGAGATTTAGGACCTAGAAAGCTGCTGTCCAGGGCCTTCCGATTGCTGTCCAAGGAGTCCAAGTCAGGTTCACTTGTTGTCTACCACTCAGGAGCTGCCAAACTGCTGTCCAAAGTTGCTGTCCACATAGTTCAGCAGGCTCCCCTGCACCCCGCCTTCAACAGGAAGGCCCCCAACTGCTGCCAAGAACTCCTTAGTCATTCTAAATTGCTGTCCTAACTTTGGAGACTAATGATGTTGCTGATCTGAGGCTTCCAACTACTACCTAGTGCTTGATAATGGTGAACTCTTTCCCTTAGTCTCTTATCTTCATAGTTATCCTACTATGTGATTTAATTGATTCATAAGAAACTTATTAATTACTCTCCGCTAAAGCCTAGAAGTTGGAAGAGTTGAGTGAGGGATCATCTTGTAGTGACTAGTCTTATTGTTAGAGGGATTCATGGTTGAAACCTACCTCGCATGCAATGTTAAGAGTAATTGATTACTTTTGTGGTTTTAACTTTTATGTATGTGACTTAGCCTAAACTTATGACACCACGCTCGTGTTTTATCTCGTCGTTTTATCGCTTAAAAGCTTTTAAATAATATTGTTCTCTAGATCAAGCGTGCAAGTTCCTAATTCACCATCCATTCACATATGTTTCACATCATCTACCAATCTCCCTAACTCAGCTAACCTGCAGCCTCCATTCACTCGAAACCGCCAACAATCCCTCAACCTAATGATCCCATGATGAGGACATCGGAAGATCAATGGCTACGATCTAGAGTTTATTTCTTATTATTTTTTTTTATGTGTTTTATGTACTAGTTTATTTGATATTTCTGTTTTCCCATTGTACCGGGAGTTTAGTGAGTTGTGGCCAGGAGGGCATATTAGTCTTTTGAGTTTTCTTATTTGTGGAGGCCTATATATAGAGGCCTTAGGCTTTGTATTGGGATGATGATTAATATGAAATTTTCAGCATGTGCTTATGGATCTCTTTGTGAGTTCTAGGTTTTCTCTCTTTGGATGATTTCTTAGTTAGTACGTGAGAGGAGAGGTCCAAGTGGGGCAAAAGCAATACCCGTCAATCTTGATGGATTCCAAGGTTCGCGGTTCTCTTATCTTTCTTTTTCTTTTATTTTTCTTTTTGCATCGAATTCCCTTCCCAACCGTCTACTTCCATAGCTTCCACCGCCGGCCATTCTCACCACCCCAATTCTCTCCCAAATTCCTCCACCTCAAGCCCCTGTTTCCCCCAACCCGCCGGCTGCCTTGGCCTACCCAGTCGCCGGCCACCCCTCCCAAAGCCACCATCTCCACCACAGCCCATCCCCATCTCCACCCCCATGCCGCCGGCCACCTCTCCCTCTCCCATAGAATTTGAAATTCAAAATTCTAAGCTCATAAATACATTCCTAAAATAATCCTCCCAATTATGAAGGTTTATTAATTTGAATTCAATAGAATATTTGAATTCAAATAATTCCCTCCCTAATAAATTTCAATTAGGAAACCTCTCTAAAATTAATCAAATCTGAAATTAATTTCAGATTTGATTTCAATCAACAATTAATTCTCTTGGTCCACATACATTGAACCTAGACACCTTTGCCCCCTTCATGTGGCAGTCCCCCCCCCTCCCCTCTTCCCTTGATTTTACTTCTTTCCAAATTTGGGTTAAGGAGTTTGAGAGGGAAATCATTCAAATTCCGAATTCAAATTTTAGATTTGAAACCTTTCCTATTTGGCATGATTCATAATTGGAAAGTTTTAACTCTTCAATTCAAAATTCAAAACTAAATTAAGAGGAGTTATGAGTCATCAATTCCTCATAATTTAATTGGCTTCAATTAGGAAACTAATTAAAAACTCCCATGACTTTGAATTCAAATTTCAAATGCTATACTCTCTTGCTCAAATCTGAAAAGGGAATTCCGTAACTGCTGTCCAAGAAGTGCATCCCGTCAACCTAGCTGTCCTGCTTCTCCAAGTGGTGTTCCTGGCTGTCCATGTGATTACTACCTTGCCCCTCCAAGCCCTGACCAGTCAGAAGGAGGAAACCACTGAATTCCTCCACTACAGGCTGCTATCAAGGTTCCTGGACGGATTTGATCTGCTGTCCTAAATTTTGGGACATTGAAAACTGTTGTCCATCAATTCCAACTGAGGGAGATCAATAGTTTTGTTGCTGGCAATCCTCCAATTGCTGTCCAGAAGAATTCCAGCAGCAGAAACAGCTGTTCTGCTACCCAGAAGTCCTCCCGCTGCCGCCCCACTTCTCCAAACAGGATCTTGATCCCTGTCCAAAGAAAATTCAGTCACAAGAGACGATTGCCAGCTTGGGAAAACCTTCTATGTGTTGCTCCAAGTCCCAAGCCAGGATTCGGTGAACTCTCTCCCTTATTCTTTTATTCTCCTAGTTGCATCCAATTGTGGAATTAATTGATTCACTGGAATTGTGTTAGTCTTATCCGCTAAAGCCTAGCAAGATAAAGAGTTGAGTGTGGGACCCTTGCTTAGTGACAAATCTTATTGCTAGCATTGGAATTTATTGTTGAAAACCAGTCATGCATGCAACGTTAGATTAAGTTGGCTATTTACGATCTTAACTCCTATGCATGTGGTTTAGCCTAAGTTTGTCTTACCGCTCTCTGCGTCGTTTAAATTCACCATTAAGTTATAGTTATTTGTTCTAGGAATATTAAGCGTGCAAATTCCTTAAGCAATTCATCCATGCAATCATGTTTCATATAATCCCACTTCTCCTTTCCAACCACCTCCACATTGTGACCACCCAAGCTCAACTCCTCCATACTCTCTGACTCACCCCCCCCATCTCACTCTCTTACTCATCTTCTTTCTGCATTCCCTTTCTATCTCCTATCTCTCACTCCCTCCCTCTACCACTCTCTCAACTTCATCTTCCTTTCTCTCTCCCACTCTCAATCTCTCTCTAAAAATAGAAAACAAAATGACAAAATAATAAAAAAAAAAGCAAAGAAAATGAAAAAAAAAAGAATAAAAAGAAAATAAAAAGAGAATATATATATATATATATATATATATCATTTTTTATCCTCAACACTACTTCATGTGAAGGTACAACACTCACAACACTTAAAAAACTCAAAAATCCCGGTGGTAATGTGCACAATGCGACAAAAACTCATATGTGACATTAACGACGTAACGACTAAGCTTTGAACATGCTCTTCTTAGCATAGTGGGAAAAAAATTACCAGTTACAAGCAGGTAAATGAACACATATACACGCCTCTTTTGGCATGGTAGGATAGAAATCTCCAAGTGCAATTTCTCATGACACCAAACATGCATTCCTTTCTTGCATTAGTGGGCAAGCCTAGTACTCTCGATTATACCCTCTTACTTGAGAAAGATGCTGGAAAGGTGTCAAATTTTATATTAATGAAGGATCGAGCAGATAAAAAATGACTCATACACATTTTTCTTAGCATTGAGGGATAGAAAACCAGAACCATGATGCCTCATAAGAACACCCAAATATGTCTTTCATGGTATGATAGACAGACATAACACTCTTCCTTACACCCTCTACATAGGAAAGACGCCAGGAAGTTGCTAAAATTTATACTAAGCAATCTAACATTGAACATGACTTTAAATAATATATTAAAATAAAATATAGTTAAATAAAAAATAATAAAATGAACTTAAATCTTTGACTTAAAATTGAACTTATGCGAAACTTGTAACAAACTTGAAAAGCTCATTTGCAAGCACAAAACATCTGTGCCCCACATAAGAACATTTGCAAACTCCAAAAACCCACTCGATGAACTGAAATGGAATTAAAATGAACTTACTGCTTTCCTGTTTAAAGAAGAAAAAAATATCGTGTGGTTCTTGCTCATATTAATATAATGCCTGTATGGACAAACGTTGCCTCCATTAATAGATAAGGGCATTTGAAAATGAATCAATCCGCCTTCAGCACTACCAAATATGCATACACTCGCAAGAGGACACAATGTGTGCTCTCAAACACAAAAGAATGAAATTTTATGCATTTCAATGCTTGGATGAATGACCAAAATTCGAGCATTTAAAATTTTGAGCATATTTGAAAGATAAAATGTCCATACAAAGATATCAAATATGAGTATTTTTAAGATATTGCGCGCATCAAAATATAATTTTTAAAATTTGGGCACAAGCGCCTTGAGAAGAATGTCATTGTATTGAAAAATATGCAAACACCTCAAGAAGCATGGCACTGTCTCATAAAGCCTCATGAAGAGCCTAAAAGCCTTGAGAATTGTGTAGTAGCATCAAGACGCGCAAAGCAATGAATTGTAAAACTGTCCCAAAAAGCATGCTACCACCGATAAACAATTATGATCGGGGCCTCTCTAACAGAGTGGTTTTATTGTAGAAAGATATTATTAAATTACAATCATGATCGGAGCCCATATATTTCCCAATGACTAAAAAATCCTTGAAAAATAAACCATAAGATATACTTGATAGTACACAACCCTCGGTTAACAAAGGTCGACATGAATTTGTCTCATTTAATATACACACACCTCAAGTCTAGAAGATACATTTAAACAAAACAAACACATATACTTGATAGTAAGGGGTCTCAATTATTGACCCGACCCAATAACCCTACCCAAAAAATTTGGGTTCAGGTTGACCCATTAACAAACGGGTCTAGTTCGAGTTCTAGTTCAGGTCGACCCATTACAATTATCAAAGCTTTACAACTTATTATTAATTCCCCACACAATTCATGTTTCCTTATATGTTTCACATCAATCTGTGTCTTCAAATTAAAAAGGTTGCATCAACAAGGTACAAGAAGCTCTTGTAGAGGAAATTGAAAAACATCTTTCAGATGTATATGCGAAGTGTTAGGAGTCCCAAATATAGGTGGTTGGTAAGTAATGCAAGATAATGACGGGGAAACTAAATTTTGATGTGGATACGTTAAGATTTTACTATTCTCACAGTATAGGTTTGTGAAGCTTGATAATAAATCATTTACATTATATATTATAATCTGACAATATGAATATCTCATGCCTTGGGTATAAGACAAGAAGAAATCATTCACGTCATGCATATTAGATGGGATAATCTCAAGGAAATTCACAACAGGACAATAAATAAACCTTGCTATTTAATGAATAAGAAGAGAAATTGGACTCCAAGCAAGCTAGTTAATAAAAAAAGAATGGTAATTAAGAAGAAAACATTTCTTGCTAGATTAAATGATATGAAGATCTTGTTCAGTCTTTTTTTTTTTAAGCTACCGATGAATATTGGACTTTGGATTTCACTTTAGATAATAATAAAGCCAGGTCCAAACAATTGGGATAAAGCTATGATGATGGCTTTGATTTAAAGAGAATCTTCGGATATCAGTAAATCCAGAAACAACAAAAAGTCCAAAAGACGAATAAAAAAACTGAAAATGATTTTCTTGTTTCACTTGCTTAAATCTAGTAATAACTGCCTTCCTAGAGGCACTAAAGTACATCCTCCGAAGCATTTATTTTCAGCTGCAGTCACGGCGGATAGGAAATCCATTTTTACTAAAAACTTGATTGATTGCATGGCATTAAGGCTTCTTGGGCTTACCTGCAAAGCTCGAACTTGAAATGCCCTAGATGCATATGGAAGTGAACGGAGAAGCACCAACAAAAGTTGCACATGTTCAATGCGGTGACCAGAGTCATAAATTTTCAGGCCGACATCAGATGAAGGAACATCCATCTTATGAAAAGAAGAAGAAGTGATTTAGAATTATTGGATAATACCATTAAAAGGAGCATTAAGCAGCCTGAAAAATTCAAGTTTCACAATAGAGTAAAAAACCACGGTTGCATGGCCATGCTTACAAAATAACATGCAAGAGCTTACATTATTGTGTTGCCTTGGACATACTTAAGCTTTGTTATTTTGATGAAATCTGAAGATATGAACATGAAATAGGAAATAAATGAAACAATGAAAAGGACTTTACTGTACTCATTGTAAATATGTATTTTGATTCAAATGAAACCACCAACAGACAACCCCATGTTCCAACCATATCTTCAATCATGACTATAACTTTCAAATAAAAGGTAGAGTTCAAACAAAATTTTGGGTGAAGTTATCCTAACTAAATTTTAGACCAGAGCCTTCGAACATGCACTCACCTCAAAGTAAATCCAATAATTTTTAACATATTTACCAAAAATTTCATCAGATATCATTAAACAAGCCTTTTTTTTTCTAAGGTTCCTCTGGTTGCAAGTCTTTATTATCCACAACAGAAGAGAACTGTAAAAAACAAGACATCAATTATCAAAGCATCCCACATATTGTGAAAAAGCATACATCAATAAAGTAAGTGAAACTCCATGAAACTTTCTATTACCTACAGTCTTGTTCCAAATTCCAATTAGCAGGCTCAGTTTGATTTGTGACCTCAAATCAGCTAGTAATGCTTCCATCCATTAAACTATGGTCAACCAGGTCCTCTGATTTCTCCATGTAAACAATTAGGATCGCTTCCATCCTTTACACCCTCTCATAGCGGAAGACATTCACCACCAATCATAGGCCACTGGCAGCATTAAAACCCCACCTTCCATGCAACCCAAAACATAAGATATCTATGAACTTTCCTCTTTCAAAGGTTTTAGAGTTACTGTCTTCTATGCATGGAAAAAGTGGATGATATCTCCAGTGTGAGAGAAGCATGATCTTTTACTTAAATGAATAAAATCACCAGAACAAAATCGTTGAAACAGAATCACTAATAGTCAAGTAGTCAGCATCTGGGTCATTAGGTATTTTTAAAAACTCTTAGTTAGATAGGTTTCTTTTTTTTTTTTTTACTTTTTTTTATTTCCTATTTCCATATATATATATCTTTTAAATAGGGGTAGTTTGGTAATTAGTGGCCTGCCTCCTTGGCCTTAAACTTGCTTATAAAATGCCTTTTACCTTTGAAAGAGGGGACTTCGTTTTTAGATAAGTTTTCTAAAAATTGAAGAGAGGAAAGAGAGTTCCTATCCTTGGGGTGGATTTTCTTGAATCTTCGGAGAGGAAGGAGGGAGTGTAGTGGAATCCAGGATTCCGCCAAAATCATACCAGAAGCTTCTTCATCCTTTTTCACCTGGCAATCTTGGTGTACAAAACTACAGATTACTTCCAACCACTTAGGCCCAACTGTCGGATTACCTTGCGGCAGAATTCTATCAAATCTGTGGCACTACCTATAGGTTTTTCACCCTGTTTCTAGGCTCGGTTTCCAGAAAACCCACCAGCTTTTGGGAACTTGAACACCACTATTCAAGCATCCTCCTCCTCCATGGATTACACCAACACCAGGAAGCCATTCAGGTTTCAAGAAAGCCCAAGAACATCTAGTTGAAAGGAAGGGTCGTTTGATTACGCCAAGCCTACATTAGGTCTCTATTGTCCAGTTTCTTCCTTTCTAACATCTTATTTGGCCCTGAACATTCATCTACTGATTTTGTAATGTTCTATTTCAGGAACCAAGACCGTCCAAAGCCTTCACCAGCCGTTTTCCGTTACTGTCTTCATCCAGAAATCAGGTGCAGATGTTTTACTACAACAGAAACTAAATAAAGCAGCCAGCCATGGAATTCATTAACACAATTCCAAGCATACAGCATCATAGTTTGTTTTTTAATATATTTCTAAACTTTCTGTTTCTTTTCTGTTCTTCCTTCTGTTTATTTTCCATCTCTAGATCTTTATTGGGCTTTAAAGAGTGTTAGTTGGTTGCCAAGACTTATTGTAGGGTTTGAAAATTTTAGGAATTTGAGTGTGTTCTTTTCCATTGCTTTGTGAATTAATCTTGTCTCTTTCTTGTTTCTATCGGTGTCATGTCAGCTTGAACGTTATCCAACTTCAGCATTACAAGCAGCCAAGGCTTGTCCGAAATGACTAGTCATATTTCTCATAAATATTTATCTCTTCACACTTTTCATTGCATTTACATGATCATAACGAGAAGAAGGTCACATAATGTTTGAGAAAGTTATTTATGAAAGTGCATTTATCACAATTTTTCCGTGCAGCTATGAAGAACAGTACAAGTAGCCAGCAAATATCAATAGCATAGAGGAGAAGAGATAGTAACAGATATCATCTAAATACTACTGAATGCCCAGAAAAAAAAATTAATAGAAACATGAACAAGTAAAATGTTACCAAAGAAGTAAACAAGTATCATTAAAAAAAAAAGCCGGATCATATAGAGGAATGATGGAGAAACAAAAGATGTAACCAACGAATAAACACATAATCTCAGGGAACACAAAAACCAAAAGAAAAAGTTAAAAAAGCTGTGTCGTGTGATGAAGTGAAAAAGGATAGGTTAACACATTTACAATTTAAGAAGTCCTCAATATGTGTGCATATATAAGCTTCTCTGTGCGACAAGTTACACAAAGAATCTGTCACGAACACTAAACATAACAACAAACACCAAATAAAAGAAGGCAATATATTAAAGACAGTGTTAAGCTGAAAAAGATTTATTATCCAAAAGAGAATAATGAAGAGTACGAAAAAGTAAATTCTCAAACAAAGATGGATAAATACTCAATAACAAGATCAAATATGCAAGAACCGGGAAAAAGAAATGACCTTAAAGGTTTATCATTTCAGGGAACTTAAGAAAAAAAAAAGCATAAAAAAGTTCTTAAAAAAAACGTGAAACTATGATAAGATGACAAACGATGGCTGAGAACATTTAATAATTCCGAACTTGGATGCTTCTACTAAATCGAAAAAACTGGAAAAAAAATTTACAACGAAGTATGTGAAACTATGGTCCAATGAAACAAAAAGTGCATGCTCAAAGGTTTTTTAACCCCATTGCTGCTGGTGCGTGCTAGTAAAAGCATAGGCAAAGGATGTTCCCTATTTAAACTTGGTCCTGACGCAATTCATAGATGATACTTGAATAAAGGAATGAAGCTAGCTCTAGATGGGCACAGTACAGATAAATAGGCGGGGACATCACAACAGAACAAAATATAATATTGCAGTACAAGCTTTACCACAGATAAAACATCAAACTGTAAAATAATCGTAGCAAGGAATTTATATATTGAATTAAATAAGCATGAAGTAACTAAAAGAAATTCAATTTGAAAGGACCCTACGCAGAACCATGAAAATATAAATATTTGTAACCTTACCACGGCAGATAGCAAGGCCACGTAGGTATTGTTCGTCATAAGCCTGAATGGTGCTGCTTGAAAAGCCTTATGAAACGCAAATAATAAAAGAGAGATCATGTCACCAGATATTACACTGCCTAATCCACTACTTTGTGTTTTGTCGGGTAAATTTGAAAGGATATGACTCTGTTCAATTTTCAAATAACCAGATGAGACAATGGCACCCAAAAGCTTGATTATTCCAACAACAATACCATCCCCATTGTCAATGTTATGTGAATTAAATATAAAAACACTTTCAGAAGTTACTGACAAACTATTGCTGCGTATTGCGTTAGATATCTGACTCTCAGATGTCCTTGAGCCTTCTATATTTGTTTCAAGGGGACACTTAATATCATTGCCGTAACTATTCAAACCACGATGAATGTGCTTTTCATGCAAGTCCGTTTCCTTCTGCTTCAATGAATCAAGTTTATCATAATCAATCACTGGTTTTTCAAGGCTCTCTTCGCCTCCACCATTCTCAAAAGCAGATTGGACAGAGGCCTTATCGGCGTTTTGAAAGCTTGATTTATCTGGAAGTTTATCATCATCTTTAATCTTTGTTTCTCTCTGTAGAAGAAAAATAAAGGCATCTATACCTCCACAAGAAATAAATGATTGTGCATATGCATCCGCCCTAGCAGAGTTTGGCTGCACAACCAATCTATATATAAGATGCAACACTCTTACAACCTGCAGAGAAGTAAAAAAAAAATTAAGATAAAAAAATCTAATGTAAGAGACCATTAAACATCCAACAATTTAGATGTTTTTATTCTTTTTTCTTTCGCATCCATATACATACTATCAAGAGAAGATATGTAAAATACTTCATATCATAACCCAGGTATATGTCTCAACAAACTCAATGCATATAGTGTAAAAACTTACCATAGAACAATTACAGCTTCAAGCATTACACACAGGAAAAAGTGCAAATCAGCAAACAGTAGTACTAAGACAATAATGTTCCAGGATCTAAATAGCAAAATGCTTAAGCAATATTATCCTACTCAGAAAAAAAAAAGGTGGAACCTTGGTATGGTAAATGAGAAGTGCTTAGGCTCAACTTTACTCAGAAAAGATGCTTCGCTAGAACACCAACAGATATAACAAGTTAAACTTCTATCAAGCCACAAAGAAAATAACAAATGAGGACCAAATAACTTTTTCATCTGTGCTTTGGAAGTTATTAAAGAAGACAATACAATTCATTTTCATTATAAATAACACTAGATGAAGAGAACATGATAAAGACAGCAGCAGACTAGAAGAAATGACCAGTGTAAAGTTTTATTATTATATTATTATTATTATTGATAAGCTCGGTAAATCCCTTCTTCTTGAATGAAGAAAATAAACAATTACAAAGTATCAGGATTAAGAAAGAAGCCTTGGAAATTAGAATGAGAAGAGAGGATAGTACAAAATGAGATATTTTACTATTGAGATTTATTCACTTGTTTTATGACCGGAAAAAAAAAGGATGAAAAGTTGTACATTAAAAGGTAGAGAAATTTATCAAGGAAAGAAGTAAATCAGAAAGCCGATCTTCAATTCTAAAATTCATAATTAATACACAATATATTGTTCAAGTATTATTTGTTTGTTATAGATTTAAAATTGTTGCCCAAAAATTATTGAATTGTTGTAGATGGAAAGTTGTTGTTAACGAACTGTTGGGCAGCAACAAATAAAAAAGTGTAGGCCACAAATTCAGGATTATTTCAATACTATCTCAAACTAGGTTGTCTATATTAATCATGCCTAAGTTGCTGATTGGAAAATCAAAAATCATAATGGGTAAACCATTCTTGATGCTATACAAGTAATTTGAGAGTTTATTGAAACATAATTTAGTTGGGCTAATTTATTTCAAAATGTTTTGTGATGAAACGTAGAACTATCTCAATGTATTTAATGGCAGTCTAATTGTTACAGTACACTATTAAAAAAGTTTTCGATTGATAGTTTAGTTCTTTTAATAATATCTTTAACCACATTCCTTCACAAATGCCAAGTGCCAGCACCATTTATTCAAAACTGCTCCTTAACACCATATACGATT
This sequence comes from Dendrobium nobile, assembly GCA_022539455.1. Classification (NCBI taxonomy): domain Eukaryota; kingdom Viridiplantae; phylum Streptophyta; class Magnoliopsida; order Asparagales; family Orchidaceae; genus Dendrobium; species Dendrobium nobile. The sequence goes on from CM039736.1 coordinate 79,964,922, forward strand.
TTTTTTCTTTTTGTAACCAAGTTTTCTCATGCATAAGTAATACAGTAAGAAGTGGATATTTGGTCCATTGCATCAACATCTATGAATTTTTTTATTTCCTTATTAGAAGACATTTTATATAATAGGCCATTCCCTGGTATCATTTGAGATAGTTTTAAGCATAGTTAATAGATTTTGTGTGGTATTTGGTAAGATTGTTCATGTATTAACTCACAACACTAAATGGGAACCAAATACCAGATTAAGTGACAGAGGCGGATGAGTTTACCTACAAAATGTTGATAACTACCTTTAGCAACAAGTATATTGTCAATGGTGATCCCCAAGCCCACCCCGCTTCCACACCCCCACCCCACTTCCATGCACACCAAAGTTTTTGGCAGCTTACATCCAAAAATTTTTATGTCTTAATATAGATCAAAAATATACTCTGAAAAATAAAAACACGTTATTTTGATCATATCAATTCCATACCAAGAAAGGATTTTAGATTTCCAAAATCTTTTAACTCAAACTTTCTTGCTCGAAAATCTCTTAATCCAGTGAGCTCTTTACCAAAATCACTTGTCAATACAATATCATCTACATATAAACAAAATCACATTTTTTCCCCCTTAGGTGATCACTTGACAAAAAGAGTGTGATTAACTTGAGATTGAGTGCACCCACACTTTCAAAATATTCAAATAATTTGGCCAACTAGGCACAAGGGGACTATTTGAGGCCATAGAAAGAATTTTGGAGTCTGCATGCCTTACCGTTGTTCCACTGATTTTCCAATCCAAAGGGGATCTCCATATGAAACTCCTCCTCAAGGTCCCATTATGAAAAGCATTGTTCTTGTCGATTAAATGTGAAGGGCCAATCAAAATTTGCCACAAAGAGTGCAAAACTCAAATTGTGCTGAGTTTAGCAATGCGAAAGAAAATTTCTTGGTAGTCAATATCATATGATTTGTGTAGCCGTTGCAAGAATAATGGCTTTAAATTTATCTGTGCTCTCACCAACTTTATATTTGACTATAAAGATCCACTTGCATGCAATTGATTTTTTTTTTTTTTTTTTTATGAGGTTCATAAACTTCTCACACACCATTTTATCCAAAGCATGAATTTTTTTCATAAATTTTTCAACTCAAGAATTTTAAGAGCTTCTTGAGCATTGTTTCGATTTTATATTTCATTAAGAGATGTGGCAAAGTATGAAATCAAGTGAAAGCTTTTAAGTCATGAAATTACAAATTGGATGTTTCGTGCATGACCTCATCCCATTCCTTCAGGCAATAAGATAGTTGAGATTAGTATCACCGTCTATAAATTTAGGGTTCATTTGGAGCATCAGTCTCGTTACTTCACTTTTCATACAGTAAGCACAATTGATGTGAAACTACTAGGAGTTCCAATTAGAAATTAGAAAGAAAGTTGGTTAAAGTATTGCTCATTTAAATTTAATGCCAGCACATAAAAGTGAGTTGAGACTTTTGAAATTTTTAACTTGCTTAGGCCAAAGACGTGCAATAGAACATAACCGAGACATTTCTTTCAAAGTTCAAGGTAATTTAAATGTAACGTACAATTAACAAAAATCCAACGCTTAACAATGAGAGGTTCACCTCAAGGGCCGTCTCACTCAATTATTTGGAGGCTTTTAGCGGAGAAAGATGACCCATATGATGAAGGATATTACCACTAGAGAGAAGGCGCCGAAGAACTTCGTTGGTGGAGAGGCAGCTGGTGGAGATGGAGGTAGTGGGTGGCCGACGATGCTCCAATTGAAGTTTGAACGTTGGCGGTCGATGACGCTTGCAAGAGTAGGGACAACTCGCTCCAAATAATCTCCAACGGTGGCGTCGTCTTCAAACCCCACGTCGAAAAACGGAGATCTTAGGATGTTGAGGCTTCCTTCGGCGTTGAATACAAGGCCCCACTCAAATTCGGGATTCGCCATGCCTTCTTGAAGTGGTGGGGGAGAGCGTCATCGTCTTCTCTTGACGTCAAGTGTGATGAGCATCCAAAATTCCCAAGGAAGGGAGTATGGAGAGGGGCGGCTAAGGTAGAGAGAGAGGGGGTGGGTGACTTGGGTGAGGAGCATTAGGTTAGGGGGAGAGTGAAAGAGATTTACTCAAATCTGAAATTAACTTCAGAATTTGAGTAAATTAGGAGGGAATTAATTTGAAATTGATTTCAAATTTCAAATAGAGATGAGGGGAATTAATGGGCATTCAATGGGGCCCATCAAGAGGGGGGCCGGCGGGTGCTAGAGAGAGAGGAGGGAGGGAGTTATTTTAAAAACCTGAAATTAATTTCAGGTTTTGAGAGAAATAGGGGGGAAAATTCATTTGAAATTGATTCAAATTAACGTGTCATCAATGCATTAATTGGTGGCATGAATGGGGCTCCATCCATGGTGAGGCCGGCGGCTTCTAGAGGGGGGGAATTGGTGTGGGAGCAATTGAATAGTTTCCAAATTGGCACATAAGGTTTAGGAAAGATTATGACGAAATCCGTTTGAATTTGAATTTCATCATGATGTGGATTTAAATACTTTCCTAATTAGGAATTTCCAAAATTGGAAAGTTTCGAAATTCGAATTTTGAATTTTCAAAATTGGAACAGGTGGGGGATGGGGAAGGAGGCCATCAGTTGGGTGGCTTGGGGATGGGTAGTGGTGGTGGGGTGGCCGGCGGCCAAGAGGGGGGCTAGGGCCGGCGGGTTGGGGAGAGGAAGAAGAGTGGGATGATGGGGGATAGACCACGAGTCACGGACTCTTCCAATGACTGGTGGGTATTGCTTTTGCCCTCACCTTGGGCTCTTGTTCTCCTCTCTAGTGCACCACAAGAAGAAGAAGAAAATAACAAAACAAGATTTCATTCAAAATATTCATTAACCCCAATACAACATATGAGACCACTATATATAGGTCTCAACTCATGAAAAAGAAAAGTACAACAATGCCCTCTGGGCTACGATAACAAAGTAACTCCCCACAGGGGTAAAAACGAAAAAAAATAGTAAATACTAAATAATGCATCATGACATCTGAATCAAAAGTAGAGGCACTGAATCGTGGCCGTTGATCTGCGATTCCGCCGTCGATAAACCTGTCGGTAGCGTCTGTCAATGTTCTCATCAACAATCTTATTTGGCTATAGCTAATTCATTGTTTTTCAAATATTTATGTGGTAAGAGGCAAATTTTTACATTCAAATATGCTAGAATGAGGTAGATATATGAAAGCTATTGTTAGACTCCTTCAAAAGAGAAAAAAATTATATCATCCACAATGATTTAAAAAAAAATACTGATGTAAAACAAACATGTGAAGAGTTGCTTTGAGATTGTAACAATAAAGATTGAATTTGCGCATTGCTAATTAGTAACTCATGCTTCAATCAAGTTAAATTCTTAGAACTTTTCGTTGGAATATTAGATAATGGTAAGCCGTTACAAGAGGTTAGCAAGACCGTTGCAATAACAACAAAAATTAAATAGTACTAATAGCAAGTAATCAAGAATCCACAGCGTAACATCAAGACATGGTCACTTAGAGTTCCTACTCACTCAATCACTCTTAAGCTTTAGCGGATGAAGACGAAGCATACGATGAGAGAAACTGCCACTAAGAAGATGGTACCGAAGGTCTTTGTTGATGGAGAGGCAGCCACGGACGGAGAAGGGTAGATCTCCCAATGAGAAGCCAAGGCGTCTTAGGTTTTTAGAGATCGATCGTCTCCGCTAAGCAATAGAGGATGTGCTTGACGTATCTTTCCACCGTTTCGTCGTATTCCCAGTCAGGCTCATAGAAGGGGGAGAGGAGGATGTCGATTTCCCCTCGATCGTTGTAAGCGAAGCCGTGATCGACCTCGGGATCGGCCATGCACCATAAGCATGAGGAGGAGAGAACACAAGGAGGAAGACAAAAAGAGAGAAAAGGGTGGTAGAGAGGGAGGCCGGCGGCTTGAATAGGAGGGAGAGAGGTGGGGACGGCTTGGAGAAGTGGGGAGGAGGCTAGGTTTTGAAAGAGCTTAGGTTAGGTTAGGGTGGGGGTGTGGTTTAATCTAAAATTAATCTCAGATTTTGATTAAATTTGGAGGGAAATAATTTGAAATTTGATTTCAAATTAATTGTAATTAAGGCATTGATTGAGGATTAATGGGGGGAAGCCATAGATGGGGCCGGCGGCATGGAAAGAGAGGGGGAAGGGGATTATGGGGGAGTTAAGCTCTTTCCAAACAAGATATGATAACTAGGTGGGAAAATAATGAATCCTCCAAAATTAAATTTCAAATGGATTCAAATTTTGAAAACTTCCCTTTTTTAGATTTCGCAAATAAAAAAAGTTTTGAATTTCAAAATTCAAATAATTTCTTCCTTTAATGCTAGATCTAAATTAGGGAGTCATTATGATTATTGAAAGTGGGAAAGGGGGATTTTCCGTCGGGTTGAGGAGGGTTTGGATGGTGGTTGGACTTGGGGTGGTGGAGCTAGAGGATGAAGTGGGTGGGAGAGATTAAGCAACCGGTGGAGGTGGACTTGGAAGGGGACGGTGGGTGGAGAAGGGAAGGAGGATGGGGGAAACACAAATAAAAATATAAAAGAAGAAATTACCACGAGCCGTGGACTCTTCCAACGACTGGTGGGCCTTGCACTTGCTCACCTCGAGCTCTCTCCCTTCTCTCTAGTGATCACACAAGAAGAAGAAGAAACACAAGATATTTTTATTAAACATTCATCATCCCATTACAACACATAGGGCCGCTATATATAGGCCTCTAACATGAAAAGAAAAAGTACAAACTTGCCCTCCAGGCTACAATGACGAACACTCCCCATAGGGGTAAAATCGAAAAACAACAAAACTAAATAAAACAAAATGCATACGACAAGACAAGATAAAACATAAAGCGTCAAAAGTAAAGACGTTGAATCGTAGCCGCCGATCTACGATTCCGTCGCCGGTACACATGTCTGAATCTCTGAGCGATGTCCTCATCAAATACTTTCTCCATATTAATTCTATAGCAGCTTTTGCAACCAACTTCAGCTGCATCAAATGAACCCTTATTCTCACCAATTTGTGCTTCATTGGTCCATAAATCATACTCAGGTTCTTGGGTGTGCTGAAGATAAAATGATTACTCCCCTTTTTCATTTTTCTTTTTCACTCCTGGCACAGACACGAAGCTCATTCTGAAAATGTTGGGTGTACGCAAGTAATGAGAGAGTTTGAGCAAATGTTTTGGGAAAGTCATCTCCTTGTACCCGCATCAAGCCTAATTTTTTTCTTACTTCAATAATTTCATTCCTTGCACTATTATTTGAAAATGTTAATGTTGACTTAATAAGATATTTTGACTTCGATCAGAGAACGGCATGTCGAAAATCGAATTTATGCAAATTAAATTCAACAACTCCTTGGCATTATGTGCTTCCAATTCTTCATTAAATCTCTTAAATTATTTTGACCATGTTATTGCCAGTTTGGTTATATTTCATAGAACGAATGCAAGTTGTTGAATTAATTAGTGATTGTGATCAGTGAATTTCTAATTTCATTTGTGTAAATCATACTACGCATCATATTAGTTGTATTAGGAGACTCTAATCAAGAGTCATCTTGCATCAATTGCTTTCTAAACATTACAAAAAAATAGCATCAAATAGCATAAACAAATAACTGCAAACCAAAAGAACAAATTCGGAAATGATTAACACAATACCTGATTTGATTGTGGACATTCAATTAGAAAGCTGATTAAACATCTCATATCAGCAGTAGCCATTGAGGATGGTGCAGCCCCAATCAAAAGTTCAATGACTACCATAAGCTCATCTACTAGTAGATTAACTTCGCCGGCATGCCTAGTTTCTAGATTATTAGGAAATGAGTCAAACATTTCCACTTCAGGGACCACCCAGTAGCATCGTCTGCATCCATCAAGAAGAAGTTGTAGGGCATTGGCATCACGCATTGCTAAAGACTCAATAAACACCATGTCTGCAAGTGATGATAGAAGCTTTTTTTGTAAGCCATATTTGCACAAGCTCCATGGTTTCAAATCCAAGAGGAGAGTACTAAAAAGTTGCACCTTTAGCGAATGATTATTTTTGTCAGCCTGACAGAGACATATAACAGCAGCAAGGAGTTCTTCATCATAAAGCACATTTTGCTTCCTAAGTTCCAAAACAGAAATAGATTGCAGTAGATGATAGAGAATTCTCAACAAGATCTCTGGCGCCCAACTACGACATATTTCCTCCCTGTTTCCAGTATGTTGGATGGCAATGGTGATAATTCTTAGTATGGAGCCTGAAATTGAAGCACACCCAAGAGATAAAGAAAAGTCACCAAGGATGGGATCAAGGCTATCCATCTTCACATGGCTTATGGTCAGTGGAAGTAAAGCCATTGGACCACCATAAGCAAGAGCCCATAAAGATTCATATATGCGAACTCGAGTTGCAACATGAACTTGACCGAGAACTTCAGCAGGTCTTCGGTGTATACCTGAAAAATTAGAACAATGTATTGAAATAATTCTATTGGATGATTATCATGTCATTTTCAATCTTTATTCAAACTAAGCCAACTTTTCTTAATCCTTATTGCAATTTTTTTAAAAGCATAATTTATTAACTAGAAAAATGATATGAGTACAACAAAAACAATTATCAAGAATTGCTAGGAAAAAAAAAGGAAAATAACTAAGGCAATATAAACAAATTATGATAGATAAGGATGAAAATCAGACGGACCGTGAAAACTACAAAAGACACTAATTTTGAGTCTTGCTTGAGACCTAGTGAATATAACAATGTCAATAATTTTTTTTTCCAGTTTCTGCATCATCTGGTAAAGTAGTAACACTCTGAATGCTCCCATCTAAATTAAGGTGCTGATAATCATAACCATTGATGTCTTCACTAATTGGCAGGAGATAACGTACTTCAAGAATAGGCAACTTAGTATCAATGATATTACTTGCATATGGTGCACTGATCAACTCTATGGGACTAGCAAGGGTATGCACAAGAGTCTAACTCCAAAGGAGAGTCTAAAAATAGTCCCGAGTCTAAAGTGCAGGCCTAATCCATGAAGGAGCAACACCACCATAGTGGTACGTGGTTGATTTTAAACATTAGATTATTCCTCTAGCAACAGATGATTAGATTTTCTCATATCAGGATGCATCTTGAAATATTAAGAAAACCTATGCCCAACACTTATGCAGTATAAGCAATAAAACGGGATGTATTTAAAATAACTAAATAATTAAAATTAAAAAAAGCAATAAAACGGGATGCATTTAAATTCAAGCCTTTTTTAATGTCCATACGAAGAAGAGACAATTGGCACACTGATGGGGACATCAGATTTCGACACGTGTATGATCGCTGGCGGCGCAGATCGACGGCTACGATCCAGAGCCTCTATTTCTGATTTATTTACAGCTTATTTCATATTTATTTTAGTTTTCTTAGTTTGCCCCTGAGGGCATTGTTTTGCTTATGTAGCCCAGAGAGCATTTCTGTCTTTTCAGCTTTTATTTTTGGGCCTCCTTATATGAGGCATCATGTATTGGAATGATTTAGTTTTTTTATGAAATGAAATTTACTACTTGTTCTCTTTGTGAGTTCCTCCCTCCAAGATCTCTTAGTGAGTTCGCCCGAGAAGATTAGATTTCTATGTGAGTTCTAATTCTCGTGCTTGATAATCTTGTGGAAATTCAAAGAGAAGATATTTGAGGTTAGTAAATTTGTAGTCGTTTGAATCCCTTGAATCTTTCCTCTTCCTCCCCTTGCAATTGCCACCGCTCAGCCCCAAGCCACCAAAGCCGTCAGGCACCTGGCTGCCGACCGCCGACCAGTCCACCCTCCAGCCCTTGGGCCGCCGGCCTGGTGCTCTCCTCGTGCAGCCACCCCACCACCCCCCCTGCTGCTCCCAACCACACGGCTAAACAGCCAAGCCGTGAGCCTCCAGCCCACCGTTTCCCTGCAACTCCCTTGCCGTCGGACCTCCATGCCTTGCCCAAACCGTGAATTCCAATTCCTGGTGACTTAATTAATTGCCTAATCAAGAATTCTTCTTAAGGCAAGGTAATTAATGATACTTAGAGATATTTTGAAATTTGAATTCGTTTCCCTCTCATATTAAACCAAATTGGGAAGTTAATTAAGTCCCAAATAAAACTGAAATTATAATTTCAGAATTTGATTAGGATTTAATTACTTAACCATGGGCCCCACCTAATGAAAATTAATTTCCCCTCTCCTCTCTACATGGCCGGCCAACCCCTTCCCTTTTCCCCTTTTTAATTTTCTTTAATATCTCTTTAACCCCTTCCCTCCTAATCTTAATTTCAATTTCAAATTCTGAAATTAAAATTAGAAGGGTGCCAATTCCGGAAATCTGAAATCAATTTCAGAATTCTAGCTTTTATCCCCCACAACTCTACCCGCCCCTACCCCCTCTCCTACCCGTGACTCCCCTCCCTCCACGGGCTCACGTTTTGCCCTCTCCTCTTTCCTCTTTGTCCTCATTCCCCTTTCCCACCATGCATGGCGGACCCCGAGCTTGAATGGGGACTTGTGTTCGACGCTCACGGCAACCTCGACATCCATCGATCACCGTTCTTCGACGCGGGATTTGAGTCCGACGAAGATACTGTTGGAGTCTACTTGGATCGAATCCTACCGACGCTCATACACGTCATCGACAAACAACGCCCAGACTCCGAGTGGATCATTGACGGCAGTCCAACCGCTCCTTCGAACCCAGCTTCCTTCCCAGCGACAAGTCCTCTCAAGATCACTTGTCTATTAGTGGCGTCGCTAAGTCTACTTTCGATTCTCTTCCGCTAGCCACCACTTTCAAAACGAGTGACGGATCTCAAGGTGAACAATCTAGATTTAAAATTTGGGGCTTCGTTATCATTAGCTATTTGCATTATTTAAATGTTTAGTTGTTATTTTGCAAGTTACCGTAATCTCTACATGTAATCTATTGCCCTTACTAAATCTCACATTAACTTCTTAATTCAATCTTGAGCAAGCAAAGATTTATTTTTAGCAAGATTAATTTCATCACCTTTATTAATTTCGCCAAGGCAATTCTTGTTCATCGCATATTGTTTCACATCACACACCCTTTTCAAATAGAAAAGTAATGTCCAATTCAACCAAGACTTTGGATATAAAGGGCCCATAAAGACAGTTGTGGTGCCCAGTTGCACAGATCTATCAGATATATAACACATGGCATATAAAATGGATTGGCTTAAGCAATGTAGACGAAACAGAGGGAATACAACCAAAATAGGATTATAAGTAGCTCCCCATAAGAGTTAAATGGGTAAACAATTTTAGCGTTTACATCGAATAGTCATTAACATAATAGGCTCGTCAAAACAGGTGGCAGCGATAGAGATCGAATTGTTGATTCAACCAAAACCATAATAGCAACCAATGTCCAAGAAGAAAGAGGTCATATGTTGAAAACATAACAACTAAGAAAGAAAGATGATAGGAGAAAGCTTCTAATAGAAAGTTAGAAAAGTATTAATAGTACCATCCAAAAACCAAAGGAAGTGATTGAGCAAAAAGTCAAAAGTGAGAGAAAGGACATATGTCCAAAGCTCGAAAAAGTTAGGAGGCCATAAGAGGACTATCCTAACTACAGGAAGAACCAAGCTCAAAATCCCAAACTAAGTGCATGACAAACGAGATGCTAACACCATGAGGCGTTCATTCCAAAGAAAAATTGAGTATATTGTGCACACAGCCCGAGATGAGGAGAAATTTTTGAGTTATGGAGAAGCAAACACAAGCGAGAAGAAGTGCATGTGGTGATGTGAGTAGAATGTGCGAGCCTAATGCTGGATGGCAAAGCCACTTGCAGTCAAGAGCTGAGGGACAGGAAAGAGCTTGTGCGACAAATGTCAGATGTGAACTATTTTCATTTATGCATTTTTTATTTTTATTTTTTAAGTAAAATGATATATTATCATTCAATGAAAAGAATACAGCAAGAAGCAATAATAAATCAATACTAGATAAAATGAAAACTAAAAATAAATAAAACGATCAGGCCTACATAAGAGAAAAAAAAAGGATATATTAGAATCGTCAAACTTTGAGCCTGATATATTTTGAAGAGTGACTTTATACTTGCTTACTATTTATGCATCTCTGAATATATAGAAGGCCAAACTTCTTGCCTACAAACTCCTTTTTACTTGAAATGCTAACATCATAGGCAATAAAAAGAGAGTTAAGATCACCCATCTTCCTGGAATCAAAGTGATGGACCAGCTGATTTGATTGTTAGGGAATTAAGAAGTTTCATAATCAAGAGGGAGTTGTTTAGGAAGGTTCTTAATCAAAGGGGATTAACTAAGAGTTGTTTCCTAATTGAAAATTTGGGGGCAGATTTGGAGGAGATTAATTATGAAATATTTTCTAATTGAATAGGGCTTATTTGGAGGAGATTAATTAGGAAATGTTTCCTAATTGAAGACGACATATTTACGTGTTGATTTGAGAGCTGATTTGGAATGAAAATAATCAAGGAAATATGAGGGAATTGGGGGAAGGCTGTTTGGGTATTTACTGTTTATTGTTTGCTTTAAATAGGCGATTTTCCTAGGGTTAGGGATAGGTTTTGTTTGCTGAAATCATAGTTTAAAATTGCGCAATCAGAGGCACGACTCTACGCAATTCTGAGCAAAATCGCCTCATTGCCTAAGCAATTCTGGTTCCTCATGAGGCGTACGCCTCTTCCACTGTGAGGCACGCCTAAAGGCGGAATTGCGCAATTCCGTGTGAGGCGCACGCCTCTAAAAACCGGGACCCACACACTTAAGTGAAATAAGCTTCTTCCTCCCCTTTCATACAGCCTACCCGAAACCAAGCAGGAAAAAAAACCCGCACGTCCGCTAGGCCTCCCTTCCCGCATGTCCGCTCAGCCTCCCTTCCCGCCGGCGCTGCCTCACTCCGACGAGCTTGAAGTGTCCGGCCGCCCTCTAGGAGAAGTCTACAAATGATTTTAGGTATTTTTTTAAGTTCAACAAAAGATTTTTCAAATGAAATAAAATCTATGGTTTTAATTTTTTTGAGATTTTTTTTTTATTTTGCATTTGTGCTTAAGGAAATATGGTAAGGGGCGAGGAGAAGTCTAATACATCATTGAGGCGTGATTCTTATTGGAAGTACAGTGTACAAGTTGATGTAGGAGGCGGCGAGAAGACGTATGTTTATTTAAAATGCAATTTTTGTGATAAAGTGGTGAAGGGAGGAGTAAGAACAAGTGGGCACATCCACTACCACACCACGCGCATCCACTAACTCTGCAGCACAACATCCAAATAAAGATATTCCACAACTTCTTATATGCTATTACATTATATTTATATCAAGTGAGCAAGTAACATGATAATGATCATTTTTCTTGAACAGGGAAGAGAAAAGTGAGTCACATTGAAGATGATGAAGATATGGCATTCATAGATACAATTGGAGAAGAAGATTCACTGGAAGAATCATTTAGTGATGAGACATAATTGGATTATATATGTTCCATCTTATTTGTACTTTGGGAGTTTTGATAGACTATAATTTTGTGGTTTTGTACTTTGGATCATGATTTTATTGCATCTCTTTTCTTAATTTTCACTAATTCCACTTGTCATTTTGATGTTTTTATTGTATGATAAAATCTTGCTATTATTTACCTGCTAAAACCCTTAAATTCTCATTTAAACAATTCTGCGTCCGTGAGCATTACGCCTCGCCTCACGGACGAAAAACGCCTCGAGGCTTATTTATGCAATTTTAAACCTTGCCTGAAATTAGATTGTTCTTAAAGTGTTTGGGCTCTAGCCGGCGGCTATAAATTTGTGAGAGCTAGATCTTCCTCTCCAATTGAAGATCCATTTGTATCTTGTCTTTTCTTTCATAAAACTTTCAATTAAAAAAGAGTTTGTGTTTTATTCTTGATTTTCTTGTTGTTGGTTTTCTGAAATTACTGAAATCAGATTTCAGCCAATGCTTTTTCTAAATTTCGGCAAGCACTTCCTTACACAAATAGAACAGCATAAGCAATAACCCCATAAGGGACATGATCACTTATCATGTGAGTATAAGTAAAGATTGGGATAGCAACTCCAAAAGGCACTGATTATAAAACAGAATCCAAAATATATTTCAAGTTTTGAGTATAGGCCATATTAGCAGAAGATGAAACTGCCACCATTGCATTGGAATATTTGATTATTTTATATGATGGATTCTCACTGCTACGATTATTAGGTTTTACAACTCTAGGTGTGCCCTAAATCATCCTGAGAAGTTGTGACCAAATATTTTGTAGGGCGAGGTTTTCAAACTCAACCTTCTGAGAATAGCTATTAGATATATAACCAATTTAAATTTATTTCTAACCAGAATCCTAGCCATTAACGGCAGACAAGTAGTGGCAACATCAATCTAAATCGATTTGCCAAAACTTGAACCAAGTACAAAATGGATTGATCAAAAAAGTAAATCTGTAAATGAGGGCACCCGGAAATTCTAACAATATTCCATATAGAATTTGCACTTCATATTTCCAAAATTTTAAATAAATCACCCCTAACTCTTTAATCGATATGAAATATAAGCATTACGACTTTTTTTAAGAACCCTTTCAATAAACTATCAACACTCTAGTGTACCAGGCACAATTTTCAAGACATTGAATGATGATCCATTGATGGAAGTAAAACTTATAAACATATGCAAGTAATCCTTAAAATAGGAACTCGAGAAAATAAAAGGTGTAGAATTATAAGCATTGGAGTGCTCTGTTGAGATTGAACCTTAGCCTATCTAGGTTCAGTTTGACCAGTTTAATAAATAAGTAGGATTCCGGTCGTGCATCCCGACCCGTTTATTAAACGGATCAAGTTTGGATTGACCCAACAACCCAATTTTGATCGAAAAAAGACCTGTTTAATATTTGTTCCTTAATTTTTTTTATTTGTTTGTACAATGTTCTCTTTTTTTATCAATTAACTTAAATTTTATGATTAAAAAGTTAATAAAAATACTTTTTTAAAATTAAAATGGGTTATTGGCTCATGTTTGGGTTGACCAGATTCAGGTCGGGTTAAGTTTGGGTCGAACCCGAACCCGACCCGGTTTGACACCCCTAATAGTAAGATCATCATGAAAAGAGTTGGGTGTAATATACTTCTAATGATAATATTATAATGATATGATAATGATCAATTAACCTAGTTGAGAAGTCTCCAACCAAATATAAGTCTAACATGAATCTAGAGAGCCTACATAGGATGGGAATGTTCTAAAGTCTCTTCTTCAATGAAAATAAGTGCTAGTTTGCCTTGAAAAGTAACTAATTTCTCATGTTAAGGTGGAACAGTCTTGCTAAAAGAATAAGGGGAAATGATTATAAGAGGACCGCTTAAAACCAGAAGGCTTTAGAGCACACAAAAGAGCTTCATCAAAGGACAACACAAAGGGGACGTTGTTAGGTGTGACAATGAGCTTGATTCGAGAGTTGATTGCATAGCCTTCCTCAAATTAAGATTACCTCAAAAAGAATTCTAATTGTTTATCTTCCGGATCATAGTATTATGATGTCAAATAACCAAACATATGGATATAGGATTTGGATTTTCCACCTGTCAATGTGAAACCCAAAAGAAAACAGGCCCTATGACAATTCTCTCGTGGATGCTCATATAAAATATAGCTAAGGTGACCAAAGTTTGAAAACACTTGGAAAGTATGTTAAGAAATATTTTTCCATCTACTTTGGCAAACATCAATCTCAAATTTTGCTCTATAAATGTCATTGATGCGTTGGGTTAAAAATATTTGTGATACTTCATCATTCCTGAATATCTCACTTGCAATGCACTCTCTCAAGCTCTTGCTCATTAGGCATCCTTCTTCAAGCTCCACAAACATTATTTAGTTAAGTGAACGTGAGCTCTTAAACTAAACCGCTAGGAATTCTCTTATAGGTTCTTTTTTCAAAAGTTTTTAAAAATTCATTATTTATTTTCAATTGATTCATACTCAATTTTGTCAAAAGTTTTTCTAAAGCTTGGTCAAGTTATGCAGGACATAATGCGACAATGTTTTTCTGACATTAGTGATTGACAAATTTAAAATGTTAATTAATAAAAGAAATCCTAAACAAACCAACCTGCTGCACCAGTAGGTGAAGCATCTGGGCAGAACCGACCACTGAGTAAACTGGGATGGTAGAGAAGATGCAAGCTTCCTTCCATAGCAACATCAAGCGTCAAGCTCTCTTCAGCCAGATTTCTCACAGACGCATTCGTTTCCATCCAATGTGATCCTACACCATTTCCAAAACAAGGCAAAGCATTTCCTCCCCTAGAAGCCAATCGAAGCATTATATCTGGCCCGATGGGTTCTTTGAATATATAAATTGGGCCAACCTCCGCAAATAAAGGACATTGCCGCCGTCGTTGCTGCAAACCAGCCATTGTGGGAGGTGGATTTGTCCCAATGCATGAAAAAGCCAGAGATTTTGATATTCTTGTGAGTTCAAATGGGCGGCTCTCATACATGTGGCCATCCACATACAGTCTCAATTCACTTTCTGATTTACCCATCAAGCCCTGCTTGCTACTATGCTCCAGACCAATAAAATACCAGCGCCTGGGCTTAAAAGCATGCGTGAAATGTAAAGAAGCCTTCCTTCCCCTCCCACCACCACTCTCCACCACCAAGAATTGGCCGTGGAAGTAAGCCTCAAAACCAAGGTTATCTGATGAAATGAAACTAAATAGTCTAGGCATATGGGTTGTCCCTTCACCAGCAAGGGCAGTTGCTGCAGCCGCTGCAGACATGGCAGAAGACTTGCCAGACTTTGCAGCAGCAGCAGCAGCGATGGCAGCAGCAGCTGCTGCAGTGTTCAAGGTATCAGCAAATGACTCGATATAAATCCAAGTAGCAAATGCGAATCCATTGCAGAAAGGCCACCGGCTCTCTCCAGGCCCAAGCAAACCAGAGCTCTCACCATCAAATTCAAATGAACATGCTGGACCTCTCATTTCTTCACTAAGCATGGCATTCTCTAATGTAAGCATCAACCGAGCCGCCCACTCAGTGTTAAGAGTTTTCTTAACCAAACCAAGCCATCGATTCAGATCAGCAACAGTAACAGAATGTCCTGCTATTAATTGAATGCATTGGCATAATGACGCACCACCCCAAGAAAAATTATCAAACTCAAAAACCCGCTCTACAGACTCTAGGAGAGCTGAGAGCAAGCCACAGCTGGAGCACATTGCACGGTTTCGAGTGCATGCATCCAAGATGGCAAGCAACCCCCTAATCATTCTAGATCTTGGAGATTCAGAGGTCCTCGAATCCCCTTCAGAAGGAAGCCAGGGGATGAGTTTTGCAGCCACGATGGCTGCTTGGGAACTGAGCATTATGCTAGGAGGATCACCAGAATTTCTACCACTGCTCTCATCGAAACCGTCGACACCGCCCATCGTCGCAAGAAGCGCGTCAACAACCGATCTCGAGTCACCCCTTTCCTTCGAAACAACACCCTTAAGATCCTCCAGGCAGACAGTATCGCCGCTGATCGCTAAGTCAAGCAGACGCGCGAGCTTCGGGGGTACTTCGGGCATCAAAGGCTGTGTCAAAGCTCTTCTCGGAGATCCAAGAGGAGAACCGCGCGATTCCTTGCTGACTATGGAAAAAATATGATCGAATTGACGTGGGCTAGGGTGGGGAGTCGGCGTTGCAATAGGTGGAGCCCTGGGGGGGAAGGATTCCGAGCCCGACACATCCAGAGTCAACTCGGAGGAAGAGGAAGCAATGGGATGATCGCCCGGTTCGGAAAAATGGTTCCGTTCATCACAAGAGACAAGCGTGTGCGATGGCCAGAGTTCCGGTGACTGAGACGGAGATAGGCTCGAGGACATTACAGTGACTCCTGCGGATGATTCCAGCTCTGGTATTAAATTAGCGTTATCCAACCCTAACTCTGGCTCGCTGAGAGAGCGACCTTTGTCATCGGAAACAATGGAGTGAAAGGTCAGATGAACCGGCTCGTCATCTACCAGAGAAGAAATGGGAGAAATAAAGGGTTCAGTAGATTTTGATGCCGACACATCGCCGCTAGGCGACGAACTCGATTGACTGAGATCTGAGTCGACAGCTTCTATTTCTCCAGTGGACACAGCGGAAGAGTCATAAACTCGATCCTTGCTGCCCGGCAAAGAATCGAGGTCCCCAGTACCGGTGGAGGCGGAGTCCGAATCTAGGGTGAGAACAGCACTGCCGCCGGAGTGAGTCCCCGACCTACCTTCTAATAAGGACGCCGCGACTTGCCGACGAGGAGAAGGGGATCGGGAAATCTCGGTGTGCGTTGTTGGATTGTCTTCCTCCATGGTTTTGTCCTACAAGAGGAGGAAAACGAAGGGCTGCATGCAGAATAGGATTCGAACGACTGAAGAAGCACAAAGGAAATGCAAGGCGAAACAAAAAGGGTCCCCAAATAATCACATTTGCTGTCGCACTATTTCTTTTCCCAAATAGTCACCTTTTTGCTCATACAACTTATTTTTGAAATTTTAGTTTTTGGTTGAAATAAATTTTTAATATAAAAATTTTTAAAATTAAAATTTTTATATTAAAAATTATTTTAAAAATAATAAAAAAATTCTCCCAAATAAAATTTTAATCCGATGTCTCAAAATAGTTATTATTAGAAAATTAAGCCTCGTATTTCTTAAATATATATATATTTATTTATTTATTTATTTCAATAAAAAAATCTCATTTTTAACTGCAAACTATAGGCTCCGTTTGGGTTGACTTTCTTATTGCTTTTGAAACAGCTTTCTAGTATAAAACTTTTAATTTTTTTTCTAAAAAATCATTTTAAAAAACATTAAAAAAACTGTCACAAATGTCGCCTTAGTGTATCTCGAAATATGTAAGTTCACATAAGGTTCGAATTATATTCAAGTGAAATTCAAATCACATTTAAATGTTATTGTAATATTATTAGAAATTAGCATGTTTATGAAGTCCAAAAGAATTGACCTTTCAGCTTTGTTGCATCCTGGAATATTCATCGGGGTAGAGAAATATAAAATTTAACATCTTAGCTTTGAACGAAGATCCAGCACACAAGCAAATAAAAGAGATGGTGTAACGTTCATAAGAGACGCCAGAGTTTTTACATGGAAACCCCTGAAAAGGGGGAAAAACCACGGAGCCTAATCCAGTTTAAATGAATCCACTAGCGTTTGCGATCAATTACAAATGAGGACTGTCACGACCCAACCCGACCGGGACGGATCCCACTCGCATCGGCCCGCGACGCAGCTGAAAATCCAGGATCTAGTTTTGGAATTTGCTTCAGAACTTTCTTCCAAATATTACACTGACAGAAAAACACAGAGCTACTATAAACATCCAACCACAGAACAGTTCATCTATCTTTTCTTTCGTCAAAATAATCATATACAGATACAATACATGGCTTACGAATAGAAAGAACACAACAGAACAGAAAAGTTATGACTGTACAAAAATCAAAAGTATCAAGTACCAAAACACAGATCAGACTCAGAACGTCTAGTCCAAGACTTCATTCCCTTTCCCAAAACTTGAAAACCACGCAGAAAATAAGGATGAGCTAACAGCTCAGCAAGACATCAATCACCAATCAAAATAATCAGAACTTCTCACCAGAAATCATATCAGAAAAGTATTCGTACAGAATTCGGACAATCATACAGAAATCGTACAACAGACAGAACAGATAACAAATCAATCAGAAATCAAACATCGGATACGGAAAACTGAAATCACATCAACGGATATCAGAAGGCTTTCTTGTCACAGAGCAAACAAAATCATATGGAATAATCAGAACCGGACAGAAATAAGAAATCAGATAAAATCACATTACAGCTTTACAGAACAGATAATTTCAGAACAGAACTTCCTTCCAGATGTCAGAACTTCCCCTCTTCCCCTTATGGCTTCCTATTGTGCATATAGCATCAGAACTTCCCCTTATAGCTCCCTTTTGTGCTTATAGCACCAGAACTTCCCCTCTTCCCCTTATGACTCCATTTTGTGCATATAACACCAGAACTTCCCCTTATAGCTCCCTTTTGTGCTTATAGCACCAGAACAGAACAGATATACAGAATTTCAGGTTTCAGAACTTATTTTCAGATTGCAGATTTCCCGGACACAAACAGAATCTCGAAGGATTCTGGCCCCTTATAACTCCCTTCTGATAGCATACAAATACTTCAATTCATTCAATGAATCCATTTAGAAAAATCAGAATCCGTACGAAAATTTAGCGGCATAACGGCAGTATACGGAATTTACACAAAATTCACAGATTCAGAAATTCACCAAATTACCACAGAACATTCACAACAACATTATAAGACTTTCATTGCACTGACAAAATATTTTTCAACATCCTAATAAATTGCAGTTCAATTAAAACACCTCGGAATCCAAAATATCCGGTAAAAATCTTTCAAAAAATACTCAAAACGTGCACAATCATCATCTCAGAAACATATCAACAGTTACGCGGTAAAACCTGAAGCAGTAGAAAATAACACACGAAATTCGCTAACGAAAACAAAATCCGAAACAGAATAATCGTCAAAATCCATGGTTTTGAAAATTGAGAAAGGCGGAATGTGCCTTAGCTCGAGTCGGTCAACTTCTCTAACTACAACAACGGACGAAAACAGACCGGAGTTGCTCAAAAAATCCTCTTTTCCTTCTTTTCCTTCGTTTTTCTCTCTCCTGGACATACCGTTCTTTCCAAAATATCTCATTTCCATATATATCAAGACTGATCGTATCGGACGATCACAACTTCGTCCCAGACGATTTAGGCTCTGGACGAATTTCGTCCAGACAAAATTAATTATCGTCACGGGCGACTTGGGCTTGGTAAGATTTTCATCCAGACGATCCGATTTTCGTCCAGACGAACCATACAGCCAGAACTGTTTTCCTGCACAACCTGTACCGATCGTCCCGGACAATCTAACTTCGTCCGGACGAACCTGGGAGGAAACATGGTCTTTACAAGGACATTCCTTGGGGGGAAGGCTTTGGTTTGATGTAGCAAATATACATCATATAGAGTGCATCACACGATGGAAATTGGAAGAACAAACATTGATTTGCTTGTTTGGTATGAGGGGTCATAATTGGTAGGCAACGAAGGTTGAAAGACCATAGTCGATGGGCAATGGAGGTCGTGAAGGTCATTGTCTGGCAACGAGGGTCGAAAGGACCAAAGTCAGTAGGCGAAGGAGGTCAGAAGGATTGTAGCCAGCAAGTGATGGAGATCGAAAAGACGTTTATATGATGATGGATGTCGGGAGGACCATAATTGATGAGCGACAAGGGTAGGAAGGACTGTAGTCGACAAGCGATGATGGTCTGAAGAACCGTAGTCAACAAGCGATGAAGGTCTGAAGGACCATGGTTAGCGAGTGACGAAGGTCGGAAGTACCGTAGTTAGCGAGCAACAGAGGTAAAAAAAAAACTATTGTATGATGACAAAGGTCAGAAGAACCGTAGCCGGCAGGCGACAAAGGTTGGAAGGACTATAGTTGGCGGACAACAGAGGTCGGATAGACCATTGTCTAGCGATGCATGTTACAAGGACAGTGGTCTGCAAGCGACAAAGGTAAGAAGGATCGTATACGGCACGCGACGGAGGTCAGAAAAATCATTGTCTTGTGACAAAGGTCGAGGGAGTATACTTGGTAGCTCGGTAGAGGACCAATAATGGTTGGTCAAGAGAGGAGGCCCAATGGTGGTCGTCGGTCGGGTGGACATCTAGTGGCGGTCAACAGCCGGGTGAAAGTCCAACGATCGAAGCCCAACGGAGGTTAATGGCCGAGTGGTTATCCGACATCAGTCGGTAGTTGGCGGTAAGGTAGAAGTTCGACAACTGTCGGGGGCCAGGCAGTGGAAGTTCGACGGTGGTCGACGGCCAGGCGGTGGTCCGATGATGGTCAAGATGAAGTTCGACGACAATCGGCGGCTAGGCGATGGTCCGACAACAGCTAGGTTGGAGTCCGGAGATGGTCAACGGGCGGGTGGAAGTCCTGTAGCTGTTGGCGGCCCGGCGATGGTCATGTTGACATCCGACGGCGGCCGTGCGGAAGTCCGACGGTGGTCGGTAGCCGGGCGGGAGTCTGACAAAGGTTGGGAAAAAATTCGGCGGTGGTGGCGGCCGGGCATAAGTCCAATAACGGTCGGGGGCCAGATAGAAGTCCAACGACAGCCAGTAACCGAGGGGAAGTCCGATGAAGGTCGAGCTAAAGTCTGGCGCCAACCGATGGTCGGATGGAAGTCTGGGGTGAATGATGGCAAGGCAATGGTCCGACGGCAGTCTGGGGTTTGCCGATGGTGGTGCTGGAGCTCTTGAAACCTCAAAGCTCTCTCCAGTCTCTAGCTAGCCCAAGGTCCTCATCATGTAAAGAGTGAGGACCTATTTATAGATTTTCATGAGGGGCACACCCTGTAAATATAGAGAAGATCCGTGTTGGGTTGGAGTTCTCTATCAGATGGCTCGTATTGATTCCCCTGATCATAGAGAGTTTTTCAAATGTTTAAGTGCCTTAACGATGTCAGGATTCAATAATCTTGGGTAGGGGTGTCAATATTTGACATGACCCGAAAACCTGACTCAAACCTGACCCATAAAATTTTGGGTTAGGGTCAACCCGAACCCAAAACAGGTTGGGTTCAGGTTCAACATTTCGACCCATTTCAAAAACGGGTTGATTCGGATTGACCCGAATAGTGCCGGGTCAGTTTTGGGTTCAATCTGAACCCGACCTGTGACCCGAAATTGACACCCCTAATCTTGGGCTTGTTGGATTCGTCTCGTCGGCTATAAGCATGTCATATTTCAAAATCATTTTACCATCCAAATAATTTTTTGACCCTCCAAATGTGGTTTGGGCCCCCGATTTGGACCCATTTGGGCTTGGGTTGGACTAATATTGGTTAGGGTTGTCGATATTTGATACGACACGAAACCCGACCCAAACACGACTCGTTTGAAAAATTGGTCGACTCAAGTTTACCCGACAGGTTGCCAGGTCAACCCGAAAACCCGTTTAGAATGAGCTGTCCACGCTGCTTGAGGATGCTCGCACCTGCCCCTGCTACCCGCACCTGCTTTAGGCTGTCCGCGCGGCCTCCAAGGCTGAGCGCACCCTGCTTGAGGCTGCCCGCGCTGCCTACTCGCGCTCGGACCCTGCACACCCGTGTCCAGGCGCCCGAGTTCGCGCGCTCGAGCGCCCGCATCCCGCATGTACGCCCGCATCCTACCTACGCTCCCGTTTTGGGTTGGATCAACCCGGCAACCCAACGGATCGAGTTTGGGTCCGAGTTTCCGACCCATTTACCTACCGGGGTCAGGTTAGGGTCGACCCGATTGAACATGGGTCAGTTCCGGGTTCGACCCGAAATCCAGTTTTAACACCCCTAATATTAGTGTCGTTAGGTTCGCCTTTCAGAGACGTTCAGTCCTACTATAAGTTTGTTAAAATTGGAGTTCATATGATCCTGAATTTGATTTTAGAAGTTTCTAACTTAAATGTCTTTAGATTCGTGCACGATTAGAGCAATTTTTTGTGACGTATCAAGCTTGGTTTTCAAATTAAGGTTTCATTGGGGCGGCTTTCTTAATGCTTCTTAAAGCAGGTTTCTAGTAGATTTTTTTTTTTTAAACTAAAAACTTGCTTTAAGAAGCAGTAAGAAAGTCGTCCCAAACGAAGCCGAAGTTCAATGTAAAAAAGCAACCAAGTAAAATTAAGACCCTTCTTACAAATCTCTAATTTACAAACAAAATTAGCTATAGTCAATTATATTCGATGGAGTTTTAAGGTGAAATATTCAATTTTGAGTCACTTCCTTAAAAAAGGTCAAAAGGGAAACTCTAAAGCTAAATAAATTTAAAATCTTTGATACTCATTGAAAATATAATTTTATGACACACTCAAGCCTCACCGCTTTCTTACTACTTCTTAAAGTAGCTTTTAAATACAATAGTTAAAATTTTTCAAGTGGTGGTCCGGCTGAACTTCGTGCGTCAAGTGATGGTTCGACGAAACTCCGCGCGTCAGGTGGTGGTCCAGTGGAACTTGTGCCGATCTTTCTCTTGTTTTCTTAGGCTTAGGGGTCCTTTTCAAGAGGAATGAGGGATCTATTTATAGATTTCCTAGGGTGTCCCGTAAATAGAAGGAAGATCAAGGGCAAATGGGGAGTGGTTTGGATGGACATGGGATATTGAATCCCTTGATCGTGAACCTTTTGCTAGCCATTTTAAGGTTTTAATAATGTCAGAATTCTGTGATCTTGGGCCCGTTTGAATCGTCTCGTCGAGCCGCTCAATTAGATTATAAGAATGTCATGTTTGGCAATTGTTTGGTAATTTAAGTCATAGTTTGAACCTTCCAACAGTGCTTTGGGTCCTTGATTTGGACCCATATGGGCTCGGATTGAGTCGAATTTGGTGTCATTGGGTTCGTATTTTCGAGACGTTCAATTTGACAATAAGTTTGCTGAAATCAGAGTTCGATTGGTACCAATTTTAATTTCGGAAGTTTCCAACTTGATTTTGCCTCGAGATTCATGCCTGATAATTTTTTGATGATGAAACAATTTTTATTATAAAAATAGCTATATATATATATATATTTCTTACAAATTCTCGATTCAAAATTACTTCAAAATTTTAAATATCACATATATTAAAAAAATTGTCCCCAAAACCTCATCGGTAGATCAACTCTAAATATTCATTTTTGCCTTTATGATGAAGAGCAAATCAAAACTTTTGAACAAGCGGGTAAAATGCATTTGCTCTCCACACAGATAATTTTATTTCTTCCAATCCTAACAACAATAATAATAACAATAAGTCTTTATTTCACTACGTGGGACTAATTATATGAATCTTTTTTCTTTTATTGCATCCTACTAAGAGTCTATTGAAAAAAAAAAATTCTATCAGGATATCTAAATCAAAATTTTGAATATGATAAGTTTTGAAGCCATTAAATAATTGCAATACATAAATAATTAATATTACACAAATGTCTAAATAGATCTAAAAATTTTGAGCCTTTACTTTTTCATCAGGATGTTGTGATATATATTTTTTGCTTTGATATAATGCAGAGTGCTCTGAATAGCAAGCAGAAAAACCTTTGAGAAGCTATTAGCAATATTCTGAACATGGATGAGAGCTTGAGAGAAAGAGAAACTAACATGAAAGAAACACTCATGAGGAATGTAATTATGCAAAAATGCCATAATAGATGAGGATTTTAAAAAAGAGATGATCGTAAGTCTCATTATGAACATTATAGATGACACATTCCTCGCTAATATTTAAAACTTCGTTTGTGACAGCTTTTTTAATGCTTTCTAATGTAGTTTTTAATTACAACAAATTCTAGTTCAACAAAATTTTTAAACTAAAAAACTGTTTTAGAAAGCAATAAAAAAGCTATTCCAAATGAAACCTAAGTCCTAGGCTTTGTTTGGGATAGCATCTTTGCTACTTTCTAAAATAATTTTCTAGTATAAAATTTTCTTAAATTAAAAATTTTTATACTAAAAAGTATTTTTACAAAGTAGCAAAAAACTGTCCCAAACGAAGCCTTAGTCAGCCAACACATCCTTGGTTTTAGGCCCTCCATGCAAAATAAGCATATTTAAGAGAGTAACATTTAGACAAAAGAAGCTTGCTCTAATCATCTTTAAGAAGACAATAAATACGACAAACTGTACACATTCTTACAAGAAAAATCGTCATTGCCTCTCCAATAGCAATTGTTACCATTACATAATCAGAAATCTCTACAGAGGTGATTAGGAAGAGCCCAAAAACCATCCATCATCACATCATTAACTTTAGCCTTTGAACTTTTGCAGAAAACATCAAAAGCATCTGTAACCAAAATTTTCAAAGTAGAATAATCCATAATCCAAGGATCATAAAAAAGGGAGGGAGGATTGTTCTTTACAACATTAAAGGAAGTCTATCTCCACCTTTCACAACAATGTCTTGAAGGGCTTTACAAACTAAGGAAATTCTATTAGAATGCTTTTTCCATATAGAAACTTAATAGTAAAAACAACAATCAACAAGATGAGATTAATTTAGAGTTATAAAGTCTCCAAATCATTTAAAATTTTCAGCGTTAAAAGTGTCATGAGAAGCTAATCCTAAATCCCCATTCTCTTTGGGAAGGGCCGAAGCATTCCAGTTGCTTGCCTGCCTGCAAGCAGCTTGACAATCGCCTCATACAAAGTGTTGCAAAAAGTTGGCCTAAAATCATTAAGAGTTTTAGCATGCAGAATTTTAGGAATGAGCAAGAGCGATAACATAATGTCTAATTCTACTTAAAATCGTAGCATAAGATAAAAAATAGTATTGATTACTATTGGGCTTAGAGGATTGCCTTTATTAAGGTAGGTTTAAGTATCTCCTGATTAGTTTGTTATGTAGCTATATATTATATATGAAATCAAGTATAGTGTTAAGCTTCTCTATTGTCGTGTATTCTATTCATATTTGATTGTTATGCACAATGATGAAATAAGGCATCGTTTGGGATTATTTTTTTACGGCTTCTTAAAGCAGCTTTTCAATATAAAAATTTAAATTTTTGTACTAGAAAGTTGCTTTAAGAAGTAGTAAGAAAGCCGTCCCAAATTAAGCCGACCATTCATATTGAAATAATAATTTTATTATTATTAAAATATATATAATTTTTGTTGTATTATAATAATGTTATTAGGGTGATTCAAAAGTCAGTGTAAGATGGAGATATATAGGAAAGTATCTTATTTTTATGAAATTTTTTTATTTTTCATGCATTAATAAAATGATACTGACAAATACATAAATTAGTTTTGCATTTGAATTTGAAGCATATTTTATGTTTCTTTTAAGTGTATATATTGATTCTTTTGTAATCAAGTTTTCACAGTAATAGAACTACTTTCTTCACCTCTGATAGCTCTATCTCTCTCTCTCTCTCTCCACAAAACTTTAATTTTGGTTGGCCTCCCTTCCCCTGTTTGGAATATTTTAATGGTCAACACTCTCTATCAATCTCTCTACCTTACCTTCTCTAATTAAAAGCTCAATTTTATTTATCTTCCCACCTATAATGTAATGAATGATGGGGAAGTAAGTTGAGGAAGAGGAGAATAAGGAGAAGAAAAACAAGAAGAATAAGAGAAATTCAATTAAAGGAAGAAAATAAGGACAGGATATCATCCCCATAATAAAGGTATATCTAGTTATATTATTTTTAAAATAATCTATTTAATCTCTCTAGTCTCTCCCCTTCTGCCTCCAATTGTTTAAAGTCTAACTTAATTGAACCTTCTAGAACACTCAATTCTTTATTGAACCATAAAAAATCTCATCAACCCAAATAGAAAGCTTAAAAACCATCAATCAACAATTTATTTTACCAACAAAATATTTTGCAACACTACTATCGAATGTTGAGATAAAGTTTTTCGTTAACCACTTGTAAGTATGGGATTATTTTTTTAATATCATAGTGCGGATCAAAAACTTCTAGCTTTTGATAGGAACAAATAAGGAGTGAAAGCATAGAGTGAAAATCAAATCTCACTTAAAACCTTGGAACTTTTTATGCAAGGAGAACCCTCTAGAAGTGACCAAGGAAGTGGGGAATCCACATGAATGGACACAGGCTTTAGTGGAAAAGCTCATTAAGCAAGTTCCATTAGTTTAATCATCTATCCTTCAATCCCAAATGAAAATTGTTCCTATTTTCCCAGCCCCCAACAAGGTTTATATGAGCATTTTAATGGCAATCCACACATTATATGAGTTTCTAACTACAAATTCCATATAAATAATTAAATATGTTTTACAAGTTCAATGTAATCCATTACAGACTAAAAGAAGCTTGAAGGACTCTCACCTAAACATGATGAGAACCAACAAACAAGCTCATAGTGAAGATTCAATCTCAAAGCCCTGAATGAATAAGCATTGTACTTTTTCCTTCAATAATTTTGTTAATACCAGAAGAAGAAGAAGGGATAATTCCCTCAATTATATTGAATTAACACCATATGATCATTTCAAAAATCACTTCAAAGATATTACTCTGTACAACACATCATTGGAACAAGCAGAATACTACATATATCTCAATCGCATTCCCTATAAATACTTTAGGGATTAGTACACACCTGAAGTAATCCACTGTTTATCAAATACCTATATCAATGTGAAGATGCATTATAGGACAAATTTTATTGAATGAAATGAAAATCACCATACCATTATTGTAAACTTTTCATTTTTTTCTCTGGTACTAGCTTTTATGGACCCTTCGCCGGAGAAAGAAATTTCTCCGCCACCATCCGCCGCTGTATCTTTCCTGTTGCCGTCTTCGGCAGCGAGTCAGTGACGAATATCCTCTTTGGGACCTTGAAAGCCGCAAGGTTCTTCTTACAGTGCTTCTTCACGTCTTCCACATCGATCTCCGCCCCTTTCTTCGGTATTATCGCACAGTTTATCTGCATGTTTTCCATCGTGTTGCATTTGGTTAATTTTGTGCTAGATAAGTCATAGAAGAACAATTTTTGTTTAGAGCTGATTTGGTTAAAAAAATATTTAATTTATTGCTATTTATTTTGAATGTAGGAAATTAAATTTGGGATAGCTTTTTTTATAAATTTTTATACTAAAATGCAGCTTTAAAAAGCATTAAAAAAGTTATTCCATAAATTAAATTTTAACATAGAAAAAAAAAAACTGGCTCATAATATTTTATCTAAAACTTCTTCCTATTTAATATTTTTAAAATTATCATGAGATTAATAAAATACATTAATTATCAGTTAATTATTTAAATAATAATTAAATTAAAATAATTGATATAAATTGAATTTAAAAAATTATTAAATTTGTCATAAGTTCAATGCTGATTATATTGTATATTAATTTTGGAGCTCATCTTAATATATATTTATCTTATTTTATTCTCATCATAAAATAAAAATTCAATAATATTTTGATCAATAATATTTGACACATAGCTCAACTTACGTTTCATTTGGGACGACGTTTTTATTGCTTCTTAAAACAGCTTTTTAGTACAAAATCTTTTAATTTTTATGCTAAAAAATTACTTAAAAAATAGTAAGCAAGCCGTCCCAAATCAAACCTTAATATGTTATTTGAAAATTTTGGCTATCTTAATAGGCCTTTAATTTAAAAATTTATGGCACAAATATCTTAAAAAAAAAATAATATCTGATATAATTTTTTCTTAAAAAAAATATACCTCTTCCCCATATTTGTCATCTGGCACGCCGAACGCTACTGCTTCTGCTACTGCTGGATGTGAGAGCAGTACAGCGTCAACCTCAATGGGGGATATCTTCTCTCCTGCCAAAACCCCAAATCCACCGTCCATTATCAATCAAAGGGTATTTCTATTTTCTTCATTAAATTGACAGATTAAAAATATATTTTAAAATTTCATAATTTTTTTATTTATTCCTGCATGAAAATTAAATAAATTTTAAAAACTATTTCAAAAAGGTTTTAAATTTACACCAATTTCTAGCTAGTTGCATCAAATTAAACAATAAAATAAATAAATTTGCTGTTTTACAAAATTTTCTTATAAATTATACAAAAATAAATTTAAAAATTATTTAACTTATTTGGGGAATATATAATTCATTTTTATTTCTATGATAAAATAGAACTCTTAATAGAAAACAATAACTGTAAAAATAAAAATAAAAATTCAACAAAATTTTCATCTAAGCAACAAATTGGCGATCCAATTTATAAAATATCTTACTAATGTTGCACACTATGCCAAATGCAAGATGATAAAAATAAAAATTAGAAAAATAATTGGTGCAATAAATTTTGTTTAAAAAAAAATTCGTATATGACTAATTTATTCACAATATCACATTGTCCTAATTTATTCCATCGATTATTGAAAATTAATCCAAAATAATTACCTATGCTATTGTTGTGATACAAAATTGATCTTAAGGTAAACCCTCGATTTTATAAAATTAATCTCAATTTAGGCTCAAAAGGTCAATTAAGATCCATTTTGTATACCCTATCAGGCTTAGCTGGGTTGGCGGACGGGGATCGTTAGGTCATCTCCAACCGAACGCCAAACGAGCGTATGCCGTCCGTCGGTCGCTCCAACCGAACGCAAAAATTTCCGTCATTTACTTGCAGGTGAACAGTGCGACGCCAATATTGGCGTCGCACTGTTCACCAACGCCATTTTACTCTCTCAACCGGTAAAACGCGCGAAAGGGAGAAGATGGTTACCTTCCAAAAAACACTTAAAATGGCGTTCGATTGGAGCAGCACCACGCTATTTTGAAGTTCTGTGTTATTTTGCCGTAAAATTTGGAGTTCTCCGTTGGAGATGCCCTTAGTAACCTCCCAATCCATATTCAATTACACCCACTGCAACTCTCGAAAGGGTGCTGGGCGACGTGACTAATTCTTGGCTGACCTAGAAATGACATCCATCACAAAAACCTCATGACCTACATTTGATTGAGCCCCAGTTAAGGGCAAATTATTGTGTCCGGTCACCTGGCATGCAGACATCCAATCCGGACACGCCACCTCACCCGGATGTCGTGGACCCCGGTATTTTTGAGTGACGTGGTGCATTTTTATTGGTGTCCGGACGAATCCGGACACCAGACACAATAATTTGCCCCACTTAAGAGATGATATAGCTCAATAAAAATATAACACGGATTGAGAGTTCCTAATCATGTTGGTCCACCAACTAAACTAAACAACGGTAAAATACTCGACAATTAGTACATAAATGTCAAAATACTCATTACTTAGGCTTCGTTTGGGACGGCTTTTTTATTGATTTTTAAAACGGAGTTTTAGTAAAAAATAAAAAATTTCGTACTAAAACTCAGTTTTAAAAAACAGTAAAAAAACTGTCCCAAACGAAACCTTAATCTCTGATGCTGACAAAAAATCAAACCTAGTTCATACAAATTAGAAGAATCTGGCCTTTGAATTCTTAGGCCCCATCATGATCACATATTTAATTAAAAAATATATTTTATTATTATATTTTAAATCATTAAAAAAAGAATCTAAAGTTTGGAATCTCGAATTCTCGATTTTAGTATCGTAATTTATTATTTTATTTTGATTTTAAAATGTAAATTATAATATTATTTTATTCGTTACCTCCTCGGTTAATAAGCTCTTTGATTCGGCCGACGAGGTGAAGATAGCCGTCGTCATCGACGAATCCGACATCGCCGGTGTGAAACCAACCGAAGAGGAAAGCATCCTCGTTGGCCGTCGGATTGTTCTTATATCCTTTGGTCAGATTGGGGCCACGCAAGCATACTTCGCCGGCCTCACCGATCGGTCGAGCAGCACCGGTCTCGTCCAGAACAGCGAGTTCCTGCCCCACCGGAATGCCTACCGAACCGGGCTTGTGCGGCCCGTCCTCCGGCAACGGGTTCGACGCCATAAGGTGCGTTGCCTCCGTCATGGCGTAGGCTTCCAGAACCGGCGCGTTAAAAGCCGCCTCCAGGCGGTCGAGAACCGCCGGCGAAAGCCACGCGCTGCAGCGACGGATGAAGCGGAGCCGTGGGTAGTCC
Source organism: Dendrobium nobile (assembly GCA_022539455.1). Lineage (NCBI taxonomy): Eukaryota > Viridiplantae > Streptophyta > Magnoliopsida > Asparagales > Orchidaceae > Dendrobium > Dendrobium nobile. Next base: position 79,994,690 of record CM039736.1, read on the forward strand.
GGTTCGGGGGAAGCTAGGTGGCGGTCGAGAAGGATCTGGTGAACGGTGGGGACCGCCGTGTACCACGTTGCACCGATGGAGCGCATGTGGGACCAGAAGGAGGACGCGGAGAACCGGCCGGATGCGGGGAGGGAAACGGCGGCGCCGGCGGAGAGGGAGGCGAGGAGGCCGGCGACGAGGCCGTGGACGTGGAACAGGGGGAGGACGACCAGGGTCGAATCGGTCTCCGTGAGCCGGTAGACGGACCGGATGTTATCGACGGAGGCGGCGAGGTTCTGCTGGGTTAGTGGAACTCCCTTGGGTCGGCTCGTGGTGCCGGAGGTGTGAAGGAAGAGTGCCACGTCGGAGGGGTCATTCACAACTCCGGTAACCGAGGCCTTGCCACATACGCCTATCGTCGTAGACATCCCGGAGATCTCAAAGATATCGGAAGAGGGCTCGCGGAAGGAGGCGGTGGCGCAGGGGATGCCGAGCTTAGCAGCAGCGGCCTCCGCCGCTGCGTTCCCTTCCTTGTTCGTGACGAGCCGTTTTGATTCTGAATCGGAGAGAAAGAATTCGAATTCTTCTTGGGTGTAAACAGGATTAAGCGGCGCGGCCGTCGCCCGCACGCGGATTACCCCCAAGAACATGATCACGAACTGCTCAGTATAAATGACGAACGAATTAAAGATTAATTATATTGGGGAAAACGAATTTGACGAAAAGCAAAAACGGTACCTCGATCGTGTTTGGGAAAGTGAGGGCTATGACATCACCAGGGCGAACGCCGGCGGCGGCGAGGCGGCAGGCAGCGTAGTCGGCGAGGTCGTTGAGACGGCTGTGGGTGATTTCGAGCTTGCCGGGAACGGAGAGGGCCGTTCGGAGTGGGAAGTCGGCGGCGACTCTCTTGAGGATTCTGGTGAGTGTTTTCTCTTCCATGCCGACAATCTACAGAGGAATCCGAACAAGAAGCGTGACTGAAAGGGCAGTAGCAGGAAAGGGAGAGCGATTAGCCTTAATATATATGTACAAATTTAATTATATATTTATTAAAAAATTATATGATTAGTTTAGGGATTAATGACATCCTTAATAGTATAATAGTAGCATCTCTAATGATATTAGCTATTTTGTATTATATTTTGCAATTACTTTTTGTTGTGATGAAATTTGTAAGATTTTATATGATGAAGGTGATGAATAATGTGATCATTTATATTTTATTAGATTATATATAACACTTGGGCTAAGTTTGGGACGGCTTTCTTACTACTTCTTAAAGCAATTTTCTAGTAGAAAATTTTTAATTTTTGTACTAAAAATTTGTTTTAAGAAGCAATAAGAAAGCAATCCCAAATGGAACATTAATTAGCACAAAAAGTAATCTCTGTTCTTCAAATTGTTGAGATGCCTACCGTGGTCGTTATGAATTTTCATGACACGATATTCTAACCAAGATCGTTATGAACTATTATGATTGTAGAAAAGGCGTAGAACCTATCTTGTTTCTAATAATCCCATCATTAAAGTTTCGTTCAAGACAATTTTCTTACTGTTTCTTAAAATATTACATCAGCAATGCATATACATAATAAATATATAAATGATAGAAAGATGAACATAAATATTATTTATTTAAAACAAAATTTATAAATTTTATTAAAAATTACTTGGTATTCTTTTTAATACATGTTTGTTCAAGAATTATAAAAATGAAAAAGTATTATGGTTGAGAGTTCATAAAAATAAAAAATAAACCAAATAAAATGTATAGAAAATTCATATTTTTTTTTTCAAAAAAAAAAATATTTATTATAAATCACAATAACTTTCCAAAAAATTATTTCTCCCACATAAATCTTATAACTATCCTAATAAAAAGCTTCAACCCTCCTAATTAGACCTTGATTGAAAGTAATTTGTGCTTATATAATATATCTATTTACTAATTCAAACTGATCTAACACATATTCATTAAAGTTGCAAATGATAACAAATGACTTAGGATAACTTTTTATTATTTTTTAAAGTAAATTTTTAGTAAATTTTTTTATTTTAAAATTTTTTTATATTAAAAAATTATTTTAAAAAAAGAGTAAGAAAATTATCTCAAATAAAGTCTTATAAAAGTGGTTAAAAAGTTATTATATTGAAAACAACTTTTTAGAAAGCTACTATGAAAAGCAGCTTTAAATCACAAAAATTTCTTAAATGAAATTAAAAATAATAATAGTCAAATAAAAACTATAATTATAATTTTTGAAAAATAAAACATAAAAAAAATTATCCCAATGGCATTAAAATAAATGATGTGTCTTTATTATCGACCATATTAAAATTATGGATGACAAGTTCGGTTATATCATGCAAAAAAAATATTATTGTTAGTGATTTGACTCCATGCAAATAAAGTCCAAATTGCAAGGAGAGTGTGGATGTGGGCTTAGAAAATATTTATTTTTGTAAATAAACAAATTACATTTAGCTATTTTATTTTCAAGGTGTGGGCTATCTTATATTTAATCAGTTGCAATATCTTCAAGTTCTTTGAATATTAAAAAAAAAAAATTGTTCCTTGAAAATGATGCTGTAAAATAATTAATAAAATCTCATAATTTTATACCTACTTTAAGTAGTATGAAAATTAAGTAGAATTAGTTGAGTTCAAAGTTTTATGCTTGGCTTACTCTCGTTTAGAGTAAACCATGTATGGGGAGCTCGAATTCTAGACATGGGCGGATCCCCCTTGATGTCGAGTAATTATTACGTCCAGAAAAAAAAACCGGAAATCCGGACGTATACCGAGCTCCAGGTGACGTGGCACGAGATTATTGATCTCTGGACGCGTCCGGTGACTTGACGTAATAATTGCTCGATGTCAGATGCCCACCCAAAAAAAAAAAAAAAAGTATTAGCGGGAAATTTTTTGACATTTTGCTCCCCCTCAAAAGAATTTTTTTCCCCTAATATTATCATCCTAAGTGTCATTGCCCATCCCGCAAGTCCACACTTCGCAGTTGCTTTCGAGATTCGCTCATTTAACGTTCAAGACGTCACCGCCTCACAGCCGTCTTCTTCCCAATCGCATTCGACATTCCCAATATTTAATTGGAAGATAAATGATAAAAATTTCCTCTTATAAATTTAATAGCATTTTCTTGGTTGGATTTTTAAAAATTTTATTTTGTTATTATTACTATTTCATGTTATTATTTTTTTTAGGCTTATTTCTTTTTTGAGGGTAAAGGGCTCGTCCTCAAGAGAAATCTGCTACATAAGTTCGGCTCATAATTAAGTTGTTGCAGTTTTTGAGTGATCGACAAGGTGCTGAACTTCTAGATTTATCAACAAGATGTTGAATGTATATTTCTTTAAAAAATAAATATTTTTTTTTTAAGTCAAGCAAATAAAAAAAAATTAAAAAATAGTAACCATTTTAAAAGATTTTGTATTTCATGAAATATAAGTACATGTTTTAAATTTTCTCTTAAGGTCTACTTACTACTTGATGACCTCAACTTTTTGGTAGGGCATGATAACTCACATGAAAATATTTATTATGAATGTGGGTGTCATAGCATCAACTGACATATCTTTTAACCCCTTTTTCTCGGGGTAAATTATTGGGTTCGGACACCGGATGACGTCCGGAATCAATGAAAATGCGTCACATCATACTGAGCTCGATACTGCTCGGTACTCAGTACTTCACAATACCGAGCTTGGTACTGTGAAGTACCAAACGTAAGCTATGTCTGGTGTCCGAACCCAATAATTTTCCTCTTCTCGGAGGGAGGTTTTAGATGCTCAACTTCTCGAGCAAGTCTAGACTTGAGCAAATAACATATTTATTTTGATTCAGAAATAGACAAATATGATAGTAATAAATTTATCACATACAAATAATCAGAGGGATTATTTCGAACATTTTTTCCTTGTAACTTCATCCCTAGCAATTTCTGTTCATACATAAATTACTCATTCTCCAAAATTTATGTCAAGAATGGGAAAAATAGCTGCCAAAGTACAAAAATCACATTCTGAAATAAACACATAGAAAATGTCTCTACATTACAAGGAATTATTATGTGTGGGGACACCAGACTATCTGGAGGCGAATAAGAACATGCCACGTCACCCGGTACACAATGTTACACAATAAATAGGTGATGTGGCGCATTTTGATTTGCCTCCAGACAACGGCTGTATCCGCACAGAATAACTTTTCCTACATTACACACTACCGAAACAAAATTTGTCCCCTTAAATGGCATCCTTAAAACAAGGAAGATGTCAGAGACCTTAATCAGAGGTGATTTCAGAGACCTTACCTTAACAAGACACAGGAGCTGGGGACAGAAAGCTTCTTATCATTTGCAAGACAGATTATTTGTCAACCTCCATAGCTTGAGCTGCCTTAGCCTTTGCCAAGGCAGACAATTTGGTCTTCAGCTTTCTCTTCCCAACTTGAAACCCACCAGATTTTCTCTTCCTTTTCTTGTCATTTCCATCGATCTGAAACCATGAAATAATTTTGGATATAACAAGCACATTAGTCTACTGGATTTGCATGCATAACCATCATTTTTACTGCTTGACATATTCATGACATCTATGGTTTTATTGTTGACATTAGAATGTTTTTCCATCATTTCGATGGATGTCAATAAACTAATGGTTAATAATTACAAAAAATTCCATAAATTTGATGTGATGATACATGCCAGAAATTTGATAAATTATGAGCCTGCTTAAACTCAGCTTGATAAATGACTCGGAAGCCAAATGTGCAATGAGCAAACAAGTTAAATCTGAATTGGTTCGACTCGACTAATTAGTTTGAAAGTTGGTTCGTTTAAAATATGTTAACATTCAAAATTTTAAGTGTAAAATTATTAAAAATATTTAGAAAGTATATCTCACTTCCTTATATCAAGAGAGTCTTTAATATTTCTCTTCTAATTTCTTATTCTTTTTAACTTTTTATTTTCATAATTGCTTGAATCTAAAACCTTAGATAATGCTGATTGATTTTGTTATTAGCTTAAGATTATATAAAATGCCCACACAGAAAGACAAAAGGTGAATTTCTTGAACGTAAAAAAAATCTTGAAGAACTTGCTTGTAAGGTACTCTAACTAAAAGCTTGGATTACAGCGCATAAATTACAATATTGATTATGCAGAAAGTGAAGTATTGAATTTATTAATTGCACAATTTAGCATATTATCTATCCAAAACATTAGTTTATATTTATGATTTACGTATCACTCTAATGATGAAATCAAATTATCAAATTTATTACTTACTGTTCAAAACCTAGTACTGTTATTCACGAATGATATAAAAATTTAAAGAAGCTGATTATGTTTTATTCTGTATTTACCTTGAATGGAACATGGTTAAGCCTCCAAATAATAAAAAAATATTAGAAAACATGTGGTTTTATGCAAGTGTACTGTTGTCTCACTTATCATGCCCATAGTTCAATATTCAATGTTGATAGTATATTGTCATATCAAGGAATACTCCATCATCCAACATTTCATGGAGGTGTATTTTCAGATGAGGCTAAAAAAAATATTTACAGAAGTTAACATAGTGTCTTTATTAGCATCAATTCCGAACTAATTAGAGTTTCAATGGATAATCACCAATGAAGTGATCATAATTCCTTTTTCTAAAAAAGGTAACAAAACAGTTCACTAACTATAATCCCAAATGAAAATTGCTCCTATTTTCTCAACCCCCAACAAGGGTAATTGAGCATTTTACTGCAATCCACACATTATATGAATTTTTAACTATAAATTCCATATAAATAATTAAATATGTTTTACAAGTTGAATGTAATCCATTATAGACTAAAAGAAGCTTGAAGGACTCTCACCTAAACATGATGAGAACCAGCAAACAAGCTCATAGTGAATATTCAATCTCAAAGCCCTGATCGAATGAATAAGTATTGCACTTTTTCCATGTTAATACCAAAAGAAGCAGGGATAATTCCCTCAATTATATTGAATTAATATCATATGATCATTTCAAAAATCACTTCAAAGATATAACTCTGTGCAACACATCATTGGAACAAGCAGAATACTACATACATCTACTATTTATCAAATATCTATATCCATGCGAAGATGAATTATATGACAAATTTTATTCAATGAGGTGAAAATTACCATACCATTATCGTAAACTTTTTATTTTTCTCTGGTACTAGCTTTTATGGACACAATGGAGAAAAAGGATTCATGTAGCCGACCCCACGTAGTGGGATAAAGGCTTGATGTTATTGTTGTTGTACTAGCTTTTATGGACCCTTTGCCAGAGAAAGAAATTTCTCCGCCACCATCCGCCGCTGTATCTTTCCTGTTGCCGTATTCGGCAGCGAGTCAGTGACGAATATCTATTAGCTACAGCCTCCACTAACCAAGGAATATCCACTGCAAATAACTAACAATGTGCTAAAAACAACACCAGTCCCTATCTACACTTTACACGTGTACCCTCCCAAGGCTTATATAACTTGTGCACTGTAGAAGAAGAAGGCAATGAAATCTTCTTCAGTTTTCCATTCTCTGTTTGCTCTCTTCTGTGTTTGGCTTTCTCTCTTGCAGGTGATGAAGATAACAGAGAAATTTTATATGATATCAGAGCAGGTATGAGGACTCTTCTTCCTCAGCAGTTTCAACCATGTCTCAGTCTTCTTCATCTCAAGCGACAACTTAGACGGCGACAAATCCAGCTTAACAGGCGACCATCCCGTCACCCTCCCAAATTATATAAGATATTATTTTAAAAAAAAAAATATTTGTGCATAAATTTTTAAATTAAAGACCTCTTAATTGATAGTCAAAATTTTTAAATAACATATTAAGATTTGATTTGGGACGGCTTGCTTACTATTTTTTTAAGCTGTTTTTTAGTACAAAATTAAAAAATTTTGTGCTAAAAAATTGTTTTGAGAAGCAATAAAAAAGTCATCCCAAATGAAACATAAGTTGAGCTATGTGTCAAATATTATTGATAAAAATATTATTGAATTTTTATTTTATGATGAGAATAAAATAAGATAAAAATATATTTAGATGAGCTCCAAAATTAATATACAATATAATCAGCATTGAACTTATGACAAATTTAATAATTTTTTAAATTCAATTTATATCAATTATTTCAATTTAATTATTATTTAAAATAATTAATTGATAATTAATGTATTTTATTCATCTCATAATAATTCTAAAAACATTAAATAGAAAGAAGTTTTAGATCAAATATTATGAGCCAGTTTTTTTTTTTCTATGTTAAAATTTAATTTATCCTTTGCTTGGAACAATTTTCTTACTACTTTCTAAAGTTACTTTTTAATATAAAAAATTTAGTAAGATTTTTTATATTGAAAATCACTTTAAAAATCAGTAAAAAAGCTGTCCCAAATGAAATCTTAATCAACAAATTTAATCAGACTATGTTTATCCAAAATTTATTCAATTTTTAATAAAGGTTCATTTGATTGTTTAGAGTTAAAAATATTACCTTAGCAAATGATAAATTTTATAAAATTTATTCTATTTAATTGAGTTTAAAAATGAATCAACAATCATTTTAAATTTCACAAGTTATTTTTCATAAATGTCATATAACTCTTATGTATTTATACATTTAATATGCAATTTTTTTTATTTATCTATATATTATTTATATTTTAAATATATCAAAATATATGTAAATGAAGATATATTTTCCTAATAAAAATAATATTATTGATAATCTTTATTAATTAAGGAAATATGATAATTAAAGTAATATATATATAAATATATAAGAATTCGTGTCATAAATTCCTTTGATACATCATTAAAAAAATAATTTAATTTCATACATTCAAAATAAATAGCAAAAAAATAAATATTTTTAAACCAAATGAGCTCTAAACAAAAATTGTTCTTATATAACTTATCTAGCACAAAATTAACCAAATGCAACACGATGGAAAACTTGCAGATAAACTGTGTGATAATACCGAAGAAAGGGGCGGCGGAGATCGATGTGGAAGACGTGAAGAAGCACTGTAAGAAGAACCTTGTGGCTTTCAAGGTCCCAAAGAGGATATTGTAAAAGTTCTCTGTTATCTTCAAGATTTGCAAGAGAGAAAGCCAAACACAGAAGAGAGCAAACAGAGAATGAAAAACTGAAGAAGATTCATTGACTTCTTCTTCTACAGTGCACAAGTTATATAAGCCTTGGGAGAGTACACGTGTAAAGTGTAGATAGGGATTGGTATTGCTTTTAACACATGGTTAGTTATTTGCAGTGGATATTCCTTTGTTAGTGGAGGCTTTAGCTAATAGATATTCGTCACTGACTCGCTGCCGAAGACGGCAACAGGAAAGATACAACGGCGGGTGGTGGCGGAGAAATTTCTTTCTCCGGCGAAGGGTCCATAAAAACTAGTACCAGAGAAAAATAAAAAGTTTACAATAATGGTATGATGATTTTCACCTCATTGAATAAAATTTGTCCTATAATGCATCTTCGCATGGATATAGATATTTGATAAACAGTAGATGTATGTAATATTCTGCTTGTTCCAATGATGTGTTGCACGGAGTTATATCTTTGAAGTGATTTTTAAAATGATCATATGGTATTAATTCAATATAATTGAGGAAATTGTCCATGCTTCTTTTGGTATTAACATGAAAAAAGTGCAATACTTATTCATTCGATCAGGGCTTTGAGATTGAATCTTCACTATGAGCTTGTTTGCAGGTTCTCATCATATTTAGGTGAGAGTCCTTCAAGCTTTTTTTAGTCTGTAATGGATTACATTGAACTTGTAAATCATATTTAATTATTTATATGGAATTTATAGTTAAAAACTCATATAATGTGTGGATTGCAGTAAAATGCTTAATTACCCTTGTTGGGGGCTGGGAAAATAGGAGCAATTTTCATTTGGGATTATAGTTAGTGAACTATTTTGTTACCTTTTTAAAAAAAAGGAATTATGATCACTTCAGTGGTGATTTTTGAAATGATCATATGGAATTATGATCACTTCATTGGTGATTATCCATTGAAACTCTAATTAGTTCGGAATTGATGCTAACAAAGACACTATGTTAACTTCTGTAAATATTTTTTTTAGCCTCATCTGAAAATACACCTCCATGAAATGTTGGATGATGGAGTATTCCTTGATATGACAATATACTATCAACATTGAATATTGAACTATGGGCATGATAAGTGAGACAACAGTACACTTGCATAAAACCACATGTTTTCTAATATTTTTTTATTATTTGGAGGCTTAACCATGTTCCATTCAAGGTAAATACATAATAAAACATAATCAGCTTCTTTAAATTTTTATATCATCCGTGAATAACAGTACTAGGTTTTGAACACTAAGTAATAAATTTGACAGTTTGATTTCATCATTAGAGTGATACGTAAATCATAAATATAAACTAATGTTTTGGATAGATAATATGCTAAATTATGCAATTAATAAACTCAATACTTCACTTTCTGCATAATCAATATTGTAATTTATGCGCTGTAATCCAAGCTTTTAGTTAGAGTACCTTACAAGCAAGTTCTTCAAGATTTTTTTTACGTTCAAGAAATTCACCTTTTGTCTTTCTGTGTGGGCATTTTATATAATCTTAAGCTAATAACAAAATCAATAAGCATTATCTAAGGTTTTAGATTCAAGCAATTATGAAAATAAAAAGTTAAAAAGAATTAGAAATTAGAAGAGAAATATTAAAGACTCTCTTGATATAAGGAAGTGAGATGTACTTTCTAAATATTTTTAACTTTTTATTTTCATAATTGCTTGAAACATAATTCTATTCTCTCTTTCATAATAAACGAGTCGGCTGATGACTAACTCTAAAACATTAGATAATGCTTATTGACATTGTTTTTAGCTTAAGATTATATAAAATGCCCACACAGAAAAAAAAATGGTGGATTTCTTGAACTCAAAAAAATCTTGGAGAACTTGCTAGTAAGGTACTCTAACTAAAAGCTTGGATTACAGCGCATAAATTACAATAATGATTATGCAGAAAGAGAAGTATTGAGTTTATTAATTGCACAATTTAGCATATTATCTATCCAAAACATTAGTTTATAATTATGATTTACATATCACTCTAATGATGAAATCAAAATGTCAAATTTATTATTTACTATTCAAAATCTAGTACTTTTACGAATGATATAAAAATTTAAAGAAGGTGATTATATTTTATTCTGTATTTACCTTGAATGCCTTCCAAGCAATATGTATAAAATGAAATATGGTTAAGCTTCTAAATAATAAAAAAAAAATTAGAAAACCTGTGGTTTAATGCAAGTTTATTGTTGTCCCACTTATTATGCCCATCAGTTCAATATTCAATGTTGATAATATATTGGCATATCAAGGAAGACTCCAGCATCCAACACTTCATGTTGATCTCTTTTAATATTTTTATTTTGATGATGTGGATCTTAATGTACTTCAACTTTATGTATTTAGAATAATTTATTTCAAAATTAGCATAGACTTCTCATAACTTTCATTATTTTTTACAATTGTAACAGTTTGGATAACAATGATTTGCACATAAAGACTCGAGAACTCTAAGAGTATTTCAATTCTCTCTTCATTGACCTCCTTTTCTCTAGGACCAGCCTTCTCTTTTTCCCCTTATTTTCTCCTCTCAAGAATTAAGATGTCTCACCTTCTTTCCTTCAAAACCGATAAATCACTCTCTTAAAATCTCTCTGCAAAAAATGTTACTCCACCATAGCAAATCCCTCTTACTTATCAAATTATTTCTCCCTCCTACCCAATAACTCTTCCCTAAACTTGCCAACTATTTGAAATCGCTTATTTGGAATCTTGATCCCCATACTCTCTCTAAAACCCATTATATATTCTCCCTCAATGATTAAGCCAAAATACGCTAGCCTTCTTTTAATCTCTCACAAAAAGCCTAATCTGAATCTAATTTGCTTCTATCGGCATCTCTCTATCCAACTCTCCTTTCTTAATAAAAATGATATAATTTTCTCTCTCTACAGATGATTCATGCCTCTATCACTTATTACATAACACATGGTTAAGGAAATTGTTATCAGTACAATTTCCAACATATCACATTCTTTCATCTCCTACACTTCACCACACGACATCACATAGCACCATCTATGTTATCAAAGCAAATAAGAAATCACTCTGAAAACCTTCATTCATGAGCCTGAAGATGGTTAAAACAACAACAAGCCTTTGTCCTCCCCCCTACATGAAGTCAGCTATATGATTTTTTTTTTCCATTGTGTTTTATGAAGGATCAAATTCTCATTTAAATCTATTGCAAAAGTAAGTTTTAATACTTTCCAAGTAAGTTTTTCTAGTTCCACTCTATACCTTTCTTAACATAGGCCTGCTCTAATACATCTACTCTCTTAACAGTGTCATCTAAAGGTTGACGTTTTATACAACCAAACCATCTAAAATGACTCTCTCTAATCTTATTTTTCACTGGAGCTACTCCAACCTTTTCGTGTAAATACTCGTTTCGCATTTTGTCTCTAAGTGTAAAGCCACTCATCTGCCAGAGTATCCTAATCTCTGCAACACACAATTTAATTTTATGCTTCTTAACGGCCATCATTCTATGCTATAAATCATTTCAAGTCTCACCACCATCTTAGAGAATTTTTCATTAAGTTTGAGGGGTACTTTTCTATCACACAACATGCACGATACATTCCCTTCATTTCAACCATCCAACTTAAATTTTAATAATAATATCCACATCTATTTCACCATCGCTATGAACAATAGACCCGATATATCTAAACGTGCACTATTTTTAACGACTTGATCACCCTGTCACAATCCTACCGGCATATCTATTACTATGAAAATTACACTCCATAGATCTACTAAAATGAAAATCTTTAGACTGTAAGGTTGATCTCCATAATTCAACTTGATGTTCAACTCCCGTTCTAGTTTTATCAACAAGAAGAATATCATCAACAACAAGCATACACCAAGATATATCCTCTTGCAAATGTCTAGTAAGAACATCCATGACTAAGGCAAAATTATATGGGCTTAAAGCTGATCCTAAATGTAATCCAACTGAAATAGAAAAACTTGGTCAAACTACCTTAAGTTTAAACACAAGTAACAAATCATATATACATATCCTTAATGGCTTGCATATAATCATTATTAACTGCTTTCTTTTCTAGAATTCTCTAGAGCACTTCTCTTGTAACTTTAACATATGTTTTCTCTAAATCAATAAATATCATATGTAGATCCTCCTTACACTATCTATATTAATACAATAACTTATATTTGTCAACAATAAAAAATCAGAGACAATTTTTCATTATTTTCTTAGTCATCATAAACTATTAGTGAGACATTCTACAAAAGTTTTTATGAGATGTTTATCAGTAGGCCATATTATTCTAAAGCTCTTGTGAAATTCCTTCATTAAACTCCCTCTAGCAAGCAATCTCAAATTCATATCACAGTTTCATTAAAAATTGATCTCTTATGTCACCTTTCAATCTTCTTGAATATCACGAAAATATTAACACATTATAACAAACGACGGAATCATATTACATTCGCATATTTGCAAAAATTTGAATACTATTCTTGAATGATTTTTTTTCTCAACTATTCTCATTAATCGCAATCCCATGTTCTTCCTTGAATCATGCCTACACTCATATAATTTATTGAAAAACTTCCATACTTACACTTCCTTATATTTTAGACAATTTGTTGCTCCACATAATATAGGATGATTAGGATCACATCAATCACTTTTGCATTGTTTTTATTCCAGTTTCTTAGTCCTCTAACTTGATCTCCCTGGAACATGCTTCTTCATCATCTGACAATATACCAACTATTTAGGGCTGACTTTATAAATCATTATTCTACATTTATTCTTGTTAAGTGCTATATGAGGTGTTTAACATATTTTGGATAATTTTTTTACCCAACTTCTCTCATGATACCTTCAATCAAGTAAACCGGTTTGTACAAATGAGATGTTTGTAATAGCAAGTCAACTTTTTTAACCTTAAACAAATTCTACTCCAGTACTCCCATCATCCTTCTAATATAACAATTTCTCCAAAAAAAACCTTCCTTCTTATCTTTTGCAACATAGTCATCTTAAAATCCTTACTCGCAAACCTCAATTTAGCTATAAGTGAATTCTATGCCACACAATGCTTAGATTAATACAATTTACAATTTAATGGCAATCATATAAAATTTACTATTTAGCCTACATGATACTCTAAAGCATCTCTCCCATTTAACACATTCTTAAATTTAAAAATTATATCCTCAACCTTATAAAAAACTTTTTCATTAAAAATACAAGATATTTAATCCTTTAACTTGCTTATTATTTTAATCAATAATATTAACTTGTAATTATTAATATCACACCAATCATATTAATATATCATTTACTCAAATTTTGATATATTAATCATCTTATAAACAATTTTCTATTATTCAAACATTCCACTTATTTTAATATAAGTCTTGTTGATCAGAACTATTAAAACCATATACCAAAATGTTGCACCTTCAATATCTTATGCGAATAATTTAACTAATACAATAACATACTAATTTAACGGTGATCTTTGTTTGAATCATATTGTGGTTAGAAACTTTTTTGGTTACTGCATTAACTACTTCTAATCCTAATTAATGCATGAGTATGCCTATCTAATAAATCCAACATGTCAATGAAATGATTTCTTAATGCTACCAGACGAATTCTCATAATACCCTATCATACGTTTTCCACAAGATTAACAAACATAATAAGAAGATTTTTTTCTTTGATCTCTATACTTCTCCATTTATTGACAATAACCAAAATCCATGACAAGTGAATCTTCCTAGCATAAAACATTAAAACCAAATTGATTCACAAATATGAAAGTAATCTTTTAATTTTGTGTCCCATTACTCTCTTCCACAACTCCTCATTTATCACTTGAAAGTTTGATTCCTTGAATCATCACAATCATGAAAATATTACTTGCTCCTAAATACAAGTAACAAAATACTTTTTCACCAATTATTTTATAAAACCCATCAAAAATTTTGTTGAACAAAATACTCTAATATTACCACGTTTAAATTTCAAAAAGCATACAGCTACACCTTTATCTTTATTCATCTTCTTCACATCTATTCCACTTCACTTTTTTTTTAATCAAGCTCCAATCCACCTTATTACAGCCCACAATACTACTTAAAAGCATTTTTATTGTCCGTAATAATTTTTAAACCACCACATTCCAATGTAAGTCTTCTTATGTATGATTTATTTGTAGACTCTCTCACAACATCTACATAAATGTTTTTAAATGGAACAAGCCATCTTAGATTATTTAGTTTATTGAGCTGTAGAAGTGTTGTGAAAGGTGTTCCTCCAGACTCATCTAAATGGTATAGGAGTAAATCTCTACAGTGTTCCTCATGCTCTCCTAAGAGCTCATTAGGTAAACATTTTCGACCTATCTGCTTCAACTGTTTGGGAAAAGTCCATGTTGCTAGAGATTGTACTATTGTAGGAATGCCAATGTTTGCATGTACGCAAAAATTTGGTTCACACCTCATAATTTCGTAATTCCACCACTAGAAAAGATGAGGTCTTCATCCATTTGCCTTTCTACGATAACAAAATTAGAAGAGAGACCATTTCCGAATGCTCTGATGGCATTAGAACAAGCAGTGAATTATTTCTATCATTTGTATTAAGTTGAGTTCTTTTTTTTTGTCAAATTTAATTTACAAATATCCCTGAATCTATAGTGAAAAAAGGTTAAACAAGGATCAATGAATTTATGGATATGGTCACAACATGGGATGTGAATATTAAAAATTTTTAATCAAGGAAACTTAAGCGGGGTTTGGGTAGGCATTCAAGGTTGGCATCTATTACTCGAATTAGTTGACGTTATTTATTCTAAATTTGGGATGTATAAGCACGCGATTTCTAATAAATCTCAATATGAAACTTTATTCCTTGTGGAAGTTGAAGATTTTGCTTGCATTTCCAGCGTCTTACAATACACTAAGAAATTCACTAATATAGCATATATTAATCTTGAAGGGCAAATTTTATATAGGAACAGCTTAATCCTCAAAATTAGCAAAAGAAATATGTTTCATACAAAATTTAAAAAGGAGCAAATTTGCCAAATAAAATAGCGCATTCAAAATGCGCCAAAAGAAATAGGGCATGGGCATTCTGAATGTGTTATTTTGTTTGGCGCATTCAGCTCAAACATGAGAGATAAATAGAGCTCGAGAGAGAGAGATGACTATTTCCAAAAAAACAAACAATTAGCCAAAACTTTTGTTATATTCTCCTCACCTCAGGATGAGAGAGAGAGGCAAAAGAGAGAGGAGGGAGAGGCAAGAGGGAGCGAGAGAGAGAGAGAGAGAGGTTAGATGGAGAGAGAGAGAGAGAGAGGTGAGAAAATTTTTAATTAAATTTAATATAAATATAATTAAATTAACTAAATTAAAATTTTTATTTAAATTAACAAAATTAATTTTTTATTCAATTTTTTTATAATATTTACATATTTTAAATAATATTTATAATGATTATACATAATTTTTTATTAATTAATTTTAATATAAATATATTTTAAATATAAGTATAGTTATAATATAATTTGTAATTTATATTTCATTTATCTTAAAATAAATGATTTTTTGTATAAATTAATATTTTTATCTAATTATTTAAATGAACTTTTTGTATAATTACTTATAGATTATTTAAAATATATTTTAACTATTTTTTTAAATATTTGACTTATATTTTAACTATTTTTTAATAATAATATATAAATTTTATTGTTTAAATATAATATTCTAATATAATATAAAAATTTTAAACTTTTTATAATTAAAATAATATTTAAACTGATATTTAACATATTAAAATAATATATAAACTATTTAAACGGTTTATATGTTTTTCATGAAAACATTTTCATATGTTTAATCTTTTCATGAAAAATTTTAGCAAAAAAAATTAAACATATAAACCATTATTTAATAATTAAAAATAATATAGAAAATTTGTACATAGGAGAGAGGCAGTCACAAAACACTATTCTATCTCACTCCACCTCTTTCTCTCTCTCTCTTATCTCTCTCCACCTGAAGACACCAAAATAATTGGCGCATTCTGAATGAGTCAATTATTTTGACAAATTAGCTTCTTTTTAAATTTTTAAATACATATGCTCCTCTTGCTAATTATGATGATTGATGTGTTCCTTTATAAAATAAAGCCTAATCTAAAGAACTACCCTGCTACAAGTAAATTTTCATTTCCAAATCAAACTACATGTGGTTAAAATAAATAAATCATTTTTATTATTTAAAAAGATTTATTTTATAAAATAGCACATTAATTATCACAAATTCACAATTAGCAAGAGGAGCATATTTATTTAAGAATTTAAAAATGTGCTGATTTGTCAAAATAATTTGTGCATTCAGAATGCGCCAATTATTTTTACGTGTTTAGGTGGAGAGAGATAAGAAAGAGAAAAGTGGCAAAGAGAGAAAGAGGTGGAGAGGGAAAAGAGAGAGAAAGAGAATATTATTATGTGGCTGTCACTCTCTTGCGTACAAATTTTAAATATTATTTTTAATTATTAAATAATGGTTTATATTTTAAATCTTTATGGCTAAAATTTTCATGAAAAGATTAAACATATAAAAAATTTTTAATGAAAAATATATAAACTGTTTAAATATTTTATATATTAATTTAATATGTTAAATATCAGTTTAAAATTTATTTTAAATATAAAAAGTATAAAAATTTTTACATTATATTAAAATCTTATATTTAAACAAAAAAATTTATATAATATTATTAAAAATAGTTAAAATATAGGTTAAATATTTAAAAAATAGTTAAAATATAGTTTAAATAATTTTAAAATAATTATACAAAAAATTCATTTGAATAATTAGATAAAAATATTAATTTATACAAAAAAATCATTTATATTTATTTAAAGATAAATGAAATATAAATTAGAATTTATATTATAAATTACAAATTATATTATAATTATACTTATATTTAAAGTATATTTATATTAAAATTAATTAATAAAAAATTATGTATAATCATTATAAATATTATTTAAATTATGTAAATATTATAAAAAATTAATTTAAATAATTAGAATAAAGAATTAAAATTTGAATAAAAAATTAATTAATTTAAATAAAATAGTTAATTTAAAGAATAAAATTTAATTAATTTAATTAACAATAAATTTTAGTTAATTTAAATAAAAAAAGTTAATTTAATTATATTTATATTAAAATTAATTAAACTTTTTCTCACCTGTCTCTCTCCATATAGCCTCAATCCTCCCCTTATTTCTCTCTCTCTCTCTCTCTCTCTCTCTTCCGTCTCTCGTGCATCTCTCTCCTCACTCCTTGTTCCTCATAAGCTCTGTCCCAAACTTCACATTTACAAACGACACTCTCTCTCCGTCATTTTCCTCTCCCATCACCACACATTCTCTTCCTCATTCTCTCAATCACTTCTCCCTACCTGCTCAGTCTCTATTTCTCTCTCCCTCTCGCAACATCTCAGATTGCCCTAATGCATCTTTTCAAACCTATCCTCCCTTCCGCTCCAGCCCAAGTTCCAGAAATTTTTGACCACAAAGTACCAGGAAGCCAGGGAGGAGCTAGACAACGACGTATTAAGAGAATAACAATTTGTGTGACTTGCAAAGTGAATTTTAAATTTTAAATCAATCCAATAACAAGATTTAACACATATGAGATTTAAGACAGAATAAGGGAGAAATAGGATTTCGGATTATATAGGATTCAAAGTGGTCATTTTTGCAACTCAACATTAAGCTATATACTGCTTGCATTCTACTCAAATCTAGTTACCAAATAGCCCCTTATCCACTCTCTATCTCTCTCCAACCTTCCTTGTCTCTGTCCCAATCTCCCTCTCTATTTTTTCCTCTTCACTCTCTCTCTCTATACATATATATATAAAGGAACAACAAATAGAAAAAAAAGAATCAAATAGAAAAAATAAAAAAAAGAAGAAAAAAGTTGTGTATTTCGTCGTTCGCCAAGATCTTGCCCCCAACATTCACTGCCAATGGCTCATGCGATAATATAAATGCAAAACCTCAAATCACATAAAACCTTGTTTGTAATGCATTTGTCATGATGAGCGAAACTTATGTGTTTTTCTAATAAGATGAGGAAAACTCATAGGCGACACTCGAGAAAAATATAAAATAGCTAGGAATTAAAAAAATAATAAAAATAAAAAAGAGAAAATAAAGAAAAAAAAATTGTAAATTTCATCGTTCACCATGATCTTGCCTACAACATTCATTGTCGATGCCTCAAGCGAAAGTATATATGCAACATCTCAAACATCTTAAAATCATGTTTGTTATGCATTTATCGTGACGAGCAAAACTTATGTGTGCTTTTCTTACACAATGAAGAAAACTTGTAGGAGACACTCATGATGCAATGGGTAAGCCTTATGCTTGCTTTCTTTAGCACATCAAGAAAAAAAATTATGTTGCAAAATTTCTTGTGAAAATTTCTCGTGCAACTATCCCATGCACGTCTTTCTTCTATAGTATGTCTTTCCTAGCATGATTGATATTGGCGACCCTAGCCATGGTGTTACACCACCCATGCACACCTTTTTTAGCATGACAGATAAGCCGACATTTCTTAAAGTGTCCCCTAAATGAAGGAGAAGTCGAGGTGCTACTAAAATTTTTGTTGAACGAGCTAAAAAAAACAAAATTGCAATACTTCTAGACAAACCTAATTCGAAAATAAAGCTAAAAAGTACAAAATAAAGCAAAATGAATGCTTCAAATATGCAATAATTATCTTACAAGAACATAACAGAACTAATAGAAGACTTCATAGCTAGCCTATGGGCATAAATAAAATCCCCAGTACCTCTAGAACTATAAGAACACAAAGTAAACTTAATTGGAATACCAAAAAGAACTACAACAGTCCTCTATTTTAAAAATTTCATCGTGGGACATACTAGAACAAAACGTTGACTCAATGTAAATAAAATTTCAACTAATTTAAGCATGTAAAAAAATATTAAATATCTAACTCATGACAGTCACAATCGAAACTATAACATGCACACTTGAGCAAATAGTATGCGATTAATAAATCTCAAAATGAAAAGATGTATGAAAAATGTATGAACAATTGAATATAAACAAATTAAAAGTTGTGCAACTGCTTTAGAAGGCATGCATATACTGATGGGGTCATCAGAGCTTGGAAAGTCTATCAGAGGTGTGGCCGCCGATCTATGGCCACGATCGTGCCGATGTATTTTTAAGTTATCATATGTATTAGTATTTTATTATTTTATGATTGTATTTGCTTTTGTTGTTCTCTGCTTTTACCATTTACTTAAGGGTGGTCATGTGTAAGCCCAAAGGGCATTGTCGTCTTTTATTTTTGAGTCCTTTGTATGAGGCTATATATAATCCTTATGTTCTCTTTTCATGATGAATGAATGATAAAATTTTCCCCGTGTTTGAGTTCTTGTGAGAGCTTGAGAGAGATTGGAGAGAGATCCCTTGGAGAGGGAATCGTATCACCCACCAGCCTTGGAAGAGTCGGGGTTCGTGGTTAGTTCTTTGTATTTTGTCTTCCCTCTTCTTCCATCCACCCTACACCACCGGCCCACCACCCCCCTCACCACTTCAAGCCGTCGACCACCTCCACGAAAGCCCCATCACCATCCAATTAATTGCTCCACCCTCGGCCGTTGGCTAACACCCAAAACCCCATCTCACCCAACCCCTCTTCCCTTCCCCACCCACGATCCATCCGCCTAGCAGCCGCCCCCTCCATCTCTCCCTTGTTTCCAAATTCACAATCCCCCCATCACTTATTTCCTATTCTACTTGTTCTCTTTGGAAGGGAATAATTTCCATCATTCCAAATCAAATTTGAATTTGAATCATTTTCAAAAATAGAATTCTATTTTTGGAAAGTTTCCAAATTCAAGTTCAAAATTAATTTGATTGGGATTGGAAATAAATCCTAAATCCTATTTAGAGAATTCCCATTAGGAAAGTATTAAACCTTGTTTAATTTCCCAAATTTCCTCCCCTATGTCGTCGGCCCCATTCAAGTCCTCATTGCAATTGTTTCCAAAACTCAAATTACTCTCTTGGAAATAATTCAAATCCCTCATCCTCTCTCTTGGCCGAAATCCCCATCCCCCACCTATTAAATTTCTTCTCAAAAGATAGTCTCTCATATTAGAATTAAATTAAACCCCTCTCCCTCTCTCTTGCCCGCCGCCCCTTTCTCTCTCTCTCTCTCTGTCTCTCTTCATTAATTCCTTTCAATCAAGGGGTCTAATTACCGAGTTGCTTGAATTAAATTCCCTCCACGAAATCTGAACCAAACTTATTCTCCCATGCTCCCACCCATGGCCGGACACCTCCCTCCTTTTCTCCCCTTCAACTCTCGAGAGAAACTTCTTTCTCTCTAGTGAGTCCTCAAGGGAAGCAACAATGATCATTGTCCACACCTCAAACCAATGAATGGCCGATTCTGAACTTGACTCTGGATTCGCTTACGACGAGCAAGGGAACATCAATATTCTCCACTCCACCTTCTTCGACTTCAACCTGGAAATCGACAACTCCGTCAAAGAATACGTGGACCGCATCATCTTCAAATTTTTCGAAGCCGTCGAAGAACAACTTGCCAACGTTCAGTGGCAAATTATTTCTGGACCCCGAAAAGGGTAAACTTCTCCCTTATTCTTTTATCTTCTTAATCCACTAATCTTGTAGGTGGTGATTGAATCGCAAGTATTCGTGCTTCGCTCTCTGCCTTCGCTTAGTAATCGTATGAATTGAGTTTACTTTCTATGTTTCTACTCTCATTATTAACGTAGGGATTTTTTTTTGAATAACTACTTAATTCATATGTTGTTGAAATTCTAAATTGTTTTGATGATTCAAGTGCTTAGCATGTGATTTGGCCTAAGCGTCGCTACCCCTCTTATGTTTTCTATTATCGCTTAGTGGCTAATAGTCTTAATTGTTATTTTCTCTTATCA
This sequence comes from Dendrobium nobile, assembly GCA_022539455.1. NCBI lineage: Eukaryota > Viridiplantae > Streptophyta > Magnoliopsida > Asparagales > Orchidaceae > Dendrobium > Dendrobium nobile. The sequence continues at coordinate 80,015,908 of CM039736.1, forward strand.
AATCGTGCAAGTTCTTATCGCATTCATCTAAAATCATACTTAGTTCTGCATCATATACTCTAAAAAAATATTAATTTGTAAAATAAAAACTTGTGCGCATGTGCTCTAATAAATGTGATAGTGCTTAAACCTAATATCAACAAACATTGCACGCACTAAAAAAGGCAACAAATTCAAATCATATTCATTTCGAGAATTGCTCAACAATTTTGAAAAGCAAGCTATCATTTTGAAGTTCACAAAACTCTCTTTCAAACTCAAACTTCAACTCATCAACATGCAATACATTCTCAAAAGAGCTAGCCTGCCTATAGAGTAGGACCGTAAGTCCAACTTTCCAAGTCCAATCCTCAACATCACAATATGATGGCTCTAATAAATGTGCTAGTGATTCAACCTAACATCAACAAACATTCCATGCACAAAAGGCACAAAATTCAAATCATATTCATTTCGAGAATTGTGCAACTATTTCAAAAAGCAATCATTTTGAAGTTCACAAAACTCTCTTTCAAACTGATACTTCAACTCATCAACATGTTGTACATTCTCAAAAGGGCTACCTGCCTATAGAGCAGGACCGTAAGTCCTACTTTCCAAGTCCAATCCTCAACTTCACAATAGTAGAGTCAACAAGACTTGAACCCTGTGATAAATATTTGCGCAATGATTTTAAAATAATTGTGATTGAAGAGTATTTTTAATTTTTTTTCTCGTAGTCTAATCAAGCAAATTTTCATCATCGCATATTGTGAAATGTGAATCAAGTAATCAACCATGAATCTAAAATTATCCCATTAGGCAAGCATCCACCAGAAAGTTATAAGATCCCCTTAGATGAGGTTGGGTTGATTACCTCTTCTAACTAAGTAAATTAGGACCTATGACAACTCAAGACAATGAAATAATGAGATCTTGATCGAGTTCAGCATCATTTCAACCACAATATGCTCTAAGGTAATAGTGCTATATTTTCTATTTTCAAAACCAATTAATGTGGCTATTATAAGCTAAATATTTAGCCCTTAATAACTAGATTTAATCAAAATTTCTATCTCATGATTGAGAGGGGTAATTACCCATAGGGGCTTACATTTAAGAGATAACTCGAACAAAATCATATAGTCATCACAAAATAAGAACAAAATATTTGAGTAACGTCTTATCCAATGCCCACTTTATCTTCTCAAAATTTGATCCAAAAACAATCTCATGAAAGAGCCGTACATAAATTTTATAGCCCACAAAGGGGTAAAGTCTCATGTTTCTCATTTTATTAAGGATGTTAGGAAAGGTTCTAAGTTTTGTTTCTTTCATCTCATCCCTTCGCATATCAAAAACAAAGCTATATTCACATTTTGTAAATATGTTTGGATCCATAATTTGCCTTTAGCAAAGTTGCATCCAAAATTCCAAATCTCTATAAGAGTAGGAAGTTGAATGGATTGATGAAATCTCTTTTTCCACCTTCTAGTTGACATCTTCACCAAAAATGGATGATACATTTTTATCTAGTTAATTAATTTTGTAATGACCACTGTATGTTGAACTGGATCAGCTGAATTATGGATCAGCTGAATTCAATCAACTTTCCTATGCAGTTGCTTTTTCCAAGAGGCCTTTGCTAAGTTAGATCTTTATATACTTTCTTAATGCATGGCGTTTGTATCACTCCTTATTCTTGAATATGAAAGGTCTTTCTCCCTTTGAAGATTCTTTGGGTGCGGGTGCATAATACATCTGAAAAAAATTTTGAAAAAAAATTTCCGTCTCCTAGCGGATGATTCTTAACTGTTTCTTCAAAGTTCAAATGAATATCTTCTTTCAGCATTTGGACATATCTTCTCCCTCGCTTTGGGTTTCAAATAAATATATTCCAATAAGCACTACCTTTTCTTTATGGATACAACTTTTTATCAAAAATAAGGTTAGATAGATTTGGAAATCCTCCTGCTCCTCAATCTTTGAAACATTTGGAATGAAAGCAACATCATTTGCATTGCTAATACCATCAAGTATAATAAAAAAAATTTCAGCTAACATTTTATCAGAAGCTTGCATTTGAATGGAATCATTTAATGAAACAAACTGTATCAAATCTTAAAGAAAATGAAAGCTCCAAACTTTCCATGAAAGGCTATCAATATTTTTAAAGCTACTAAAAAATTAGCTTTTTTGTATTGTTTTCTTTAGCGGGTTGTCTTTTTATCTAGTAATTCTCTTTTCATATTCTTTTTCTTTCAATTAATGAGGAAGGGTATCCCTATCTTTTTCATCAAAAACAAAAAAAGATATAATTATGAAATGCTCTATACTAGAAATAAGTACGATGTTCATCCAATTACTTCAAATACTTTTTCATGGCTTAACTCTCATGTGCATTGCACAAGGTTGCCTGGTAATTTTACCACAATTCTTTTAAATTGTGCAATAAGCAGATTGTTGTCTAAACCTAAAGTTAGGATATGCACATCTATAGAAAATTTTCGTCATTAAATTGTATATAAAATTAGATTCCCACTTCAGTTGACAAAGGAGCACGAATTCGTTCTTATGGTGGAAAATATAGAGTTATATAACCACCAAAATAACAAACAGCAAATCAATAGAAACCAAAATTCAATAAATTGCAACAAAACGAAACGAAAAATATAATCCCGAACTCCGAACTTGAGAGTACCAAAAACATACCTTCATCTTAGACTTCTTCGCCTGAAATTTCTTCAACCTTTTTTCCTTCTCCAGCTTTTCTCCTAATATTGGCCAAGATCGCAGACCATGAATTAAAAGTTGTGTTATATTCCTTTTTTAAAATCACAAGACGAAGAAGGAGAAGGAGAAGGAGAAGGAGAAGAAGAAGAAGAAGAAATCACACAAGACATGGCTTGTACTTTGGAGATCGAATCTGTGTTGCTTCCTCCTGTTCTCTAAGTTGTTCTTCTTCGACATCTTCTCCCTTCAGGATCACAAACTTCTTCCCCCAAAAAAACCCTAAGGAGTCGGCCAAGTTGTCGTTACAAGGCCTGAGAAGCCTTTAAAATTCAATTAAATAGTAAATACTGAAATATATTTAAATTTAACTGCATGAGCTTATTTCCTCATGATAATTAAATAAATTAAATTTTATAAAATTAAATTTAATTATCAATAATTTTATAATAATAATTAACATTATATTTTTATTAATTTTTTAATTAATAAAATTATTATTTTGATAATAAAATTTCCAAATAAAATAAATTAATTTAATCATTATTGAATTTATATAATAATTATTAATTTCACATTATTGAAATCAACAATTGCTTATACAAATTAGAACAACATGAATTAACTAATATAAAAATTCAAATAACATATTTAATATTTGATTAATTTATAGAAGAAATGAGGATATTTATATAATTTTCATGATACAAATTTATCTTTTAAAGATATTTATATTAATTTTTGAAGACAATTTCGACTGTAAATTTGTTGCTTCGACATAAAATATTAGATAAAAAAACGGAAAATATTAAGAAGAAAAATTAATGAATTTTGAGGACATTTAAATGAAATTTAGAGGCTAAAAATGATGTAAAAATTGCAAAAATAATTAACATTTTTCATAAATGTTATAAGAGGAACCCTTTCTAGAAATTAAGCAAATAGCTCTTAAAAGAAAAACCGAAATAAAAAAAAAAAAATCCATTGCTGCCATAAGAGAATTTATGAATTCCTCCGATCAAGAGAGAGAGAGCGGCAGCAGGCGGAGAATTCCAATTGGATCTCGTGATCTCTCTCTCTCTTTGTTTCTCTCACCATTTGGAGTTCTCCATCTCCAGCCTTTGTGCATAGCTAATGAACCATATGAACTTAACAGATTTCTCTCTCCTAATTCATCACATAAACTCTTTGAGTATAGCTGATTGTTCATAAGAGTCTCTACAGCTTTATTTATACTATGAAACAGAAGAAGAGAAGGAAGGAGACAGACCCCATTGGGCTTAGCTGGGTTGGTGGGCGAACGTGGTTGGGAACCCGCTGACCCACGTTCGATTCCTCTCTCAAGCAACGCGACTCCATAAGTATGGAGAAAATAAGGTTTCGTTTGGGACGGCTTTCCCCCTACTTCTTAAAGCAGTTTTTTAATGCAAAAGTTAAACTTTTTTAACTAAAAAGCTGCTTTAAGAAGCATCAAAAAAGCCGTTCCAAACAAAGCCTAAGTGTATAGTATGGCATCTGTGGGGTTCGTTGTTGCTAGGCCTGCCAAGGGATTAGGTACTCTGCCAAGCGCCTCCTATAGGAGAAGGTAGCGAGTAAATACCCCGTTCCCAAAGAGAGAGAGTGAGAGAGAGAGAGAGAGAGAGAGAGAGAGAGAGAGAGAGAAGGGCTTCATGCTTTGGTCATGAGAGGCAGGTCTTGATACGTTAGTCAAGTAGAAGGAAATGTTGATGGAATGATCCAACTGCCGCCCATAGTGTTCCATTTAGGAAACCGGCTAACAATGTATGATATATCCCACATGATTTTTGTGAGAAAAAAGATCAAAATAATCTACAGATCACTATTTATAGGGGGGGTTAAAATATTTCAACTTTTTTTTCTTTTGTTGACTGCTATTTTGGTTTTATTTTAGCTGTTGAAGAAAGGCTAGCTATGCACGTTTTATTCATTGTTTGGACTTTGGAGGGATTTCTCATAGCCATAGAATGGATCCTATGAATCGATGGCTTGAATGTTTAGTCAATAGGAAATATATTGAGCTAGCTTAGATCATCATGATTATATTTAATGTTTCATTCATAATTAGGCCAATATTTACTCACTACAAAATGTGCTTTTTTCATATTACTAACATATTACATGCCCCTTCAGGTATGTGTTAGACGTACAAATTTGACTGTTATTAATATAATGGACCCCTTTTATAATTGGCTCTAAATTTTGTGAGTAGAGATGAAAATTTGATAGATATAGTGGTATTATTACACCGGCCTATGATTATGATTTATTAATAATTGAGATTCTAATTTAGGATATAAATGGGGGTAATATTGAGAGTTTTTAGATAGTATTATTAGAGTATTAGTTTTTTTTTAATTGATATGTGGGCATTAAAGAGTATCCTTATAGACCAACTTCATTGTAGATCAAGAGGACGAATGTAAATTTGTTTGAAAGTTTTATGCAATTTTTTTATGTCATTAGCCTATGGAAGCACAAATTTTATTTTAAAGGGGGTCCATTATTGGGGCAATGAAAATAGTTGAAAATATATGATATGAATTAAATACCTTCTTATATAATTGAATTTGATAGATGCTTTAGATGATGGCCCTTTGCACCATTTAATATTAGATTTTGAGATTGGTTGGACTATGACATTATATATGTTTATTTTTAATGATAATGCTGATTTATTGAGGATTGATGAAATTGTTGCATCTTCTTTCGTACAACATTTAATAATGAAAGTGCATTTCTAGTCTAGCACAAACTTACATACATTATTGACGGACAGTGGTCGGGTAGAAGTTTACTGACGATCGGCGATTTGGAGGTGTAAAGGAGAAGTCTAGTGGCAAGAAAGCTCCCAAAAATTTCTTCATATCCCCCCTTAATGAAGAATAAGGGGTTTATTAATAGTTTTCTGAGAATGGCATGACATGTAAATAGGGAGAATATTAAGGGCATGTTGGAGTGCTTTTGATGGACGACTGATATTGATTTCGTCTATTATAAGCAATTTATCGAGTATTTGAGTATCTTAATGATGTCGAATTCGTCAAGCTTTGGCTTGTTGGATACGTCTCGTCAAGCCGCTTGATTCGACTATAAGCATGTCACATTTGGATATCATTTAGTCATCCAATTTATGTTTTACACCTTCTGAATGTGCTTCAGACTCTATTTGAACCCATTTGGGTTCAGATTGGATCGAATTTAGTGTTGTTGGGTTTGTCTTTTCAAGAAGTTCATTTCAACTTTAAGTTTGCTGGAATTGGAGTTTATATGGCCTCGGATTTAATTCCAGAAATTCTCAATGTGAAATTTTCTCAAGATTCGTACTCGATCAAGATGACTTTTTGATGATATATCAATAGTAAATATCAATGTGGATTAAAAGTATCCTAATTTCAAGCGGAAGTACAACCTTTACTCTAAACATTGCAACATTTGGAGTTTTCTCAATAGGAATTTTCTTAAAGGCATCCAAACTAGTTATATGTCATTCTTTCACAAAATTCTTACGTGCAATCATCAGACGCCATACGAAGGTCAATTAAGACGCACCACATCACCAATTCATAGAGTATCGCTTTGTATCATGTGACATGATGCGTCCTGATTGGCCTCTGAACTATCTGGTGACCGTACGTAATAATTTCTCCATTAAGTCTTGCACCTTCTTTTGATTTAGGTCTTTTTAGTAGCTTGACTACGATCTTTTTAGTACATGCATCGTGATCTTGCTTCACCTAAATTTCTGAAATATAGCGCTATATTATTTAATAATATACTTATATTCTTAGAATTTCTTATCATAATGTAAAATTTAATAATACTAATTATAATATGTAATTGCTAGTTAAATTTTAAAAATAATTGCATCCACTTGCATGTAAAAATCAATTCATTAATGGAAGATATATACACATAAAATATAAGTTCAAACTACTCATATATTATTTTCCTCTTTTATCAATCTGTATTTTTATGCTTAAATTTTACATAAATAGCTTTGAATTATTATTTAATTATATATGAAACATATAAAATACTTTTATTTATTTGTATAATATTTTAAGTTTTAAAATAAAAACCACAGATAAAAAAATATTCAAAATCAAATAAAATATTTCGTATACATATTTTTTTATAAAAAATAATAAGTGTATTTTATTAGATCTCATAAAATTTAAATATAAAATATTAAAAAACACCTTAATAGCACTAAAAATTGCAATATATATATATATATATATATATATATATTACAGAAAACTTTCAGAAATTTTAAAATTCTTCCTTAAAGATAAAATTGATTATTATATCTGAGACATTTTATTTTTCATTTTTTCTTTTTGCAAAATGACAAAATCTACATAAAGTGCCACGTGTGCAGCCACCGACCAAATGGGCCCCAACGGTCCAACTAGTCCACGGAGCTGAGCCGGCGTTACAGTATTCTTTCTTATCCTTTCAACTTCGCCAACTTCAAATCCGTTGTCTTCTCTGTTGAACAATTAAAACTAAAAACTTCCTCTCTCTCTCTCTCTCTCTCTCTCTCTCTCTCTCTATAAATAGTTATCAACTAATTCTTCTCTTCCTCACATTCCTCACAGCAGAAACAAGCTTTCTTTGCTACAGCTATCCTTATTTGATTAATGGAGGTTTTCTCTGAATCCACCATTAATCAGGCTCTTTGCCTGGGATTAAGATATCTTCTTCTCTTCTTCCTCTCTTTCTTCTTCAGCAGAATATTCTCTCTCTTTTGGTTATCGCCGGTCGCCGTGAGGCGAAAGCTTCGTCGTAGCGGGTTCGACGGCCCTCCCCCTACTTTCCCCTTGGGAAATCTTGCGGAAATTTATAAGAAAGTGGATGTTGAAATAGAACAACCTGTTGCTTGCATTAGCCACAACATTCACTCTACAGTCTTCCCTTACTTTGCTAGATGGAGGAAAACATACGGTGAGTACATAGGGAAAATAACTGTCATAGGATAGTCTTATATGTCTTTATATCGCTAGCTAGTTCTACAGTAGTATATGCTAATTTGTCCTCTCATTATTTTTTGTACGCATACTAAAGTTCTAATACTCATATATCTTATGAAACTTGGGGCTTCATTTGAGATAACTTTTTTGTTGCTTTCTAAAACAACTTTTAAGTACAAATTTTTTTTCAATTCACTACTAAAAAATTTGATTTTTCGCAGCAGTTGTTAAGGGTGGATTGAAAATTGTCGTCAAAACAAGATTCTTTTACCTGTTATACCCGGTTTGACGCTTGCATCTCAATCCCCCTTCTCTTTTGAATCGCTCACGCGGCTCTCGATCCCTCTTCCCGTTTTTTTCATGTTTTCGTGCATAGATCGTGGCCTTTGATCGGAGAGTCGACTGTGTCAAAGCCTAAAGTCCGTCCTCTCGCGTCTAGCTCTTCCCTCCTTGGACGGTTTGTCCCCTAACCTAGGATTTCATTTGAAATGCTTGCACATAAGCTATTAGGGTAAATTTTGGTTTTGATTTTTTAGACGAGATGCACAATTATTATACCTATGGTATAAGTAAAAAATTGTGACGTTTGTGACGGTTTTAGCCACTACAATTATGGATATTAGTTTATCTTGAAGATATTCGTGACGTTATGACCGCTGCAAATCTGTATGTTTGTGCCGATTATAATCGATGCTAAATCTAGCATTTCGTTAAATCTACTATGCTTGTTGTTAAACCACTGCGGAATGTCGTTACAACATTAGAGGCATGTATAACCGCCGGTGTAAGTCAAAAATTATGCTGCGATAGCCCTATTTTTTGTAGCGACTAAAAACTGTTTTAGAAAGCAGTAAAAAAGAAACGTCCCAAACGAGTCTTAATGTTTTTTATGGATATATAGTTGATTGACTAATGAAATGTTGATTACATATGTATATTGCAGGGAAGGTGTTTATATATTGGTTGGGGACAGAGCCATTTTTGTACATTTCAGATCCTGAGTTCCTCAAGAAAGTGAGTTCAGGAGGATTGGGAATGAAATGGGGAAAGCCTAATGTGTTCAAGAATGACAGAAAGCCAATGTTTGGGAACGGTTTGATAATGGCTGATGGTGATGATTGGACCCATAATCGTCATATTATCGCACCAGCATTCTCCACAACCAATTTAAATGTGAGTTAATAAGTCGCATTAATGAATTATTATAATTACATAAGTTCTATTGTTATTTCTCTAATGATTCTACCATTCGTTATGACGCCATCACTATATGAAAACCTTCGATTACCGTCGGAGCTTCCGGTACGGTGCATGAACCGGCGGATTATTCAACGGTAGCTAAATGACGGCCTTTCTGGCGTAAATTCCACCGGTTCTCTTCCGGCATATTATCCGCTGCCTAATCCACCGTAATTTGGAAGATCAACAGTTTATTCTGGTGTATTTTCCACCGGTATTTTCCGGCGTATTATCCAACGTATATTTCGCCGATCTAGTTAAACTCTGACGAATCTTTTCCGTAACTCTGACGAATCTTTTCCGTCGAAATTTTTTTGGGTAAAAATACCGGCGTATTATAACGAATCATGTATTGATTTCCAACGCTTATTTTATGCCAAAAGTTATGGTGTATTATTCGACGGTTATATTCGTCAATAAGTCTTCGACGCATGTAATGACGGAATATCCGTGGGAATTACCGACGTAAAATTACGTCGAAAATATCAGCGGATATAACACCGGAATACGGTTTTAAAAGATGACGTTTTAATTAACTTAATGTTTTTCATCAGAATTGTGACGGAACGTCCACCGGAAATATTTATGACGAAAATATTCCATTGGAATTTTTTTTCCGACTCGCAAAATACAGTCGCATACAAATTCGTCGGAAATTCAACGTAAATCTTTTTCCGTTGGATTTATCTCATTGCCGGCGGGTTTTCTCCGCTGATAATAAGACATTTTCCTATAGTGCATGTAAACAACATATATAAGTGCATGCAGAATGATATGATGATGATGATGGTATAATTGGATATATAATGATAGTGACATGTATCATTTTTATGTATATGCAGGCAATGTTTGACATGATGGTGGATTCCACCACAACCATGTTGGATGAATGGAGCAAATTCATGTCTATGGGGATCCATGAGATGGATGTTGAGAAAGACATTACTAGAAACGCAGCTGAGATAATAGCTAAAACAAGCTTTGGCATAAGCGAAGAGAATGGTAAGAAGGTATTTGAGAAGCTACAATCCATGCAATCAATGCTATTCAAATCAAACAGGCTTGTTGGAGTTCCCTTCAGCAAGATTCTATCTCCCAAGAAATCTTATGAGGCTTGGATGCTTGGTAAGGAGATCGATGAGCTTCTACTAGAAATTATAAACTCCAGGATGGAGAGGAACTCGGAGAGCAGTAATGGCGAGAAGGATCTACTTGGTCTTCTTCTGGCTAGAAACGATTATAAGAAGATGAAGAGGACTGAGAGGAAGCTAAGTAGTAGAGTGCTTGTTGATGAGTGTAAGACTTTCTTCTTTGGTGGGCATGAGACGACTGCATTAGCTCTAACATGGACTCTTCTATTGCTGGGTCTTTATCCAGAGTGGCAAAAGGCTCTTAGGGAGGAGATTAAGGAGGTTTCAGGAGGAGAACCACTCAACTCTAACATGCTTACAAAGTTAACTAAGGTATATATAAGAATTTTCTACATTAATTTGAAATGAGATTAATTTAATTTGTTTAAGAATCAAAAGGTTAGATCATTTGGATAATTATTGAAGTGGAAAAACAAAGAAATTAGATATAATAAGATACTTACATTTATTTAGGTTTCATTTGGGACGGCTTTCTTATTGTTTCTTAAAACAGCTTTTTAATACAAAAATTAAAAATTTTGTATTAAAAAACTGCTTTAAAAACATTAAGAAAGTCGTCTCAAAAGAAACTTTAGTTATAATTATGAAAATGGCTAAGATGCATAGCATTTCTCAACAAAATAAATAAATAAATAACATTTAATAATGAATAAAACAACAACAATGACTATCAAAACTCCAATAATATTAAGTTTTGACAGATTTTGTTTTACTAATTCATTGTATGGTTTATGATTTACAGATGGGATGGGTGTGGAATGAGATTCTTCGACTATATTCGCCGGCACCAAACGTGCAAAGACAAGCAAAAGAAAATGTTGTTGTCGGAGAAGTCACCATACCAAAGGGGACCAATATGTGGATTGATGTAGTTGGGATGCATCATGATCCAACGCTTTGGGGTGATGATGTAAATGAGTTCAAACCAGAGAGGTTCAAAGATAGCATCAATGGAGGATGCAAGCATAGAATGGGGTTTATGCCTTTTGGATTTGGAGGAAGAATTTGCATAGGAAGAAACTTGACTTTGATGGAATATAAGATTGTTTTGAGTCTTATTCTTTGCAAATTTTCTATATCCATCTCACCAACTTATGTTCACTCACCAGAGATTATGTTGTCATTGAGACCATCTCAAGGAGTTCTATTGATTCTTCATCCTTTAGAATGATCAGCAGTTGGAGATTGAGTTGGATGGAGGGAGAGTGTGATAAGCTCCATTGATTTATATGTAAAATAGCTTATTTTGTTTTTCAATTGCACTGTTTGGAAAGAAAACATACACATTAATGACATTCTTTCTTTAGAAGAAATAGTTTCAAAGTTCAAGGCAATCATGAAGTTACGATGCTATTCATGTTTTCATGATCCAAATTCTCTGTATATATATTCACTATATATCATCAATTAAGACAGCTAAAAAGATGCTAAGAAAGAGATAATAATTTATGTTTGCCTCTTGATTTATTTTGACATGAAAATATGTGGCTTATATTCTTTAAATTTCTATATTCACAATATTAATTCTATGCTTTTAATAAAATAATTAGGCTAAAGATAAGGTTAAAGAGATTGATAGTTTAAGATTTAAACTATGATATTCTAGCAGGTGATGCAAGTGTGATTATAGATAAGAGTTTGAATAATAATGCTGTAAAATTTAATAAAATTGGTGATAGAATTATAACTTTTAAGATTATTATTCATGCTATGATTATTAATATTATAAGTGTTTATGCTTCTCAAGTAAGTTTGGATATATGTTCAAAATTAAAATTTGAAATGACTTAGAAGAATTAATATAAAATATAGGCAAAAAATATACCTCATGAAGAAAAGTTTTTATTGGAGGAGATTTAAATGAACATATCGGTAAAGAGGTAGATAATTTTGAAATCATTCATGTTGGTTATAGATTTGGAGCGACTAATGAATGTGGTAAGACTATATTAGATCTTTCTATAACTTATGAATTTTTAATTGTCAATACCTTATTTAAGAAAAGTGATGAACATCTCATCACTTAAAAATTAATTTATGAGTTTTAATTATTTTTTAAAATAACTATTATTGTCAGCCATCGGCTGCATCTACCGTGGTCCAATATAGCTGTCCATCACTAGCCATTGACCACAACCAACGGCCACCCATTGCCACCTATAACCGCCACGCTTCACCAGCAGTAATCACCATCATCCTCATCACATTAAAAAATAAATTTAAATATCAAATATTTATTTAAAAAATAATAATAAAAGCTATACATTTCAAAAGCTTGCATGTGCAGTGTACCATTTAATATTCTCATTATCATCATATTAAACATGTTAAACAAGTTAGATTTTCAGTCCAAAGGTTACTTGTCGCATTTTGCCTCTGCACCAAAAAATAATTCTTTTTTGGGCTAAGAAGAACAATTGGATAGAGTGATAGACGTTGAATGCTTCGGTAGATTATGTGGGTGCAAAAGAAACAATTATTATTTTAACTAAGCAAAGCTTTTAAGCTAATTAGTTCATTAAAAAAGATAATCTAATGAGATAATGTGTTAAAAACTTGTTTTGTTATTTTTTTGTTGAAGATTATTTGTTTAATTAACTCATTATTAATTGTGTAATAGTTTATAATTAGACTTAATGTATTCCTATTATTGTTTAAAATTAAAAATTAAAATAACCTTTGTTGGGTCCAGGAGTATTCGCGGCGGTAGAGAAATATAAAGTTTATCATCTTAGCGTTGTACGAAAATCCGGCACGCAATCAGATAAGATAGAGGGTCTAGCATTTATGAGACACCAATATTTTTACGTGGGAAACCAGGGGGAAAAACCACGAGGCCTAGCCTAGTTTGAATGAATCTACTAGTATTGTAGTTGATTACAAATGAGGTCCTTCCTTGGGGGAAGGCCTTAGCTTGATGTACATCTTATGGAGTACATTACATGATGTTAATACAAAGAGTCATTGTTGACGTGTTTGTTTGGTCGGAAGGACCGTAGTTGACGGGCGACGGAGGTCGGAAAGCTTGTAGTCGGTGGGCGACGTAAGTCAGGAGGACCGTAGTCGGCTGGCAACGGAGGTCGGAAGGATTGTAGTCGGCGGATGACGTAAGTCAGGAGGACCGTAGTCGACTGGCGACGGATGTCAGAAAGACTATAGTTGGCGGGCGACGTAAGTCAGGAGGACCACAGTCAGTTGGCGACGAAAGTCAGGAGGACCGTAGTCGACGGGCAACGGATGTCGGAAAGGCTGTAGTCGGTGGGCGACGTAAGTCAGGAGGATCGTAGTCGGCTGGCGACGGAAGTCAGGAGGACCGTTGTCTGACGACAAAGATCAGAAGGATGACGTTAGGTAGAAGTCCCATAAAGCAAAGAAATCCATCTTCGCGTAGACGTCCAGTGAAGTCCGATAACCGGTAGAAGTCCGGCGTCGGGTAGAAACTTGACGAAGAGTGAATGTCCGACGTCGGGTAGAAGTCCGACGTCTGTTGGTGGAAGAGGAGAACTCCGACTTCACTTGGGCGGAGTTTCGGCGTCAGGAGGGAACTTTGTTGTTAATTGGGAAGAATTTCAGCATCACGTGGAAGTTGGGCAGAATTATGGCGTTCTCCCGAATATCACGCAGAATCCCAACGTGTTCGGGCGGTAGGACGAAATTCGACGGTGGTCGAGGAGGAGCTGATTCTCCTCCTTCTCTTCTTTTTTTCTTCTCTTTCTTCGGTCCCCCTCTCATGAGAAATGAGGGCTCTATTTATAGTTTTTCTAGAGTGGCATGACCCGTAAATAGAAGAGAGATCAGGGGTGAGTCGGGAGTGGTTTGAATGGACGGCTGATATTGAATCCTTTGATCATACACCGTTCATCAGCCATTTGAAGGCCTTAGTCATGTCGGAATCCAGTGATCTTTGGTTCGTTGGATTCATCTCATCGAGCCGTTCAATTCGACTATAAGCTCGCCAAAATCGGAGACCGTTTGGTTACTCAAATTGTGGTTCGAACCTTCCAACAGTGCTTTGGGTCCTTGATTTGGACTCATTTGGGCTCGGATTGAGTCAAATTTGGTGTCGTTGGGTTTGTATTTCCGAGACGCTCAGTTTGACTGTAAGTTTGATGAAATCGAAGTTCAGGTGCTCCCGGATTTAATTTTTGAAGTTTTCAACTTGATTTTTGCCTCGAGATTCGTGCCCGATCAAGAAAATTTTTGCATGACGTATCAACCTTAAACTTAAATTTTGAATATGTTAGAGTTATTTTAATTAAAAATGTTATTAAATCTAATTAATTATTTTTTATTATTATGAATTAATTACTCATTGCCAATTATCACAATTTAATAGTTAGACAGCCTTAATCAATTAATTAATAATCATAATAATTCTTTATTTATCAAAGTAAATAATAAATTTATGAATTATCCTAGCTAGGTTTATTAATTAATAATAATCAATACATTAATCATAGTCTAAATTATATAGATCTTAATTAATTAAAACCTTGATTATTTTGTAATTGGTCTAAATTACTCATTAATCATCTATCAAAATTATTAATTTATTTGTTAATTAACCATTCATATAAATTTGTAAGATTTTAATAATTTTTCTTTTAGATAATTTATCCCAAGAGTTTATCACATTTAGCTTAATAAGCTCTTAAGTTGCTAAGGTTAGGCTTCATTTGGGGTAGCTTTTGGCTACTGATTTTTCAATGTTTTGAAGAAATTTTTGTACTAAAAAGCTGCTTTAAAAAATAGTAAGAAAACTGCTCCAAACAAAGCTTTAGAGTCAATTGCTTAAGCTAATTAAGGCTTCGTTTGGGACAGCTTTTTTACTGCTTTCTAAAACGGAGTTTTAATACAAAAATAAAAAAAATTGTACTAAAACTCCGTTTTAGAAAGCAATAAAAAAGCCGTCTCAAACGAAGCCTAAGACTAGCTTATGGAAATGTAGACTTTACACTTTTTTTTTTCACTTTGCTACACAGACTGCGAGCTTAAATCTGATCCATCAGAATTCTCAAATTTATTTTCAATCAGTACGTTATGAGTTCGAGTGTTGTTGATAATCGTGATAACTCATTTCTTCACTCTCTACCACTTTCTTTCTCTTCCATTTATATCTATTTTTCTTTTATTATGAGCAATTCACCTACCTAATGTTGATAGGTAACATTTGGAACCTTCTGGATGTATTTGGTTAATTTGATTTGACTTGGAGAATTTAGGGTTAACAAATAGGATTTTTACACGACTTGTTTGAATGAGGCAAATATTAACACGTTGCAAGCAGGAATCTCCGCATTGATTTTCATGCAGATTTTAGTCATTTTACAGTTTTTGGGCGCTGAAATCTGGAACGAATCCTTCTTGACATGAGACTTCTATCATTTGGGGTCATTTTCTTATTGTTTTTTATAACTTTTTTTAGTATAAAAACTTTCTAAACTAAAAAAATTTATACTAAAAAGCTGCTTTAGAAAACAATAAGAAATCTGTCTCAAACGAAGCACATATTTGTCCAGTGTTAATCAGGTATTCACGTCATCTTAAGAATCAACAAATTTAAGCCACCCAGACTGGCATATCACACCGTCGAGGTTGTATGTCCTCCTACCATAGAGTAGTAGTGAAGCAATAGGTTAAAATAATCACCGACATAAGTTGCACCTTGAGTTGGCTCCTATGGGTTGGCGCTCAAGTATGGTCTCAGGAATTGAAGCCCTTTATTGAAGCCTAAATATTATTGTGTTCTATTAAGATAAAATTAGAAAAATGATCAAAATGATCTCTTAACTCTTTATGAAGAATCAAAATGGTCCCCAACTATATTAAAGAACTATTTTGATCTCTCGACTTTTTAAAGAGAAACCAGAATAGTTCCCCTGCTCCTTTCTGAGTATTTGAGGGATCAAAATGATCATTTAATATAGTTGATGATCATTTTGATCTTTTATAAAAAAATCAATGGTCTATTTTGAACCTTTTTTTGATAAAATTAAAATCATACATGAAGCTTAGCAACTAATGGTCTTTGCCCTTATCATTATGATCTGTTGACTATGGCAAGCAACACCTTAAGGATGATAAGTTACTTTTATCAAAAATAAATTTTAAATCTATTTAATTTATTTAGAGGTTGATAAAATATAAATTTAATTAAATATTCATATACTATATTTTTTTTTAAAATAAATTTAATAATTTTAAATTCTATTCTAACTAAATTTCAATTGTGTTTCCAATTTTTGGACCTCTGCTTATAATAGTCTCCACCAAAGGAGTCCATATTTTGAAATTTGACTGCAAGCGAGTCTTTGCCGTTAGTATTAAAAGATTCTGTTTTTTCTTCTTTGAATTGAATTTGAAATTCTAAGACTTTCTTTTTCATAGTATTTTTCAGAGACAAAAGGTCTGTTTAAGACAAATTTTTCGTTGTTTTAACCATCATAATTTTATTTGATTACATTTTTATTTTCTTATTGCTTTTCAAAATTTTAGAAATGTTACCAAGTTAATTTCTCTATAACAACTTCACAACTAATTTTATAAAATAAGACAGTCATCACAAACAAATCATCAGCTAATATCTTATTTTAGGCTTCGTTTGGGACGACTTTTTTATAGCTTCTTAAAACAGAAATTTAGTACATTTAAATTTTTAACTAAAATTATGTTTTAGAAAGTAATAAAAAAGTCATCTCAAACGAAGCCTTAGTATATTACCCACACCTTAAAGCCATAATTTGGTTTATGGATCATCAACTTCATTAGATATGAAGTAAAAAGGCGTCCCAAACGAACCTTGATTTGACTCACTCCATATCAAACTTTTACATTAAGTTGGCCCAGGCTTTGGATCAGCTCTTTAGCTTGCTAAGTGATAATAGAAGGATGTCCAAATATTGAGCAAATAAATTATGCCACTTGATTTAGGTCTCGTTTGGGACGGCTTTTTTATTGCTTCTTGAAGCAACTTTCTAATACAAAAATTTAATTTTTATACTAAAAAGCTGCTTCAAGAAGTAGTAAAAAAGTCGTCCCAAACGATGCCTTAGCACACTCTAAGTTCATTTCATTTTGCTAATTTATTAGTCTCATGGAGTTTTGAAAAGCAAAATTATATTTTAATGATAACAAATATTTATCAACCTAGCCACTCCAAAGCCAAAAGTGTCACTACCCTATTAGCCCCACCAGTTCCAATCACTTATCATGCTCATAAAAATGAGAATGTTTATCCTAATTTTGTGCTGACATTAAAACTGATATAGTGCCCAAAATTAAGATTTTGTTTGAGACAACTTTACACATGTTTTTTTTTTCCTGCTTTGAAAAAAAAAATGTTTTAAAAAGGAGCTATAAAAAGTAATAAAAAAGGAGTCTCAAATAAAGCCTAAGCTTTCTTCATGTTTTTTAAAACGACTTTTTAGTACAAAAATTATTTATAACTATAAATTTTTCATTTTTGCACTTGAAGGCTTCTTTAAAAAATAATAAGAAAGATGTCTCAAATCAAGCTTAAGGTTTTATTTGGGATAGCTTTTTCAGTGCTTTCTAAAGCAACTTTTTAGCGCAATTTTTTTTTAAAGTAGCAAAAAAGCAGCGTTCAAAAGCCATCTCAAATGAAGCATAAATCTAATTTAATGCTTAGAAAATGTTTGAGCAACTGCTCGAGCTTGAGCATGAGGTCACACTAGGGGTACAACTGAGTCAAGCCGACTCACGAGCAGGCTTGAGCTAAACTCCACAACAGGCACGATGAGTCGAGCTTTCGAGCTCGCGAATCGAGTTCGAACACGATTTCGAGCTCAACAGCTTATCGAGCTCAAGCTTGAATAACCCTCCTCTCGACTCGCGAGCTAGTCGAGCACCTCGCGGAACGCGTTGCAGGCTGGAAAATGAAATCAAGCGTGGGAAAATAACGGATGTTGGCGACGGACGGAAGCTGGCGATGACGTACGCTGTCGACGGACCTGACGACGATGACGATTGAAGTTGACGATGGGTGCTAGCAAAGAAGACGATAACACTAGCGATGATGAACGTTGGCGATGACGCAGATGCTGGCGACAACGCAGACATTGGCACGACAGATGGACTGAGCTCAAACTACCTCTCAAGCAGCTCGATGAGCTCTTTTTTACCCTATCGAGTCGAGCACGACTTTACAGCTCGTCTCGAGTTTGAGCTTGCGCTCGATATTTGACAGTCGAGCTCAACTCGAACACCTCCTGACTCAAGCTCGATTCGACTCATTTGCACCCCTAGGTCACATACCTGATTATGATTAAGACTCAATGCTTCCTGAAGACCCTAACAAAAAGCACAACTGTTACTGTATTACGAGAACAAGAGACGACATGCAGTTATATATGAATTATAATGGCTGCAGCTAGTCGTTTTTTTACCTAAATATTGATTGCTTTCCCAATTGACTTTACATAAATCCTCTTTACATAAAATGACAGTATTAGGAAGGAATTTTAGGAGAGCAATCATCTAAACTCCAGATTCGTTTGGTAAAGCTAGCTAACATTAAAAGAGCTTTCCTCTCTTATATATAGACATCAAGAAGGCTCAAGAAACACACTAACCTTTCTCCTCCCATCTCCTTAACAAAACCATGGATGATTATACAAAGACCCCATTACAGCTTCCTCTCATAGATCTATCTCAGCCCTTAACCTCTTCTTCACTAACCACACTTTCCCAAGCTTGCAGGGATTGGGGATTCTTTCACATAAAAAACCATGGCATTTCCAAAGATCTGTACACTAAAATTTGTATGTTTTCAAAAAACATTTTGAATCTCCCACTGGATACCAAACTAAAGTTAGGTCCCTCATCCTCTCTCAAGACCTATACTCCACATTTCATCGCATCCCCGTTTTTCGAGAGCCTTCGAGTCTCCGGACCAGATTACTATTCCTCAGCAAAGAGGTCAGGTGATGTCCTTTTCGAAGCACCAAATCCTGAATTCTAGTAAGTGCAGAATTAGCTCATCATATCTTAGGCTTCGTTTGAAACGACTTTCTTACTGCTTTTTAAAGCAACTTTTTAGTAGAAAGTTTTAATTTTTGTACTAGAAAGCTGCTTTAAGAAGCATAAAGAAAGACGTCCCAAACGAAGCCTTAGTCTATACACCATAATAGTATTCAGCATGAATTCTCACATGTAAATATGCAATGTTCCTTGTACACAGCAAAACAATGCAGGAGTATGGAAAAAAGATGGTGGAATTATCAAAACAAATCATGATCATTCTCTTGAAGTGTTTGGGTGATGGTTTTGACACAAAGTACTATGAATCTGAGTTTGGCCAGTGTCATGGATATTTAAGGATAAATAGTTATTCGCCACGCGGGAATGTAGAGTATGAAGCAGTTGAAGGTCTTGGAATGCACACAGACATAAGTTGCATAACAATTTTGCACCAAGATGAGGTTGGTGGACTTCAGGTGAAAGGAAAGGATGGGAAGTGGATAGATATAAAGTATAGTGAAGGAGAATTGGTTGTAAACATTGGAGACTTGTTACAGGCTTGGAGCAATGGCAAATTTAGATCATCTCAACACAGGGTTGTATTGAGGAAGCCAAGCAACAGGCTTTCCCTAGCTTTCTTTTGGTGCTTTGAGGATGAGAAGATGATTGTGGCACCAGATGTGGTAGAGAAAGAGAGAATCTACAGGCCATTTCTTTGTGGAGATTACATTAGATTTAAGGTGATTAGTGAAAAAGGCAGGTTTGACAAGGTTAAGTATACCATTGATGATTTTGCAGTAGTTGATACTGCATTAACTGATGTATAAGCATTTTATGTAGTGGGTAAAACACAACACATTTTCTTCATAGAATTTGTGCCACATTCTCCATTGTAATTAGTGATATTTTAGTTTCAGCATTATAGTTTCAGTTTTAAGATGCTCCTCAGTTTAGTGATTTGATTATATAATGCAATTCTTAAAAGTTGAAAGCTGAATAGTCATGTAATAAAGGGCAGTGGAGAAAGTGGAGCAAAACCTGAAATGACTGCATTAAATAGCACAACAAATATTAAGGTTTTTAACGATTAGATAATGAGTAAAGTTGAGGCTTTGTTCGGAATGACTTTCTTATTGTTTCTTAAAGCGATTTTTTAGTACAAAAAAATAAATTTTTTTACTAAAAAGCTGCTTTAAGAAGCAATAAAAAACCGTTCAAAACGAAGCCTAAATCTTACCAAATGTGATTAGATTTAATTTTCACGAAATATTAAATTTCTAATTGAAATTTTTAAATATCACAAGAATTATATAATTACCATATATATATATTGTAATTATGTATTATTTAAGTCAGTTGGAATTAAATTTCAAGCAAGTCACCCCTACAGAATATAACAAGGTAGACAAATGTAATGTGGAGGCATGGCAGGCCATGGTGCATATATACTAAAGCAAACTTATTAGTTGATGAAAAATGCTGCTATTATTGAGAACCAACTAAATCCCTCTTCACATAAAGCTGTAGAGACTCACTTTTGGGGGGTTGGGAGTATTCAAATAGTTCCTCCACATACAAAGAATTCCTCTCAAGTGGCTGATCAATAATTATTAGTCCAGTCAAGTGCCAGTAGTAAACTTTATTTGGTTGAACAGTACTGTACCCTGTAGGAGAACAAGAAATTGTTGGTTTTCACATCAAAGTTGACAGCGAATATAGAAATTGAAAAGCAAAAGCGCAAATTTCAACAATAAAATCATAGACTACAGAACCGCTGCTAATGTGGAAAGCCAAAGTCAATAGTAAAATTCTCTTTAAATTGTGCCCGCATGACCTAGCTTTAATTGAGTAAGAGTGATAAAATTAGGGGCTCCACTTACTACTAGTGCTTCATCAATGATTACTTGACCAATCAATAGCAAGCCTATCTCTGCTAGGGTCACAAAATTGCAAGGGATTTGACACCCAATTTGGTAACCAAGTTTATTAATCAACGAAGCAAAACAATTTCATGACAACAAAATCACGAACTAAATTTTGAAGGAGATTTCCCAATCTTTTTGGAGATTCTAATGCCCTTTTTTGGTCTTAAGACAACAGTTTCTTCGTAGAGAGACTTACATATCAAGAAATGTGAGAAAGATATTTGGAATATTTTCCCTTTGGCATATTTGGAAGAAGAGGAATAATAGATGCTTTACCAAAATTGCTTTACCAACATCTAGTTCAATATCATATCACTAGTTTGTTTTTGAATGGATTCTAGCCGTAGAAGGGCTCTTCATATTATGCAGAAAAGGTGAAACTCTCTTCCTTATAACACTTGAGAACTATTTAGTGCAACTATGTAATTTTTTGGATGGTTTATTGTTGGTGTAACTGTTGACCCATACATTAAGAACGCAAAAAAGAGGCGAATTTGATGACTTAAGCGATGCTTGGCAGGCGCGACATGTCACTTAAGTGGTCAAATGACCTCCGATTGCCGAACGGACTGTGTTGTTGCGATTGGAGCACCGAAATTATGTAAGAGGGAGCCTTTGCAATCGAATCGAGCTAAAACAGTCAAAATAAACGACCGTCACCCAAAAATGACTTGCGATGCTGCTCAAACGACGTTCGATCACAAAATAGATTACATCCTTGCGTTCGAAACATCTGAGTTATCTAAAGTAACTATAATATTGCCCAATGAAATTCGCGCGGGAAAATTGATGATGATCCCAAGACGACGACACAAATTTTGAGACGTGTGAAATTCTGTCTCATTTTTATTGTTTCTATGACAATAATAGCATTATTATTATTATTATAATTATTATCATTATTAATAAGATTTAAATCAAAATAAACAAAATTCGAAAAAGTACACATGCATCCGTTCGGTGCCGATGCCGGTTGTTCGGCGCCGCTCACACTATTCCCGTAAATCTCACGCTCGTCTCGATCAAGCAGCCCCGTTTTAAAACAAGAGCAAAAGCTCTCTCCGCTGTGATTTCCTCCCTCTTGCACAAAATACTCCCGCAAGCAACTCCCAATACCGCTCCTTCTCCCTAATGGCCAAACTAATCCCGCTCCTCCCTCACAATCGAACCAAACAGCACCTTCACATCTGATCCAGCTACAGCCGCAAGACCCCTGACCTCAACCACTCGATTCTCTCCGCTCCTTTTGAATCAAGCTGCACGCGGTCCGTGCAAGTCCAGCCAATAATCTTGCACTGACCTTCCGCTCTCTCCAGATCGCAACTTAGTGCGAACTGTTCCACACGACTTGTGCCTCCTTCAACAAAATTCCTTCGCGTTGGTCCCGATCGAACACCACCAGCACAGACCCTCTCCCTCTTCAAACCATCTGCAGACCACTCTCAGCCAACTCCTTCACGATCGATCCATCAGCCTATCACACTCAACCGTCCTCTACAAGCTGTGAGCAACGACCTCACTTGTTCGAATCACCCCCAACTCCTCACAGCAGGCCGACTGACTACACTGCTTCCACAAGAAGGCTGCAGAGCCCAATCGCCTCTCCAATTAGACTCCTGTATGCTCTCACACAAGCTGCAAATCTCACGTTATTCCCAATCACTATCCTCACAGACACCTCCAATCCCACCTCTGCCTAATCCCAGTCGAACTCCCTCACCCAGCCGTAACTTGCCCGGGCCTAGCTCCAATCCTACCTTTTACTCCGTCCAACCTTCCTATCTATTATATCTGACCCTACATATTCTAATCCAAGAGCAGTTCTTACCCGAACTCACCCAAATCGCATTCCATGTATGTGAAAACCACAAGCTCAACTCTCTCACTCACAAAACTCTCGATTCCGACATGGCAGCACCCAACCAATCCTACTACAACCCAACTCCACTGCATAGGAGACATCACACCTACACAACTTATAGCCAAACCACTTCTTCTTCCAAACTCAGCACACTACACTCAACCTCCTCCAACAGTAGCCCCAAATCAGCCCCTAAACAATCTCTAATTTCCATGTTATTGTTGCTGTTAGTATTATTATTATTATTATTATTGTTATTGTTGTTTAAAAAGAAGAAAAAAAGAGTAAAGAAAGAAAAAGGGAAATTATTGTGCCTCAATTCTCGAGCCCTTGACGTTGACGCCGTCGCCGCCTTGCTCGTCAAGCTATAAATCCTCCCAACTCAAAAAAGCCCTCAAATCCTATTTTCGGAGCTTGCAACATGGTGAGTAACCACCTATGCACACTTTTCTTATCCCGGTGGGAGGAAACTCATTACGGTGGTTGCGACAAGGCGGGTAAGCCTTATGCATGTTTTTCTTAGCATGGCGAGGTAAGATTTAAGTGCCCGTGTACATGCTTCTATGCATGCGGGGTAAAACTACAAGCTTTCACACAGGTACATGTGGGTCTCCAAAAGGATTTTGCTTAGCGGGGAACATAATGCAAAGGGTACAATCACACTATCCCATGGGGCAAAATGATTGTAGGCCTTTACATCCAACGCAAGCAGGCCATGGAAGAGTAGAAGAGATCATATATACGATTGACCATGGAGGATAACGGCGGTAGGCTCGTCATGCATGTAGTAGCTTGCGTATGAGTTAAAATAGTAAGTTCATGATAAGGTATACAAACTTGTAACACATACAACAACCCTGCCTATGAGCAACATGGAAAGACTTGCACCTGATGCAACCAACTCACGGGTAATAACATAACAGTTATTGAGTGCGCCGCAGTCTGCCTACGAGTTAAGCAGATGACAAGGAATGTCCCCTGACAGCCCACAAACAAATTCAATAAAGCTTGTATTATGCAACAATTCGCTTACAAGAAGCAACGAGCGGCCCATCACGCAACACTACAACCCACTTATTGGCAATGTTGGAGAAATTATGCAGAATGTAGCCCACCTACATGTGACAAATAGTGATTCTTGAACAATCACCAATATGCAACAAAAGTTTACATTGCGCGACATCCTACCTATGTAAAGTAGCAAATGACCTGTAGTGCAGTGTTATGACCCACTTGCAAGCAGCGGCAGGGAATTTACAATAATAATTACGGACCACTGGTAAACTAAAACAGTAAATTTGTGGCATTGGGTTGTCTTGCCAGATAAATCAGTTTATTTGCAAACGACACGCAAAAGGCTCCTTACGCACCGCACAGCGTATTTGTCAGCAGAAGTACACTTATGCTGGTTGGACACTGAAGAAACTGACAACGTGCCAATGATGAAATGAGCTACACAATACTGTCAATACACGACAAATGAAACTCAATGCGCTACTAAATAATGCCAACATATATGCAACACTCACACAAGCAGAAAAAATGCGTCTACAGACTTCTAAATGGAACAATCCGCACAGCAGAAGTACACTTTTGCTAGTTGGACACTGAAGAAACTGACAACGTGCCAATGATGAAATGAGCTACACAATACTGTCAATACACGAAAAATGAAACTAAACGCGAAGCTAAATAATGCCATCAGATATGCAACACTCATACACGCAGACAGAATGCGTCTACATACTTCTAAATGGAACACTCCGCGCACTTAGATGACCATCATTTACACAGCTGATTTGTGTTCAAACACTTTAAAATGCCCTTCCACATGTATTGCAACATGCAAAATACATTAAAAAAAATGCAAAATACATCATTCAAGCAAGTCATTCAGTATTGCAAGATGCAATATGTTGTAGTAGTGCATCACATTAACATGCAAATACACTGCACATACATACATTACAACATGCAGAACACATTATGAGAACACATCATCTAATATGTGAAGTGAATTGTGTCATAATAGTACATCATATTGACTTGCAAATACATTATACATTATACAAATGCATTAAGCCACCCACAAAAAGGAGTTATGCAAATATGCAGACAACACATAAATGCATTCTAAAATTATATCATACAAATGCATCATATCAATCATGCAAGTTCATTACAATATCGAACAAATATACTATGGCGGCCATGCAAATTTGCAATGTCATTCATGCAAGCATAAGCACCATTTATATATATATATATATATATATATATATATATATATATATATATATATATATATATCATGCACAAATATGAATACTCGCATGGGCCTCGATGAGAGTGATGTGCAACACACGTGTCGTCTAAGAATGTTGATCGGGTCAAGAAATGAACTTAAGTTCAAGCCCGATCGTTTGTTGGCAAATAGACAGAGTCGAAACAACCTGAATCATTGAACAAATACACAGTCGTAGTGTCGACTCAAATATTTGATTTTATACGTTCATATTAGACCTTCAAGGTCTCTTAAAAAAATTTACACATTAAAATGAATATCATGGGTTCCGATATTCTCATAATAATTCTATTAATTAGGAGCTCAACCGGATCCCATGTTTACAAGTAAACAAAGTCGACAAGGTTTGACCAATAAAATAAGATTACACAAAATTCTCGAGAATTGTCATGTTCACAAAAGATCTCAATCGGAGGGAACCCTATTCAAAATGCATCCAAATTCCCATAATATACATTCAATTGACTTCAACGTATTCATGAACAATATTATCATTTAAAATTGAAATAAAATGCAAAAATATTTAAAGCAAAACACCCATCATCCCTTAGCAACAGTTTGCCAAGGTGGGCAAGTTTGAAAAGTAGTTCAGCTAAAAAAAAGCAAATGTCTAGTCGAGAATATCACAAAGATTCAATCTCAAATCATCTCTTTCATGTAAGGACATGACACGTGTCCCTTAATTGGTGGTCTTGCCACCAAATGATACCATAAGTAAATGGTTATGACCAGAGCCCTCTAACTGAGCGGTTTTGCTGCTAAATTGCACAACTAAATTACGGTCATGGTCAGATCCTGTATGTTCCCCAACGATGTTAAATATTTGAGTAATGAATCAATAGGATATGATTAATATGGCACAAAACCCTTTATCAGTTACGGTAGAATCAAATGTCCCCTTAGGCAAATATTCACCCCATGTTCATAAGGTACATTTGGATGAAACAACCCATAACTGTTAACAATGATCCTTCGATCAGGTTGGGTCGACTACCTCCTCTGATTAAGTAGACTATGGACCATGATGACCTAGGATGACAGAATCATGGGATCTTGATAGGGTCTATTATCATCCCCCCACCATCTGCTTTAAGTGCAAAATGGTGAATTTCTAATTTTAAATGTTAAACTTACATAAATCCTAAGTTCTGAACAAATCACACCTTCATGCACCCCAAGTTGTATCAACTTCTTCTCAACTATCTCAACCTCCAGTATGTCGCCTTCACCACAACTACCACCATTATAGTCGTTGTCAAGGATCACTAGAAAAAAATACACCACCACCACCTCCTCTAAAAATTTTGGAGTATTAATCTCATATTTATGTTAATAAAAAAAATGAAAGAGGAAGATACTTTTCAATAAATAAAGAAGCATATTTGGAGGCATTGGACTCCATAGGATGAGATAGGAGATAAATTAATTTGTTATAATGACGACTCAAATAAAGAAATAAAGACCTCCTCAGTGATGACAATACATATGATTTTCTAGTTGTTGTCAACTATTTCAGCCTTTTTTAGACATTAAATGTAGATGAGTAGGGAACTAAGAAAAAAAGAATTGTGAGTTGAACTTAATATTATATGATACTTTTATGCAGTTTCTATATTTAATATTTTTTTTGCTCGTGTAATATAATATTTGTATGTCAATTATATTTCATGTAATTTATCATTAGTCACATGGTGTATGCTTTTTGCTGATGATATTCTTCTTGTTGATAAGAATAGAGAGGGAGTTGAAGGTAAACTTGAATTATGGAGGTCAACCTTAGAGTCTAAAGATTTTCGCTTGAGTAGATCTAAAACGGAATATATGGAGTGTAATTTTAGTAGTAATAGACCTAGTGAGGGGATTGTGACTTTGGGCGATCAAGTCATTAATAAGAGTACACGTTTTAGATATCTTGGATCTATTGTTCAGAGTGATGGTGAAATAGATGGGGATATTATCAGCAGAATTCAAGTTGGATGGTTGAAGTGGAGGAATGCATCGGGCTTGTTATGTGATAGAAATGTACCCCTCAAACTTAAGGGAAAATTCTATAAGATGGTAGTGAGGCCTGCAATGCTTTATGGTGCCGAATGTTGACCATTAAAAGAGAAGCATAATACTAAGTTAAGTGTGGCAGAGATGAGGATGCTCAGGTGGATGAGTGGCTTTACCCTTAGAGATAGGTTACGAAATAAGTATATACATGAAAAGGTTGGAGTAGCTCCAGTAGAAGATAAGATTAGAGAGAGTCGCCTTAGATGGTTTGGTCACATAAAACGGCGGCCTTCCGATGACCCGGTTAGGAGAGTAGAGGTATTAGATTTGACTTATGTTAAGAAAGGTAGGGGTAGACCTAAAAAGACTTGGTTAGAAAATATTAGGAATGACCTTTCTTTATTAGATTTAAACGAGAATTTGACTTTTAAATAGGACATAATGGAGAAAAAGGATTCATGTAGCCGACCCCACGTAGTGGGATAAAGGCTTAATGTTGATGTTGTTGTTATTGTTGTATCATTAGTCACTTTATTTCTTGTGCAAAATTTTATTTTATATGTATGTTAATGTCTTACTTCATAGTTCAATAGAAAGATAATATGTCATTTTTTAACATATTAATTGTGTATTATATAAAAAATCACTTTTAGCATTTATTTGCAATTTATGCAATTTTTTATTTTGAGTCTCACGCCTCGCCTCATTAACAAAAAACATCTCAATACCTAATTGTGCAATTTTAAACATTGAATTAAACAACTAAATCATGAGAGAGATAGAGAGGGAGCGAGGGAGAGGGAGTGGGAGTCAGTGGGAGTGAGAGAGAGAGAGAGAGAGAGAGAGAGAGAGAGAGAGAGAGAGAGAGAGAGAGATGACTACCACAAATTATATACAGCAGTCTAACACATGCATATATAACTTTGTTCGGTACAGCTTCCAGAAATGATTGTTCAGTCTGCAAGGTATAGCAATGCTTCGTTAGCAAAAGAACAAAAGAAATCCGTTCTACTATTGTGAAGCAAAGGACACCATTTCAGCTAAACTCGGAATATGAGGCATGAAACCCTTTATCAGTTAAGACAATCCTAAAAGACAACATAAATTTACAAGAACAAAACATTTTATACATCAAAACTTTGTAGGGAAGATGTGCTATCCTTTTTAAAGATTCAGGATAGTTTAGATTTGGAGAAGATGGATCCACGATACAAGCATGATATAGGCGAACCCGACTAAAATCCTACATAAAATGCTTAGTATAAAAAAGCCGAAAGCATCATTTGGAAGCTTTTGAGCCAATAAAACCTAGAAATCATAGAATTTTTTTAATGAAACCAATATCCAATGGACCTGCTTGTTTGAGAAAAGCCATCAACTTGTCAGGAAAATTTGGCCCAACGAATAATCATTTACTTACAAGGTAGAGATTTTAGGTGGTATGTTTCCTGGTTCGAGAGTAGAGATCTCAAGTTTGAGTCAAAAGTTATATATCATGGTTTAAACTTCTCCCTGCATCCAGTTTATGAGTTACAATTTACACAGTGCCCTACTTATTATCAATAAAATTATTTGGGATAGATTTTTATCCTTTAAGAAAAAGTAATTGTAGTTCTACCAAGAAAATGACAAATTTCTAGTCAATTCCGCAAGGACTTCAATACAAAGTTAGTTTAAAAAGATTCATAAAAACAGCCAAGTTAATAAAGATTTTCTAAAAAAATGATTACAAAACTACAGTCAACAAATAATTCCTTTATCTGGGTGGGAGATGTTGGGTTGGTTACATGAAACATCAAACATCAATAACTTTCTAAAGTTTGTAAAAACATAGGAGAATCCTATCAAGAATGTAAGAAAGTCTTTATCCAATTTGAGCAGATTGATTCAGCAGACACATCGTGCTCATTTATCTACTCAAGGCAGGCTGACAAGTTTCATATGCCTGCAGAGGTTGCATATCAATCATGGAAAAAAAAAACTCAATAATAGAGGAAAAATATAGAAATCCTTGACTAATGAAAATACCTAGAGAAAAATAAACTGAGATTTCAGATAGAAGACTAAGAAAACTCATTTAGTTAACAAATTTATAATAATAAAAGCATAAAATCTACTGCAAGCTCTCACTAAGAGTACCTATACGATCAAGCTTGCAACATCTCATATCAAGGAAGACGAAGTAGATGGTTAACAGCCAGTTCAAGAGTATCAACGTTCTTCCTCAACATCTTTCTTTTACAAGAGTTAAGTGTCCTCAGTACTAAACGAGAAAATATCATACATCTCCTCCATGTTTAATAGCCTGTAAAATCAGTAGACTTTGCCTACCATTATGATAAATGCTAAGATTGTAGAATGGTTTTAAAAGCCGTTAATCAATTACATGGATACAGTTCCAAAGCAAGACTTTCCATGCTCTTCAATTCTTCGTTCAATCTGCAATGCACTAGAGAAGGTTATTCGCAAAAGCATTATGGTACAACCACAGCAGAGGAGCAGCATTCATTGTTGCAGTGAAATCAATCTTCCAAAAATAAGATGACGGATTTTTATTGAAAAAATTAATTTGGAGTCATTCTTCTAGGAATGTGACTCCTTCAATCAGATCAATATAGCCCACCGTAGAGGACAACTTATAAATTAACCATTATAATGAGATTAATATGTAATAAAGCTTCCATAAACATTAAATGAGCATGGTTTATTCTGAGCTTAGTTAACTTTAGATAAAATAAGTTATCATGTGAGGATAAAATCATGCCTTTGAACCTAGTGCATTGTAGGAAAGAATGACAAAACTTGAGCTAATAAAAATGCTGGGAAACAAAAGGTGAAAAAGAGAAAAGGCCAGTTTGTTTTTCCTTCTTTTAATGCCGAACTTCATGCCAGCAGACGTAAGAGGAAGCAAAAGCATGGTATTTATTTTCCTTTTTGAGCATTATAGTGAGAAATTATGAATAATGATCTAATTATATGAAAATGCATTAACTTTTGATGAATGCCAGCAGTGATATTGATCCGGGAAATACCTAGGAGTTTGGCATTTTAATTGACGGATGGTTGCTTCCAGCAGAATGTACCATATATTCCAATAAAACGTACCATTATGTCATGACCCGGTCTGGTGAGCTCATATAGACGAGACGGGAACGGATGTCGGACGTAAATGATAGAACAGAACATATATCAAATGTTGAACGAATTTAAAACTAAAATTCGTCAAAGATGTTTAAGTAAACTTTATCCCTTCATACCCAAATTACCCTTCATGAGATATTAGGGAAGTATTTGGAAGAGGGACACATGCGTAATTTACCTCCTAATTTTCCTTTAATTCCCCTCATCAACAAATTAGCCACTTTAATCTCTCATTCTAAAATTTCTTATATTGTGAATACTCCCCTTAAAGTTGATACTGATGACTATTTACTATTTAAGCTTTGTAAAATGGGTCAATTTAGTAATAAAGATTCATTGAATTATTTTAGAC
Organism: Dendrobium nobile; assembly: GCA_022539455.1. Classification (NCBI taxonomy): domain Eukaryota; kingdom Viridiplantae; phylum Streptophyta; class Magnoliopsida; order Asparagales; family Orchidaceae; genus Dendrobium; species Dendrobium nobile. The sequence continues at coordinate 80,046,559 of CM039736.1, forward strand.
TCGAGAATGTTATTTCTCTTGTGTTTTCAATGATTTGGCATAAAAGCATCCCCTCTTCCATTTTAGTTTTCATTTGGATAAATACGCATAGATATATCCCTACTGATGACAACTTAACATTTAAAGGTTTCACACCACCCTCCCTGTGCCAATATTGTTATCATGTGGAGAATATGAATTATATCTTTATTTCTTTCCCTATTGCTACTAATGTTTGGATTAACTTTAATGATATTTTTAGAACTAATCTTTTCTATGGCAATATTAGTATATCTACAATGCTAAACATATGGTTGGTCAATTCTAAACTCAAAATTGTTCTCATGAAATTTGTATTTTAATTCATAAAAATGTTCCTAATAGCAAGGGTAAACATTCTTGTAAAGAGATTTTGGAGGAAAATAATTTTGGGAGAAACCCTAGAAATTTCCTTCAAAGAAAATCATATGAAAACTTAACATTTCCTTCAAGAAATCATACCTTAGACTTTCCAAAGCCTTCCTCTTGATCTTTCCCAAAGAAATCGTTGGAAACCACCGTCAGCCGCCGGCTTTCGCGAGCCACCCAACGTCCTCCCCCTCTCTTCACGCGTGCAGTCGAAAGAAATGAACAGGGATCGAATGAATCGGTCCCTAGGCGGACGAGGGGAATTAAGGAAAAATTAGGAGGTAAATTACACATGTGCCCTTCTTCCAAATACTTCCCTTATATCTCATGAAGGGTAATTTGGGTATAAATGGCTAAAGTTTACTTAAACATCTTTGACGAATTTTAGTTTTAAATTCGTGCAACATTTAATATAGGTTCTTTATATCATTTCGATCGAAATTTCACGTAGAATTTTATAAAATTTATTGCGTCGAATTTCGACAACTTTGAATTTCACATAATTTTGGCACGACGCATCAAAATGCGTGCGATGCATACGATCGACAGTTTTCGAGTTTTACAATTCTCCTCTCCTAATAAAAATTTCATCCTCGAAATTTAAAACAAGAGGAAACAAAAACATACCTTACTCAAATATATGAGGGTAATATTTTCTCATTTCTGATTCCTTCTCCCAAATAGCATTCTTCTCCGACTCATACTTCCATAGAACCTTAACAAAAGGCGTCCATGCTCCTGAGTTGTTTCACACTAAACTCCAAGATACGATCTGGTTCTTCAACATAAGTAATATCTAGTTGTATATCCACGCTCACCGGGTCGGGTCGTGACACATTATGTCATGCCATTTTCTCAGCAAGAACTCACTCTACATTTGATTACGTATGGTACATTGACTCCTAGATGCACAATATTAGCATCATATCTATGACAGTTTTGTCTGAATTGGTTTTGAGTAAGCCAACCCTGTCAGCCCTCTACCTAGGTTCAGGTTGCATCTTAGTGATTCTTGTAGGTCCTAACCTATGATGCACCGACACTCCGTTTTAAGAGGCAGTGCAGTGTCGGACACGTGTCGGACATGGACACGCGCCCGACACGGCGGGGACACGTGTCCGACACGTTTTGAGTGTGTCCATTTAAAAAAAAAAAAAACTTAAGCCGGAGACGCGTGTCCGGCTATTTCATATTTTAAATAAAAAATAAAATAAAAAACATAAGGATTAAAACCGGTTCATTTCCTATTCGCCCTAATCCCGCCCGCTGTTGCTTTCACGGGAGCGAAACGATTCCGCGACTTCCCTGCGAGTAGCCCTTCGAGCAGAGTCGCCCCCGCCGCGAGCAGTCCTTCGAGCCGAGTCGTCGCCGCGAGCAGCCCACCGTTGCCGCGAGCAGTCCACCGTCGCCGCGAGCAGCTGCACCCGCGATTCGTCCGCGTTCCGTCGAGTGAACCATCGGCTTTCTGTAAGTTAGATTTTGTTTTTTTTTTTTTTTTTTTGATTCATCATTTCTCTCAATTTATTCTTATTTATCATGTGGATTTGTGTTCACAAGAGATTGTTGTGAGATTTTTCTTGTTTTTACCTAAATCAAACCCTAGGTTGTAGATTGTTTTTACTTTTTACCTAAATCAAATCCTAGGTTGTAGATTGTTGTGAGATTTTTCTTGTTTTTTTTTGCAACCCTAAGTTGTAGATTGTAGGTTGTAGATGTGGATTTATCATGTGGATTTGTGTTCACTTGTTGCAACTATTTCGAGATTCATCATTAATGATTTTTTTGTTATTTATATTATATTTAAAATTATTATGCCGTGTCCACGCCGCACCCGTGTCCTATATTTTTAAAAAATGCCGTGTCCCGTGTCCGTGTCGTGTCGTGTCCGTGTCGCCGTGTCCGTGTTCGTGCATCCTAGGTCCTAACCCTCTAAGAGTTGTTATCTTCTTCTTTCTTCATGTTAGATAATTGAAAACCCAATTATTCATGAAGGACATCTCTTTCTCCCAAATGTGAAGCCCTAGATATTTTTCAAAGTGTGAAGTTTTAACTTTTAAGTGAGTGATACAATCATGCCCAGCCAATTTGCATCTTTCCTCTTTCCTAATTACTATAATTCATTTTTTTTCCTATCCATCTTCTTTTACACTTATTTTGATCTCATACTTCATTTGATCGCATAGAAAGGCTGTTATTGACATTGCTACAATTGGAAATCCTAATTTTCTATCAATACTCAGGAGCAGCCAGGAGGTTCGACCTCATATTTTGAGGTTCTCATGTTTTCTAAGTTCTGGTTTCGTGACCAAGCTTACTTAAATCACAAAGGCATAATGATGTGTAAAAATAAGATAAGGATTATCTTCAACTCTACAATTGTAGACAACAAGAATAAAAGTTGAACAACAAAACAATACAGCATAAAATCACAGCTGAATGCAGCATTACAGGGTTTAAATGACATTATTTTAAGGAAATAGTCTGATGTAGGCAGCCTCTTGCGTGAAATACAAATTTGTAAGAGATGATGCAACCAATATGCTTAAAATATTGTCCAATACCGTTAGTGCTATAAAATAAGCAGTCTAACAAGATTTATGAATTTAGAGAAGAACCTTAAGCATGAATTGATATATCGATTTCCTTTGCTTGCTGCATCTAGTGCTGCACAACCAAGCAGAAACATGTTATATGAAAGATTTCTTGAAAGCTTTCACATAGTACAGCAGAACATACAGAAACTATGTTTACTGTAAAAATGTAGTAAATTCCCAAAACAATTTTACTGCAGAAAAAAATTCACTTATCATGAATATGCCAAAGTGCTTGGTTCCAAAAACGAACAAAATGGTAATATAGGACAGATAGACGCAGATATCAAGTAAAACAAAAAAAAAAAAGGTATATCAAATAACCAAAAAAACTAGATGAGGCAGCTAATCAACCACCAAATTTGAGAGCTCCATGATCATAAGCCATCCATGCACCAAAAGAGGCACAAGGAAACAATAGTATAAGGGTTCATCTAGTGCATAAGGCTCCCCCAATGGATGATCTGAGAGAAGTTGATGCATGCAGCCTTCACTCAACAAATGCATGATCTGAGAGAGGTTGATGCATGCAGCCTTAATATTCGAGAAATGTGCTGTATGATCAAACTATGGTCTTCAACTTGAAATTGAGGCAACCAAATAATTATTTAACACCTGAACACTAAGGCATGGATAAAATAAAACCAGTTTCAAATAAATCATGTTAAAGAAGAATGTAGGTTAATGCAAAATACATTCTTGTTAGACTTGAAAAATATCACTTATCCTTTTTTCATAAGATTTACTATGTTAAATGTAAGGCCGTAAAAATTATAAAATGGGCTCCTGCTTTGATGCCAAAGAACCTCTTGTTGTTCCAACTGGCTTGCCTTCCCAAACCTTAGAATTCAAATAATAAATTATTCCATTTTATTCTCCTTGGACTAAAGTTTTGGTAAGCCTTTAAGAGTTGATAATGCTACTGTTGTTTTTTCAACCTTGCACCAAGGTGTGTCAATATATGACACGACCCAAAAACTTGACATGGAGCCGACCCAAAAATTCCAGGTTTGGGCCGACCCGTTTAACAAATAGCTTGAGTTAGGGTTTAAATTTTCAACCCAATTGAAATTTCGAGTTGGGTTCGGGTTAACTCGCAAACCCGAACGCAACCCGTTTGACTCGTCCAATGGCTCGCCCTCGCTCGCTGCTTACTCACACTCACCCTGTCGCCCATGGCACTCACTTGGGTCAGCGTGTCAGATTGGTGTCGGGTCAGATTTGGGTTTAGTTTTTAAACCCGTTTGGACAAATCGGTCGGGTTCAGGTCATACATATTAATAGTGTGTCAATTTCAGGTTTGACTCGAATCTGACTCAAAAACCTATTTTGACACCCCTACTTCCACCACTAGGGTGTTGGAGTTAGAAACTATAACTATCATGAATTTGAATTTGGATTGGGAAAGAATAGCACAATTACCGATAATAGTCTTTGAAAAATGCCCATCCTATTGCAGCCATAGTAGAATGTATGCTCGTGAAGTTGACACTCGTTTCTTATCTTCATCCACAATTAATGCTTACATCTCTAGATCAATCTAAATTTGCTCTCTTAGATAGAGATATATTTATGATTGATGGTCATATTATATGTTGGAAACAAAACTATACGTGGGTAACACCAAAATCTTACATGTTAAGATTGGCTAAGAAAATAAAGAAAGTTAAGAGAGAGAGAGAGAGAAAATCTATAATGAGAAAATTTGAAATTTTACTAGATTGTAAGAAAGTACAAACTTGAGCCAGTGAATGAATATATCATGCTCGCCTTTTATTTATAGATTTGGTTAAGGCTCGACACTACAGAAATAGCTATATATATGCAATATACACAAAATTAAATAACAAAGCTTAAAAAGTACTTGTTATAAAATAATGAGGCTTGTAGCCAAAAAAATAGTACAAATAACTACCTAATAGAGGTTGAATCCACATGAAGTTGCTTCCCAAGTTCAATGTGATTTTTGAATATTGGAAGTAACTTGAATACTTGAAGATTGTGCTACTTGGTCCTTAGGTTGCTATTTGATCGAATAGTCTTGATCACGATTCAATGAATCAGGCCGACTTGATTTGAACCCAATATAACTAATATTAGGATATACACGACAGATCATAGCCTTTCTAAAAAAGGATTGTGTGCCCAAACCTTCAAGGACACCATCAGAGGAGCTTATTGAACACAATAATAATTTTCTTATTAAAAGGGTTCGCAGAGCCTAATTTAGAGAATGGTCAAATTGGCATGGATAAGGTGAAAGCTTTTATAATTTCAGAGAAAAACAATGTGAATACTCAGCCTAATGTTGATAATGATATAAATTATACTTTAGATCCACAAGAGGTTTTTGCTCCTAATGATAATCTAAATTATATGTATAATAGCAATGTGACACTCTATATGATGTTAGCATTTCTAGCCTAGAAGAGCTAGTGGACAATAAATTTCAAATTCTATTTGCCAAGAAGGGAAGAAATAACAAAAACAAAATTTCGTCACTCTCCAAAATATATCAAACTTCATGTTAAACATATTTAATGATGGCCCTTGGAGTTCTTCTCTTATGACAAATGCCCCGTTCTTTGTTGTGGCCTTGATGGTGTATTTTGTTTTTACCATTTTCATCAAGCAATTTATTGCAATTAATTCATGTTTTACTGTTATGGATAGCTTATAATAAAATTTCCTATCTAGAAAAATGAAATTTTACTATCAATTATGAATCTCATGTTGATAATGAAGGTCATCATATTATTACTGAATCGTCTCTTTCACCATGACTCGTAGTAAAACCTTTTGAGATGTCCTTTTTCTAAGGATGATGGGTTCGGATAGATGTCCTTTAAGAAAAATAAAACCTAATTTTGGCTTCACAAAACAGAATCATCATGAGGCATACCCAAGCTAAATCTTCGTCACTTTCATGATTAATTTGTTAATCTGGAACATATGTGCCATTTAGGTTACAAATAGGAGAAGTTTAAGAGAAGCTGATTCTTATGCATTGAATTGGAATTAAGGGTTAATTTGGAGCCTACTTTTCTATTAATAACATTAATATTTTCTCTTGGTCATACTATAATGTCAATGTCTTCTATTTATTTCTGAATGTTTTTGAGAGAAGAGATGGATTGTTCAAACTCCATCTTTTCATATTAAGATTTTATAGTGCTGAATTCTGTCTTTGCTATTCTTTTTATGCTAACTGTACTGGAAGCGAGATTTGAACTTTAGAAACGTTAGATAGACATTGCTTTTACATTAGTGGCTTTAAATTGTTGCTGGTCATTTTAATGTTGTCCTCAATTGTTCTGAAAATTTTGATGGTGGTGTGCCTAATTTGTCTAGGACAGAGGATTTGCTAACAGTATTTAGATCATGATTTGACAGATGTTGGGTATGATAGTACTGATTTTACTTGAGAGTGATCGGAGGACTTGGGGAAGACTACATAGTTCTTTATTCTAATGAATGCCAAATTCTTTTGATTACACTGAAGTGTCTCCTTTGAGTTGCGTTGTCTCTGATCTCTGCCCTTTTTTACTCTCTATCCATACAAAGTTTCACTAGAGTAGCTCTTTTCGATTTTAAAATATGCAGATAAATCATCACACAATCTTTTATTTTGTGGAACTAAATTGGACAGCTTTCATATCAGATATGGCTTAATATTCCCGGGTAGAAACAATATAGACTTGATCAAGTCTTTAGACTTTGAAATAAAGAAATCATTGGTAATATTTTTGCCAAAGTAAAAAATGGTGAGCATTAAGCATGCAAGTGTGAAATTGCTTTTCAACAGTAAATCTAAGATGATTTGCTAATGCAATTTTCAATCAGGATCTTGCTTTGGAAGAAATAAGTTTACATGTTTTTCGAGGTGATTTGTGCTGCATCAAAAAGCCTGTATTGTGCGCTTTATAGTCCAATTTACTTTGTATAAAGTTGGGCATGAAACTTTTGTGTTGTTTCCAACTCAATGTTTCATAGTATTTAATTGAAATGCATGCAAGTGTGATACAAGCTTTTTGAAGCACCAATTTGCTCGCTTTCATTTGCCAACTTGCTTGTGTTTGCATTCCCATTTGTGACATGTTCATCAAATTTTGTGCATTTTTTTTTCATTTTTGCTATTAATATGGTTTTTATGCTTATTTTTCATCAAGAACTTGTGTTCATGCTTATGCTTTGCCATTGTCCTCAAGATTCCTTTTTCTTTAAAATTTTCAAGTAAATTTTGCCAAGGAATCAACATCACCCCCATGAATGGGATAATTAAAACCATATTAGGCTTTCTCACCAAGCCAGGAAAGACAAATAATCAAGTATGGGCATTGTACGGAACACTGGGACCAAAAATGGATCCCACCAAGTCAGACTAAGTGTTGCTTGGTGGCTGGTGCACAAAGCGCCTTGGTAGGAAAATTTTATTTCTACCACACCAATAAAGACATGTTTTTACAGTACTCCCCTACAATTAAAAAACAGAATATGGTAAAATAATATCCCCGTGACATCAATAAAAATTCTTATCTGTACCTTTTTTTATTTCATTTACATATTTAGAATACTAAAGTTAATTTATACTTTTTTTTCTTTTTTCTTTTTTCAATACCTAGTTTGACATGACATAGATAAACAAAGCTTAAGTTAATTTCTTACAAATAGACCCATAAAGCTCATATGATGATCATTAAAATGAATTCATGAATGAAATCTGAAGTGCAATACATTTTTTATGCATTACTTAGACTGCTCTCCCTCTCATTAACCAAATTATGATGTTGGTTACACTCCCTTACCATCCCTACAGTGTGCATTGACCATCCATCTATGCCAATAATCCTTTCAAAACTCTCTAGTCTAGAACCCTAACTAAGATTTAGAGGTTTGTACTGCACTTTGCTATTTTGCTATTTTTCCCCCTTGGACCACAAAAATTTTAAACAAAATCTTAATACAAAATGCCAACATCCCTTCCCAGCATTCTACCAAAAATCACGCGCATATCAATTACTTTTGATCTGTCATAACCTCGCTGCCATCCCAGAAGCCACCGCACAACAAAAAAATGGCATAACCAACAGCTTTAACAATGAAACTAAAAAAGGCAGTAATCCTATCTTGAATTATGGCAACACCGCTTCAAAACCCTCAAACGTTTGTAAAAATATATAATATTTTCACTTTATAGTAGGTAAATGTTCAATGAGAAAGAAAAAATATTATATACAGCTTAGATGTTCAGAATAACAGAAAGGTTTCAAAAGAAATTTATCTCACCGGATACTTGTAATGCTCCAACAACATCACTGAAACACTGCATGTTTTCAACTGAATTGCCAGTAACCTGCATGTCATAAATGATACAGTCAGATGTGTTAATTAGAAAGAAACATACGGAAGTACAACGTAATTTGCAGCAAACCAAGAGCTCAAAAACATCAAAAAAGGGGAGGGGGGAATACGGATCATCTCCTGGTTCTGTCATTTAGTTATATGGGAATAAACATGTCTATCAGGAATAACCTTTAAACTAAATTAATCCATCGATACCATATTTAAAAAAAAAAAAAAAAGCAAATTGGTGTTTTCATCAGCGCATACCTCTGAAAGAGCCAGGCGGAGGGTGGAGAAGAGGGAAGCGTAGCTCTCGGCGATAGCAGAAGAGTTCCTCTCAACAACCTCCAGTGCCCTAAAGATCTCGCGACGATCCTCTACTGTCTTCTTCTCTGGCAGATTTCCGCCTGACTCAGAATTATCTCTTGGGGTTTCTCCGAGCTCCCGCCCACCAGGTTCAGCGAAAGGGTTGAGAGCTCGCTCCTCCGGATTCGCTGGAGTGACAGCTCCTTCCGCTTTCATTCGGATCTCTGCCATTTTTTTCAGAATGAGCCTGATGTCTTTCTTTTCGGCTTATAGAATGATTTGTCTACTTGCAAAATTATATTGTGTACCGTCAAAATTTTGGAGCTGGATTGGCTTACTTCATTAGTATACTAAGAACTTCAATAATATAATCTAATGATTATTAATATGTTCATATTTTTATTAGGGAGATTTAAAAAAATATCAATTAATATAACTATATTTGAATATTTAATGCTTAAGCTTATGCACATATTTATTTGGAAATAGAAAAAAGTCAAATTAAATTACTTTTGGTATTAGATAGAGGTGTCAATTTCAGATCACGGATCGGGTTCGGGTCAAACCCTAAATTGACCCGGCACTATTCGGGTTCGGGTTGACCCGACCCGTTTTTGCAAACTGGTCGATTTTTTGGACCCAAACCCGACCCACGGGACGCGCGACGCAGCGGGAGCGCGACGCGCGATGCAGCGGGAGCCGGCGGCAGCCGGACGCACGATGCAGAAGTGACGCAGGACGCCGGGACCCGCGCGGCTGCGGGACGCGGAACTGACGCCAGAAGCTGCCCGGCGGCAGCAATGGGCCGACGGCAGCGCCGCAGTGGGACGCGCGACAGCAGAAGCAGGAGGCAGCGGGAGCGGGAGCGTGACATCAATACTATTAGACTAGTCTCATTGAAAATTTTAGTTCGACTGTAAGGCATCGTTTGAGACAGCTTTTTTACTGTTTTTAAAGCAATTTTTTAGTAAAATATTTTAATTTTTACACTAATAAGTTATTTTAAGAAACAGTAAAAAAACTGTCCCAAACAAAACCACAGCTTTCCAGTACAAAAATCTTTTGACTTTAAGGCTTCGTTATTGAAAGCCAACATGGATATTATTTATTTTGCATTCAATAATATTTAAATTTTATAGATGATTAACTTGTATTCTTCTTAATATATGTTATATAAGGTAATGTTAATTATGTTCATTATTACAATTAATTATATTATGGTTCAACTAGAGCAAAATCATATTAATCAAACAAAATTTTGGTTCAAATTTAGAATTAGATTGGATTAATCAAAAATTTTAATTTTAGAACCAAATTCTATTGGTGCAGCTAATTTTGAGCAAACTAAGCAAATATGCATCTCTAATTACAGGTTTCAAGAAGCGGTTGATGCCAAGCCGAAGAAAGGATAGCAATGTGGTGAATGGAATAAAGTTGGCATGGTGCCAACTCTAGATGATGAGCCATTGTTGAGTGTCAAGCATGGGTGTCAATATTGACAAATTATTAGGTCTGGTCATCGGACTTAAAAATAGGTATGGACATCCAATGAAAACATGTCAGGTGGACTATGCTTTTTGAGCGCACTTTGACTGCGCTTTACCTGCACTTTACATGCGCTTTACTTACGCTTTTGACGCGTTTGCCTAAAATTTCCGCAGACACGTGTACATTCCACATGGATAATTTTTAGTAGATGTCCGGACCTAGAAATAGATCCGGTGACCGAACCTAATAATTTGCCGTCAATTTTTAGTAGATGTCCGGACTTAGAACCAAATTATATTGGTGTAGTTAATTTTGAGCAAATTAAGCAAATATTCATCCCTAATTACAGGTTTCAAGAAGGGTTGATGCCAAACCGAAGAAAGGACGGCAATGTGGTGAATGGAATAAAGTTGGCATGGTGCCAACTCTAGATGATGAGCCATTGTTGATTTTCAAGCATGGGTGTCGATATTTGACACAACTCGAAAATCCAACACGAAAACATCGAGTTAGGGTCAACCGGTTTCGCAAACGGTCTGGTTCGAGTTTCCAGATTCGACACGTTTGAAAAAATGGGGCGGGTTTGGGTTGGACTAGGAACCTGATGGGTCAACCCAGAAACCCGTTCGAAACGAGCTTACCGTGCTTCTGAGGCTGCCCACGCCCCCTGCGCTCGCCCTCGCATTTCGTCCGAGGCCATCCCGCCGTTGACCCGATCCCTACTATCCGTCGTCCAGTCTGGCATGTCTCCGTCCAATCGTGTTAGGCTAGGGTTGACCCGTTTAAACTCGGATCTGTTTAGAGTTCCACCCGAAACCTTGAACCGGTCTGAAAGCCGGTTCGATCAACCTGAAAACCGGCTTTGCTTCAAACCGGTCGGTTTTGCAAGAAGCACCGGTTCACTAGTGAACCGATCTTGATTTTTTTCGATTCAAGTTTTTTTAATATAAAAAATTAAATAAATTATTTAACATTAAATAAATGTAAATGTAATCAATTAATATAAATATTAATATAAAACTCTTAAATTTGTTATAATTGCTCGTATTTTGACTTTGCCAAATTTTCCTGGAGTCATTATAACTCTAAATCACACACTCTCTTCGTCATAGTATTTTGATTGTAGTATTTTACTTACATGAATTTTGTTATAATTTTTGGGTAGCAGTGAAAATCTTTAATAAATCGGTACATGTCGGTACAAGTGAAGATTTCAGAATTGTTAGGTGTCCGTTTTACAAACCGATTTCATCGATATCTTCTAAATAATATGTTTTATTTTATGGATATTTTCCTGTAAGTTTTAAAGTCCTAAAATGATTTATTTGAATTTTATACTAAAAATTTGATTATATAATATTAAATTATTATTTTAGTTAAAATATCTTAAAGCATTATTAAAAAAACCTTTTAAAATCCTATTACCCATTTCGTTTAGCCAAACACAGAATGAGAAAAACAATTTAAGAGAGAATTTTTAGGAGAGAAAAAAAGGAAATCGAGATTTGGAGGCCGCGGTGCTATTTTTGTCAATTGAGTCTGTTGGAAAAATTGCTCGTCTCGCTGTAAAGAACTTTTACCCTATTTTTTATTTCAAAGATTTTATATTTTTGATATTTTTCTGATCAAATTTGTGTTTTGGTTACTGAAAAATGTGAATTACTTTATACTAGAAAAATAGGATTCATTGTTGTCTACCATTATGAAATTTTGATATTTTCTAAATTTAGCTAAACTATATTTTATTTGTTGCAATGCATTGGAAATGAATGTGGATATATGATTAAAATTATTATTATAGTACTATGATACTACTGTGTATGTAAAAGACAAATAAAGACTGGTTAACCCGTTGGTTGTAGACTAATTGACTTATATAGGATGGTGGGCCGACAGACTTTCCTTTAAATATTATAATTTGGTATTATCCTCTACTGATTCACGTGATACTGAGTGGGAGTTATAAGGAGATAATTATTGTGCTGACGAGTAAAAAATGTTGACTCTATTTTATTGAGTCAAAGGTTTATTGATATTGATATAATACTGAAAAACATCGTGATATCCAGGATTTCTTACTTATTTAGGGGTTGTTTGGTTGCCTGAAAAGTAAATACAGTGTAAAGTAAATGCAATGTAAAATAAATGTAGTGCATTACGAATACTTTAAATTGTTTGGTTGTCGGCAAAATAAACGCAGGAGAATTATTTCGCTTATTTGGTTAGGTAGAACCAGAGTAAAATAAAAGAGATTTTTTATAATAATTTATTTTGACATTACAACTAGTGTATTTATAAAAGCATTTGCTACATTCTTCCTAACTTGAATGAACAATTTATTTAGCAACTCATGCATTCAATAATTGACAAATACAAGTAAAAAGGAAATAGCAATAATTTAATCATACCTACTAAATTACGACAACAATTAAAACCTGAACAAGGTCTACGTATTAGCTTAATCAGTAGTCGATAAAATTAGAAACTTTTTCATTCTTATAAATAGGACTCTGAAACCAACAACTATCATATGATATCTGACAGAATCCTTAGTATATCAACTGTTATACTTCCAACTTTTCTTTGTTAAAGTTTCAACAAATAAATACCAACAAGTTATATTAATATTAATTTTTTTAAAAATATTTACATATAATTTTCTTTTATTTACATATTTGATAAATAACCCCTTATATTATTTATATAACACCCAAATTTTTAATTCTTATTAAAATTACTATCTTTATTAAGTCTTCTGGTTTCAAGCCTAGAGAAAATTTTCAGGTACTATGCCGGCTTAAAGCATCAAAGCATTGGGTATATAATTATCAAAGGTTATTTCCCTAAGGACAGAAAATTGCTTGAAATCAGAAGAGTTAAATGAATACACTTTTGAATGATCAGAAGGTCAGTAAAATTAGCTAAAAAAAGATTAAGCACTGAATCTAAATAGAAGATTACTGCTGCAAATCCGAAGTTTTATAAAGTAAACACTTTTTAACAGGATAAATAAGAGAAGTATATTTGTTAGTGAAGCGAGGATATCTAGCTAGAACACAATTAAGAAATGACCGAAGTATTAAAAAAGCTATATGTGGATACATTCACAATCGCAAATCAGCTGCAGGTATCAAAATTGTCCAGTAGAGTTAGCACAATCATGCCGTCGACGCTTCTCCTGACAGGTCCCCATCAACGCTAGTAAGCAACGGCGTTGACGAAGGAGATGCATGAAGCTTTGCTTCATCCCAATATATTTAAATTTGAAGATCATAGAAATTAAGCCCTTTTATGAACATGGCTGAGACAGTGCCGAATAAAGCCTGATAGAAAGAATTTCTAACCCGCTCAATTTGAGCGGGTTTCGATGTAGCAAGAATACCTAAGATGTAAACAACATTAACAAAAATTGTTATACCAATTACTATCCCTATACAGTTTCATCACTAGATCAAGTGACTCCCCATCTTGGCATATCATGTGCTTGAGAGCATATTGCTTGGATACATTTGCAACATCATGAGCAAGATACAAGAAAAGCCTCCTTCAGCACTCAAATTCTGCGCACGAAGCTTTTCATAGACAATTTCAATTAGTTTGCCTTCTAATCCTGTTTGTTCTTTCCCAGAGAATGGTTTGAACATCCACATATCTGAAAAGAACCGTATTGAGATTTTATTTAAATCGCCAGAATAATGAAATCCAACTCTTAAATGCTTCAAAAGTGGAGCAATATAAGCAAACAATAACCTGGTAAAAGTAAAAAAGGTCTGTCTTAAACATAGAGAAAAAGAAAACAGGGATATATCTACATATTGAAACACCATATATAAGAACAAGGTTAAGTATTGGGCATAAAAGGAACAAATAAATCTTTAAAAAAAACTTCAAGCTTGGGTAACTGCCAGGACAGAGATACGATACTTGTTCAACAATAGGATCTTATTGCAACTAAAAAACAAGGAGGTTTCAATATAAATCTTACATCAGAGAAATTTTTTAAGGAAAACCACCATTGGCTATGTGAATTAAATCGCGTTTAATCTCCTATAACGCACAAGGAGAAAGTGCAGCTAAGCTCCCCAGACTTCTCCAAAACCAATTAAACCTTACAATCAACTCTCTTGCAAGTTAGGCTGATACCCACCCTTTAAACGCGGATCCCTCATCTCCAAGAAAACTCTAGCTTAAACGGCATACCGAAATAGATCAAAAAGTAAGAAGCATGCATAATCGAGCATCAGCGACCGATCCAGCTGAGATCCACAAGACCAAAGCTTAATCTATCAAAGATGCCAGCTTCAAATCAAATCAGAACTAGAAGAGAAATTACGCACCTGGAAGACCCGGAAACCACAAAAACGAAGCAGAAGCAAAGTACCGACGATCACCACTGCAGACTGAAAGAGACGATTTAGTCGGCCAGAACGGAATTCGTGGTGTTTCAAAGAGAAAGTGAAAGTGCAAGAACGAAAATGGTAGATGTGAAAAAGAAACGTGACGAAGAAGATGAGCACATTACTGTTGGAAAGCAAGAAAACGAGAGCAACTATCACGTGCGCGGCATGTTCCAAGAAATCGTGCCTCTAAATGCCGGCAACATCCTCGGCGCCGAGAACCGCGTTCCCGCCGGTCAGTCGCTCTCGCTCATAAGGCAGTATTTCGGCCAGAGGATTTCGAACCCGCTCAATTTGAGCGTGTTTCAAAGTCGCACAAACGACCTCATGTAATACACCGCTGATGCTCCGGAGGCATTCCTTACTTTCCGCTCAAAATCAACCAAATGACATAATTTATGAAATGCGCGTAAGTCAATTATTTTACACTCCTAATTCTGCAAACCAAACAGCCCCTTAGCGTGACTAATGAAATACATGTTCTTGAGACATTCTTATTATTGAGATTTCTATAAGAGAAATCGAGAGTTTCACCAGCCGCAAGGATGGGTCCGGGCTCGTGACGTGAAGTCCCTTGGAGAAGGGCAAACGCATCACCCGTCAGCCTTCGGAAGAGTCCAAGGCTCGCAGTTCTAGCTTTTCTTTTTATCTTGTGTTTCTCTTTATTTTTCCTAGCCGACCACCCCATCTCCTCCTTCCACCGCCACCGACCCCTTCCTCCTTCCCATTGAACCGCTAGTTTTAACAACCCCTCCATCACCCCAACCGAGAACCCCCACCTTTGCTCCAATTATTAATTGCCTTTCCTAAATTGGAGGGATTAAGTTAATGAAGGATTTGAATTCAAAATTCAAAGTTGAATTCAAATTTATTTATTGCTTAATTCATTCTTAATAATTAGGCATTTAATGATGTCATTAATTCTGAAATAAAATCTCATAATTTTGAATTCAAAAATCCCGCAGGCCTCCCTTAATCCTTCCCTTGTAATCAATTAGTTTCCAATTAGGGAAGAGCTCTTCATTAATGTAAATTTGAATTCCAAAATTTGAATTCGAATTAGCATTATTCACACCATTAATCTCTCCCACCATTTAAGCCAATCGTCATTAATTCTCAAATCTGAATTTAAATTCAGATTTAAGACATTAATTCCCTCAATCAACTCCACTCACCCGTAACTCTCACCTTTGGCTTAATTTAGGAAATCTTTCCTAACATTAAACCCTCTCTTCCCTGTAGATTCACGGACTCAAGGATTTGATTTTTCCCTCAGCCTCCCTTGGATCCCGCTGCAGCTAGAGAATTCCAGCTTACACCCTTGGCCGTATTCCTCTCAGGTTTTGAATAAGAAAACCTGAAGAAAATCTTCTTCTTTTTTTTCTCTCACCGTTTCTCTCCAACCTCTCCCTCCATAGCAGCCGCCTCACCCCATCTATCACGGACCCCATCCCCCTATTAAATGCTTGTGAAATCTGTCCAGATTTACTACTTGTCCCTTTGGCAAGATTGCCCAAGCCCCACCACAGCTGGCCAAATTCTCTCAGGTTTCTCACTTAGTTTTCCCTCCAAACTCCTTATCCTCTAGTCACAAAATCTGAAGAATTATTTCAGGTTCTGGGTTACGGGTTCTTTCTTCCAAGCCTCTGTTCCTACATCAAATAATCTGAGAATTCTCTCATATTTCTGGAGCAAAACCTCAGCTCACTTTCAGGTTTTGGAAAACAAAAGCAGAAATTGTTCTCAGATTTTGGAAAAGAAATCCTCCCTAGCAAAGCCGTCTCCCGTTCTACATCAGTTTGGTATCAGAGCATGAACTCGGATCAACTTGGACGGACTTTAGATTGGTTGGTAGGTCAACTGGGCGCCGTTAGTCAACAACTCAAGGAGGATCAAGCGGACTTAGCCGACCTCCACCGTCAAGCAATCGAACGATTCGATCACCTAGAGCGAGGCAGGACTAACCCACTGTTTTATGCAAAAACCCCTTCATCAAAGGATCGAAAGAAGACACTAAGAGACAATGAGATAGTGGATAGAGTGGACAAATGCATGGAAGCCAATGAAGCCTTCGATTTCCCACACACTGTGCAAATCAAAGAGAAATCTAAGGTGATCAAGGAAGAATCTGAAGAAGAAGATGAATTGGTTGATTCCATTACAACTCCTACAGAAGCAATGGTTTCTTCTAACCCCGTTAAAACTCCTACAACGGAGAATGTTGATGAAGCTCTGGAAGTGGTATCCATAGAACTCAATATTGCTCCTATCGCTTGTGAAGCCATCTATGAGATTGAACAAGTTCCTGCAGGCGAAAAGAAGTTCGACATCTTGGAAGGTGATCCCTTGACTATGGAAATTGGCGAGCTAAAGTGCAACAAGCAAGTTGACCTTGTGGGCAACCAGGGTGGTTTGAGAATCTTTGCAAATAACAGTCCAGAGTTGTACATCAACAACTGTGATGCTAACTCGACGGAGTCGAGTCTTCTCCCACCTGGGGAGAATGATGCGGACATCGGCACGAATATCTGGCGCATCTATCACAGGAGGCGTCGTAAATCGACGGCTATAATTTAAATTGTCATTTAAGAGTTATTTTATGAATTTTAGCTTTTATTTTATGTTATTTCCTGTTTTACCCCTAGGTTAGTTTATTTGAGTGTTGTGGCTCAAGGGGCAATTTTGTAATTTCGATTTTTCTCATATTGGGGCCTATAAATAAGGGCCTTAAGCTATTGTAAGAGGATGGTTAATGAATATGAAAAATTTTGTTTTTCGACACTTGTGTTCTTCTTGTGAGAGAGCGTTAGTGAGATTCCTATGAGAGGAATCGAAGTTGTCACTAGCCGCAGGATGGGTCCGGGCTCGTGATTTGAAGTCCCTTGGAGAAGGGCAATCGTATCACCCACCAACCTTGGAGACGGCCAGGTTTGTGGTTTTCTCATTGTATTTTCGTCTTCACTCACCACCCTTCTTATTCTTCTTCGTCACATCCAATTCATCCACCAAATTTTCCCGCTCTTCCCCCACAACAAGCTCCACTAAAATCCTCACCATAACCGCCGGATCTCACCCCACCCGAGCTTCACCCGATCCCACCCTCTTGGCCGCCGACCACCTTCCCCCAGTAGCTCCTCCACCGCCAGCTACTCTTGTTTGTCTCCATGAATGAGGAGTCAATGACCTTAATGCTTGCCTAAAGAGTTCAAATAATTTAGGAAATTATTTTCAGTCTTTGAAATTCAAATTTTTGAATTTCAAATAGTTTCCTAAATTAAAAAGCTATTTTAGGAAAGTCTTAACACCTCATTCAAATCAATTTCGATTTTGATTAGGATTTAAAATCTTCTTTAAACCCCATTTATTCTCTTTGGAAATATGTCAAAATCTGAGAGTTTTGTTTTGACCGAAATTTACAAGCCTTTAATCACTTTCCAAGTTCTGTAGAGGGAATTAGGAATTAATTCTCTAATTCACTTTCCAAGTTCTGTAGAGGGAATTAGAAATTTACAAGCCTTTAATCCTTTAATCACTTTCAATGAGTTTCCTAATGCTATCTTTCTTTGATTTGAATTTTAAAATTCAAATCAAGCAGTTTCTGTAACTCTTACCTAGCTGGAATTTTCATTCATATCTTGGCTTTAAAGTATTTCGTAATACTAAAGCTTGGTTTTAGGAAATAAATTTAAATCCTCCCAATCCCACTCGGCTGGAACTTATCTCTCCCATATCTCCTCAATCAAGTTACTTAAATCTAGTAATTTGTTCTGAGAAAACGTGAGCTCACCCCCTCATGCATCCACTTCTTTAATTCTTTCCAAAACCTCCTATTTTATTTTGGAATTGAGCCCGCCTCTTTATTTCTCTGCTGGCCAAAACTTCCCAAGGCTGGTGTGCCCCCTAGTTGTCAATTTTCTACCTACTAATACTGCAACCAGAGATTTCCAGCACGGATTATTTGTTTCCCAGCAACTTGAAGCTTCAAAATTGCTGCTGTCCTGGAGATTCCAGCAAAGGAAAGTCAGTGTAGTTTGCTGCCAGAACCCTCATACTGCTGTCCAACGCTCTCTTATAGCTGCTGGTTGGATTTCCTAAGCCATACAGCTTGCTGTCCACGTATGCCAGCAAAGATACCCTGCTGTCCAGCACTGTGGAAGACCTCGATTTGCTGTTAATTTCCCCACAGCTGACCACGAGAGTCACCAAAATTCTGCAGCCTTATTTCCTCATTTGTTCTCCCTATTTCCTAAGCTCAAAACTCTGAGAATTCTCACAGATTTTGGGATGAAAATCTGAGAATTTCCAAATTCTTCCTTCTCTCTAGCAAAGCAATTTTTCGTTCTACATCAACTATTTTATTGCTATTGCATGGATTTACTGTTATTGTATTATTCTACTATTCATACCACTAGATTGTTATTGTTATTGATACTACTAATTCACAATACAATAAGCATTTGACATACTGAATATGTAGAATACTGATATGATACTGATATAAAATAACTGGATAGCATGCATACATTCTTATATAATTTTACAACATTGATTTGATTTCGATAGTCTTTACTGATTTTTTGATATAATACTTTATCCGATTTTTTTACTGATTGGGATTACAGATATGACGATTGTTTTATAAATTTCACACTAGTACTAGTTTACTACTTTATAAGCTTCAATACTATAGTATTTTACTATTTATAGATTATATTACTAATGCATGTGAATTTTACTATTTTTGTCCTGATTCAATGATCATATAAATGTAAATGTTATGATTTGATTGTCGATATGCATATTACTCCGTTATCGTGTTTTGAATTTAGTTGTAGGTTTTGGAGACCTGTTGGACTTTTTAAACTCATTATATGTGGTTAAATAATTTCAGCACAGGACAGGGGAATATGAGTGTGAGGCTGGTCATGATTCTTGAGGTTTTATTTCTGTTTGTTTTTCTTTTATATTCAGGATAGAGTAATTATGATATGATTATATAGATCCTGAGTGGAGTATATGATTTTTATGAATAAATATAGATGTATGCATTGATGTTTTAAATTATAGAATATGTTTTATTATTTACTGCCGATAGATGATATTATGTAGAAAGATATATGTATAAGTTAGCCAAACAAAGAGATAGGAGTAGTAAGGATTTAGTTCAAGTGAAGTGTATTAAAGATGAAGATCAAAAAATACTTTTCTTAGAAGATGATATTCAACAAAGATGGATGAGATATTTTGCTAAACTTTTTAATGAAGATTGTGAATATAAGATTGACTATAATGACCTTAGCACCCTAAATGAAAATAAAGATTTCTGTTTTCATCGGCGTATTAGTAAAACTGAAGTTAGAGAGGCTTTAAAGAAAATGAAGGGTGGAAAAGCTGTTGGACCTGATGATATTCCAATGGAGGTGTGGAAATGCTTAGGAGATGAAGAAATTTCATGGCTTACTAAACTTTTTAATACTATTTTGAAGACTAAAAAGATGTCAGATGAGTGGAGAATGAGCGTGTTAATTCCTATTTTTAAGAATAAAGGTGATGCACAAGATTGTGCGAATTATAGAGGTATTAAGTTAATGTGTCATACTTTAAATCTTTGGGAGCGAGTTATGGAACATAGGTTGCGGCGTGATACTAATGTTTCTCATAATCAATTGGATTCATGCCGGGTAGGTCGATTATGGAAGCCATACATTTATTAAGAGGTTTGATGGAGAAATATAGAGAAAATAAGGAGGATCTACATATGATATTTATTGATTTAGAAAAAAAATATGATAAAGTTCCAAGAGAAGTGCTATGGAAAGTTCTTGAAAAGAAAGGAGTCAATAATGCTTATATTCAAATCATTAAAGATATGTATGCAGGAGATATTACTTGTGTTCAAACACAAGGTGGATTGACCAAGTATTTCCCTATTTCGGTTGGCTTACATCAAGGATCAGCCTTAAGCCCATATCTTTTTGCTTTGGTCATGGATGTTCTCACTAGACATTTGCAAGAGGATGTACCTTGGTGTATGCTTTTTGCTGATGATATTCTTCTTGTTGATAAGACTAGAGAGGGAGTTGAAGGTAAACTTGAATTATGGAGGTCAACCTTAGAGTCTAAAGGTTTTCGCTTGAGTAGATCTAAAATAGAATATATGGAGTGTAATTTTAGTAGTAATAGACCTAGTGAGGGGATTGTGATTTTGGGCGATCAAGTCATTAATAAGAGTACAAGTTTTAGATATCTTGGATCTATGGTTTAGAGTGATGGTGAAATAGATGGGGATATTATTAGCAGAATTCAAGTTGGATGGTTGAAGTGGAGGAATGCATCGGGCTTGTTATGTGATAGAAATGTACCCCTCAAACTTAAGGGAAAATTCTATAAGATGGTAGTGAGGCCTGCAATGCTTTATGGTGCCGAATGTTGGCCACTAAAAGAGAAGCATAATACTAAGTTAAGTGTGTCAGAGATGAGGATGCTCAGGTGGATGAGTGGCTTTACCCTTAGAGATAGGATACGAAATGAGCATATACGTGAAAAGGTTGGAGTAGCTCCAGTAGAAGATAAGATTAGAGAGAGTCGCCTTAGATGGTTTGGTCACATAAAACGACGGCCTTCCGATGACCCGGTTAGGAGAGTAGAGGTATTAGATTTGACTTATGTTAAGAAAGGTAGGGGTAGACCTAAAAAGACTTGGTTAGAAAATATTAGGAATGACCTTTCTTTATTAGATTTAAACGAGAATTTGACTTTTAATAGGACACAATGGAGAAAAAAGATTCATGTAGCCGACCCCACGTAGTGAGATAAAGGCTTGATGTTGTTGTTGTAGATGATATTATGTAGCTCTGGTTCTTTTTATTAGAAAATAAATGAATAATTCTTCCAAATTAGATTATAGGGCATCAGATTTGTATTAAACACATGATTAAATATTAATTTCAACAATCTCATATGTCTTTATTACTTCATATGAGCTCTTATCATAAGCAAAAGCAAAAAAACTATACAAACTATACAAAGAAAAACTTCTTAAGTGATGCGAGACTAAACCATATAAAACAAAAAAATCATCTATAGTTTCATATATACACTATACAATATATTTTTTTAACAATTTTCGAACCGTGAACCTCTTCTTCTTCCGATTAGTTGTCCGGTCCAATTTTTAGAACCTTGCTAATTATAATGGATCCCTTACTCATTCTTCTTCAAATACTAATTAGACACTTAAGATGAGTTTAATTTAAGCTCTTATATTTTATTTTTTGGATTCATGTTAAAATTATTGAGTTAAAAAAGTAAATCAAAGTCTACATGCTATCTAGAATCTATTAGTAAAGGAAGCTAGACATTTTTTTAATAGATAGAAAATAAATAAATATATATATTAATATAAAATACATATTATTTATATTCTACATATATTTCATCTTATCTTTATTTATATTTATAGTTCTTTTTTAAAAAGTTTAAATAGCAACAAGAACATCAAACCTTTGTCCCACTAAGTGGGGTCAGCTACATGAATCCTTTTTCGCCATTGTGTCCGGTTAAAAGTCAAATTCTCATTTAAATCTAATAAAGAAATATCATTTCTAATATTTTCTACCAAGTCTTTTTAGGTCTACCTCTACCTTTCTTAACATATTTTTTAATAAGAATATGATGACCTAAAAATTTGTCGAAGAAATGAGGAGATTCATTCTGAAAAATAATTTTTAAATAGACATATATATTTGTTTATTTATTTATTTATTTGACACAAATTTTATCTCAGCATTTATTTTATCACAGCTTTCTTTAAGAAGCAGTAAGAAAGCCGTCCCAAACAAGGCCTGAGTCTGTAACCATATCTAAGCACAATTATTTGGGTAACTCAAATTCATTCTGAAAGATAAAGAGAATGAACAGTTTATTATCAATGATTTGTTTGGGGATATTAATTTTAAAAAAAATTATTATAGATAATTATATATTATGAAAAATCTATATTTTGACAAATTAGTTAGCAGCTTTTTTATTGTTATCATACATTAATAGATTTGACTATAAAAAGTATCTTCCTAAGGCAAAAACTTTTAAAAAGCAACAATAAAATAGCAATGAAGCTAAAGGTATAACAATGATATGAGAAGGAAAATAATAAGAAAGATGACATTAAATAGACCCTCTATAACAAAATATTAGCACTTCTAATATCTAAATTGACACAACAATGTCCTCTAGGAGCTCATTGGTTAGCTTTCAAATACAAAAATGTATTTTAAAAATAATAATTTAATTTACAATCATTTTAAATTAGAAAAATAAAATTATTATTTTGATGGAGTTCTGAGGAATTTAACCTAATTTCCAGACAAATATTCAGCTAAATAATAAATTTACTAAACATTATCATTTACATTTTTTTTTCTAATTTCAAACAACCATCTAAGGACATGGTCTCTTGAAATGGTGATTTTATTACCTTATAAAAATGAGTTAATATGAAATCATCGTGTTTGTTAACCTAGGAGATGCATCATTTTGAAATACAAAGAAAGTACTAGTAATTAGATGTTTGTAAAAAAGAATAGGCGTGTTTGTACGGGAGAATTAATCAAAATGGATTAAAATTGGATTTGATAAATTAGTGGTTAAAATTATATTTAATAGAAAGTTTAAGTTTATAGGTGGGGGCTAATCATTAGATATTTATATATTAATATCAACTATTATTTGACGTGTGTTTAAATTAATTTCTCATTATATCTCTATTATTATTTTCCTTATATGGAGCTCTCTACATAACCATTATTGTTCCTCAAATGAAGGCTTTCAACATCATTAAGTATCATGCACGAAGAGCCAATTTATGAGTCATCAACTCTTAAATATTGTTCAACCATAATAAGGAAGAAAGCTCTATGGGAAACACAAAATCACATGAATTACATTTGATTCCAACCAAGTTGTGAGCTTTGATATAATTTGTTATGGAGAATTATTCAAAATGAGATCAAAGGAAAATCAAATGTACAAATAACCAAATCATATTGAACCCAAATGCTTAAGCTTATAAACAAAGACCAATCACTTTGTATTATTACATCAATATATAGCACCCACAAAATTCTCCATTTCAATATACATCAAGATTCGTAATAAATATAATTTTTTATGTTGATTTAAAATTGTTTACAAAATTTAAAAGACAGAAAATAAAATGAGAAAATTCTAACCTAATTTTTTCCTTTTCTGAGAATCGACGCAAAAATCGCAAAAAGGCATATTTTTCTCTCCTTCCCGTTTCTTTTGGGGCTCCTCTTTGAAGTTGCTGGAGGGATCCCCAACATCTCTTTCCCTCCTATTCCTTCCTCTTCACTTCCTCCTCCTGTTGGAACTTCAAATCCCTTACCTTGGGACCGCATCCTCTACGGTGACCCAGATCCTTGTGATTTTTCTATTTCTCCCCTTCCTACTTCGGATGATATTATAAATTTTCCCACTAAAGATGTTGTTGCTACTTGCAAGGAGTGGGATTTGGCACTTGTTGGATACTCCTTAGGTAAAAGACCTTATTATGAGACTTTGCTCAATGTGTTCGGAAAATCTGGAAGCTTGAAGGTAACCTCAAACTTATCTCTCTTAAAGATGGATTTTTCTTGTTCAAATTCTCATGCGCAGAGGATTACAAACTTGTTTGGTCCAGAGGTGCTTGGTTTGTTCTTGGCAAACCATTTCTTTTCCAGAAGTGGTCTTCGCACTTCTCACTGAAATGTGAAGAGTTCACTTATGTTCCTATATGGTTGAAAATCTACAACCTTCCACTTTGTGGTTGGACCCCTCATTTAATCTCTAAAATAACCACTAAAATTGGGTAACCGCTTGCTGTAGATGCCCTCACTACCTCCAAATCTAGACTTACTTATGTTAAAGTATGTGTTCAAGTTAACGCCTCGGCTACTTATCCTGAAACTATTCCTATTTTAGTTGAGGGTAAGTTGTTCAACCTAAAGATACAATATTAGTGGAGACCTTCTCTTTGCTCTTTCTACAAATCCCTAAATCACCTCTTCGAACTATACCCTAAACCCAAATCATGAACAAGTACCTACCTATCTTCCTCAGTGAGGAAGAACCTCTAGCCGCAGGCCACGCCCCCCTTCCCAGAACCAGAAAGGGACTCTTCCCACTTGTAAAAATCCTACTCAAACCAATATCATAGAACAAACCCCTCCTATCCCAAATGAAATTGCAGGCCCTTCGGCTGCACCAAATCACATCCTGAACATCTCTGTCCCTAACATTCTAGTGGATACGGCTAACACCATAATTCCAAACCTCAATTCCCCCACATCTGTGGCTACCTAGTCCACACTCTATTATTCCCACCATAAGGAATAGCCCCCTCTAAGGAAACTAATAATATTATATCACCCAATAAATTTAGAGTTCTTCAAGACTCGAACGAACTCGATGATTCATATTCTTAGTTCTTTGAAGAAAATCCTAAGGATATCTTGCATAACCTTCAAACCAATAATTCATTGGTCACTAGCTCTCAGTCCAATTTGCCTCATTCAAAAGGGCTGATCTCCTCTATCAGTCATTCTCACAGAAATACTCGAGGGAAGGTCTCCAGGAAAGGCCAAAATCCAACCCTTAAATCATGATCTTTCCGGCTTTAGACGCTTGGAATATCAGGGGTTTCAATAAACTTGATAAGGTTTTTTGCTGTAAAAACTTGGTCCGTAAACAGGGATTTTACCATCTTTGTATTCTGGAAAATTGCATACAAATCTCAAATTTCAGTGACCCTTGGTTCTGTTCAACTCACAAAGTTTATGATCAAGAACGTTGTAATAACTTTGAGCTTGCCTCTTCGGGGTGGATTTGGATGAAGTGGAACTCAGAAAAACTCTCTTTTTCCCCCACCTTTCCTTCTAATCAGATGATATATGTGATTCTCAGTTTGGATTCTCAACAGTCCATTTTGGTTTTTGTTGTTTATGCTTCAAATTCTTTTGAAGAATGTTTCCTACTTTGGAATGACTTGTGGAATTTAAACCCTCATGGTTCATTGCCTTGGGTGGTGCTGGGAGATTTTAACTGTTGTTGGTTTCAAAGTGAAAAATCTTGTGGGAATGTCACTATGGATTCTAGATTTAACATGTTAACTCCTTTATTTTTTATACAAACCATATGGAACTTCTTTACACTGAAATTTTTTTCACTTGGTTTAATCAAAGAGCTGACAATCTGATACATTTGAAATTAGACCGTGCTCTTGTTAATGAAGCTTGGATTGAAGCCTATCCAAATTCTCACTATAATGTGTTAAATAGCCTTATGTCATATCACTCCCCTCTCATTCTTAGAGTTAACAATGAAAGGAGATTAAAGCATAGATTCATGTATAAAAACTACTAGAGCAAAATCCGTGATTTTTGGAGCACTCTCATAAACATTTTTTATACACCTATCCAAGACAATCCCATCATTTGCTTATACAATAAGCTGAAATTGTTGAAAGAGATGATAAAAACTAAGGATTGGGATTCTTCCAATGTCATTGCTGCTATATATGCAAACTTGTCTGATATTCAACAAAAGCGTCAGTTGTTGATAAACTGGGATCCCCTCAACAGTGTTGTGTGATAAGCTTAAGAAAATTAATGTTGATCTTGCCTTTTACAATTCTATTTGGGCTTCTTGGACAATTCAAAGATCGAAGTTAAATGGCTGACCAACGGTGAGGAAGATTTGAAGTTTTCATTTTTTAAGCTGCGCAAGAGACTCTTTTAATAGATGCTCTCTCTCAGCTTCCATTCTTGGATCTGACAAGTCTAGCATGAGGACAATATTCAAAACATTACAAATCATTTCAAGGATTTGTACAACTCTACTACACCTTTGCTCACAAACGTTAATCCCATTCCTATGGGAAATACTATACCTTCAACGGCCACCTCTTTTCTTATTTTACCTGTTACTAATGTGGAAATTCACACTGCTATTTTATCTGGTAGCTCCAATTCTGCTCCAAGTTTGGATGGATTTTCTTTTGATTTTTATAAAAGTACTTGGAGCATCACTGGGCATTTGGTTTGTAAGGTTGTCAAATCTTTTTTCTCCAAGTGGAATCTCCCTAACGGTGCTAAGGCTACTACCATAGCACTTATCCCCAAAAATAAATATGCAGAGAACATGCAAGATTTTAGACCTATTTCTCTTTGCAATATCTTTCATAAAATCATTGCAAAGATTCTTGCTACTCATATGAAAACTATTATGCTGGAGATTATCCATCAAAGTCAGGCTACTTTTATCTCCAATAGACTTTCTACTGATAATCCAATTTTGGCAGCAGAAATCATCAGTTTGTTCAAGAAGAACACAAACTTAAAGCTTTTTTGTGCAAAATTTGATATCAGGAAAGCTTTTGACATGATTTCCAGGGAGTTTGTTTTTGCTAGAATGGCTCAAAAAGGTTTTCCACCTATGTTTATTAACTAGATTAAAGCTTGTATTCAATGATATTCATTTCACAATTTGTATTGAAGGGCCTCTTGAGGGGTTTTTCTCTTGTTTGGTATTAGGCAAGGATGTCCTCTCAATCCTTAACTTTTATGTACATCATGGATGCACTTTCCTGCCTCATTGATGCTCCTGCTGGAACTCAAAGGTTTGAAGGTTTTAACTTTAGTAGTTTTCATCCAACTCACCTCACTTATGCAAACGACTTGTTAGTGTTTGGGAAAGCAGATACCCTTGATTGTAATCGCCTTATGGAAACTCTAAATTTGTTTTCCAATTACTCTGGGTTGCAACTGAACTTGCACAAAAGCTCCCTTCTTCTTTCACCTCTAGTTACCTCTACCCCTGTCGTTTCTCATACCCTTCAAATTTCGAACATTTCCACTAAAATTTCTTACATGGGGATTCCCTTATCTTCTGGCAGAACTAAACTTTCTGATTTCTCACCTTTGTTAAAAAAAGTTACTATGCTACTTTCAAGTTGGAAGGCTCATTTACTCTCTTTCACAGGTAGATGTTGACCTCATTTTTCACCCCGACTTAGGTCAAGGAGTTTGACCTGGTCAAATTAAGCAAGCCAGCTCTCAAGACCACTTCCCTTGAGTTCAGTGGGTCAAGCCAAGTCTGCTGAGCCCAGACCCAGGCCCTGGGTCAACCTGGTTGACCAGGTCAACCCATGCTAACCCAAATTGACCCAAATCCCTTTCATTTGATTTAAAATCACTTCCATAGCTTCTTAGGCTCAAATCTCCCCTCCCTTGGACTCATAGGTCAAACTAACATGTTGGGGCCACACCCATGCCCTGGGTCATTCTGGTTGACCAAGTCAACCTGCCCAACTGAGCCTAATTCAATTTTAAATCAATTCAAACCCATCCAAGGCTCAAATCCCCCATCACTTGGACTCATTTGACCAAGTTGACCATGTCAACTCTTGGCTTGGTCAACCCAAGCCTTGGTTAGTCAAACCTAGGCTTAATTTGATCAAAATCTCTCCTTTAATGCATTTACATCTTTCCAATTAGGCTCTTGAGCCAAACCACGGCTAATCAATCTAAAATCCATCCTAATTAGCCCTAGGATATAGGGGTGTCAACTTTTAACCCGACCTGAACCCGACCCGAAAAAATCCGAGTTTGGGTCACCCGTTTGCGAAATGGGTCGGGTCTGTGTTAAGATTTCTGACCTGTTTAAAAAGTGGATTGGGTTCGGGTTGTAAAAAGTGGATCCATACTAGATTTTTCTCTTGTAATGATGTAATTTGATGTAAAGTATCGAGTTATGAAAGTCTTCAAAAGCGAGGCATTTTAAACACTAGGTATCTAAAGGGAGAAAGAAAGGTCCTTCACAGGGAATTTCTTTCTCATTTAAGTACCCTTATGAAGGACAAATCCTACGAAGTCCGAAGAAGACGATCTGAAGGAAGACGACCCGGAGGAAGATGATCTATACGAAGACGAAGACTTAATAATGAAATGCCTTGCTTTTAAGAATTGCGTCATTCAGTAGAATTAAAATCCAGGTTGTTGTCGGTTGGGCCTGGTCACCACAACTTTTCTGTAGATCTTGGGTTGTAGTTATATGGCACTTGCCATAGACTTTCTTTTTACTCTAGTGATTTATTTATATTAATGTATTTACTATTGTTTGCACCGTATAATTTGTCTATTTTTCTTAGGTTTCTTTCTTGCATGTGTGTGGCTTGATTTTGCTAGGCTCTTTAAGGACTAAAATATTTTATACTCATAACTAAAATTTAATATTTTAGGAATTAAATAGCATAAAAACTTAATAATCTAGAGAATAGTCGGAATCGTCCGAGGTCGCATGCATATTATTGCATTTCTCTCTATCCTTCTTTAAGAAACTTCCCAGCATGCAAGTAGAGTCCAAATAATGTGACCTATGAAGATGAAGTGCTGAACCTAGAGAAGCCCAATCTTTCTAAAAAATTAATTTTATAAGCCTTTTTTAAAATTTCATGCATACATGACTTGAAGCTTTCAACTAGTATGCATTACATTAAAAATCAATTAAATAAAAATTTTAGTTGCATTAGCTTTAGGAGCATTCACCCTATATAAGTTCAAGGCCACTTAGAAAACTCTCTAAATGTTGGCCTTAATCTCCAAAAACTAATCTACGCACCCATCTTTCATAAAGACTACATAATATGGATTTTATGCTCTTAGGTAGTTAACTGGTATTCCTTTTCAGGCAGGATATAAGTCCATGATACATTAGTTAGGACACGAGTGTTAGGGTTGTGTGTAGAACACTAAACCCACTCTAGACTTAGTATTCAAAACTACTATATTTGGTGTCTCGTAGTACACTTCATCGGTGGGTAAGCCTCCTATTCTTTAGGAGTTATAAATCCTACCTATCTGTATTACATGGATGATGCCACCTCCATATTTCCCTCCTGTATGCTTTGGGTGCATTATTTTCTTTTTCTCTAATTTCTTCTCAGTGCCCTAGTCCCTCCAAATGTTGATGTGAGTTGTGCATGTTGATTAAGCTGAATTGAACATTTCTCCCCTTTGAGTAGGAACTTGCTAGTCTCCACCTTATGTGTCAATCTCATTTGGAAAACATAATATTAAATTATTAATCGAGAGTATTCTTAAGCTCCGGCATAAGATATAATTAACCATGGGGGCATACGCCCGTGGGAAACGGAATCCCACCATCAAATAAACCCCACTCGAGCTGAAGTATCGGGTGAGGGAAAACCGTTGTGTTGATCACGTCATGCATATTATTACTCATCGGGGTGCGTAAGCGAGAGCCACTATCCTAAATGGTTAATCGTATGTGCGATATAATCTGCCCTTCTATTGGCCTGCTTGCGAAGAGTGTGAAGGCTTGCAATCGTCTCGTCCTTCGGGATGGTGTAGTCGTACCCTCTGCAATCTGTTCTCCATTGAGTTGTAACCTTTCGGAGGTCCACAATAGACTTCAATATATCAAATTTACCATCACCAATACTATGGCTTATTGGATTAGAAGCACAATTATTCCTAAAACCACTACTAAGGCCATTGGTAAACTTTGCTCTAATTTCCTTTTTTATAGGGGCTCTAATGTCAGGAAAATTCAGTTAATTTGTTAGTCCAATACTTGCAGGCCTTTATCGAAAGGCATGTTAGGGATTGCTTCATTTCAAGCATTAAGATATGCTTATAATTGTGGGACCATTTTGATATGCTATAATCGATCCAATCCTCTCTCTAATTGGATCATGATCAGATATACTTCACCTTGGAAGCCTCCTATGCATTCTGCCACTGCTTTTTGAAAAAGTATTTGCAACACTGCATCTTTGCCCAAAATAAATTCATCTTTCTTTTTAGTCAAAATAATCATATTGCTATTTATTGGGATCACTAGTGTTTGGGTCACTCTATTAATGACAGGATTCTGGACTTCTCTAGTGCTCAACTTTCTGATTGGATGCATCTTAATGCTTGGACTATTCCATATCATATCAATTCCCTCCTAAGGAATTTTGTTAAAGATTCATATTCGATGGGATAATTTAAATAAGGCTAAATTCAAAGACTTTTATGAAGATTTCTTAGCAAATGGTAAAACTTATGACTGGCATTCCTTGGTTTGGCACAAAAGACATTCACTCATATTTTTGGTTTATTCTTGGATGGCACTTAGAGGTGGTTTGAAAACCGTTGAAGTTCTGTCATCTAGGAACATTCATATTCAGGATCTTAAGTGCATCTTATGCCATTGAAATAATGAATCTCTGTCTCACCTGATGTTTGAATGTGATTACTCCTTTATGACTCTGCTGAAAATAGTTCCTCTATTTCAAAACTACTTCCTTAAGCCTACTTTATCGCAAGTTTTGGATCACATTGGTGGCATTTCTACAGCTGGAAACTTTAAAAATGGTTTGCTTCTTACAGTTAATGCAATTGTTTACTTCCTTTGATTGAACGGAATTCCAGAAGGTTTAAAGGTAATGATGTTTGTGCTGTCACGCTTTCCAAAAGTATTTCTAGAGCTTTATATCTCAAAATTTCTATATGGAAAAATAGTGAGCCCTTGATGGAAATTGTGAACCTGAACTACTACTGATTAGTTGGGAATTTGGTGTTCTGTTCTGTTTTGTTCTGTACCAGTGGGATTTTATGTTTGTTCTATTTTGGTTAGTGGTTGATATTAAATATGTTGGTTGGCTTCGTTCCTATTGGATCCCTGTATGGATTTTAATTGGATGCAATTTCTAGCTAGCTCTCTGTTTGCATCTCCTTATGCTAGTAGCTGGTGGCTATTTTGGACTTTTGTTGAATTTTCTTCAACTGAAATGTCTATAGCGCCAGTTTTTCTGTCGCCAATCTCATTGGTTCTGAATGTTTGGCAGGCAATTTTTTTGGGCCTTGGACAATGATGAAGCTTGCCTCTATTCCTTTGGAGGGCCATCAGGCAACCAAGGGTTTGCCTCTCTCCCTTTGGACGGTCTTCTAGCAACCAAGGGATATTTTGATCAAATTTTTATGATTTTAATTTCTTTCTGAGTCCAGGCCAGACAATTTCTCTGCCAATTTTTATTCATTTTCCTATTTTTTTCAGGTTTTGGGTTATAGTTTTTGCTTTTCTTTGTTACAGTCAAATGTTTCTATTGTTGGCTATTTTTGGCTTACACTTGTATACCCAAATTTAATTATAGAATGGGCTAAACACTCAAAATTTCCCCAAAAAAAATTGCAAAAGGCAATAAGCTAGCAGCCCGGGCAACTGCCTGCAGGCCACCTATTCCGCGCTGCCCCGTCTGCTATAAATAACAACCCCATGGGTCATCTACCCTCCATCCTCGGTTCCTTGTTCTCTTCTTTTCATTCCAAAGGCAATTCAAAGCAGTAGTTAACGCAGGCATCAATGGCGTCCATCATATACAAGACAGCAGCGCTCTTTTGCATCGTCGTTATTTATGTTTCTCTCATATCCCTCCTCTCCTTCCATCTCTTAGCTTTGTACGCTCGCTTGGATCCGGTCCTTCGATTAACCTCAAAAATCTCCATCCGCCTCCTCAAAGCTAGTAGGGATGATTTTGTCGGGACGAGATGGGTCATCCTGATTGCAGGATCGTCATGCTATGGAATTATCAACATCTGGTATTTGACCTTCTATTGATTTCCCTATTTCTTTTGGTTTTCGCTAATTTGATTGATTGTAATTTTCTACTTACTTATTTTGGTAAATTTTGTGTTTATCTGATTTAATTTACTTTTCAGGAAGCTTAATTGCATGATTATGTATTAGATGAAGGTACTGTTTAAAACTATTCCGGATGCTATTTGGACATTGGATCCCCGTTGTATTTAGCTCCAGGTTTAGGGTATCCAAGTTTTGGATCTATATAGCACATAGAACATTAACATAATTATTTATTAAGGGGAAATCGTAAACTCGATTATTGATTGGTTTGAATTTGTCACTATTAATTATTTGATAATCAACTTGCCTGCGTAACAGCTGCCTGCTAACCACCTGTTCTGCGTTGCCCCATTTGTTATAAATAACGACCCCATGAGTCATCTACCCTCTATCCTTGGTTCTTTGTTCTCTTCTTTTCATTCCAAAGGCAATTCAAAGCGGTAGTTAGCGCAGGCAACAATGGCATCCATCAGATACAAGGCTTCAATGCTCTTTTGCAACATCGTTATTTGTGTTTCTCTCCAATCCCTCCTCTCCTTCCATCTCTTATCTTCGTACGCTCGCTTGGATCTGATCCTTCGATTGACGTCAGAAACCTCCAGCGACCGCCTAGAAGCCGGTGGGAATGATTCTATCGGGAGTAGATTGGCCATCCTGATTGCAGGATAATCGGGCTACAGAAATTACCGACATCATGTATTTGACCTTCTATCGCTTTCCCTGTTTCTTTTGATTTTTGCTAATCTGATTGATTATAATTTTCTACTTATTTTGGTAAATTTTGCATTAATTCGATTTAATTTAGTTTTCACGAAGCTTGATTGCGTGATTATGTATTAGATGAAGGAACTACTTAGAATTGTTCCAAATGCTATTTGGACATTGGATCCCCATTGTATTTAACTCCGGGTTTGGAGCATCCAAGTTTTGGATCTATATAGCGCATAGAAGTATAGAACATTGACATTATTATTTATTAAGGGGAAATCATAAACTCGATTATTGATTGGTTTGAATTTGTCACTATTAATTATTTGATAAACATCTTGCCTTTTTCCGACGGATTATATTTTTTGACAAAACAAAATTAGATTAAAGATTTAGTTGGCTTGGTAAGAGAATTTACTGTACATTTCTGTTATAGTTCATATTAACGATTTATTTTCTTCGATCATTTTTCTCTCCTTTTACTCTTTGGGGTTCATATTAACAATTTATTTTTTTAGATTAAGGTTTCGTTTTTGATGAATTTTTTATTACTTCTTGAAACAGAGTTTTAGTACTATATTTTAAGAAGCAATAAAAAGTTGTTGAAAACAAAGCCTAAGTAATGCATCACTTAAAGTTTGTTCACTTAGTTAATAAACTCAACATCATTCGTATCCCTTGCTGTGGTGTATATTTAATGATATAGATTTAAGACAATAATTGTCATAACGATTATGGTGAAACTTGCATTTGAATGTAAGAAATTGATTGATAAATAACATTTCAACCAAACTGCAGGTTAAAACTAGGGAGACTATTTAAAGTGATTAATATATATTTTTTCTACTTTATTTTAATTGATTGATGCAATTTCTTCCCATCTTTTTTATACTGTGGTTTGCTTACATCACCAATTCTTTAAAAAATTTGTTTTATTTTGACAGAAAGTGATAACTTGTATCTATTTCTCCTACCATAAGTGAGAGAATATCTATTTATATTTAATCTTTTTTTTATTTATGCTTATCTAGGCTGATATATGTTATGTCTATCAAATCATAAAAAATGGTGGTTTAAATGATGAAAATATCATTATTTTCATCTACAATGATATTACACCCAAAGTTTGATTTTGATGGGATTTTACAGTACCATGAATTTTTTTATGGTAATTGATCTATGTTCTCTAACATCTTGCTTAAAATTATCTGCAGGATTATGTAGGAGATGATGTTAATGTTAAAAAAAAATTTATTCTCTTTGGAGATAAAAAATCTATATTTGATGGCAGTGGTAAAGTTGTTAATAGTGGACATGAGTACCATATTTTTATATTTTATTTAGACCATGGTGGACAAAGAATTCTAAGTTAGTTTTAACTAAATTAAAGCCAATTGAAGTTGTTTATATCCCTACAAATTTCCAACATGATCAAGAAAGCATTTTTAAGTTGATGCTCAATTTATGTTGTTATTCTGTTATTAAGAATGCCTATATATCTTTACCTTCGTGCGGATGATTTCATCTCTATTTTGAAGAAAAAGCATACTTTCAATTCCTACAAAAAAATAGTAATGAATTGTCATTTATAAAATATGAAGCAATGTTAAGTAATATATATATTGAATAGTAATAAAATTTCAATATTTTTTTTACATTCATAAGACTCGAATTGAAGGGCTCTTAGGCATTGTTTGGGATAAAATACTGCTTTCTAAAGTTGCTTTTTAAACATTTTTTTTCAAAAAAATTTTATACTATAAAACTGATTTATAAATAAATACAAATAATGTCAAAAAAAATCTTAATTGAAAGCAAAAACTATTAATATGAATAAATTACATGCTTTCATAAACAATTCTTTTTTAGCAATGTATCTATCAAACTAATGCCCAAAGATTAGTGTTGGCAAAAACAAAAGGCTGGACTTAAGATAGGAAATTAACAACTCCAGTATATCTTTTTGATTCTTCATTTGACAAGCAACTACAAGTTCAGTGGATGAGTCAACATGGTCATTATTTATGAGGTGGATATTCTCCTCTCTCAAGCCCATCAGAACTTGTTCTTCAAGCTTCTGTGCATCCACATCCGAACTCCCCAACCAAAAATCTTGACCCCTCTATTCCATTCGCAAAGTTTCTTCTCCTCCCTTGCTAGTCGGCCTCTTCTCGAATCCCTAGCCCGTCGATGATAACCTAACTCTACCGGATTAGCCTACACCAAAGCTCAAATCTACCATTGCTGACACCATTTCCAAACTCAACAATGATACCTTACCTGTACTGACGACCAAGCTTCCTAACTGCAAGCCTCTGACCCCATCCGATCCCAAACCCAGCCGACTCTACCTTACATTACCCAACATCAACTCTACTTCCCCATTTGATCTTCTGGCCGAATCTAACCCCGCAAGCAGTGACCGAACCTTCATCCTCCATCTTCCACTCAACTCCTTCGATCGACTCTAAACGCAAGCAAGAAGATCGCCTCCCGACCTCACACTATGATTTCTAACTAAAATATGACTCATCGCACGGTACAAAACTAAGATAATAATTGGATAGGATCCGAATACTTTCTTTCGAGCCCTTTCCCTCTAGAATTATTCTCCCTTAAAAAAATCACTGTTATAATTATCCCCTCTTTCTTCCACACCTCTCTGTGCCTTCCTGGAAACCAAACTCTTTCTCCTTTCCAATCCTACAAAAAGCAAAGATCTTTCCATATAAAAGCATCACCTTTACCCCTAATTATCTCCACCTCCAACTTATCGATCGCCGCCATGGATCAAACCTCAAAACCAGTCATCAAAATCTTTTAAAGCAAACAGAAAGTTAAACTGGTTCACTTCTCCAATCCCGTGAGAGTCACAACTACTGCTGCCGATTTCCGAGCTCTCGCGCAAGAACTCACCGGCAGAGACTCTCACATCGCCGACTTACTTGCAGGCCTTCCTTCGGCAGCCACGGTGGTCCGCGTTTAAGACAGCTACAGCCCTCTTGATCTGCTCGCAGGCGGCGCATTGGACAACGCTGGAATCTTTGACTTTCCGCCGCCAGATTTCAAGGCAGAAAGTGATTATGGAGATGGAGTCGTTCTGAGTTGTTTGGTTGATTCGCAGGGGATGCATAGATTGAACCGTCGCTTCTCGGCTTCCTTGTCGACGTTCGACTTCGTAAATTCGCGCGAGAGCGACAGACCGCAAGGATCGCTCCTTCCTTTCCTTCGTTGCTATTCGATTTCGGCTCCCTCTTGGCTGTTCGATTTTGCTATTCGCAGGAAGGATGGCACGAGGTTGCTTCTCTAGTGAAGAATTTCAAACCCGCTCGTTTTGAGCGACTTTCGAAGTCGCGGGATCTGCCTCGGATAATACATGCCTAATGCTTCAGAGATTTTTCTTTTGTTCCGCTCAAAATTAACCAAACAGCCGAATTTAATAAATACATGTATTTATTTTACTTTACCCTCCTAATTCAGGCAACCAAACAGCCCCTAAGATAATAACTGACATAACGATTATGGTGAAACTTGTATTTGAATGTGATAAATTGCTTGATAAGAAACATTTCAACCAAACTGCAGGTTAAGATTATGAAGCCTATTTAAAATGATTAATATAATTTTTTCTCTACTTTATTTTGTCTGATTGATGTCATTTCTTCCCATCTTTTTTATGTTATAATTTGCTTGCATCACTAATTATCTACAAAATTAGTTCTATTTTGATGAAAAGTGATAACTTGAATTTATTTCTCCTACCACAAATGAGAGAATATTTATTTATAATTAATCTTGCTCTTATTTCTGCTCATCTAGGCTGATATATGTTATGCCTATGAAATCATAAAAAATTGTGGTTTGAATTATTAAAATATTATTATTTTCATATATGATGATATTGCATACAATGAGGAAAATCCCAGACAATGGATTATAATTAACCGTCTTGATGGGGGTGATGTGTACGTTGGAGTTCCCAATGTTTGATTTTGATGGGACTTGATAGTACCATGATTTTTTTCTGATAATTTATCTATGTTTTCTAACATCTTGCATAAAATTACCTACACAATTATGTAGGAGATGATGTTAATATTAAAAAAAAAATTTGTTGTTCTCTTTAGAGATAAAAAATTTATATCTGGTGGTAGTGAAAAAGTTGTTGATAGTGGACCTAACGATCATATTTTTATATTTTATTTAGACCACGATGGCCCAGGAGTTTTATATTAGTTTTAATTTAATTAAAGCTAATTGAATTTGTTTATATCTCTACAAATTTCAAACAATCAAGAAAGTAATTTAAACTTGATGTTCAATTTATGTTGTTGTTTTATTATTAGGCATGTCTACATATCCTTGCCTTTATGCGAATGATTTCATCTCTATTTTGAAGAAAAAGCATGCTTCCAATTCATACAAAAAAATGGTAATGAATTGTCATTTAAAATATGCAGTTATGCTAAGTAACATTTATATATATAAGATAATGATGGTCTTGCCTTCTTATTTCAAATAATCTATCTTGAGTCTTGTAAATCTGGGAGTATTTTTGAAAGTCTTCTCCTTGAAGATATAAGTATATATGCAACAACGGCATCTAATATTGAGTAGAGAAGTTGGAAAATTTACTGTCCTGGAGAGAGTCCTAATCCACCTTCAGAATACTGGATATGTTTGGGAGACCTCTACAGCATATCTTAGATAAGAGAATGTATATGTCTTCCATCCAAAATATGTTATAGAAGTCTCCCAAACATGTCTAGTATTTTGAAGGTAGACTAGGACTCTCTCCAGGACAATAAGTTCCCCAATTTATGTCCACAGCATTAGATGTCGTTATTGCATATATATTTATATCTTCATGAAGTTCACTTTCAAAAATACTCTCAAATTTACAAGACTTAAAATAGATGACATGAAATAAAAAGATAAAATCATCATTACCTTAAATATGAAAATGTTACTTAACATAGCTGTATATTTTACAAATGACAATTTATTATCATTTTTTGTCGGAATTGGAATCATGTTTTTTATTCAGAACAGTGATAAAATCATCCGTATTACGGCAAAGGATATGTAGGCATGTCTAATAATAGAACAACTTAAATTGAGCATCAAGTTAAAATTGTCTTTTTGATCATGTTGAAAATTTGTACGGATATAAACAACTTCAATTGACTTTAATTTAGTTAAAATTAACTTATAACTCCTGGGCCACCATAGTCTAAATAAAATATAAAATATAATCATCAGATCCACTATCAATAACTTTCCTACTGTCATCAGATATAGATTTTTTATCTCCAGGGAGAACAACAAAAAAATTCTTAGCATTAACATCATTTCCTACATAATACTGCAAATATTTTTAAGCAAGATATTAGAAAACATATCTAAATTATCAAAAAAATAATAGCACTATCAAGTGCCATAAAAATCAAACCTTAGGAAATCCAGCGTACATATCACCCCAATCAAGACGATTAATTATAATTCTTTGTTTGAGATTTTTCTCATTGTATGCAATATCATCATACATGAAAACAATGATATTTTCATCCTTCAAACAATTATTTTTCATGATTTGATAGGCATGACATATATCAGCCTAGATGAGCAAAAACAAAAAAAAGAAAGTTTAAATATAAATGGATATTCTCTCACTTGTGGTAGGAGAAATATATACAATTTATCACTTTCCATCAAAATAAAATTAATTTTATAGAGAACTACAGTATAAAAAAGATGACAAAAAATGGTTTCAATCAGACAAAATAAAGAAGAAAAAATCTATATTAACCACTTTAAATAGTCTCCCTAGTCTTAACATGTTTGTTGAAATGTTTCTTATCAAGCAACTTCTAACAATCAAATGCAAGTTTCATCATAATTATTAAGTCAGTTATTATACTAAACATATATAATTAAATAAATATCACAGTAAATGATACGAAAGATGTGAATATCGTCCAGAATAATTTTCTTAATTCGGCTATCTTAACATAAGTACTCTAATTAGGGTTTCTACTTTTATGTGATCGTCCAGGATGATTTTGGATCATCTCGTACGATATAATCAAAAATAGAAAACTTTAAAACTTATAAAATTTCTTCCCTGAGTGTGTGTAATTAAAGTTACTTAACATCAGAATCCACCTTATTATATTTAACTCAAGAAAAGAAAAAATCATTGGAATTACACTTACAGAATGACTCAGTCATAATCTACCCAATCTTCAGATGGCTTAAATTATAATTTATCTTATGGATCTGAAAAGTTAGTAGCATGGCAATCAAAATAGATGTGCAGTAGTAACAGTAACAAGGAAACATGAATGCCAGAAAAATTTGTTTGATCTGAAGAATGTTTTTTTTAACAATTTTTTTATAGGAATGGGAAGAATGTTTTTTATTTAGAACATAAATGAAATCATCCGCATAAAGGTAAGAATATGTAAGCATGTCTAATAATAGAATAATAACATAAATTGAGTATCAAGTTAAAATTATTTTCTTGATCATATTGAAAATTTGTAGGGATATAAACAATTTCAATTGACTTTAATTAAGTTAAAACTAACCTAAAACTCATGTGTCACCATAGTTTAAATAAAATATAAAAATATGGTCGTTAGATCCACTATCAATAACTTTCTCACTGCCATTAGATAAATATTTTTCATCTCCAAGGAGAACAGCAAAAAACCTCTTAATATTAACTTCGTCTACTACATAATCATGTAGAAAATTTTAAGCAATATGTTAAAAAACATATATCAATTACCAAAAAAATCATGGAACTGCCAAGTCCTATCAAAATCAAACATTGGCAACTCTAACGTACACATCACCCCCATTAGGACGGTTAATTATAATTCCTTGTCTAGGATTTTTCTCAATGTATGTAATATCGTCATACATGAAAACAATGATATTTTCATCCTTCAAAATATCATTTTTCATGATTTGATAGGCATGACATATATAAGCTTAGATGAGCAGAAATAAAAGAAAAATTAAATATAAATAAATATTCTCTCGCTTGTGATAGGAGCAATAGATACAAATTATTACTTTCTGTCAAAATATAACTAATTTTGTATAGAATTAGTGATACAAGCAAACCACAGTATAAAAAAGATTGCAATAGATGACATCAATAAGACAAAATAAAGTAAAAAAAATTATATTAATCACTTCAAATAATCTCCCTAGTCTTAACTTGCTGTTTGGTTGAAATATTCCTTATCAAAAAATTTCTCACATTCAAATGCAAGTTTCATCATAATCGTTATGTCAGTTAT
The DNA here is from genome assembly GCA_022539455.1 of Dendrobium nobile. Classification (NCBI taxonomy): domain Eukaryota; kingdom Viridiplantae; phylum Streptophyta; class Magnoliopsida; order Asparagales; family Orchidaceae; genus Dendrobium; species Dendrobium nobile. The sequence continues at coordinate 80,086,798 of CM039736.1, forward strand.
TGCCCTAAACATATATCATTGAATATATATCACAGTAAAAGATATGAAAGATGTGAATATTGTCCAAGACGATTTGTTTAACTTAGTTGTCTTAATATATATATCTTAATTAGCATTTCTTTTTTTACCTGATCATCCAGAATGATTTTAAATCACCCCGTACGATATAATCAAAAATAAAAAAAACTCCAAAACTTATAAAATGTCTCCCTCTGAGTGTGTGTGCAATATTACTTAGTATCATGATCCACCTTATTACATTTCACTCAAGAAAATAAAAAATCACTAGAATTACACTTACAGACTGATTTAGTCTTAATCTACCCAATCTTGAGCTGGCTTGAATTGCAATTGATCTTATAGACCTAAAAAGTTAAAAGCAAATCAATCAAAACAGATGAGCAATAGTAATAATAGAAAGGAAACAATCATAACAGAAATATTTGTTATTATCAAAATTATAATCCTTGAATTCCTATTTGTAACACACAGAAGGAAATGCAAATCATACTTAAATGAAGTCACTCAATCTTAAGATGGTAAAAATTAAATAAAAATTCAAAAAACTTACCATTAATTTGAGGCATGCCTAGTCGTCGACCAGAGCTGCCATGTCTTTTGAATTGCACTAAGTACTTGTATATCTTTCTCTGATCCAAAGATAACTTCCATATGAGTTTTATATTATTATCTACATATATGCTATTGGTTATTATATAAAGCAATTCTTTCTGTACATCAAGTTTTTTGGATGATCCTTCAGATGAATTGCGAAACTGTTACAAAAAAGAAAATGTGACTAATCTAAGTGGTCTAGAAGATATGGTACCCATACCATATGCCTATCTTATGCAAATAATAAATGAGGTCTACATCACGCTGATTCATAACACTTGGTGTAAACGAAAGAGAGTTATCCTCAATGAAAATAGAGTTGTTATTGTTATGATTTAAGCTAATGTATAGGAAAAAATTTTCTTCGTTGATACCAAGCTCATCATATTTCATGATATGAGAACCTTTGTTATACGTTTTATCAACTGATGTAAGAGAAATAGATACAAGTTATTTTCTACCAAAATAAAACTAAATTTTGTGTAAGTTCAAGAAGATTTCTGAGTAAGTCTGTAAGTGTAATTCCAGTGGTTTTTTCTTTTATTGAGTCAAATGTAATATGGTGGATGCTGATGCTAAGTAACCTTACGCACACACTCAAAGGGAGAAATTATATAAGTTTTAGAGTTTTCTATTTTTATTATATCATACGAGAATATTCAAAATCATCCTGAATGATCAGTTAAAAACAGAAACTCTAATTACGGCATCTGTGTCAAGACAGCCGAATTAAGCAAATCGCCCTAGATGATAGGCTCAAATCAAAAAGACTCAGCCACCAAACTCTGTTAGGCAAGAAATATTTTTATAAATCATAGGCATAAAAATCGGGGCATTTAGTAAAACTTAGGATATTTTTATGCATTGAAATGTTGAAAAAAGTGTTCTTATATAAAGTATTGTAAGTGATATTATAATGCTCGAAATAATGAATGATTCAGGGTATATTTGGAACAATTATAATATTTTTAAATATGATTGTCATTTATTCGTAGTAATTTTTTAAAAAACTACTGTAAAGCAACTTCCTAATATAATTTTTTTTTCAAAAATAGTGAAAAAAACATTAAACAAGCAAGATTGTAGCTACAGGTCTAAAAAGTAAATTCAATAAGAAAGTTATCCAAAAAAGATTCTTAGGCTTTGTTTGGGACGACTTTCTTACTGTTTCTTAAAACAGTTTTTTTACTAAAAAGTTATTTTAATAAGCAATAATAAAGTCATTCCAAACAAAGTCATAATGTCATATGTTAAAACTCATCATATTCTATTATCGACAACCTTTCAAATTACATAGAAACTAATTCCACGCTTATAAATATTGCAAAAAGCCTTCTTAATTATATTATTTGTTATAAAGAATAATACAAAGCTTAAAATAAATAAGAGGCTTATCCCATATATGAAAACAAATTAGAAAAAGTTTTTTTCTAATCCATTTTGATTCTTATTCTTTTCATTTCCTCTCTTCCAATTATTATTTCAAATCAAACAGGGCCATATGAAGACAAAAGAAAATTGTTTAATATGCCACATAATATCGTCGAAGAAAACAAAGTGAGCTTTTGTCACACAAGGCTCAATATGTAGTGGATTGATGGGGTTAAACTCTGGACCCTCATAGGCTACAAGATCTTCAATATTAAACGTAGGATTAATGTTAAAACCCTCGGGAAGGTCTAGCACATAAGCATTACTATTTATTTTAAATGTTATTTTGAAAGGTCCTGCGCTTCTAGCATGTAACTTCTTGACGGCCCCTTGCGGGAACCGCTCCGGACGAATCTGAACCATCACAAAGTCTCCCACTTCAAATTCTTTAAATCGTCTCTTGAGGTTCGCATTGCGTTTATAGTTAGCATTACTTTGTTCAATCTTTTTATTAATTTCTTTGTGCAATTATTGTAGATGTGATGTAAATGCAGCATGTGCTATGTGAATTCATGTCTAAAATTCAAGACTCAACAAGATAAAAATATGGGAATAATGTGATGCAAGAGACTTGATATACAAGATGAATGAAATGACATGTGGACTCACACAAATTTTAAACAGAGGAAATTTTAGAAGACAACAGACTACAAAAACACACATAACATACTAACTCACAAGCACACATAGATGAAATAAAGGTGGAAGAGTCACAAAATGAGGGGATCTAAAGTGTTCAGGTCTAAGGGAACTGGTGTAGAGGGAGCAATGAAGATATCCTTAGCTACCAAGGCATTTTTATAGGAAGTTTCAGTTAGGGTCGTAGGTAGTCTCCTAGGGGCAACAGTATAATCTAACAAATTCATCCAACTAGAAGAGAGATAGTCCTTAATAGGGAAAGATAAGAATATAGCAGGCAAAATGAATGAATCAGGAAGAAGATAAGGTGATGGGTCCTAACTCACAACCATAATGGGATAGCCCAAAGAGCCACCAGCAGGCATGAGACTCAAAAGATGGGATAGAGTGTCCAAAACAGATGTGGGGACAACAGTTAGAGAGATGTCATGAGAGTATGGGCTAAAACTCTTTCTAACGTTAATGTCGGTACAAGGAATGGAGAGGTAATTCCAATCAAGAAAGACACACTCGTTAAAATATAAATCTAGATGAGCAACTCCTAAAATAGACTCCAATAAAATAAAAGGAGACTCATTATTCAAATTAGGCTCATGAACTTTCAGACTCAAATCACTATCTTCCGAACTCATAGTATTATTCTCAATATAATCAGGTTTGGTTGTAACCCTAGCATAAATGGATTCATGGTCAATTAACTCGGGAGTTAAATCAGGTAGTAAATTCAGCTGAACCACTTTTAACTCAAGATTATCCTCGTCGCAATCATAATTATTTGAAATTAAATCAGACTTATTCTGAGTCATCTCAGTAGAAGATATGATTAGATCATAATCTTCTAAATTTAATTCAAAAGTCTTCAAGATCATATCAGTTTCGTTCGAGATGAAATTAATATCCTCTATGCAGACCTTATCCAAAGGGATATCCTTTATGAGATTAGGATTAAGATGGGCTAAGGTATCTAAGTTTAAAGGTTTTAGCTCTCCTAAATCAGGATTTAAATCATGTAGGGAATCTAATGTAATCACTTTAATCTCATCCTCAAAGAATTGTTCGTTATCAGTGATATCATTAGTATCCATGAAATGGATGCACTCAGTCTCAGGTTCGAGGGATCTTTTCTTTTTAATGCATTTCTTTATTATAATTACACTTGCAGGGTCAAGGGCTGGGGAGGCTAAATGTTGACTGGGATGGCTAGGAGTCGGCCCAAGTGGGGAGTCATATAGAACCGATCCAACAGAAGACCCAATAGAGGGTCGACCATCGAGGCTATGAGAAAACCTACATGGTGGGGCAGCAACCCTGATGTTACTAAAGGATGGGTCTTGAAAGTGTAACACCCAAAGATTTGATGAACATGGGGTGACCTAAGCTTAAAACCAGTTGGTTGGTCACTGGTAGATGGTCGGTATTTTAGATTAAGTTCTCGCCTCATGTCTTTCAAATTAGAAGTAGGGTACTCACAGCAAGCCTCCTTATGATCTTCCAATCTCATCCAAAATTAAAGAGCCTGGCCTTTTAGGTGAGACTTAGTGATGCTAACCTTGTGGGACTCAGGGATATGACGTGATTCAAAATAATTCACTAATTGTCTAACTCATTCCCTAAAGTAGTAAGGGTCCGATTAACCATCAAAGGTGGGTAGACGATAATGTGATTCTAAGTGATGTTGTTGTGGCTTAGGCTCAAGTCTAGGTTGATAAGCAGTGTTGGGCATCTTTCGATTATCATGATTGATCTAATGGGGCACGTACCTAGAGTGGAGAGAGTTAACATGTTCCTCTTTCGTGGTTTTAGTTAGAGAGCCCACAAGACTAACTAGGTCATCTAACTTCTTTTGAAGTTCTGTCGGGTCCATTGGAAAGTGCTAAGTGATGCTTAATGAAGAGTGGGTGTAAGGGACATCATTTAGACACTAAGTTAGGCTCACTTAGACTCACTAAAGGGTGCAGAAAATGTTTGGACATCAAGCTAAGTTAGTGATTTAAGTAACCTAGTCACTTAGGAAGGTTGCTAAGGCTTGGACAGCACTAAGACACTAAATGAAATGCTCCTAATCCAACTAAATTGTGAAGATTTTGTTTGGACAGCAAACCACAGCAGTTGGTGAAGATGCCTAGGTGTTTATGATGGGTTTTGGGAAGTGGACAGCACCAAAACACTAGGTTAGGGTCACCAAAAGTCCTCTAAATGCTGCATAAATTTTCTGGACAGCAAGCCATAATGATTGTTTAAGTAACCTAGACAACTAGGGATGTTATTGTGACAAGGACAACACTTAAACAACGAAATAGACTTACTTAATGTGATGTAAACGGTGCAGGAATTTAATGGGCAGCAAGGAAAAACAATGAAATACATTAACTAGGCAATGGTATGCATGCAAATGAGTTTTGGAAAGGTTAACTAGACTCCTAGGAACTTCTAGCACATGCAATACATGCTTAATCATGCTCTGATACCAAATATAATGTAAAATGATGCAAGAATTGCTTGTAGGAAATTAATAACTTGTGAACTTTGCGTAGCTAATTAAAAACGAATGCGTTCCAAGATAGATCGTAAGAAAATCTCCACAGAAGAACCAAGTAATGTCAATTGATTACAATTAAAAGCAACATGAGACTAACAAAATCATTTCAACAAATAAATAATAAAGCAAATGGCTCTTAACAAAAATCCACAGTTAAAGATCTAGATCATTCACCTTGGAGTCCCTCACATGCACTCTTGATGTCGCTCGGCTTAGCGAAAGAGGATTGCACACAAACTTAAGGATATCACTAAAAAACAAGTGATGCCGAGGGGACTAGTCGTCAGGGAAGGAGCCAGAGTTAGGGAAGTGGGTGGTCGTCCGATGAGAACCCACGGTACTCTGGGTTATTGGAGTTTGATCGTCTCCGCGAGGCAGTAGATGATTCGTTTGACGTATCTTTCCAGTTTCCACCATTTCGTCGTATTCCCAATCGGGTTCGTAGAAAGGAGAGAGGAGGATATCGATCTCTCCTTGGGCGTTGTAAGCAAAGCCGTGATCAATCTCCATATCGGCCATGCATGATCTTAGAAGGATCCTTGATCACTTGGGGAAGTTGGCCAAGGAAAAAAGGAGGGAGGAGGGGTTCGGGTGGGAGGAAAGGGAGAAGGGGCGGCTTTTGCTAGGTGGGGGTTTTGGTGTGAGGATTAGTAATCTAAAATTAGATTTCAAGTTAAGTGGATTTGGAGGGAAATTAATTTGAAATTCAAATTAATCCCATAAGGGGGGAGGGGGGACGGTTATGAGGGAATTAGGGTATTTAATTGGGGGTAATTAATGAGATATGAGAGAGGGAGAGGGGGATGAGTGGGCGACCAAATAGGGAAGGGAGAAAGGGATTTTGTTTTAATGATGTGGGCCCCAAGGATTATTAGTAGATTTAGATCAAATCTGAAATAATTTTCAGATTTTATTCAATAGGCAAGTTTCCTAAATTAAGTCCAAGCCTTTGGAAAGTATTTGAATTTCAAAATTTGATTGAAATCCAAATAGGAAACTTTCCTAAATGCCTTGAGCTCATTTTAGGAAGGTAGTAACTCCCTTTTGAATTTGAAATTCAAAATAGAGCCAAAGGGGGGCCGGCAGGTTTGGAGCTTGGGGAAGAGGGGCAGCGGGATGGGTGGTGGCCGCCAATTGGGAAAGGAGGCCGGCGGCTAGGGAGGCCCTAGATGCCGGCGGGATGGGCTTTGGGGAGGGTATCAGGTATTGGGAAATTGGCGATAGTGAGGAGAAAGAGGTGTAGGAAAATTAGATAACTCAAAAGACCAACCGAGAGCTCGGAATCAACCGGTGGCTGTCGGGTATTGCAAATCACCCTCCTCGAGTTTCTCCTCTCATGAACTCACTTAGAGATCAAAACAAAGAACATAAAATTTCATTTAACAATTCATCATCTAGTACAATGCATGGGGCCTCCTTTAAATAGGCCAGATGAAACAAAGCTAGAAATACACAAATGCCCTCAGGGCTATAATAGCGACTTAATACCCACAGGGGTAAACTAGGAAAAGAAAATTGCGATAATAAATAAAATACAAAATAAATCAAAAATAAAGGCTCTAGATCATAGCCGTCGACCTGCGTCTCCGACGATGGTACACGTGTAGAAATCTGATGTCCTCATCATTTACTAAATCCTGCAAATATGGATTTAGTAAATCCTAGGCTCATAAATCATGAATTGTGTTTGGTATAACAACTTTTAAATCTTGTTAAATCCAAAAAAGTTATTTGCCAACAGATTATAGGATTTAAAACAGTTTGAGATTTAAAATTGAAGGAGCAATATGAAGCCACTTAATTCACTTCCGCATCAAATTATAAATTTAATTATTCTTTATCACATATTATATAATAATTATTCTATTTGAAATTATATTAATCCTACTAATTATTTTGAAATAACTACTTATTTAACTAATAATCCTACTAACTATTTAATTACTATTTTATTAGTTTTAATTATTAATTATCTCATTAATTACTTAAGAATTCTATTGTTTATTAATTATTTAATTATTATTTATATTATTAATTATATGTTTAATAATGTATATTTTAAATTATATTAATTAAGATTGTTATACTAATTTTTAATTACTAATTATATTACTAATTATTTAATTAAGTTAAATTAGATAATTAATTTATACACTAATTATACTATTATTTATTTAATTAATTTACTTAGTTATTAATATTTTAAATTATATTAATTAAGTTAACCAGTAATGGTTGAGGAGTCTAGGGTTTGCTTTTAATCTTCTCTTGTTCGTCCTTGTTGTTCGGCTTCGTTGCTTCGCAGGTTTAGAGATTGCACGAGTCGCTTCTTTGGCTCCTTCGTTGTTGTTCTACTATGCTCCTTCGACGACTTTCCCTTCCTGTCGGATCAGACGTTACAACATTTTGACCTGAAGCAACGACGTGAGCTCACTCGCTCGCTCGCTGTGAAGGTAACTTTCTCCCTTTCGCACGCTTCTTCGACCATATTCCGTAAATCCGCTCTTCCTCAGCAAGTGTAAGTCGCGTTAAATCCGAATTGAAAAGGGATTAGGATTTATGAGGATTTACGGCGTAAATCCGTAAATCATGGATTTGCCGGATTTGGAGTGCCCCGATTTGCGTTTGGTTGGATTTACTGTAAATCCTACTTAAAACGACAAGTAGATCCGATACCAAACACCCCCTAAATTTAAGATAAAAATTTTAAATTTAACAGCATGTGCACAGTAGCAGTAAACATATTTAAAACGAAATCACGAATAACAAAGTCTGAACCTGTTCCTGCAGCTGCTCATCCAAATTCAGAGCAGTGAAAGAATCGAGCACGGGAACAATGACGTTTGAATCTTCCAGGAGCATCTTCTCAAGAACGCTGACGACCGTGGAATGGCATTTGTCGCCAATAATCTCCGGAAGCGAACCGATTAGATCCTTCTTAAGACCGGGAGGGGAAATAGAAAGAACCTCCATAAGCTTTTGGGCAAAAGACCTGGAATCCACAAGGAAATCGAGCGATCGTAGTTGGTTCATGATTGACCTCGCAATGTCATCCTTCAACGAACGACCTACACATGCTGCACCGGCATTGAAATGCTCGGGCAATTTCTCGAGCAGCAGATTCAGCATCTGCGACTGGATCGAAGCCACCAGTAAAAGCACCCGAGCGAGGCTCTCCTTACGAGAAGAGCCTCTATCGTGGCTCAGGTGTATCAAAACCCTATACGCAAAAGAACCAAAAAAAAAAAAAAAAAAGTAAAAAACAATGAAACCCAAAGATCGGGGAGTATATAAACTTGGGCAGCGAAGGTGTTGGAACCTGCAGAAGTTTTGAGGGATTTGTATGTAGGAGGAGAAGCCAGAGAAGAAGCGAGAGAAAATAGAGCGGTCTTCAGCTTTAGAGAGGCGGCCGATATGGCGACGGAATTTGCGAGGATCGGCGGGGAGCGACGAAGGGGTGTCGCCTGATACACGGACGTTGCAGCCAGCCTCGGCCAAGAGGAAAACCATCACGCCGGAGGAGACGCCCTTTCCTTTCGCGTTCGCGACTTTGCTGCCAACTGAACCACCCAGATTTGACCATATAAAATACTTGAGTTGTTATGCGTTTGAGGAGCTTTATATGATATTCTAATAATTTTAACATAAAAATAGGTGGAGGGAGGGGGGCGGGGGGCACGTGCCCCCCCTAAATTTTATTTTATTTTTTACTTAAAACTCCTTATGAAGTTTCATTTTATTTATTTCGGACTTTTTCCATTTATAGTCTTTAATCCACCTTTAATCGGACCATGCAATGCTAGCTGCAGAGAGAGAAATACTAATGGGGTAAAATATTGAAAGAGAGAGGGAGGAATAACTTTTCATTGTGGACAAAATGATGAAAAGAGATTTTGATGCTTAATTATTATTTAAAATATTTAGTTATTTAAATATGTTTTTATTAAAACTTTTATCAGTAATTAACTATTCATTATCCAATAATAATTATTTAATATTAAATTATCATCCAATTATTTAATTATTTTTGCTCTGCTAATTATCTAATGAATTGCTGTGAAGGGTTTAACTTTTCCTAGCTCTTTTTGCGCAACGGAAATGATGCGGTCGCGTACTCATGACAGTGCACAAAACCAAATCAATATTGTGTATATTTAGCTCTTTTCTCCGTTTCCATACTAAAGTTAAAATGCTTAAAGCTGATTGTTTTAGTTGCTTAATAGAGCAACAAGTTCGCCAACGAGAAAATCTGCTCTAATTTTTGTAATTGTTCCTTTTAAAGTTATTTATTAATCCAGAGAAGCCACCAATATTTTTTTCTGGACACATGAAAAACATCAATGATTTGTTTTTCCCTTTACTCCTCTCTTCGGACTCACGAGTTACAACCTTGAGCACAACTTTCATTAGGCCCCCCCTGAACAAAATTTCTGGCTCCGCCACTGATATCAGACATAGTAGCAAATTCTGAAGCTCCGCATATAACCTTATTTATTGTTTTTTAATGAATTGTAGCTTACCTCATGTTAAATATATTGCCTAAAATATATAATGAAGCATAAATTAATAACATAATAATCAACAAACAAATAATATTTGAATACAAGACCATTAAACCATATAAAAATATTCAAACATATTAGAAACCTTATTTAAAGCTCTTAATATGATCACTCAATTGGTCGCTATAATCACCAAATAACAAATATTAAAACCTTATTATTTCTTAACCTCATAAAAGTCATATTAAAATTTTCTAGAATCATAGTTAAATTGATTTAATTTAAATTACATCTTTTGTTATTTTGTTCACTGACCAAATTATTAAGTATTATGTCTAGAAGCAACATTAAGCTCTAATATCAAATTTCATCTAAGATATTTTAAGATATAATATTTTTAACTCAAATCTGTTGTGGAAAGCACAAAATAATGCAAAAAAAAAAAAAAACAAATAAAATTCATAGGTCACAGTGTATTACTTGTTATAAGTTCTTTGATAAATTCGATGAAAACAGAACAACAACAACAACATCAAGCTTTTATCCCACTATGTGGGGTCGGCTACATTAATCATTTTTCTCCATTGTGTCCTATTAAAGGTCAAATTCTCGTTTAAATCTAATAAAGAAAGGTCATTCATAATATTTTATAACCAAGTCTTTTTAGATCTGTCTCTATCTCTCTTAACATAAATCAAATCTAATACCTCTACTCTCTTAACCGGGTAATTTTATGATGAAAGCAGAAAATACAAAAAAAAATCAACTCTGATAAAACTCAATGATTTTCTACTGAAAATAATGAATAAGTGAATTGCTCATCCAACTATAACTTAATTCATAACTTAAATATTTTAAGTTTTTTTTTTTTACAAGCCTAAAAACCCTATAATAAAAAAAAATCCTTTAAATTTCTGTACAATTAGAAAACTCATAGAAGATTTGAACACTAAAGAAAGATAAATATTAGCCTTTTTTTCTTCCCCCATTTTTTTTCAGTTATTCATCCTTCACTCGGAGGAATAACTGCAAAAAAAATTACCTTTCTCATAGATCTCAGAGTCTCCAAACCGTTTCAAAGCTATCTTCAGTTGATAGCCCAATCTATGCTCAGAGAAAAAACTCAATCCAATCAGAAGACCAATAGTTTATCTGTATGAAAGCAAGATTGGGTAGACAAAGGCTTCGTTTTGGACGACTTTCTTACTGTTTCTTAAAGCAATTTTTTAGCACAAAAATTTTAATTTTTATACTAAACATCTGCTTCAAAAACCAATAAAAAAGTCGTCCCAAGCGAAACCAACGACATGATTTCCGTATAATACTGAAAAACGAAGGTGCATAATGATGTTGTGAAAATATCTACAGATGCCATGATTGGTTTTCCAATGAAAAGATGACATCTATCGTACTTATGAATGAAAAAAACAAAACAAAACAAAGGGAGCAATAGAAGAAATAATTGTAGGGTTGCCCTGCAAAAACTTAGTTAACTTTGTTAAGCTTGAGGTAAAATGGACTCTGTATAAAAAGTAAAGATAGAGAAATTTACCTGCCAATGGTATTATTAACATCAAACCCAAAACCCTTACCTGACTTCCCAGCTTTATGCATTCCAGGCCTCTTCTTTGGATTGGCGGGGATGGAGCGCTTGAGGAGAACCATATCGAGTTTGGGGGTTCGACCGACCGGAAAAGAACCGTCGAGCGGAATCGCAAAGAGGAAGCCCGATAGGTTTTAAAGGCGAACTCTTTCTTCACGCAAAGGCGTAAAGCGTAGTTGGGGCGGTATCTGAAGGCTTAAGCCCGATAGGACATTAACATTATAATGCCAAAAAAGTCATAAAAATATAACGCAAAAGATATTATAAATACTATATTATATACAACAAATATCATATTCTTGACTGCAATAAAATTAATGATCAATTTCATAATTCAATCATACACAAAACTTCAAATATACCTTCAAAGGAAGAACCAACTTTAATTTTGAGGGGGACAAATACAGTACAAGTATATATATATATATATATATATATAGTTATTTTAAAAAAATTAAGCAAGAAAAATAAATAAAAATAAGGTGTAATTAAATTATCATGAAAAGCATGAAATAAAATATTAGAGCTAAAGTCTAAATGTGAAGAAATATATAAATATTTTAGGGCAAGTTAGGACAGAAGAGTTTTTTAGTGGGGCAAAAGTAATTTTTTAGAAGGGACAAAAAAAATTTTACTCTCCTACGGAAAAAAAAAACTTTTTTTTGAGGGGGGGGGGGGGGGGGCAATTGCCCCCCTTAAGGCACATGTGGTTCCGCCACTGAATACCTCTAAAAAATCACATCAACAACACTTTCATCTAACTCTTATATCTTTATGCACCTGAATATAAATTTTTTTGCATCCAAAATCTCTCAATATAAATTTAGTGTAAATGATTTAAGAACTTTAAAATAAATAATGAGTATAATAATAATAGTGAAAAATAAATGTCAATAGTAATCAATGTAAATAAAAACTAATAAAATGATGCTTTTGTGTCATAACAAACAAAATATATAAGAAGTTCAATTTGTTCTTATAGAATTCTATAAATATTCAGCAAGTAATCCAACAAATTCATCGATCCTTTGTACTTCAACAAAAAATTAAGTAAAAACTTAATAGGAAGGAACATGATTTAAAATATACCAACAAGAGAATAAATGCTTTTATAAAACTTCAGCCAATGAAAAATGAATTTCATTCCAAAATGTACATTTATGAGAAACTAAATCACATCTCTATTTTATTGATCTATATATTTCAAAAACCATTTAACAAACAACAACAACATCAAACCTTTGTCCCACTACGTGGGGTTGGCTACTTGAATCCTTTTTCGCCATTGTGTCCGATTAAAAGTCAAATTCTCATTTAAATCTAATAAAGAAATATCATTTCTAATATTTTCTAACCAAGTCTTTTTAGGTATACCTCTACCTTTTTTAGCATAAGTCAAATCTAATACCTCAACTTTCCTAATCGGGTCATCGGAAGGCCTTTGTCTAATATGACCAAACCATCTAAGGTGACTCTCTTTAATATTATCTTCCACTGGAGCTACTCCAACCTTTTCATGTATATGCTCATTTCATATATTATCTCTAAGGGTCAAGCCACTCATCCACCTAAGCATCCTCATCTCTGCAGCACTTAACTTAGTATTATGCTTCTCTTTTAAAGACCAATATTCGGTACAATTAAGAATTGCAGGTCTCACCACCATCTTATAGAATTTTTCCTTAAGTTTGAGGGGGACTTTTCTATCGCACAATAAGCCCGATGCATTCCTCCATTTCAACCATCCAACTTGAATTCTACTGATAATATCCCCATCAATTTCACCATCACTCTGAACAATAGATCAAAGATATCTAAAATGTGTACTCTTATTAATGACTTGATTGCCCAAAGTCACAATCCCCTCACAAGGTCTATTGCTATTAAAATTATACTCCATATATTCATTTTTAGATCTACTCAAACAAAAACCTTTAAGACTCTAAAGTTGACCTCCATAATTCAAGTTTACCTTCAACTCCCTATCTAGTTTTATCAACAAGATGAATATTGTTAGCAAAAAGCATACACCAAGGCATATCCTTTTGCAAATGTCTAGTGAGAACATCCATTACTAAAGCAAAAGATATGGACTTAAGGTTGATCCTTGATGTAATCCAAACGAAATAGGAAAATACTTGGTTAAACCACCTTGTGTTTGAACACAAATAATAGCTCATGCATACATATATATCTTTAATGATTTGAATATAAGCATTATTAACTCATTTCTTTTCAAGAACTCTCCATAGCACTTCTCTTGGAACTTTATCATATGCTTTCTCTAAATCAATAAATATCATATGTATATCTTCCTTATTCTCTCTATATTTTTCCATCAAACCTCTCAATAAATGTCATAGCGCTATGTCTTGTGTTTTGGGGTGTACCACCTTTAGGATCTAAGATAAGACTTTGAGAAATTATGAACTTTTGAAGCAAGAGAGGAGGTGACATCCACGAATTGGGTTGACCCAAAATGATCCCATATAGGAGATTGTTAAACTTAGAGTATCACTTACGTGGCAAGGGAATACTCACGGTGATGTGTAGGAGGTGAAGTTACAACCAAGGTTTTAAAAGGTGAAATCGGGAATCGAGGCGTTTTTTCTAAGCGAGGCGAGGCGTAAGCCTCGAGGCGGATCGAGGCGTAAGCCTCAAAATGATTTAAAAAAAAATTAATTTAAAATTATAAATAATGACAAAAAATAACAAAATATTATGTAAACTATGAATTTGAAGATTTGTTTTAAGATAATATTACTGGAATACAAGATTTAAAATAAACTCACTTAAAAATAAAACATTCCCTTAGGATCAAGACCCAAAGCAGGCTCATCATCACTTTGATTGTCTTCAGAAGAATCTTCATAATTAATGTCAAAGTCATCCTCCAACTCTTCTTCATCTATAATATTTTTTCCTTTATCTCCTATATCAGTTAATATTTCATTAGCTCTAAAATGAAACAATAGTAACATACAAAATAATTCATTATATTTAAGAATATCTTTAAATTTTTTTGAAGCTCCAATCTCACTTTGTTTCTTTCTTTTATATATTTGGGTAGTCGCTTGATTGTCTTCTTCATTGACATTACTTTCTCCTTCTGCTTCAACTTCAGATACATCAGCATTTTTAGGAGTAACCCATTCATCATCAGATTGTAACTCATCAACAAGCAAAGGGTCGATTTCATTCTCAATATTTCCTTGATTTTGCAATTTGAGATGTCTATCTTTTAGTTTTTTGTTAAACATAACATAAACTAGTTTGTTCATTCGATCTGCCGCCAATCGATTTCTTCTCTTTGTATGAATTTGATTGAAGATACTCCAATTACGCTCGCATGCAGAAGTCGAACATGTTAGGCTAAGAACTTTAACTGCAAAAGCTTTCAATTCAGGAACATCATCTCCAAACTGAGCCCACCAACGTTCTATATGAAGATAAACATAATATTTTATGAATATTGGTTGAAGTAAAAGACTTGAATATAAATATTAACATTAAAATTATAAATACTCAAACTATAAACATACCAGGAGATCGTGTTTTGTAGCATGCTTGTGCTGCTCTAAATCCAAACATTCTCTTCTTCAAATGAAAATCCTCAAGTTGATCATTCACTTTGAGGTAGTCTTCTTCAGAAATAAGTCTGTCCATGCATGCATACAAACCAGTTTTCACCTCTTTATCAACATGAAAATCCTTATCATAATGAAATTGGGGATTTAAATAATATGCAGCAGCATGTAAGTGTTGGTGTAATTGTCGATCCCACTTTTCATCTATAATATCCCATATTTCTTTGTAGGCACTTTCTTGACCTCCCAATTCTTTTGCAATGTCTTTTTTAGCCCTATTCATTGCTTCATAAATAAATCCCATAGCCGGGGCCCTCTCACCATCAACCATTCTAAGCACCTTTACTAATGGTCCTATTGTCTTCAAAGCATAATTTGTACTGCGCCAAAATGAATCGTCTTTCATAACAATCTTTTTAACATGTTTTCATTCTTGTTTTTTGGCCCATGAACTTTTATCCCACTCTTCAGAAGCAAACATTGCTTCCAAAGGTTGTCTTAACTCCTTGAATCTCTGCAATGTTAAATATGCAGTAGCAAATCTTGTAACAGCAGGTCTAATAATTTCCTTGTCAGTGAATTTTCTCATCAAGCTGAGTACCCAAGAATGATTGTATATAAACTTACTGACGAATTTGGCCTTCAATATGGCTGATTTATGTTGAGGCAACTGTCCCAACCTCTCAAGCATCAAGTCAATACAATGTGCAGCACAAGGAGTCCAGTAAAGGTGAGGTCTCTTCTCCATTAACATTCTTCCTGCAGCTTTGTATGCACTTGCATTATCAGTAAAAACCTGTACTACTAAGGCATCTCCCACTTCCTCCACAACTTCATCCAACATTTCAAACAATAATTGTGCATCCTTTACAAAGCTTGAAGCATCTATTGATTTGAAAAAAAACTGTTCCATATGGATTGTTGACTAAGAAATTAATAATACTTCTATGTCGAATATCTGACCAACCATCTGACATTATTGTCACTCCTGTCTCAATCCAAGTCTTCTTAACATCATCCACCATTTTTGAAGTTGTCTTAACCTCCTCATTCAGCATCCAAGTCCTCAGCTCATACATGCTTGGAAGTTGTAATCCTCTTCCATAGCTTCCAACAGATCGTAACATATTGATCCACGACGGACTCCTAACAACATTAAATGGAATCCCATTTTCATAGATGAATCTGACGATATCCAAACAAACTCTGTTCCTGAGTTCTTTTGTAGTTGTTGGAGGCTGAATATCCTGAGTATTTATGTTTTCATCGTTATCAATATTTAGCATAAATCTATCCATGGGCCCCCGACTGCCTCGATCAGAAGAAACTAGATGGCTTCCAGTACTGGAACCTTCATGTTGTGATCCATAGTAAGAAGAGTTTCCTATCATCTCTTCCATATTTCTTTGTGTGACCTCCTTTGTGGTGGCAAACTTCTTTAAATAATTTGTACATTCCTTTTCCACCTCATCAGGAACTTTTGCACATGGTCCTACATTGACATGAGTGCAGGCTAGATGATCCTTCAATCTCTTGACGCCACCAGTTATGCGTTTCTCACAGAAATTACATTTCATGTAAACATATCCCTTCTTTGCACCTTCGCCTGACACTTCAACTTGAGTTCTATATTTCCATGCAGGATCTTTCCTTCTTGTGCCACTAGTCATTGCTAACAATATGACATATTTTAACAATTATTTACATCACTAATAATAAAACAACATGTATAAAAAAATATACCAGTCTGCCGGGGGTCCAAGGGGGCGCTGCCCCCTGGCGGGGTTCGACCTGCCCGGTCAGGTCGCGCGGTCAAGGGGCAGCGCCCCTGCGAGGGTTTCCGGGGGCAGCGCCCCCGGAACAAAATTATATTATAAGAGTAATTTTGAAATTCTGTTTGTTGTATATGCTCAATACCGAGTGTACCGAGCATGTATCACTCAGTACCGAACATGTATCGCTCAGTACCGAGCATGTACCGCTCAGTACCGAGCATATAATACTCAGTACCGAGCATATAATACTCAGTACCGAGCATGTACTACTCAGTACCGAGCATGTACCGCTCAGTACCGAGCATATAATACTCAGTACCGAGCATGTACCGCTCAGTACCGAGCCTGTACTTGCTCGGTACACTCGGTATTGAGCGGTACCTAGCATGTACTGAGCGGTACCGAGCTTGTACCTTCTCGGTACCGAGCATGTACTGATCGGACGAATGAAAGAAAGCCGAATAAGGAGTTATTCAAGCTTTCGTTACTGCACGTCAAAGTCAATGCCACAACACCGCGTACCTGCTCTTCCGACCTAATCGATGCCTGAACGTTTCCTGCACTCACAACTTCGGCTTCGTTTCTTTCCCTGCGTCGTCTCCTTCCAACTTCGTCTCCTACACTCACGTATTCGTCTCCTTCCCTCACAGCTTCGTCTCTTTCCCTCACGGCTTCGCCTCTAGTTCGCCTTTCAATTCTCACAGGAAGCCCTAATCCTATGCGCGAATACACGAACACGAATCGGCTGTGTCGTATTTACATATATACCGAAGAAAAAATTTCGAGGCGGTTCCTCATACTGCCTCGAGGCGTTACGCTCTAATGCGTACGCCTCATGCGAAAAAATCGTAGGCTTCGCTGGATGGTTCGAGGCGTAAGCCCCGATACGCATGACATCCGCCTCGACTTGAGGCGCGACTCAATGCGGACGCCTCGTCCGCTTTTTTAATGATTGGTTACAACAATAATTTTATTCCTTTTCGTATGCTATTTTTCATAGTTAAGGCAAGGGATTGTAGTGTTTCAATAGGGATTTCAAGAAGTGCAATGGTTGCTTGATTAGGAGAGACGGGAGAGTGGAAATGGCTAGATGGCTTGGATGGAAGATTGAAAATTTGCGGCATTCATATCTCTTGAATGAGGTAGATCCTGAAGGAATGAGGGGGAAGGTGTGTGGTTTATGCAGGAGACATTACTAGAGCCTACAGTTCATGTGGGAGGATAAGGGTTGCAAGCTGGCTGTTGGATGGAGGGGAGAAGAAGAAAATTTATAGCCATAGAAGAGAAGAGTGAAACCAAAAGATAAGGGAAGAGTGAGAGGGGAGATGATCCTAGATGTGAACGAGAAGTAGAGGCACCCAATACCTGGTAAATGCACCCAATGATCCTAACCAACCAATTTTAGGGATCTTGTCATTAGGTGCTGCTGTAAGAAAGAAGTAGAGAAATTAGGGAAATTTTGGTGGATTGGACCATGCTTTATTCGATTAAAGCATGACACTATTTATAGTGTTTTATGATGGGTAAAATCTAGAAGTAATAAATCATGAAAGAAGAGAAACAATATGATAGCAATTGCACTTAAAATTTACTAAAATTGGATGGTAGTTTATCTTGAAAATAATATTATAAATGCCTACTAAACACCCAATCATTTGGTTAGGATTTTTGCAATCTGATTGCTAGAAGAAATATATATAACACATAAATCTCCATTTTAATATTCAATGAAGTATCGATCTTTCTGCACATGTTTAGTCGGATTATGATGGATATGAATGTGTGCTTTGTTGATGTTCGATCGCTATGTTTTCACAATATAGTATCCAAGAGTCTTAATGGTTAGGTAAAGTTCTTTTGGGATTAGTTTTTGCCAGATTAATTCAATGATTCCCCTGGACAATGATTTGAGTTTTTCTTCTGCATTACTCATTGCCATCGCATTTTATTTTTTGCTTCTCCATGTTATAAGATTACCTGTATGTATGTGGAATATCGGGTCTTTTGTCTTCTATAGACCCAACCCAATCAACATTAGTATATGCTTCTATAATTATGGGTTCTCCTTTATTAAAGAAAAGTCCTTTTTTCCAGGGATTCCTTTTAGATATTTAAGAATCCTAGTAATGACATTTATCTATTTTTCGTAAGGGGCATGCATAAACTAACTTACCAAACTTATAGCAAACACTATGCCAAGCATGGGGTGAGTCGAATAGATGAGTTTTCCCACCAACCTTTGGTATCCTCCGCCATCTATTGGAGAATTGGTGCTAACATAACTAAATATTAGTTGGAGTGTCAATCAATTTGCTTCTTCTTAAGTTGGTTTCTTTTAAGAGATCTAGAATATACCTTCTATGAGGGATGATGAGACTATATTTGTTCCTAGATATTTTCATTCTAAGAAAATAATTGAGATGTATAAGGTCTTTGATTTCAAAACCTTTTGCTAGTTTTTCTTCAAGTTACTTACCTTCAAATTATGATCACCTATAACAGTGATGTTATCAACATGCATAATTAGTATGTTAGACTTGCATCCCTGTGTTTGTAGAACAATGTGTGATCATAGCGGATTTATTTGAACCCCTATTAATTAACAGTTTTTATGAACCTTTTGAAGCAGCATATATGCGATTGTTTGAGCCAATAAATATATTTTTTCAATTTGTAGTTGTAGATTTAAGTTTGTATTCCTAAAGTCACTGAATTCTGGACGAGGATGCATGTTGACTTCCTCAATTAAGTTATCAGGAAATAATACAATTTTAAAATCCAGTTGGTGAAGTGCCAGTCAAGTTTGACTACTATTGAAGAAGGACTTGAATTGTGCAAAGTTTTGTCACGAGTAAAAATTTTAGAATAGTTGATCACATCAGTTTGGGTGAATCCTTTTGCATCAATTGTTCTTTATATCTTCCAATGGATTGATTTGATCTATATTTTATAGTGAAAACTGATTGGCATCCCATAGAGATGACATCCTTGGATTTTTTATTTTAATGGCTTTCATGTTTCGTTTGTCTCAAGAGTTTTCACCTCCTCTTCAATGACCTCTTGACATTTCGGATGATTTAAAGTCTATTTTGTCATCTTTGGAATTCCAATTTCTTCGAGTTGGAACTTTTTTGTTTTGTTTTTGTTTTTGTTTTTGAGAAGCACAAATAGTCACATTGCATCATATTTGCTAGAAGTTGTTGAGTATTGTCATATAAAAGAAGAGTTTGAGAATTTATAAAGTCGTGACCTGTTCGTCGTGTTCTCACTCGTCCATCTTGTTTGACACAAATGCTTGCTCGGTTGCATCTCACTCGTGCTCGCACTCGTCACGCTGCTCACGCTTGCCCTTGCCCTCGCCTGCTTGCTTGCACTCGCCATCGCCCACTAGCTCTCACTCGCTCACCCGCTCACACTTAACCAAGTTAGCGGGTTGGGCCGGGTCAGGTCGTGTCTAGATTTTAACCCGTTTGTACAAACGGGTCAGGGGTTGGGCTGGGCGTGTTAAGAGCGTGTCAATTTCGGATTTGATCTTACCCGATCCGAAAACCTATTTTAACACCCCTAGTAAACTATATAAAAAAAGAAGCAATATCACAACAATCACACTAAAAAATTACTAACATGGATGATAGAATATCTATGAAACAATATTGTACATGCCTACTAAATTTGCCCAAACCCATAAGATGCCGTCCAAAGGTGGAGAAGTAACCATGCTTGCGATCAAAGGGAGCCCCAACTATTGCAGCCTCATACATGCCAACCTTGGCAATTCACCATGTGCAGGAATGCCAAGATTTCTGCCCCATGGTAGCTTGTCTAAATCCTGCCATCAATTGCCGCATGTACATGGAAGGAATGGAAATATTCTTCGTTATTTCAAGAAAGTGGTACATATGCCATAATGCCCTTAATAACCAAATGAAATATAAAACAAATATGAAAAAGACAGTACGTCCTAAATGCATCAAATGCTAAACATTAAATTAATAAAAAAAAATCTAGATTATGATCATGATGGATGATTATGAGCAAGCCTGACTCCATGTATTGTATCACAACGTCCTATAGAAGTTCTGAAGTTCCTGAAAATTTGTGTCATCAATCCTCAACTTGGTTACCGCAGAGAAATTTAATCAATGGCTTTTTATTGCTCCTTGTATGAGTTACGTCAAATTTTTTTACTTTTTAACTTCAGTGATTTATTTATGACATATAGCTTGAAACTTTTACATTACTCGACTGAGCAGTTTTATGGAAAGCCAATTGTTGATAGTGATGGGGACATCAGCTCATGGAAGGTTTATCAGAGGCATGACTGTCGATCTACGACCACGATCGAGTCTTTGTATTTTTGAGTCCTTTTTATTATTTCATTATTTATGTATTTTCTATTTGCTTAGTGTTATTTTGGTCTTTCCGTTTGTTCCCCTTTAGTTGGAAGTGTCATGTATGAGCCCAAAGGGCAATTTGGTCTTTTATTTTGTTTGAGTCCATTGTACTTGACTATATATAGCCATTTGCTTATTATTTCATGGTTAATGAATGATTATGAAGAATTTTTCCTGCATTTGTGTTCTTGAAGCTTATGTGAGAGCTTGAGAGAAAGTTTGAGAGCTTGGTGGAGCCTAGGAGAGGCCACCCGTCGTACCCAACAGTCAACACCGGTTGCTCTTGGTTTTCCTCCCCTTTTTCCTCCTCCCTTCTCCCTACCTCCACTGCCGGCAACCCCTCACCCAACCGAGCACCTCATCCGCCTCCAAGCAGCCGTTGGCTAGTCCCCTCAAACTCCTCCCTTCTACCAGCCGAGCCCACACCCGACCTCCCCATACTGCCGGCCATAACCCCCTGGCCGCCGGACCCCACTTCCTCTTTCCCATTAAAATCCTTGCCTAATTGGGATGACTTAATTTTGGGCAGATTTTCAAAATTCAAATTCAACATTCGAAATTTGAAATCTTTCCTAATTTATCATTCTATTTTTGGAAAGTTTCTAAATGAATTCTATTTGAATTTCAAATTCAAATCGGATTTAAATACTTCTTTCCTAAATCCCAAATCCCAAATTAAGTAACCCATTGATTGCATTAAACCCATCTTCTCCCGATTGATGCCGCCGACCCCTCCCCCATCCTTCGTGGCTTTAATTAAAAAATTATTTCCTAAATCTCCCACTATTGCTTTGGGAAATAATTTCAAATCCCTATCATTACTCCTAGCTGAAATTCTCTAAGCCCGATCTACTGTTTTATTTCCTAAATCTGGAATTTAAATTAGGAAATAACTTTTCCCCCCTAACTCTCACCCCATACCGCCGCCCCTCTCTTATGCTGCCTCTCTCTCTCTCTCTCCAATCCCCTCTCTCCCACGTTAATACCTTGCTTGAGTAAAGGCTAAAGTTCTCCTTCTAATTCCCCTTGCTCCCAAGCATAGAATTTTGAAATTCTTCTCAGACTTCAACTCCAAAATCTGAAATTCTTTTCAGAATTTTGAAAGGAGACTTGGGACTAAACCTATCTCCACTTGCAAGAGAAACTTCTTTTTCTTTGCTACCATTCGAGAGGTGTATCAAGGGCTAAGGAGATTCTACTCCATTCATCCATGAATGGCGGATCTGGAAACTGAGTATGGAATAACTTGAGACGACGACGGTTTCACCGACATCCTACGATCAACTTTCTTCGACGTGAATCCGAGGATTGACCACACCGTTGAAGACTACTTGGAGCGGATCCTAGATACTTTGGTGGAAGCTATCGACGAACACTTCGAGGGCATCGAGTGGAGGATCTCCACCTCTCCTTGACGAAGGTTTCTCTTCCTCCTTGCATCTTACTTCTTTTAGTCTAACTCCTCTTGATTTGATTCCAGTCACGACGGACTCTTCCTCATTGCTCTTGCTTAAGCTTAGTAAACGTAGGATTTGAGTGCACCTCTATGCTTTCTAATTCTCATTGTTAGACTAGGGATTATTTTGAAAGCTACTACTATTCGTTGTGTTGTTTTCCTATTTATTTTGGAAGTTTTCAAAACTCTCACCATGTGATTTAGCCTAAGCGGATAACCACTAATTGTTTTGATTCATTGTTTGAATTTGCTAGTGGTTTTGTTCTATAATTATTCTAATCATAAGTTGTGCAAAATCCATATGAGTTAAAGTGCATTTCATTTACGTAGTCTTGCATCAGATGGTTATCACTAACTTCCTCTACTGCTTATCTTTTCTTTCGGTGTTATAGTTGGATGTTAAACCCACAAGGAGACCAGAGCGTGATTTTTCTGGAACCCCATGCGTTCCAGTTTATGTAATGTTGCCTGTGAGTATCATTTCTTCTGATTTCCTTGCAGTGCTTCTATTTCAATTCTGCTTTAGCAATAAAGCCTACAAATCATTCTGTTCCTTATTTAATTCACTCAAAACTATTTTTCCTATAGAATCAAAGTTAGGCATTTAATTTCTGAGCCCTTCCTTGCTTTGCTGCAAATCTGAATGACGTAGTTAGGTACCATCAGTATGAAGTGTGAGTTGGTAGATGCAGATGCGCTTCGGGAGCAGTTGAAGGTACTAAAATCTGTAAATGTTGATGGTGTTATGGTTGATTGTTGGTGGGGAATAGTGGAGGCCAATGGCCCACAAAAATACAATTGGCAAGGTTACAAGCAGCTTTTTCAGATGGTGCAAGAATTAAGCCTTAAACTGCAGGTAAGTGTTCTGATATTGTTGTTATTCCTTTCTTTTTATTTTTTATATTTTGTTCCTCCTGTTTCTGGATTAGGTACAATTGATATAATTTCTTCCATATCAGGCAAATTGGATTATTCAAGCTAGTTTCACTAACTTTTGTTTGCTATACTTCAATGGGCTAGTTATAGATGGCCTTTCTCGTGTCAGAGGTCTTTAGCTGAGAAGAAATTGACCCCATTGAAGATTTGTGTTGTGAAAGAAAACATGGATCCACAACATTTACTAATGAAATAACTTTATTAAAAAAATTGTACTTTTTGGTAAGCATGATTGAT
The DNA here is from genome assembly GCA_022539455.1 of Dendrobium nobile. NCBI lineage: Eukaryota > Viridiplantae > Streptophyta > Magnoliopsida > Asparagales > Orchidaceae > Dendrobium > Dendrobium nobile. The sequence goes on from CM039736.1 coordinate 80,110,512, forward strand.
TTGCATATTTATGTTTCTGATCATATTAGGCTTTATTCCTTTTGTTTCAACTTATTTGTGTTTCTCTTGACTTTTATTATATTTTTACTACACATTTTTTAGGTGGTCATGTCTTTTCATGAATGTGGAGGAAATGTGGGAGATGATGTGTACATTCCTCTGCCTATTTGGGTGTCTGAAATTGGAAAGAAAAACCCAGATATTTATTTCACTAATAGGAAGGGAGGGCGCAATCCGGAGTGCCTTACATGGGGGATAGACAAGGAAAGAGTTCTTGGGGGCCGGACAGCAGTTGAGGTAATGGTGCTTGCTATTTATTTTTTTCTTTCATACCAACAAAATAATATTTAATTAAGATGCAATCATTTCCTTGATTAAGATTTTCTGTGTACATATAACGGAAAGCAGTGGGTTAGTAAATTTATATTGGAGAAGGTTGCAAGAGGAGTCAATATAAAATAGAATGCCTGGAACCCTTTGGAAAGGAGTTTAAGTTCAATTGATAGTCAGATCAATGTTGTCTTTGACGCAGACAGTGGCGAGGTAGCATTGCCATACCATTTCAAAGAAGGCCTCTTGGTGAATAATTTGTTTATTAACATGCAACAATACTGTGTTAAGCGCTAGATTTGTTTTCATGGTTTGGTACTTTTTGTTGCTTTCTTGGATGCACATATTAATGTTTTTTTTTTTTAATTTTTATGAACAACAACAACAAGCCTTTATCTCATTACATAGGGTCGGCTACCGGAATCATTTTCCTCCATTGTGTCTTGTTAAGAGTCAAATTCTCATTAAATCTAATAAAGAAAGGGAAAAAACTGACTAGAAGGGCCCTCATGTCAATTTCTTGCTTTTAAAACATTGTATGTTTGCAATACCACCTCTAAACAAACATCACTTACTAATTTATTTTAAAATTAGTTGAACTTTTTTATTTTCTTAATGTGAAAAAAATTGAGCTGCTTTCTTAGAGAATTTCCATACATTTGTTGCAGGTCTACTTTGATTTTATGAGAAGCTTTCGCGTGGAATTTGATGAGTTTTTTGTGAGTGGCATTTTTTCTGAGATTGAAGTTGGACTAGGGCCTTGTGGGGAATTACGCTTCCCATCTTATCCAGAAAAGCATGGATGGCGCTATCCAGGCATTGGCGAGTTCCAAGTAATCATCATCATTGGCCTTTTCCTTTACTATTTGGTGTTGACTTTATGAATTTTCATTTTTCTATTTATCCATGTTGTTTGTGCTGTTGAAACTATTCATCATCATTTGGAACAACTTCTATCCAATTTATCTCATGTTTATCGCTCTCATATTTAATCCTCATTTTATCTTTTTTTATACATCTCCAAACCACTTAAGCTTATTTTTAATTATCTTATATGTAGTAGATGCCACTCTAGTTGCTTTTGTAATATATATTCTTTAATTTACTTTTTCTAGTTTTGTCGCATGTCATATCAACATTTTTATTCCTACCACACTTAACTTAGTAATCAAAGGTTTTTTATTTCCCAATCGTCAAATCCATACAAAATTGATGACACAATTGCAATTTAGTAAAATTTATTTATAAGTCTCCATTTTTTTATCTTATGTATAATACCCGAGGCACCTTCTTTTTTTAATTATCTAGCCTAAACTTTAAAAGTTATATCTTCATCCATATTTTCATTCTTCTATATAATAGATCCACGATATGTAAACCTACTCCTATCCTGTATCACTTTATATCCTAATAATATTAATTGATATTTATTTATCATACCCATTAACTTGTATATTAGATACTTGGTCTTTATTAACTAAATCTAGTCCATCTTTAAAATATTTTCACCATTGCTTAAAATTTTCATTTATTTGAACTACATTTGCAAAAAAAAACTATAATATATTTTGATAACAATATAGAAAGGTATGAAGTCTATATTGATCTTTGTTAATATTATTTTATTTGAAAACTCTTGAGCCACTCCCTAGCTATTTTTAATACTAACAAGTGCTCAATTTTACATATTTTAAACAATGTCAATATACTTTTGTGTACACCTTTTTGCCCTAAACTAAAAAAATCAATTATCAAGGATCATTTTATATTTTTTGTTGATTTTGGGAAATTATATTATCACTTTCATGGTAGATCTTATTGGCATGAAATCTAGTTAGTTTTAGGGGTTGTTTGGTTAGAATACTTTAGGGTATAAAGTATTCCAAATGCAAGGGTTTTGATAATTTTGGTGTTTGGTTGGATGAAAAATTAATGCAAAGTAAAATAAATATAGTGTTAACCATTCTAGTTCATTCTTTAGGTAAACCAAACTTGCTCAGTTTTGAGTGAGAGCGCTTTACACCTCAAGCAGCCTGGCTTGCCGCCACCGGCCACCTCCATATGCCACAGGACACCACCGTCCGCCCCAGCCGCTACCCTCCAACAACCACCATTGGTCGCCAACCACCTCCGCCGCCAGCCACTTCCACCGCCGATCCCCGACCACCACTACTGCCACCCTCTGGCCACCACCGCCAATTGCCGACCACCACCACCGTCATCCATTTTTAAACTTTACACTACATTCATTTTACTTCAAACTAAACAAAAAAAATCACTCACTTGAATTTATTTTACACTCATCCAAACAACTCCAAAGTATTACTTTTACACTGCATTTCTTTTTTAGCCAACCCAACAACCTCTTATGCAAAAAAACAATGCCTTTATTTCATTATATAACTCATATTTTTTTTCTTTTTTTTAAATAAATAAAATAAAAAAATACTTATATAACTCATGTGATTCTTCTATAGTTCAAAATCTTGAACATCCTATTTTTTTTTAAACATTGATACCAATATACGTATTTACCTTTCTATGTATAAATTATAAAAGCATTCAGCATTCCCATTTTCAGAGCGTTAAGGACTTGTTTCTTTTTTTTTTTTAATTTTTAGTATGTACTACACATTCTCATAACAGGACGCAATGGAGAAAAAAGATTCATGTAGCCAACCCCACGTAGTGGGATAAATGCTTGATGTTGTTGTTGTTGTTGTACACATTCCCAACTTTTTTTTAAGTATTAAAACTTTCAACATCTCTGTCTGTGAGAATCATATTATTTCACTACTTTTGCAACATAAGATGTTTGCCCACCAATTTAGTTTTGAGCCCTTACTAACTCAATTTCTTCTTTTGCTGTTTCCCTTTTAGTGTTATGATCAGTACTTATTAAAAAGTTTAAGAAAGGCTGCAGAAGCAAGAGGTCACACTTCTTGGGCAAGAGGACCAGATAACGCAGGTTCTTATAATTCCAGGCCACATGATACTGGATTTTTTCGTGATGGAGGAGACTATGATAGTTACTATGGTAGATTCTTCCTCAAGTGGTATTCTCAGGTTTTGGTGGAACATGGGGATCATGTGCTATCTCTAGCTAAACTTGCCTTTGAAGGAACTTGTATTGCAGCTAAGGTAGGACTTGATTTATTATGGTAAAGTTTTCAAGGTTCTCAACCACCCTTTTTGATACTTGCTTTCATTCAAAGTGTATCTTAGATATCAAGGTTTTTGAAAGATTTCATCAGTTTTGGGCTTAAGGGAGTTTTGGTTTCTATGTTTTCACTGTTTTAGGTGATTTTGGTGGTTTTGTTGATTTTGATGGTTTCGGTTCCCGATTTTGCTTTTACTTTCAGATGGCTTTTATAAGAACTCTAAAATCAAAACTCCTATTTTTCTTAAAACTGTTTGCATTTGCTTAAAATTCAAATTAAAATATTTGATGCAACATGGGAAAAATATTTTATAGAATGTCTAAAAACTTCAATTATTCTAGAATTGATTTCAAATTTAACTTATTCAGGTATAAGGATTATCTTTGTTAGATGATAAGCTTATTAGGAGTTATTTAGGTTAAATTTGAATTTAAATTAGTTTGACTCAATTTCTATAAGGTTTTTATGGCTTTTAATAACATACTATTGAATGATAAATTGCGATTGAAAAGATTTGATTCCCTAATTCTCTCCTTTCCCCTAGTTTTCCTCATCAATTAGTCACCCCTCTCCCCTTTATTCTATGGGGCTCCCTCCCTCCCTCTCTCTCTCTCTCTCTCTCTCTCTCTCTCTCTCTCTTCTCTCTCTCTCTCTCTCTCTCTCTCTCTCTCTCTCCTTGGTATGTTTGTCTCACCTCCCTCGATGCCATAATACCCATGCTAAAGTATCCATGCTACAACTAGTTCCCTTCACGTCTTTCTTCTCTCAAATTTCTCTCATTAGTTCCCTCACAGCTAGGAGAGCAATCAAATCAATTTCTAGAGGAGGAAGAAGAAAAAGGTTTAGAAGAAATTAATTACTTAGGCGCCTTCGGTCAAATTGACGTCAAGATCATTTTTCTTCCACATCTATGGGTATTAGATTTAAATATTATGCTGATAATTTGTTTCTAAACAATTGCCTAAAGCCATATAATTTTTTTGTCAATCTTTTACCATGACATTTGAAAAGTCAAGAAAGTTATGTATGCATATATTATACCTATAAGATATAAGAAATGTTCGTAAATTCGTGCAGTTTCAATGCGGCGAGAAACCTCCAAACCTAAGTAACTATTCGCATAGTTCTAACGCGGCGAGGAAACTATCTTTTCACTCGTGCAAGCATTAAAGTTCTAAGCGTGCTTTTTTAAACACGATGAGATGGAAGACCCCTGACCACAATGTCTCATAACATTGATCATGCACTCTTTTTTAAGCATGGTGGGAAGGCCCAATTCTCCCCAAAATTTTTCATACGTGGGGGAGACATCAGGAGGTTGCTAAAAATTTGACTAAAAGATGATTAAAGTTTGAATAATTAAAATAATTTGCAGGACTAATAATACAACAAAATAAAAGATTAATTGTACGCCTGAGGCAAAATAAAAGCACAGAAAATGCATTATTCATTGCTTCAAACAAATAAACATGAACATGGGACTTTTTACAAAAATGTCAGCCTGCATATGGGCAAGACCATCAAACTTTTTGATGAACGAGGTAGCTCGCCTACGGGAAAGAACATGATTTTCAGACTCCAATTGAACTCACAAATCCCTTAATTACAATAAAGTAATAATAATAATGAGATTTTAGAACCCCTGCTTGTTTTTAACGCTGCTAGATCCGCAACACACGTACAAGTGGATAAAATATGTACTCTAAACTTCAAAATGAAACTTTTGTGCACTTTGTAATAGTAAATATTTGCCAAAAAATAATCAAAATTTGAATATTTTAAATCCCTCACATTTTACAATGGAAAATTTCAAACATAAGCGCGCCGCTTTGAGGAGTGCAAAGCAGCTTTGGAAAGCATGTCACTGCCTTTACAAGCATGCAACAACCCAGTGAAATGTGTTACTTTGAGAAGCGTGTAATAGCCTCGAGGAATGTTTCATTTCCTCGAGAAGTGTGTTACCACTTTAGGAAGCATACCAAGGCACTGAAAAGCATATGACTGCCTTGAAAAGCATGCACCTGCATCAAAAACCACACAATCATGTTAAAAATGAAAAAAAAAATTGAAGTAAATTGAAAGCATGCGAACATGTCATGCAAATACACTGAAATGTATGTAAGTGCATCATGTGAGTGCATCGAAAAGCATGCCAATATATTGAAAGGATGCGTATGCACCGTGTAGGCGCATTAAAAGTGTGCTAGTGTATCATGCAAATATATTGAAATACGTGCAATGGACTTTAATTTTTTTTTAATCTACCGACATATGCTCGAACCATTGTATCAAATTCATAAATTAGAGGTCTTAGAAGGTTGTGCGAGTGAAACATAAATCTAAATTTTAAATCCAATAATCATAGTTGAAAGGATCAGAGTCAATATGACTTGGATTAACAAGTGAACACATTATCATAAAATTCGTCAAAATATTTAATTTTAAGTTCATATTAGGCCTTTAGCTTTTAAAATGACATACATCATAAAATGTAAGCTTTTGTTTTCAACGTTCATACAACAAATTCACAAAATCAGTATATGAACTCTATCCTGTGTAGCTGATAAACAAAGTTGACAAGGTCCAAAAAACAAAATTGTGAACTATTGCCATCCTCAATGATGGTCATGTTGATCTAAATTAGAAGGATTAACTCATAATCGAATTTTTAAATTGCAAACACACACACAATATATATATATATATATATATATATATATATATATATATATACTTGATGATGATCACGTTGAAAGTGAATATTAATCGAAGGATATCATATCATCAAAATGCAATATAAGATCAGATCGAACTCGATACTTTGCCATCAAGTGGACAGAGTTGATAAGGTTCAAATAAAAAAAGATAAACTATTTACATCCCCGATAATGGTCATATTGAAAGTAAATCTTAATCAGAGGAATCAATTGAGGAATTAATTATCAAATTCTATGAAAATGTTAAAATTTAATGCCTATCAAAATTCAAAATTTTAAAATGAAATTTAATAATCCATAACTCAAGTAAAAAATATCCACCCTCCACATCGTTTGATGAGGATGATGATTTTAAGAATAATTTCAGGTAAAAAAAAACGAATATCCAGCTAAGAATATCACTAATATTCATTATCAAACAATCTCTTGTTAATAAGAATGTGAGATGTATCCTCTAATCGGTGGTTTGGTTTAACGGCTTTACATGATAAACGGTTATGACCGAGTCTCTCTAATCGGGTGGCTTGGCTCGATGGCTCCATTATATTATTGTCACGGTCAAAACCTATTTTTTCCCAATGGTTAGTACTCTTGAGTAATGAATCATATGTTAGCCTTAATATGATATAAAATCCTCAGTTAGCTAATGTCGATTTGAATTCGTCCTTAGACAAATATTCATCCTAGGTCTACAAGATACCATTGTATGAAGCAATCCATGATTCTTGACAATAATCCTTCTGTCAAGTTGAGCCAGCTACCTCATCTGACTAAGCAAACTAAGAACCATGATAAACTAAGATGACAGAACCATGAGTTATTGATTGGGTTTGTCAGCATTCCCCTTATACCATTTGCTTTACTTGAAAGGTGGTAAATTTTTAGCTCTAAATATTTAGATATGTTGCTAGACGTTAATTGTTACATGCCTATATAACGACTAGTCTTAATTGAAAGTGCTCTCTCATGATAGAGGGGTAATTAACTGTAGGGGATTGCGCTCATGAGAAATCTGAACTTAGATCTTAAAGTCCTAGCTAAATGAGGGCAAAATCTCTGAGTATGTCTTATCTTTAATTAATCGATCTTCCTAAAATTGACTCTAGAACTTAATCTAGTAAAACTCTCCTCAAATCTACACGAAGAGGCCGGGGCATCAAAATTTTTTAAGGCCACAGGAAGATGCTTCATGTGTTTTTGATTTGAGAAATGATCTTTAATGATGCTAGTGGTATCTCTTTGAGATACATGTTAAACTGAGATATTGATAATTTTATTTTTCTGAGATTTTTAATTAATGATTTTCGTGTCAGCTTATTTAAGTATGCTTTAGATAAGGATTTTGATGTGTAGTGGTATATATATATATCAACCAGGGAACATACTTTATTATCTGTTTTTCTTCCAAAGTGTAGTTGAAGATATACCAAAAATATTCATAAACACTAAAAGGTTATACTACAAGTTTTACGCCATGAAGGCTGGTTATTAAGAAGTAATTATGTTCCTTTGGGAAGATGATTTCCCAATGTTGATGATTTTGCTTTTATTTTGTAAAGAATTTAAATGTGTTATTTCAACCAGGGAACATACTTGAAGTTTTTCTTTAGTATAAAAGTTTTGGTTCATGTATATCAATTCATTACACTATTACAGTATTGTACACCTAAAGGAGGTATAGTACACCCTAAGGCAGTATTTGATTCCTATCATATAAAAGAACCGGTTCTCTTCTATCATGTGCCTCCTTCACCAACCATAGGTTTTTAATGGCTCTTCGGCATTCTACCCTCATCGTTGTATATATATGCACGAAACATCAGACCGTATTTGGGCATCCCCAAGGGCCCCACTTTATAACATACTATTTACATATCTAACACCTAAAACTTTAATATTATATGCATAACACTCTATATTAATTTAATATTAAATATACCACTTATGTTTCTTTCCTACCACTCATATATTTCATTTCTTCCTTTCATATTTGATATGAAAATGAACTATGAGTGGTATGTATGTAATATTAAAGTTTCAGATGTTAAATATGTAAATAGAATAATATTAGGTGGTATGTATGTAAATCTCCCTATTTTTATTCTAACTCTTTCAGTACATGCTTTAGTACGTAGAACCATTCACCATGAACTAGTGCTCAAATATTTATAAATTCATGGCCTTAATCAATTTCTTCTGTTTTCCAATTGCTTGCCTGAGCAGGTATCAGGCATACATTGGTGGTACAAGACTGCAAGTCATGCAGCTGAATTGACTGCTGGATTTTATAATCCTTGCAACCGTGATGGCTATGCTCCAATAGCTGCTATGCTGAAAAAACACGACGCAGCTTTGAACTTCACTTGCGTTGAGCTACGAACTTTAGATCAAAATGAGGAATTTCCGGAGGCTTTGGCAGACCCTGAGGGTTTGGTCTGGCAGGTATTGGTCCCCTTTTTAACTTATGTAAATATTGACATCTGGTGTGGCTAAAGCGAAGTAGTAACTGCCGTTGAGATCTAGGCATGCTAATCTTTAATGAAATATCAGGAAGGCCATGAGTTATCAAATTTTGGTTATTAAATCTTGCATTATAAATTACTTTATGTTTTTCCTTCATTGACATAAGTAGTCACAATATATAGAGGGTGCGCTGTGAGCCAACTTTTCAGCCTCATTTGAATTTCCCATGCAGAAAGAAAATAAATGATATTTGCTGGACAAAAATTGGTTAAAACATGAATTTCATGCTATCTTGGGCACATTTAGACTTCCTTTGGGATGGCTTTCGCACAGCTTTTTAAAACAGCTTTTCAATATAAAAATTTTAATTTTTGTACTAAAAAATTACTTTAAGCAGTAAAAAAGTCAATCCCAAACGAAGCCTTAATTATTTTGGTAAATTTTCCAGGATAATTTTTTGTGTTTCATTGCCCTACTCACTTGATTTATACGTGCTGTAAACAGTTTTTTGAATCTGTTGGTGTACGCACACTTGCCTACAACTATTTATTCTTTCTTTCTTTCTTTCTTTGGACATTTGCATATTTCATGGTCGGGACTTGTGTGGTGGGGTTCAAAATTTTGCAGCATTTATACATATTTTAACTTTTAACAGAACACAATGAAGAAAAATGTTTCACGTAGCCGACCCCACAGTAGGATAAAGGTTTGTTGTTATTATTGTTGTAGTATAAATATTTTAACACTAACATATTTCAATGGGTAGGTTTTAAATGCTGCATGGGATGCATGCATACCAGTAGCCAGTGAAAATGCCCTTCCCTGCTATGACAGAGATGGTTTTAACAAGATATTGGAGAATGCCAAGCCACTCAATGATCCTGATCGAAGGCATTTGTCCGCATTTACCTACCTCAGGCTAAGTCCAGATCTGATGGAGAGACAAAACTTGTTAGAATTTGCACATTTCGTCAAGAGAATGCATGGTATCATCCTTTACCTGTTTTTGCTGAAAAAACTAACTGTGAATGCACGTCAGAATTCCTTTAATATTTTATGATGCTGGCGATTAAAATATTGGAGCTACTTCAGTTTTTACAATGCCATGTTTATGTAAGTTGGAATTCTGCAAGCATAATTATAGCATATTCTTAAGAAAACCGAGAGGTTTGATGTATTTCCTACCCTGGCAATGGCAATATGTCAATGTCCTTACTATTTATAGTTGTCTTTGTCCGTTATCATCAATCAACTGTTTTATTGGGCCCTTTTGTTTATTGTAGGTAGAAAATAACTTTAAGAAAACAATATTTATTTTCGCTTTGTCTATATGCAAAATAAAATCAGAGGGAGAGCTTGAAATCCATGTTATCTAATTAAAATTATTGAAATGATGGAATCTAGCAAAACTCATTGATTTCTAAACATATTTTCCAGCAAAAAATAACCAAATTGTCCCTAACATGTTTAGGTCCATAACAGTTTCATGTTGCAGTACAATCAAGGTGCCCCTGGTGTTTCACCTTGCTCTTGCTCCAGTCAATAACACTATTCATTGGCAGCTAATTGTCCAATTCATGGTTGAATGCATGAAAACGATCAACATTTTAGGAGTAGATAATCACAAAATTTCTGAAGTTATAATTTTATTTTCTGTTACCTTCTGAAAATTTACTCTAAAAGATTAAATTCTGTGGTAACTTCTGGAAAAGACAGGCTAGCCAGAATGCCTTACAGAAACTCCTTAGAATGATACCCTCCTAGACCTTAAACCTCAGGAATTTGCCTCTCTAGGGAATAATTTATATGCTTCTTCTCTGTGTTTTTTGATACTTGTACTGTTAATATGAAAACTCCTATAACTAGCTTCAGTGTATATTGTGCTTTATCTATTCTTCTGTCTTTTCTGCAGGTGAGGCAATTTCTGAACTTCATTCAGAGGCTGAAGAGAAGATCTAGAAAATGGACTTATATTAGTTTTATGAGTGTTAGAATTTTCCTCCTGATACATGATATAGTTTAGAAGATGGGAAATTGTGCAACTTTCCCTCTTTCAAATACATTTCTGGTGTGTTCTTAATTTACCTCAGCATCATCTATCCTGTAAGCAGCTCACAATCCTCATAAACATATTACATATTCTTACTTTGGCTGAAAATTTCTTAGGTTCTTGTTGTTCATATGCAATATTATGTTGGCCCCAGATGATATTTGTTTCATTCACTAGCTCTCCTCCTATATAGAACGAGAAGAGAGTAAAAGCCACGTAAAAAAGTAGCTTTTTAGTATAATTTTTTTTAAGTTGTACTGAAGTAATGACCAAACAAAAATTATGAGATCAAATTATGATTGTGATCTGAAAAGTAAAATATAATGAAAACTATCTCAAATTGGTAGCAATATGATGACAAAAACAATATGAATATAAGATAATATTGTTGAAAAATGCAGGACTTGTATTTCCATAACATTTTAAGAAGAATTGGTAATACAATAAAGATGAACATGACACCCTAATAAAGGGCTTTGATAATAAAAGAAATTATTTATTAATTTTAAGATGCATGATTTTATAAATCAAGCTATTATTTTTTTAGAACATCTATAGAATGGCTGGAATGAATTTGATTTTTATAAATATTTATAGAATCAATGTGTACATTTTATTTAAATTTGATTAATAGTGTCAAATATTAAAATGATATAATTAGAACCTTTTTTATATATATAATTGTTCCTATCTTGATCTGATATTTGATGAATCTCATTGTTTTAAAAAAATTGTATAGGTAATATATTTTTTACATTGAAAGATAATAAGATTGTCATTGATGAGAGCGCTCATTCTCTTGGCATCTTTTTGGCTTGAAGATGGTAAGTGGCAAAAAAATAGATTGAGAATCGTATATCTTGAAGTCGCTTTTTGTCTAGTTGACAAATTTCTAATTTAGGCCTTCTTGGGACGATTTTTTATTGCTTCTTAAAATAATTTTAATATAAAATTTAATTTTTTTTACTATATTTTAAACAACAAAAAAATCACCCCAAACGAAGCCTTCGTTTTAGACAACTTTGTTACTATTTTTTAAAATTTACTTTAAGAAACAGTAAGAATCTTATGTTCATTCCAAGATCTGCAACAAGAACCATTTTGTCCAATTCTTCAAAATTAAAATCTCCTGGAAACCAAGAAGCTTCAATCTTTGTAACAATATTGAAGTCTTAGCATACTGAAACCAAAGCTTTAGAAGAAAGTAGACAAAGAAGGTAATATGTTTCAGTATTTGAATTGAATAGTCTATTTATTGATCATATATGCAGGAATTTTATTCCAAGATATTCCATTCTCAAAGTTTTTATACCTTACAATCATGCTATGATACTATTCAAAGACAGCAAAGATAGGAGATCCCTATATTACATAAATAAATTTTAAACATCTAAATAACATTGAACAATAATGGGTTGAACAGGAATAAAAAATATGGTAAAATAATGATACAATAGGAAATATCAACAAGAACAAAAAGATGAAACATTGGATACTCTACATGATTAATGAGAAGAGGCTGTTCTGCGAATGAATCTGTTCCTCAAAAATCTTATCAATGAACTCATCCCAGGTCATCCGCTGCCTGCCCTTTAAAGATGAGGAAGGGGAATCCTCACTGATTGGACTTGAATTGGACTCAAATGTGCCATAGGGCGAAGGAGAGTAGGCATCTGGCACAGACAATGTAACCGCTCTGCGGAGCGCAGCCCTGTGCTCCTCTTTGTGCTCTTTCGCAAGCGACTCCTTGCGCTCCATTCTCTGACTCGAAGGTATTTCCATGGTTCTTTCCTTCTCAAGCATCAGCTGAACTCCAAACAAAACAAAACTCTATTTTAAGTAACAATAAAAAAATTATCCCAAACGAAACCTAAGAAGTAAATGCACTACATAGATTTCAAACTCTATATTACATCAGTAGGTGGGAACTACAAAAAAATAGCTATGTATTGTTTCATAAATATTCATAATAGTTTCACAACTAATCATTAAACCACTCCATAGATTTCAATTGAACTAGCAAGTTTTTTTTTCTAGCAATCATAGTCATCTATTGAGAAAATTTTGATGCATGTAATTGATGATAAAATTAGATGGGAATTGACAATGCATTATAGGAGAGTTCTGTTAAGTCGGTTCAGATGGAACCGACTCAACCGGACTAGCATGGGCCGGATCCAAGTCTACAGGAGGCGGACCCATGCCACTTCCCATTTAGCCATCTAAAGCGGGGGCCCACAGCCTTGCCGCCCAAGGATTTTTTATTTAAAATAATATATTTTTAGTAAGGAGAGGGGGGTGAAGGCTATAAATAGGGATGAGAGGGAAGGGTTAGGGTATGCTTGATTATTGTTTTCTCTTGGAATCTTTTGAGGTCTTGGGCTCTAGACTTATTGTCTAGAGATTGGGAGAGAATGATCCTCCTCTTGAATTGAGGATCAATTGTATCTTTTGCTTTATGTGTGCTTGCTTTGTTCTATATAATAAAAACAACCATTTGGAGTTGATTTCATTGGTGTTATACTGTTATTTTCTCGCTGTTTGTATGAATTTATTGTTAGGGTAGCTTGCAAACTCAAGAATTTCCGATAGGATTACTTGCGAACTCAAATATTTCCTATCAAGTTCCAAAGCTTACATCCAGAGCCCACTGGCATTCTCTTTCTATCCAAATTATAGCATGGTCAGAAGTAGCATTGCATGATAGGACGATGTGCTCGAACCTGCCATCAACTGGCACTGCAGTTCTCACAACTGGAGGTAATCTTCCACACCTGAAAATCAGCACAAAACATTATAAAAAATCTAAGAAAAAATGTAGATCTGGATTCTCTATAGGAACAGTTGGTGAGATCAAGTAATGTTTAACTACTAAGAGATGTTAATGACCAATTTAATCCATAAATATTTCACCTGCTATAAAAGACAAATGCCTTACAGTAGAAAAAATAAATGAAAAGGTGCACCATTTGCACAACTGGTAATAACCACAGTTTCAAACACTAAGTGAACACTAAGTGCCAAGTACAAGATATAAAACTTGCCTGAATGGCTTCCTCTCAACAATGTGATATAGTCGACCTGGAGCATATAGCCGCCTTGGGTCTCTTAACATGACATCCTCTGGTATGCATGTATCTCTCATGCACCTTAGACACAGCAAACAAGGCAAACTGTTTCAAAAGGACAATAATCAGCTTTCTAATACGGCTTTCGGCATTAAAGACTCGCATAAGTAGCAATATGAGAGACCTTGAACATTTTATGGTGCTATTTCCTACTGCACAGGCTTCATAATCCACCATGTAATATTAATATCCAGAAACTTTCCAGTTATTGTGACATGCATAAGCTTAACGAATGACTACTTATAGAATATGATATATCTTTATTGTTGATTATCACCAAATCAATCTAATATAAACTAGTGTAAGTTAGCTTTATGAATCATTCCTCATAAATCATTCTAGGAAGCCTTTGAATTGGTTCAACTTCATTCACAGACATGGATTACAGTAATCCATCATTGTGGATCAATCACCAATAGATGATCATCGATTTTCCTTAAAATCCATCTCATTAAGTCATCCCCATCATCATCATCATCACTCGTATCCCAATTTCATTCGCATCTAAGGCTTCGTTTGGAACGGCTTTCTTACCGTTTCTTAAAGCAGCTTTTTAGTACAAAAAATAAAATTTTTCTACCAAAAAGCTGCTTTAAGAAACAATAAGAAAGCTATTCCAAATGAAGCCTAAATGACTTGAATAACCAAAAATTATGAGCTACAGTATATTTCAAATAATATATTTATTTAAAGATATAACACTGACAAAAAATGGTTTCTTTTTTCCAAACATCATCCTATTAAGTTCCTATTTCACGCTTGCTCGCAAAAACGAAGGAGCATGGAAACTGAATTTTTAATAGGGATTTGATTTGATATGTGAGATTGGTACAAAGGAATTCCAGCAATAATTGTGATTATGCAACTGCTTTCTTTATCTCCTATACCAAGCTTAGTGCACCAAATTAAATTTGACGCCAAGCCAAGCAGCCACTCCAAACTTCAAATTTGCACTCCACCTACCAACTCAATATTCAATATTTTGAAAAAAAAAAAAAAGCACTAGGCCTACCTGAAAGCAAGACAAGCTTCATAGATTTTTACTTCTTAAATTCTGTAATAATCAATAAACAATCAAATTCATGTGCTAAAAAAAATCTACAAAACATGATGGGTCTACTAAAAATATAAAACAATGACCTTTAAAAGGAATGGACTGCTCCACAACAACTCTTTTATTTCATCTAGGAACATTTAAAATGCTACATCCTTTATCAAACATAATATATTGAAAAATCCAAAAATCTTGTAAGTTATGTGGTTAACAATTATTTGCAGAGCTTCAAATGCATCTATTACAAACAAAGATTGCAAAGGTCATTATTAGTAAGGCCATTGCTACTACTGTTGACATGCCTATCCTATTATCATCATTTGCTTGAAATTTTCCATTTACTTTCCACTTGATCAGGAAATCTAATCTATGATTACATGAAGTGCAGCTATTCTTCAAGATAAAAACATAAAATGATTTTTTTATAAGAACAAAAAAAAGGTATTTAGGACATTTTGTATTTGTAAACTATAATTAATGTGATAACTATCAATGTTTTGTCAGTTAAAAATCAATGAACCTAAGTTCCACCACGTGAAGTTCTTTATAGAAAGAATGATGCCTATACCAGAAAAGTGACTTGAAAACGTCTTCCAATGGAGTAGCTGTCCGAGGTAAGAAATCATCCTGCAATAGACGCCATCAACAAAATTCAAGCTTTCATTCTGCTAAATAGACACTTAGAAGGTTGAAGATATTCTATGAGAAATTGACTAATTCATTCATATAGCCAAAATGATACTCATTTGATCTAGCAATTGCTCAAAGATCAGAGCAAGTATAGTGGTCCAGCATAACATACTAGCACAAAAATAATTTGTTACCAAATTTACAATAGTAGTATCAGTTCAAACTCTCAGCAAATACGGGAAAACCAAGCCAGGACAAATTACATGCTTCTTCGCTTCATATAGCTAAATATAAGACAAAGGAATAATGATCTGCACATGCAAATAAAACATTGGCACAAAAAGATGAAAACAAAAAATAAGCATCACTGGAGATAATCTAATGAAATTCTTGAAATGCTGAAAGTATGAAGAAATCATGCATTCATAATCAACTTAAAAATAGCCAAACAACTTTGAAGAGTATGCCCTATCTGTTGTCTGCATGTCCTGAAAACAATGATGTGAAGTAATAGAATCTTCTAAGTTGAGAAATCCTTAACTTTAGGTCTTTTTCTTTCTAAAAACTAAACAATGAAAAAAGTCCAATGGATTGAAAATGAAAATTTTTCCTTAGGTAAATTGATTGCAAAATGCTTCTGTAGCGTGCCCAATATCAATTTTCCATCTTCTATGCAAAAATATTCCATTTTCATAAGATCTTATTGACTGTGACTCAAAAGTTGCACATGTGCAGAGCATATTCTCGGTATATGAACTGGCCAAGCACAAAATCAGTGCTAGAAATCAAAGTTAGGCTTCATTTTACCAAACTTTTAAAAACACTACAATTAGATCACCATGATTTAAAGATGCAATATGTAGTTCCCTATTATGGCAATGCCATTAAATATTCCTTTTATGCCAAAAATGCAAGTTTAAAGCTCATCTAGAGGACCTCATTGAGACAAGCTCATCTAGAGAACTTTATTGAAAACAAACAAATGTAATGACAATGCCCTTCATCTTCCAACATGATTCGTCTTCCATGACCCATTCTCATGAACTCGTCATGAATCAAAGAATCAAAATAAAAAAAAAATTAATTCAAAGTAGCATTGCAAACACTAATTTAATAGATACTCCCATTATTCTTGTTCAAAATTTTAGGGTTTTCTGTCATTCATTTTTCTAGGCTTCAATTTGATAATTTATTACCACATTTTAAACTTTTTCTATATAATTTGAAAATTTTCATGTGTTGCAAGAATTTCTTGAGATATCAGGTATCAACCATAACTTTTTAGAATTTCCGGAAGTTTTTCCTTTAATGTATCATTTCAACTTTCTGAAAGCATTTATGTAGTATGTTGTCATTTCATTCTTCATGCTACTTTCCTGGGGGGGGGGGGGGGGGGGGGGGGGGGGGGGGGGGGGGGGGGTGTTAGTAAGTTAAGGATTCAAGTAAAAAAGGATGAGTTTTGCTCACTCCACAAACATAATAAAGAATTTGTGAAAAAAACTAAAAATATTGATACAAATAGTCATTTAAATAACTCTTGACATATGAAAGTTGACAAGCCTTTCTACATTAATAAATACCTTCTTCAACATAGTGCATTCGAAAATGCAAGAATATAGACTCTAAAAACAACTGTAGTTGCAAGGTGAAAGATTTATATGTCAAATTGAATGATTCAACATATATGACATTGTTCAAGAGTCCTTGACAAATCAAAGAAGTGAGGTGGCTTACAAAGATGAGGGTTCTAACTAAAGTCTTAGGCCATGACCAAACAAAACAATTTGCCCAACATGAAGATAAGTGGCGAGCGCCATCCAACAGGCCTCACTACCGAGCAAATCCATAAAAAAAAAGGCACCTAGTAGTTGTTTTTGTAACTAGGGAATGGTTAATATTATGTAACCTTGCCCCTGCTTTACTGAGTTGTTTTCTTGGGTTATCATGGGGACAACTAACCGCTACTCTTGCCCTGTCTTGAATTGTACTTAACAAGTGGATGAAAAGTTCGACAAAGTGTTAAAAAAATTTGATGGTGATAAGCATGAGGGTTTCAATCGTTTTTGGTGTTTACTCAAAACAGTCGAGGAGACAGATTAACCTAAAAAAGGGAGAGTAGATCCCATATCTAGCGTGCTACATAAATTGTCAAACCAATGATTCAACACATGGCCCATCTTAATAAAAATAAAATAAAATAAAATAAAAATAAATAAATAAACACTTGGCCCATTTTAAACAATATAATTATATCCCTAAGATTGAATGAAATAATATGCAGGTTTATATCATGACTATTCTGTTAAATGATAGTTTGAATCCAAAAAATACATTTATGTTATAAGCTTATTTAAGAAACTTTAGTGAGATGAAACAAACAAATGAACGATTGCGCCCTTCACAAATCACTTGCAATCTAAGAAGTAGAAAAAAACTAAGTCATATACACATCAGACCAAATTTTCAACTATTCTGTCAAATATACTTAGTAGATTCATAAAGCATACCCCTCATAACATCTAACGGCCACACCAACCTGCTATATTCTAGGAAAAAAAAATGAAACCTCTTTTGTAAACTAACACTAAGTAACGAATATTGAAACCTTAGAAGATCTTACCTAGTATAGATTAATATTAACTATCAAAACCTTCATAATTAGCATCAAAATATTACAATAATATATCAGTGCTAGCCATTAGCAAGTACAGCACAAAAAGTTAAGTTAATGCTTCTACGATGAGTACAGCATGACAATGAATGAAAACTTTTCTTACTTTAATTAAAAAGATGTTGTAAAGAAAGTTCATGCTCTCTCCTATTTATTTATTATTATTTCAAGCAAGTTTTGTACAACTTCGAGATTGTTTTGCCATCAAGATTTCTTTTCTTTTTAATATTCAAATTAAATACAGAATTGTAAATATAATTGCAATTTTATAAAATTTGCCTATAAGCCACTTATTCTCTAATCACTTACTTATCTCTATCACAATTGATTAGGATCAAACTACTTGATCATATCACAACAAAAGTATAACTTGATATTCCACTAAAATTATATTACATGGACGTGAAGTTACACTATATTTGAAGAAAAGTGAGTGTTGCGTCCATTAAAGATAAGGTTGTCGAAAATTGACTGAGGTGATTTGTGTATATAGAATGGAGGTAAAACACGAACAAATAAGAGCAAGTATATGGAATTAATCCACAAGGCTAAGTGAGGAAAGTAGACATATCAAACATAACATTACTACATATTTTGTCAAAAAACCACGACACAAAATAGAACACATTTAGCACTCCACAACAATGGAAAGGGAAGTACAACCATAAATAAATAGAAATATATTAACCATGATATGACGATTTTGCCACTAAGATGCAAATAACAGTTATATCCTCACCAAACATAAGTTTTAGTGTCACTTTTATGCTTGATTTGGTAAAAACCAAAATATGGTATCATTAGCATCATGTACAAAACACCAATGTCACCCAAAAAAAACATTTTTTTTATCATGCCATATCACCTAATTCTACATTCTCTTTGTTAAAAATGCAATTATAGTTACTTGGATAGTTCAAATATCATTCCCAGTAGTACCCATGCATTAAACATTCACCAGCACTATTGGATTAAATATGAACATTCATACAAATGAAAGATAAACTTGAACGGGTATAAAAATTTCATGAAGAAGCAGAAAAAACATAAAGAGTTAGAAAAAGCTTAGAATATCATCTAAAGAAAGATAAGGCTGTTAAAATGCTAAAAAAGTACATGCATTTTCTGCTATCAACAATAAAATTCGTTTGCTTTAAGGGGAAAAACAAAAACAATAGAGTGCATTGCAGTATATTATGTTGTGGCAGCATTCTAAAGGCATAGAACCATAAACTTGAACCATGTGAGATCAGCTAACATCATCTAGAACACAGCCAACACTTTATCAGAATGCATAAAAGGGGGGAAAGACTTCTTGCCTGAAGTACAACTGAGTTTATTACATCTGCATATTTAACTGCCAAATTGAGTGACATACACCTAGCCGGCGCTATTGCATAACATCGAACCCTCTTTCTGTCAATATTACCCAACTTCTGTCTATTTTGCACCACCAACATTGCCAGCATTGCCGCCACGCCAGAACCAAGAGAATGCCCCGCAAAAGTGAGAGTATAGTTAGGATACTTAGCCAACAACTCCTTTATAGTGTCACATTCTGCATCCAACACCCATGCAGCAGCCTTTAGCAGCCCATTATGAACATAACCTCCATCAATTTTCCTCTTACCAAGTCTGTTATCCAGCAGCACAGCATAATCGCTTTCTTTTGCCAAATTTAAGCCTCTTATTGCAAGGACAATATCAGCATGGTCATGATCAACATAGAGCAAGTAAGGTGTCACCCGACCGCGGGTGTCATCGTATGTCTTGCGGCAAACAACCCACTCAGGATTCATTCCATAGCCTCTTGGCGGCTCCCATTGAGGGTGATAAAGATCATCCTCATAGTTCCCCAGGATATAGCGGCATATTCGTGGAATAGGCTCAAATTCTTCAATTGTGGCGACGGCCCAGTTCTCGCTGTCATGGCCAGCGTTATGGATGCAGCGTTTCCAAGCCCAACGAGCACAGGCAAGGCAATAGACACACTCAAGGAGAGGGGGCAGACCGCAAGCAAGTGACATCAGGGACAAATAGCTAGGAGTTGAGCATTGCAATGAAAACAATACTCTGATTCAATCGAATAAGCATTGACAATGATTAAAGTGGAATGCGGACGCAAAATTAGCTCAGAGGAGATACTTCACAGTGGTTTGCGAGAAACTTCGGATTTTTATTATTTCTCACCAGAGATAGTGGTTGATTCATAAGTACTGTGCTCTAAGGAATTACAATGGGTATCAGAAAGATGGGATTTTCAACAGTTTGAGAAACACTACTGAACCCCAAAAAAAAAAACTTGAAAAGAAATCGAAGGACAGAGAAACGTGCGGGGAAAACCTCACAAAAGGGAATCCCACAAAAAAAAAGAATCTTTATAGGGTTTGAGTTGGCGCGAGGTAACGCGGGTAAACCCAAAATAGGGTATTTTGCAACCCGAATAAGTTCCAAATATCTGCAAACGACATGAACAATGCAAAGAGAAAGCGGGTTTCTTTTAGTTCGTTCACCTGAAACCTTCTACATGCGGAGAATCTTGGCCAGATATCCGCAGCAGAAAACGTCGCGAAGATCAACTGGACGCGCTTCAAGCGGAGCAAGTAGAAATCAAGACAAGGGAATGCCTAGAACAGTTGAAGAACAAATCCTACATTAATAAAAGACATTAAAAAGTGAAGCCGCCAGAAATTCTTCGAATATTTCTGGGTTTATGAGCAGGAGCCAAATCCGAAGAGAAAGACCAAAAATCTTCTAGCCCTGTGTTAGGTAATTCAAGTTCGAATAACAGTAGATAAATCCTAGAATTGAGAGAGACAAGGAGGATTTTTTCACATGCAGCACATGTCTACGGGACTGAGATGAACGAGGAGGGCAGTAGAGAAGTCGAGACCGGAACCAGAAGTGGACTGAAGATTTTTGCTCCGTTAAATGAGAACAATTATTACGTCCTCTCTGACCGGAAGTAGAGCTAAGTTCGGCCGTCAATAAACTGTGGTCATGTGTTCTTATTATTTTACCGTGCGGCCGGATGACTTGACCCGGACCGGAACCCGGGAATGCTATGTTCGTGACTTTCTCGGTTTTGCTCGGTATTGCTTTGCAAAAACGAGAAATACCGCTCTGTGAAGATCAAAACCATGCAAATACCGAGTTGTATCGAGTTTTCTACAACTCGGTATTTGCTCAGGATTTGCTCGGTATTGCTAGGGATTTGCTTGATATTGCTAGGTATTTGCTCGGTATTGCTAGAAAAAACTCAGTACAACTTAGTATTTGCCCGGTATTGATTATTGCCGAGCAAAATCGACCAATACCTAGCAATACCGAGTAATCTTGGGTCCGTTCCGGATCGGGTTGTCGGGGCGCGCTGTAAATAATGAAAACACATGGCGCGATTCTACTGGCGGCCGAACGTAGAGTTGCGTGGGTTCACCGGACCAAATAAAAGTTCGTTAAATAATGACTTGCGCTGATGAGAGACGTGTGTAGAACGTGTACAAGAGGAAATCTTATATTGTCCTGACCATATTATTATAAAATAATAAGAAATAAATAAATGATTTCTCAAAATTGGTGATACTAATAGGATTCATAATAAATTTATTGTTGATCATTTTAATTGATACTAATTTTTTTTCTTGCTTTCTAATTCTTTTGCTAATAACTCTCATATTACTAGGGTCAGTGTTTGACACAACCTGAAAATTTGACTCGAATCCGACCCAAAATTTTTGGGTTATGGTCTACATGTTTGTCAAACGGGTCGGATTCAGTTTCAAAAAACCTACCCATTTAAAAAATCGGTTAGGTTTGGATTGACCCGAAAACACGAGTGACCCGATTTGACTTAGTTTGTGATTCTAGGTTCGAATTAACGGGATTTGTGTAAAATCTGGCCCTCTTGCTTTTATGGCTCACCTTATACAGTCTCACTGAAATTGCACCCGCGAGTCAAGCTGGTGTCGACGTCTGCCTCTCCCGTAGCTCCGCCATCTTGCACTCCTGTTATGCAGCTTCGACGAGACGAGTACAAAGCTAATCGAGGACAACACTGTTGCTGGCATCCTGGAGAACCTAGCCGCTGTTCGAAGCTCCGATAGAAGCTAATTGATGAAATTGTCGTGATTTGGCTCACTGACAATGAAGTGTACCAAGTGGAGGAGAAGTTGACATTCATTTTGGCTTGATCGAAAAAGTAAAGTCGTAAAGACGGGTTGACGGATAGTGTTGGGTTGACCCAGGCCCAAAGCGGGTCGGGTTCGGGTCCGATAAAGTGATCCATTTTTTAAAACTAGTTGGGTCAACGGTCAGTTCCGGATTGGATCCGAACCGTGACCCAATCTTGCTAGCCCCAAATATTACTATAGTGAATATTAATGCTAAGAATGTTATGCTGCAAAAAAAAAAAAAACTGAGACGGTTATATGTGTTAAGAAAAAAGATTTGTTGCTACTGAAAAAAAAAAGTGTTTTTTGATAGTAATAAACATTTTGTTTTGCAAAGTTTGGAATTAAAGGGTGATTTTGATGTTGCTTCTTATGATTATTTTACTCCTTCACAAAATATTTTTTCGAACAATGATTGTGAAAATGTCAAGTTTTTTTTTTTAAATTGTTGTGAAAAATATACAATATATATATATATATATATATATATATATATATATATATATATATATATATATATATATATATATATATATATATTCATAATGACTTTTTTCTATCATATTAGAAAAAATAAATGTTGTCATGTCCAATACCCACTAGATAAATTATCGTATAGTCCACACCTTCCATGCTAGAAAATCATAATTTTTAGAGGATCCTATGCTCCCATATACAACCTCAAAAAATTTGGAATTTTGTATATTTTAGCAGTTTCAAATAATAAATTTTTTTAATAAGCCTCCTCTTTAGATTTAGGCTTCGTTTGGGACGGTTTTATTATTGCTTCTTAAAGCAGCTTTTTAGTACAAAAATATTTAATTTTGTACTGGAAAGCTGCTTTAAGAAGCAGAAAGAAAGCCATCTCAAACGAAGCATTGGGACGGCTTTTTCATTGCTTTTCAAAGCGGAGTTTTAGTACAAAAATAAAAAAATTTGCATTAAAACTTCGTTTTAGAAAGTAATAAAAAAGCCGTCCCAAACGAAGCCTTAGTCTTCATTTGGGACGATTTTATTATTGATTCTTAAAGCAGCTTTCTAGTATACAAATTTTATTTTTTGTGATAGAAAGTTGCTTTAAGAAGTGATAAGAAATGCATCCCAAACAAAACCTAGCTTAAATGATAATTTAACTTTTAACATGACACAATGGAGAAAAAAGATTCATGTAGCTAATCCCACGTAGTGGGACAAAGTCTTGAGGTTATTGTTGTTGTATATTATAGCACATTGTCAACGGATATAGATGATCATATAACATTTATAAAAATAATATATATAAATGAATACTTATGCAGTTAATAAAAATAGCAAAAAAAAAAAAACTTTATATGTAGATTTATTAAGGAGTCTAATATTGAGAATTTTAAATTATTAATATGATGTATATTAATATTTTCATGAATCACTTGAGAAAAATTGGAGCTTTATAATATTTCAACAATAAAAATAAGTTAAATTGTTATCAGAATTTCAAATTAAAATTTCACTAGTGTAGCCTAGCCAATGCTCTTCCCCTTATAAAATTCTAGAATGTTCTTAAATTTCAGTACATTTGTTTTAAATAAATGTTTTAAAAAACATGCATGCATTGCTTGTTTGTCTGGGTGGTGTAGTTGGTTATCACGCTAGTCTCACACACTAGAGGTCCCCGGTTCGAACCCGGGCTCAGACAAATTTTTTTTTTCTGTTTTTGGTCGTCAAAGCTTTTTTGGCTTTTCATAGACAATTATTACTTATTTTTGATAAAATAAAATGGAAATAAAAAACCAGATGTTGTTCTTTATTCAAAATAGGATGAAATATTAAATGAATATAAATTTAAGATTTATTGTGACAAATTTTATTACAAAATATTATGAGTATTATAAATACTTTTAAAAATAATAAGAGAGTTAAAAGCTTAGATTTTTCATTTTTCATCAAAGGATCTCAAATATTTATTAAATTTAATTGTAATAATTTGTGATTAAATTTTATTTAATTTAAAAAAATTACAGTTATCATGCATTAACGTTACAGCACAAAAATTCTTGAAATAATAATAAAATAATAGCTATTGAAGGGTTCTGAACGAATAATTTAGAAGTATCTTTTATCTTATTTTCTAAATAAATTTTTTTTTTTCACATTTTCTATAAAATTCTCACTCTTCTTTTTGTTTTTTTTTAATATTTTTTACAAACCGAGAGATCTAAATTTAAATTTTACCTATATGATATGTGTAAGCTTAAAATATATTTCATTTCTGCAATACTTAAACTCCACATTTCTTTTTCAACAAATCAAAGGGCCCCTACAAGAACAAATTACTATTTAACTCAAATTAAGCTCAATCATGACTTCAAATATATTAAAAATTATAGAGATTTGCATTCATGCCATTCTATACTACTCTATTTACAGATCTAACACCTAAAACTTTAATATTACATACATAACACACATAGTTCACTTTCATATCAAATATGAATGCTATAAATGAAATGAATTGGCAATAAGAATGAAATATAAGCGGTGTATTTGATATTAAAATAATATAGGGTGATATATATGTAATATTAAAAATTTAAGTGTTAGATATGCAAATAGAATAATATAAAATGATATATATGTAAATCTCCCTAAATAGTATTCTCCTTGATTAATTACCATTATTTCATTTCATTTATTTATTTGCATAATATGCCTAATTTCATTAAAAAAACTATAAAAATGAATAACAAATATATATATATCCAAAATTGCCTGTTTGACATTAAATAAATAAATAAAAAAAAACTATTAACCCTTTCAAGAAAATCAAATATTAATTGAAAAACACAGCTAGTTTGCAATAACAATATTCATTAATTAATACTTAGATATTAAATAGTACATTTTTGTTCCTTCAGAAAAAAAAAAAAAAAAAAAAAGTCCGATAGTTCCAGGTTTCAAGCCTCCATTGAGTGAGCCTTGTCATTTGGCATCTGTTTTGGCCCTTCCCATAGCTCAGTTAATTCATTTCTGCTCCATGAAAGAACAATAACAGGTCCCAAAGTTGAAGGAACCTGCATATTGACAGTACACACACAAAATAAATAACTATTTCCTTAGTATAAGACAAGTATAGAAGGTTTACCAGATAAAGAAGAGCAGGCTGAGGAGATTGACTAAGGATCCCAGCAGCTAAAGCAGCAACAAGACCAACTGCATACCCAGTAACTGCATACCAAACATATTTGGGTCCTTTGGAGGTTAAGTCCAGCGAGTTTTCTTTGCTCTTTCGATGATCGAAACAAAGCACCAAAGCGAGAAGCATGCCAGGAATGGCCTGCAAAGCCAACGGTACAATGGCATAATCAAGCATCTAAACTAAATACAGTAATTGTCGGTGTTAACTAGTTTGATTGGTAAGAATTTTGCAAGTTGTTGCCAAGGTGTTGAAGAGAAATTATTTTGTGCGGAGACCGGATGGCGAGAACCGTCCGGATTTGTTGTGTTTTAGCTGCCTTTTGCTGCGATTTTGCAAATATTCAGCAAAAGGGTAGCATATTTGCTTTGCTACCTTTTGCTGAGTATTTGCAAAATATAGCTAAAGTAAAGCAAATCCGGATGATTCTCGCAGTCCGGTGTCTGCACAGAATAATTTATCAAATCTTGAATGCCATCATCAACTTTGTCATTAGTTCAAGAGTGCAAAATAAAAAAGGGATATATTTACCAAAATCCACTAAAAGGCCTTTTTTTTTACTGCTAAATTCATTTAGTCACACATATCATGATTAAATCGTCGGGAATATGATAAAAGACAAAAAATATGAGTTAGAAATTTTATTGTGAATTTTGATATTTTAGTAAAAAATTATATATATATATATAAGAGGATATTAGTTTTATAAATAATTAAAATTTGAATGTTTTGGTAGTTGTTCAAATCACCATAAACAATTACAAGTAGAGACAAAAACAATTACAGAAAAGCTCATCTATACATCTATATATATATATGACTATACAGGGCTAAGTTGGAGTACAGGGCAATGACACGGCAGGATGAAAATTTTAGAAATGCAGATTTAAGAAGATATATTCCGGTAGAGAAAATTTTCATCAGATCTCCCTCTACAATTTAGAACTACTAAGATCAATTCAAGAATACATCCTCAGTTATAGAAAAACAGCCATATGGGTATCAAAATGAGTACAAGAATAGTGATTGACATGACTTTACTGCTTAAACCATAAAAAGTCTTGGAAGGTTTTTCAGTGATTTTTATAGTAAGTTACTGGCCTGTACACCATCAAAGCCCTGAAAATTATAGTTATGTAATTACAACTGGCTAAGTTTATTCTAATAAATCCAACTTTAGCATATAAAAATGAGAAGTACAAAGGAGTATTTCTAAATAATGAAAATATAATAATTAAACTTTTGAAGGTTAAAATTTATGCATTTTTTCATACTTGTTGAAAATTTTTTATACAATTTAGACATAATATATGGATATAATATGCAAATTGACTAAGAAAGCTTATAGTATTATCACTCTCTTATTAATGTTACTGTTCTTGTCTGGATATATAATATGCAAATTTAATAGGAGAGCTTATAGCATCACTTTCTTATCAGTGTTACTATACTTGTCTAACTACATATACACGTTTAGGTTTGTATTTGTGTGTTTGATTGTTTAGACTTGATCCAGAATAATCATGAAGGGATTTTTGTCCAAAACCTTCCAAATGGATTGAAAAGTCACCGGGTATTTGATGTGTGCGTATCGCCTATAAACCTGAGGAATTTGTTATTCTCAACCTAAATTTATCCAAAGCAATGTAATAATATGACAAAGGCTTCTTAACAGTTTAGGGCGTCCCAACAAGCGAGCTACTAGTGAAATAATGACAAATACGAGTGGCCGGATGTGTTTGCAATTGAGATGAGCAATCTCAAAATAATGTTAAATCTAGTAGGCAAAATACAGCAGGAAGAAACTATTAACCCCCATGGAAACCATCTCCACGTTCTTCCCTCATCTTTGGCCAAAAGTTTCCATGACTTCTTGTGTTTGTTGTTATTTTAAAGTTTATTGACTCTAGATATTAGCTATGAGGTAAGTCACGATTAGGACAATGAATCAACTAGGATAAGTAGTAAGGTAGGCTCATATTCTTCTCTAGATGCTGGTAGCCACAACTTAAAATGCAAATGGATTGGATGCCTCGTTTCCTTCTTTGATCGATAGCAACATGATAGGGCCAGGAGAGAGAGAGAGAGAGTGAGGTGGGGGGGCTGAACAACCTCTATTTCAATGATTTGGAAAAGGTAGGAAGAGAGAGAAGGAGAGGTTTTGACTAAATGATTTTTTATTCAACACCCATTTGCTTTCATTGCAACATTTAAAAATGCCATATAGACCAAAAAATTGAACATAAAGATAGGAATTCATCCCAAAATGAGCCAAGCATTAAAAAACTTCATTGAATTCCTCATCCATACGGCCAATTCCTACATGTAGATAGAATTAGTGGATATTTGAATGTAATACTCCATAATACATGCCTTCGTTTTCGTAAATTAAAATGTGAATCCTTCTTGAAGTGTCCGGTCCCTTTGGTAGACTATGGCTTCGTTTGGGACGACTTTCTTACTGTTTCTTAAAACAGCTTTTTAATACAAAATTTCTTTACAACAGTAAGAAAACCATCCCAAACTAAGCCTATATTTTGAGTTTGGACTTTCAATCTCAGCAAGAATACTCTCATTAGCATCTAAGAACCAATGTAAATCTTTAGAAAATCTGGAAATTGACTGAAAGCTCCTAAATCAATTTAGAAAACTACAAAATTCATTGATTCTGGAGTCGTTAAATATTTATTTCATTGTTTACTTACTGCTGAGCATTGAATCAAAGAAGTTTATCAAAATTTTATGACTCCCCAATACAAGTTTCTTTATAGAAAATCAAAATTTGAATCCTTCTAGAAGTGATCGGCCCCTCCATGGAATATTTTTTTTAGTTTGAAATTTTAATCTCATCAAGGATATTCGCTTTAGCATCTAAGAACCTTTGGGACTATTTGGACAATCTAAAAATTATCTAGAAGATTCTAAATCAATTTGGAACATTCCAGAAAAAAAATTATTATAATGAGATCCTCCTGAATCAATATTTAGTTTTCACTATTTATTTAGTGTTGAGGGTTAGATTGGAGAAATTCATCACGAAACTGATAGGAAGTGGATATAATTTCCTCGAAATCAACGAACGATGATAAGAAATTAGGAAGAACACACCAAAAGTCTTTTTATTGTAAGATATATGAAAGAAAACAACAAGATACAATTGGATCTTCAATTGGAGAGGAAGATCCAGCTCTCTCAAATCCCTAGCTGATGGCTAGAGCACTTACAATCTAAGAAATTCTAATTTCAGCAAACTCAAAATATAATCTGAAATCACCCTATTGTTAGCCTTAAATAGGCTCTCATAATTCTATCTCAAATCAGCCCCCTTTCCTTAAATAATTCACTTTCATATTTGAATTCAAATTAGATTTCTTTCCCTAATTAATTCCCTCCCAATTGTAATTAAAACTTTCCTAAACAATCCCCACTTAATTCTTCCTCCTTTTCCCTAAATAATTCTCTCTTAGATTTTGAATTCAAATTAGATCTCTTGCTTAAATAATTTCTTCCCAATTGTAATTTAAATATTCCTAAATAATTCCCCTTTGATTAAGAACATTCCTAAACAGCTCCCTCTTGATTAGAAAACTTCCTTATTCCCTCCCAATCAGATCGGTCGATCCATCAATACTCTCATCCTGGCTCAAGGTGAAACGAAGGAAACTGCTGCTGAAGCACTTAACTAATAGCACTAAACTGAAAAATGGATTGACACTAGGTCGAATGATCCCTTTCTCCAGCATCTCCCTAATCAATCTCTCGATCTCATCCTTCAGAATTTGAGGATGACGGTACCATCAACAACCGATAGGTGAAAGTCCTTCCTTCAAGATGATAGCATGCTCGCATTCATGTGGAGGAGGCAACCCCTGAACTGGTTGGAACACCTCTCGATATTGCTATAGGAGTGGTTGAACCATATCTGGTGCTTCTATCTTCTCCCTATCTTCTTCTTCTTCCAAACATTTCAGCTCCATAAAAAATCTCATTCCTTCACCCTCTCCCCTACTTGGAAGCGGCTACAAAAATGGCATCTCTTCTTCTTCCCCCAAAACTTCTACCTCCAAATCCTCCCTCATCGTCCTTATATTAAGGGTTTCCCCCACTTCCACGTCCAATAAACGGTGCTCTCGCATCCGATGTTGTTGGTTGAGTGTGAAGCTCCAATAGTTTCCTTATCATTCCTTCTAGGTTGAAAAACTTTTCCTACATTGATATCATTCTATCATCAAGCACCGATTTGAATTGACCAACTTTTCCTTTAAGATGCTCTTCCAAGGCATCAACTTTCTTTGCCACCATAGGTCCCAAAAAAGTGCTATAATACCACTTTGATAGAAAGTGGATGCAATTTCCTCGAAATAAACAAACGACAATAAAAAAATTAGGAAGAAAAACACACCAAAATTATTTTTATTACAATATATATTAAAAAAATAGCAAGATACAGTTGCATCTTCCTGGATCTTCAATTGGAGAGGAAGATCCGGCTCTCCCAAATCTAAATTTAGCAAACTCCCAAAACATAATATGAAATCACACTATTGTTATCCTCAAATAGGCTCCCATAATTCCCTCCCAAATCAATCTCCTTTCCCTAAATAATTCTCTTTCAGATTTGAATTCAAAATTAGATTTATTTCCTTAATTAATTTCCTCCCAATTATAATTAAAATTTTCCTAAACAATCCCCCCTTAAGTCCTCCTCATTTTTCCTAAATAATTTCCTCTCAGATTTTGAATTCAAAAAAGATATCTTGCTTAAATAATTCCCTCTCAATTGTAATTTAAGCATTCCTTAATAATTTCTCTTTGATTAAGAACCTTCCTAACAGCTCCATCTTGATTAGGAAACTTCCTGATTCCCTCCCAATCAAATCGGCCAATCCATCATAAACCCTACAAACCTTTAGGAATCTTTTGAAAAATCTAAGAATTGTTTGAAAGTTTCTAAATCAATTTGGAATATTCTAAGAAACACACACACACACACATATATATATATATATGTGTGTGTGTGTGTGTGTGTGTGTGATATTGAGATCCTCCTAAATAGTATTAAGGGTTGAAACAGAGAAGTTTGTCAAGAAACCCTAAATTCTCAGTTGGTTATTTAGTATTATTATTGTAAGATTGGTCATTTCCTAATCAAATAAGAACAGAACTACTGAAAGCATGCTGCTTAGATATTTGGATGAGAAGAGTTATAGCTAAAAATAAGGTGTGTTGTATATCAATTTTTGTAGTGAGAGGAAAATAGAAAATGCTACCAAACCCTCAATAAACATGAGAAAGCTTAAATCGTGAAGAAGGAGATTTTGCACATAGGTCATAGCAGATGATGTTTGTTGCACTAAGATGAGGATGTTAGGCCAGTAATATTAAGCTTTAATCCCATTGCAGTAAAGAGAAAATGGCATAATTCCCCGGAAAAGGATTGAAAGAACTATACATCCTTAATTCACCAGAGAAATTTTTTTAGGAATTCACCTATAATTGGCACAGTACCAGAACAAAATTTGCTTATAATAGTTCTTATATCAAGGATCTGTAAACTTGATAGGCATCAAACAGGCATTTGGGCACATCACCAATCTATTGGTAGGATCGCCACC
Organism: Dendrobium nobile; assembly: GCA_022539455.1. Classification (NCBI taxonomy): domain Eukaryota; kingdom Viridiplantae; phylum Streptophyta; class Magnoliopsida; order Asparagales; family Orchidaceae; genus Dendrobium; species Dendrobium nobile. The sequence goes on from CM039736.1 coordinate 80,141,672, forward strand.
CACATTAAAACATCATTCATGGGACTGACAAATTATAATTTTATAAATATACAGATTAAAGCTAATACTCACTTCTCTTTACGATTTAAGTCAAAAAAAAAAAAAATATCCAATCAGCAGCTTAATTGAAAACCTTAACAACAAGAAAGCATCAAAAAATTATGTTGTGCTTAGACTTAAAGAAAATAGCTTCAACATTATGACAGACTTGTATATTGAATGAAAATTTAGAAGCTTTTTGCATGAAGAAGACCTGAGAACCAAAAGAAAATGATAGATTCAAGCTCATATTATACTGAGGATTTCTAGCACACACAATTAAGAAATATTTTTAGGTGAAAATTCCGAAAGGGAAAATTTATGGGGTTGGGCCAAGATGGAAAATATGCACTATCAATGCAAATGAAATACAAAGAGTTTGTCACTCTCCGAGCAATTGGAGCGACATCAATACATCATTGTAAAAAAAAACTTTGGTCACAAAGAGGAAGAGCAGTGGAGCCAATGACACTTGTAATGGTGGTCAAATGTGATAACTTCTAATACAACAAAGGTGCATCATGGCAAATGGTCAACGAGGGACACATTTGGACTGAGCATCTTTAGCTAGCCAAAAATTCAGGTATCAACAACAACATCACATCATTAGTAAAAGTAGTGGGGTAAGTGGTACTAGTAATAGTGACTCAATTTGACAACTCCCAGTCCGTCGGAGGTTCATTATGGCACATAATTAGCGAGTGGCTCATCCAAGCATAAACATGTGACAAGCATCATAGGCACATAACATCACATCATCAGTGAGAAACCTCAAAGCATCAACAATGAGTATCTCCTCTAAGAGTCATTAAAGAACGTCTTTGGATGCCATCAATAAGTATAAACATTATTGATGAATGACACCTCTAAGAATCGTCAGTGAGTGGTACATCAGATTGTCAACAACAAGCAACACCTCTTGTTGTTGTTTCGGGTGTGCTATTGAGTTGATGTGTTGTTGATGAAAGTTCAAAACTTTATCTAGAGTACTAGAGTTATGGTGAACTTATTCCAAATGAACTAAATTTGAAGCTATTTACATACTTGAAAATGTCAAGTTTAGTCATCTCTAATTCCAAAATTCATGCTCAGTCAAAACAAACTGAGGAGATTGTATTTATCCCATCATTAGAGGTGATGCAAATTTGGATACGACAAGTTCTGCCTTTAGATAAACCCACCAAGACCTAAGTTAGATTGGGTGACCAACAAACATTGGTGACAGTACCGTCTCTAATCAATGATTTAGAAAAAAACTAGAAGGCAAAGTAAGGAGTTCACAATAACTTGGAGAAGCTCCTAACTCCCATGAATAATAACTGCCAGCAAACAAAGGCACTTCGGTGACAAATGAGGCAACCAACATGCTCCTCATTTTTTGCTAGTATTGAAGATAAGGCAGACCAATCTGCCCCAGGAAGGAGAAGCAGTCTCCACCGCTTATCCATGAATGACCATTCGTGCAAGGAATGGACCTTGGTCAACCAAAGTCATGCCCAAGGTTTGCTCAATAATACAAATATTTTTATAATTCCAATAATTCTTCATTATTTTCACCTTCTTTTGGATGTTTTCATACATGATTACAAAATTATTTTTACAAAATAGTCACAATTTTCAATTTAATCAGAAGCTGGTAATAAGTCAGGGCTCAAGTTAAAACCTCATTGACCATAATCACACCATGGACATGCCCTCAATACTAAAAGTCAAGCCTTAGTTCCCCATAAAATCATGAAAATGCACTATTTATTACATTTGATTATGACTTTAATTTGTTTATCCGATCAGCTTTCGAGGTGATTGAAAATAAGCCCTCATTAAGGATGAAGGCAATAGGAGTAAAGTTGAATCAAACAACTTCAATCAATGATTTGAATAAGTAATGACAAACCCTAGAACAAAAATCAAGCTTAGGAGAAACGGAGCCCAAACTTCATAGGTTCACCCTTGGGGCAAACTTGAAAATCAACAGCCTGAAGGCTGTCAGACCACCATAAGAGTAGTTGACCATCCTAAGTTAGGTTTAGCCTCTTAAATATGGAGAGAAAATAAGGAGGATCGTTGGCATTCCCCCTTCTTAGGCCTTCTCCAGCCGATCGGCATACGCGTGAATGGTGTTCGGCGTTCGTCCCAATCGGACGGCAATTTCGCCGGCATTTACATGCCAATGAACAGTGCGACGCCAAATTTGGCGTCGCACTGTTCATCCGCCATTTTTTTTTATAATTTATTTTTAATTGTAAATGTCTAAATATAAATTTATATTATAAATAATTAAAAAATAAAATATTGGCAGCAGGATTACATTAAAGATATTAAAATAATTCAAAAATTAAAATATTTTTTATGTAATTATTTTTTTAAAGATAAACATTAACATAAAAATTACGATAATTTTCATATCATACATATTTATAATAAAAGACATTGAGTACTACAATACGAAAAAAAAAACTGGAATCAAAATACAAAACAAGTTCGGATATTAAATAAAATAAAATAGCAAGTTATGTGTTCTAATGTAATTTTAATTGTATCAAATATATATTTGCTTATTTAGAACATATTAATATCCCAATTTTTTTATATCGAGAAAAGAAACATAATTTTTAAAATTATAATAGGTTTAAAATTGATAAATATAAATATATGATTAAAAAAATTTAAAATAAAATAAGAAAAAGAATATGCTAGGAATATTCCTTTTTGTATGTTAGAAAATGAAGTTCGATTGGAGTCAAGTTACTGCATTTTGGAGTGAAAAATGAGTTTTTCGGTTGGAGATGCCCTTAGGAAATCTCATACTTTGTACCGTCTTTTGTCTACTTGATTTACTCCATAACACTATGTGACTCCTGGGTGTCTCACCATTAATTTTATAATAACAAATACTATGCGGTGTCATCTAATGGTTTGATAAGTGTTTCATTTAATATAATCTTATTATAACAACAATGAAAATGATGGTGATTTTCTCTAGGATAACTTAAGAGGATTGGCCACTTGAAGACAAGTTCAAAGGTGTATAAAAAAAACTAGAATGACGAAATCAAGAATCCAAGATTTTATATCTTAGAGTTTCTTAAAGATTTTTCAATGTATTTGATTGAGTTTGATTTACCAAATAGTTTGAATGATGATAAACATACTAATAAAATTGATTAGATAAATTCAAAACTTATTTTTGAACTTAATAAATCATTTCATAAGTTTTAGGTATTTAATTGGGGTGATCTTAGATTTATTTCATTTATTCACTATTTTCTTATATAATAACAGTTAACACTTATTTAAAATATTATTATATTTTGTGATTATGTGCTTAATTTGCTCATTATATGATTTTTTATCAAGAATGTGTGTTAGCAAATTGATGTGATCATAAATGTGCATTGTAATACTTAATTTTCTTTATTAGGCTTAATATGTTTCATCATTAGTCATCTAATTTTAGAAATTGAGCTTTATATTAATATTAGTAATATTCCTTCATTAAGATTTTTATGTTTTGGAAACTTTAATCATTACTAAAAGTTCAATAGATTTCATAAAATTTTCCCAAATACACTAATTATGCTTAATTAAGCGTTAATTATCAAATTATGCTATGCTTGGGAATTCAAGTTTAATTTTGATTATAATTTGTTGATCATGATGTTTACAAGAATTTTAATATGTAGTATGATAAACATTATTCATATATATGATTCCAAAAAATACATGATACTTTTCTAAACAGCTAAAGCAAAATGTAGAAAACACTGTTCTTACAAGATGATATTAGCATTTTAAACATCAAGCCAGCTAAAGAGAAATTGAAAGTGTAAATAGTAATGCTGATCCATCCTCAACTTAACAATGTATGAAGCAGTTCAGTGATAAGCTTGGGTTTTTCAGTACAGAACATTGATTCATTGCCAGAAATAGAAAAGTGCAATGCTTATCAGACTAACCGGTTATACTTGATAGTAAAAGATTAATTGTAAAAGAAAAAGATAAATTAACATAGAGGTTGAATAATAAGGTTTACCATGTCTCCAAGACCGAGCATCATGTAGTCCATTGAATTGTGGCCAGGTACAACCCCACCCAATAGATTTCTAGGGAAAACAAGCTTCACTGGAAGCTCTAGCTTCTTTGTAATCATCTGCAACCCAGGGAGGCTCAAGCTGTCTGCAACCGTATGAACAGGGTTGGAAGCCTTTTGTGTTGCAACTGACACCATGACATTTGCACCAAAGAACCTTTCCGAGAAGAACACCCAAAAAATATCATAAATAAACAAGCAAACAAGTAAGAGAGCACAAATCTTGACGTTGGGGAGCCTCACATGGCTCACAAATGCTATACATATACAAATTCCCAATATATTGTTTAGCAGCCAGTGCCCAGAAATAAGCCAGCAAACCACAGTTCCTACACAAATCAGCAGAAGGATTCCTTGGCTGCGAGTGAATGATTTGGAGCAGCACCTAGAGACAAAAGGATCCACTAATCCTAACAGGTTCTTGAAGTACGCAACATAAGGGGATAGACAGAAGAAGAGTGCTGAAGCTGAGGCAACTGCAGTAAAGGTAGTAACCAAATGGGATACTGAAGAGAAGAGGTAGAACATTATCAAGAGACTGCAAGAGCTAGCCAGAGGTATCATTAGTGCCTGTGACCTATCTAAAGTGATGGAAGCCTCCGAAAAATCCAAGTTCCTCTCCATTTCCTTGCCATGATTCAGAGCCCGGGATGCTGATGCAAAAGTTACAAAGACTGCCGTCACAATGAGTGTCAGAGATGCCGGTTCCAGCAAATGTGAGAGCTTCCATATTGATTCCATTGATAAAGAACAATAGCGAAAAAAATAGAAGATAAACCCTTTTATTCCTTCCAGATATCTATTTGACTGTTGAAAAACTTGTGCAATGAAGAATTACACAAAAAGCAACTTCTACTTCTTGCAAACAATTGATGATCTAAACAGAGCCTTTCCTGTCAACAAAGCCCAAAGATTTCTCTAGCAGACTGAGATGAACCTGAAAATTTTCAAAACACATTAAGCTATCAACATATTAAGACTTAGCGGTTGTTGGATTGCAAGATTTTGCCTAATATGGGATAAATCTTGCCAAACAATTTTCTGAGTCACATAAATCATACTTTCTTCTTAAATCTCACTTTCCTATCGTTTTAGGCTAAATCCCCGAAATAGTAAATACTAGGAACCGCAGGATTTAATAGATTTACACCACTTTCACTCTTTATGATTATTCTTCTCTTTCATTTAAACTATAAATCTTGAAAATATCTCTAAAACAGTTTTCTAGGATTTAATAAGATTTAACATCTATTACATCAATCTAGGATTTGCTAATCTGGAGTTACGAAATTTACAAGATACAACATGAACTAAACCCCACTTGTATCCAAACAAACCCTTAGTTAGCACTTTTAGCTCTGCATTACAGTTCATATGGCTAGATTGCCGATCTTTACAGTATATCGAGTATGCTAAGACAATTATTCGCGCAAAAAACTCGATTTTGGGGTTCAATAAACTACTTGAAATTACTGTAAAACCTAAAGCAAAGAAAAGCATAAACCACAAAGGTATAAGAGGTAGACAAAAACAATCGCGAAAAACACTCACGTCTGAATCTACAGATCGACCAATCGAGCACTGCCCTCGCCATCGGAACAGTAATCAAGAAAACTAACGGGAAATCAGATAGCGTGAAAAAGAAGGTTTAGGGTTTCAAGCGATGACAAACGGATTTGATCTCCAGTGGTCTGGACTGAAGAACAGGATCGTTCCCCTGGAAAGAAGGGCTACATGAAAGTGTGCGAGACTCTGCCGGCAAGACATTTATATTCACTAATTAGCCAGCCGTAAACTTAATATTTGCATATACCCCCTCTCATCGTTTTACATTTTTCGTTGAGTTTTTGACTTTTTGGTTTTATTTGGAAACTTTCTTACTATTATTTTAAAATATTTTTTTACACAAATTTTTAAATTTTTTTAAATAAAATTTTAATTTAAAAAATAGCAAGAAAGCGGTCCCATTAGGCTACATTTGGAATAACTTTTAATCACTATTTTTTTGCTACTTTTGAATATTTTATATTAAAAAGCTGCTTTAAAAAAAATTTAAAAAATTCTCCCAAATAAAGTATAAGATTTCGTTTGGAACAACCTTACTATTTTTTAAAGTAGTTTTTAAGTTAAAAAGTTTTAATTTTTATATTAAACAGCTGCTTTAACAAACAGTAAAATCATTCCAAACCAAGCCTAAGTTTTCGTTTGGGCCGACTTTCTTATTGCTTCTTAAAGCTGCTTTCTAGTACTAAAATTTTAATTTTAGTACTAAAAAGCTTCTTTAAAAAGCAGCAAGAAACTCGTCCCAAACGAAGCCTAAGTTGAACAAAAGAAATCCAACCATTTTTGTTTTTAAAAATTCATTGCAAATTATTAGCTTAGTAGACTAATTTATGTGCTCTAAATTTATCTTTTTAGAGGCTATAAAATTAAGATAGCCAATTTTCTAGAAAGAGTTTTATTAATAATTAATTTAGAATGAGGGGCATCATTAAAAGTTATTTAACAAAACCAGAAATGTTAAACATTTTTCCTTATTAAAAATATACGGTAAAATATATTTTGTATTCTTGAATTGGAAAAATAATTTTCCGTATTCGTAAATATGAAAAATATTTTCCTGTGCTTCAATAAAAATATGAAAAGTAGATTCTTTTAAATGTATATATTTTATATAATCTTTAATTTATCTGAGTTTTAATATTTAAATTTTTTTAAAGTATTATAAATGTTAATAACTATAATTTTAGAAGTTATATATATTACGAATGGATTTATTAAAATGGATTTTTAAATTAATTTTGGAAGTTTTATGATTTTAAAAATACATTTAAAACCTTTTTAAAATTAAAATAATTGTTAAATCGGCGATGGCGGCACAGCGGACACGCGGCGGGCAACCAGGGTTGCCTGCGACTCAGGTATGAGCTCAACAAAGTTGGTCTGACCCTCTGATTCCAAGGGGAGTAGGGTTTGAGCCTCAGAAGCATTGGGAGAGGCTTGCAATCAAATCAAGGGGTTTGGGTTAGTCTAGGTCAACCTTAGGTTGACATGGTCAACCAGGTTGACCTAGGACCTGAGTTTGGGCTCAGCAGATTTGGCTTGACTCCCTGAAGTCTTGGGGTCTAGCCTGGTCAAATTTGACCAAGTCAACTCTTTGACCTATATCTGGAAAAAAAACAGGTCAACACCCGGCCACCAAACACATTGAATATTAAAAGTTGATGATGTCACTAGTTGATGTTGATGATGTCACGCCTAAGATCTAAATAGGAAGAAATGTATAATTTATATTTTAAATCATGTATCAAAGCTTCTAGAACTCATCAATATAAATCAATATGTCCAATAAAAGTAATTAAATATCTTTCACATTATAATATTTCATTATATTTATTCTTTAAAATTAAATTTATAATAGTTAGAAGATCACTAACAATTAATAGTCTATCTCAAGCTCCTCACAATAAGAGAATATAATAAAAATACAAAATAAAAGAAGAAACATGAAAATCTCAATCCACCTCACTCCACGAAGTCATGGCCCTTTCCCTAACATGAAATTAATAAAATCACAAAACGAGCTATAAAGCTCGACAAAATCCAAAAACTTACTAAAGCTTTAATTTCAATACCAAATTTAAGGAATCAATATGCATATTCATCTCAATCAATAAAATAAAAAGTGGTTAATAACATCAATGATCAGTTATTATTGTTACGATTCAATATGATCAATAATGAAGATAAAAATCATGACGCTTAAATCCATAAATCAACAGTAAGTGCGAGAATGTAAATATATCGGTAATTAATAAATTCATGATCAATAAATCAATATTGTAAATCATGAACATATACATTTTAATGTCATCAGTATTGTTTATCTTATCAATTATCTATTATAAAATCAATACATATATCTATTTATATGCTATATATGCACAATGTATGTACGTATGTATGTATCAATATATGATTCATCTATTCATGCTATCAATGTAGGCGGTGTTTTTATTATTTCATATGTACTTATTATATTAGTATATCATCATCATTATGATTATCATTGCATCATATTTATTATTATTATTATTATTATATGTGGCATTTAATAAATCATTAAGAGTCTTCACTCTTTGCTTGTCGATATAATCAGTCATCAATTACAAGCTATATTTGAGGTAACACCACAAATCATTATAAAGGAAAGCCCATCGGTCTACTCGTCTGCACATGATATTATATTTTAACAACCAACCAATATCATTTATAGTGTTCACAGACAATATTCCTTACTTATATACAAATAGCACATTTATCTTATATCAATTGTATCAATCTCTCTTTCATATATAAAATGCAGTAGAAAATTCTTACATCTATAGAATACAAGAAGAACTGTATGTCTATAGCTTTAGAAAATTATAACTTTCATTTTAACCAGTTAAATTCAATAATATTATAGTTAAAACATTCATAAAATTTATATTTATCACATCTGAAAAGTTACACTAGAAAGGTGTAATAAACTAAGAGAAAATATATTTTTATCGATTTAAGAGAGATTTGATTCTTGAAACTCAAAATAATTGAATTTAGAGTGGGGTTCGGGTTACTTACAATGATCAGAACACTTTTCCAAATTGAAACAACAAACAAAAAATGACCAAAACCTAACTTTCTCTCTTCCTCTCCCTTTCCCTCTTTTCTTCCACAACAAGGCAAGTGCAAATGGGGATGGGGTAGTGTCTGGGGTGATTTAGTGCTTAAGATTTTAGAATTAAATATATATACAAATATTTTTAGTGGCCTAGCACCGCAGCACTCTGATCTAGCGCCACAACGCTATAAGTTGAATCCGAAATTGTTATAGAACATAGACTCTAATGTCGTTGCATTGATTTTTTGCGTTGTTGTGCTCTCAAGCCCAATATCATAGTGCTACCAAGTAAAGCACCAAAGTGCTCTAATTCAAACATAAATAAAAATTTTTATTTAAAAATTCTTTTTCCATATTCTTAGGATTATTACAGATAATGCCTTAAAATGCCAATTATTCTTCACCATACTCTAAGGAGTTTTCTCTTCAATGGTTTAGGTGCTTAACATTAGGTCAGATCACCTCATTCACATAATTTAAGAGAATACTTATCACTCATTTTGCAAGCTTTCAGGGACCTCTAAAAAACTCGCAAGCCATCTTAAAGATGTGCTAGGAATTGGGTGAGTCAATTCAAAGCTTTATTGTTAAGTTCCAAAAAAATATTGGAAAGAAAAGACTTAGTGTCACAACCCGACCTGATATGACCCACACATGTCATATAGTGTTTGACTATGACAAGACTTACCCAATATCTCATTTGAGAACTATTGAAACAAAACATCTAATTTATATACTACACAAAGCCGCTATTAAATACAATATAAAATAGAAGACTACGGAATTTCAAATATGATATATATATATATATATATATATATATATATATATATATATATATATATATATATATATATATATATATATATATATATATATATATGAGACCTACTACCAAAATACTTGATAACAAAACAAAACAAAAAAAGAAGCCAAGTCTATCAAAAATAAAACTAACCAAACATATCTACAACATACATCAGAGTCTGCCATCAAAACTACTCAGCTTGCTCATTACCCTTTCATTGGCTTAAAAATGAAAGTAAAAGTTGGAGTGAGCTAATACGACTCAGTAGGCTATTACAGCCTAAAACAAAAATCAAAGAACTAAAAATACTATGTTATAATAATAAACAAAAGTACTATATAAAAAGCTAAAATTGAAACATATATTGCTATTGAGTGCATTTAATTAACCAATGAACTATTCTGAAATTGAAATATAAACAAATATCCTATATCAATCTTCAGAATAGTCTTTAGGCTTCAGCATCATAACACATCTCATATCAGAATCCCATTTCAATAGCCATCTGCTTTGGCATAACAAAATCTCAACTAGGTCGCCCACTCGCATTGGTATAACAGAATCCCACTTCGGTCGCCCACTAGTACCAGCATAATAAAATCCCAAATCGATCATCAACTGACATAGGCATAATATAATTCCTTCATGGTCGCCCATTGGCAGCAGCATAACAAAATCCCATCCCCGTAATCCATTGGCATTGGCATAACAAAATCCTACCTCGATCACCCACTGGCGCCAACATAATATGTCACAACCAAGCCCGATATGTGACGCCTCAATATCTAACTTGGAAAAAATTATTCCGTGAATCCATTAAATCAGTCTTCTACCAGAGTTATTTATATTCATTAATCAGTGATAAACAGTCTAACAAAATCTATAATTTCAAACATCAAGTAAACATTTCTATTCATTCCCAAAAGTTCATTTACAATACTCAGGATCTCAACAATGATCACATCTCCAACTAGTCTTGAGTACAAAAGAATAACTATAACAAAAAGAAAAAAAACCTGAAGATCTCAGATCAACCTCACATTCCTGCTCCCTTGCCCAGACCTGAAAATATTAACCACATATAATGAGCTTCAAAAAACCCAGCAGGTCACCAAAGCCTACAACTGAAATCAAAGCACGGTACTGAAACAATATGCATGTCAATCAGTCAAATCCATACCAGTCAATTGCACATGATCATTGAATCTACACCGATACAAAAATCAGTAATCAATGCATAATAAATAAAATCCATAATCGTTGGTAGGAGAATCGATAAACAGTAGAAAATCCATAATGCTCAATAATTCAATATATACGTCAATTCGATCGTATCTTCAAACATCGGTCAAATTCTAAAAGAAAAACCATCGTATCAATAATATCAATCAAATCAATACTTCGGTCAATAGTATCAATCAGTATAAAATATATAAAATGGTCAAATTAATATCAATATCAATATCGTGAAAAACAGTGGAAATCAAATCATACATCGTAAAAACAGTATATGTCACGTGCTCGGTGTATCACATGTTATCAGTTTTATCAATGTATCACTAGTAGTAGATCAATATTCGGTGTATCAATGAAATCATGGTATCAATGAATGGATCGTATCAATGAATCAATAATATTAATAAATCGATAGATCGATGAATCAATAGTATCGGTGTCCGTAGTATCAATTAATCAATAAAATATCAATATCAATATCCATATCAATATATGTATCCAGTGACATGTATAAGTATCAATGAATCAATATTAATAAGATCATGTATTAACAATGAAAGTATCAATAAATCAATTCAATATCAATAAATCAATAGATCGGTCGATATCAGGAAATTCATACAATAATCAATAAATCAATCAGGAAACAATAGATCAATTCAATATCGGTAATTCCATCAATAAATTATAAGAACAATACTTTAAACATGCAATACAATACAATAGTCATACTTAACAAGTACAATCACTTGTTATTAAGGTGTTTTTCAATGTATCTATGTATCGTTGTATATCCATTGTATATCCGTTGGCTCAATAATAGAGTCGTCACTCTTTGCCCGTCGGCCGCCCGTCGGCATAATAATCTCCTTATGACTCTCAATCGTTGTATCCATGATCAATAGAGGATAAAACCAAACCCTTTTTAAAGGAAAGCACGTCGGCCCACCATCCTGTACAAGTCAAATCAATATCCAACCAACGGTTCAACCAGTCTTCACTTATCTTTCAGAATATAATAGTAATAGATTCAATCATATATATGCACATCCATATAGAACAACAAATACAAATAGCTCAATTAAGGAGAACCCTTAAAATATCGTACAGTCAACATAATTCCAAACAGAGTTAAAATACACAGTTTCAGAAATCACCAAATTACCAAAAATCGAATAAAACAACATTTCAAAGCTTTACGTGTACTGAAGCAATATTTTCCAATGTCCAGATAATTTCCTATTCGATAAAAATCGCACAGAACTCAAAATATATGGTGAAAACTTTCCAGAAAATACTCAAATCATACAAAAACATCAGTTCAATAACATACCAAAAGTTACGCGGTAAAAGTTTCGTCAATACAAAGATATGCACGTTTTTCGGTAACGGAAACACAAAGCTGAGCAGAGAAATACCAAAACCCGAAATCTTTGAAATCAGAAATAGGATTCGGAGTCCTTACTGCGAGGCGAACAAATCTTCCAACAACGACGACGGACGAAAAGCGCTCCGCGGCCTCCGAAATCAAGCCTTCCTCTTCTCTTTCCTTCTCTTTCTCTCTCTCAGCTTTTTCTCTCTCTTCAAAATGATCCAAAATATCTCAATTCCAATACTTATCAAACAGGATCGTCCCGGACTATTCCTATTCGTCCCGGGACGATTTGCCCTATGGACAAATCTCATCCAAACGAAGTGTATTCGTTCATGGACGATTTGCTCTCTGGACAAATTTCGTCCCGACGGTTCGTCCAGGCTTGTACAGGTTCGTACAGACGAACCATACAGATTCTTCACAATTTTCTTTAGTTCGTCCCGTATTAAAGTCAGTTCGTACGGACTAACTGCACTAAAAAAATGCACTTCAGAGGGGTTTTACACGATATGACCCGATACCACACATTTCATATTATGTCTGACTGTGGCAAGACCGACCCCAAGATCTGGTTGGGAAAGTACTGCAATACAACTTCTAATTTATATACTACACAAAATCATTATTGAATGCAATATAAAGCGGAAGAATACTTAATCTCAACATGATTTTTTATATTTCATCCAAAATATATACAATTTGAAATATATTTATAACAGTGCTTGAGAGCATAGAGTAATAAAATGAAAGCCAAGCCTATTAAAATCAAACTAACAAAAACATACCTATAACACAAATCAGAGTATGTTATCCAAACCACTCAGCCCACTCATTCCCCTTCCTTGGGCCTAAAAATAGAAGCAAAAGCATTGATAAGCTAACACGATTCAATAGGCAATCATAGTCTAAAACAGAAATCAATAACTAAAAAAAAAACATGTGTTGTAGAAATAAATTGAAAGAATTTGAAAGAAAACTAAATTGAATCATGTACTGAAATTGGATATAATTAAATAAATACTAAAATTAACTGAATTATAAACAAACACTTCATTATGATTATCAAAATAGATCTTAAGCCCAAATTTTCATATATCTTCATTTTCACAATCCCAAATTGGCACCCACTAGCACTGACATCACAATATTTTAGTAATATAATCCTACCTTGTTCGTGCACTGGTGTTGGCATCACAACACTTTAGTAACAGAATCTCATTCAGTCCCCCACTGGTGTTAGCATCACAACACTTCAGTAGCAGAATCCTACCTCGATCACCCATTGGTGTAGACATCATATCACATTTCTTTCAACCACAATGTCCTAATCAGTGCCGCTCAATATTGATCTCCCATCACTAATGCTCGCCAACTTTAGTGTTGGCCATTGTCATCAACATTAATACATGACATTGCTTATACTATCAATGCACGTTATAAATAAACTCTGACTCACAATGTCAAATTTTGTATTTATATTAGACTTCAGAAGAATGATCAAATGAGTCACAGATAATCTCTTGAAGACAACTCTAATGCTTTAAGTGCTTACAAATCATTCATCTATAATTAGTGTCTACTAAATCATATCAATGTTTTTGCTAATTACAACGAAGGGCATTGTCTATAATCAACGACATACGATACTAAGAATATTTCAACTGAGTGAGACCTCATGATTTTTTCCTTTATGAGTTTTTCATATAAAAATTTTAATGTCTCTTGTAAATTTTCTTTTATCTGTGCGTGTATTGCATCTTAGTACATAATCAACACATTAAACACATGTTCTTTATTATTGTGAATATTTTGACACACAATAATACTGTTAATAAAAATGGATGAATATACAGGTAAAAGAAATGTGACAAAATGTTAAGACAAATGATATAAAAAAACTCATGCAAATTTATGATGATTCAACCACATCTCAAGCTTATGTCCACTCTCTTAATTATATAACTTTCTATCTATTGGAAACTAATTAGAGAGATAATATTGAGATAATGTTTCAAGCTTAGAGAAGTTTTTTTTTTTGGACATTTAGGTCATTTAAGACAAACTTACACACACAATACATACACAGAGACTCGAACTCAAGACCTCTTAATTGGAAGCATAAACTTTTAACCAACAGGCCAAGACGAGTTGTGTAGCTTAGAGAAGTCACTTTGCTTGAATTTACAAAAAAGAACCGTGCTATGAAAATAGTAAAAACCCTCAGGACAGGCCCTAAAGATCCGGTCCAGATTAACCGAGTCAACTGGGCCGGACCGACACCAGTACACTGCCTCGAGCTACCCTCCTCTGTCCGTAGAAGTACTAGCATTTTGCTCAGCTTGTCCTGGTGCCTGTAATGGCGCTGGCGCTCAACTTCGCGTTCCTGGTTGCTCCTACTCCCTTTCTCTTTAATTCAGCTTGTTCATCTTCGTTCCCGAAATGCTCGAGGACGCTAATCATTACCCTTTTCTTCCTCTTTGCTATCGTTTTTCTCATGGCCTTCTCGCCCCTTTGCTCGGTCTCTATAAGCCGAGGCCGGCGACATGGAACCACAATCGACAGCGTTTCTTCTAATTTCGACTCTATATTCACTTTTCGGAGCTCTCTCAAACGGATCCATGGCCCTTTCTGCATTATCCTTCATCACATTTTCGAAAATTCCGTCCTCTACACGTCTCCCCATCCGGCGGCCTCTTCCCAGCCTCTGTGCTGCCGGTGATCTCAGGGAGGGTCTTTCCTTGGAAAAGACCATCTCTCTTCACTCTCATGGAAAGCATCGGAATGACATATTGGGCGACTTACATCTAGCCATTGTCCAAAAACGCTTGGAAGAGAGAACCCTCGATTCAAGATCTAATCAGGAAGAAGATGGGAGTTCAAGTGGTCATATTGCGAAGTCATCCGAGTTCAGAATGGCTCTTTGTGAGCTCTTGGAACAGAGCAAGATTATACCTCTTGGTGTTTGTGGTGATATTGGAGTGACAATAACTGGAATTGAGAATGACTCGAGGAAAGTAAGGCCCGGTGATCTCTTTGTTTGCTGTATTGGCTATAAAACTGATGGTCATTATTTTATTAACGATGCTATCGAGAGAGGTGCTGTGGCAGTACTGGCTTGTAGGAAGATCGATTTGGATGGGATTTTGGATTGTGGAGCTCTTGTGATAGTCGAGGACGTAAACTCTTTGCTTCCTAGCCTTGCGCAAATTTCTATGGAAATCCATCCAAAAGAATGTCTGTAATTGGGGTTACAGGAACAAATGGAAAAACTACCACAACACATTTGGTGAGAGCTATTTATGAGGCAATGGGAGCGAAGACTGGCATGTTGGGTACTGTGGGATATCATGGTTATGGGGAGAGCCAATTGGATGTACCAAACACAACTCCTGATGCTCTGACTGTTCAAAAGCTTATGGCAAGAATGGAACTGAAGGAAACTCAAGCAGTAGTAATGGAAGCTTCATCTCAGGGGTTAGCCCTTGGGAGATGTGATGCAATTGATTTTGACGTTGCAGTCTTTACAAATTTAACGAGGGATCATTATGATTTTCATGGGTCAGAAGAGGATTACAAGAACAGCAAAGCCAAGTTGTTTGCTAGGATGGTTGATCCAAATCATCATTGCAAAATTGTGAATATTGATGATCCAAATGCTAAATTTTTTGTTTCACAAGGTAAAAAAGGTGTTCCTGTGGTGACATATGCAATGGAAAATAAGAAGGCTGATGTGTACCCCTTAACATTTGAGCTTTCGTTAAGTAAAACGGACATTTTAATCATAACACCAAAGGGGGTCTTGGAAATTTCAACAAGGTTGATTGGGCGGCACAATATATACAACATTCTTGCTGCTGTGGCTGTTGGAGTAGGGGTGGATGCGAAGTTAGAGGACATTAAGAAAGGAATTGAAGGAGTTGATGGCATTTCTGGTAGGTTTGAGCTAATACATGAGAATCAACCTTTTGGAGTGATCGTAGACTATGCTCATTCTCCTGACGCTTTGTCAAGAATCTTGGATACTGTAAGAGAACTAGGTGCTAGGAGAATTATAACTGGTATGCTGTTTCTTGCCTTTTTCCTCTTTCATTTTGATGGTTGACGTTTTTTTTTTAATATTTTCTCAAGTTCCATATATCAGATCACTAGTTCATTTAATGTCAATACTATTTGATAAAAATGTAAGATCAATAAAATTGCTGATACCTATTAACTTGAGCGTCTACAATAGTAGTCACTTTCTTAGCTGCCAAAATTTATGAGAAAGGCTAGTTCACCACTTAATGGTAAAGGAAGTAGACAAGGAAAATCAAAAGAAGTAAATTTAAAAGGTTTGCCAACCACAGGTGCCATATTTCAAATAGCCACATATTTAAAACCCAAGGAATTCCATTTCAGTGAACATCTCTTCAAATAATCTTTCTTTTAATGAAACCTATTTTGTGTTATAGATTCACATGCAGTTTAAAGCTATATATTTTCTTACATTCACTTACTGTCACATAGTGGGATAAAAGGCTTGATGTTGTTTTTGTCGTATTCACTTACTGCCACAAAATTCTGCTGCCAGAGCAATGTTCCTTGACATTAACATGAATTAGTTTTGTAAAGCACGCCTTATTAGTAGTCATGGAGATTGATGTCATTAATGTCAACAATCATAGTCTTTTTTTTTTGTTTGAATTCGTGTTTGTATGGTAGAAAGAGCTACTAGAAAATAGAGAAAGAAAGTTGCAATATTCCATGCTTTATTTGGCCAAAACATGGCCCTATTTATTGGGTTTATAGTGGATAAAATATGTAGCAATAAACCAAGAAAAGAAACACCATGGCAGCTATGACAGTTAAAAAATTACTAACAATGGAAGATAGAATCTCTAGGGAGCAATATTTTATATGCCTGATAAATCTGCTCAAATTGCCGGACATAGCGGACTATCCAGGGGCGGAGAAGCAACCATGTCAGCGATCGAAGGGAGTCTCCACTACTGCAACTGCATACTTGCCAACTTTGGCAATTTGTTGTGTGCAAAAATCTCAAGATTTAAGCCCCATGGCGACCCACTAATACCCTGCCTTCAATTGCAACTAGTTCATGGAAGGAGGGGAATTATTTATTTTTTATTTAGGAGAACTGTTGTAAATTATTTGATACTCCACCTCAAGCTTGTTTGTAGACTTATAATACCTGGTTTTTGCAGTCTTTGGATGTGCTGGTGAAAGCGATAGAGGAAAGAGATCAATGATGGCAAAAATTGCTACAGATAGAAGTGAAGTGGTTGTTTTGACATCTGACAATCCAAAGACTGAAAATCCAGGCAAGTCATTTTCTCCAAAACTTACTTCTTCCTATGATTTTTCAAGTTACTCCATTAACTTGTTTGCTTAATTACAAGATGAAAATTCAAGATTCCAGGTTAATACTGACCTTGCAATATATCCTTTTTACATTTTGAAGCCAACATCTATGATGACATGCTTTCTGTCTTTGGATGGACTGTGCAAGACTATGTACGTCACAGTAGGAATGAATGTTGTTTGTGTCTTCCAAATGGTCATAAGCTTTTTGTGCATGACTTGAGAAGAGTAGCTGTGCGTGCAGCAATAGCCATGGCAGAAGAAGGTGACGCTGTGGTAAATTCTTTTGCTTCAATTGTTTTGAATTTTTATTTGGAACCTACTTTTGTTAACGGATTTGGCGGAATTCAGAATAAAGTACTTTAAAAGAGCGGGGAAAACATATTTCTCACTTCAGGTAAAATTATCACTGAGCTCAACATCTGTAGTTATTGGAAACACAAATTGTTGTCTTATTTTATTTGAGTGGGCTTGCAGTAAGTTGTTTTGTTTAATTTAGTCAGTTGTATTTAGTTATATCAAGCATCATTGCAAAGCATTGATTGGGGAATTTTTCTATCCTCAATGGATTAAAAATTTTGTGATCGAAGACGATATGAAAAGTAATACATTATCTTGAAAGATAAAAATATTATTGAGAAAAATGATCAAAATGGCCATTGACTCTTTATGAAAGTCCAAAATAGTTCCCAGTTATATTAAAAGGCTAAAATTGTATTCAATTATATTAAAGAGGAACTAAAGTAGTCCTATCATAATATTATTTTGAATTTTTTTTAAAGACTTGAGTGACCAAAATAGTCCTTTAATATAGTTGAGGACTACTTTGATTCTTCATAAAGAGTCGAGGGATGATTTTGATCATTTTTCTCAAATATTATTTCACTACATACTCAATAACAAAAAAGTTCATTTTATTTTTATATGTTAGGATTTTCTCTTGTATAATATATTTGATTGAATATGTTTCATTTTATTATGGGATACAATTATCTCATGATGGCAATCTCCTATAGTTAATTATATCCCAAGGGTGTTCGACTCTTGAGAAAACTTTTGATTAAAATAGGAATTTACATTTTTTTTAATCAAAATATTGAATAACTTGATTTTAACTAATTTTATTTCAATGATTTGGTCTATGAAATTTTAAAAATAATGGGATCAACTTAGAATTAATTTTGAATAGAAGCCAAACGAGGAAAGATTGAAGTACTTGATTTTTAGAAACTCAAAGGTATTCAAAACTATTCTTTGTTAGGCTTTATAATTTTTATGATTGAGTTTATGCTCAAGTCGATTAATCTCATTTATGAAATTAGGGCTCATATTCCAACAACATATGATTAAGGAAATGCCCAAAATTTGAGGACGTATGACATAACTGAAAAGAATATTGGCATCGAACCCTAGATTTAAAGATAAGAACACTGATAGATTATAACTTGAATTTAAATCCATTGAATGCATGAGACTTACAAACTAAAATCTCATCTAAAGTTAAGTTAGTTGAATCTCTGGACTTACAATCCTGTCTGAAAAGGACAATAAGCTAAACTCACCTAAGTGCTTTTAAAACTATGTAGGCTTAATCTCAATGCATAAACAATATATGCTAACTTGTTTTGATTTTATTTAAAAAAACTTACAACTTAGTTACTTAAATTAAGATGCCTGAACATGAGTATATGTATATGCTGACTCATAATGCAATATTTTTTGTTATATAGCCTTTAATATGAGAGCTTTTGTTTCTATATGCAGCACAAAAGATTATCTATATAATGTTCATCAACAAATACATGAGTTTGATGTTGATTAATAAGCACACTCTTATGGATATGTAAACAATTAAATATTACATGAGGAGTCTTTGCATTTTATTTAATTTTGAAAAAGTCATTTAATTTCTAAATAAGTTATACAAGTTTATTTGAAAATATTATCTTATGATTGAAAAAGAAAATTCTAGTCTTTAGATGCCTAAGGGGTTGTGCATTTAATGTGTGCTGGCTTGTATGATTTTTACACTATTATTTGATTTGTTATTTCGAAAAGAAAGAGACATAATTTTAGTCCATGAGATATTTAACTTCAAGTTATTTGTGACTGAAAGTTTTTATTTTAATTTTAGAAGATGTTTTATATTTTAAAGGTATGAAGAATCTATGGAATGACCACTATTTACTTTGAGACGAACTTGTCATTTATGGTGTCAATGATATGGGCATTCCATCTTCTAGGGTGGAATGACACATCATTGCATCAAAAGCAATTTAAGTATTTTTTATGAATTTTAGTGATTCTCTTAATATTTGTTCAAGAGGAAGAGAAATTTACTTGATTTGGGTCATGCAAATTTGCTTGTGGGTTTCACGTGGGATCTGATGGAATTCAACTAATTAGGTCAAGCGAATTTCAGAATAGAGTCTCTTAAAACAGACTTGAATGTTTGAGTTTTAATTTTAAAATGAAGTATGTGATCATTTGTTTTGGCTAATTAATGAAAATCTAAAGTTTGTGTTTATACACTCACTTGATTGGGTCAAGTGAACCAAAAGGAAAGAATCCTGATTTATGTCAAATACAAGAAAATAAGGCTTATAGGTCAAGAGCTAAAGGGTTATTTGCTTGATTGGATCACACAAATGAATGTGATGATATAAACCTATAACTTTGGGGCTAAGTGATAGGAAAGACATGTTATTTTGTGTCACATAACAGAGCTAAGTTATTGATTTGAATTATGTTCAAATAAATGCGGTAAAATGAACATTTTAGAGTTCTATTTGAGGGTTGAAACCAAAAACAGTATTCAATAACTTTGGAGTTTTAAGGGTGAGTTTTATTTTAATTAGGTAAGACAAATGACAAATATTAGGCTTAAAATCATATGCAGTAGATTGAACTCATTTATTTACAAATAAAAGAGAATTCTAGATATTGGCCATAGAGTAAGTTTAACACTAATTCATATTCTCTTAGAAGCTATTCAGGAGCCTATAAACCTAGGTTTTTCATTCACAAATATGTGACCTATAGACCTAGGTTTCCTAAGATTTTAAGGGTTTTAGCTCATCAGAGCCATTGTCCAATGGTTCACCGTAGGTAGTGTCCTCATCTAGTAGAGATGAAAACAGCTGAAGAGGAAGATATTGCTTACAAGCACTCAAAACTATTTTGAATGTTGTCACAACCAACTTGCCGAAGTTAATGTTTTAAGCTTGATAACAATTGCTGAGCTTGGAAAACTTTTTCGATGCAAACACTCTCTCCTCTTGAAAATGAAGCTTCCTCTCTTCACTTCTCTCCATTAAATATGAATATCTAGCTGAATGGAAAGGAAGAAAAAAAAGCTATTTGTCTCTCCTTTCTCTACCTCTATAAAACCCAACAAGATCTCCTTGCTTTTCACCCAGTAAAAAACAGCCAAAGGACCTTTTTACTTTCTCTCAGCCAAGAACCCATTAAATGCCTAACTTTAATTTTTTCTTCCAGCCTGCGAGCATGCCAAGCTAACATAAAGGTGTAACCCCCAATTTTCATCGCACCCTCATGCGGTTAGTAGTCAAAAAATTTGATCAAGTTGCCCTACCCTTGAGAGCTCGCGACGATTGAGGAAAGTAGCAAGTCATGCGAGAAGTTGTGAGAAAAGATGATGGGACACCGCTTCTCCTTGCGTCTGTAATCATTAATCTTTAAACACCCGATTTAGAGAGGCAAGTGGAAGTTGCAACAAAAGAATTAGTAATGGTTGAATTGAATAAACCAATTAGGTTTAATAGGGTTCGCCTAGGTTCAATTTAGTCAATTCAAGGCTAAGTCAAATGAATCGAACTAGCTAATTTGATTCGATTGAGCCGAATTAATTAATCAACAAAAATTGACTTAATTAAGTTCAATTTCAGGTAAACTAAATGAATTTAAGATAAAATTGAATAAATGAATTTGATTAAATTAAATCAATCAATTTAATTTTGTCGAAGCAAGTTGGGTTTATTTGACAAATGAGTTTAGGTTACATCAATTTGTTCAATTTAATTAAAAACAATTGATTTGATTAAAATTTTGAATCAACAAGCATCGAACTTTTGGCTTGAATTTGTTGTTCATAATGGTAAGTTTCATCCTTCGTACCATATCGTGAGATTGTATTAATTCAAATCTTCCACAATTTGTACTCACAAATTTGTTGACAAAATCTTGATATCTTAATGCTTTTATGATCTAATTTCTTGTACTCGGTCTTCTTTGGTGAAGCCCTATTATGTGTTCTATTTGACCTTGGTTTCTTTTACTTTATATTTGCATCACTTAGAGTAAATATTTTTTATTGTAGATAGCTTTGTGTCAATCAAGTTTCTGTGTCAAGTTGTGTGTATGTTTTTTATTTAGATTGTTTTTACATCACTAAAAGAAAATTCATTAAAATTGAACTCCATCTTTTCACATTCCATCAAGGAACGCTACATGTTGACATTTCATATATTAAAAACTTGTTTATTTTCATCCTTCTGTTTTTTGGCTAATATGTCTAATTTTCATCTTATGCGGGCATGCTTGTTTCTTTTGTTTTTTTCTTATTTGATCATGAAAAAAACAACACAACTCTTTTATCTACACAATTGGATGGCTATGCATCTATACAGTAGCCTATAGTACTTATCTATGGCCTCTTTATCTTCTTTTAACTTTTATCCAACTTTCTGGTCCATGGGTTGTTGAATTTATCAGAAGAGCTATCTAGGAGCATGAGACTATTTGGGGATTTGATTCCTTGAAGAAACAAGCAGCTAAGAACTGAATCTTGACCATGGAGCTTTGCTTATTGTCAAGAAGGTTTAGAAAGAGTTTGCATCTATTTATAATGTTAAGCCGTATTTCAGTGTGTTGATGTTCCATATGGCTGCCTTGGATCATTTGGAGAAAGTGATGGATATTATCCATGAGAAAAAAAAGGAAACTTTTTGTTTCTCATCCTCTTACCTATATTTTGGAAGTTCATTATTAGGTTGCTTTTCTCCAATTTTGATATTACCTCTTTACCTTTTTTTGTAAGGAATGTTCGCCCTACTTGATAGATCACCCTTTTTCTCTAATTTTGATATTTCTTCTTCTTTGTAAGGAATGTTCGCCCTACTTCATAGATAGCCCTTTTTCTCCCACTGTAATCAAACTATTCCCCAATATTCTCTTATAAATGTTCTCCTTACTATCAATGACAGGTTGTTGCAGGCAGAGGCCATGAAACCTTTCAACTAGAAGGAAACAAAAAGGTACACATTGATGATAGGGAAGAGTGCAGAGCAGCTTTGCGTGATCTTGACAAACTACGTCAAGTAGGTCTTGGAAAATGCATTCCAAGAATGGTAAATTAAACCTAATCTATTTATTGCTTTAGTATTGTTCTTGAACTTGATTTCAATACTTTGATTTGATGGATTGCCTTGCACTCTCTCATTTAGTTTTGCTTATCCTTTACTTTTTTTTTTGCCTTCAAATTCTCTTGGATAATGTCAATCAACCTTAGATTCTGTAGTAATCATTTTTAAAGCTACCCTGACAATTGGTTAGTTTATTATAGGTTCTATTTTTTGATGAGACAAAGGCAGGCTAAAATTTGTTTTGGAGCTTTTTACTTGTTAGGTGAATTTGCTATGACTAGAGACATTGAAAATTCTCGTGCCAAGGCTTTGAGCCCAAACGATTTAAAAGAAGCTAAATTTAAACTTTGTTAACTAGATTTTTGCAAAGCACCCTCCTAATTCAATTTGGCAACATTATGAAATTTAGCTCGTTTATTTTTTAATTAAGAATGAGCCCTTATATCTTTCATAAACTCCTCACATTGAAGGGAAATAGTAAAGCAATATTTTAGAGTAATAGTGGATAACAAATTATCATTGCGATCATCATCGTCATCATCATAAGCCTTATTTAAACTATTTGAACTCGGGTTATGAATCATCTTTTTTTTTTTTGTTGGTACTGCAAGAGATGTTAATATTGGCTTTGAAAATTCGGCCCTGGCCTCTCCCGCTGCTGCTTTTCTTTCGAGGGAGTTTTAATGAAATTAAGTTCCAGGATAAATTTTGGAAGGCATATGAATTTGTAGATAAGACACTACCCAAAGATTTCGCTCTCATTTTGCGAGGACTTTATAATCTGAGTTCTGATTTCCTATAGGCGCAAGCCCCTAAAGTTAATTACCCCTCCCGATAATGAGAGAGAACTTTCGATTAAGGCTAGTCGTCAATCAGATACGTAGAGATATGTGTTATTTGGCATATAGTAGCAGCATGGACATTTGGAATGTGAGATTGAATATTTAAAATAGAAAATTCACCATTATATAATTAAAGCGGATGGAGGGGGAATGGATGGTGGACTCGATCAAGATCCCATGGTTCCATCGTCCTAGGCCATTGTGGTCCCTGGTCTACTTAGTCAGAGGAGGTGGTCGACCAAATCTGACAAAAGGATCCTTGTCAGTAGCCATGGGTTGCGTCGTCCAAAGATACCTTGTAGACCTGGGGTGAATATTTGTCTAAGGGGATAAATTTGGATCTGCATTAGCTAACATAGGGCTTTGTGCCCTATCGATCATATCCTATTGATTCAAAGATTTAATGCCACTAAGGAATGTATTGATTTTGGCCATAACCGTAATTTAGTGGTGTCATTTGGTGGCAAAACTATTCGGTTCAGAGGGCTCCGGGTCATAACCGTTTATCTTACGGTACCATTTTGTGACAAAACCGCTAGTTAGGGAACACATATAATGTTCTTATTGACAAAAGATTATTTAAGAATGGATCATAGTGATATTTTCGACTTATACATTAGCTCTATATGAGTTTAAGTAAACTTTAATTTGTCAACCCCGACAAACTCATGCGGAGGATGGATGGATTTTGTGCTTCAAGATATTGATGATTAATTTCAGTTTTATATATTTGAATTTGATATTTTTTTTGGAGTTTTGGATTTTCTCGGGTATTTGAGTGGAATTTGAAATATTTAAAATTAACCCCTCCGGTTAAAATATGCATTCAACACAGCCATCATCGGGGTGTTTGGAGTCATTTCCATTTGTGAATTAAACCTTATCGACTCTGCCAATTTGTCGACAGATGATTGGGTTTGTTGCTGGCTTTGTGGTTTTATTAATGAATTTCTTTGTTCATAGGCCTTGAAAGCTTTATATGAACGTATAAAACAGATAATAGAAAACAAAAGAGAGGTGGCTTTGCTTAGGCCAAATCACATGCTAAAAGCTAAGATCACTAAAGCAATTAGAATTTCAACCTATGCAATTTAAGTAGATTTCCAATAGCATCCCTAGGTTAACAATGAGATTAGAAAGCATAGAAAATCAAAACTCTAGCCATACATTTACTAAGCTTTGGAAGATAGCTTGGCACGACTCCTTGTGATCACAACCTACAAGAGAAGTAAATTAGGAGAGAAATTGACTAGGAGGAAAAGTTCAGCCTCGTCGTGGGATGGAGGTGATTTGCCACTGAATGTTGGCAAACTGCTCTTTGATTGCTTCGGACAAGGTTAAGATGATACGATCCAAGTACTCCTCGACGGAATTGTCTCTTTCCGGGTTGACGTCGAAGAAAGTCGACCGGAGGATGTCGACGAATCCTTGCCGTTGTAGAAGAAGCCGGAGTCAAGATCTGGATTGGTCGTACATCAATTCCGTAGGGTTGAAATGTTGGAGATGACGCCCTTTACTTCCCTTAAAGATTCCTCTTGACAAAAAGAAGTTTCTCTCAAGGATTCAAGTGGAGAAGAGGGAGAGAGGTGGCCGGCCAAAGATGGGAGCTTGGGGAAGAAATAGGTTCAGATTTTGGAGAGGAAGGATGGAGAAAAATTTGGGAATTTGTTTCCCTAATTAATTCTTAAGTTTGGAAAGAATTAAAAGGGGCAAGGGGTGAGAGGGAGGGGAGGGAGGGGCGGGTAAGAGAGAGGGAGGGGTTTTGAAATCTTCCCAAAGAGAGAAGTCTACAATTTGGAAAGAAATCAAGTGGGTTTTAAAAGGAGGGGGGGGGGGGCATAGAGAGAGAGAGAGGGGGCCGCCAATTTCAATAGGGAAGAGGGAATTAGGAAAAGGCAATTAAGGATTGCTTGTTTAGGACTCGGAGATTTGGAAAGGTTTAATTAAATCTAATTGAATTTAAATTCAAATAGGATTAAATTTTAGAAACTTTCCAAAAATGAAATTTCGTAATTTAGGAAACAATTCAAATTCAAATTAGATTTTATACCTTCAATAGAATGAATTTGTTCATGAAAAAGAGACATTTCATATTTGTCCATGTTTGCTAGATTGTTTGTTTAAAATGTTCATGAATAAATATAAAATGAATCATAGATCACTTGTTTGTGAACGAGCTCATTTGGTAGCTCGAAAAAACTAGTTATATAAACATCTAGAAGTAGAGCTCCTTTATAGCTCATTAAGACTTGTTTGTTTAAAGCTCGATAAGCACTAAACGAACCAAACATTATCCAAATATGAACACTCATTAATTTAAATGAATCAAATATGAATGCAAACAATAAAGCTCGAACCAAACATGAACCAAACTTGAACAAGCTGATAATAAATGAACTCAAACATGAACACTCATGTACTCGGCTCAGCTCGGCTTGTTTGCAGCCCTACTGATTCAGTTCGATTCTTTTTTTTTTTAATTTTTGAAAACTCAAATCTAATCTAGATCGAACCAATCTATGTATCCCAAATTACAAATTGGAATCAAACCAAAACTTTAATTGAATACAACCAAATTGATAGTTTTTTTTTTTGGCTAAGTGGTTTTTTTGCCTACACTTTCTTTTTTTATGTATTTGCGTGGGTTGAACGAATGAAATTTGAAAATCATGTTCAAGTTACTTGGCTGTTTTCTATAACAATTGATGAAAACTTATGCTGCTTTAGTATAAAATTTTGGTGTTATTCAAACATATATGATATATTGCTCGATAAAATGTTTACTTAAAAGAATTGTGCTCTATATTTTGATACATGTTGAAAAATGATCCTATACAGAAAATATGATGTTAATTTAATCATCTGAAGGAATCATGAAAAAGGGTATGTTGAAATCGACAATATTACTAGTAAGATACCCATGATACATAGACACAGACACAGTACGTACACGAGTTGGACGAAATATTATAATTTTTATATTTTAAATATAAAAATTGAATAAACATGATATTAAGGCTAATTGAGAATTAAAATGTAATTGAACTATGATTTGTGCTTAAAATGCTTAATATTATGATGTCAAGAGTTGGGCATTAATGTCCTGATAGGCATCAAAAGGGGAGATGATAATGCTCTTGATAGTCGGGCATCATTGTTGTGTAATAGGTATCGGGCATTGATGTCAAGACAGTGTTTGTCATCAATCTTGAAATGTTGTTGGTCGTCGATGTTAAGATGACATTGGAAAAATATGAGATGTCGAGATGACACGGGTGTCTGATTGCGGGTGTAGTAATTGCCAACGTCGAGCGTTAATGTCAACACAACGTCAGACTTTGATATTGAGATGATATCGAGTATTATTGCGAAAGCCTACCCACAACCTACTAAAGAGAAATTAAAATGAGAATATTCAAGGAATGGGGTATGAGTATGAGCGATTGATTTGGGGCTCGAGATGAATTAAGAAATTTAATTTTTATTTTTTTACTAAAAAATAATTGAGATACGATAAATTGTATTTTAAAAATTTTTGTAAACACGCATGTCGGAGATGTGCATCCGATTTATTTTTAATATTTTTTAATTGGACATGTCGTCGGTGTGTCCGACACGTGTCAGAAGAGTATCGGACGCGTGTCATATTCGATATGTGTCGAATGCTTCATACCTCTTTAAGAAGAAGTGTCGGTGCATCATAGTTGGATACTTAACTTGATCGGGAATTTTAATATAAAGGCTTACAATGAAGCGTTTGATGTTCATCGGTTTAGGATATTGTCAATTCTTTTTACTTGTATTGCTAGGATGAGGGTGTAATTGTGCTATCATTGTATTATATTGCATTTAGTGCCTATTTATGTCTTAAACATAGGCGATGGTCTGTGGATGAATGTAGTTTTTGCATAATAAGGCTCATTATTTTGGGAATTTAAAAAACTGCCCAAAATCTTATATTTTAAATGTTCTGAAATCTGCGATCAAACTTCTTTGGGATACTTGTGTTTCGACCTTTTATTGTGATGTTAAACCTTATAAAAATAAATAGGTCAAGGCATAAAAGAGGGGTTATATTTGCAAATGAAATAGAAGAATTATTAAGGATTATAATATAAATTTAAATTTTGAAACGATGCAATTTCATACCTGGAAGTGCATGTGGATTTGCCCTGACTACTGATTGAGCATGGGTTTGGATGTCATAATTGACTATGATGGAGTTTGGGTTTGGATGTCAAGATGCCCTAACCGGCTAACCCTAGGAAAACAAACTATTTAATGCATAAAATCCAAAAGAAAATATCTAAACAGTCCGTACATTCAAATTTCCCTCCTAACTCCCCAAAAAATCCTTCCTAAACTGCTCCCTTGGACCCAGGTGTGTGTTCGGCGCATACGAGAGACGCGGAACTTCCGCCTCTATTTCGCCTGGGCTGGTCCACACGGGACCTGTCTAACACCAAGCTCCTTTTGGTTTTGGACCATCCAGAATAAGAACTTGCACGAGACGGAGAAGTTAAAAAGCAATGTTTTCTTGAGGTCTCGTATCTCAACGATCTGCCATTTTTTCATGCCAGACTGCTTTTTTACCCTCTTTTTTAATCTAATTTTCTACTATAGTTTCTACTTTATTTCATTATATTTTTTCTATTTCACAATTTATCTACAATTTCCTCACTTCATACAAGAAATGATATATAAATTTGGAATAAAATCTTTCATCTATGTATGCATTTACTTACAAACCTTATATGATTACTTGTTCTTTCTAAACCAATGGCTTTTGGGTTTCTATCAGCTGTATGAAATCATTAAGGTTTCGTTTGGGATGACTTTTTTATTGCTTCTTAAAGCATCTTTCTAGTATAATTTTTTTAATAAATTACTAAAAATCTTCTTTTATAAGCAATAAAAAAGCCACCCCAAACGAAGCCTAAATAATTTCTACCTGATTCAATTTTCTGCTGATTATTCACATCCAAAACTCTTTTTACTATTTTTCAAATGTTGACAGGAATCCATGGTTTCATTCTCCAGTAATGCTGATGGCTTGGCACTTACCAAGTGAACAAAACACTCACAACATCCTCAGTGAGTCAGTGACTGCTTATGATAGTGGTAAGAGAAGACTTTCTTGAAGCCTATATATATAAAATTTTAAAAACAAATTTGTTTTGCTAGAACTGAAGGGGAAAATAGCCTCTATTTCTCATAATGCACATTTTGGTCAAATATTGCAATGTTTTATTTTCTTGGAGAAATATTTATAAATGTTTATTTCCGATGAAATTACCACTCTTGTATTCATGGACTAGTTATAAAAGTCTATCGCAAACTTTGCTTCTTCCGACACATAGTATGTCTCATCATTCCGTCATTGCCTTCTCCATTGAGCTCCAACTATTGATGGTGGCGTTTGCGAGAACAAACTCGGGGTCTTCACCATTCGAACAAGTTCAATTTCGATCCATAGTTCAAACCAGGTTCAAATTCGAACATGTTCGAATCAATTTCAAACGATTTAAAGTCCAACGAGCAGTCACTGAATACAAGAGGTTACTATTCATTGAGAGTAGCTTCATCCGAAATAAATCTTCAAACATTTTCTTCAAGCAAATAAATAATATAAATATTTGATTAATTACATATATTACGAGTCATGTAAAAGCAATGAAATTTGGCTTTGGCAATGTTACAGTGAAGTTTGTCAGAATGTTAGAAGTCATCAGAGTTATCTATGGACATAAAGATGTTAACGGTCATCAGAATTATATTAATAAAATTATGAATTTGATAATGAAGATTGTGACATTGACTGTCAGCAATAGATCTAAATTCAGAAGGAAGGTCTAATCTTTGAATTCTCACAAAGAAAAGGAAAAGAAAAAGGACTATCAGCTTCTTTAATGTTATGTGCTGAGCAATCACATGTAAAAAAGTATCAAATTTTTAGGTTGCAAAACAGAAATGAGGTTAAACCCTAATATCCATATGCAAGGCTGAATGACTTTGCAGATTTCTATCTTATGTTAAGCTAGCAGTTTGTAAGAAAGAAAGCATAACACTTTCATCATGGTGAGACTAAGGTTTCGTGCTGCTTATTAAAGCAGCTTTTTACTAAAAAAACTGTTTTAGGAAGCGACAAAAAAGTTGTTCCAAACAAAACTTAAGTAGGCCAAGGTGGAGAGTTAGTGACCAACAAGGCAAGATGGCGCCGAGAAAAGGGAGTTGTCGAATGAAGTAAAAAAATGTGAGATGGCTCATGGTTGGTAGGATGACTTTATAAGAGAGGATGCCAACAATATATTCAAAATGGGATAGTTACTCAATAGAAGTTTTTGAGAATGGAAACTTCACAAGTATCAATATTAAGAATGGGTCTAGAAGGAATGCGCTCTTGGGATAAGGTACTTAGAAGGGATAAGTTCTTAGGAGAAGTGTCGAGAAATGCGATTTATTGATATTAGGAATTGGCAAGGCGCCAAGAGAGGATGAGTTCTTGTGTGGGTAATAGGATGAGATTGAGGGAAATTATTACGTCCGGACAAAAAATCGGAAATCCGGACGTATACTGAGCAATACTGAGTGCTCGATACTGAGCTCTAGGTGACATGGCGCATGGTTATTGGTCTCTGGACTCGTTCGGTGTCCGGACGTAATAATTACTCGACATTGATAGGGAGGATGCTGCATGAGAAGGTGCCAATGAGAGTCCTAGGTTGGAAAAATTAGTTTGTGCATGCCGAACATCGTTTGGAGACCAACTAGAATGCGCCACGTCACCCCTTCGTTCGGTACCGCGGCTTAGTACCGTTCGGTATTGCTGACGTAGATGCACCTAATTCGTCTCCGAATGCACATCTGTGTCCGATGTTTGCACAAAGAATAATTTATCCCTAGGTTGGGAGTTCCAAGAACCATAAACTTGGGCAAACTTGGTCCTTATTTGCTTAGGGAAAGTTTTGGGCCAAGAGTGAATGATCTAAGAGGTCTATGAGGTTCCTAACGAGGGCAATGTTTTCCTAAGGGAATTCAAATTCATCTTATCTTTAACTAAACAGATAAGATCCACTTGTAATTATCGTCTTGTGTAAGGAAATTCTTGAAAAATGTACCATTTTTTTTTTCATTAAAAATGTACCTTTTTTAATTTAAAAAAAAAAATAAAAAATATTACATTTGACATGAAATTTCCTTACACAAGACAATAATTAACTTAACAATTAAAGAAAAATCAATTATTAAATTCTATGTTTTGCAATAATTAAATGCAAAAGTATTATGGGCACAACAGAAGAACCCTCATAGCTAATTAATTATTCATGTGACATTACAAGATGCCAAAAATAATTAGCTGATTCATTCAAACTATTTTGCCACTTTTCTAATTTTACAATTATTTCTTCAACTTTTTTACTAATAATTTATTATTATTATTATTATTATTATTATTATTGCATTGTGTGAGAATTTCTTTATTTGTTTACAATTAGAGTTTTTTTTGTAATTTTTATTTTAAAGTGGAAAATTAAATTACAATGAAATCGGTATGGTACAAATATGAAAATATTATTTTTTATTATATTGTATGAAATTAATCATCATATTCTCATATAAATATGGATTATTTTGTATATTAGTTAATATACTCTCTTAAAAAAGTGCATGTAAAAAATGCATTTTAAAATATATAAATTAAAATTATTTTAAAAAATATAAATACATGTAAATTATTATATAAAAAATTTTCAAAATATACTCTATGATAAAGTTGCATGGGAATGACTGATACAATATCATGATTATAGCTTATAGTAGCATATAGAATATTGACTTTTGGCTAGGCTTTGGGTTCATCATAGAAATATAATTAAACTTATTAAACATATTAAACACTATTTAAGAAGATATAATCATACAATAATATAGATTATAAACATAAAAATTAAAAAAAAAATTATTTTATAAAATAAAAATAAACATTAGGAAAAATTATTGATAAATAGAACAAAATAAAACATACAAGATTAATATTAAGTAGCTAAATTTCCTTGATGGTAATTAGTTATTTGTTTTTCATCCTATACACTTCCTATGATACTTGTAATAGTTCAAACTTTTAATTTTCAAGGTATTGTTCGCTTTAGGTTAATGGTCTCACGTTTTTGTCCCGTCGTTGTAATTTCTCAGTGTTACCAATCGTAGGATTGCTCCCGCATACGTATACTTAAACTCAGAGTTTTTTAATGAAATTCCAGCTATTATACTAAAAGAACTTCGATTTTTAAAGATTTAATTTCTTTTTAGTTAAAGGGTTTCATAATACCTATACGGCTTTACTTATTACTAGTATAAGGGTACAATTTACTTTTTCCCAAAATATTTTTTTAAAGTGTATGGTAAATCTTAAAAATAAATTTTAATTAAATTAAAAATAATAAAAAATTTAATTTCAGTTATTTATATAATATATTTTAAAATTAAAATTTAATATTCAAGATGTATATGTGTTAAACACATATATTAATTTTTTTATTTGAATACATAAATAGTATTTTTAAGTAATTTTAACTCTATATTAAATAAATAAACTTATTTTTCATTATTATAAAATATGATGTTTAGAAATTTCCAAAAACATTATTGCATCTCCTCTCCGACGATCCTCTGCTCAAAATACCATAAATACCGTTGCCACCTTCACCAATCCACTGCACAACTCCCATTCCTCTCTCTCTGAACAGTTCATGGCGATCCCAGTTGTCTTCCTCTCTTCCCTCTCCTTACCGGGCAACTCAACACCTCTCTTTCCATGCCCCAAACCTTCCTTTTCCATCCGCCGCCTCGTTCCTCCTACCTCCGCCACCTCCGATTCCGTTGGGCAGAACAAGCCCGCTGCTAGCTTCTCCTCATCTCTCCTCAGCCCTTTCTCTCCTTCCATTCCCAACCTGCCTAATAAGAATAAAAAGACCATCCAAGAAAACCCCTATGGAATGCAGGACCTCACTCTCTTCCCCAACGAAGAAATCCTCGAAATGCCTTCCATCCACGAACCCTTTTTGCCCATTACGCTCGGCGAGCTCCTGAAGAAGAGCAAAATCACTCCTTTATCCATTTACGGTGATATGAACACCCGCATAACCGGTATCCAGGACGATTTCAGAAAGGTCGTTCCCGGCGATCTCTTTGTTTGTCGGGTCGGCACCAAAACGGATGGCCACGCTTACTTGTCGGAGGCAATCAGCAAAGGAGCAGTGGCCGTGTTGTCTGAAAGAGAACCCGATAAAGATGAGACCTTTGGGTGCCGAGCTATCGTCACTGTGGAGAACACTCATTCGGCAATCCCTAATCTCGCAGCTTCTTTCTACGGCCGTCCTTCGGAAAAGCTTTCTGTAATTGCAGTCACAGGAACAAACGGTAAGACGACCACAACCCATTTGATAAAATCCATATACGAGGCCATGGGGACCAAAACTGGAATGCTTGGTACAATTGCTTACTATATTCACGGAAATCAACAGCTTGAAGCTCCCAATACGACCCCTGATGCTTTACTAATGCAAAAGCTGATGGCAGAGATGGTGGCAAATGGGGCTAAAGCTGTTGTCATGGAAGCTTCTTCTCATGGATTAGTTTTAGGGAGGTGCAATGAGATTGATTTTAATGTTGCAGTGTTTACCAACTTTACCAGAGATCACCTAGACTTCCATGGTACCACAGATGAGTACAGAAAGAGCAAGGGCATGCTGTTTGATAGAATGCTTGATCCTGAAAAGAACAGGAAAGTTGTGAATGTTGATGACCCCAATGCTTATTACTTCTTATCTAAGGGGAATCCAGATGTTCCTCAAGTGACTTTTGGAATGGAGAACAAGGATGCCGATGTCCGGGTTCTGGATTTTGAACTTTCATTGTTTAGGACCAGAATTTTGGTGGGCACACCAAAAGGGACTATGGAGATTTGCTCTAAATTAATTGGAAGGTATAATATATACAATATTCTTGCTGCTGTTTCAGTTGGGATAGCAGTGGATGTGCCAATGGAGGCAATTGTGAGAGGAATAGAACAGATGGATGGGGTTCCTGGGAGGTGTGAGTTGATTGATGAAAATCAAGGTTTTCCGGTGATTGTCGATTATGCGCACACGCCGGATGCTTTATCTCGTCTGTTGGATGCTGTGAGAGAGCTAGGGTCAAAGCGTGTTATCACTGGTATGATGATTTCCTCTCCATTTCCTGAAGATTTACCAAGCTAGATTATTCAATTCCTTAACTTTTAGAAATTAAACTAAAATTCTATCTCTTCTTCAAGTGTATCTAGTTTTTTTTTTTTCAAATGGATTTCATGGAGTGATTTGCAAGTTACAGAAATCAAAGTTATGTATTGATCAGTGTTTTTAAAAGATGAATTACTGCAACTTCTAGTGGTTCTAGAATACTAGTGTTGCTTTAGAATCATGAGTTGTGCAAGTTCCTTGCATGATTTCATTTTGTATTCATTTTGCGTGTGAAAAATGAAATCAATTTAGGAATCTTGAAGGTTTTTGTATGATTTCTAATTACATACGGCCAAATGACCTATAAAACATGTTTTCTAGCCTCAAACAACCAAATGTTAGGTTTTCGACTAGTTAATTATCACTCATGATCTCCCTGAAAAGAATGGTATCCGGATCATCCGGAGGCGAATCCGAACGCGCCATGTCACCCGGATGCACTGGGCCCCGGGTGACGTGGCACGTCTGTATTCGCCTTTGGACGAATCCGGATGCCGCACGTAATAATTTTCCGTATGCTTGATATCTATAAATTGAAGATTCCTATAAGATCTTGATGGATCCTTCAGCCATCACATATAAGGGTTTGTGCCACTTCAGAGCTCCAAAAGGAAAATTCATCTAGTCAGTGTGGTTATGTGCTTCTACTACCAACCAGGATTAGTTTCTTGAAAATTCCAAGAATGTAATTACAATGCTAAATTTCAATGAATCATTACAAAAACAATTAAGTTATAATTTGATATTGTGAAAGGAAAGGAAAAGTAGGCTTGAATTTTTGTTGCCATGGTTTCTCAAGAGCGATAGACAATTACTTCTGGGTTTTTTTTTTTTTTTTTGCAGAATTAACACGACAATGGTGGTTATCATTAGTAATCTAGAATATGGCATACTGTAAATTTTTTTGTTTGCTATTTCCCTTACAGTCTTTGGATGTGGAGGAGAAAGAGATAAGGGAAAGAGGCCATTGATGACGCAAGTTGCAGCTGAAAAGAGTGACCTGGTTATTCTGACATCCGACAATCCCAGGAATGAAGATCCAAGTTAGTATTTCTGAGATTACTGTTTCTTTAAATAAATGCAATCATGTTGAGTTCAGACAATTTTTTCAATTGTTAATTTATGAACTGCTATGCTAGCTTCTCAAAGTTCTTTCTTTGAAATTCCTCAGTGGATATCTTAGATGATATGTTGGATGGCGTTGGCTGGACGATAAACGATTATCTGCAAGTTGGGGAAAGTGATTGCTATCCTCCCCTTCCTAACTATCATAAAATCTTTGTTCATGAAAACAGAAGAGTGGCTCTGCGAGCTGCCATTGCCATGGGAAAGGCTGAAGATATAGTTGTAAGTTCCTGATCCTTGTCAAACTGGTTTTCCAAGCTTACTTGTTTCAAATTCATCGAATTTGGTGCTTACAATTATAAATTTATTTTTTGCCTTGTAAACATAGTGATGGTGAAATGGATGGGGATATTATCAGTAGAATTCAAGTTGGATGCTTGAAGTGGAGGAATGCATTGGGCTTGTTGTGTGATAGAAAAGTCCCCCTCAAACTTATGAGAAAATTCTATAAGATGGTAGTGAGACCTGCAATGCTTTATGGTGCTAAATGTTGGCCATTAAAAGAGAAGCATACTACTAAGTGTTGCAGAAATGAGGATGCTCAGGTGGATGAGTGGCTTTACTCTTAGAGATAGGATACGAAATGAGCATATTCATGAAAAGGTTGGAGTAGCTCCAATGGAAGATAAGATTAGAGACAGTCGGCTTAGATGGTTTGGTCATATAAAATGGCGGCCTTCCGATCACTCAATTAGGTAAGTATAGGTATTAGACGTATGTTAAGAAAGGTAGAGCTAGACCTAAAAAGACTTGGTTAGAGAATATCAGAAATGTTCTTTCCTTATTAGATTTAAACGAAAATTTGACTTTTGACTGAACACAATGGAGAAAAAGGATTCATATAGCCGACCCCACCCACGTAGTGGGACAAAGGCTTGATGTTGTTGTTGTTGTTGCTGCCTTGTAAACACAGAGTCAGCAATATGGTATCCATGTAAAGTTTTGGTCATGCTCTGTTAAACTCAAAAATTTTTTATGGGCTTACATTCCCTGCAAAGCTCTTTGTTATTCCAGTTTCAAACTTCTAATTTGGAGTACACATTTTATAGGTTGTTGCAGGGAAAGGTCATGAAACATATCAGGTTGAAGGTGATAGGAAGGTGTTTTTTGATGATAGAGAAGAGTGCAGAGAAGCTATACGGATTGTTCGAAAATTGCAACAAGAAGGAATTGATTGTAGTGTATTTCCATGGTGGTAAGTATTTAGTTGTTCTTCATCCTGTACACTGCATAGGATACTTTTTACTATTAACGCTATGCGCCTTATGACACCAACGGTTCATTTTGATATGAGAAATAAGAAATGTTTTTAACATGTATAGTACATATACTAACAGATTATTTGAAAAAAAAAAAAAATTTCTGATCTTTTCAGAAGTATGGAAAATGTGCATTTATATTTTTCATAGTTTTCTCTCATATATTTATGAGAAATGCTTCTTTGTGTATTATTTTGATATGTCAAGAAGAATTTTAACTAAAGCAGGCTATATTCTTATAATTTTACTTGAATAATGTTATACTGAATTATATTTTTGAGTGTGGATGGCTCATTGGCTCTTGCAGAAAAGCTCAGAAAGTAACTGATGTCTTCCTTCCATTGAATGGCTACAGGTTACCACAGAGTTACTGAAGGCTTTCTACAAGAGGGGTTGTATCCTTGTGCATGGGAAGATTGCTGACACACTAAATGATAGAAAAAAAAAATTTTAGATCAATGAAGTGCTCTCCTTGATGAATGTTGGATTGAGAAGACCGGCGAAAACCCGGCACGAATAATGTGTTTTGTTTATGTCATTGATTATAACTCTACCTATATTGTGGCTCAGTGAGTACTAAGGAGATGAGTTGAGTGCCTATATTATATGTACATATGCATTATTATTAAATTCGCTCAAATCTTTTAAGACAAAAATAATAAATATAGTCATAATTAATTCAAATTTAGCTGGTTAACTCGATCATTTATCGAGTCAAACTTGAGCTACCTTATAAGTCGGCTTGAACCACACCCCTACTAGAGCTCACTTGGTGCTTTAATTCAGATAAATATTTAAAAATGATAATTTTGAATATTAAACAATATGAACATGTTCGAATCCACAAAATTTGGACCTGATGATCATACAAATCTGGATGTTGGTTGATCAAGCAGAAAACTAACTCATGTTCTATTCCTCCTGCTTAGAAAAAACACAGATTTTAAGAAAGACTCTCCAATTACCATGATAAACAAGAGAGGTAAAGTAATGAGCCTTAGCCACCCAATCAAGTGATTTAGCAAACCCAACAATCCAAACTGAAATAAATTACTGAGATTGATCAATTCACACTCTCCAATACTTTTAATAATAATTGGACAGAATCCAAACCCACAAAACAACAACAAACGAGTAATTCTTCTGTGTGGACGTCGAACGCCGTTTAGAAACCAATCAGAATATATCACATCACTCTTTTACTGTACTGCTAGGTACCATGCTGTATCGAGACGTAGAACTGGGTCCAGCGTTCGCACGAAATAATTTCTCCAAAACAATGATACTTTGCAACAAGCCAAATAATTGGCAAGATTTTGAACCAACATAAAACAATATAAATAGAGAGATTTTCTCCGAAAATTACATCAAAATCATGCCCCAATATAAAATTTTCAAAAATAAAAAAGAATAAGAATTTAACAAATTTGAACAGATCTTTTACAAGGTTGTTAGCTCCAACAAGGGTACATCACACTGCTCAGCTCGCAGCCATGGTTATAAGAAGTTACCAAGAACAACACAAGAATGTAGACATTGAAAACCAATAAAGAAATGGTAATTTGT
Organism: Dendrobium nobile; assembly: GCA_022539455.1. Taxonomy (NCBI): domain Eukaryota; kingdom Viridiplantae; phylum Streptophyta; class Magnoliopsida; order Asparagales; family Orchidaceae; genus Dendrobium; species Dendrobium nobile. Next base: position 80,179,697 of record CM039736.1, read on the forward strand.
AAAAAGAACCTGACAAGCTATTACAAGAGCGACTGATGAAAACACTGATGGTTATTACCAATTTTGAGCTTTTCATATCACATCAAGAAAATTCGAAGAAATGATTTTTGGACGGGAAATATGAAGTCAGCAGCTCCTGAGGCACAGGCACTGGCTTTTTTAGCTCCAGGATCTCGAAATTTATAGCTACAGGTGAAATTTTTGATCCCAGGCTGAAGAAAAATGTATGGCTCTCATTCAACTGAACTGAAAGAATACGTAGCAAAAGCCGTAAATCTCTCTGATCGAGTAGAGTAGTACTTCCTCGCAACATCTTAGTATGGTGGTGTCTACTTCCCTGATCAAAGGAAGAAAATGTGATGTAAAATTAGCCAGAATACAGCAACAGCAAGCAAGCAGGTATGGCGGTGTCTACAGCAGCAGAAAGCAGTCGTAATATTAACGGGATGGTCAGATTTAGGCTTCCGTTTGGGATGACTTTTTTACTGCTGCTAAAAAGCTGTTTTAAGAAGAAATAAGAAAGTTGTCTCAAATGAAACCTTAGTCGATCTTGTAAATCCAAAATTTATAAATTCTGGACGTGTTAATCAATATCATCAAAAATAAGATGCGTCTCAGGAACAATAAAGCTTCATGAAAAGAAGCACTTAGCCACAAATCGATTACTAGGAGAATGCCTCCAGAAAATCAGCAGGGAAAAAGCTGATTGGATAGAATAAAAACACCTTATAATATTCTCAGTGAAATATGAAAAAAGCCATGGAGATGAATATTAAGACATAACAAACAAGGTAGCCCCAAACGGACGATTAAAAAAGTGAAGTTTGCAGGATGCAACAGGAATTAATCAAATATTTATAAGACGAACATCAAAAACTCAGTTTGTAGAATGCATGAAAGGTGCTACATTTTTACTAACTTGATCATTCTAATGAAAGAAAATGTGTACTATAAGAAAATATACAATAAGAGAACATCTTCAATAATAAGAACATATTAAAATAATACATATAATTTTACTATAAATAATTATCACATTATCACACATGCTAATATTCTCCCGCAAACTAAAGGTGGCGTATGTCAGCCTGGGTTTTGAAGAAATAAGATATATATATATATATATATATATATATATATATATATATATATAAGCTACATAATAGGCATTTGAAATGGCTATAAATTTATTCGATGGTTCGTTCTAGTACATGCAAATATATACATGTAGATAAGCACATGAAGCACATGAAGATAAACAACAAAGGAAAACACAATAAGAAGAATATCATAAAAAATAAGAATACGCTAAGATAATAAATATTAAAAATTCATACTATGAATAATATGATAATTTAGATATAGTAAAAGTGTCATAAAAATTCTAGCCTAAATCAACTACCTAACTATGGAAGGAAATCATCATGATTTAGGCGTGATCCAGGCGGGCTTCCCAAAGATCCTGATATGTGTCGTGAGATCTCTTCTAGAGAGAGTAGTTGAGATTTAACACTCCCCCTCAAGCTGGGGAATATAGGTATGTTATTCCCAGCTTGGCAATCATTCCGAGAAAGGCAGAGTTATATAATCCTTTGGTAAGGATATCTGCAAGTTGATCTTTTGTGATACATGGTTGACATATACAAGATCACTGTCTAATTTTTCTTTTATAAAATGTTTGTTCACTTCTATATGCTTAAACCTGTCATGCTGGACTGGATTGTAAGCTATGCTGATTGTTGATTTTTTGTCACAATGCAGTTTCATAAGTTCATCTCATTTGCTCCTTAGATCTTCTAGAATCATCTTGATCCATAATAGCTCACATATTCCCAAGATCATAGCTCTATATTATGCTTCTGCACTGGAACTTTCCACCACATTTTGTTTCTTGCTTCTCCATGTAACCAGATTTCCTCCAAGGAATGTGCAGTACCCAAAATTGGATCTTCTGTCCACTGGTGACCCTGCATAATAAGCATCAGTGTATGCTTCTAAGGTTATTCTATTATCTCTTCTAAAGAGAATCCATTTCCCTAGGTTTCCCTTAAGGTAGTGAAGTATTCTATCTACCGCTTGCATATGTGTTTGTTTTGGATTTTGCATAAACTGACTAACCATATTTACACCAAATGCTATATTTGGTCTGATGTGGGAAGGGTAGATCAATTTTCTCACAAGTCTCTAGTAAGCACCATTGTCTGCATCTAGATCTTCTTTAGCTTCCCCCAATTTGAGATTTGGTTCTACTAGTATTGGTGCTGGCTTACATGCTAGTTTTTCTATCTCCTTCAGAAGATTTTTAATGAATTTTTGTTGTGAGATGAAGATTACTTTGCTGAAGTGAGCTACTTCAATTTCAAGAAAGTATTTTAGCCTACCAAGTTATTTGATATCAAATTGCTTGGTAAGATTTTTCTGAGACTCACTTTCTCCTTTTCATTATTCTTAATCAAGATAATATCATCCACATAGACTAATAGTATTGTGACTTCCCCTGAGTCTGAGTGTTTAAATAATAGTGTATGATCCCCTTGACTCTGTTGATATCAATTAAGAAGCATGAATTTTGATAATCTTCTAAATCAGGCCCTTGGTGATTGTTTGAGCCCATAGAGCCTTTTTAACCTGCACACCTTGTTACCTCTAGATTTTTTCCTTAAATCTTAGTAGTATTTTCATAAATATCTCTTCTTCCAGATCCATATATGGGAATACATTTTTAACATCCAATTATTCAAGAAGCCAATTGTACTTAACTGCTAGTGAGAGTAGGATTCTAATAGTATTCATCTTGGCTACGGGTGTAAAGGTTTCCTGCTAGTTAATGTCATATGTCTGAGCATGCCCTTTTTTCACTAGTCATGCCTTGTATCTTTTCAGTGTACCATCAGCTTTGTACTTTACAGAGAACACCCATTTGCAACTGACTGCTTTTTTGCCTATCGGTAGGTTGATGATCTCCTGTGTATTGTATTTTTCAAGGGCATGTATTTCATCTTTCATGGCATTTTTTCAATTTTTATTAGATAAGGCCTCATAAATATCATTAAGAATATGTAGTTTAACCAAGAAGTTTTTGTGTGAGGATGAAAAGTTATTGAAGGATATAGAGTTGGTTGTAGGGTATAAGAGAGGTGGTGAATTTACCTTAATTTCAGGAGAGAGTTCAAATTCTTGGATCTACTTCGAAGCACAGTTTGAACTTGTACCCCTGGAATATGCATTCCCAAATCTAATGACAACTTTGTCTTCAGTTTTGGATTTCATGTGGATTGTTTTGAGGTGGTGGATGAAGGTCAAAAGGGGCAAGTGTACTTTCTTCATCTTCCTATATTTCAGTCTCTCCCTAAAGATGAGGTTTGGTAAAATAAGAATTTTGTTCATCAAAAGTGACATTAATGGATACAAGGGTTTTCTTTGTAGGGGTTGATAACACTTGTAACCTTTTTGGGTGGCTGAATATCCAATAAAGATACATTTGAGTGCCCTTGGATCTAATTTTCATCTATTCTGGCTATGGATGTAAACATAGGCAGTGTACCCAAAGATTCTGGGTGTAAGGTTATTATGGGTTTGAAACTCGGAGTAAAAAGAGGACAGAATATCCATTGTAATTTTTAGTCCCAAGGTTTTTGAAAGTAGGCGGCTCATGAGGTAAGCGGCAGTTAGGAGGGCTTCCCCCCAATAGGATTTGGGTATAGTGTGGAGTAGGAAGGCACGAGTGGAGGCTAGAAGGTGACCATTCTTCTTTTCCGCAACCCCATTTTATTGTGGGGTGTGAATGCAGGAAGACTAGTGGATGATACCTTCACTTTGAAAATAGGAGTATAAGATTTGGTTGAAATAGTCTTTAGCATTATCAGAATAAAATTCTTTATTTTACCCCGAATTGATTATGGATCATGTTGTGAAAAATGGGAAGATGGTGCTAATGTCATATTTATTTTTGAACAGATAAATCCAAGATACTCGAGTACAGCCATCAATAAAAGATACAACCAGCGAGCCTCATAGATGTTGGGGATTTTTTAGGGTCTCCATATGTCACTATAAATTAAGATAGAAAGGAGTTGCATCTCTCTTTTTTTTTTTTTTTGGAAAAGAGGCTCTTTTATGTTTGGCTAATTCATATGTTTTACAATGAAAATGTTCATTTTCCAATTTATGAAAAAATTTTGGATATATATGTTTCAAGACATCTAAGGATAGATGTCCTAATCTGAAATGATGAAGCCAGATAGTAAATTTCTTGTCAACTAGGGATAACATAGAGTAGCTATTATTAGATTTGTTCAGCTCTTTCAGGCAGTACAGTCCATCTCTCTCCTTAACAAGTCCAATCTTCTTCTCCAATCCCTAATCCTGAAATAAGCAATAGGCAGGGTTAAATAGTGCTTGACAATTATGATCACTGGTAATTTCTTGTATAGATATGAGGTTTGTGGATAATTGAGGTACATGGAGCACATTTTTTAGAGTGAGGGAAGGAGATAAGGGTGTGTCTCATTGGCCTTCTACTATGGCAAGAAAACCATCAGTAGTGATGATTTTCTTGTCACTTGGGCAAGGATTATAGTTGATGAAGTGGGTAGTGGAGTTTGTCATATGATTTGTGGCTCCTGAGTCAATCATTCATAATCCTTTCAAAGGCGCTTAATCCAATGGACATAGGAAACTTACCTGAAAGTGCAAGAGAGGAAGATGCAGGTGGTTTTTCAAGAGATACCAGGAGTTGTCTTAGTTTATCAATATCTTCTTTATTGAGTTCTTTGAAGCTAGTCAGTGTCTTTAGGTTAGGCTGACATATTGTAGTGTTGGCATATGATGTGCCCCTTATCTCATTTCTTTTGTTCCATTTCTTACTTGGGGGCTTTTCGAGTATCTTCCAGCATGTTTTCTTCGTATGTCTTGATTTCTTGCAATAACTACACCAAAGAGAGCCTTTGTCTATAATTTTGCAGAGTCTTTACCTTTTTCTTTCCATGGTGTTTCTCTGGCCATCATTGCTGAGCTTACAATAACCTTTGGCTCCAACATTACACCTCGTCAGCTTTCTTCAGCGCGGATGAAAGAAATGGTTTCATTTAATGATTGTCTCCTCTTTGTTAAGGATCTAGACTCCTGATCAAATTCTACACTCAGTCCTATAAGAAAATCACAAAATCTATCTCTTTCAATAAAATTCTTCAGGATAGCAGCATCTTCTGGACATCTGGTCTTTATACATCTATAATAATCATGTTCTTGCCATAGGTTTTGTAGAAGAGTGGCATATTCTATTATGGTCTTGCTTCCTTGTTTTGTGCTTCCTACTTTGATCTTAATTTCAAAGATTTGGTTGCATCCCAAGCTTTTGAAAAAGTGTCTAGCGGCATCTCATATATCCTTTGCAGTGGAAAGGAACATAAATGTATCGATAATCATAAAGTCTGCTTCATCCCATGCCCCAAAATTAGGATCTATTCCTTTTGGTCCTCTGAGGAGGTGGTGTATTTTTCCTTCCCTTTTAAGTAGGTCTTCACAAATTGAGACCACTTTCGATAATTATTCCCGTTTAGGTGATAGGAATGTTGCATGCTTTGGAGATCACCTCGTTCTTGGCGTACCATAAAATCTTCAAATTGATCAAAGCTCTAGGATAAATTTTCTTCAAACATCGTCGTGTCACAACAATAGATAGTAATAAAAAATTATCTATAACTATATCAACAATGAAGGCTGATTTTATGTGAGAAAATAAGATTATCTTGTAATTATATTAGCAATGAAGGCTGATATTTATGTGAGTGAATAGGGATTAAGTAGATCAGGTCGCAAGCCCGATTCAATCTCAGGACCTTGTCTCGTGCGAATAAGAAGGGAGGCTTCGGTCTCTACTTCTTGTGCTTGCTTTAAGGAAGCAACTTTCACCTTTCTAATGATCCAGAACTGGATACTTACTTCAATTGTATTATACTTTCCATTCTCCTTGATCTTTTTGGACCCAAAAAATTGATGCAAACAAATTTTTATATTTGACTTTTGCGAGGGATATTTGATTTTTTTTTTCCCAGAGCTATCAAATTTATTATTACTCTGTTAGCAGTTAACAATTTTTTAGCAATTGTTAGGAAATAAAAAGGAATTTGTTATGTCTTCTACATTCACAAATAAATTTATTAAGGTACCTGAGAAAGCTTTACGGCTTGAATAATTTTTTGGACATCTAATTCAAAATGTTTATCCTGAATGATTATATGTGAGACCTGAAACAATTTCGGGAAGGAAAATATCATTTTTCAAGCATAAGGTTTGTTTATGTAGTTCAGTTGATTAATCTTTCCTAACTAAATTTATCCATCTTCTCATCTTAACCATCTTTATTATCCTTTTGAAACACTTTCATAGTCATCCTAAAAACTTACCAACTAATAGAGTATGAAATTGCAAGAAGTTATAGATAATCTATTTGGTCTTCACTCACATTAGTAAGACATCCAACTTAACTCCCTCCAAAAAAATGCTGACTATTCTTCCTTAGGTTATAGCCCAGTGATATAAAAAAAACAGAACACAAGCTTCATATGATTATTGGAGTTCCCTTTTAACCCAAAATAATGAATGCAATTGTTTGCATTTCAAATTGGGACTGTTCAGAGATTAAGCAGAAGTTCTCAGATTAATTAAACATCTATAATCTTTTCTAACTTAACACTATTTTTTTTCAATGTGCATGCCACACATGGATGAGTTAACTGTTCCTATAGTCATCAAATCAATGGCTCAAAAGCTGGATGTTAAATCTTTGGATGATGGACTGCCCTACATGCATTAATTTGCTGTTATTTGTGGTTTTAAAACAATTGCATTTATTAACTATTGCATCACTGAATAACTGTAAGTTAAGAACATTCCTGATGTACTTAATCACCAATTTTTAATGTCATTTTACTTTTTTGGAAAAATAATGCAGGTTCTTTTTATCACCTTTTTGCTCTTATTTTCTAAATTTGTATAAAACAGGAATAGAAGTTTGCATAATTGATATTTTGATAGGAATTTGTCCTCCACACAACAAAACCAGCAAGAACAAGATAAAATAAAGGAAAAATCAGCGAGAAACATGTTTATTTCAGCACAACAAGCCAAGATGCAAGTTGATCTACTATTCAAGAGGTAGATCGGCTACAAACCCTAAGCACCGCTAGGAACAACTCAAAAGAAAACTACAGCAAATACACATATAACATAATAAAATAAAACAACCATATTAACCCTCATACAAACCTTCCTACTTTCCTCCTTATTTTGAATTAAAATCAGCCCAAATCCCTTAATAAATGCCCTTGACATCTTTCCCAAAAAATACCCCCAAAGCCTCTTCGCCTATGGGTGATAAAGGAGGTTATGGGCTGAAATTGATCTGCTAAAAAGTTCCTGGGCCCCACATCATATTTGTAATATGTACTACAAAATTCAGCCCGTCCAAGCTTGAATTTGACCAGGAAGTTTTTACTAGTCTGAGCCAGCTATGAAAGTGGAGTGTTTCAAAGTGATGTCAAGTTCAACTATAATGTAGTTAAAGTGCTGAACATCAATGTGAGATGATGATAGCTCACTCGAACATGCTAGATATTAGACATAAGTGATGTAGAACGAAGTGGCAAGTTAGAGTTGCCGCCGAGAGGAAAAGGACACCAACAGTCTTGATTCACGGAAAGTCAGCCGGAAGAGGAGGTGCGGGTGGATGTCCAAGCATTCGCCAATGTCCGGAGGGTAGATGCTCTTTTATAGACGGTGCCAAGGTGAAGAGAATGTGCTCGATGTATTCTTCGACGGTGTCGTCAACTTCTAGGTTGAGATCGAAGAACTGAGACTGTAGAATGCCCGTCACACCTTGGGGGTTGTAGACGAATCTGTGGTCAAGCTCTGGATCCGCCATACATGAGGAAAGACTGTTTTAAGGAGTATCGGAGCTTCTATACAGCAATTTGTGGCTCTCAGGATGGCTGGACAGCAACAAACTGCAACTGGAACCTTGGGGCAGCACATAGGATAACTGGGGCAGCAATATCCAAGGTTTTGGAAGGAGAGACAACGCACTACAGCACCCAGAATTTTCTGGACAGCAAGGAAGCTGTAGGGAAATTCTGTTTACAGCAAAGGGACAGGATTTGGGAGAGTAAACAAGTGGAGGGAGGAGAGGAGATGGGCCAGCTAGGGTAAGGAGATGGGAAGAAATTATGTTTCAGATTTTAGGTTTGGTAAGTAGAGGGATTAGGGTTGTATATCTGAAATTTATTTCAGATTTAATGGGTTAGGAATTAGGAGGGAGTTTTGAATATCAAGCCTATGGATAATTAAAGAAAATAAAGGAGGGGGCAACTGATTTATGGAAGGAGAGTGGATTTAATTGAGAGCTTTAATGGAGGGGCATTAATTAGAGAGAAGGGGAGAGTGGGGGGCCGGCCATATGGGGAGGGAGGAGAAATGTCCACATACAATGTATGTGGACTCAAGCAATAAATATGATTATGGAATTAAATCTGATTTTAATTTCAGATTTGAGAGATTTGAGGATTTCCTAAAAGAGATTTACTAATTAGGAAAATTAATTTAAATCAAATCTAATTAGAAATTTAATTAGATCTAATTTAAGCAACTTTCCTAAAATAGGAATCCTAATTCAGGAAACAAATTCAAATTCAAATTAATTTGAATTTTGATTTCAAATTTGTTACTAAATTAAGGGGGCTAGAATATGAAAGACTTACTTTCTTAAATAAAAATCCTTAATTAGGAAACAAATACAAATTCAATTTGATTTTGAATTTTGATTTGATTCGAATTTTGAATTCGAATTCATTGCCACATTAAGAGGGCTAAAATAGGAAAGGCTTTGAATGCAAGACTAAATTTGTGGAGCCAATGAAGGAAGGGGGTGGCCGATTGGGCTTGGGAATGGTGGTGGGGTTCTCGGTTGGGGTGATGGAAAGGTTGTGAAAACTAGTTGTTCAAGGGGAAAGGAGGAAGGGGCCAGTGGTGGTGGAAGGAGGGGAAGTGGGAGGCTTGGTCGACGGTCAAGGGAGAATCGGCTAGGGGAGTAGGAGGGCGTAAAGCGGCAGCTAGAAGAAAGAAGAAGGGGAATTAGAGAAGGAGAAAGGAAGTGGAGGGAAAGAAAATAAACAATAAGCCCGGCACATCCTGCGGCTAATGGGTGTTGCGCTACCCTCACCTAGGGACTTCAAACCACAAGCCCGGACACATCCTGCGGCTGGTGGATACTACGCTTCCCTCACATAGGGATCTCACCAAAGTTCTTTCAAAAGAATAAGAGTACAGAAATTTTTTTATAAATAATCCCTCATCCCAATACAATAGCAAAGGCCTCTATATATATGCCTCAAAATAAAAGAAACTAAAAAAGACAAACATGCCCCTAGGGCTTATAAAGGACAACTTCCTCAAGAGAGGGTAAAAATGAAAAATGCATAAATAAAACAAAAATACAATTAGTAAATTAAGATAAAGTGAAATGATCTCGTCCGTTGATCTTCGTCTCTTCCTCAGATAAGCGTTCACCGTCGGATGTCCTACTCTTCAATACTATGTAGCTTAAAATGTCATTTCAACTGCCCATCAATTCTATGTAGCTTAAAATATCATTAAAAGAAAAATGAACATATAAATAGTTATTTATGGAGGGAAAATATTGAAGGAATATCTTCCTCTAGAAATATGATACCAGATAAAAAGCATTGGCATGGCTAGATGCTATCCAATTGCAAAAACCTCAACAGAATCAATAGCAATCTGACCTTCAAATCTTGGGATCAATCCATTGCCATTCGTTATATTTGGAATAACCCTTCTTTCTTGACTTGACGACAACCAATTAGAATTCAACCTTCGGGCAAAATCCTCCACTTCCCTGCATACACCAGTTTAAGATGTAATATTTACTGAATTTTCAATGCAAACGGTCTTAACAAACCTCTTAATCTATATACTGTACTATATTAAAAAAAGGTTAACATGCCTATCAAAACTTAATTGAATTTTACATTGTATTTTCCTTATCCTAAAGCTACATGCAGGGAGATCAAGATCCCGCAAGCTATTTTGTTGAGGATAAAACCATTGCAATGGTAGAAAACCGTTACATTTGGCCAAGTCTAAAATATGATGCGGCATGATTGAATGGACAATGTCACACTTATCAGTTGGCTAAGAGTAAACAAAATAGAAAGTAGTTTATACACTTCTTTAACTATACAGTACAAATTATAGGAGGGCATTAGTATAAAATTTTGTACTGACTTACCATGTTAAGGAGGCATGATCATGTTTTATTTTAGTGAACCAATTTTCTAAAATGACACTTCATTCCATGCAATAAATAGTTAATTTTTCTTTGAAGAGATTGTTAAGAGGTATGCACAAACACCAATGCTCATCAAAATCAAACTCTTCTAAAATAAGGACAGCAAAACTCTAGTCTATAGTCTATAAAAATGTAAGCTAGTTTTGCCATGCCAATTTTTTCAATTCTTGATATCTAATTCAAGTAGAGCACGTACTAGTGTTTTGAAAATTATCTTAGCTGTAATAGAACACATATTTTATAATAAAATTACTCTCTTCATAAGAAAAGTTCAAATTGCCCACATAATAGGGAAAATCATAAGGTATGATCAAAATCACGAAGTTGTGTTTTGGATTCCATAATGGATTATAAGGTAGGCACCTAAATACGAACTTAAATTAGGCCCAATATGAGGTCTGATGGAAATTCATGCACCCTACATTTTGAAACCCAAGTCTTTACAAGTGAACCTTAAGGTATGTTACATATAGTGTAGCATACAATAAATCCATAAAGTAAATTCCCAAAGACTATAATTTAAACTAGCACAAACTCCAAAAAACTAATTTAGTATAATTTTTCATTACTAATTGGCTATTGCAATGTTATATTACAATTTTGGGATGAGATATGCTTGTTCAAATGAGAGTTTGACTAATTAATTCATCTCTTTTAATTCCTCCATTCAAATTTCCTCTATCTGCCGGTTAGAAGAACGACTAAATTTAACCAAAAATCAGACGTGGTAAATAGTAGAATTCAGTTTTTTGCAGAAAAGCTGACTTTGTTGTGTTTCATATATAATTTCTCCTGAGATTATGATGCATAGAAACAACATGGGAAGCCCAACACGGGGCAAAGCAATTCCTAAAAGCATAGGACATCGAAAAACGCAGACATAACATGCATGCATGCATGCCATATGCCCTGAGTTTTAGGAGTATCAATGCAACTTACTCCGAAAAGATCCATTAATATGTCAGACAAATTGGAGCTATTTCTGTTGCAATTCATCATTTCCATTAAATAAACATTTGTGTTAGATAGATTGTTTCCTTGCAAACTTTGCATGCTTTTTGCACCCGTTTAATTTACAATGCTCTGCTTCATTAGCATGATACAGAATTTCAAGGCATACAAGAAGACCTCTACATAAGAAACTTTTCAATAAAAAGGCTGGAAGGGAACACATGCAAAAACAAGGCCAGCTCACCTGTCAAGTTCTTCCTTCATTGCAGGATCTAGCTCATCATCAACATAATCATCATCAAACTCAAGTTTTCCTGGGAAAACATCTTCAGAATCATACTGCATTTCTGAGTTTCTAGCAGAACTTGAAGAAATACCTGCACCAGACTCGTGGAATCCCACAGAATGACTTGTTGATTCCTAAGGTAAATAGTCCATGTAAGTAGCAGCTTCAAGATCTGCTAATGAGTAAATTATCAGAAAGGCTGAGATAATATTCATAGCTACCATCTGTTTATTACTGAGTTCATTTGTAGAAGGCTCTTCTGATAGGTCTCTTCTTCTCCTGTTTTTCTTTTTATTTTTAGCAGACCTGATAAACTTTGAATCTGTTGAAAAGCACATCAAAATAAGAAAGAAATAAAAATTTTCAACTCCCACTCTACAGATTTGCTTACAAAGTAGCTACAGTTCATAAGAATTGCTATGAAAAATTAAGATATTGGTTAATATCTGAGGAACCAACTTCTGCAAACTGATGCATAGAATAATTTCAGCTAGCAGTAGAACTCAAAAGTGAAGAGAAAGCCATAGCAAACAACGAAACTCCATAAAGTCGGATTGTGTTTTTGGTATTAAGGAACTTACTAAAAAATAAGATAGACTATGAGAACCAATTAAATAAGAAAAACCGCATGATTTACCAAAAAAGAAGATCTACAACATAGAACAAGCAAGATGTGTAGCATTTGATAGTTAACATTGTTATTTGTTATGATAATTTACACAGATCATATAGATTTATTGGACCATTTTGGGGCACATCAATGCAAGTTACATGTCTTTGCATTAATTTTAATAATGCCTAAATTCATCCATCTTTACTCTTATCCTATCAGCTAAACATGGATTCAAATAAAGACACTAAAAAACCAACCTTCTACATAAATTCATCAATCCAAATATTTGTATTGTCCAAATATGTAACTACCATTTCAACTCTATTTATTCTTTCATCTTTTTTCAGATATTTATAGGGTAAGGAGCATTCAGAATCATACAACTTCTGCCGGGTTTCTTTCCCAGGAAAAAAGAAGGGGAGGGGTGTTGGGCATGCAGACATCAAGTATGCAAGCATCCGCATACTCCTCCAGGAGATGATCAATCAAAATTTCACGTTACAATTTCAATGCCAACCTTCGTATATGTAATATAGCCATAAATATCATTTACTTCAAGTTCAAATACAAGCATCTCTTTTAGTCATCAATTAATCATCATTAGTAGTTATTATTAGCCTTAACCCAACTATTTGAGGTCAACTTTATGAATCTTCATTCTCCACCTCTTCCTATTAAGTGTTCTCTAAAGCACAATTTATTCCTCACAAATTATTTTGAATAAATTCTATTCATGTTACCTTAAAGCAGTCACATTGTTAATCCTCTAACATGAATTCTATCCAATTTATCTAATGGTGCTACATTTTCTACCCCATTGAACATGTACAAACTGCCTACGTCAACTTTCAATAATACTAACTTCAATAAATGTCACTCTAACTGTTCCTCAAATATAATCATTCATTAATCTATCATTCCTATTTTTGACATGCATTCATTTTAACAGTCATATTTCTATCATGTTCAATTTAAAAAAAAAAACTATTGCTCGACACTTAAACCCATAAAATACTGTCGGACTACTTGGATTTATCTTAAGTCATCATGATATTCTCTTATTGCATACTCCTAACAACTTATCCATTCTAAGCATACAATTTTAACACAAGAAAGTTATATCATTATCTACATTCCCATTCTTACGTATATATCTAAAGGTCTAAACATATTTTACCTGGCAACACAATTTCTATCTTCTGACAAAATTGATTGATAATTGTTATTCATACCAACTTAAATTGCATAGCATATACTCAATCTTTAGTCTACTAATTCTAGGCCCTATTTTCTTCATCATTATATATTTTTTAGTTTATTTTAGCGAATCTATCACCAATTAGAACCATGTTATTTGCAAAAGTAACACATCAAGGAATCCACTTTGAATATCATTTATTAACATCTCAATAAACACTACAAAACGATAAGCCTCACTATTACTCTTTGATTTAATCCTACCATAATTTAAAACTATTTGATCATTACACAAATACTTCTAATAATACTCAGTGCTCTATCATACACATCTTTAATAATTTTAGCATTACTTTGATACACACCTTTCTATCTTAATGCACACTAAATCAATTTGCATGGTACTCAATCACATGCCTTATCAAGTGTGTTAATCTAGTTCACGGGTCGAATTTAAGTCCGGCCCAAAAACGACCCCACACAAATACAATCAACCCAAATCTGACCAGTTATTAAACAGGTTAAAAATTCCAACCCGAAAATGACTTGAACAAACCCAAAACTAACACGAAAAAAAAAAAATTAAGTTGTGTTGATTAGAGTAAACCCAACCAAAAATGAACACAATAACTTGATTTGGGCATAATAAAAAAAATAGTTTTGTAAGATTTTTTCGTTTATTTTATGAGTTAACCTGAATAAGAAGTGCATGATCTAAATCGGATCTGATTTTTTTAGTCACTTGCGTTACCCAAACTTAACCCGAATATCATATAGGTTGACCAAAACACGGATTTTTTTAGTTTTCAAATCGTGCCCAATATTGACACCTCTATGATGGACCAACATCTGAGCCGGTGGGCCCCATGGCGAGCAAGAAGAGAGGGGAATTATTTAAGAAAAAATTAATTACAATTAAGAGGGAATTACTTAGGGAAAAGAATCTAATTTGAAGTCAAAGCTAAGAGGAAATTATTTAGGGAAAGCCCATAAGAGTAAATATTCATTATGTAAGGAGGAATCAAGGAAAAATTGCTTAGGAAAGTTTTAATTATAATTGGGAGGAAATTAATTAGGAAAAGAGATCTAATTTGAATTCAAATCTGAGATGCAATTATTTAGAGAAAGGGGACTGATTTGGGAGGAAATTAGGAGGCCCGATTTAAGGCTAGATATGGGGTGATTTCAGATGATGCTTGATTTTGTTGGAATTAATTTTGCTTAGGTTGAGTGGGCTCTAGCCGACGACTAAAGATTTGGGAGAGCCAATCTTCCTCTACAATTGAAGATCCAACTGTATCTTGTATTTTTTCTTAGTTCTTTCAATAAAAAAGAGTTCTTGTGTTCGTCTTCTTAAATTTATTGTGTTGTTTTATGATTTTGCTGAAATTGCATCCACTTCCTATCACTCTAATCAACAAGATGTTAGACCGGTCCAGTGGACCGGTCTAGCCGGTCCATATGGGACCGGCTTGTAAAATAGAGACGGAATCTCTGCCTCCTGCAGATGTCGCGTGATCCGAACACCAAATGGAGCAGTTTAGGAAAGATTTTTGAGGGATTTGGGAAGGAAATTTGAATGTATGGATTGTTTAGAGATTTCTTTTTGAATTGTATGCATTAAATAGTTTGTTTTCCTAGGGTTAGGCATCTTGAATTTGGCTGAAATTTGAGATCTCTTAGGTTTCTTTTGGGCTCTAGAGGTGTCTAGAGATTTGGGAGAGATAGATCCTCCTCTCGAATAGAGGATCAATTGTATCTTGTTATTTTTCTTCCGTTAGTTTGTGTTGTTGCAATAAAATTTCTGTTTTTCTCTGAATTTCCGTTGGATTTGTGAAAATTTCTCGTTGTTTTCCCGAGATTGATAGGATTTCCTTGAAATCTTCAAGTGTTTTCTATCAAATTGGTATCAAAGCTGATTTACAAACCATCGTGGGTTGATTTTCTGAAATTTCAACGGTGGATTTTGTGTTCAGAGGACGGTTTCTTGCAGAATTTTGAATCAATATCCAATTTTTTTTATGGATGCCAAGAAGGTAGATGCATTAGAGTAACGACTTGAAAGGGAGATGAACCAAATTAAGACAACGGTGGAGAACATAAATTCCTCCATGGAAGTGCAAGTAGCTGACTTACGAGACATGATGAAGAAGATGTCAGAATTCCACAACCAAATAGTGGCTTAAGAGGTGAGAGGGCCAGAAGGAATAAATACGAATTCTGAAATTCATAAGGATGAAGATAAGGTAGAGATCATAGAGGGAGAAAGGAGAAGACCCCATCTGGAGCCTTTCGAGAGGGAGGATAGAGGAGGGAGGTATGGGGAAAGGCATGGGTATGGAGGGCAGGAGCAAATAAATGTTGAATGGGAATGCATGGAAAGATATTATGACCGTCAATGCACTGATTTTGAAGGAGAGAGGAATTCAAATGAGGTTTTGAGTATGAAAGGGAAAGGGAAGATCGGAAGACATGGGGAGAACCAATCACTTGAGATAGGGGAAACTATGGAGGAATAAGGGGAAACGGAGGAGATCAGAAGGTGAGAAAGCTGAAAATGCTCATTTTCAAAGAGGATGACGCAATGGGTGGATCTATAAGGTGGAAAGGTACTTTTCCGTCAATGAGTTGACGAAGGAGGATAAGTTGACAGCAGCATGCTTATGTTTGGAGGGGAAGACGTTGTCATGGTACCAGTGGAGGGACCAAAGGAGACCCCTACAGAGCTGGAGAAATTCAAGTATTGTTTATTAGAATATTTCCAAGCCGACATGGGAGGAGACTTCTATGAGCAGTTCTTTGCACTGGTGCAGGACGGATCAATGATAGACTACCGTGAGCGGTTTGAGCATCTGGCCAATAGGATGGATCAATTCTCAGAGACGTCATTGGAGGGGAATTTCATGAAGGGGATCAAATCATATATCAGAGCGACGGTGAAGGTCATGAGGCCTCGTGACTTGGAAGAGGCCATGGAGTTGGCAGAACTAGTGGAAAATTAGAGGAATCACGAGAGGGGAGCCAGGAGCAGCATTTCAGGATGCTCTTACAGGATGACAACCACTCTTTTAGCACCCAAGGAGCCTGCATCAGGCAACATTAATGAGGCTCCCAGGGAGAATCCAGCAGGAGGAGGAAGTGGGGGGAACATAAAAAGAATAATGGAGAGGGAGATGCAGGAGAAGAGGGTGAAAGGACTATACTTAAGATGTGATGGGAAGTATATTCCAAGGCACAAGTGAAGGGATTGAACTCTTCAGGCTCTCACCTTCTGTGATGACGAGAAAACTGAGGGAGGTGAGAGTATGGGAGAGAGAGACATGGAGGACAAGCTGCATCTGGACATGATGGAGATCTCCCTGAATTCAGTGGTTGGATGCACTCTAAATCATACCATGAAGGTGAAGGGGAAATAGCAGACAGGGAGGTGGTGGTGTTGATTGATAGTGGGACTACCCATAATTTCATCTCCAACTAGGTCGTGGGCCAATTGGGGGTGACATTGCTGGATACAGGGTGTTATGGAGTGATGATGGATACATTGAAGGTGGAGATGGGTCAGGGGATATGTAGGGGAGAAATGTTGACCATACAAGGGGTTCAGGTGAGGAAGGATTTTCTCCCATTGGGATTAAGGAGCAATGATGCCATCCTGGTGATAAAGTGGTTGCAGACCTTAAGGGACACCAAGGTCAACTGGGGAGCATTGACGATGGAGCTGATGGTGTAAGAGAGAAGGGTAGTGATTATGGGAGATGTAGGGCTCACCAAAGCCATTATATCACTTAAAACCAAGGTGAAGAGCATACATGAGGTGGGGGAACATTATATGATGGAACTACAGGCTAGAGGGGATCAAATTGGAGGAGGGTTCGGACATTCCTCTTTCAGTACAACCATTGATTCAATAGTTCAGTGAGGTTTTTCAGCCGTCTCAGGGTTGCCTCCTCCGCGGGAACACGAGCATGCTATCATCTTGAAAGAAGTAGTTTCACCTCTTAGTGTTCATCCGTGTCGTCATCCCCAAATTCAGAAGGATGAGATCGAAATATTAATTAGGGAGATGCTGGAATCAGGGATCATTCAACCCAGTATCAATCCATTTTTCAGTCCAATGTTATTGATCAAGTGCTTTAGCAGCAATTTCCTTATAACCTTGAGGACAAGGTGGCACTTTTGGAGGGGAGTATTGTCAGTGGACCGATCTAACCGATCCAAACGAGACCGGCTTGCAAAATAGATGCGGAATCCCTACCTCCTACAGATGTCGCAAGATCTGAATGCCCAGACGGAGCTGTTTAGGAAAGATTTTTGAGAAATTTGGGAGGAAAATTTGAATGCAGTGACTGTTTAGAGATTTCCTTTTGAATTGTATGCATTAAATAGTTTTTTCCTAGGGTTAGGGCATCTTGAATTTGGCTAAACTTTGAGATCTCTTAGGTTTCTTTTGGGCTCTAGCCGCATCTAATAATTTGGGAGAGATATATCCTCCTCTCGAATAGAGGATCAATTGTATCTTGCTATTTTCTTCAGTTAGTTTGTGTTATTGCAATAAAATTTATGTTTTCCTCTGATTTTCGATTGGATTTGTGGAAATTTCTCGCCTTTTTCCTGAGATTGATAGGATTTCCTCGAAATCTTCAAATATTTCAAATCACAAAATCAAGAAAAATTATATGAAGAGCATTTCTTCACGCTATACTTATCCGTTAATTATCTTGATAGAAAAGTGTTTTCATAGACTAACGTGCTTTTTAAAAATATATGTTCCATTAATTTCTCTAATAACTTCATTTTATGATTCATAAATTTGATTTGTTTATAATTAACGAAATCTTAAACTTAAATATTTGTATCAAATTTTTTCTCTGATCATGAACATTCTATTAGTCTTAAGAACTTTATTCAAAAGATTTATTAATCAAATCACTATAATACATCAAAATCTCCTAAATCTCAATAAGTATCTCGTCTAGATCTAAAGCCCTGCAATAGAAATGATTAATATCAAACGGTTATAGATTGTAAATCTTCTCATTATGGATTTTTAATTGAGAAAGGAATATCAACAAAAAATCAATTTGTAAGTAATATTTACTTAAATATATGAAGAGGTACTAAAAAGTACAAGAAATATGCATGACAAATTCACTTGACATTTCCATTTTTTGAAGAAGCGAATTAAACACCAGTTAACTAAGCGTTGTTTCCATGGCAATCTAATTGACAGGTAAAGAGTAGCATTCATTTTTTGGGGAAAAAAGAAGACAAATAACTATTATTGTATATTCCACCAAGCCTCAGAAAGAACTAACTGGGTTTCAGGCTTCTCAAGAAAAGATGCAACAAATTCATTTATGTACAATATACCAAAATTTCAAAAGCAGCTTGAAAGCTAGATTGTTACAGATAACAAAAGAAGAAAATATAGCTGCAACAAGCACACAAACACCTTAAGGACGCTGGGAAAGAATAACTTCGTATGGATGATAAAAGGCAGAAAAAACAACATCGAAGTTAAAATTCCCCAATGATCTAACCGTAGTCCAGGAGTATCAAATTTGCTATCATTTCATATATACATCACCAATGGCATTTAAGTTTGGTTTCTTTCCAGCCTTAAAACATACACAAGCTCCGGAAACATGTTCAATTAGCACAAGCATGACTATCAAAAGAAACGCAGCAGGTTTAGGAACATCTTCCACATAAAGGCGCAGTTCAATAGCCCAATAACGTCAGAAAAGAAACAAGAGAGTTTTTTTTCGCAATGACAAGGCAAGTAAGAGCGATCCCTAGCTACAAGCAAAGACAAGCTATTTACTAAGAGCGAATATTTCAAAGGACATAAAAAAAGATTTAAAAAAAAAAAAAAACATCCTTTCACATAGAAATGATGAGATTAATTGGGAATGTGTTACAGGTACAAAAAATTGTCCTCCTGCGTACAAAGTTTAGCAAGTCTCCAAATCGTACCTCCATCTCCTCCATTTATAAAAGATAATAGCTCGTCAACTGAACGTTCATCCGCATGTTGATCTTCAGCTTCATCATCCTAGAACAATTATTACACGCTCAAGCAAATGAATTTCACATGACTCTGAATGACAAAGCAGACAACTTTCTTGAAACTATTAAAAATTATACCAAAAAACACGATCACAAATAATAACTCAGAGTCAAAGCAAAAATATGAACATATGAGCAGAACCATCAGGAAATCATGCCGATAACTGGGAGATTCTTATATTAGGTATCCCTAATAAACTAGTAAGGGTCAATTTAAGTGTCACTGTGTCAGAACAAGCATCTGAACATATTGAAAATCCCCATCCAGGAAAGAAGTTCAAGTTGCTACAAGACAACAAAAAGAGTGGACGAATTAACCTACCTTCATTCTCTGTCGTTCCTTGAGTTCTTTTCTCTTTTTTGCATATAATCGATTTAATAAACGGATACGGGGATCATTGGTGGCATTTCTTAAAGGCTCCAATTTTTCTCTCCTATTGAAGCAAAAAATACAGCAGTAAGGAAAAGTATCAACATGCCAATAAAAATATAAACCACAATTAATACCTCTGTAAGATCATCAGGTAAATGGAATATTTCACGAATCTCTTCAGGTGTTCTTCCTTCTATAATGCGGGCAAGCGCTCGACTAGTGAGATCTACCAAAGGCCTCAACTGAAGACTGTCAGCTGCCGATGCCAACTCACATAACTGCTTTGTATCAGTCTTGATAAATTTTTCATCAAAGGATTTCCGCTCCTGGGTTAATTAAGGATCAGTAAGAAATTTAAAAACAAAATTCTAGCGCTTGGCATAAATTCTATGAATTAAAAAAAAAATCACTTCCTCTGCATCCTATAAATCAAAAACTGAACAATAACTCTTCATAAAGAGAAATTAGAAATCAACGTGAAACTGAAACATAATGAACCTTGTTTGAACGCCCAGGAGCTTGATGGAACCGACAATAATCAAGTATTAAGCTGAGAACGGCTGGATTTACTCGCTCAGGTAAAGATAAAGCAAATTTTTTGGATGATCCCATGCCTGACTGAACTCTTTCTCGACATATCATAGGGCAGAACATGGCAACCTCCTCCTCCACTTGCTGTATAGAGCCATCAGCTGTTTGAAGCCAGATATAGGACTTCATAGCCTGAAAGAACGTGCTGAATGAAATGTTCTTACTCTTAAATTAACATACCAGGCACACAACCCTAGACTCTACTAAAGCCAAAAGCTAAATAGTAATAAACAATGGCATGAAATTTCCTTGTATGCATTGTCTGTGTAACTGTTATGGGAACTTGCAGAAAGAACAAAATAACTATCAACTAATAAGTATACCAATCAGCTTGGATAAGAAGTAATTCACGGAAAAGGTCAAAATTAATTGGCCAAAAAGGTTGTACAAATGGAAATAGTAAAATGGTGAAAAACATAAATGAGTCCAAACTCAAAATTGGAAACTACCAAACTTGAATCCCCTGTTTTGGAAAGTGTATCCAGAAGAATAGAAAAAAAATGAAAAAAAAAAAACGAAGAAGCAATTTTAATCCAGAACAGATTTGGAGAAAGGCAGCTAAATGCATGCATTTGTTAATTAGCAAGAAATGTAGTCATATCAAAGATTTAAAATATCTCAAATAGTCGGTTGTTGCAGTAGACAAATAATAGCTAATTAATAAGTAGATAAACGGATATCTAAATCGAAGGATCAACTGATCAAAAGATACTTAAAGGTGTAATAGGAGAAAAATTAGCACAATGGGCACCGAAATATAGAGATCCTTGAGAAAATTTTGGGAAAACACACAACTACAGCATACTTACAAAATAAGAAAAAATATGAAAACCTAAACAAGGAGATGATGTATCAAAACTATTAACTAGATCCACAAAAATTAAAAATAAAAATAAAAATAAACTATCCACAGCATAGAATGCTATAGGGATAGTCATTTTTGAATTTTCCATTCATATGCAAGTAAAAATACATGCTAGCCCAATCTCTCTACCAGGCACAATGATTACTAGACAGGGAAAATATAAATTAAAAAAAAAAGTAATCAGTGAAAAACATAAATGCTGTTCAAGAAATATAAATTCCAATCTCAAACATACCTCAGTTTGGTTATGGCCATCTCTTTTCGTGATATTCTATCGTAGCCTTCCAGGAGGAAAATGACGCATAAAAGATCAAACTTAAGAAGCTTTCCAATTAACAAAAATCAAAGCTCCAAAACAGGTGGAAAGATATCCGGAGACCAGTCCTTAGTTTTACGTAGATTACAAACAATCACAACTGAAAACCAGGACAGCAAGCTATCAATGATCCAATTGAAATCCTTATCCTCATTCCTTCCTTTGTAGCGCATTCAATGGCCTCTAAACCACTCATGTGGACCTACAGGAGGGCACATTGTTGTTCAACATAATTTCTAATAATTAATGGGTTGATAAATGAGTTGAAAATTTTATGTTTACAACCATAAATTCCATTCTTCAACTAAATCATGGTTAATCTAATGGTTCTCAATAAAAACAAGAAAAGATAAAAATTAAAATAAAGAATAAGAGAGATTAAATCAATATAAAAAACAAAGTAAAAAAAAATGTTATAATGGATGGCAGTTTTCAAGTTTCTAGTCCGATGATTAAGTAGCATTTAGGGTGCGTTTGGGACAGCTTCACGGCTGCTTTGCTTTATAAAAATTTATTAAGTGCTCGTTTGGGGCATTGCGGTAGAACAAAGTTAGAAAAATTTCTGCGGCCCGCCGCTGCTTCTCGCGATCTTTCATTGCATCCCGCGGTCCGCTGCGTTTCGAAGGGCATAAATAACGGAAAAGCCGGGTCGCTGCTTCTCCGATGCGCGCCGATTTGCCAAAGATCCCTCCACTCATCGCTACTTCTCCCGCATGCCTTCCTCTGACTCTGCCATCTTCTCTCCATTTCTCCCGGTTAATGGCTATTCTTTTGCAAATTCCTTCAGGTCAAAAGTAGCTTTTTCGAAGATTGGAGAGAACGACGCCGGAAGCTTACAGTTGAGGAGATTCGAGCTATGATGCATTTACAGAGCAGCAAGGAAGTAACTTTGAAGCGAGAGAATAAAGCCTTCTCTCATGCTTTGATCTCCCAACAGGCATATAAAAATCCTTCCTTTTATATCACTTAATCATGTTTTTCTTCTTTAGTTACAGAGTTTCTAATAAAGATTTGATCTTGTTGAGAAAGATTTAGAGAGACAGATCAAGGTTGGTAGAATTCAAAGAAGAAGCACGGCAGAGGGATCGCCGACAAGGAGAAGAGCTTCAACGTCAAAGAGATCCCATCAAGACACTAGAAGTCGATACTGGATCAAGACAGTATCACCAAGCTTCTTTATCTCCTTCTCGACTCTCCATCGCCATCGAGCGCTCGGAGTTTGAGAGAGATCGGCGCCGAACTATATGGCGGCGACGGAATCAGCAATGGCGAGGTTTCAGCCGCAGAGTGCACCGAAGCAGAGGCAATGACACCGGAGAGAGAGAAGCGGCGAGCTCGACGACAAAGAAGAAGCTAATGTTTGATCCTTATAATGAAAATGATGGTTTGAGTAGGAGGTTGCAGAGTAGTCCAGCAAAGAAGAAGCTAATGTTTGATCCTTATAATGAAAATGAGTCGGATAGGTAATGGCCGAGGCAAAATTTTTAATCTATGGGCACAAATTTTTATTTTTAAATACTTTCAACCAAGTAGGGTAGCCAGAATTTTTTATTTATGGGCACAAATTTGTTATTTTTAAATACCCTCAAATTTATCATTCCAGCTTGAAATAGACATTTGGTTTAAATATGTAATAAACTAATAAAATAATTAGATTTTATATCAAAATTGTTAACTTGAAATAGGAGTATAAGATTTGGTTGAAATAGTCTTTAGGATTATCAGAATAAATTCTTTATTTTACCCCGAATTGATTATGGATCATGTTGTGAAAAATGGGAAGATGGTGCTAATGTCATATTTATTTTGAACAGATAAATCAAGATTACTCGAGTACAGCCATCAATAAAAGATACAAACCAGCGAGCCCCATAGATGTTGGGGATTTTTTAGGGTCTCCATATGTCACTATAAATTAAGATAGAAAGGAGTTGCATCTCTCTTTTTTTTTTTTTTTTGGAAAAGAGGCTCTTTTATGTTGGCTAATTCATATGTTTTACAATGAAAATGTTCTTTTCCAATTTATGAAAAAGTTTTGGATATATATGTTTCAAGACATCTAAGGATAGATGTCCTAATCTGAAATGATGAAGCCAGATAGTAAATTTCTTGTCAACTAGGGATAACATGAGTAGTATTTATTAGATTTGTTCAGCTCTTTCAGGCAGTACAGTCTCATCTCTCTCTTAACAATCCAATCTTTTCTCCAATCCCTAATCCTGAAATAAGCAATAGGCAGGGTTAAATAGTGCTTGACAATTATGATCACTGGTAAATTCTTGTATAGATATGAGGTTTGTGGATAATTGAGGTACATGGAGCACATTTTTTAGAGTGAGGGAAGGAGATAAGGGTGTGTCTCATTGGCCTTCTACTATGGCAAGAAAACCACAGTAGTGATGATTTTCTTGTCACTTGGGGCAGGATTATAGTTGTTGAAGTGGGTAGTGGAGTTTGTCATATGATTTGTGGCTCCTGAGGTCAATCATTCATAATCCTTTCAAAGGCGCTTAATCCAATGGACTAGGAAACTTACCTGAAAGTGCAAGAGAGGAAGATGCAGGTGTTTTTCAAGAGATCCGAGGAGTTTGTCTTAGTTTATCAATTTCTTTATTGAGTTCTTTGAAGCTAGTCAGTGTCTTTAGGTTAGGCTGCCTATTGTAGTGTTGGCATATGATGTGCCCCTTATCTCATTTCTTTTGTTCCATTTCTTACTTGGGGGCTTTTCGAGATATCTTCCAGCATGTTTTTTCGTATGTCTTGATTTCTTGCAATAACTACACCAAAGAGAGCCTTTGTCTATAATTTTGCAGAGTCTTACCTTTTCTTTCCATGGTGTTTCTCTGGCCATATTGCTGGCTTACAATAACTTTGGCTCCAACATTACACCTCGTCGCTTCTTCAGCGCGGATGAAAGAAATGGTTTCATTTATGATGTCTCCTCTTTGTTAAGGATCTAGACTCCTGATCAAATTCTACACTCAGTCCTATAAGAAAATCACAAATCTATCTCTTTCAATAAATTCTTCAGGATAGCAGCATCTTCTGGAATCTGGTCTTTATACTCTATAATAATCATGTTCTTGCCATAGGTTTTGTAGAAGAGTGGCATATTCTATTATGGTCTTGCTTCCTTGTTTTTGTGCTTCCTACTTTGATCTTAATTTCAAAGATTTGTTGCATCCCAAGCTTTTGAAAAGTGTCTAGCGGCATCTCATATATCCTTTGCAGTGGAAAGGAACATAAATGTATCGATAATCATAAAGTCTGCTTCATCCCATGCCCCAAATTAGGATCTATTCCTTTTGGTCCTCTGAGGAGGTGGTGTATTTTTCTCTTCCCTTTAAGTAGGTCTTCCAAATTGAGACCACTTTCGATAATTATTCCCGTTTAGGTGATAGGAATGTTGCATGCTTTGGAGATCACCTCGTTCTTGGCGTACCATAAAATCTTCAAATTGATCAAAGCTCTAGGATAAATTTTCTTCAAACATCGTCGTGTCACAACAATAGATATGTATAAAAAATTATCTATAACTATATCAACAATGAAGGCTGATTTTATGTGAGAAAATAAGATTATCTTGTAATTATATTTGCAATGAAGGCTGATATTTATGTGAGTGAATAGGGATTAAGTAGATCAGGTCGCAAGCCCGATTCAATCTAGGACCTTGTTCGTGCGAATAGAAGGGAGGCTTCGGTCTCTACTTCTTGTGCTTGCTTTAAGGAAGCAACTTTCACCTTTCTAATGATCCAGAACTGGATACTTACTTCAATTGTATTATACTTTCCATTCTCCTTGATCTTTTGACCCAAAAAATTGATGCAAACAAATTTTTATATTTGACTTTTGCGAGGGTATATTTGATTTTTTTTTTCCCAGAGCTATCAAATTTATTATTACTCTGTTAGCAGTTAACAATTTTTTAGCAATTGTTAGGAAATAAAAAGGAATTTGTTATGTCTTCTACATTCACAAATAAATTTATTAAGGTACCTGAGAAGCTTTACGGCTTGAATAATTTTTTTGGACTCTAATTCAATGTTATCCTGAATGATTATATGTGAGACCTGAAACAATTTCGGGAAGGAAAATATCATTTTTCAAGCATAAGGTTTGTTTATGTAGTTCAGTTGATTATCATTTCCTAACTAAATTTATCCATCTTCTCATCTTAACCATCTTTATTATCTTTTGAAACCTTTCATAGTCACCTAAAAACTTACCAACTAATAGAGTATGAATTGCAAGAAGTTATAGATAATCTATTTGGTCTTCACTCACATTAGTAAGACATCCAACTTAACCTCCTCCAAAAAAATGCTGACTATTCTTCCTTAGGTTTTAGCCCAGTGATATAAAAAAAACAGAACACAAGCTTCATATGATTATTGGTTCCCTTTTAACCCAAAATAATGAATGCAATTGTTTGCATTTCAATTGGGACTGTTCAGAGATTAAGCAGAAGTTCTCAGATTAAATTAAAACATCTATAATCTTTTCTAACTTAACACTATTTTTTTTCAATGTGCATGCCACCATGGATGAGTTAACTGTTCCTATGTTATCAAATCAATGGCTCAAAAGCTGGATGTTAAATCTTTGGATGATGGACTGCCCTACATGCATTAATTTCTGTTTTTTGTGGTTTTAAAACAATTGCATTATTAACTATTGCATCACTGAATAACTGTAAGTTAAGACATTCGATGTACTTAATCACAATTTTAATGTCATTTTACTTTTTTGGAAAAATAATGCGGTTTCTTTTTATCACCTTTTTGCTCTTATTTTCTAAATTTTGTATAAAAAAGGAATAGAAGTTTGCATAATTGATATTTTGATAGGAATTTGTCCTCCAACACAACAAAACCAGCAGAACAAGATAATAAAGGAAAATCAGCGAGAAACATGTTTATTTCAGCACAACAAGCCAAGATGCAAGTTGATCTACTATTCAGAGGTAGATCGGCTACAAACCCTAGCACCGCTAGGAACAACTCAAAGAAAAATAAAATACAGCAAATACACATATAACATAATAAAATAAAACAACCATTAACCCTCATACAAACCTTCCTACTTTCCTCTTATTTTGAATATAAAATCAGCCCAAATTCCCTTAATAAATGCCCTTGACATCTTTCCCAAAAATACCCCCAAAGCCTCTCGCCTAGGGTGATAAAGGAGGTTTGGGCTGAAATTGATCTGCTAAAAAGTTCCTGGGCCCCACATCATATTTGTAATAGTACTACAAAATTCAGCCCGTCCAAGCTTGAATTTGACCAGGAAGTTTTTACTAGTCTGAGCCAGCTATGAAAGTGGAGTGTTTCAAAGTGATGTCAAGTTCAACTATAATGTAGTTAAAGTGCTGAACATCAATGTGAGATGATGATTGCTCACTCGAACATGCTAGATATTAGACATAAGTGATGTTGAACGAAGTGGCAAGTTAGAGTTGCCGCCGAGAGGAAAAGGACACCAACAGTCTTGATTCACGGAAAGTCAGCCGGAAGAGGAGGTGCGGGTGGATGTCCAAGCATTCGCCAATGTCCGGAGGGTAGATGCTCTTTTATAGACGGTGCCAAGGTGAAGAGAATGTGCTCGATGTATTCTTCGACGGTGTCGTCAACTTCTAGGTTGAGATCGAAGAACTGAGACTGTAGAATGCCCGTCACACCTGGGGGTTGTAGACGAATCTGTGGTCAAGCTCTGGATCCGCCATACATGAGGAAAGACTGTTTAAGGAGTATCGGAGCTTCTATACAGCAATTTGTGGCTCTCAGGATGGCTGGACAGCAACAAACTGCAACTGGAACCTTGGGGCAGCACATAGGATACTGGGGCAGCAATATCCAAGTTTTGGAGAGGAGACAACGCACTACAGCACCCAGAATTTTCTGGACAGCAAGGAAGCTGTAGGGAATTCTGTTTACAGCAAAGGGACAGGATTTGGGAGAGTAAACAAGTGGAGGGAGGAGAGGAGATGGGCCAGCTAGGGTAAGGGATGGGAAGAAATTATGTTCATGATTTAGGTTTGGTAAGTAGAGGGATTAGGGTTGTATATCTGAAATTTATTCAGATTTAATGGGTTAGGAATTAGAGGGAGTTTTGAATATCAAGCCTATGGATAATTAAAGAAAATAAAGGAGGGGCAACTGATTTATGGAAGGAGAGTGGATTTAATTGAGAGCTTTAATGGAGGGGCATTAATTAGAGAGAAGGGAGAGTGGGGGCCGGCCATTGGGAGGGAGGAGAAATGTCCACATACAATGTATGTGGACTCAAGCAATAAAATATGATTATGGAATTAAATTTATTTTATTTCAGATTTGAGAGATTTGAGGATTTCCTAAAAGAGATTTACATTAGGAAAATTAATTTAAATCAAATCTAATTAGAAATTTAATTAGATCAATTTAAGCAACTTTCCTAAAATAGGAATCCTAATTCAGGAAACAAATTCAAATTCAAATTATTTGAATTTTGATTTCAAATTTGTTACTAAATTAAGGGGCTAGAATATTGAAAGACTTACTTTCCTTAAATAAAAATCCTTAATAGGAAACAAATACAAATTCAATTTGATTTTGAATTTTGATTTGATTCGAATTTGAATTCGAATTCATTGCACATTAAGAGGGCTAAAATAGGAAAGGCTTTGATGCAAGACTAAATTTGTGGAGCCATTGAAGAAGGGGTGGCCGATTGGGCTTGGGAATGGTGGTGGGGGTTCTCGGTTGGGGTGATGGAAAGGTTGTGAAAACTATGTTGCAAGGGGAAAGGAGGAAGGGGCCAGTGGTGGTGGAAGGAGGGGAAGTGGGAGGCTTGGTCGACGGTCAAGGGAGAATCGGCTAGGGGAGTAGGAGGGCGTAAAGCGGCGCTAGAAGAAGAAGGGGAATTAGAGAAGGAGAAAGGAAGTGTAGGGAAAGAAATAAACAATAAGCCGCACATCCTGCGGCTAATGGGTGTTGCGCTACCCTCACCTAGGGACTTCAAACCACGAGCCGGACACATCCTGCGGCTGGTGGATACTTCGCTCCCTCACATAGGGATCTCACCAAAGTTCTTTCAAAAGAATAAGAGTACAGAAATTTTTTATAAAATATCACTCATCCCAATACAATAGCAAAGGCCTCTATATATGCCTCAAAATAAAAGAAACTAAAAAGACAAACATGCCCCTAGGCTTATAAAGGACAACTTCCTCAAGAGAGGATAAAAATGAAAAATGCATAAATAAAACAAAAATACAATTAGTAAATTAAGATAAAGTGAAATGATCTCGTCCGTTGATCTTCGTCTCTTCCTCAGTAAGCGTTCACCGTCGGATGTATCTCTTCAATACTATGTAGCTTAAAATGTCATTTCAACTGCCCATCAATTCTATGTAGCTTAAAATATCATTAAAAGAAAAATGAACATATAAATTGTATTTATGGAGGGAAAATATTGAAGGAATTTCTTCCTCTAGAAATATGATACCAGATAAAAGCATTGGCATGGCTAGATGCTATCCAATTGCAAAAACCTCAACAGAATCAATAGCAATCTGACCTTCAAATCTTGGGATCAATCATTGCCATTCGTTATATTTGGAATAACCTTCTTTCTTGACTTGACGACAACCAATTAGAATTCAACCTTCGGGCAAAATCCTCTCTCCCTGACTACACCAGTTTAAGATGTAATATTTACTGAATTTTCAATGCAAACGGTCTTAACAAACCTCTTAATCTATATACTGTACTATATTAAAAAAAGGTTAAATGCTATCAAAACTTAATTGAATTTTACATTGTATTTTCCTTATCCTAAAGCTACATGCAGGGAGATCAAGAACCCGCAGCTATTTTGTTGAGGATAAAACCATTGCAATGGTAGAACCGTTACATTTGGCCAAGTCTAAAATATGATGCGGCAGATTGAATGGCAATGTCACACTTATCAGGTGGCTAAGAGTAAACAAAATAGAAAGTAGTTTATACACTTCTTTAATATACAGTACAAATTATAGGAGGGCATTAGTATAAAATTTTGTACTGACTTACCATGTTAAGGAGGCATGATCATGTTTATTTTAGTGAACCAATTTTCTAAAATGACACTTCATTCCATGCAATAAATAGTTAATTTTTCTTTGAAGGATTGTTAAGAGGTATGCACAAACACCAATGCTCATCAAAATCAAACTCTTCTAAAATAGGACAGCAAAACTCTGTCTATAGTCTATAAAAATGTAAGCTAGTTTTGCCATGCCATTTTTCAATTCTTGATATCTAATTCAAGTAGAGCACGTACTAGTGTTTTGAAAATTATCTTAGCTGTATTAGAACACATATTTTATAATAAAATTACTCTCTTCATAAGAAAAGTTCAAATTGCCCACATAATAGGGAAAAAATAAGGTATGATCAAAATCACGAAGTTGTGTTTTGGATTCCATAATGGATTATAAGGTAGGCACCTAAATACGAACTTAAATTAGGCCCAATATGAGGTCTGATGAAATTCATGCACCCTACATTTGAAACCCAAGTCTTACAAGTGACCTTAAGGTATGTTACATATAGTGTAGCATACAATAAATCCATAAAGTAAATTCCAAAGACTATAATTTAAACTAGACACAAACTCCAAAAAACTAATTTAGTATAATTTTTTCATTACTAATTGGCTATTGGCAATGTTATATATACATTTTGGGATGAGATAGCTTGTTCAAATGAGAGTTTGAACTAATTAATTCATCTCTTTTAATTCCTCCATTCAAATTTCCTCTATCTGCCGGTTAGAAGACGACTAAATTTAACCAAAAATCAGACGTGGTAAATAGTAGAATTCAGTTTTTTGCAGAAAAGCTGACTTTGTTGGGTTTCATATATTATTTCTCCTGAGATATGATGCATAGAACAACAACTGGGAAGCCCAACACGGGGCAAGCAATTCCTAAAAGCATATGGACATCGAAAAACGCAGACATACAGGCATGATGCATGCCATATGCCTGAGTTTTAGGGTATCAATGCAACTTAACTCCGAAAAGATCCATTAATATGTCAGACAAATTGGAGCTATTCTGTTGCAATTCATCATTTCCATTAAATAAACATTTGTGTTAGATAGATTGTTTCCTTGCAAACTTTGCATGCTTTTTGCACCCGTTTAATTTACAATGCTCTGCTTCATTAGCATGATACAGAATTTCAAGGCATACAGAGACCTCTACATAAGAACTTTTCAATAAAAAGGCTGGAAGGGAACACATGCAAAAACAAGGCCAGCTCCTGTCAAGTTCTTCCTTCATTGCAGGATCTAGTCATCATCAACATAATCATCTCAAACTCAAGTTTTCCTGGGAAAACATCTTCAGAATCATACTGCATTTCTGAGTTTCTAGCAGAACTTGAAGAAATACCTGCACCAGACTCGTGGAATCCCACAGAATGACTTGTTGATTCCTAGGTAATAGTCCATGTAAGTAGCAGCTTCAAGTCTGCTAATGAGTAAAATTATCAGAAAGGCTGAGATAATATTCATAGCTACCATCTGTTTATTACTGAGTTCATTTGTAGAAGGCTCTTCTGATAGGTCTCTCTTCTCCTGTTTTTCTTTTTATTTAGCAGACTGATAACTTTGAATCTGTTGAAAAGCACATCAAAATAAGAAAGAAATAAAAATTTTCAACTCCCACTCTACAGTTTGCTTACAAAGTAGCTACAGTTCATAAGATTGCTATGAAAAATTAAGATATGGTTAATATCTGAGGAACCACTTCTGCAAACTGATGCATAGAATAATTTCAGCTAGCAGTAGAACTCAAAAGTGAAGAGAAAGCCATAGCAAACAACGAAACTCCATAAAGTCGGATTGTG
Organism: Dendrobium nobile; assembly: GCA_022539455.1. NCBI lineage: Eukaryota > Viridiplantae > Streptophyta > Magnoliopsida > Asparagales > Orchidaceae > Dendrobium > Dendrobium nobile. Next base: position 80,211,202 of record CM039736.1, read on the forward strand.
TTTTTGGTATTAAGGAACTTACTAAAAAATAAGATAGACTATGAGAACCAATTAAATAAGAAAACCGCATGATTTACCAAAAAAGAAGATCTACAACATAGAACAAGCAAGATGTGTAGCATTGATAGTTACATTGTTATTTGTTATGATAATTTACACAGATCATATAGATTTATTGGACCATTTTGGGGCACATCAATGCAAGTTACATGTCTTTGCATTAATTTTAATAATCCTAAATTCATCCATCTTTACTCTTATCCTATCAGCTAAACATGGATTCAAATAAAGACACTAAAAAACCACCTTCTACATAAATTCATCAATCCAAATATTTGTATTGTCCAAATATGTAACTACCTTTCAATCTATTTATTCTTTCATCTTTTTTCAGATATTTATAGGGTTAAGGAGCATTCAGAATCATACAACTTCTGCCGGGTTTCTTTCCCGGAAAAAGAAGGGGGGGGTGTTGGGCATGCAGACATCAGTATGCAAGCATCCGCATACTCCTCCAGGAGATGATCAATCAAAATTTCACGTTACAATTTCAATGCCAACCTTCTATATGTAATATAGCCATAAATATCATTTACTTCAAGTTCAAATACAAGCATCTCTTTTAGTCATCATTAATCATCATTAGTAGTTATATTAGCCTTAACCCAACTATTTGAGGTCAACTTTATGATCTTCATTCTCACACTCTCCTATTAAGTGTTCTCTAAAGCACAATTTATTTCCTCACAAATTATTTTGAATAAATTCTATTCATGTTACCTTAAAGCAGTCAATTGTTAATCCTCTAACATGAATTCTATCCAATTTATCTAATGGTGCTACATTTTCTACCCATTGAACATGTACAAACTGCCTACGTCAACTTTCAATAATACTACTTCAATAAAATGTCACTCTAACTGTTTCTCAATATAATCATCATTATTATCTATCATTCCTATTTTTGACATGCATTCATTTTAACGTCATATTTCTATCATGTTCAATTTAAAAAAAAAAACTATTGCTCGACACTTAAACCAATAAAATACTGTCGGACTACTTGGATTTATCTTAAGTCATCATGATATTCTCTTATTGCATACTCCTAACAACTTATCCATTCTAAGCATACAATTTTAACAAGAAAGTTATATCATTATCTACATTCCCATTCTTACGTATATATCTAAAGGTCTAAACATATTTTACCTGGCAACACAATTTATCTTTGACAAAATTGATTGATAATTGTTATTCATACCAACTTAAATTGCATAGCATATACTCAATCTTTAGTTACTAATTCTAGGCCCTTTTTCTTCATCATTTATATTTTTTAGTTTATTTTAGCGAATCTACACCAATTAGAACCATGTTATTTGCAAAAGTAACACTCAAGGAATCCACTTTGAATATCATTTATTAACATCTCAATAACACTACAAAACGATAAGCCTCATATTACTCTTTGATTTAATCCTACCATAATTTAAAACTATTTGATCATTACACAATCACATATAACTCTATAATATCAGTGCTCTATCATACACACTTCTTAATAATTTTAGCATTACTTTGATACAAACCTTCTATCTTAATGCACACTAAATCAATTTGCATGGTACTCAATCACATGCCTTATCAAGTGTGTTAATCTAGTTCACGGGTCGAATTTAAGTCCGGCCAAAAGACCCCACACAAATACAATCAACCCAAATCTGACCAGTATTAAAACAGGTTAAAAATTCCAACCCGAAAATGACTTGAACAAACCCAAACTAACACGAAAAAAAAAAAATAAGTTGTGTTGATTAGAGTAAACCCAACCAAAAATGAACACAATAACTTGATTTGGGCATAATAAAAAAATAGTTTTGTGATTTTTTCGTTTATTTATGAGTTAACCTGAATAAGAAGTGCATGATCTAAATCGGATCTGATTTTTTTAGTTCACTGCGTTACCAAACTTAACCCGATATCATATAGGTTGACCAAAACACGGATTTTTTTAGTTTTCAAATCGTGCCAATATTGACACCTCTATGATGGCAAACTCTGAGCCGGTGGGCCCATGGCGAGCAAGAAGAGAGGGGAATTATTTAAGAAAAAATTAATTACAATTAGAGGGAATTAATTAGGGAAAGAATCTAATTTGAGTCAAAGCTAAGAGGAATTATTTAGGGAAAGCCCATAAGAGTAAATATTCATTATGTAAGGAGGAATCAAGGAAAAATTGCTTAGGAAAGTTTTAATTATAATTGGGAGGAAATTAATTAGGAAAGAGATCTAATTTGAATTCAAATCTGAGATGCAATTATTTAGAGAAAGGGGACTGATTTGGGAGGAAATTAGGAGGCCCGATTTAAGGCTAGATATGGGGTGATTTCAGATGATGCTGCTTTTGATTTTGTTGAATTAATTTTGCTTAGGTTGAGTGGCTCTAGCCGACGACTAAAGAATGGGAGAGCCAATCTTCTCTACAATTGAAGATCCAACTGTATCTTGTATTTTTTCTTAGTTCTTCAATAAAAAAGAGTTTTGTGTTCGTCTTCTTAAATTTATTGTGTTGTTTTATGATTTTGCTGAAATTGCATCCACTTCCTATCACTCTAATCAACAAGATGTTAGACCGGTCCAGTGGGCCGTCTAGCCGGTCCATATGGGACCGGCTTGTAAATAGAGACGGAATCTCTGCTCCTGCAGATGTCGCGTGATCCGACACCCAAATGAGCAGTTTAGGAAAGATTTTTGAGGGATTTGGGAAGGAAATTTGAATGTATGGATTGTTTAGAGATTTCTTTTGAATTGTATGCATTAATAGTTTGTTTTCCTAGGGTTAGGCATCTTGAATTTGGCTGAAATTGAGATCTCTTAGGTTTCTTTTGGCTCTAGAGGTGTCTAGAGTTTGGGAGAGATAGATCCTCCTCTCGAATGAGGATCAATTGTATCTTGTTATTTTTTTCGTTAGTTTGTGTTGTGCAATAAAATTTCTGTTTTTCTCTGAATTTCCGTTGGATTTGTGAAAATTTCTCGTTGTTTTCCCGAGATTGATAGGATTTCCTTGAAATCTTCAAGTGTTTTCTATCAATTGGTATCAAAGCTGATTTACAAACCATCGGGGTTGATTTTCTGAAATTTCAACGGTGGATTTTGTGTTCAGAGGACGGTTTCTTGCGAATTTTGAATCAATATCCAATTTTTTTTATGGATGCCAAGAAGGTAGATGCATTAGAGTAACGACTTGAGGGGATGAACCAAATTAAGACAACGGTGGAGACATAAATTCCTCCATGGAAGTGCAAGTAGCTGACTTACGAGACATGATGAAGAAGATGTCAGAATTCCACAACCAATAGTGGCTTAAGAGGGAGAGGGCCGAAGGAATAAATACGAATTCTGAAATTCATAAGGATGAAGATAGGTAGAGATCATAGAGGGAGAAAGGAGAAGCCCCATCGGTGCCTTCGAGGGGAGGATAGAGGGTGGAGTATGGGGAAAGGCATGGGTATGGAGGGCAGGAGCAAATAAATGTTGAATGGAGAATGCATGGAAAGATATTATGACCGTCAATGCACTGATTTTGAAGGAGAGAGGAATTCAAATGAGGTTTTGAGTATGAAAGGGAAAGGGAAGATGGAAGACATGGGGAGAACCAATCACTTGAGATAGGGGAAACTATGGAGGAATAAGGGGAACGGAGGAGATCAGAAGGTGAGAAAGCTGAAAATGCTCATTTCAAAGAGGATGACGCAATGGGTGGATCTATAGGTGGAAAGGTACTTTTCCGTCATGAGTTGACGAAGGAGGATAAGTTGACAGCAGCATGCTTATGTTTGGAGGGGAAGACGTTGTCATGGTACCAGTGGAGGGACAAAGGAGACCCCTACAGAGCTGGAGAAATTCAAGTATTGTTTATTAGAATATTTCCAAGCCGACATGGGAGGAGACTTCTATGAGCAGTTCTTTGCACTGGTGCAGGCGGATCAATGATAGACTACCGTGAGCGGTTTGAGCATCTGGCCAATAGGATGGATCAATTCTCAGAGACGTCATTGGAGGGGAATTTCATGAAGGGGTCAAATCATATATCAGAGCGACGGTGAAGGTCATGAGGCCTCGTGACTTGGAAGAGGCCATGGAGTTGGCGAACTAGTGGAAAATTAGAGGAATCACGAGAGGGGAGCCAGGAGCAGCATTTCAGGATGCTCTTACAGGATGACAACCACTCTTTTAGCACCCAAGGAGCCGCATCAGGCAACATTAATGAGGCTCCCAGGGAGAATCCAGCAGGAGAGGAAGTGGGGGGAACATAAAAAGAAATAATGGAGAGGGAGATGCAGGAGAAGAGGGTGAAAGGCTATACTTAAGATGTGATGGGAAGTATATTCCAAGGCACAAGTGAAGGGATTGAACTCTTCAGCTCTCACCTTCTGTGATGACGAGAAAACTGAGGGAGGTGAGGGTATGGGAGAGAGAGACATGGAGGACAAGTGCATCTGAGACATGTGGAGATCTCCCTGAATTCAGTGGTTGGATGCACTCTAAATCATACATGAAGGTGGAGGGGAAATAGCAGACAGGGAGGTGGTGGTGTTGATTGATAGTGGGCTACCCATAATTCATCTCCAACTAGGTCGTGGGCCAATTGGGGGTGACATTGCTGGATACAGGGTGTTATGAGTGATGATGGATACATTGAAGGTGGAGATGGGTCAGGGGATATGTAGGGGAGAAATGTTGACCATACAAGGGGTTCAGGTGAGGAAGGATTTTCTCCCATTGGGATTAAGGAGCAATGATGCCATCCTGGTGATATAAAGTGGTTGCAGACCTTAAGGGACACCAAGGTCAACTGGGGCATTGACGATGGAGCTGATGGTGTAAGAGAGAAGGTAGTGATTATGGGAGATGTAGGGCTCCCAAAGCCATTATATCTACTAAAACCAAGGTGAAGAGCATACATGAGGTGGGGAACATTATATGATGGAACTACAGGCTAGGGGGATCAAATTGGAGGGGGTTGGACATTCCTCTTCAGTACAACTTGATTCAATAGTTCAGTGAGGTTTTTTCAGCCGTCTCAGGGTTGCCTCCTCCGCGGAAACACGAGCATGCTATCATCTTGAAAGAAGTAGTTTCACCTCTTAGTGTTCATCCGTGTCGTCATCCCCAATTCAGAAGGATGAGATCGAATATTAATTAGGGAGATGCTGGAATCAGGATCATTCAACCCAGTATCAATCCATTTTTCAGTCCAATGTTATTGATCAAGTGCTTTAGCAGCAATTTCCTTATAACCTTGAGGACAAGGTGGCACTTTTGGAGGGGAGTATTGTCAGTGGACCGATCTAACCGATCCAAACGAGACAGGCTTGCAAAATAGATGCGGAATCCCTACCTCCTACAGATGTCGCAAGATCTGAATGCCCAGACGGAGCTGTTTAGGAAAGATTTTTGAGAATTTGGGAGGAAAATTTGAATGCAGTGACTGTTTAGAGATTTCCTTTTGAATTGTATGCATTAAATAGTTTTTTCCTAGGGTTAGGGCATCTTGAATTTGGCTAAACTTTGAGATCTCTTAGGTTTCTTTTGGGCTCTAGCCGCATCTAATAATTGGGAGAGATATATCCTCCTCTCGAATAGAGGATCAATTGTATCTTGCTATTTTCTTCAGTTAGTTTGTGTATTGCATCAAATATTTATGTTTTCCTCTGATTTTCGATTGGATTGTGGAAATTTCTCGCCTTTTTCCTGAGATTGATAGGATTTCCTCGAAATCTTCAAAAATTTCAAATCACAAAATCAAGAAAAATTATATGAAGAGCATTCTTCACGCTATACTTATCCGTTAATTATCTTGATAGAAAAGTGTTTTCATAGACTAACGTGCTTTTTAAAAATATATTCCATTAATTTCTCTAATAACTTCATTTTATGATTCATAAATTTGATTTGTTTATAATTAACGAAATCTTAAACTTAAATATTTGTATCAAATTTTTTTCTCTGATCATGAACATTCTATTAGTCTTAAGAACTTTATTCAAAAGATTTATTAATCAAATCACTTAATACATCAAAATCTCCTAAATCTCATAAGTTATCTCGTCTAGATCTAAAGCCCTGCAATAGAAATGATTAATATCAAACGGTTATAGATTGTAAATCTTCTCATTATGGATTTTTTAATTGAGAAAGGAATATCAACAAAAAATCAATTGTAAGTAATATTTACTTAAATATATGAAGAGGTACTAAAAAGTACAAGAAATATGCATGACAAATTCACTTGACATTTCCATTTTTGAAGAAGCGAATTAAACCCCAGTTAACTAAGCGTTGTTTCCATGGCAATCTAATTGACAGGTAAAGAGTAGCATTCATTTTTTGGGGAAAAAAAGACAAATAACTATTATTGTATATTCCACCAAGCCTCAGAAAGAACTAACTGGGTTTCAGGCTTCTCAAGAAAAGATGCAACAAATTCATTTATGTACAATATACCAAAATTTCAAAAGCAGCTTGAAAGCTAGATTGTTACAGATAACAAAAGAAGAAAATATAGCTGCAACAAGCACACAAACACCTTAAGGACGCTGGGAAAGAATAACTTCGTATGGATGATAAAAGGCAGAAAAAACAACATCGAAGTTAAAATTCCCCAATGATCTAACGCGAGTCAGGAGTATCAATTTTGCTATCATTTCATATATACATCACCAATGGCATTTAAGTTTGGTTTCTTTTCCAGCCTTAAAACATACACAAGTCAGGAAACATGTTCAATTAGCACAAGCATGACTATCAAAAGAAACGCAGCAGGTTTAGAACATCTTCCACATAAAGGCGCAGTTCAATAGCCCAATAACGTCAGAAAGAAACAAGAGAGTTTTTTTTCGCAATGACAAGGCAAGTAAGAGCGATCCCTAGCTACAAGCAAGACAAGCTATTTACTAAGAGCGAATATTTCAAAAGGACATAAAAAGATTTAAAAAAAAAAAAACATCCTTTCACACATAGAAATGATGAGATTATTGGGAATGTGTTACAGGTACAAAAAATTGTCCTCCTGCGTACAAAGTTTAGAAGTCTCCAATCGTACCTCCATCTCCTCCATTTATAAAAGAATAGCTCGTCAACTGAACGTTCATCCGCATGTTGATCTTCGCTTCATCATCCTAGAACAATTATTACGCTCAAGCAAATGAATTTCACATGACTCTGAATGACAAAGCAGACAACTTTTCTTGAAACTATTAAAATTATACCAAAAAACACGATCACAAATAATAACTCAGAGTCAAAGCAAAAAATATGAAAATATGACAGAACCATCAGGAAATCATGCCGATAACTGGGAGATTCTTATATTAGGTATCCTAATAAACTAGTAAGGTCAATTTAAGTGTCCTGTGGTCAGAACAAGCATCTGAACATATTGAAATCCCCATCCAGGAAAGAAGTTCAAGTTGCTACAAGACAACAAAAAGAGGGACGAATTAACCTACCTTCATTCTCTGTCGTTCCTTGAGTTCTTTTCTCTTTTTTGCATATAATCGATTTAATAAACGGATACGGGATCATTGGTGGCATTTCTTAAGGCTCCAATTTTTCCTCCTATTGAAGCAAAAAATACAGCAGTAAGGAAAAGTATCAACATGCCAATAAAATATAAACCACAATTAATACCTCTGTAAGATCATAGGTAAATGGAATATTTCACGAATCTCTTCAGGTGTTCTTCCTTCTATAATGCGGGCAAGCGCTCGACTAGTGAGATCTACCAAAGGCTCAACTGAAGACTGTCGCTGCCGATGCCAACTCAAAACTGCTTTGTATCAGTCTTGATAAATTTTTATCAAAGGATTTCCGCTCCTGGGTTAATTAAGGATCAGTAAGAAATTTAAAACAAAAATTCTAGCGCTTGGCATAAATTCTATGAATTAAAAAAAAAATCACTTCCTCTGCATCTATAAATCAAAAACTGAACAATAACTCTTCATAAAGAGAAATTAGAAATCAACGTGAAACTGAACATAATGAACCTTGTTTTGAACGCCCAGGAGCTTGATGGAACCGACAATAATCAAGTTTAAGCTGAGAACGGCTGGATTTACTCGCTCAGGTAAAGATAAAGCAAATTTTTTGGATGATCCCATGCCTGACTGAACTCTTCTCGCATATCATAGGGCAGAACATGGCAACCTCCTCCTCCACTTGATGATAGAGCCACAGCTGTTTGAAGCCAGATATAGGACTTCATAGCCTGAAAGAAACGTGCATGATGAAATGTTCTTACTCTTAATTAACATACCAGGCACACACCCTAGCTCTACTAAAGCCAAAAGCTAAATAGTAATAAACAATGGCATGAAATTTCCTTGTATGCATTGTCTGTGTAACTGTTATGGGGACTTGCAGAAAGAACAAAATAACTATCAACTAATAAGTATACAATCAGCTTGGATAAGAAGTAAATTCACGGAAAAATTCATACTATGAATAATATGATAATTTAGATATAGTAAAAGTGTCATAAAAATTCTAGCCTAAATCAACTACCTAACTATGGAAGGAAATCATCATGATTTAGGCGTATCCAGGCGGGCTTCCCAAAGATCCTGATATGTGTCGTGAGATCTCTTCTAGAGAGAGTAGTTGAGATTTAACACTCCCCCTCAAGCTGGGGAATATAGGTATGTTATTCCCAGCTTGGCAATCATTCCGAAAAGGCAGAGTTATATAATCCTTTGGTAAGGATATCTGCAAGTTGATCTTTTGTGATACATGGTTGACATATACAAGATCACTGTCTAATTTTCTTTTATAAAATGTTTGTTCACTTCTATATGCTTAAACCTGTCATGCTGGACTGGATTGTAAGCTATGCTGATTGTTGATTTTTTGTCACAATGCAGTTTCATAAGTTCATCTCATTTGCTCCTTAGATCTTCTAGAATCATCTTGATCCATAATAGCTCACATATTCCCAAGATCATAGCTCTATATTATGCTTCTGCACTGGAACTTTCCACCACATTTTGTTTCTTGCTTCTCCATGTAACCAGATTTCCTCCAAGGAATGTGCAGTACCCAAAATTGGATCTTCTGTCCACTGGTGACCCTGCATAATAAGCATCAGTGTATGCTTCTAAGGTTATTCTATTATCTCTTCTAAAGAGAATCCATTTCCCTAGGTTTCCCTTAAGGTAGTGAAGTATTCTATCTACCGCTTGCATATGTGTTTGTTTTGGATTTTGCATAAACTGACTAACCATATTTACACCAAATGCTATATTTGGTCTGATGTGGGAAGGGTAGATCAATTTTCTCACAAGTCTCTAGTAAGCACCATTGTCTGCATCTAGATCTTCTTTAGCTTCCCCCAATTTGAGATTTGGTTCTACTAGTATTGGTGCTGGCTTACATGCTAGTTTTTCTATCTCCTTCAGAAGATTTTTAATGAATTTTTGTTGTGAGATGAAGATTACTTTGCTGAAGTGAGCTACTTCAATTTCAAGAAAGTATTTTAGCCTACCAAGTTATTTGATATCAAATTGCTTGGTAAGATTTTTCTGAGACTCACTTTCTCCTTTTCATTATTCTTAATCAAGATAATATCATCCACATAGACTAATAGTATTGTGACTTCCCCTGAGTCTGAGTGTTTAAATAATAGTGTATGATCCCCTTGACTCTGTTGATATCAATTAAGAAGCATGAATTTTGATAATCTTCTAAATCAGGCCCTTGGTGATTGTTTGAGCCCATAGAGCCTTTTTAACCTGCACACCTTGTTACCTCTAGATTTTTTCCTTAAATCTTAGTAGTATTTTCATAAATATCTCTTCTTCCAGATCCATATATGGGAATACATTTTTAACATCCAATTATTCAAGAAGCCAATTGTACTTAACTGCTAGTGAGAGTAGGATTCTAATAGTATTCATCTTGGCTACGGGTGTAAAGGTTTCCTGCTAGTTAATATCATATGTCTGAGCATGCCCTTTTTTCACTAGTCATGCCTTGTATCTTTTCAGTGTACCATCAGCTTTGTACTTTACAGAGAACACCCATTTGCAACTGACTGCTTTTTTGCCTATCGGTAGGTTGATGATCTCCTGTGTATTGTATTTTTCAAGGGCATGTATTTCATCTTTCATGGCATTTTTTCAATTTTTATTAGATAAGGCCTCATAAATATCATTAAGAATATGTAGTTTAACCAAGAAGTTTTTGTGTGAGGATGAAAAGTTATTGAAGGATATAGAGTTGGTTGTAGGGTATAAGAGAGGTGGTGAATTTACCTTAATTTCAGGAGAGAGTTCAAATTCTTGGATCTACTTCGAAGCACAGTTTGAACTTGTACCCCTGGAATATGCATTCCCAAATCTAATGACAACTTTGTCTTCAGTTTTGGATTTCATGTGGATTGTTTTGAGGTGGTGGATGAAGGTCAAAAGGGGCAAGTGTACTTTCTTCATCTTCCTATATTTCAGTCTCTCCCTAAAGATGAGGTTTGGTAAAATAAGAATTTTGTTCATCAAAAGTGACATTAATGGATACAAGGGTTTTCTTTGTAGGGGTTGATAACACTTGTAACCTTTTTGGGTGGCTGAATATCCAATAAAGATACATTTGAGTGCCCTTGGATCTAATTTTCATCTATTCTGGCTATGGATGTAAACATAGGCAGTGTACCCAAAGATTCTGGGTGTAAGGTTATTATGGGTTTGAAACTCGGAGTAAAAAGAGGACAGAATATCCATTGTAATTTTTAGTCCCAAGGTTTTTGAAAGTAGGCGGCTCATGAGGTAAGCGGCAGTTAGGAGGGCTTCCCCCCAATAGGATTTGGGTATAGTGTGGAGTAGGAAGGCACGAGTGGAGGCTAGAAGGTGACCATTCTTCTTTTCCGCAACCCCATTTTATTGTGGGGTGTGAATGCAGGAAGACTAGTGGATGATACCTTCACTTTGAAAATAGGAGTATAAGATTTGGTTGAAATAGTCTTTAGCATTATCAGAATAAAATTCTTTATTTTACCCCGAATTGATTATGGATCATGTTGTGAAAAATGGGAAGATGGTGCTAATGTCATATTTATTTTTGAACAGATAAATCCAAGATACTCGAGTACAGCCATCAATAAAAGATACAACCAGCGAGCCCCATAGATGTTGGGGATTTTTTAGGGTCTCCATATGTCACTATAAATTAAGATAGAAAGGAGTTGCATCTCTCTTTTTTTTTTTTTTTTGGAAAAGAGGCTCTTTTATGTTTGGCTAATTCATATGTTTTACAATGAAAATGTTCATTTTCCAATTTATGAAAAAGTTTTGGATATATATGTTTCAAGACATCTAAGGATAGATGTCCTAATCTGAAATGATGAAGCCAGATAGTAAATTTCTTGTCAACTAGGGATAACATAGAGTAGTTATTATTAGATTTGTTCAGCTCTTTCAGGCAGTACAGTCCATCTCTCTCCTTAACAAGTCCAATCTTCTTCTCCAATCCCTAATCCTGAAATAAGCAATAGGCAGGGTTAAATAGTGCTTGACAATTATGATCACTGGTAATTTCTTGTATAGATATGAGGTTTGTGGATAATTGAGGTACATGGAGCACATTTTTTAGAGTGAGGGAAGGAGATAAGGGTGTGTCTCATTGGCCTTCTACTATGGCAAGAAAACCATCAGTAGTGATGATTTTCTTGTCACTTGGGCAAGGATTATAGTTGATGAAGTGGGTAGTGGAGTTTGTCATATGATTTGTGGCTCCTGAGTCAATCATTCATAATCCTTTCAAAGGCGCTTAATCCAATGGACATAGGAAACTTACCTGAAAGTGCAAGAGAGGAAGATGCAGGTGGTTTTTCAAGAGATACCAGGAGTTGTCTTAGTTTATCAATATCTTCTTTATTGAGTTCTTTGAAGCTAGTCAGTGTCTTTAGGTTAGGCTGACATATTGTAGTGTTGGCATATGATGTGCCCCTTATCTCATTTCTTTTGTTCCATTTCTTACTTGGGGGCTTTTCGAGTATCTTCCAGCATGTTTTCTTCGTATGTCTTGATTTCTTGCAATAACTACACCAAAGAGAGCCTTTGTCTATAATTTTGCAGAGTCTTTACCTTTTTCTTTCCATGGTGTTTCTCTGGCCATCATTGCTGAGCTTACAATAACCTTTGGCTCCAACATTACACCTCGTCAGCTTTCTTCAGCGCGGATGAAAGAAATGGTTTCATTTAATGATTGTCTCCTCTTTGTTAAGGATCTAGACTCCTGATCAAATTCTACACTCAGTCCTATAAGAAAATCACAAAATCTATCTCTTTCAATAAAATTCTTCAGGATAGCAGCATCTTCTGGACATCTGGTCTTTATACATCTATAATAATCATGTTCTTGCCATAGGTTTTGTAGAAGAGTGGCATATTCTATTATGGTCTTGCTTCCTTGTTTTGTGCTTCCTACTTTGATCTTAATTTCAAAGATTTGGTTGCATCCCAAGCTTTTGAAAAAGTGTCTAGCGGCATCTCATATATCCTTTGCAGTGGAAAGGAACATAAATGTATCGATAATCATAAAGTCTGCTTCATCCCATGCCCCAAAATTAGGATCTATTCCTTTTGGTCCTCTGAGGAGGTGGTGTATTTTTCCTTCCCTTTTAAGTAGGTCTTCACAAATTGAGACCACTTTCGATAATTATTCCCGTTTAGGTGATAGGAATGTTGCATGCTTTGGAGATCACCTCGTTCTTGGCGTACCATAAAATCTTCAAATTGATCAAAGCTCTAGGATAAATTTTCTTCAAACATCGTCGTGTCACAACAATAGATAGTAATAAAAAATTATCTATAACTATATCAACAATGAAGGCTGATTTTATGTGAGAAAATAAGATTATCTTGTAATTATATTAGCAATGAAGGCTGATATTTATGTGAGTGAATAGGGATTAAGTAGATCAGGTCGCAAGCCCGATTCAATCTCAGGACCTTGTCTCGTGCGAATAAGAAGGGAGGCTTCGGTCTCTACTTCTTGTGCTTGCTTTAAGGAAGCAACTTTCACCTTTCTAATGATCCAGAACTGGATACTTACTTCAATTGTATTATACTTTCCATTCTCCTTGATCTTTTTGGACCCAAAAAATTGATGCAAACAAATTTTTATATTTGACTTTTGCGAGGGATATTTGATTTTTTTTTTCCCAGAGCTATCAAATTTATTATTACTCTGTTAGCAGTTAACAATTTTTTAGCAATTGTTAGGAAATAAAAAGGAATTTGTTATGTCTTCTACATTCACAAATAAATTTATTAAGGTACCTGAGAAAGCTTTACGGCTTGAATAATTTTTTGGACATCTAATTCAAAATGTTTATCCTGAATGATTATATGTGAGACCTGAAACAATTTCGGGAAGGAAAATATCATTTTTCAAGCATAAGGTTTGTTTATGTAGTTCAGTTGATTAATCTTTCCTAACTAAATTTATCCATCTTCTCATCTTAACCATCTTTATTATCCTTTTGAAACACTTTCATAGTCATCCTAAAAACTTACCAACTAATAGAGTATGAAATTGCAAGAAGTTATAGATAATCTATTTGGTCTTCACTCACATTAGTAAGACATCCAACTTAACTCCCTCCAAAAAAATGCTGACTATTCTTCCTTAGGTTATAGCCCAGTGATATAAAAAAAACAGAACACAAGCTTCATATGATTATTGGAGTTCCCTTTTAACCCAAAATAATGAATGCAATTGTTTGCATTTCAAATTGGGACTGTTCAGAGATTAAGCAGAAGTTCTCAGATTAATTAAACATCTATAATCTTTTCTAACTTAACACTATTTTTTTTCAATGTGCATGCCACACATGGATGAGTTAACTGTTCCTATAGTCATCAAATCAATGGCTCAAAAGCTGGATGTTAAATCTTTGGATGATGGACTGCCCTACATGCATTAATTTGCTGTTATTTGTGGTTTTAAAACAATTGCATTTATTAACTATTGCATCACTGAATAACTGTAAGTTAAGAACATTCCTGATGTACTTAATCACCAATTTTTAATGTCATTTTACTTTTTTGGAAAAATAATGCAGGTTCTTTTTATCACCTTTTTGCTCTTATTTTCTAAATTTTGTATAAAACAGGAATAGAAGTTTGCATAATTGATATTTTGATAGGAATTTGTCCTCCACACAACAAAACCAGCAAGAACAAGATAAAATAAAGGAAAAATCAGCGAGAAACATGTTTATTTCAGCACAACAAGCCAAGATGCAAGTTGATCTACTATTCAAGAGGTAGATCGGCTACAAACCCTAAGCACCGCTAGGAACAACTCAAAAGAAAACTACAGCAAATACACATATAACATAATAAAATAAAACAACCATATTAACCCTCATACAAACCTTCCTACTTTCCTCCTTATTTTGAATTAAAATCAGCCCAAATCCCTTAATAAATGCCCTTGACATCTTTCCCAAAAATACCCCCAAAGCCTCTTCGCCTATGGGTGATAAAGGAGGTTATGGGCTGAAATTGATCTGCTAAAAAGTTCCTGGGCCCCACATCATATTTGTAATATGTACTACAAAATTCAGCCCGTCCAAGCTTGAATTTGACCAGGAAGTTTTTACTAGTCTGAGCCAGCTATGAAAGTGGAGTGTTTCAAAGTGATGTCAAGTTCAACTATAATGTAGTTAAAGTGCTGAACATCAATGTGAGATGATGATAGCTCACTCGAACATGCTAGATATTAGACATAAGTGATGTAGAACGAAGTGGCAAGTTAGAGTTGCCGCCGAGAGGAAAAGGACACCAACAGTCTTGATTCACGGAAAGTCAGCCGGAAGAGGAGGTGCGGGTGGATGTCCAAGCATTCGCCAATGTCCGGAGGGTAGATGCTCTTTTATAGACGGTGCCAAGGTGAAGAGAATGTGCTCGATGTATTCTTCGACGGTGTCGTCAACTTCTAGGTTGAGATCGAAGAACTGAGACTGTAGAATGCCCGTCACACCTTGGGGTTGTAGACGAATCTGTGGTCAAGCTCTGGATCCGCCATACATGAGGAAAGACTGTTTTAAGGAGTATCGGAGCTTCTATACAGCAATTTGTGGCTCTCAGGATGGCTGGACAGCAACAAACTGCAACTGGAACCTTGGGGCAGCACATAGGATAACTGGGGCAGCAATATCCAAGGTTTTGGAAGGAGAGACAACGCACTACAGCACCCAGAATTTTCTGGACAGCAAGGAAGCTGTAGGGAAATTCTGTTTACAGCAAAGGGACAGGATTTGGGAGAGTAAACAAGTGGAGGGAGGAGAGGAGATGGGCCAGCTAGGGTAAGGAGATGGGAAGAAATTATGTTTCAGATTTTAGGTTTGGTAAGTAGAGGGATTAGGGTTGTATATCTGAAATTTATTTCAGATTTAATGGGTTAGGAATTAGGAGGGAGTTTTGAATATCAAGCCTATGGATAATTAAAGAAAATAAAGGAGGGGGCAACTGATTTATGGAAGGAGAGTGGATTTAATTGAGAGCTTTAATGGAGGGGCATTAATTAGAGAGAAGGGGAGAGTGGGGGGCCGGCCATATGGGGAGGGAGGAGAAATGTCCACATACAATGTATGTGGACTCAAGCAATAAATATGATTATGGAATTAAATCTGATTTTAATTTCAGATTTGAGAGATTTGAGGATTTCCTAAAAGAGATTTACTAATTAGGAAAATTAATTTAAATCAAATCTAATTAGAAATTTAATTAGATCTAATTTAAGCAACTTTCCTAAAATAGGAATCCTAATTCAGGAAACAAATTCAAATTCAAATTAATTTGAATTTTGATTTCAAATTTGTTACTAAATTAAGGGGGCTAGAATATGAAAGACTTACTTTCTTAAATAAAAATCCTTAATTAGGAAACAAATACAAATTCAATTTGATTTTGAATTTTGATTTGATTCGAATTTTGAATTCGAATTCATTGCCACATTAAGAGGGCTAAAATAGGAAAGGCTTTGAATGCAAGACTAAATTTGTGGAGCCAATGAAGGAAGGGGTGGCCGATTGGGCTTGGGAATGGTGGTGGGGTTCTCGGTTGGGGTGATGGAAAGGTTGTGAAAACTAGTTGTTCAAGGGGAAAGGAGGAAGGGGCCAGTGGTGGTGGAAGGAGGGGAAGTGGGAGGCTTGGTCGACGGTCAAGGGAGAATCGGCTAGGGGAGTAGGAGGGCGTAAAGCGGCAGCTAGAAGAAAGAAGAAGGGGAATTAGAGAAGGAGAAAGGAAGTGTAGGGAAAGAAAATAAACAATAAGCCCGGCACATCCTGCGGCTAATGGGTGTTGCGCTACCCTCACCTAGGGACTTCAAACCACGAGCCCGGACACATCCTGCGGCTGGTGGATACTACGCTTCCCTCACATAGGGATCTCACCAAAGTTCTTTCAAAAGAATAAGAGTACAGAAATTTTTTTATAAATAATCCCTCATCCCAATACAATAGCAAAGGCCTCTATATATATGCCTCAAAATAAAAGAAACTAAAAAAGACAAACATGCCCCTAGGGCTTATAAAGGACAACTTCCTCAAGAGAGGATAAAAATGAAAAATGCATAAATAAAACAAAAATACAATTAGTAAATTAAGATAAAGTGAAATGATCTCGTCCGTTGATCTTCGTCTCTTCCTCAGATAAGCGTTCACCGTCGGATGTCCTACTCTTCAATACTATGTAGCTTAAAATGTCATTTCAACTGCCCATCAATTCTATGTAGCTTAAAATATCATTAAAAGAAAAATGAACATATAAATAGTTATTTATGGAGGGAAAATATTGAAGGAATATCTTCCTCTAGAAATATGATACCAGATAAAAAGCATTGGCATGGCTAGATGCTATCCAATTGCAAAAACCTCAACAGAATCAATAGCAATCTGACCTTCAAATCTTGGGATCAATCCATTGCCATTCGTTATATTTGGAATAACCCTTCTTTCTTGACTTGACGACAACCAATTAGAATTCAACCTTCGGGCAAAATCCTCCACTTCCCTGCATACACCAGTTTAAGATGTAATATTTACTGAATTTTCAATGCAAACGGTCTTAACAAACCTCTTAATCTATATACTGTACTATATTAAAAAAAGGTTAACATGCCTATCAAAACTTAATTGAATTTTACATTGTATTTTCCTTATCCTAAAGCTACATGCAGGGAGATCAAGATCCCGCAAGCTATTTTGTTGAGGATAAAACCATTGCAATGGTAGAAAACCGTTACATTTGGCCAAGTCTAAAATATGATGCGGCATGATTGAATGGACAATGTCACACTTATCAGTTGGCTAAGAGTAAACAAAATAGAAAGTAGTTTATACACTTCTTTAACTATACAGTACAAATTATAGGAGGGCATTAGTATAAAATTTTGTACTGACTTACCATGTTAAGGAGGCATGATCATGTTTTATTTTAGTGAACCAATTTTCTAAAATGACACTTCATTCCATGCAATAAATAGTTAATTTTTCTTTGAAGAGATTGTTAAGAGGTATGCACAAACACCAATGCTCATCAAAATCAAACTCTTCTAAAATAAGGACAGCAAAACTCTAGTCTATAGTCTATAAAAATGTAAGCTAGTTTTGCCATGCCAATTTTTTCAATTCTTGATATCTAATTCAAGTAGAGCACGTACTAGTGTTTTGAAAATTATCTTAGCTGTAATAGAACACATATTTTATAATAAAATTACTCTCTTCATAAGAAAAGTTCAAATTGCCCACATAATAGGGAAAATCATAAGGTATGATCAAAATCACGAAGTTGTGTTTTGGATTCCATAATGGATTATAAGGTAGGCACCTAAATACGAACTTAAATTAGGCCCAATATGAGGTCTGATGGAAATTCATGCACCCTACATTTTGAAACCCAAGTCTTTACAAGTGAACCTTAAGGTATGTTACATATAGTGTAGCATACAATAAATCCATAAAGTAAATTCCCAAAGACTATAATTTAAACTAGCACAAACTCCAAAAAACTAATTTAGTATAATTTTTCATTACTAATTGGCTATTGCAATGTTATATTACAATTTTGGGATGAGATATGCTTGTTCAAATGAGAGTTTGACTAATTAATTCATCTCTTTTAATTCCTCCATTCAAATTTCCTCTATCTGCCGGTTAGAAGAACGACTAAATTTAACCAAAAATCAGACGTGGTAAATAGTAGAATTCAGTTTTTTGCAGAAAAGCTGACTTTGTTGTGTTTCATATATAATTTCTCCTGAGATTATGATGCATAGAAACAACATGGGAAGCCCAACACGGGGCAAAGCAATTCCTAAAAGCATAGGACATCGAAAAACGCAGACATAACATGCATGCATGCATGCCATATGCCCTGAGTTTTAGGAGTATCAATGCAACTTACTCCGAAAAGATCCATTAATATGTCAGACAAATTGGAGCTATTTCTGTTGCAATTCATCATTTCCATTAAATAAACATTTGTGTTAGATAGATTGTTTCCTTGCAAACTTTGCATGCTTTTTGCACCCGTTTAATTTACAATGCTCTGCTTCATTAGCATGATACAGAATTTCAAGGCATACAAGAAGACCTCTACATAAGAAACTTTTCAATAAAAAGGCTGGAAGGGAACACATGCAAAAACAAGGCCAGCTCACCTGTCAAGTTCTTCCTTCATTGCAGGATCTAGCTCATCATCAACATAATCATCATCAAACTCAAGTTTTCCTGGGAAAACATCTTCAGAATCATACTGCATTTCTGAGTTTCTAGCAGAACTTGAAGAAATACCTGCACCAGACTCGTGGAATCCCACAGAATGACTTGTTGATTCCTAAGGTAAATAGTCCATGTAAGTAGCAGCTTCAAGATCTGCTAATGAGTAAATTATCAGAAAGGCTGAGATAATATTCATAGCTACCATCTGTTTATTACTGAGTTCATTTGTAGAAGGCTCTTCTGATAGGTCTCTTCTTCTCCTGTTTTTCTTTTTATTTTTAGCAGACCTGATAAACTTTGAATCTGTTGAAAAGCACATCAAAATAAGAAAGAAATAAAAATTTTCAACTCCCACTCTACAGATTTGCTTACAAAGTAGCTACAGTTCATAAGAATTGCTATGAAAAATTAAGATATTGGTTAATATCTGAGGAACCAACTTCTGCAAACTGATGCATAGAATAATTTCAGCTAGCAGTAGAACTCAAAAGTGAAGAGAAAGCCATAGCAAACAACGAAACTCCATAAAGTCGGATTGTGTTTTTGGTATTAAGGAACTTACTAAAAAATAAGATAGACTATGAGAACCAATTAAATAAGAAAAACCGCATGATTTACCAAAAAAGAAGATCTACAACATAGAACAAGCAAGATGTGTAGCATTTGATAGTTAACATTGTTATTTGTTATGATAATTTACACAGATCATATAGATTTATTGGACCATTTTGGGGCACATCAATGCAAGTTACATGTCTTTGCATTAATTTTAATAATGCCTAAATTCATCCATCTTTACTCTTATCCTATCAGCTAAACATGGATTCAAATAAAGACACTAAAAAACCAACCTTCTACATAAATTCATCAATCCAAATATTTGTATTGTCCAAATATGTAACTACCATTTCAACTCTATTTATTCTTTCATCTTTTTTCAGATATTTATAGGGTAAGGAGCATTCAGAATCATACAACTTCTGCCGGGTTTCTTTCCCAGGAAAAAAGAAGGGGAGGGGTGTTGGGCATGCAGACATCAAGTATGCAAGCATCCGCATACTCCTCCAGGAGATGATCAATCAAAATTTCACGTTACAATTTCAATGCCAACCTTCGTATATGTAATATAGCCATAAATATCATTTACTTCAAGTTCAAATACAAGCATCTCTTTTAGTCATCAATTAATCATCATTAGTAGTTATTATTAGCCTTAACCCAACTATTTGAGGTCAACTTTATGAATCTTCATTCTCCACCTCTTCCTATTAAGTGTTCTCTAAAGCACAATTTATTCCTCACAAATTATTTTGAATAAATTCTATTCATGTTACCTTAAAGCAGTCACATTGTTAATCCTCTAACATGAATTCTATCCAATTTATCTAATGGTGCTACATTTTCTACCCCATTGAACATGTACAAACTGCCTACGTCAACTTTCAATAATACTAACTTCAATAAATGTCACTCTAACTGTTCCTCAAATATAATCATTCATTAATCTATCATTCCTATTTTTGACATGCATTCATTTTAACAGTCATATTTCTATCATGTTCAATTTAAAAAAAAAAACTATTGCTCGACACTTAAACCCATAAAATACTGTCGGACTACTTGGATTTATCTTAAGTCATCATGATATTCTCTTATTGCATACTCCTAACAACTTATCCATTCTAAGCATACAATTTTAACACAAGAAAGTTATATCATTATCTACATTCCCATTCTTACGTATATATCTAAAGGTCTAAACATATTTTACCTGGCAACACAATTTCTATCTTCTGACAAAATTGATTGATAATTGTTATTCATACCAACTTAAATTGCATAGCATATACTCAATCTTTAGTCTACTAATTCTAGGCCCTATTTTCTTCATCATTATATATTTTTTAGTTTATTTTAGCGAATCTATCACCAATTAGAACCATGTTATTTGCAAAAGTAACACATCAAGGAATCCACTTTGAATATCATTTATTAACATCTCAATAAACACTACAAAACGATAAGCCTCACTATTACTCTTTGATTTAATCCTACCATAATTTAAAACTATTTGATCATTACACAAATACTTCTAATAATACTCAGTGCTCTATCATACACATCTTTAATAATTTTAGCATTACTTTGATACACACCTTTCTATCTTAATGCACACTAAATCAATTTGCATGGTACTCAATCACATGCCTTATCAAGTGTGTTAATCTAGTTCACGGGTCGAATTTAAGTCCGGCCCAAAAACGACCCCACACAAATACAATCAACCCAAATCTGACCAGTTATTAAACAGGTTAAAAATTCCAACCCGAAAATGACTTGAACAAACCCAAAACTAACACGAAAAAAAAAAATTAAGTTGTGTTGATTAGAGTAAACCCAACCAAAAATGAACACAATAACTTGATTTGGGCATAATAAAAAAAATAGTTTTGTAAGATTTTTTCGTTTATTTTATGAGTTAACCTGAATAAGAAGTGCATGATCTAAATCGGATCTGATTTTTTTAGTCACTTGCGTTACCCAAACTTAACCCGAATATCATATAGGTTGACCAAAACACGGATTTTTTTAGTTTTCAAATCGTGCCCAATATTGACACCTCTATGATGGACCAACATCTGAGCCGGTGGGCCCCATGGCGAGCAAGAAGAGAGGGGAATTATTTAAGAAAAAATTAATTACAATTAAGAGGGAATTACTTAGGGAAAAGAATCTAATTTGAAGTCAAAGCTAAGAGGAAATTATTTAGGGAAAGCCCATAAGAGTAAATATTCATTATGTAAGGAGGAATCAAGGAAAAATTGCTTAGGAAAGTTTTAATTATAATTGGGAGGAAATTAATTAGGAAAAGAGATCTAATTTGAATTCAAATCTGAGATGCAATTATTTAGAGAAAGGGGACTGATTTGGGAGGAAATTAGGAGGCCCGATTTAAGGCTAGATATGGGGTGATTTCAGATGATGCTTGATTTTGTTGGAATTAATTTTGCTTAGGTTGAGTGGGCTCTAGCCGACGACTAAAGATTTGGGAGAGCCAATCTTCCTCTACAATTGAAGATCCAACTGTATCTTGTATTTTTTCTTAGTTCTTTCAATAAAAAAGAGTTCTTGTGTTCGTCTTCTTAAATTTATTGTGTTGTTTTATGATTTTGCTGAAATTGCATCCACTTCCTATCACTCTAATCAACAAGATGTTAGACCGGTCCAGTGGACCGGTCTAGCCGGTCCATATGGGACCGGCTTGTAAAATAGAGACGGAATCTCTGCCTCCTGCAGATGTCGCGTGATCCGAACACCCAAATGGAGCAGTTTAGGAAAGATTTTTGAGGGATTTGGGAAGGAAATTTGAATGTATGGATTGTTTAGAGATTTCTTTTTGAATTGTATGCATTAAATAGTTTGTTTTCCTAGGGTTAGGCATCTTGAATTTGGCTGAAATTTGAGATCTCTTAGGTTTCTTTTGGGCTCTAGAGGTGTCTAGAGATTTGGGAGAGATAGATCCTCCTCTCGAATAGAGGATCAATTGTATCTTGTTATTTTTCTTCCGTTAGTTTGTGTTGTTGCAATAAAATTTCTGTTTTTCTCTGAATTTCCGTTGGATTTGTGAAAATTTCTCGTTGTTTTCCCGAGATTGATAGGATTTCCTTGAAATCTTCAAGTGTTTTCTATCAAATTGGTATCAAAGCTGATTTACAAACCATCGTGGGTTGATTTTCTGAAATTTCAACGGTGGATTTTGTGTTCAGAGGACGGTTTCTTGCAGAATTTTGAATCAATATCCAATTTTTTTTATGGATGCCAAGAAGGTAGATGCATTAGAGTAACGACTTGAAAGGGAGATGAACCAAATTAAGACAACGGTGGAGAACATAAATTCCTCCATGGAAGTGCAAGTAGCTGACTTACGAGACATGATGAAGAAGATGTCAGAATTCCACAACCAAATAGTGGCTTAAGAGGTGAGAGGGCCAGAAGGAATAAATACGAATTCTGAAATTCATAAGGATGAAGATAAGGTAGAGATCATAGAGGGAGAAAGGAGAAGACCCCATCTGGAGCCTTTCGAGAGGGAGGATAGAGGAGGGAGGTATGGGGAAAGGCATGGGTATGGAGGGCAGGAGCAAATAAATGTTGAATGGGAATGCATGGAAAGATATTATGACCGTCAATGCACTGATTTTGAAGGAGAGAGGAATTCAAATGAGGTTTTGAGTATGAAAGGGAAAGGGAAGATCGGAAGACATGGGGAGAACCAATCACTTGAGATAGGGGAAACTATGGAGGAATAAGGGGAAACGGAGGAGATCAGAAGGTGAGAAAGCTGAAAATGCTCATTTTCAAAGAGGATGACGCAATGGGTGGATCTATAAGGTGGAAAGGTACTTTTCCGTCAATGAGTTGACGAAGGAGGATAAGTTGACAGCAGCATGCTTATGTTTGGAGGGGAAGACGTTGTCATGGTACCAGTGGAGGGACCAAAGGAGACCCCTACAGAGCTGGAGAAATTCAAGTATTGTTTATTAGAATATTTCCAAGCCGACATGGGAGGAGACTTCTATGAGCAGTTCTTTGCACTGGTGCAGGACGGATCAATGATAGACTACCGTGAGCGGTTTGAGCATCTGGCCAATAGGATGGATCAATTCTCAGAGACGTCATTGGAGGGGAATTTCATGAAGGGGATCAAATCATATATCAGAGCGACGGTGAAGGTCATGAGGCCTCGTGACTTGGAAGAGGCCATGGAGTTGGCAGAACTAGTGGAAAATTAGAGGAATCACGAGAGGGGAGCCAGGAGCAGCATTTCAGGATGCTCTTACAGGATGACAACCACTCTTTTAGCACCCAAGGAGCCTGCATCAGGCAACATTAATGAGGCTCCCAGGGAGAATCCAGCAGGAGGAGGAAGTGGGGGGAACATAAAAAGAATAATGGAGAGGGAGATGCAGGAGAAGAGGGTGAAAGGACTATACTTAAGATGTGATGGGAAGTATATTCCAAGGCACAAGTGAAGGGATTGAACTCTTCAGGCTCTCACCTTCTGTGATGACGAGAAAACTGAGGGAGGTGAGAGTATGGGAGAGAGAGACATGGAGGACAAGCTGCATCTGGACATGATGGAGATCTCCCTGAATTCAGTGGTTGGATGCACTCTAAATCATACCATGAAGGTGAAGGGGAAATAGCAGACAGGGAGGTGGTGGTGTTGATTGATAGTGGGACTACCCATAATTTCATCTCCAACTAGGTCGTGGGCCAATTGGGGGTGACATTGCTGGATACAGGGTGTTATGGAGTGATGATGGATACATTGAAGGTGGAGATGGGTCAGGGGATATGTAGGGGAGAAATGTTGACCATACAAGGGGTTCAGGTGAGGAAGGATTTTCTCCCATTGGGATTAAGGAGCAATGATGCCATCCTGGTGATAAAGTGGTTGCAGACCTTAAGGGACACCAAGGTCAACTGGGGAGCATTGACGATGGAGCTGATGGTGTAAGAGAGAAGGGTAGTGATTATGGGAGATGTAGGGCTCACCAAAGCCATTATATCACTTAAAACCAAGGTGAAGAGCATACATGAGGTGGGGGAACATTATATGATGGAACTACAGGCTAGAGGGGATCAAATTGGAGGAGGGTTCGGACATTCCTCTTTCAGTACAACCATTGATTCAATAGTTCAGTGAGGTTTTTCAGCCGTCTCAGGGTTGCCTCCTCCGCGGGAACACGAGCATGCTATCATCTTGAAAGAAGTAGTTTCACCTCTTAGTGTTCATCCGTGTCGTCATCCCCAAATTCAGAAGGATGAGATCGAAATATTAATTAGGGAGATGCTGGAATCAGGGATCATTCAACCCAGTATCAATCCATTTTTCAGTCCAATGTTATTGATCAAGTGCTTTAGCAGCAATTTCCTTATAACCTTGAGGACAAGGTGGCACTTTTGGAGGGGAGTATTGTCAGTGGACCGATCTAACCGATCCAAACGAGACCGGCTTGCAAAATAGATGCGGAATCCCTACCTCCTACAGATGTCGCAAGATCTGAATGCCCAGACGGAGCTGTTTAGGAAAGATTTTTGAGAAATTTGGGAGGAAAATTTGAATGCAGTGACTGTTTAGAGATTTCCTTTTGAATTGTATGCATTAAATAGTTTTTTCCTAGGGTTAGGGCATCTTGAATTTGGCTAAACTTTGAGATCTCTTAGGTTTCTTTTGGGCTCTAGCCGCATCTAATAATTTGGGAGAGATATATCCTCCTCTCGAATAGAGGATCAATTGTATCTTGCTATTTTCTTCAGTTAGTTTGTGTTATTGCAATAAAATTTATGTTTTCCTCTGATTTTCGATTGGATTTGTGGAAATTTCTCGCCTTTTTCCTGAGATTGATAGGATTTCCTCGAAATCTTCAAATATTTCAAATCACAAAATCAAGAAAAATTATATGAAGAGCATTTCTTCACGCTATACTTATCCGTTAATTATCTTGATAGAAAAGTGTTTTCATAGACTAACGTGCTTTTTAAAAATATATGTTCCATTAATTTCTCTAATAACTTCATTTTATGATTCATAAATTTGATTTGTTTATAATTAACGAAATCTTAAACTTAAATATTTGTATCAAATTTTTTTCTCTGATCATGAACATTCTATTAGTCTTAAGAACTTTATTCAAAAGATTTATTAATCAAATCACTATAATACATCAAAATCTCCTAAATCTCAATAAGTATCTCGTCTAGATCTAAAGCCCTGCAATAGAAATGATTAATATCAAACGGTTATAGATTGTAAATCTTCTCATTATGGATTTTTTAATTGAGAAAGGAATATCAACAAAAAATCAATTTGTAAGTAATATTTACTTAAATATATGAAGAGGTACTAAAAAGTACAAGAAATATGCATGACAAATTCACTTGACATTTCCATTTTTTGAAGAAGCGAATTAAACACCAGTTAACTAAGCGTTGTTTCCATGGCAATCTAATTGACAGGTAAAGAGTAGCATTCATTTTTTGGGGAAAAAGAAGACAAATAACTATTATTGTATATTCCACCAAGCCTCAGAAAGAACTAACTGGGTTTCAGGCTTCTCAAGAAAAGATGCAACAAATTCATTTATGTACAATATACCAAAATTTCAAAAGCAGCTTGAAAGCTAGATTGTTACAGATAACAAAAGAAGAAAATATAGCTGCAACAAGCACACAAACACCTTAAGGACGCTGGGAAAGAATAACTTCGTATGGATGATAAAAGGCAGAAAAAACAACATCGAAGTTAAAATTCCCCAATGATCTAACCGTAGTCCAGGAGTATCAAATTTGCTATCATTTCATATATACATCACCAATGGCATTTAAGTTTGGTTTCTTTCCAGCCTTAAAACATACACAAGCTCCCGGAAACATGTTCAATTAGCACAAGCATGACTATCAAAAGAAACGCAGCAGGTTTAGGAACATCTTCCACATAAAGGCGCAGTTCAATAGCCCAATAACGTCAGAAAAGAAACAAGAGAGTTTTTTTTCGCAATGACAAGGCAAGTAAGAGCGATCCCTAGCTACAAGCAAAGACAAGCTATTTACTAAGAGCGAATATTTCAAAGGACATAAAAAAAGATTTAAAAAAAAAAAAACATCCTTTCACATAGAAATGATGAGATTAATTGGGAATGTGTTACAGGTACAAAAAATTGTCCTCCTGCGTACAAAGTTTAGCAAGTCTCCAAATCGTACCTCCATCTCCTCCATTTATAAAAGATAATAGCTCGTCAACTGAACGTTCATCCGCATGTTGATCTTCAGCTTCATCATCCTAGAACAATTATTACACGCTCAAGCAAATGAATTTCACATGACTCTGAATGACAAAGCAGACAACTTTTCTTGAAACTATTAAAAATTATACCAAAAAACACGATCACAAATAATAACTCAGAGTCAAAGCAAAAATATGAACATATGAGCAGAACCATCAGGAAATCATGCCGATAACTGGGAGATTCTTATATTAGGTATCCCTAATAAACTAGTAAGGGTCAATTTAAGTGTCACTGTGTCAGAACAAGCATCTGAACATATTGAAAATCCCCATCCAGGAAAGAAGTTCAAGTTGCTACAAGACAACAAAAAGAGTGGACGAATTAACCTACCTTCATTCTCTGTCGTTCCTTGAGTTCTTTTCTCTTTTTTGCATATAATCGATTTAATAAACGGATACGGGGATCATTGGTGGCATTTCTTAAAGGCTCCAATTTTTCCTCCTATTGAAGCAAAAAATACAGCAGTAAGGAAAAGTATCAACATGCCAATAAAAATATAAACCACAATTAATACCTCTGTAAGATCATCAGGTAAATGGAATATTTCACGAATCTCTTCAGGTGTTCTTCCTTCTATAATGCGGGCAAGCGCTCGACTAGTGAGATCTACCAAAGGCCTCAACTGAAGACTGTCAGCTGCCGATGCCAACTCACATAACTGCTTTGTATCAGTCTTGATAAATTTTTCATCAAAGGATTTCCGCTCCTGGGTTAATTAAGGATCAGTAAGAAATTTAAAAACAAAATTCTAGCGCTTGGCATAAATTCTATGAATTAAAAAAAAAAATCACTTCCTCTGCATCCTATAAATCAAAAACTGAACAATAACTCTTCATAAAGAGAAATTAGAAATCAACGTGAAACTGAAACATAATGAACCTTGTTTGAACGCCCAGGAGCTTGATGGAACCGACAATAATCAAGTATTAAGCTGAGAACGGCTGGATTTACTCGCTCAGGTAAAGATAAAGCAAATTTTTTGGATGATCCCATGCCTGACTGAACTCTTTCTCGACATATCATAGGGCAGAACATGGCAACCTCCTCCTCCACTTGATGTATAGAGCCATCAGCTGTTTGAAGCCAGATATAGGACTTCATAGCCTGAAAGAACGTGCTGAATGAAATGTTCTTACTCTTAAATTAACATACCAGGCACACAACCCTAGACTCTACTAAAGCCAAAA
This sequence comes from Dendrobium nobile, assembly GCA_022539455.1. Lineage (NCBI taxonomy): Eukaryota > Viridiplantae > Streptophyta > Magnoliopsida > Asparagales > Orchidaceae > Dendrobium > Dendrobium nobile. Next base: position 80,239,026 of record CM039736.1, read on the forward strand.
GCTAAATAGTAATAAACAATGGCATGAAATTTCCTTGTATGCATTGTCTGTGTAACTGTTATGGGAACTTGCAGAAAGAACAAAATAACTATCAACTAATAAGTATACCAATCAGCTTGGATAAGAAGTAATTCACGGAAAAGGTCAAAATTAATTGGCCAAAAAGGTTGTACAAATGGAAATAGTAAAATGGTGAAAAACATAAATGAGTCCAAACTCAAAATTGGAAACTACCAAACTTGAATCCCCTGTTTTGGAAAGTGTATCCAGAAGAATAGAAAAAAAATGAAAAAAAAAAAACGAAGAAGCAATTTTAATCCAGAACAGATTTGGAGAAAGGCAGCTAAATGCATGCATTTGTTAATTAGCAAGAAATGTAGTCATATCAAAGATTTAAAATATCTCAAATAGTCGGTTGTTGCAGTAGACAAATAATAGCTAATTAATAAGTAGATAAACGGATATCTAAATCGAAGGATCAACTGATCAAAAGATACTTAAAGGTGTAATAGGAGAAAAATTAGCACAATGGGCACCGAAATATAGAGATCCTTGAGAAAATTTTGGGAAAACACACAACTACAGCATACTTACAAAATAAGAAAAAATATGAAAACCTAAACAAGGAGATGATGTATCAAAACTATTAACTAGATCCACAAAAATTAAAAATAAAAATAAAAATAAACTATCCACAGCATAGAATGCTATAGGGATAGTCATTTTTGAATTTTCCATTCATATGCAAGTAAAAATACATGCTAGCCCAATCTCTCTACCAGGCACAATGATTACTAGACAGGGAAAATATAAATTAAAAAAAAAAGTAATCAGTGAAAAACATAAATGCTGTTCAAGAAATATAAATTCCAATCTCAAACATACCTCAGGTTTGGTTATGGCCATCTCTTTTCGTGATATTCTATCGTAGCCTTCCAGGAGGAAAATGACGCATAAAAGATCAAACTTAAGAAGCTTTCCAATTAACAAAAATCAAAGCTCCAAAACAGGTGGAAAGATATCCGGAGACCAGTCCTTAGTTTTACGTAGATTACAAACAATCACAACTGAAAACCAGGACAGCAAGCTATCAATGATCCAATTGAAATCCTTATCCTCATTCCTTCCTTTTGTAGCGCATTCAATGGCCTCTAAACCACTCATGTGGACCTACAGGAGGGCACATTGTTGTTCAACATAATTTCTAATAATTAATGGGTTGATAAATGAGTTGAAAATTTTATGTTTACAACCATAAATTCCATTCTTCAACTAAATCATGGTTAATCTAATGGTTCTCAATAAAAACAAGAAAAGATAAAAATTAAAATAAAGAATAAGAGAGATTAAATCAATATAAAAAACAAAGTAAAAAAAAATGTTATAATGGATGGCAGTTTTCAAGTTTCTAGTCCGATGATTAAGTAGCATTTAGGGTGCGTTTGGGACAGCTTCACGGCTGCTTTGCTTTATAAAAATTTATTAAGTGCTCGTTTGGGGCATTGCGGTAGAACAAAGTTAGAAAAATTTCTGCGGCCCGCCGCTGCTTCTCGCGATCTTTCATTGCATCCCGCGGTCCGCTGCGTTTCGAAGGGCATAAATAACGGAAAAGCCGGGTCGCTGCTTCTCCGATGCGCGCCGATTTGCCAAAGATCCCTCCACTCATCGCTACTTCTCCCGCATGCCTTCCTCTGACTCTGCCATCTTCTCTCCATTTCTCCCGGTTAATGGCTATTCTTTTGCAAATTCCTTCAGGTCAAAAGTAGCTTTTTCGAAGATTGGAGAGAACGACGCCGGAAGCTTACAGTTGAGGAGATTCGAGCTATGATGCATTTACAGAGCAGCAAGGAAGTAACTTTGAAGCGAGAGAATAAAGCCTTCTCTCATGCTTTGATCTCCCAACAGGCATATAAAAATCCTTCCTTTTATATCACTTAATCATGTTTTTCTTCTTTAGTTACAGAGTTTCTAATAAAGATTTGATCTTGTTGAGAAAGATTTAGAGAGACAGATCAAGGTTGGTAGAATTCAAAGAAGAAGCACGGCAGAGGGATCGCCGGACAAGGAGAAGAGCTTCAACGGGTCAAAGAGATCCCATCAAGACACTAGAAGTCGATACTGGATCAAGACAGTATCACCAAGCTTCTTTATCTCCTTCGACTCCATCGCCATCGAGCGCTCGGAGTTTGCAGATGAGATCGGCGCCGAACTATATGGCGGCGACGGAATCAGCAATGGCGAGGTTTCAGCCGCAGAGTGCACCGAAGCAGAGGCCAATGACACCGGAGAGAGAAGCGGCGAGCTCGACGACAAAGAAGAAGCTAATGTTTGATCCTTATAATGAAAATGATGGTTTGAGTAGGAGGTTGCAGAGTAGTCCAGCAAAGAAGAAGCTAATGTTTGATCCTTATAATGAAAATGAGTCGGATAGGTAATGGCCGAGGCAAAATTTTTAATCTATGGGCACAAATTTTTATTTTTAAATACTTTCAACCAAGTAGGGTAGCCAGAATTTTTTATTTATGGGCACAAATTTGTTATTTTTAAATACCCTCAAATTTTCATTCCAGCTTGAAATAGACATTTGGTTTAAATATGTATAAACTAATAAAATAATTAGATTTTATATCAAAATTGTTAACAAAAAGAGTTAAAAAAATTAAATTTGAACAAATTTTATTCATCTCCATATATGTAAGGGTAACAAGGTAATTTGTTGTAAAACAGCAGCAGCACAGCAGTTCGGCAGTAGCAATACCCAAACAACATTGACTGATTTCTATACAGCAACTTAAGAAAGCAGCTTTATGAACAACAATTTCACAACCTGCTTTACCGACAGCACCAGCCATCCCAAACGCACCCTTAATCAACTAACTAATCAAATTCATTTGATATTTCAATATGGAGCGTCAAAATCTTGATTTAGGAGAAAAACATACAACAATAAGCGCCCTATACTACATGTGTGCCTTCTCCAAGGCTTTGAGAACAAGAAAAATGCTCTTGCACAACAGCTCATCGATTCACGCAATAATAATGATTATCTATTTTTTTGTTTCATGGTAAACAGTATCTTGAAAAAAAACTCTTTTTTTTATTTCATGAAATCACAATACCTAATGTTCAGCCAAGATCCAATTGGGGATTCAATCATAATGACGTAAATACTATTAAAATTATTTAAGCAAGATAACATTTATAATAATGATGATAATTAAGTGCTAATATGTCTATATAACATATATCATGAAATATAACTCAACACATATACATGAATAAGTCAATAAAATATTACATTCCAATGCCATCTCTCCGATAAAAATTTTAGCCAAACCTAATCAACCACTCTCAGTATAAGGGTTGCGCGATCGAACACCAATTTTTGCAGGCTAATTACCCTACGAATTTGGTTAAGACTAGACCGGCTTGAGAATTAATTCAAATATGACCCCTACAACTACTCAATTCAAACATATTATATATCCATGCCCCCAACAACATATTTCTTGGAGAGTTAATTAATTTTATTAAAAAAAAATTGTTTTAATTCATTAAGTAGGTAGTTCATAGAGTAAATTGCATTTCCTAATTAAAATAATTATGAATTAGCTTCTTAAATCAAAGTGAATAATACTAAGCAGTCAATATTGAAATCAATTGTCATCTATAACAAGATTAATTATTTAAAATACATAAGATTTGTGGCTATGCAATTCTTTTGAATTGATCAAAATGAATACAAATGGGTGTAGAGAAAAAATTAAAAATTTGAGTGCTATTTCATTTTGATGTACGTCTAATATACATTTTGATATAGAATAGATATCTATTGTCAATTTCTCTGTATAAGAGAAAGCTTCTTTTTGTATACAATACAATTTTATTAGAATATGAATGAATATGAAATATTCTACAATACTCAATAGTATGGTGTGGTAGAAAGAGCTATATATAGCTCTCCTATATTAGTAATGTATTATTTTTAATTATTTCATAATTTTTTTTTATTTCAAGGAAAAGAGTCTTATTAAAAGCATGAAATTGTTTATTTCATAAAATATAACTAACAAGAAATTCTAATGAGCTAATCATACAACCCATTTGTCTTGACATATGATATTTATTTAATAGTTATTTGATTTTATTAAATTTAATATTTTAACAAATTAATTAGGTAGTTAACTGAGTAAGAACCAAATTTTAATAAATAATATGAATTAGTTTCTTAAATCAATGTGATTGGTGCTAGGTAGTAGCCATTATAATCAATTTTCAATGAACAAGATTAGCTATTTAAAATGCATGTGATTAGTGGTGAAAGGTATTAATGTAAACCTAATTAGTGTGTAGGTCTATTATTATTAATAAAACAAAATCTATCTAAGTAATATCTCAATTAGTAATTTATTATTTATAATTAACAACCTAATGGACTTATTACAATCTTTTAACCAAATCAATGTGAATTGGTGCTAGGTAGTAGCCATTATAATCAATTTTCAATGAACAAGATTAGCTATTTAAAATGCATGTGATTAGTGGTGAAAGGTATTAATGTAATCCTAATTAGTGTGTAGGTCTATTATTATTAATAAAACAAAATCTATCTAAGCAATATCTCAATTAGTAATTTATTATTTATAATTAACAACCTAATGGACTTACTACAATCTTTGAACCAAATATTAGTGTTTTAATTGTTAACCTTTTAATCACTATTAATTGTTCATTAATAATGTAGTAGTTTTCTGATTTTATCTTTAATTACAAAATCACAAAATAATTAATCCCTTTTAAGTTTTTTATCCAATTGAGATCTTGAATTAAAATTAAGAAAATATTTTTGATATACCATCATTAATATTTGTATCTACCAGTAAACATGACAAGTCTTAAATATTATTGATATATCACTCTATTCAATTAAGTCCTACTCGTATATCGCTCTAGTTTATGGTGTTGATATCATATGAATATTCTATTGACTAAAAAAATATATTTTCTAAAATATATTTTTAAAATCCTTATATTCAATCATTTACAAAGATTCCTAGAGCTTTATTGCATTGTCTTTCGGGAAAAAAATATCATTAGTTTGGTATTTATGTAAGAATTTTCTTATGAAAATATAAATTATAAAAAACATATCATTAAAAAGGTATAAATTCTTACTCTATGAAAAAATTATAATGATTAATCATAACAATATAGCATCAAAATAAATATCATTTTTCTTCGTAGGGTCATAAAGATATGAAAGTGGACTTGGAAAGAGTTTAAGATGACGAAGCATTTGTGCTTCCTTCATGAGAAAGTACAAGTTCTTTAAGTTTATTCATTGAAAAGAATGAGAAACTAGAAACTAGGATTTTAGCACCTAAAAAAAAAATCCTAAAGTAAACTAAAGCTTAAATGGAAAGTCCATTATAAATAGTAAAGTTCTTGGGCTACTATGCCAGTAATTTCAAGGGATTAAGTAAAATGCCAATAAATTTATAACTTCATGGTGATACTAATCCCATGCCCCTACATTCCAAAGGATGTTAAAAAATCAATGACAAAATTATGATTATCCTATACTTTTGTTTGTTATATTTCTTAAATTTTAGAACAAAAAACACAACTCTAAAATATTAGAGTAATATTAAGTATGGATTGACATTATTCATAATTGAAAGCGTTTGCATCATCCACACCTGACATCATTTTCAATTACAATGTCAAGTGTTCAAATACCAACTACCCATTCATAAATGAAACTTCTTTACCATTGACTACTTGAATTTTTAACCTCCTACTTAAGAAAACATTCTTAGATGTTATTCTTTAAATTTTACATTTAGTCAATAGATACAATTACTTAATCAGTTAATTTTATGATTACTTTAGTATTCCAAATAAAAGTTTTAAATTAAAAATTGCTTTTCTAAATACAAATTTTAAGCTTCACATCTAGTTTTGGTCTTAATTGCAAGCTACCTTTAATATTGATTAATATACACTAGTCAATAAATGCTTCAAATTATAATATTACTAATATTTTCATAACTTAAATATTAAATTATGTGAATATAACTTTTTTCGTAAAGTCTTTGATTAAGAAACCCAAAAAAATTCTTAGCCAAAGAAATGATTCATAAACTAATATTTAATGACAGTATTAAAAAATCAAATTAAAAAAATAATTTAAATAATTCATATTAACTGTTTTATAAATTTAAGGCATCCATCATATGAGGTGCAACACTCTGCATTGTATGATGAGTACTAATTAAAGTTTAAAATACTAATCATGATATTATTCTAGTATCCATCTAATGCTGTGAAAGTTTTATCAATTGATTACATGCACTTGGCCATAATTCTAGGCCCATCACTCTTCTTTTCACAAAATTCTTCTACGCAAAAATGATAAAATTGCTGCAGTTATTTCCACATCAAATAAGTTTATTTTAGGTTTTTCCTGGGAAATATCCAAACACACTGCTCCTGGTAGATGTCTTGATGTATTACACTTTTGATATCACTAAGTGTTCCTAATGATAAAAACATGAGCATAGTACATGTAAAGAAATACCGGGGAAAATCCTAATCATTCACTTCATAAATATTTCTAGAGGAGCACATTAGATGTATTAACTCAATCCCACTTGCAAGAAAACAAACCCTATTTAGATGACAAGCTAAGCAAAGTCAATGTAGCAAGACATACAACTACATATCAATACGCCATACCTTGCCTGTCAGCTACTCCGGCCATAAAATGCAGCATATAAACTCGAGCCGAAGCAAAACTTAGAAATCAAGATGAAGAAGTGATGAGATCTCACTAACTAATACCTGAGCAACGATATCGGGCAAGTTTAAATTGCTAGGGTTTTGGTGGATGCCGACGAGTAAACGAGGAGGGACGTATACGGATAACGATTAACGAAATGGAATAGGCGGATAGAAAATCCAAGCGACTGTGTGTAGAGAGAGGGGAAAGATATGCAACGATCACAGGGTTTTTAGGAACGAAATGAGAGGTGAAATTAATTTCTAGGGTTATTATGGCGTTTGGCGATTGTCGGAAGGCCGCTTTGTGGCGTTTCGGGATTCGATACCTTTGGATCGGCTTTTAGGCCTTTGGTAACGCATCATTTTGCTTCTTCTTTTTTATTTGTTTTTTTATAGAGGGGAAAATATATTCCTAGCACTTAAAATTTTCTCATTTGATATATTTTACAAATAAACTTCATGTGTATGTATACATTAGAATTTTAAATATCAACAAAATAAATATTGTCGTTATCAGGTTTCAAGTTCTGAATGAGAAAATAGGATGGTTGTGTTAGACAGTCGACAGCCTGCGTAAAACTTGTCGAAGAATCATGACATGAATCCTTTAATATATTGTGTTAATACTAGGGCATTCCTTGGAAGCTACACCGACGCCTAGATGCCTAGATGCAGAGTTAAATAGGCAAGAGTTCTTACATCAAGGAAGGATGTGGGCAAAGAAACTAGTCTGTGAAACTAAAATTAGAATAAGAACTTGAAATATTAGTTTTCTTACAGAAATATTGATGAAATTAATAAATATTATGATTCATAGGAATATAAGTATTCTGTGCATTCAATAAACTAAATGAAAAGAAGATTGTTTTATATTTAAATTATGGTATTCGAATAGGAGTTGTACTGGAAATGATGTAGGCGTGATTATAGATAAGAATTTAAAGGATAACGTTATAAAAAATAATAGAATTGAAGATATAATTATAGCTTTAAAGATTATTGTTGATGCTAAGATTGTTAATATTATAAGTGTTTATACTCCTCATATATGCTTGTATATGTGTTCAAAATTAAAATTTTGGAATGACATAAAATAATTAATATAATAGATACATCTTTAAGAAAAAAGTTTTTATTGGATGAGATTTAAATAGACATGTTGGTATAGAGGTAGATGATTTTAAAAGTATTCATGATGGTCATGGGTTTGGAACGACTGATGAAGATAATAAGACCATATTAGATTTTTTTTTATCTTATACTTTTTTAATTGTTAATACTTTATTTAAGAAAAGAGATGAGTATCTCATCTTGTATAAGAATGGATAAAGTAAATCTCAAATTGATTATTTTTTTATAAGAAAATTAAATTGTTTAGATTGCAAAGATTGTAAAGTTATTCCGAGTAAAAAATTATGTACCCAGCATCACTTAGTAGTTTTGGACTTTAAAATAAAAGAGTAGAAAATAAAAAAATAAAATAAAGCGGTATTCTAGAATTAGATGGGGAATTTAAAAATATTTTTTAGAGTAAGATTTTAGATCTTAAGATTTTGTCTGTGTAGAATGATGTTAATCTTATGTAGAAAAAATTGACTAGTAATATTAAGAAATTTGTAAAAGATAAGCTTGTAGTATTAAAGGGAAAGCTCATAATAATAAAAATAATTTGTGATAAAATACAAATGTGCAATAAAAGATAAAAAATAAGAAGATTTGTTAAAAAAAAAGTTAATACGTAAAAAATTTTATAATTAGGAAATATATAAAGAGACACATAAGGAATCTAAGAAAATAATATGTATTGCAAAGATCTTAGCTTTTAATGATTTATATAATATATTAGATACTAAGGAGCGAGAAAAATATATGTATAAGTTAGTCATACAAAGAGAAAGGACGACAAGCTAAACCCACTGTTGACCTCATTTTTGTATGACGTCACTTGGACCATTTCTGACTCTAAATCACCAATCCAAACTCTAGGATTCTCCTAGAATCTCAACCTTAGGATCTACCCAGATCTTAGAATTTGAAACCAAAATCCAATGTTAAAAGGCCAAGTCCTAAAGACCTTTTTCAGCAAATTTTCAAACACTTCAAAAAAACCAATCAAATGACCTCCGATTCAGAGTCTGTTAGTTGCATATTGATGGGACATGTCTCTGGAGGCAACCCTCCAAATTTGAGTCCATTCTGAGGTCTCTAACCCCAAAAACTAAATCAAAATCCAAAGGCTGTAAAACATTCAAATATTTACAGCCTATGTCACTGGACCTATCACCTTGAAGATTTTGACCTTAGAGCCTTTATCAAAGCCTCTAGTCACTCCCAGACCATTAATCCTGATATGTTGATCAATAAACTGAAATTTTTTTGGACTCATCTCAGCCCCCAGTCGTCATGAGTCCAAAATGACCAAAATACCCATATGGGGCTCAAACATTGATTTCAAACCAAACGACATCCGAATTGCTTGGAATCTCTTCCAGCAATTTTCAAATATCAATTCAAATCTTTTGAGCTTTGACCCACCCCCTGGGTTAACCTAGTTGACCAAGTCAACATAGGTTGACCCGAGTACCCTTTAAGGCCCTAAATGAGTTATTACAACCCATTAAGCCTATCAAACTCTACCAAGCTCTCAAATCATTTCCATCAATACTTTGAACCCCTCCAAATGTACCACGAGTCAAGCATGGTCACTTTGACCAAGTCAACATTGATAGACTTGGTCAAAATGATTCAAACTTTCTTTCATACCTTTAAGACCCAAGTCTTGATCATCAAATCCTTCCAAACTTAATCAAGCAACATTCAAGACTCCCTTTACTGCCACCTCAGCAATCAAGAGGGTTAGTTGACTGGTCAACACAGTCAACAAGTCTCTTAAGAGCTTTAAGAGGCTTAAATGTTCAAGCAAGCTCAAATCACATCAATCCCTTTGAACCTAGTTCACTCAACCAGCCCTCAAGCCTTCTCCCATGCCACCTCAACTGCCATGTGGCATGGGGACCAATCAACATGTCAAACAAAGGGTCTTGAAGGGTCAAAGATGGTCAAATCACCACTTAGACTTAATCCATTCCAACTCTAATCCCTCCAGCAATCCTAATCAGTTTCTGGAATGTTCTTAAGACATTTCTTAGCTCTTGGATCAATATCCAATGGCTTAGATTAAACCCACATGCTTTCATAAGGACAAAGCTCACTTTCCACGTGGCTAGTCCTTCATGTCCTTGCTCTCAGCTTTTTAACCACCCCAGGGGCAGGTGGCAGCCATCTAATGGCATCTCCAATTGATCCTAGCCGTCCTTTGAGCATAGGGACGTTTGAATAGGGTAAATGAAGGTTTTGAGCCGTCATTCAACACCTAGCACTCTCTCACCACAAAAAAGCCTCTCCAACGGAGCTCTCTGCTCATTCAACTCCACAACCATCCTATCTTCATTTCCAAAACCAAACCCGGCCGGTCAAGGTGGTGGCCGTCGATCCTCCGGCGAGATTTAGCCGAATTCGTTTAAGGGGATTTTCTGCACGATCCGTAGCTCCTCCGGCCGTGGTGTCTTCTACAAAAAGGAGCGTGGACAATCTACAAATGCAACAAATCCAAAAGCGGTTCAATCCGTCCAAAATCAAGGTGAAAAACTCAAACCCTAGCTCTAGGAACACTAGATTAAATATCTCTTTATTAAGATTGTTTTGAGCCAAATAAAGTATTCCCCAAATTTTCTGTTCACTATATTAATCTATATTTAAAATTTCAAGTAATTTTGTTGTCTGGATCGCCTAAACGAGCCATTTTAGTTGATTAGGGTTCGGTTCACGCAGTTTGTAACCGCGTGATGTCTGGACCGTTGATCTTATGATCAACGGTCACGATTAAGCCCTTCCGCAGTCCGTCCAACCGCGCAAAGCCTTCCGCCGTTCGGATCTCTCGCCCGGCTGCATCAGGACCGTTGGTTCCAAACAGCGGGGATCGGACGGCGTGAGTGAACCGCTGACGTGGTTAAGTAAACCGCGTCGCGCGGTCTGCGGTCGACGCGTGGATGACCGCCGCCGCGGTTTTGATCCTCCAGCCAGGGACCGCCACGTGTTAGCCGCGCCGCCAAAGTGTTTTAATTAGGCTAATTAGTTTTTTTAAATTATTTTAATTATCAAAAAATTTCAAAAAATAATATAAAATAAAATATAAGTCCAAAAATTCAATGTAAGATATCAAATTTCTCAGAAAATTGATATCTTTAATTTAAAATTAAATTCAATTTAAAATATTATATTTATTTTAAATTATTTTAATTATTAGATATTTCATATTTTAAACTAATAATTAATAAAAAAAATACATTTGATTAAATTTTTGTAAATGATTCAAAACTATATTTTAATATATACATTTCCAAAACTTCAGAAACTTTTTTTTATTAAGTATAACATGAAAATTATTTTAAATATTAATTATTTTCAAATTATTTTAAATTCGTTTAATTAACTTAAATCTTTAAAAATTTGATATAAATTCATTTCAAATCATAAAATATAAATAATATATCAAATTTTTCAGAAAATTAAGAATTTTAATTTAAAACTATTTTCAAAGTTTAAAACTAAATTTATTTTGATTGAATTGAATTATTTGAAAATCCTTAATATTTAATTAGTATTTAATTAATATTATATTAAATATTTTGAAAATTAAAAAACTATTTTCATAATAACTTTAAAAATCAGTGGGTCTCTCAATTATTAAAATATAATTTTAATAATATTTTTTTATTTATTTTATTTTAAAATATATATTTATATATATATGTATTTATATAGTTATATATTTTAAAATCTACTTTAAAATTATATACATTTAAATCCTTAAGAAATTGAGAGATCCCATTTGGAATTTTAAGCATGGGTTCAATATATGAATGGAATTTATGGGGAATTTGATTAGTGAATAATTGCATGTTAATTATTCACTAATCATATTTTTAGTCATCTTAATTAATGTTAATCTTGGCATGCTTAGGAAGCACACACATGCACTTAGCCTAGGTTCTCCTAGATTTAAGGACTTTAATGTGCTTGTGCATGTTTTCTTATATGTTGTCCATGGGTTAGTTAAAACATTGATTCAAACCTATTAAACAGAGTGACATCATTAAGGAAAAAAATTAAGGACTTTGATTAAAAAACTTAGAAAATTCATTGTGATTAGGATTGACATCCTCTTGACTTGAAATTTGAACCACTTAAACTTAGTGACATTCTCAGCCTTAGGGAAAATTTTCACTGGTTTTAGAAATCATTAAGGTCCTTAATTAATTTTCCTAAGCTTAAACCTTAATTAAGCCATTAAAACTTCCAGAAAATGTAATAAATCCATTTTAAACCCTAAAAATATGTATAAACCCTCTAACTGACCAGAATTCAATCCTTAACTCATGAAAATTAAAATCCCCTTGATTTGACAGTAATTTAAACCTTAATCTAATTTTAAGTGAAAATCAATATTTTATTAATTTAATTAATAAATAATAATTAAAAATTCCAAAAATTTCTCAAACACTTGGGAATCTCCCCTTAGGTCATTCCTGACCTTTGGAGATGATTTCAAGGAGTTGGGATCTCATTTGGAGTAAAATTACAAAAAGGGGCCTTTAATTAAGGTTTTTCAATAATTCAATAAATAGTCAAAACTTTAAAAATTCATAACTAATCAAAGAAAAATCCAAATTGACCAAACTCACTTGCGTTCAACTCGTAATAATGTCTAATATTTATTAAAAATGTTAAAATTCCAGAAAAACATCAAATTCAAAAAATCCGATTTCAACGTACTTACTGACTAACTGATCGTAGTGAGGTCTAGTATTTTAATAAAATATTAACTTTACAGAAAACACCTTTAATCAAAAAGTTAATTTTCAACCCCTTAATTAAATGATTAAAATATTCCAAAAATTCATAAAAACTCAAATTCACTTTAAAATTCCAAAAATGATTAACCAACCCTTAAAATCAGTAATCAACCAACTTAAATTAAAATTTATTAACACTTAACCCTTAATCAACCTAATCTACTTAATTATATCGGGTACAACTAGGTAACCGAGGCCTACGAGGCTATTTACTTAGCCCCAAGGAAGGTGAAATAAATTTCACGGCCTCGGTGTGAAACAAAAGTGATTTCCAACAAATAATTAATAATTAATTTTAAAAGATTCAAAATATTAATATTTAAACTATAATTTAAATCCCTTAAGCCTTTCAACCAATCGAACCTTAAGCAACTTCAATCTAATGATCCTACTTAGGACATATCAAAACCACACGACCTACCTCACACACTGTAGATGGTTTGCTAGGACAACCAACTCTAGTTTTAGGCTAGGCCTGTGTTTACTTTTCCGCTGTGTGCCGGGATTTTCGAGCTTTTTCTGCATGTTGTTTGCTAGTGTAGAATTATTGTGTTTGCTTACTTACTTCCTGCATTCTGTGATTGATTGTGCGTTAGATTTACCCCTAGGTTAGGAGCGAACTATATTTGTGCAATCTTATGCAGGTGGTCATGCTCACATAAGGAGCTGAAATTAAAGGGGGCAATTAATAAAAAATATATATATATACTCTTTGCACAGGTACCTGCCGCGCTTAAGACCCCCTTTAAATAAAAAGAGTATGGCCAAGTGTGGCTAAAAAAAATGCATTTCAATTTTCATATTATAACTGCTTGGGATTGAATATACAACTGCTGATTATTAGGATAACCTTGCAGGATCGAGTCTAGATTTTCTTATTTCATTCAATGTAAATTTAATTCAATTAAGGTTGTAATTATTTGAAATGACTTGAATTTGGGATATTTGATCCAATTTGAATTCCAAAGAGGTGAAGACATCCCTAAAGGGGAGAGTCTTCTTCCATTTGGAAGTCAAATTAAGATCCCTTTCAAATATCCAAAGAGGAAAGATAACACCCCGTTCAGGGGGAGTTTCTTTCCATTTGAATAACCTGAACCGACGAATCAAGATGTTCGTGAGAAGATGAAGAAATGGATAACGAGAAGAATCCCAAATCTCAAATTCATTTGATTTAGGATTAGAAATCCGGGTTGTAGTCAGTGGTGCCCGGCCACTTTACTTTCTTGCAATTCTGTGATGTAATAATAAAGGCACTTGCCTACGGACATTCAATTTGATATATTTAATTTGATTGATTTATATAAAAATATTGCGCATTAGAACTCATATTTTTCTAGTCTTTTTACTTGCATGCCGCATTTGGTTTGACCTGGAATTCAAATTTAGGCTCTTAGGGGTCTGTCAAAAATTCTTCTACTTTAATTAAATAAAATTTTTAAGATAAGATAGAAACTCTAAACGGTCCTAAGAAGTAAGCTCGGACTCGCCGAGGGTTTTTCATGCATTCATATTATAACTTCTCTTCCTTGTTAGGCATCTCCCCGCCTGCGGGTTCTGGCAGACCACCTGGCCTATGAGGGTGCCGATCTGTCAAGGGGATGTTATGCAATCTCTAGGGAAAAACCTATTTTCTAAGCCAAAATTTTTAAACTGCTACATATTGATTTTGCATTCAATCGAGTCAATTAGCATGCATCGCATTAGTAACAAATTAAAAGGAGTCTAATATTTAATTGCATTATTTAGACATAAAACCCAACATAAGTCAAAGGGGCCAATTAGGATCTGCTCTAGATGTCGGCCCCGTTCTCAAAACTTTTCTTAAATAACGTCCCTACCACTCTACAAAAAAGACCAGACTCATATTTTAAAATCGTTTAGGTGGTTTAGCTGGCTCCCCAATCCAGGCCGGGGTAAGACCAGATTCGCATTGCACTAGCTAGGTTCGGGGCACTAACTTTTAGTGCCCAATTTAGACTTAGGTTCTGAGGCTGGCTCGGGCCATAAGACCTCAACTTTCGGGAATCGAATCCTAAATTTCTAATAAAATCGACCACTTAAACTAAAAATTTCTTTCAATCAAATACAAGCTTAACATTTAGGATAGATTGAGGTGTTTCTGAAGTAATTCAGAATCTCAAAACACCTCACACTTCTCCTCCTTTGACTTCTAAAAATAAGTGTTCAACATTGAACCAATCCCATTTGAAAATTCCTATCATATCTCTCATTTGATATCAAATTTTGAAAATCTTAAATAAAATTTACACCGCTATTTTAATCGAGAGTTTTCGTAGGAAATTTTAGTTTCCTACGATGTAATTAACTACGAGGGCTTGCGCTCGTAGGAGATTTAGAAACCCAGAACTTATTTTCAAAACTAATAATTTTTCAAAACCTCTAATTAATTTTCTTTGGAAAAATCAAACCCGACGATCATTATCGTCATTTTCGAACGATCCATAATAATTGATATATTCTTTCTTCGAAAAGATATATCAATTATTATCGTGGTTTCGATTATGAAATTAATGATCCTTTATCCGAATTAGAATAATCAAACAATTGGTTAAAGTCCATTTTGACCTGCTGAGGTCGAATGTAATTCTTCCTTTGAGTTTGACTACGATAATTCGGATACGATTATAATTCTGAAATTTGAACCCGTTAGGGAACGATACGTTCGTCTTTCGAGGCGATATATTGTTCATAATGACGTGTTCTATTTCAAAAATTAAAATTTAATATTCCCAAAGAAAATTAATTCTTTTTCAAAACTTATATATAAATATTTTTCAATCAAAACACCCACCCAATTGCATAAAATCTTGATGTACAATCTCTGTGTAAGTGCACGATATGGTATGAGTGATATAAAAAAAAGGAGTCTTACAACCTTGCCACTGAAGCAAAGGTAGCCTGATCATGAGTTGATATGATATGTTTATTCAAGTTTTTAATTATATAATTCTAAGTGAATTCTAAGAAGTAAACTAGCATGCTGACTCATTAGGTTATGTATAAGGGTATAAGTGTCACGCCCTAGACTAAAATTTAGTAAAATTATCTATTTATCTTTTTTATTATTTACCAAAGTTACTATAAATCATCAATATAAACTTATATGTCCAATGAAAGCAACTAAATATCAAGCGGAAGCAAATAATATATATATATATATATATATATATATATATATATATATATATATATATATATATATATATATATATATATATATATATATATATATATATATATATATATATATATATATATATATATATATATAATTTCACTATATTCGTTCTCCTAAAATTAATATATAATAGTAAGGAGATCAATACAATCAAAACTCTATCACTGGCTCCTGCTACAAAAGAATAAAAACAATACAAACAAAATTAAAAAAATTTGAGGATCTCTACAAATCTCACTCCAATTGGTCTTTACTCTTTCTCTAACATGAAATCATTAAAATCTGCATAATGAGCTAAAAAACCCTGGAGTAACTCAAGTTCACCAAAGCTTTCAATGCAAGGTTTAAAGAATCAATGTACATGCTCAATTAAATTAATATAATCAATAGCATTCAATCTCATCAGTAATCAATTATCATTTGTTATAAGACTCAAAATGATCAATGAAACAAAAAACATTATAATGACTAAAAAAAAGATATTAGACATGAGAATCAGTAAAGCAGCGGTGTATAAATCAATCATAAATTAATTAAAAAATTTGTAACTAACAACTATCAATATCATGTGTTATATGTATATATATATATATATATATTCATTTTCTATTTATACATTCAATACTATCAATGTTATAAATGTATCTGTCAATGTTGTTGGTTTATCAATGTATGCATGCATAGATGTATGAATTAGTAAGACAAAACATTTATCTTTATTATGTTATTTCAATACTTCTACCCCAACTTCTTCTTAGCTGGTCATCAGTCATGTCAATTATTAATTATCATTACGTGTGGCTTTGTTAAATCAATAAAGAGTCATCATTATCTGCCCGTCAACATAAACAATCATCAATTATAAGCTACATACAGGATAACACCATAAGAATTTTTAAAGAAAAACTTATCAGCCCACCCTAATGTGGAGTGAATTACAACTTAACAGCCAACCTGAATTAATTATACTGTTGACAATCAGTCTTCATTGCTTTTATTGTCAAAGGCCATATTCATTTATATGAAATGTAATCTGAAATGCAATATTTATAAAATATAGTAAAATCTATATATTATCTTATATCTTCATAATATCATAAATTTCATTTCACTCAGTAGAAATCGATAATATTACTTTCAAAATATTTATAAAATATATATTTATTGTATACAAAAAATTACATAGTAAAAACTCAATAAAATAGGAGAAAATGTATTTTTATCGATTTAAGAGAGAATAAATCTGTCAAACTCAAAATCATTGTGAACTAAAATGAGATTTAGGTTGCTTGTAACTATTAGAAGAAATCTCTAAACAAAATTGATGAATAAAAATGCCTGAAATTCACTTCTCTCTCTCCACCCGATCTCTCTTCTTTCATCTACATCTCCGTTTTATTCTCATGCAAGCTGGCTGTTGGTGAGGTGGAGTGAGGGACAGTTGAGTAGGAATATATATATAGTGTCGCAACGCTCAGACTTAGCGCCACAGCACTGCATGTCAAATTCAAAGTTATTGTAGAATAGAAACGCAAATGCCATTGCGACAGTTTTTGACATTGTTGTGCTCTCAAACCTAGCGTCGTAGCGCTCCAGAACACAGCATCGTTGCGCTCCAGTTCAAATAACATTTTTTTGTACACATTTTATATTTTCGAGTAATTATAGTAAGTTTGGAGTTTTTTTTTTACTTTAAAGTTGAGGTTGATTATCATTTTGAAAAAAAAAGGCTTTAAGAAAAGCCATGTATTTAATTTTAAAGAAATAAAATTTCACCAAGGTTATTTTTTAAAGCCAATTAATTATTTATAGTAGAATATTTAATATCCTTATAACCTAATGAGAAATGAGCTTTATAAACATCACTAATAAAAGTAAAAGTTGTAGTTGTAATTGTTGTGTCATGGAGTATTCACGACGGTAGAGAAATATAATATTTAACGTCTTAGCTTTGTATGAAAATCTGGCACGCACACAGATAAAGAGAGATGATTTAGCGTTCATAAGAGACACATGAATTTTTACGTGGAAACCCTTGAAAAGAGGGAAAAACCACAAGGTCTGACCTAGTTTGAATGAATCTACTAGTATTTGCAGTCGATTACAAATGAGGCCCTTCCTTAGGAGAAGGCCTTGGCTTGATGTCACAAATGTACATCATATATAGTGCATTACATGGTGGGAGTTACAATAATCAACATAGATGTTTTTGTTTGGTTGGAAGGACCATAGTCGACACGAGACAGGGGTCCGAAAGACAATGGTAGAAGGGCAATACTCTAGGAGAACTCTGGGCATCAAGTGGTGGCCCGAAAGAAGTCCGAGCGTCAGGTGGTGGCTTGATGGAGCTCAGGGCCTAAAATGGTCGTCCTGTAGAAGTCCGGGCATTAGGTGGTGCCCTAGTGAAGCATAGGGAATCAAGTGGTGATCCGGTGGAAGTCCGGGTCTTAGGTGGTGGCCTGATCGAGCATAGGGCCTCAAGTGGTGGTTAGCGGAAGTCCGGGTCTCAGGTGATGGCCTAGTGGAGCACAGGGCCTCAGTAGTGGTCCGACTGAAGTCTGGGCCTCAAGTGGTGGTCCGGAGGAGCAACGACTTCAAGCGGTGGTCCGTCAAAGGCGAGGGCCTCAGGCGATGGTCTGGCGAACTCCGCTGGTGGTCGAGGGGGATCTTCTTCCTTCCTTCTCTTCTCTTCTTCTCTTCTTGCTTGGGGTCCCCCTTTCAAGAGAAAGTATGAGTCTATTTATAGATTTCTGGAGCGGCATGGACCGTAAAGGTGAGAGATCAAGGGTTGGGTAGTGGTTGGATGGACGGTCGATGTTGAATCCCTTGATCATGGACCGTTTGATGGACATTTGAATATCATAGTGATGTCAGAATTCAACGATCTTGGGCTCGGTGGATTCACCTCGTCGAGCCGCTCGATTCGACTATAAGCACGTAATGTTTGGAAACCGTTTGGTAATCCAATTTGTGGTTCGAACCTTCCAACAACTCTTTGGGTCCTTGTTTGGGACTCATTTGGGCTCGGATTGAGTCGAATTTGATGTCGTTGGATTTGTATTTCCTAGACGTTTAGTTTGACTATAAGTTTGCTGAAATCGGAATTTGGATGGTCCCAAATTTAATTTTGGAAGTTCCCAACTTGATTTTGCATCAAGATTCGTGCCCAATCGAGATAATTTTTCTATGATGTATCAGTAACATAAATAAAATGCAATAAAGAAGCATACAAGTAATTGGACAACAATAAAACATTAAAACATAACTTTCAGCTTTCCATCGAAAGCTAAACTTCATGGGCGTTCAACAAACATAAATCCTCTCAATCGGCAAGATTACTTTTTGACCAAAATTCTGTCAATGGCTATAGATTAAACAAGGAATTTGAATGCTGAAATCACATTACAAATAATGCATGATCAAACTATATGAACTAGCTGTTTGGATGTGGGATATGTGCAGGATTTAAGTAAAATGTAGCCCAAATCCTACCAAACAGAGAGAAAGAACTTAAAAACCTATAGAAATTTTAGAAAAATTATTCTGAGCGGACAATTGACGGTCCGGAGACCAACCAAAATGTATCATGTCATCCAGTGCATAGTGATACCAAGCACCAGTACCAAACAAAAAAGTAACTTGGTGCGTTCCTGTTGGTCTCCTAACGCCGTCCACAACATAATTTTTCATAAACTTAAACCACATTACTTATGTTTTGCAGTAGTTCTAGGATTTAGGCTTCGTCTCGGCTAATTTTCTTATTATTTTCTAAAATAAATAAATTTGTAGTATACAAATTTTTAGTTCAAATAAATTTTTATATAAAAAACTGTTAAAACAAAAAACAAAAAACTGTCCCAAACAAAAGTAACTTATATCCAATTATCTTCTTCCTATTCTTTTTTTAATTCTGCTAAACATAAAAAAAATGACAACTTTAAATTCTGCAGCAGACTTGAATCACATTTCTTCTTCGTTGTGCCTTAGATATAGGATTTTGGGGATCTAGCCGAAGACGCACCAGAAATGGGAGAAAGTTCATTACCTTCGCGACGAGGAGGTGGTTTGCCGGCGGCTGCAAGCGGCGGTGCAGGTTCGACGGCTAGGGGGAGATGCGGCTGGCAGCAGGCCTACGTGTGGAGGCCAATCAAGCCTGAATGAGGACGCGCAGGTGAGCGCGCTGGGCAGGCGACGTCAGGTGCCGGCGGTTTGGATAGGCCGGCGAGGAGCTGGTCTCGCGCGGGTCGATTAGGCTGCGGCAGCTGGTCGCACGAGCAGAGGGTGTAAAAGAAGAGGAGAGGGGGTTGGCCGGCTTTATCCTCGGTTCGGTGTGAAGAGCTTGGATGGCCGGAGCGCTGTGAGGTGTGCCGATAATAGGGGATGAGTGTGCTGGAGAATACGTGTCGGTAAAGATGAGTAAAAAGTATTTTTGCGTGTATTTATTGAATATTTGTTGATTATTTAATATGCAGTAAATTAACAGATATTAAATGCTTAAAAGAATACTCAATAAATACTCACAAGATACTCATCAAATACTCACAATTGAGTATTTGAAAATAAGCAGTAAATACACAATAAAGCCTCTATCCCGCTATGTGGGGTCGTCTAAATGAATTCTTTTTTCTCCATTTTGTGCCATGTTAAAAGTTAAATTATCATTTCAATCTAATAAAGAAATATCATTTCTAATATTATCTAACATAGTCTTTGTAGGCCTATCTCCACCTTTCTTAACATAAGTCAAATATAACACATCAAGTTTCTTAATCATGTCATCAGAATATTGTCGTTTTATGTGATCAAACCATCTAAGACGACTCTCTCTAATCTTATTTTTCACTGGAGCTACTCCGACCTTTTCACGTATATGCACATTTCGTATCATGTCTCTAAAAGTAAAGTCGCTCATCTACCTGAGCATCCTCATTTCTGCAACACTTAAAACTTAATATTATGCTTATCTTTTAATGGTCAACATTCGACACTATAAAATATTACAGGTCTGATCACCATCTTATAGAATTTTCTCTTAAATTTAAGGGGGACGTTCCTATCACACAATAAGCCCGATGCATTCATCCACTTCAATCGTGCAACTTAAATTGTACTAATAATTTCTCCATCTATTTCACCATTGAAAGAAATTATTAGATAATTAAAATACATATTTCTTATTTAATTTAATTTGAGTAGGAAGGAGAACTACCTCCGGAGTCCGCACAGAATAATTTCCCTCATCGTTCTAACTTGTATGCTAACTGGAAGAACTCGTTTCTCTTCATGGCCTTAAAACCTAATTGATCCTTATACCGGCGGCGATGGCGGCCGAGGCCGAAGACAGCATTAAGAAGCTGGAGTATTTCTCTATCGTTTCGAAGGTGCGAACAGAGCTTGAAAGCCATCTGGGGTGCGGCGATACAATTCTGGCCGACTTCATCACCGAACTTGGCCGGAACGCCAAATCCGTCGAAGAATTCGACGCCAAGGTGAAAGAAAACGGAGGGGAGATTCCCAATTACTTACTACGAACCCTTCTCGCCATCATACATTCAATATTACCCTCGAAGAAGAAATATACGGTCATCCGTGTCGACGACCACCAAAGCTTCAAGGAAGAGATCGAGAAGGAAGTTCGCGATCGTGAGTGCAGGTACGATCAAGTCAGTGGTAGAGGTAGGAGTAATGGAATAGATGATTACAGCAACCATAGAGCTTATAGTCACGAATGTGATGATGGCACGAGGCATGAGAGAACCCGTTCTAGTGGTGGAAGGAATTTTGATGAACCGGAGCTCTATCAGGTTTACAAGGGGAAGGTATTGCGCCTGATGGACAACGGATGCTTTGTTGAATTATCTGATTTCAGCGGGAAGGAGGGACTTGTTCATGTTTCACAGATTGCAAATAGAAGAGTCGCCAATGCAAATGAACAGGTGAAGCTTGGTCAGGATGTATATGTTAAGGTGATCTCAGTTTCTGGGAAAAAGCTTAGTCTAACCATGAGGGATGTGGATCAAAACACCGGGAAGGATCTCCTGCGATTAAGGAAGAGCACAGAGGATGATGCTTTAAGGACCAACCCCTCTTGTGGGAACAGTAACCCTATTGTAAGGAAAGGTCTTTCAGGCATTACCATTGTTGAGGATGATAATAATGCATCATCCAGGAGACCATTGAAAAGGATGAGCTCGCCTGAGAAGTGGGAAGAGAAGCAGCTGATTGCAGCTGGTGTTCTGGATGTGCGTGAATATCCAACGTTTGATGAAGAGGGGGATGGACTCTTGTATCAGGAAGAACTTGCTGAAGAAGAACTTGAGATTGAACTCAATGAAGACGAACCTGCTTTTTTGCAAGGCCAGAGTCGGTTTTCCATTGACATGTCTCCTGTAAAGATCTTCAAAAATCCAGAGGGTTCTTTAAGCAGGGCAGCGGCTCTTCAGTCTGCTCTCATCAAGGAGCGGAGAGAAGTTCGTGATCAGCAGCAGAGAACTATGCTTGATTCCATCCCAAAGGATCTCAATCGACCGTGGGAAGATCCAATGCCGGAGACAGGGGAGAGGCACCTTGCACAGGAGCTGAGAGGTGTAGGATTGTCTGCTTATGACATGCCAGAATGGAAGAAAGATGCATATGGGAAAGCTTTAACATTTGGCCAGAGATCAAAGCTTTCAATACAAGATCAAAGGCAGAGTCTTCCAATCTACAAATTGAAGAAAGAACTGATTCAGTCTGTTCATGATAACCAGGTATTGGTTGTCATTGGCGAGACTGGCTCTGGGAAGACAACGCAGGTGACTCAATACCTGGCCGAGGCAGGTTATACTACAAGAGGAAAGATTGGGTGCACACAACCCCGTAGGGTGGCGACAACGTCGGTTGCAAAAAGGGTGGCTGAGGAGTTTGGTTGTCGGTTAGGTGAGGAAGTTGGTTATTCTATTCGGTTTGAGGATTGCACTGGGCCAGAAACTGTGATAAAATATATGACAGAGGGCATGCTTCTGAGGGAAATATTGGTTGATGAAAACCTTTCACAATATTCTGTTATCATGCTCGATGAAGCTCATGAGAGGACAATCAACACAGATTTGCTCTTTGGCTTACTAAAACAGCTTGTGAAACGAAGGCCTGAACTTCGGTTTATTGTCACTTCAGCCACACTAGATGCAGAGAAGTTCTCTGGGTATTTCTTCAACTGCAACATCTTCACAATTCCTGGCAGAACATTTCCTGTTGAGATACTCTATACAAAGCAGCCCGAAAGTGATTATCTAGATGCATCACTGATCACAGTTTTGCAGATTCACTTAACAGAACCTGAAGGAGACATTCTTATTTTCTTGACTGGTCAAGAAGAGATTGATCATGCTTGTCAATCACTTTATGAGAGAATGAAAGGTCTGGGTAAGAATGTGCCGGAACTGATTATCTTGCCTGTGTATAGTGCTCTTCCCAGTGAAATGCAATCTAGGATTTTTGAGCCTGCTCCTCTAGGTAAGAGAAAAGTTGTTGTAGCTACTAATATTGCGGAGGCTTCATTGACAATTGATGGAATATTTTATGTCATTGACCCTGGCTTTGCTAAGCAAAATGTGTACAACCCTAAACAAGGGCTTGATTCCTTGGTCATCACTCCTATATCTCAAGCATCAGCTAAGCAAAGAACTGGTCGTGCAGGGCGTACTGGCCCAGGGAAGTGTTATCGTCTCTACACAGAGAGTGCCTATCGCAATGAAATGTCACCTTCCACAATTCCAGAAATTCAGAGGATTAATCTTGGGACAACAGCATTGAATATGAAGGCTATGGGAATAAATGATCTCTTATATTTTGATTTTATGGATCCTCCATCGCCTCAGGCCCTTATATCTGCCATGGAACAGTTGTACAGTCTAGGAGCTTTAGATGAAGAGGGACTTTTAACTAAACTAGGGAGAAAAATGGCAGAGTTCCCATTGGATCCACCATTGTCTAAGATGCTACTTGCTAGTGTGGACCTTGGATGCAGTGATGAAATCCTGACCATCATTGCTATGATTCAGACTGGGAATATTTTCTACAGACCAAGAGAAAAGCAAGCCCAAGCAGATCAAAAGCGAGCCAAGTTTTTCCAGCCAGAAGGAGACCACTTAACTTTGCTTGCTGTTTATGAGGCTTGGAAAGCTAAGAATTTTTCTGGTCCTTGGTGTTTTGAGAACTTCATACAGTCCCGTTCCCTTAGGACGGCTCAGGATGTTAGAAAGCAACTCCTCACTATTATGGATAGGTATGGATTTGATGAACATCCTTTTTTACCCCCAAGAATTCTTGCTTTCTGCATTAAGAAATTCTGATTTTGTTTTGCAATCGTAACTGGTTTTATATGTTTAATTTTCTTATTGGATTACTTATCGTTTATTTAATGCGCCAAATGGATTGCTTCCTATTGTTTGGTTGCTTTAGAATTTAAGTTCAGGTAGATGCATATGCTGCCATAATTCTTTTTAAAGTAATGCAAATGCACACTGGCAAAAAAAAGAAAAAAGAAAAGAGCTTGTTTAGGGTAATTTTTTCATAGCTGTTACAATTCTTTTTTACTACAATTTTATTGCTATTTTTAAAATTATTTTGGATCAAAAACAGCTTTTTGCAACCATTTCTGATAAGTTATCCGATTTTTTAAAGAGAAAAGAGTTTGTATTGCTAGTTGCTTTGAAAAATCAAATTTTCCAGCAATAATTTTACGATTATTTTTTTTTAGAATAGCAACCCCCTTAAACAAATCCTAAATATGCCACCTTGTAGAGAATTGCTTATTTCTGCAACTGTCATATGCTAGTCTGTCTACGGGTCTTGTTGACATGATTCAATAATTAACACTCCTCCAAATTTAGAACTTATTTACAAAATCTCAGTATTGTGTCATTACATCCGATTTCTTTTTCATCTACAGGTACAAATTGGATGTTGTCAGTGCTGGTAAAAACTTCACAAAGATAAGGAAGGCTATTACCGCCGGATTCTTCTTTCATGCTGCAAGAAAAGATCCTCAAGAAGGTTACAGAACCCTAGTGGAGAACCAACCAGTCTACATTCATCCCAGCAGTGCTCTCTTTCAAAGGCAGCCAGATTGGGTCATATATCATGAGCTTGTCATGACAACAAAGGAGTACATGCGCGAAGTTACTGTTATTGATCCCAAATGGCTTGTAGAACTCGCACCTAGGTTTTATAAATCGTCAGATCCAACAAAGATGAGCAAGCGAAAGCGTCAAGAGCGAATTGAGCCACTCTATGACAGATACAATGAACCCAATTCATGGCGTTTGAGCAAGCGCCGTGCTTGACTTTTTTGAATTGTTGATGGAAGTGTTTTCAATATTCACTTTTAGTGTGGAATTTCACTGATGCTTGGTAAATTTGTTTATACTTCATGGAGTAAGATAGTTCTTGCAAATTTGTTATGCATCATATTCACATTCTCAAAATAGACATTATCGTCTATTTATTGAAGTTATTATTGATGATCAGGTAATATTCACATTCAATATTAGATAAAATATGTTTCTCAACTTCGATAATATGTCCAAATGTAATAGAAGAATCTTAGCTGAGCCATACATTTGATGAATTTTTTCAATCCAAGTATGGTTGTAGCATAAGATTATGTTTTTTTTTATCTTTCCTATATATGGCCTTATTTCTCTGGAAATGCAAGAGGCTTTATTTCATGGATATTGGATTATAAGTCAGTTGATGTTATTTGGTTCTACTATATTTCTGTATTTTTGTGTGAATAAAATCTTAATTGATTGTGTTACTTTATGGATTTATATTTCTTTTGTTAATTTCTATTAGGAGATCAAAACCTTTTCATTGCAATATTATTGCATCTATTTTCCTGTTATTCATTGCTAGTAGAAAATAATTGTTATGCTAGCTGGCTTGATACTTAACAGAAGCATGTTGAAATTTCATCTCAATTAATTTATCATAGCAATATATTTAGGCATCTATTATGAGCTCGACAAAGGGTGCAATATCTGCATTTATTCTATTTTACTTATTGAATAGTCTGGCACATGAAAGGCCATTTTTTTTTTCAATGCAGGTAGTTGGAAGTAATTGGAGTCAAGTTCCGGGACCAAGTTGCAATGTTTCTTTGGTTGAAGAATGAAATTTAGTTCCTATGTTCGTGAATTTCCTTTGGAAAGGTTAGAAGTGGATTCCACTTATGATGACTTGTAAAGCTAAATTTATTTTTGTTTTTCTTACGAGGTAATAAAAATGTAGCTTAAAATTAGAAGAACGTTGGATTAGAATATTGCTTTTATTCATAATGGTAATAAACTAATAAAATTTAATAGGATGGTGGGTAAAAATGAAGCTCATTGTAGTCCAAAAAAACACTATAACAAATTTTGCAAATTGGAGTTCCTACCAAACAAACAAAGATCATTGAAACTCACTTTAAGCACTCAGTTTTAACTATTTTCAATCATTTACAATTTTACATCACAACAAATGTATAAGTTAGCCAAACAAAGAGATATGAATGGTAAGGATTTAGTTCAAGTGAAGTGTATTAAAGATGAAGATAAAAAAATACTTTTCTTAGAAGATGATATTCAACAAAGATGGATGAGATATTTTGCTAAAGTTTTTAATGAAGATTGTGAATATAAGATTGACTATAATGACCTTAGCACCCTAAATGAAAATAAAGATTTCTGTTTTTATCGGCGTATTAGTAAAACTGAAGTTAGAGAGGCTTTAAAGAAAATGAAGGGTGGAAAAGCTGTTGGACCTGATGATATTCCAATAGAAGTGTGGAAATGCTTAGGAGATGAAGGAATTTCATGGCTTACTAAACTTTTTAA
Organism: Dendrobium nobile; assembly: GCA_022539455.1. Taxonomy (NCBI): domain Eukaryota; kingdom Viridiplantae; phylum Streptophyta; class Magnoliopsida; order Asparagales; family Orchidaceae; genus Dendrobium; species Dendrobium nobile. The sequence goes on from CM039736.1 coordinate 80,265,785, forward strand.
TACTATTTTGAAGACTAAAAAGATGCCAGATGAGTGGAGAATGAGTGTGTTAATTCCTATTTTTAAGAATAAAGGTGATGCACAAGATTGTGCGAATTATAGAGGTATTAAGTTAAGGTGTCATACTTTAAAACTTTGGGAGCGAGTTATGGAGCATAGGTTGCGGCGTGATACTAATGTTTCTCATAATCAATTTGGATTCATGCCGGGTAGGTCGACTATGGAAGCCATTCATTTATTAAGATATTTGATGGAGAAATATAGAGAAAATAAGGAGGATCTACATATGATATTTATTGATTTAGAAAAAGCATATGATAAAGTTCCAAGAGAAGTGCTATGGAGAGTTCTTGAAAAGAAAGGAGTCAATAATGCTTATATTCAAATCATTAAAGATATGTATGCAGGAGCTATTACTTGTGTTCATATACAAGGTGGTTTGACCAAGTATTTCCCTATTTCGGTTGGGTTACATCAAGGATCAGCCTTAAGCCCATATCTTTTTGCTTTAGTCATGGATGTTCTCACTAGACATTTGCAAGAGGATGTACCTTGGTGTATGCTTTTTGCTGATGATATTCTTCTTGTTGATAAGACTAGAAAGGGAGTTGAAGGTAAACTTGAATTATGGAGGTCAACCTTAAAGTCTAAAGGTTTTCGCTTGAGTAGATCTAAAACGGAATATATGGAGTGTAATTTTGGTAGTAATAGACCTAGTGAGGGGATTGTGACTTTGGGCGATCAAGTCATTAATAAGAGTACACGTTTTAGATATCTTGGATCTATTGTTCAGAGTGATGGTGAAATAGATGGGGATATTATCAGCAGAATTCAAGTTGGATGGTTGAAGTGGAGGAATGCATCGGGCTTGTTATGTGATAGAAATGTACCCCTCAAACTTAAGGGAAAGTTCTATAAGATGGTAGTGAGGCCTGCAATGCTTTATGGTGTCGAATGTTGGCCATTAAAAGAGAAGCATAATACTAAGTTAAGTGTGGCAGAGATGAGGATGCTCAGGTTGGATGAGTGGCTTTATCCTTAGAGATAGGATACGAAATGAGCATATACGTGAAAAGGTTAGAGTAGCTCCAATAGAAGATAAGATTAGAGAGAGTCGCCTTAGATGGTTTGGTCACATAAAACGGCGGCCTTCCGATGACCCGGTTAGGAGAGTAGAGGTATTAGATTTGACTTATGTTAAGAAAGTTAGGGGTAGACCTAAAAAGACTTGGTTAGAAAATATTAAGAATGACCTTTCTTTATTAGATTTAAACGAGAATTTGACTTTTAATAGGACACAATGGAGAAAAAGGATTCATGTAACCGACCCCACGTAGTGGGATAAAGGCTTGATGTTGTTGTTGTTGTTGTTGTAACAAATGTCCAAGTGTTGAAATCGATGTTTATTTAATTCTAATGTCTAAATTGTCTTCTTTTCAACATTTAGCTTATGCAAATGCCTCTGCAAATCTGTCTTGGTGCTATATCTACTAGCTTTTAGTGGCATATTAATTGTGTAACATGAATATGTTTTGGTTGGCTCTGCATTATGTCATGATTAACATTCTTAATCATTTTAATTGCCATAGTTACATATGTGAAAAGGGTGAATGTTCCAACTGACATGGTGGGTGCTTGCTGCCTTTATGCAGCATATGAACACTTCAAGGTAGGATTGATATTCTGAATTTTCTGCCCAATATAGATATATATGAATAATTTGAGAATTATTTCAATAAGTCATATTTAAGATAAACATGTTTATTGATGTAGAACGGGTAGGATGACAGAAATCTGAAACAATTCCTTTCAGGAATTCTCAAAAGTTTCAGATTTTTCTTTTCAGGAAATCTGAAAATTCTCAGATTTTTCTCACAAGATCTGAGAGGAGTTTCAGCGGTTAATAAGCAGAGGAAAAGGCATTAAGAGGGGCAGCGGTGTGGGCTCAAAGTCAATAGTGACTTGGGGAAAGGTGTAGCTATGAGAGAAAGATGAGGGAGACGGGTGGGAGAGAAGGGGGCTAGCGGGATTAAGAAGGAAGTGGGGAAATTTTGCAGCAGGTTGAAATCCCCCAAAGTCCTTCCCAAAGGAGAGCCAAGTAATGTAGACTAGAGAAGTTTGCTGGACGGCGGGACAACAGGGAAAATTCAGGGAATTGTTTCCTTATTCCCCTCTCAGGTTTGGGAAGTAATTAATGGCTTAAGCTTTGAATATTTCGACTGGGATGAAATTAGATGGGATGAAACAGGGAATTTAATGGATTGAAATTATTTCCTTAAAGCAAGGATGGGGATTAGGAAACAATTAAGGAATGTAAGCCAAGGGGGATGGGGGCCGGCTGTATCCATAGGGAAAGAGGGTTTTAATGCATCTAATTGAGATTACTCAATTGGGGGTGGAGTTTAGGAAAGAAATAATTAAATCCTATTTGAATTTGAAATTCAAATAAAATTCATTTAGTAACTTTCCAAAATTAGAATGACGAATTAGGAAAGAATTCAAATTTTGAATTAGTTGAATTTGAATTTTGAAAACCGCTCTAAAATTAAACCACCCAAATTAAATTTGATTTACATCATGAATGAGATTCAATACTTTCATAAAATAGCTTTCTAATTTAGGAAACTAACTGGAATTCAAAATTTGAATTACAAAGGATGAAAATAATTTTCTAAATTATTTGAACTCTTTAGGTAAGCTTTAAGATAGACATTGACTCCTCATTCATGGAGACAAACAAGGGTGGCCGGCGGCGGAGGAGCTAATGTGGGAAGGTGGCCGGCGGCCAAGAGGGGGTGGGATCGAGTGAAGGTGGCCTGCGGCTATGGGGAAAAATTTGGGGAGCTTGGTATGGAGGTTTGGCCAAGGAGTTGAGAGGGGAGGAGGAAGAAAGACGATGGCTAGGAACAAAAGAGGGAACAAAACAAAAAACAAAGAAAGATAGAAGATAAACGAAAGAGAGAAATTAAAAACCGCGAGCCTTGGACTCTTCCGAAGACTGACGGGTGATCCGTTGCCCTTCTCCAAGGGACTTCAAATCACGAGCCCGGACCCATCCTGCGGCTGGTGAAAACTCCGATTCCTCCCATAGAAATCTCACTATCGTCCTCTCACAAGAGCACAATTGTTGAACACAAATTTTTAATATCAATTCTTCGTCCCTTTTACAATAGCTTAAGGCCCTATATATAGGCCACAACATGATGCAATCAAAAATTACACAATTGCCCCTTGAGCCATAACACCCAAATAAACTATCCTAGGGGTAAAACAGGAAATAACATAAAATAAGAGCTAAAATTCATAAAATAACTCATAAATGACAATTTAAATTAGAGCCGTCGATTTACGACGCCTCCTGTAATAGATGCGCCAAATCTTCGTGCCGATGTCCGCATCATTTATTCTTTTGTTTAGGCTGAATATTATATGCTGAAATCATTTGAATGCATTATTTCATTCAACATTACAAAAGTACCCCTCAAACATAAGGAAAAATTCTATAGGATGGTGGTGAGACCTACAATGCTTTATAGTGCATAATGTTGGATATTGAAAGAAAAGCATAAAATCAAATTAATTGTCTGTTGAGATGAGGATGCTCAGGTCGATGAGTAGCTTCACTCTTAGAGACAAAATGTGAAATGAGTATATACATGAAAAAGGTTGGAGTAGCTCCAGTGCGGATAAGTTTAGAGATAGTGAACTTAGATGGTTTGGTCACATAAAACCTTGGCCACTTGGTTAGGAGAGTAGATGCATTAGATTTGTAAAAAGACTTCGTTAGAAATGACATTTTTTTTATTGAAAAAAGGATCAAAATGGTCCTTTGACTTTTTATGAAAGATCAAAATAATCCCCAACTATATTAAAGGACTATTTTGGCCCCTCAACTCATTAAGGAGGAATTAAAATAGTCACGCTATGGGATTATTTTGGTTCCTTTTTAAAAGCTTAACAGGACACAATAGAGGCAAATGATTCATGTAGCTGACCCCACGTAGCAAAATAAAGGCTTGATGTTGTCGTCATCATCATCATCGTTGATTCATAACACTCTAATTTTTGTTCAACTTTTCCATTTTGCATCCATGCAACGTAAAAAGTATTCTTTTAAATTGTTAAGTTGAGAAATTTGTTATGAAAATGTCATAAGCTGATACTGGGCACTTTGTTCACATAGTCACTCGTCTTTACTCTTGCATACAAAGATATGTAAATACTGCTCTTGCCACATTTAAAAATAGAAGGTGAACAATGAAATAAATCACAGGAAATTGATCTGTAGCTCCATTGGAGTCTAGGCATGAGTATTCATGTATAGTGTCAGTGTCCAAGTAATTTCTCAAATACATGTTTTGATGCTGAATTTTTTTATTTTTTTGTTTTCAACCAATTGTTGTTCATGTAAACCAATTTCTTTTTTAACTAAATTTTATTTGATCACAGCTCTAAACTTAAACGTATTACAGTTTTTACAGGAGAAGTGATGGGGACATCGGAGCTTGGAAAGTCTATCAGAGACGTGGCCGTCGATCTACGGCCACGATCGAGTCGATGTATTTTTTAGAAGTATTATGTATTTGTCTTTTATATTGTATTTGCTTTTATTATTTTTCGCTTTTACCCCTTAAGGGAAGTCATGTTTAAGCCCAAAGGGCATTATTGTCTTTTATTTTTTGAGTCATTTTGTATGAGGCTATATATAGCAATTATGTTCTCTTTTCATGCTTAATGAATGAATGATAAAAAATTTTCCCCGTGTTTGAGTTCTTGTGAGAGCTTGAGAGAGATTGGAGTGAAGTCCCTTGGAGAGGGAAACGGATCACCCACCAACCTTGGAAGTGTCCGGGTTCGTGGTTCTTCTTCTCTATCTCTTTCCTTCTCCCTTCATCCCCTAGTCGCCGACCTAAGGTCCTTCCAAACCCCTAAGCCGTCGGCCACCAAATTCCCCCCACCACCCATCGCCTAGATCCAACCCCACCACCATCCACGGCCATCCTCCACACCGCCGGCCCATCCCCTTGGCTTCCTCCCATCTCCACTTGCCATCAAGCATTTCCTAAATTAAATTTCATATTTTGGTAACTCTATTAATGATCAAATTCAAATCTATTTGAATTTGAAATAGTTACCTAATTTATAAATCATATTTTAGAAAACTTACTAAATCATAGCCTATTTAAATTTTGAATTAAATTGGGATGGGATCTTTCATTCCAAATTTAATTTATTAATTTAGGTAAGCATTGATTGGTTCATTAAACCCCTTCCCTCTCTCTATTGTTGCCGCCCCCCTATGGGATTGCATTAGGAATTATTTCCTAAAGCCAACTTCTCCTCTTTGAAATAATTTAAACTTCATCTCCACCTCTCTTGGCTGAAATCCCCTAGTCCCCACCTATTTAATTTCTTTCCAAGGGAGAGCCTCTCCCTTTGGAATTGAAATCAATACCTTTCCCCTCCCTCTTGCCCGCCGCCCCCTCTCTCTCTTCTCCTTCATTAATTCCTTGCAATTAAGGGGATTATTTAAGGAGTTGTTTGAATTATTTTCCCTCCACAAAATTTGAACTAAATTTAATCCCCCCTACCATCCTCCATTGGCCGGCCACCCTTGCCCCCTTCTCCAATTAAAATATTGAGAGATACTTCTTTCCCCCTAGAGAAGTCTTAATCTACACACCAATCCTTTGACACCAATGAATGGCCGATCCGGAGCTTGACTACGTATTCTCTTACGCCGAGCAAGGGAACATCAACATCGTCCACTCCAGCTTCTTCGACTTCAACCCGGAGATCGATAATTCCATTGAAGAGTACATGGACCGCATCATCTTCACGCTTTTGGAGGCCATCGACGAGCAACTTGCCAACGTCCAGTGGCAAATTATTTTGGGACAACAAGGGTGAACTTCTTCCCTCTTCATTTATCTTTCCTAATCTACTAACCTTGTAGGTGGTGATTTAATCGCAAGCTATGTTGCACTGATACAGATACGGCGACACACATATGAATATGAGACACTTCAATTCTTAAAAAAATATGATATGGGTACGGTGCGGACACGACATTATAATTTATAAATCATACATAAAAATTAAGAAAACAATCAAAACATAATATTTGAAATTACAAAAAAAAAATGAAAGTAGCATCATTTGTATCCTTGTAGCTTATAATATCAAAATATAAGTAAGCATTAAATGTCTAGTACAATAACGAAAGCATAAACATAAATTATTTAGCATATGAAGTTTCAACTATTCAATAGAATGAATGATATGATTAGCTTCTTCAGTGGTTTGTCTTTGAAGTTCTATATCATCTTCAATAAATATCATAGCTCCTAATTCAGGCTCATCAAGTGAAAGATTAACAATTTTTAATATTCCTATATCATCAAGAGACTCAAATCTATCTCGAAAATGAGAGAACCTCGCTCGCAGCCGCGGAAGTAAATACGACGGGTATTTTTTCAAATTTATTTAATTTTTCAACTGATATACGCGTGTCCTTTTGAAATTAAATAGTATTTTAATTAGATACGGCAAAGCCGTACCCGACACGTATCGGTGTCGTATCGGAGGTGTATCCGTGTATCGGTGTATCGGATACAACACACCTTCATAAATAGGTTTATCGGTGCAACATAGATCCCAAAGTCTCGTGCTTCGCTCTCTGCCTCAGCTTAGTAAACATAGGATTTGTTTTTTCTTTCTATGTTGCTATCTCAATGTTAGATTAGAAATTTGTATTGAATAACTACTTAATTCGCATGTTGTTGAAATTCTAAATTGTTTTGATGTTTCAAGTACTTAGCATGTGATTTGGCCTAAGCGTGGCTACCCCTCTCACGTTTTCTTTTATCGTTTAGCGGCTAATAATTTAATTGTTATTTGTTCTTATCAAAATCGTGCAAGTTCTTATCTCATCCACAAATATTCTCTTTGAAGACCTAAGGCTTCTAACATATCTGAGATTTGTACTTGACAAGGTAAAAATTTTTATAATACATTTTCTTAGTTGCATCCTCCTGTAATTCCGGCTTAAAAATTTTTCTTGCTTCATGTTAATCTCCTTGGCAGCTTTTATTTGCTATTTTTTTTCCGTCAGTTTCAGCTTTCAAAGTCTATGAAAGAAAACTATATATGTATGGAGATTTCTGGTACTTATTCTTCTTTTTCTTTTTATGATACCTTGTCTTCATTGTCTTCAAACAAGGACTTGAGAAACAGTTGTGAGGAACGAGCTTTGTTTTTGCATATGACTTCAGGAATTGAGTCGTTACAACCTGCTTTTCTTTATAAAATAATGAGAGAAATTAATGGATTTTTTTGAAGCTTTGTCTATTGCATTTTCATGAAATATGAGAAGATTTGTTCGAGGTTTTGTATTTTCTCACTCCTTTATGTTGGTTATAGACTTATTGTTCAGAGATTTTCATTCCTTATGTTGTTCTCTCCCCTCAGTAGTTTAGAGCAGCAAATCTCTCTCTCTCTCATCCTTCTAAAAATATATAATACAAATCGAATTTCCTTTTCCCCTGGTCTTCTCCTTTTACAGATTCAATAGAAGTTAATAGAATTAGCCTTTTACTGCTTGAAAGTAATAAAAGCAGCAGTTATTTATTGCTTTCCTTTACTGTATTATTGCTTTCGAGCAATGGTTAGAATGAGGATTGCTCTTTTCTTCTGTTAATATTTTCCTCTACTGTTTATGTCTTTTCAATACTGATCTGCTTCTCAAAATACTGTTAAAATATTTATATACATATATAAGTACTTCATGTGGGTTGATTTCTCCATTTTTAGTCACTTATTGTAATCACTTGAACTCTTTTTTGAGGTTTATAAAGATTAAAACTTAATACAAACTAATGCTATGATAAGTAGGCTGTACAATGTGTAAATCAAAGGATGGTGGAGCATCTACAACATGGGAGCATGTTTTTAAAATGATTTTTTGTGATTTATGTTTGAGAGCAATTGAACTATAAAATCATCAAACTACACATTTCAATGAAGAGGGTTAAATGAATTTAATAAAGAGCTTTCACGGGAAAATAGGTAGATAATATGACAAGTCACCGTTAAAAAATAAGCGGGATTGACTTAAAAAAGATTGAAAGTTATGGAAGGAGCTTAAGCGGGAATCAACTGGATTGGGTTGAGATCCTAAAAGAAAAACTATTGATGCATCAGGTGAATGGTGGAAAGAAAAATTAGGGTGAATATTCAATTTATATACATTTACATATTTGCTAACTTATTTCAATTTCCTTTTTGCATACATCTCATAGCATCAATTTCAGATTACAGGTTGTTTCAAATATCAAAAAATTTAAATATTGTGGAATTGACCCTGACTTGGAAGAAAAGCTTGTCGTATTTGCTGTCCTATGGTACAGATTTCAATTTTATCAACTGAGCTTGGATTGAAATGTCAGAGCTTGGCTCTTGCTTCATCAACTGCCGGCACAATTAGGTACATGGTGATCTGAAATTCAATTTATTTCTTTGTATTTACTAATATTACCTAAAACTAATGTGTCGAGCATGTCTGCTATCTGATTAGTTTTACTCTAATTTGATATATTTGATTTTCTTAACACCTTACAAATTTAGAGTCAATCAATTAGCTGCTTAGGCTACATACAAATTATCATTTCTGTTTCTAATGATATGCGCTTCATAGTGAAAGAGTTTCAACGTTTGAGTTTCATTTGCAGCAAATTTTACAACTTTTGAAAACAAAGTAACAACTTCTGAGGCACGAGATGGTGAAGATGTCGAGGAGATGATACAATTAAGAGAGCAAATAACATCTGCATTGGCTAATGAGCGGCATGGTTGGTATGTTTTAGGGTTTAGTGAAATCTAAGTAAATCCTTTTTTTTTATATAAAGCAACCATATGTGGGAAGTTGCCTGTAGGTATTGATTTCATGTTGCCGAAATACATTCTTATTTACACACATTGCTTTGAACAACGGTAGAAGCAAATGAATTTTAGGCTTCGTTTGGGACAGCTTCTTTATTGCTTTCGAAAACGGCTTTATAGTATAAAATTTTCTAATTCAAAAAAATTTATGTACTAAAAAGTTGTTTTAGAAAGCAGCAAGAGAGCTGTCCCAAACGAAACCTTAGTGTTAAATCTTAAAAAGCAGTTTTTTTTGTATACATGGCCTTATAGTGCTATGTTTTTTTATGTTTGTGCTTCCCTGGAAGTGAATGGATGAAATGGACATGTAAGATTACACAGACTTGGTTTGGAACTTATGATTGTTTTTTGAATTTGAACGAAGTGAAAGAAATATTATGCAGATTTAAGAAGTTTACTAAGCAACTTGAAGCTTTGTTTGGGACGGTTTTGCTTATTAAAGTAGTTTTTAGTACAAATATTTTAATTTTTGTATTAATAAGTTGATTTAAGAAGCAGTAAAAAAGTCATGTCAAACGAAGCCTTAGTTTTGAATAGTATGCATGATGCAGTTCTCAATGTCTGCAATTCTCTGTTCCTGCTTTTCAACATCATCAAATTGAAGGCACTTATATATGAGAAATTATTACGTGCGGAGATCAGACACAAAGAACCGTTCAGTATTGTCACAGTGAACAGTAAGAGCGTGGTAAAAGCACAGTTACTGTTCATCACTACATTTTTTCTGTTCACAGATACAAAACTGAACGGTTCTCTGTGTGCAATCTCCGAATGTAATAATCTGTCTCTTTATATATGCCTCGACTATGGCAGGCCACATCCTAAATTGATTACCACAGTAATTATATATCAATATAAACTTTCGAAATACACCAAAGGAATGAGCAAAACTTCAAAACAATCAAATAACAGGCATTTACAATTAAATATATTGGTTTTACTTATTCAGACAAAAAAAAAAACTTTAGGATTTCAAAGCTTTTATGCTTCTGTGGAACAGCATTAAAGATACTCATCAGAAAGAAAATATTCAGATTGATTTTCCATTAGATTACATGAATGTAATGTCTCTATAATTTTTTTCACACTAAAATTGTAATTTAGGGAAATAGAAATAATTTATTTCATGATATGTAATTGCATACTTATTTTATTTTTTTTTTAAATTAAATCTTAAAAAGTTATCGGAGTTATATTATTATTATTAGAAAAAGTATATTTATTATGAAGTAATAGTAGATATTGTAATTTTTTTAAAAATATTATTTTAAAGTATGATAGTATATTGTAAAGAAAAAATTTATAGTACTTTGATATTTGAAAGTCATAATCATAAAATATTTTTTTAGAAATGGATGCAATTTTAATTTATGTTGGTTTGTTTGTTATCATATAAATAAATAAAAATAGACATTTGAACAATTTCCTTTGATCACAATATATATATATATATATAATGGTGTAAAAGTAATTTGTTCTTGTATAGCTAAAACACTATAGTCTGACAATTATTAAAAAAAATATAATGATTAATGTACAACAATTTTAAAAAACAGTTTTCTATACAAATTTGCAACTTATTTTACCAACGCCTATAGTCATCTCAAAAGAATCCTTACTCAATTACCCCTTCTTTCTCTATATTCTGTGACATTAAGGTTTTGCTCAGGATAATTTTCTTATTGTTTTCTAAAATTATTTTTTAGTACAAAAAATTTTTGAACTAGAAATTTTTATACTAGAAACTGCTTTAGAAAGCAGTAAGAAAGTTGTCTTAAATGAAGCCTAAGTTGATAAATGCTGATTGGTAATAAAATAATAATATATCAACTCACATATTTTTTTCTTGATTGCATTCTTATTTGTCTCTTCTCTTTTATTGAATAATTGGCACATAATTTGAATGTTGATTGCGAGTGGTCAATGATTGAAAAATTTTATTGGGAAAAATGAAAATAGTGAACTATTTGTGAATATCATTGTGTTGGTTGTGATAAAAAAAAATGAACAACTTGAATCTTTTTTTTTTTTTACATGATTTTTAAAATTGAAGAGGAAATTAGTTTTGCTTTAATTCACCCCACCTTAATCGAGCCATAATATTTAAAAGATATTACAATTCTTTGACATAAGACATTAATTCTTTTAACTGATAGCGAAAGCTCCCAACCAATAGATCAAGACGAGCTACGTGAATACTTAGTTTTTCATTCAAAAATATCTTTATTGTTTATTGCTTTTTTAAAATAAAAAATGTTTATTAATAATGAGAAAAATTAAATTTTGTTAACTCGTTTTTTCTTACAAAATCTATTTTTATTTTTAAATAAATAATATATTTGTTCAATAAAAAAATATTTTAATTAATTTTTTATCAAAACAGGGTTTAAAATTATTAATATTTTGAAATAAATATAACATAAATAAAATTTGCAATTTTTTTTTTAATTTTTTAGGAGCCAACAACGTGGCATCTAACGACTGGACTGGCGGCGCCTCTGAGTTGTGCTGGTCCCACACACGTTGATTGAGGACGAATGGACGGTGCACCAAACACATAAAATTCGTTGGCGTGGGTCCCACCCTCAGGGTACTACCGAAGCTCCCAATGAAAGTGAGATGTGACAAAATCATTGAAAGCTTCGTTTAAGAATGAAATTAGTGTTAGTGGGCCACCTTACCAAACCTTATTATGCTCTAATTAAATTTGAAGGGTAGTATTTCAGCATAAGCGCATGTGGTTGGATGATTATTGGAGAAGAATGGGGGTGATTAGGGTTAGCTTGTGGATTTATTATTATGTGCGGAGTCCGGGCGACGTCCGGAGACTAATAAATATATGCCACGTCATCTCAAAAATGTACCGCGCTCAATACAAAACTCGGTACTTGCCCTCGGTATCGCTCGGTACTAAGCACTGAATCAGACAGGAGAACGATTCGGTGTCCGCACGGAATAATAGCTCTAGGTTGTGAGTGCAATTTAGGTTTTATTTGAGATATTTTTATATATATTTTTTTTAAAGCATCATTTTAGTATAATTTTTTTTAATTAAAATTTTTATTACTCGAAAGTTATTTTAAAAAAATAGTAAGAAAGCTGTCCTAAATGAAGCCTTGATGATTGTATTTTTTTAATTGGATGGGCCCTCTTATTATTGAAATTAGGAGTAGAAATAGTATTATTTTAAATTAAATTGATAAAGATTTGAAATTTAGTAAATGTTATGGGAGAGAATTGGTAGAAATAGAATTTTGAGTCTTTGCTTTGAATTATGTTGTTTAATCATATGTAATTAGTGAAGAGAAATACAATTCGTAGGGGGATACGCGATTTTTAATATAAATTTTGGAAAAGAAAAATGTTGTTTATACTCGCATATGTTCTTACAAGTGTTTAGTAGGTAGTTGGCCAACCATGATTGAGGAACTGGCCTTTTCAGAGCTCCAACTTAAGGAATTTGCTCAAAACTCATGAAAGCTCACTCACAATGACCATCATGCATTAGTCATCTAGGCCTCCCAATAATATATAGCAAGAGCTATTTTTTTATGGGTGATTTACATACATACCATCCTATATTATTCTATTTACATATTTAACACCAAAAACTTTAATATTACATACATATCACCCATAGTTCATTTTCATATCAAATATAAGTGGTAGAAATGAAATATATGAGTGGTAGGAATGAAATATGAGTGGTATATTTGATATTAAAATAATATAGGGTGGTATGTATGTAATATTAAAATTTTGGGTGTTAGATATGTAAATAAAATGGTATAAAATGGTATGTATGTAAATTTCCCTTTTTTTATTTATGATGCTGGTTTCCAACGAATTTGAGGTGGAATTTTCGTCGCAAACGTTGAAACGATGATCTAGTATCGTTGTTTGCAACGGAAATATTAGTCACAAATGGCGGCTATTTGCGACGGATTTTCCATCACAATGTACGATGGATATTCCTCCGTAATTTACGACAAAGTCAGTCATGCTTCCACTGCAAATTCATCACAAAATATTTGTGACGAATTTGTTCCGTCGCAAATACTTTTTTGACGTGAGTTTTAATGGCGAAATCAATTCCATCGCAAATCCACCACAAATCAAAATTTGCGACGATTTCTCTTGTTTTGCTGCAGATTATTATTCTCGAAAAAGCTAAACTTTCTATAATGTTCGACTAATCTTGACCATCTCAGCTAGAGCTGTTTCTTCCCGTGATAGCATCTCACTTGACATTCTCTTCCCAGGGTCTTCACATAGCTTCCACACAAGTCATTGACCACGCAAACTAACTCGCTGGATGTTGGTTCCCTTTCATCTCAATACTCACTCGCAGACTAACTCGGCCACACTTTCCCTCATCAACTCGACATCACAACGCTCATCCAATGATGACTTGTCAAAACCTTTCAACCTTGCTCTCCTTAAGCCAATCATGGGAAAACACATGTCTGGGATAGTGTGTGACGTTGTATAGGTATTCTTTGTTGCATTGTATCATTTGACTTTTTATTGCAGCTGTTTACATAACCCTTTAAAACATATAAATAAGGGGTGATGAGGAACAATTTAAGGGACTTTTTTTGGATTGATGATGGATACTATGTTAATTTTACGACTAATATTCTCTTAAGCATCATGTATATCTTTTATATTCTTTATATTCTCTTTATTCTCTATTCTCACAGGTCCTAACTCACTAGGTTTTGCATGTTAATAAAGGCTAGTGTGTTCCGGGGATAGATTTGGATCCAACAAGTTGATTTTGCCCAATTGAAACAACAAAAGTTGGTAGTAAGTATGAGTTGTAATAGTACATATTCCACTAATGTTAAAAAAAAAAACGTTTTGGGATATTACTAATATATTCTATGATGACAATGCAAGAAAATCTACAAAGATGATGGAGGCAATTTTATTAGTCTTGTTCTCAGCGATGAAGATGCTATGACCCTGAGGTGACACAAGAAAACCTTTGAGATGATAAAAAAAAAAATCTTTGCTAGAAATGAAAATGATAAGAATGGATGATGACAACAAAGAGATTCACGACACTTAAATACTAAATGAATGTTTTATGATTATAAAAACTTGTATGGGTCGTTCGATGGATTGTTCCAAAATTTCCTATTATTTATGAGCACGCCGCTCTAAAAATATGTATAAGTATGCCCACTCTACACATGAGAGAAGAGGAGCTTGGAGCTAAAGCCTAAAATATCTCTCTCTCTCTCTCTCTCTCTCTCTCTCTCTCTCTCTCTCTCTCTTGAAGAGAGCTCTGTGGCTCTAAGGATCTCAGAGCACCACCACTGAGCCATCACATGACCATTGTCACCAGGCCTTCACCAATTGATCACCATGATCTTTAGACTTTCGTCACTTAACTAAAATCGTCAAACCATCGTTACTCGATTTTGGTCCTTTGACCTCTGTCTCCTATTGACTACAATCCTTTGAATCATTACCCATCTACTATGGTCCTTCCAACCATCGTTGTCCATTGACTACGATATTCTTTACCTCTTTCACCCATTGACTATGATTCTTCAACCTCTATCGTCCGCTGACCATGATCCTCGGACCATCATTGTTTGACTATAGTATTTCGTCCATTGTCACCCAACTATAATCCTCTGATCACTATCTCCCGCTAACTATGGTTCTCAAATAATTGTTGCATAACTACAATCCTTATGACCTTCGTCGTCTATCAACTATGGTTCATCAACTTTCATCACCCAACGACTACAGTTTTTGACATTTGTTGCCCACCAATTATTGTCCTTCAATCTTCATCACCTGATGACTATAGTTCCCCGACCGCTATCATTCGCTAACAACGATCCTCTAATTAGCATCACCTGACTGCAGACTTCAGACCTCTGTTGCAGGTCGACTACGGTCCTTAACCACCATTGCCCTGACTATGATCCTTCTGACCTCCACCGCCCATCAACTACAGCCCTCTGTCGTATGTTTTTGGTTGATTAAAGTTTCATGATTTCCATCACCCGTTGGCTACAATCCTCTGATATATAATCTTTTTAATATTATCAGCCGTTACTCTAATGCCTACTGGCTTCATCACTTCACAACACTAATAATGTCAACACATATCATCACTCACAAGATCGATGCACACCTTGACATCAACTTTGACTCCCAACTTCATTTAAGTTGGATTCTTGCCAAAGGGCTCATCAAGCTTCAACCAACTAATGTGTTCTTTATAAGGTATTAACACCTTCCCCCAAGAAATGACTTAACTCTGTAATCAAATATAAAAACTAATAGAATCATTTTAACTAGCCACAAATGTTTAAGCACACAACACACCTATTGGAGTATTTTATAACATTTGCTTTAAAGTACTAGATGTATTATGTACATCCATCATAATTAGCAAGGGCTAAACAACTATACAAATTCCATAAATTACATCAAAACAATTTTGATGTAACATTATTATCTTTTTACTATCATTCTTTAGAATCCTAAATTCAATATTAACTAGCATTTATATATTTTTTACGTGTTATATGAATAAAACTTCACTTGCATTATGAAATGAGTTTGTCATGAACATTTTTAAAATAAAGAACAAATGTCACATCAACATTAGCATTTTTTTTAAGTTAAGGTATAAATTTGAGAGGGCGCTAAAAGTAGTTTAGTCGATTATTGACAAGAGCTCAAATGGAATCTTCTTTTTCAATGTGATTGTGCTCCTACTCAACATTTTTAAAATAAATAAATGAATATATAATGTCATCACTGCAAATATTGCCCTTATCCTAACTAGAGAAAATAATGGAATTCTGTCACTTATGTAAGTTACATGTTACCGTTTCCCCGCATGTTCCTCTATAAAGCGGCTTAGCTCTTCCCAGCTCCTCCCCACTCACAAAGCTCGGAGCTTTTTCCCTTACTTGAGTTAGCTCCGGTAGTTTTGTTGCCAAAAGCTTCCTAAGTAAGCTGCAAGGAGGAAAAGAAGGAGCGGAAAATGCAGGCAAAGGAGGAAGATGTGAGCTTGGGAGTTAACAAGTTCCCGGAGAGGCAAGCAATAGGAACGGCGGCACAGTCGGATGAGAAAGACTACAAAGAGCCGCCGCCGGCGCCTCTTTTCGAGCCAGGAGAGCTCAAGTCTTGGTCTTTCTACAGAGCCGGGATCGCTGAGTTCGTGGCGACTTTCCTATTTCTTTATATAACCATTCTCACTGTGATGGGAGTGGCTGGTTCGAAGAGCAAGTGCAGCTCTGTGGGAATTCAGGGTATTGCTTGGGCTTTTGGTGGAATGATCTTTGCTCTGGTCTACTGCACCGCCGGGATTTCAGGTGAGAGATAGCTTTCCTTCCTCTATTATTTCCTCCCTTTAGTATTTTTTATAATATCTCTGATCTCTTCTGCTTTTGCACCTTTTCTTCATTTTCAGTGAATTTTTTGTAAATTTTTTCTTTTATCACCTCTAGTTAACTTTGCCTCAATAGATCTAACAAGTTTGGAGTTTCTGGAGCCATCTTCAGTTTAACATAAGCTCCTTTTTTTTTTAATTCAAAGATAAACTTTTTGATGAGATTTTACCTGTAGCACATGATTTCTTAGTAGATCTAGTTCTGGGAATTATCAAAAATATGGTTGTTTGGCTAGATTCTTGTTTGTAGTTTGAACATTTTTGGATCTTACTATGTGATTTGGATTTCTTCAAATCTTAAATCTTGAAACAAATAATCAAATAATTTACCAAGCTTTAACCAGATTTCACAGTCTTCATATTTTTTCAGGATTTAACACTCTGTATTTATCAAAATCCAGATTTAAAGGATTTGTTAGATCCCACCTAGCCAAACAACCCTAAGATTTGACTAAATTAATACACTAATTAGAAGTGTCTTTACTTCTCACTATATATTTATCAAAATTTGTATAAAACCCCCAATAAAATGCCATGACCATGATGTTCTTATTCACACAAAAATAATTTTCAATTTCATAAATGCTTTTGTTGGCAGGTGGGCACATAAACCCTGCAGTAACCTTTGGGCTTTTTCTAGCAAGGAAGCTATCCCTCACAAGAGCCCTCTTCTACATGGTGATGCAGTGCTTGGGTGCCATCTGCGGCGCCGGCGTCGTGAAAGGCTTCAAAAAGAACCTCTACATGGCGAACAATGGTGGAACAAATTCTGTGAGCCCAGGCTACACCAAGGGTGATGGCCTTGGCGCTGAGATCATCGGCACCTTTGTGCTAGTTTACACTGTCTTCTCTGCCACTGATGCCAAGAGGAGTGCCAGGGACTCTCATGTTCCAGTAAGTATTATACATTTAGTTCATTACCTTAATAGTTCAATATTAATTCAGAAGGGTATGATGAGGGGTTGCATGCTTGAATTGATGCTCTTAGGGTCACAATGAAATAATGGAGATTTTTGATAATTAGATGTGATTTAATTCATATAATGTAGTGTATATAAAACATGAAGATGATTAGGGCACAAAACACGTCAAGAATTGTATACCGGTTCGTCCAATTGATGGTTACGCCATGTTATGACTATTGCATCTTTCATTATAATGGGGAAGTTATTACATAAGAATTCATAATCTAGCATCTTAGGCTTCGTTTGGGGCAGCTTTTTTATTGCTTTATAAAACTGTTTTTTAGCACGTAAATTTGTAATTCAAGAAATTTTTGTACTAAAAAGCCGTTTTAGAAAGCAACAAAGAAGTTGTCCCAAACGAAGCCTTAGTTATCTCACATAATGACAGTTCCCACTACCCTTTATAATGGAAAATAAAATTACAATGAAACATCCAAATCACCCTTGATTAAACTTTGCAAATATTAGATCTTTTATTTGTAGGCCTTAAATTAGGCAGAAGATGTTTCTTTGTGGAGCATAGAAAACGTAGGATCGTTTGGGATGACTTTCTTACTGCTTTCTAAATCAGCTTCCTAGTACAAAAAATTCTTGAATAAAAATTTTTATAGTAGAAAGCCATTTGAGAAAGCAATAAGAAAACTGTCCCAAACAAAACCTTAATCATTGCTCCAGCCCACCATTCCATAATACTTAATATAGTCAAATTAGCAATATAAACAATTTTATTGCCAGTTTGATTGGGTGATTTGTTGTTGCTTGTATATGCTATATTGATCCACCATACTCTCTAGTCTCTATTATGCTTGATATATTGTGTGGGCTCATGGGATTAGTTTTATTCTTAGCTGATATGGTTATCTGCAGATGGAATACATGTTATAGAAAAATAAGGATTATATTTTCACACATTTGTATATAAAAACTAATGCTTGCCTGTATTGAAGGACTTTTAATTAGAAAATTTAATAAATTTCATTTTTTACTATTGCCTCTTCTTCTATACTGGCAGCCAAATAGGCCTCTATGAGGCAAAAAAATCTTTATTTATAAAAGTAAGGATTGGTTCAATCCTCATTTATATCTCCTAATCCTTGGGATGACTAGTTTTTTTGACACCAATATTTTTATAGCCTTTTTGCTGTTTAATTCTGCAAATTAGTTGATTCTTTCTACAATTGAGAAGAATTTTGGGATTTTTTTGTTGCAGATCTTAGCTCCACTTCCAATTGGGTTTGCTGTTTTTCTAGTTCACTTGGCTACTATTCCCATCACTGGCACTGGCATCAACCCAGCCAGGAGCCTTGGAGCTGCCATTATCTACAACAGAGATCATGCTTGGGATGACCAAGTAAGTCAAAAATATAATCATAATAATATTTTATGTGTATTGCTTGGCTGATTTCAAGTGGTAATGAAAATTTGCTTTATTGAACCTCTCTTTCAGTGGATCTTTTGGGTTGGACCTTTCATTGGAGCTGCTCTTGCTGCTATCTACCACCAGATTGTTATCAGAGCTATCCCTTTTAAAAGCAGGCCTTGAGCTCTGAACTGTGTGCTTCCTGTGAATTCAAAGTTCTGGCCTTGGATGCTTCCCATTCTCCTGTTTGGCTGCTTCTGTTTTTCTTTATGACTTTTTTACTGTTTTTTAAAGCAGCTTTGTTAGTACAAAATTTTTAATTTTTTACTAAAAAAACTGTTTTAAGAAGCAGGAAGAAAATCATCCCAAGTTTGAGTCTTTCATGTACTGTGCTTTTTTGTCAGCAGTGTAAATTTTTAATAACGGTCATGTAATATATATCAGCTTTATGCTTTTTCAAGTAGTGTGTTATCATCCTATGTAAGACTCTTTTAAGTATTATTTTGATATATTAGCTTGAATTCAAACCATTTATTGTTCATCCTTATAAAATATTTTATCTGTATTTGGTTTCAAATAAATTTAATATTTTTAATAATTTATTTCCTTGAAAAATCTTCTAGCTTTTATGTTTAAAAATAATAATTTTATTTTCACACATTCGATGTGTAAAAATGAAATTATTATATGTTTTGGGGTTTTTTTTTTAAGAGATTTGTAAAATTTATAATCTGGCATTCATCTAAATGATGCTCTATTAAATTTGATTATTTTTCAAAATATAATTTATAACTTCAAGCAAGCAAATGAGCACTTGGGTTTATCCTAATTTCTGATAGATTTGTGATTATGGAAGAACAAGAATAGATAGGCATTCTCCCATTTCTCATCCATCATAGAGAGCCAAATTATGGAAGATAATGAATGGTTAGAACTTAGAAGAGAAAGGTTTTTAAGCAATTTATCGAAGGGCCCCCACGGTAGCTCTGCCACTGAGTGCAATCATGCTATAATCTAGTAGCCTTGATCATCAAAGCTTTATTTATCTCAAAAAATTATTCCCACCTTCTTTGATAATAAAAATTCAAAGATTATTTTACTATGAAATTTATGAACTTTCAAAACACAATGGAAAAACATATATGTGTCATCATATAAATCCTCTTAAACTTTTTCTATCATTCATAATGACATACGAAGACACTCTCTTGTGATTAATATCTCTGGTATTAGATAGTTCATATCTTTTATAGATGATCACTCTATAACTACGGATCTTCTTAATGAAAGACATATATGAAATATGTCATATTGTAAGATATTTCATTTCTATATATAAATTCAAATCCAAACCAACATCGTTTATAGATTTATCTCAACTATTACAATTAAAATTTGTGAATGTTATGCATTTATTCTTGATGAATTAAGTGCATCTTTCATGGTTATTTTATGATCTAATAATTGTACAAATGCACTATCAATAAAATAAATTTTTTTGTACATTTATGAATGTAGCAATTTTAAATACCTCATTCTTTTTCAAAACTCACATATAGGGGAGGACTTTATGATTATACATTTTTTATCCATTAAATTGATTATAGCTTTCATCTCTCATTAACCCCTTTGAAGTTTAATATTGTGGCCACACTATAAATTCTCAATAGTTATGTACAAAGGCGTAGTTTATACACTGGGAACATCCAATAAACAATACAACAACAACAACATCAAGCCTTTGTCCCACTATGTGGGTCGGCTACATGAATCCTTTTTTCTCCATTGTGTCGTGTTAAAAGTCAAATTATCGTTTAAATCTAATAAAGAAAGATCATTTCTAATTTTTTCTAACCAAGTCTTTTTAGGTCTACCTTTACCCTTCTTAACATAAGTCAAATCTAATACCTCTACTTTCCTAACTGGGTCATCAGAAGACCGCCATTTTATGTGACCAAACCATCTAAGGCGACTCTCTCTAATCTTATCTTCCACATTAAAATTACCCTTCTAAACCAAGCTCTGATAATCATTCATATGATAACACCAATGATAATCTTGATATCCCAATTGCCCACAAGAAAGGCAAAATAACAACAAAAGAATGTATGAAATGCCCTACTAATGAATATCTTATTTGTTTAAGGCTTTTTATAATGAACCTGGAACTAACCCGACACTAGTTGACCAAACCCGAACCCGACCCATTTTTACAAACGGGTCAAGTATTTCAACCCGGACTCAAACCCCATAGGTTGTCGGGTTGACACGACCTGACTAGCGGACACATTTTGAATCGGGCGCGTGCAAGTCTGTGACTGCGACCGCGGTCAGGGCGAACTGGGATCGTGAGGGCGCAGATGGGGTGAGGCGTCAGCGACTCGGTGAGCACCAAATCATATTGATTGAGCACCAAATCGTATAGAATGAGCAACTAATTTGCTAAAACAAAATGATACAATCTATTCAAGTATAAATTTAAAATTTGAACCGATTGTACTGTACGAACATTAATTAAAATAGACTAATTTAAATATCAAGGATTAATGAATCAAATCATGATTTAAGAGACTGATGAGACTGATTCCTATTAGGTTGGCCTCAGAATATATAAATACATGATATAAGAGACATGATATATGATACAAGATACACCAAAAATAGGATACAAAACATTTTTTATATCATTTATGATACAATTGATATGATTGTGATTGATGATATTGATTGACTGATTGAATGATACAAAAAAATGACTGATGTGTAGTAAGACTGATATTATGCTAATACAAATACATAGTGCATGATTGAGAATACATGATTTAAATGAGTAAATGATATATCACTATTTAAATGAATATGTTTCTATTTTGTGCAATTATTTTAGTTATGGATTTTGGTAACTTGGTAAGCTTGTGCTTATTATGTAGTTTTTACATATTTTTAAGTAAGAGTAAGGAACTTATGGAATGAGGTTTATCTGGGCAACAAATTTTAGATTTCTTTATGTTCATGTTGATTCTTTTTATGGTCACAATATATTCTAAGTAATGAGTTGATTGGATTGAATATCATAATTATTGTATATATTATATTTGGGTTATGGATTAATATATAAATATTGGATAAATAGTAATATATTTATATTTAGCTATCTTATTTTCTCTGGATTAAATTAATAAGCTCTAGCTGATAATGTAAAACAACAACATTAAGCCTTTATCCCACTACGTGGGGTCGGCTACATGAATCTTTTTCCTCCATTGTGTCATATTAAAAGTCAAATTCTCATTTTAATCTAATAAAGAGAGGTCATTCCTAATATTTTCTAACCAAGTTTTTTTAGGTTTGCCTCTACCTTTCTTAACATAAGTCAAATCTAATACATCTACTCTCCTAACCGGTCATCGGAAGGCTGCCGTTTTATGTGACCAAAATATATAATTCTTTCTAATTTAGATATTGTGGCATCACATTATGTGGCCTAAAGTCATCTTCAAGTGCTTGGTTCATAAGATTTATCACTATAATTAAAAAAAAAAATTATCTCTTGAACGATTGATCAAACCTTATTTGTAAGGAAATTATATAAGGGTCAAATTATTAATTTAATTATTTATGTGGATGATATTATTTTAACTAGTGATTATGAGATATAAATCAATAGATTAAAGATATTTTAACATATAACTTTGAAATTAATTATTTGGAGCTCTCGAATATTTTCTAGGTATGAAAATCACAAGGTTAAGGAAATTTATATTTTCTTTTAATAAAAAAATATAGGCTTGATTTAAAAATAAACATTGAAAATATGGGATGCAAACCTTCAAATAATCTTATAGATCTTATCAACAAAATATGATCAAATGGTGAACTCTCCAAGATGATAAACAAAGGCACTATCATATTTTTGGGAAACTTATTTATCTATCTTATACTCATCCAAACATATCCAAACATATGTTAGTTAGTCATATTATGTTTTAATTTATAAATACTCCATCATGTAGTTTACATTATACTATGATATATAAAGAAGATCTGAAAAGGGTCTATTTTTTAAAAGGATAATGTATAGAAATATATAATTTTTTACTTATAATGCCCCAAGATTAAATTTGATAGAATTATTCTTTTTTATCTTTTAAAATTAACTTCAGAGTTTTCTATTTCTCTTTTATCAATATTACATCAGCTAAAATAAAACTAATTATTAAAATATTAAAACACAGTTATATTAGTTGCTCCAAAAATCATATATAATATTCAAGAGTCATATAAATACAATACATCATTCAATCATAAGTACAAAAGAACAACTAAAACAAAAAAGAACTGAACTTGAAGAATCCTGATTAGTCTTACACCATGATCTGAAATAATTTAAACCACATATATTGAGCTAAATAGCCCAACAAGTCACCCAATCCTAAAACTGACTCCAAAGCATGGTAATAGAACAATATGTATATCATCCATAAATTTAGAATAGTAGCTATCATATGATCATGAATAAGTTTAGAAATAGTAAAACTTATATACTTAACAATAAAGTTTATATATATCCAACAAAATAATACGATTTAGATGCCAATATAGTATGGTGGCAAAAAAGTAAATTAGTATGGATGTCGAATCGATAAAGCAACTGTCGTATCAACATTATCAATCAATAAAGAAATCATATAAAGAGGAAAAAGTAAAGCATCAATAAAGACTATCATAATCATATTAATATAGTAAAACCTTATAATAATGCACACATGCTATCTAATTAGTCTATATCAGTATCATATCGGCATCTTAATCACATGATTAACATATCACGTATTCAATATATTATATGCTCAATATTTGAAATTAGTGCAATATATTAATAATAATAACAGTGAATCAGTAGTAGTACTAGCAATAGTTTACTTGCAAATTCGATATTCGTATTGATAAACAAATCTAGTGCCATAGTAGTAAAATATTGTAATAATAATAAATTCATACAGTGATAATAAATATATATAATATCAGTAAATTCGCATTGTAAAAATGAATCTGTAACATGCATTTCACCAATCACATTAAAAAAGTAAGAAGTTCATAGTTTATGCAGTGTTTTTCCGGTATCCGTATCAGTAGTAAGTAATTAGTAATAGTTGGCTCAGTAATCAGAGTTGCTACTTTTTGTCCGTCAGCACTATAATAACTCCTTATAACTCTAAATCAATATCATGTGAATACCAAACCACAATAACTCCTTATTCTTATTATTTTAGTTTTAATTATTTTCCTAATTTTATGACTAATAATCATTTATGTTTTGATCGTTTAAATATGTAATGATTCTTATAGTTAAAAAAATGTATTAACGTTTCTCTTCTAATTCTCTTATTTTTAATATCTTGGTATAACAAATTTAAACTCATAACTCAACAACTTGATGGTGAGGACTATATACACAATAAAGGTTCTAAGTATAAAATTTATTGTGGCTTTTCTAATAATATTTATATCTATCATATTTTTATAATATTTTATCCTTTTCCTCATATAAGGAAATTTTTTGTTTAAACTCTAATTTTAAATTCTATTGGATATATATCATAAACATTCCTTATCATATTGTAAGTTAAAAAAAAATCTTCAAATAAATTTTTTCAATGGTATGCATCTAAGGCTTCGTTTATGATAGCATTTTTATTACTTTTTAAAATAAAATTTTAGCACACAAAATATATAATTCGAGAAATTTTTATACTAAAAATTTGATTTAGAAAGCTATCCCAAACGAAACTACGTTTGGGACGGCTTTCTTAATGCTTTGTAAAATTAATTTTTAGTACAAAAATCTCTTAAAATTAGAAAAAAAATAAAGCCTAAATCAAACAATGAGACAGTGATTTGTTTGAGAAAAAAATAAAAAAAATAAAAAAAAAATGAAAAAAAATCACAATTTAGAAAACTTTTGACAGTTATTTTTTAGAAAATTTCTATACTGAAAGATATTTTTTTGCAAAAAATAAAAAAATGTTTTTTTTAACAACAGTTTTATAACTATTTTATAAAAAGCTGAGTTGTCATAAACAGGATCACAAAATAATAATGTATGAACATAATATTTTAATAAATTAATAAAGAATATTCTGAAGACCGTTACCATCGTCCACAGATAGCTGAGTAAAGATGCCCAGCAACTGATCAGACGGTCCGAAGGAGCAATAAGCCCTCAACGGTGGTGATGCTCTTAGCTTCAAGCCTGAAGATGAACGGACACGTGTCAGCAAGGGAGCCTCTCTTCCAGGATACAAATGGAGATTTTACAGAGCCGGCAAGAATCTGAGAAATTTTCCCGCTTTTAGAAGCCGGATACTCCATGTGAGCTGGAGAAATAGCTCCGTGTATCTTCCTTCATCGCTCTTCCCCTGCGGCGAAAAGCTCAGCGCTAGGGTCAAGCTCTCCAGGTCGTGAGAGCTCCAGAAGCAAAATCTAGGATCAGTCTCTCTCGCTACGTCTTTCTTCTCTTGCTCCGTAAGTACGAGAGTGGACTCTGGTGTTCATGGCTACTGGAGCAATAATTTCCAGCAGAAGCTTCAGTTCGCCCTGTTCCTCTGGTTTGCTATTCCCTTCTTATTCTTGAAGTGAAGCATTGTTCCTGTTGTTTATTACTCTTGGCATAGGCGGATTTACCCTTTGTTGAAGGGTCAATGTCCCATCAGTTTTACCTAATTGCATTTATGCCTGCAATTTGTGTTGGTATTATGTTTCCTTAACCTTCGAATTTTTAATAATCACAGTTCTTCTTCTGACACTAATTTTTGTGTTGATGTTGGTGAGTTTCTGTGAAGATAAGGTTGTGCTATATTTGTGATTTTCTTAATGGGTGCTGGATTGTAAGAATGAGATTACGACATGTACTGAAATCGAGGGTTAGACGAAAAATTGGAGATTTAACATGGGTTAGGTCCATAGATTTATGAGTCATAGAAGTTATTTGCACCTATCGTTTTTTAGAATTTTGTTTCTGCATGGTAATGTACTTGTTTTGTTTATGAACTTATTTAGGTTTTGCTTTGTGAAATGTTTCTTTAATATGGTTTGATTTTATAGTGTCTATGGTTTTCGTAGTTGGATAGTTGGAGAGTTGGGAGTTTGGAAGGGAATCATGTCATTTCAGTTGTTATTATCTTTTATCATGTGAATTAATATCCAGACAAGACTAAAAATCAAATCTAGAACAGTGAAAAATCTCCAAGGTAAGGATTTATTGTTTATTTTTTTGTGCCCTATCATTTTTCTTGTGCCATGTTATGTTTGTCACCTATGTTTAGGTTGTCAACTATCAGATGATGTATTTCTGGTGGAAGTAAGAAATTTTTTTAGTTATTTGGTATGTCCTAAGATACGCATAATTGGGCACTTCTACCAGATCGTTTAAACTGGTTGGAGGAGGTGAATGTCTCTTAAAAGATGGATTCGCTATGGGGTGATCAGGAAACAGAGAAACACCATGGGTGCTCCTTTGCCAAGATTTTTAAGCTTTTCTCATTTGAATTCTTAGGTCTTTCATTTTATAAGACATTAAATTAACTTGTCTGTTGCTCGTTCAAATTTACCTTCTAAAATTTAAGATTTCTTTTCACTCATTGTCATCCTATTTTCCATGCTATAGCCATATGTTTAATTTGTTCCACATGATTAGATAGTCTTTCATATTATTATCTTAATGTGCCAAGATTCATGGTTACATAATGATGTAAAAGCTAGCAAAAATTCTATATGAAATGCAACTAGTAGGATAATCCTCTATACAATGATAATTAATTGTAGGTTTCAAATATCTGTTTCACACAATAATTCATATATAGATAAATGAAATCATCACATAATAAAGTAATTAATGACGTCTAAACTATTGCGTATATCAGTTACATATAATCTAGGTATCTCATTTCTTAGAGAAATAAATATCCTCACTAATACAAGCTCTCAACTTATATTAGGTTAATATGAGGGGGAGTTTCCTGAAGTAAGGTTTAGTGTATAACAGTAGCATTGCCAATGAACAATAGAAAAGTTATCAAATTGCAATGGCACCGATACCTTATTGTAGAGCACGATAAAATTCCAATATTGATTTGGTGTTTTTAGGAGGGAGAGTAGCATATATTCAAAAAAATATTAACAATCTTGAAGAAAGATGGCTTTCACATTTTTCTTTTCCACTTTCTTATTTTCTATCTTCTAATTTTTTATTATAATACTTGATTGCTTATAAACTGAAGGTAATGAGAAGAGATTTGGCTTGGCTTGCTAACAAAAATTGGTTTGGCTTGGTTTTCGCGATGCACATATGTATGAGAATCTTTGGAATTTACTCATCTAGAGAGAATGGGATGAGGATGAGGAGAAACTATTTATAGGTGCTAATTTTATGATGGAGTTATAAGCAAGTGGATCAAAGATTTGAGATAAATTTTAATTTCAATTTAAATTTATATTTAGATATATTTGTGAAAAAATTAGGGGATAATTGAGAAATTTATGGAGATGTGGTGGTATGGAGGAGAGAGAATGGGGATAGAAGAAGAGAGAAAGTACTTAAACTCATTCTTTTTGTTATTGGCTTCACAAGTTGAGAGTGAATGCACGGGTGGAAAGAGAGAGTGAATGCACGGAAATATGGGAGGAGAAAAAAGGTTGGTAATTGATGTAAAGACGTGCAAAACAACTGAAAATTACTTTGATACCAAATTGTCCCACAATAGGCAATGTTATTGTAGATTCAATGAGAAATTCAAAGAAGCAAATAATAAAAGGCACCAAAAAATGAATCCTTAGGTTGTTCATGTTGATTCATTGATGCATTTGAATTGTGGAATCCTCAAAGCAGTTTGTGCCTATTTTTCAAAATTCAAGCAAAAGTTAGGGAACAAAGGTATGAGCTTTTGGAATTTTTTGTTCAACTCTTCAAATCTAGATTTTTATAAAGCATAACAGGCTCTTTGTTGAAGATTCAGATACTATGAAGTTCGAATTGCCCATAAAGGTTACATGCTAACCCCCATAAAAATAATAAATGACTTAAAAGAGGAAAATACATTACAATTAATGCAAATATATAAAGAAAAATTATTTATTTAGAACATCATCAATCTGACAACAAGCATGAGGTTGCACAATTTAGCCTCAATTTTTGAGGTTTGATTAGTTCTTTCACATTAATTTGGTTTTAATTATATTCTTCCTTTCATGTCATCGCTTCTATCAAGAAAGAAAAATATAATCTCTTGAACCTAATTATTGAACCTAGGAATACTACCTTGCCCATATTTATGGCCCTGTGGTTTACCTAGACTAGTAAATTACTTTTTACTGCGACCAGGAACTCTCACCCTTGTATTCTAGTCTTATAAGGTCACCTGTTAATGAATAACACTCGAAATCTCTCTCATCTCCACATTTTGGCATTTCATATAATCTGGCAAGAAACACTCATTCAAATGTCGTTTACATAAACGTGCAGCATTGATTATCTAAATTCACGAGTACTTAACATTTTTGTTGTTGTTGTTCATTAATAGACTTGCAAACCATTTTTTCCCAACTTTTAAATTTTTTATCATTACTTGATCACTCCTTTCTATCATGCTGTTATAACAATTATGATTTTGGATAATTGTATGTGTGGTCTTATGTAGTGGACAGATGCAAATTCTTCTGCGCAGGTCCATAGTTTTATGCAACTCTTTTTAATGTTTTTGGAACTGAAGTTTCATTTTGATATTTTGTAGGGAAGAAGTATCGAGGAGAGAGGCGTAGTTCTGGTGATCGAGAAGTGCAGTTTGCCTTCTGTAAAGACAGAAGTGAGCGGAGTGGAAATATAAAATTAAATATTCCTAGAGGATGTTACTATTTCATGATGAATTCCTTATTGCCATTTCATCATGATCGTGCATTTGGTAAAATTATTAAGATAAAGAGAGCAGCCTTCTTTGGTGAGATGGAAATGATTCTATCAAATTACCGGGAGAACTTGCATCCTCAAAATTTCACAGCCATCAATGTAGTGCGCAGGTTTTCTGGAAGGATAAAATGCTTTCTTTCCTCAGATTCACTAAATAACAACCGGTTACACCAAAGAAAGTTTGAAAATCTTGGCTTGTCGCATAGTCTATGTGAACAATTGGAACAAAAGCTGCTTACTAGGATGCGTGCTGACCTGAAGTCAGAGCAATATGAAGTAACTGGATCACCGTTGGATTCACTATGCTCTTCAGAAGTTTCCAATAAAGCCTTTTTGGGGAAGGAAGAGCTGCAAGAATCAGCTAATTGGTGGGAGCAACAATTACCAAAGCGATGGATAATTGTGCTTCTATGTTTTACAGCATTTCTTCTCTGTAATATGGATCGTGTAAGCAAGTTTTAGAGCTTGCTTTGTTTGTTGAAATAGTTAATTTTTTATGTTTTATTGAAGAAAATTACTAAAATGGTCCATTGACTCTTTTTGAAAGATCAACATAATCCCTAATTATATTAAAAAACTATTTTGATCCGTTAACTCCCTCTATAGAAATCAAAATAGTCCACCTTTTTAAAGTTTTGAAATACCAAAATGATACTTTAATATAGTTGGGGATTCTTTTGTTCCTTGATGAATTGTCAATTAATCATTTTGATCCTTTTTTTTTTCTTTTTTATTTCATCATCATAGCTTTAGCTTGCATGCTGTTCTCAGTTACATGAGTGATCAGATGAATTGTTCCAGGTGAATATGAGCATCGCTATTCTTCCAATGTCAGCAGAATTTAACTGGAATCCTACAACGATGGGTTTAATCCAATCATCTTTTTTCTGGGGTTACCTCCTTACTCAGGTATTTTCCTGATAGATTTCTTCAAACAGTTGGCAAATGTTTAACCAACGCCTGTTATGTAGAAATGGATAATTGTCTTATCCAGTTTATGATATATTCGAAATATATAGTATTGTGCTATTGCTGGCAATTATTTGGCAGCCATTATAAATATGAGAAAGTTTCGAAATTTATGTTCACTCTGCAATATTGTTCAACTTTTTATTTCATACATTTTGAAGTGTTTGCGTCCTGGCACAGATACTTGGAGGCATTTGGGCAGATAAGGTGGGTGGCAAGCTAGTATTGGGCTTTGGTGTTGTTTGGTGGTCCATTGCAACAGTTCTAACGCCTGTTGCTGCTAAGATTGGACTCCCTTTCTTACTGATAATGCGTGCTTTCATGGGGATTGGTGAGGTTGGTTTTTTACTCGTCTTCCTTGGATTATGATAGGTGCTGCATTTCTCTAGAATATTGCATTTATTGATTAGTTCGCATGCATAGATTAGACACCCTTTCTTATTGATAATACATCTAATTGGGATTGATGAATTTGCCTTCTTTATCTTACTTCTCTCTTCCTTTTCTTAGATTATTGCAGTTGGCCTGCTGCTTTCCATGGTATTGTTTTTCTTTAGAAATGTTGAAGCTGTCTCACCCCGGGTTTGAAAGGAGGTATACCCAATGGCATGAGATGTGATGAAGGCATATGAAAATATGTTTTGCACTACAAAAAAAGTTTATATGCAAGTAATATAAATAGAATATATCAGAATAAGTAATAAAAGATAAATTAATATTTCATATCATTATTATAAATCATAATGTGAGCATATCAATGCAGTATGAACAAAAACAAATCAAAAGAAAATTAAAAGAAACAAATGCAGAAATAAAATTATTCAAACTTAAAAGAAAACACAAATAGACAGCTACAAAAATTTTAAATATCTAATGAGATCCTATTGTTGGTAAGTCTGTCATGAGGTGATGGTCCACTAAGTGCTTTAGTAGAACTTATTATGAGAAAGATTAATAATGAGTAAGTTTGAGAATTCAAACCCAACAAGTGACAATTATCTATTAAAACAGAAAAGTCAAGGCACTAGGACACACATCATGAATAATAGAAAGGGCACAAATAACTATATAATAGTAGGTAATCATTATCATCATATAATAAGGTTATATTAAGATTTTATTATATAAATGAAATATGCTACATGACTTAAGACAATTTCTAATATGGCAATGCTCATGATTTGCATGTACGATGACTATAATAAATGCAAATTCTAATATGAGTTTCTAACATATTCACAATTCTAAAACTCACTATTCATGTTTGCTTGGATAAGTCATGCAATGTTTGAAAAATATTATTTTATGATTGATTTAGATTGCTTATATTTTAATTAGTAGAAAATTTATTTTTGTAAGAGCATACTATATAAAATGTCCAATTCATCCTCAAGCAAAATAAGAGAAAAAATCTAAGAAAAAATACATTTCTAATGTGTATTCAATAAACAATAAATCAAGCATAAAATTTAATCATAGAATAGTAGTTCAGGCCTTTTATTATTACAACAAAAAATTAAAGAAAAATGACAGTTGAGTTGCATACCTTTTACAACTTGGTTGAAATTACAGACTTAGATTGTGGGTTTTCTAGCTTTTGCTTCGTATACGTCTAGGGCTTCACTTAGGGTTTATTCTTCTTATTCATTATTCTTGTAGTTGTATCCCATAGGCCTATATGATTTTCTAAATTTATAAATTACTTTAGAAAAAGAAAAAAAAAGACTATCTTATAATTCAAATATTGGGAAGTATACATGTATAATCATCATCACATAGATCGTCTGTCACTTATATTGCTAGGCTAACTTCTATCCTATTGGCCATATCTACTTGGGTCTTTTAAGCAGTGCTTGCAAGCAAATTTTTTTAGATGATAAATATTTAATTACTTGCCCTTTTTGGGAATAACCATGTACATAGAAATGAATATATCTTTAACAAAGCACTATAGGAAAACTACCTACAGCACAAACAATTCATCAATTATCACACCAAACATTACAGTTATATACTTATATGCATAGTAAAGGAAAATTTCTAGTCCGAGGATGCATAGAGGCTATGCGTTTAGTCTGTGTTGGCTTGTGTGTCCATCATACTATGATTGAGTATTTAATTTTTTTGTATAAATCTTTAATCTAAGGGTGGTTTCACTTTAAATTATTTATGAATTAAAGATTTTACTTGACTTTTAGGTATTTCAAAATTTTTAAGGTTATGAAGAACTCATGGAATGACCATTGCTTGCTTGAAGCAAGCCTATTTCTCATGGAATCCTAAGATTCAATATATATATATATATATATATATATATATATATATATATATAAAGCCATTGGAAAGTAAGAAGCTTCAAATTTTCATCGTTCATACTTACTACAATCTGTAAAGAAAATTTCATTCAAAGAATGGAACCATGATCCAAGTGGCCCCATAGTCAGTTGGGTCTGTCACAATTGTGCTAGGGTTTCAGCTACAGCTGGTCATATATTTATTTGGGTCGGCTACATTATGACTGTTGGCTGCAAGCTACACAAAGGGCTGCTATGAAGCCTTACACTAAAGGTTACTTCATACTCACATGTGGAAGTGAACATTTACCTTGACTACACAGGCTACCAGGGAGATTCAGGAGAAGACCGACCAAAACCTTGAAGGCCCAGGGAGGACTGGGCCACCCAAGATTATTCCTTAAATTTGGGGTTCTTTTGCCTCGTGGTTTGTTTTGTAATTCCTTTGTTCAAGCAAGTATTGATCTCAATTCTTTATGTTTGAGTTATTACAACAACAACAACAAATCCTCTGTATGCTTTATGTTTATGCTGGCTGAAGATCAAGCAGCTCTAATTTATGAATATAGGTCCATTTAACCTGGATGTTTGTATTGTGAAGAACATAGATTGTTGTTCCTTCTCCATTAAACCATATCTATTCCTCTCTACCTTTTGGCGTCCACTTCAAGCTGAGCAAATCCAGTTACAAGCATCTATTGCTCTTTCATGTCCTCCTAAAAGCAAGTGCTCATACCTGGCCTAACCTTGTAATCCACCCAATTATTACTAGGCTCATCCAAACCTTAAACTAACTCCTAAACAGGACACCATGCTTTTTTAGAATCAAACTTCACCTTGCATGGTCGAATCCCAATTCTAAATTCCTCCAAAGATGAGGTTTCCTTCTTCAAATATTCAAACCGTGTACTGCAAAAACCATAGAATAAATCTTCTGGCTTAAAGCTTTAAAAACGCCCTAAATAGCCTCTTTGAAATTGAGACCATTTCAAGTACGGGTTCTGAAAACTGTCAGTTTGGTTTGGATCAATTTATTTCACTTGGACATGGCCAAAAATCCATTCAATACTTCTCCATAAAATAGAAAAAGTTTAATAATAGATATCCCGTTGATCTGAGTGGAAATCACATTCCAAATTGCAGGAAGTTTATTGCTCTTACAAAAGCATCAGTAATCGTCACCACTATCTGTAGAGTTTGTCACGTATGGGTTGTGATAAAAATGCCTTAAATTGTAATAGTAGAATTGAAAGTTAAAATAATCTTACTAATTAGGAGAAAAACACTTACAAAACACAAACACACACACATTTGGCAGTGAGGCTGACCATAACGTCAGTATACAGTAATGTGGATGCTATTCCTGTCTTTCCTACTATATCTGCAAATCTATTGGATTTAATCCGCATATCAACTTCTTCTCTTTCTTATGTATACCTTAAATTTTCCATCAAATATGCTAGTCTTGTGCTAGCAAATTCTAGCCTTTGCAAGAGCATTAGTACATGCAATGCAGCTTCATTAACCTTTGTTTTCCCTTCTCAGGGTGTTGCCATGCCTGCTATGAATAATTTACTTTCAAAATGGATTCCTGTTTCCGAGAGAAGCAGATCACTTGCATTAGTATACAGTGGGATGTACCTTGGTTCTGTGATGGGTTTGGCCTTTTCTCCAATGTTAATACACAAATTTGGCTGGCCTTCTGTCTTTTATTCATTTGGATCACTCGGAAGTGTCTGGCTTGCAGTTTGGCTAAGTAAAGTAAGTTACTTTTCATCTAAACTATAGCATAAGCTGTCTAACATATCTTTTGATTGGCTTGAGTTAAGAAACGTGTGCATGCATATCTGAGTTGAGATGGGATCAGAGTTTTGTGGCCATTATCTTGATTTCACAAAGACATTCACCATCTATATTTTTTGAGATCCAATTACAGATGTAGTAGTAGAATCTGGAGTGTCTCTTCATTTGATTAGAACGCATTTATTAATTTCTTCCGTATGAAGTTTAATTCTAAAGAACCAAATATTCCTCGTTTGATTCAACCATTTTTCCATCTATCACACGAAAAAAGATGTTATTAGTTGTAACATTTTTTTCTTTAGGCATACAGTTCTCCAAATGAAGATCCTGAACTTTCCTTAGATGAGAAAAGGCTCATCTTAGATGGAAGCGTGTCCAAGGAGCCTGTTAAATCTATTCCTTGGAGACTAATTCTATCCAAGCCTCCAGTTTGGGCTCTCATAATATCTCATTTCTGCCACAATTGGGGCACTTTTATTCTCCTTACATGGATGCCTACATACTACAATCAGGTATTCGCATATATATATGAAGTATTTTTGCACATCTCCGTTTTCACATGTTTATCATGACATGTTATGCATAAATAAAATGTCAATCAAGCTATATGAAGAAAGTAGCTGGCGGTTGTTTATTTTTAGTCAAAGCAATATCACAATTCTATCCTTTATTCCATTTGGTAAGTTTTCTTAAAGGCCGCCGTACTTGGCTGTTTCTTTCAGAGTGGTATTGTAATAGATGATTCCTTCTGTCTTTCTATTTTTTATTTTTTATTTTTATTTTTTATTTTTTTTTGCGAAGGATTCAAACCTCTGACCTCCGCTTTGGAGGTTCAAGGTAATACAACTCAACCATAAGGCTTGTGATAGTAGATGATTCCTCGCCTTCACAAGCAGTATTTATTGAATTGTAATTCTCTTTGCGATCAAGTACTTTACATTGCAGTTTTACCTACAGCAGAATAATTATTGGTTCTATTGGAATTAACATCAACAAAGACTTTACCCTTATTTAGCTGCAACAGAATAGTTATTGGTTCTATTGGGATTAACATCAACAAAGAATTTTCCCTTTCAATTAGAGGGTAAGTTGGGGGTGGGGTGGGGTGGCTTTAGTGTGACCTGGAGGTCTTGAATTCGAAAAATGAAAGCAGTTGCTTTGTAAAGCAAGGATAAGGAAAAGTACGTCAATCCCTTCTCAGACCTTGCATTAGCAGGAGCTTCATGTATGTGTTAGTCCTTCGATTATATTTTTATAGTCCCTTTACCTGATTAAATAACTGCATGGTAAATTGTACTACTTTTCCTATGCGTAAGCTGCATTCAGATTTGACATTCTATTAGCACTCATCATGCTATTAGTACATTAATCTTGCCCCAGACCTTGCACTGGTTACACGTAATTATACTTTATATTCCCGTACCTTACTGAAAAACTACAATGTACAATATATTGTTCATCCTATATGTATGTTTCAATCAGTTTTTGCATTCTGTTAGTCTTATCTTTAAATTGAATCATAATCAAAGACGAGCTAAGAATATTGTGTTTGTTAGCATATTTAAATTATCACGGGCAAAAAATTTATAGTACATCTATGTATACTATGATGACAAGTATGTTTTTATATGACGGGAATATTATATTTTTTCATTATTGAGGATAATACTCTATTTAATCTTTTCTCTTGTCTTTATATAAGCACATTTATGTATTTACTATGATGACAAGTATGTAAAGATGTTATCTCTAACAATCCTTTCTCCCTTCTAACTTTGTAAAGGCGTCATGGTCTAAAATTCTTCTGATTTTCTCTCATCACCTCCCTCCCAATGGTGCACTCCTTAAACTTTCGATTTCCATTACTCTCATGCTTTCTTTTAACTGCGACCCATCCTTGCTCCACTAACTTCTCTCTCTATGAGATCCTCATCTCATTCTTGAACTTAATTCTCTTTGATGACTCCATTTTCTTGCATGATGCTATCATGATCAACCTTCTTTAATCATCTCTATTGTTGGGAATTAAAAAATCATGCAATGAAACAAAAAAAGAAGAAGAAAAGAAGCGAAAAAGAACACCAAGATTTTATGGAGGACAAATTTTGATTGTTGGATGAGCTCCATTCATCACTATTGCGCATGTAATGAATCACATATTATTGCTTATAAATATTTTTGCTATGATCTACGAGCAAGTGATTGTATGCAGGAAGAGTCTTTTTTTCATTTCATGTAGGCAATATATGTATCCCTTGTTGTGGATTAGTGTTGTTTGCAAATTGACCTCACAAGGAGATTGATGTATTTGTTGCATGCTATGTTGCACCGATACGGATATGACACGATACGGATACGGGACACGCCAATTCTTAAAAATACAGGATACGGATACGGCAATATAATATATAAATAATACATAAAAATTAAGAAAGTAATCAAAGTGTAATATTTGAAATGACAAAAAATTAAAATAAAAGTAAGCATTAAATATTTAAATGTCTAGTACATCAACAAAAACAAGAAGATAAATTGTCCAGCACATGAAATTTCAACTATTCAATAGAAGGAATGATAGGATTAGCTTCTTCAGTGGTTTGTCTTTGAGTATCTATATCATCTTCAATAAATATCATAGCTTCTAATTCAGGCTCATCAAGTAAAAGATTAGCAATTTCTAATATTCCCATATCCTCAAGAGATTCAAATCCATCTCCAGCAACATCCCACATCCTGTTATCTCCTTCCATATAAGTTGGAATTTTCCTTGAGAAAAGCCGAAGGTTTGTATGCACGTAAACTAAATCTTCAGCCCGTTGTGGAGTAATTTTATTTCTCTTCATTGATTGGATGAATGAGTATGTGCTCCAATTTCTTTCACAACATGATGAGGATGAAACTTGGCCAATTAATTTTATGGCGATTGTTTGAAGTAGAGGTGCTGAAGCTCCATATATAATCCACCACATTTTCGGATCAATTCTCCACCTATCACGTAATGACTCTTGGTCACCAAAGTCATCTAAATAACAAAAAAATTTAGCAAGCTCAATATTGACACTTCTTCTCTCATCCTCATTTGGAAAATAACGCTTTAAACATGTCTTTCTTATATTTGAAATTTCTAAATCTTTCTGTGGAGAAACTCTTTGAGGATCCTCTTGAAGCCATTCTTTAGTTGAATATCTTCAAATAACATTAAAATGAAATAATAAAAAAAATGTTGAAATTACAAAACAACAAATTGTGAATTCATAATGAAAAAATGTTGAAATTTACTTTGGATTTAATGAGTGAGCCAAACAATGTAAAGGTGTATTACTTTTGCTCCACCTATCTTCTAGAATAACATAAATAACATCCCAAAAGCTTGAGTCTTCATGAAGTGCATTCCTCTCATGTCTATATATAATTTCTTTTACTTTGGCTAGCATTGAATCCCACATCTCATAAATGAGATGTAAACAAGACTTATCCGTATCAGCTACTCTCAACATCTCATAAATTGAGTCTGTGAAATTTATGATGTATTCAATCTCATCCTACCATAAATCATCTAAAAGCTTCTCTTCTATATACCTAGCCTTTCCAACACCATCTTCCCTATAACATGACCATTTGTCACTGATCACCATAGCTTGGAGAGCATTTTTTATTTTTTTGAATCTTCTCAACATCACTATAACTGAGGCAAACCGAGTTTCAGCAACTGCAAGCATCTTTAAATTAGAGAAATCATTAAACATAGAGAGTCTCATGGAGTGATTCATAATAAAATTCCTAATTACAATTGCATCTCCAACAATCACTGTGATCCAATGACATTCATTGATGTGATGCATGGAAGGAGTTACACAAGATTTTAAAAAGAGAATTACTCCAAGCTCAACAAATTATCTTTTCATGCATCAAAGTTAAGTTGATTACAATTAATTCGAGATGTTCAATTTGCTAGGCAAAGAGACTACAACAAGAGGGCTAAACCATTTAAGCAAATGCGAAAGAAAACATAAAACAAAGGCTAGTAAATAAAAATCCCACAATTAATACAAAGTTGTTCACCTTGAGACCTTTAACTCTCTCTTCCTATGGAGACTAAGTTGAGCGACGGAAGATTGTCCAAACTAGCATGGAGGTTGCCACTAAGATGGAGGTACCAAGGAGCGTTGCCGTGGAAGAGGATCTCGGAGGCGGAGGAGGCACGGTAGATCGACTTTTGATAATCTAAGTGTAGACGGAGAAGTGTTCGTCAATGGAGTCTACAAGCGTCGGCAATATTCGGTCCAAGTATTCTTCGACGGTATCGTCGAAGTCAAATCCAACGTCAAAGAATTGTGATCGCAAGATGTTGACTCTTCCGTTGCGGTCGTATTCAAACCCGTAGTTCCACTCGGGTTCGTCCATGCATCCTTGGAGTGGATCCGGATGGTCGCCGCAAGCAAGATCTTCCAAGGAGGAGGGGTGGAGCGGCGGCTTGGCTAAGGGAGAAGGTAGGCCGGCGGTAGAGCAAGGAGGAGAGGGGCGGGCTAGGTGTGCACAACTGAAATTTGATTTCAGTTTTGGAATATTAGGAGGGAAAGTTTAGGGATTTTGAAATTGCAATTAATGTAATTAAGGCATTAATTGAAATTTTCAATTATGGGGAATGTTAAGGGGAGCCAGCGGTAGAGGAAATAGGGGTAGAAATTGGAAAAATTGAAATTAC
Source organism: Dendrobium nobile (assembly GCA_022539455.1). NCBI lineage: Eukaryota > Viridiplantae > Streptophyta > Magnoliopsida > Asparagales > Orchidaceae > Dendrobium > Dendrobium nobile. The sequence continues at coordinate 80,304,208 of CM039736.1, forward strand.
TTTTCAGTTTAAGTGTAATTGGAGGGAAACGAAATTTGGATTTGAATAATATTTCAAATTAGGGGAGAATTAAATACCAAATTAATGGAATTCAACCCAAGAGGGGTAAGCCGGCGGTACAGCTAGGCAGAGGGAGGGAATTCGATGGAGGAGAAGAGGTTTCCAAAGATAGTAGATGACTAGGAAAATTCTGGAATTAAATCCAAACAAATTTAATTTCAATTTCGATCTTATTCAAAACTTTCCATAAATAGAATTTCTAAATTAGGAAAGAAATTGAAATTGGAGATTCAAATTTCTGTGAAGGGTCGGAGAGGGAGAGGTCACGGAGGTGGGGGAGAAAGAAAAGGGAGGCCGGCCGGTGAAGCTATGGGGCCGGCGGGCGGATCCAGGGACGGCGGCAACAGGAGTTGGCTTCTTGCATTCTCTTCTCTGCTTGGGGTATTTGGTGGCGGAGAGACAAAGGGTTAAGAATTTCAAACCTTGATCGACTTCTACAAGTGAACTCATAAAGAGATCACGGAGAACTCACTAAGAGATCTCTACGACATTGAGCTCACAAAGAGAACAAAGCATAAGAAATTTTTTTCATTCAATCATTCCTCATACAAGATACAATGGCCATATAAATAGGCTCCAAAGAAAAGAAAGTGCAAAAGACTAAAATGCCCCTTGGGGCTACAAAAGCAACTACTACCCTCAGGGGTAAAATGGGAAACTACGAAAATAAAAGCATAATATAAAAACTGCTGGTACAAGTAAAATCAATAATAAAGACTCGCAATCATGGCCGTCGATTTCCGTGGTCGTCTCTGATAGATGCGCCGAAATCTCCTATCGATGACCTCATCATTCATTATAGGTGATTTCATTTGCCTCGGTATTCTTAGCTGCACAAATGTTTTTCAAAGCAAGATTAAGCGTATGCACAACACATGGTTTCCAAAAAATATGAGGATATGCTTGCTCTACAAGTAGACCTGCAGCTCTACAAGCAGGTGCATTATCAGTTATGACCTGAATGATGTTTGAAGGCCCCACCATCATGATAACTTCTTTGATTTAATTAGAAATGAAGAACTTATCCTTATACTGTCCTTCACAGTTTACAGCTTTGATAAACATAGGATAGCTCTTTGTTATAGCCATGAAGTTGATAAGTGGTCTTCTTTGTGGATCTGTTCACCCATCACAAACCAAAGTAACTCCTTTTTCCTTCCAAACTTCTCTAGTAGGCTCGAGCAACTTCTCAATATTGTCCCTCTCTCTTTGCAACAACTTCGTTCTAATGACATTATATCCTGGTGGCACGTATCCTGCAAGATTGTTATTGCATGCATATGTAAAGGCATTCTTGTAATGTGGATTCCTTGCTTGGTTAAAAGGAAGTCCAGCTATTTTCCCGTCTAGTTGTTCTCTCATTTGTAAATTAAATGCTTTCTCCAAAGCACTATCTACAACTTGTTTTCTTTTTTTTGGTTCAAATTCCTCAATTCAAAAAGGCCCTTTGTTTACATTACTGTCATCACATCTAATTGAAGAAGATGATGAAAGATATGAAGCATGAGTGCTTGGAAGTGGAATATGTTTTGGAAGCTCTTTTTTACTCCTTTGCTCAGCTTCACTGATTTTTCTTTATAATTCAGCCATTTGTGATGAGCTTATCTTCTGGCAAACTTTGATTCCATGACCACTAATCTTCAACAAATGAGCTTTCACTCTATAATATGATCCTTTGTATGTTGCATTACAAAAATTGCATTTGAATGCAATATTGCCTCCCCCTTCTGATGTTTTACCTATTTTTGTAACATAACCCCATAGAGATTTGTTATCTTCAATATTGATTTCTAATGGACCATCTTCAGAACCAATTCCTACTCCACTAGAGCTCATTATCCTACAAAGGATTTATACAAATTAAAACATATGAATTTGAAACATGAAAAAATTTAAGCGAAGGTGTAGATATGTTGCGACTTTGCCGGGGGTCCAAGGGGGCGCTGCCCCCTGGCGGGGTTCGACCTGAAGTCCTGTTTATTTTTGAAGTGCTGTTTATTTTTAAAGTTGTTTTTTTGGAAAGATACCGAGCGGTACCAAGCATGTTTTAGCTTCTCGGTGCTGCTTGGTACCATTCGGTACCTTTCTATACCGAGCAATACGAAGCGGTACCGAGCAATACCGAGCTGTACCGAGCAATACTGAGTTACAATACCGAGCGATACTGAGTTCCAATACCGAGCGGTACCGAATTCCAATACCGAGCAGTACTGAGTTCCAATACCGAGCAGTACTGAGTTTCAATACCAAGCGGTACCGAGTTACAATACTGAGCGATACTGAGTTCCAATACCGAGAGGTACCGAGTTCCAATACCGAGCAGTACTGAGTTTCAATAACGCTCGGTACCGAGTAGTACCGAGCAATACCGAGTTACAGTACCGAGCGGTACCGAGTTCCAATATCGAGCGGTACCGAGTTCCAGTACCGCTCGATATCGAGCAGTACCGAGCAATACTGAGTTCTAGTAGCGTTCGGTACCAAGCGGTATCGAGTTTTGATACCGAGCCTATGATTAAGAAAACGAAGAACGACGAAGAAAACGAACCTTCACTGCTCACGTCGCCTTCACTGTTCCCGTTGTCGAGCCGCTTCGTCAACGAAGGATGATCTTATTGACTTTAATGCTCGCGTCGGCAAGCCTCTTTGTCGATAAAGGATGATCTAGTTTGCTTATATGCTCGCGTCATCGAGCCGCTCCTTCAACTATAACGAAGAAGATGAACACTTGTGTGGAAACGAAAAACCTAGCTCTTTGAAATGTTTCAGCCACATAAATGAATATGGATATTGAGCGGAAACGGTGGAAAGCCGAAAGAATAAGGTAAATTGCGGCTCAGTGTTTTTTTTTTAATAGGACACGCGTATCCGATATGCATGTTCAGTCAAATTTAAATAATATTTTAATTGGACACGGCAAAGCCGTATCCGACACGTGTCCGATATAGCACGCCTTATAAATAGGAGTATCCATGCAACATAGGTTGCATGTTGTCCTCCTCTGCTTGTAATAGACTGGCATATTTGATGACTATTGAATGATGGTTGGTCGTGGGCCGAAGTGGGGGTGTTGTAACATCCACAACTCGTTGCTAATTAACACTTGCAAGTATGTCATTATGCATATAAAAATCTTCCATTATTATTAATGGGTATTTGCATTCGTCACTGCTCCATTGCTTTTGTCTGTTTGTGCTTTGATGTTGACCACATAATATTATTATATTCATCATGAATCTCCCAATGTATGTTAACTTGCAAGTCGCTATATTCGTTGCATACTGGCTCCATATTTATAGGAAACCACCATATACATCTCTCTTCCACTTGCAAGCCAGATGTTGCATTCATGGAAGATCTTCTATGATGAATCATAAAAACTCATAAGCAGTATTAATGTATCGTATTCCTCTTATAGGTAGCATGTCACATTTGTTTGTGTGCCTTCCAGTGCTTCGATCATGAGCATATCACCACATGTTCCTACTATCACTCATTGGACAATTCATTGGGAGCATTGGGAATCCTCTCTTGCTTGATGTATTTACTTGCAAGGTTGATACAAGTGTCACATATTGATCACTATCACTTGTGTGTGATTTGCAATCGATGTTGGGATGTCCTGGTGCATTTATTTGCAATCAGTTCACTTTCCATCTTTGATTATTGTCTATCATTGTGAGCAAGTTATGTTTGAAATCTTTTATTCAATGCAAGTCTCAAACTCATTCATTTGTATTTAATTTGGAATTCATGATGGCTCTTTGACATTCATTGGAGATTTCATGCCTAACTTATAGGTAGAGCCCTTGTTGACTTCTCTTTGCAAGTAAGTCGTGTCATCCATTTAGAGCATCATAAGATTTGATTGTGCTGTTTACAAATTCATTACTAATTGTAAGTAATTATTGTTTATAAATCTCTTTTTCATCATCAACCTTATATATTATCACTTGTATTTAAGTTGAAGTTTATTATTTTATAAACGACTTACTTTTTTAATGCCATGTTCCTTGTGGTTCAGATCAGGTTCAAGCTAAGTTCCTTGTGGTTCAGATCAGGTTCAAGTTCCATGCCATCATGAGTTTGGTTTTCCATAACTTGTTCATTCGAGTTCGAGTTCACAAGTTTTTGCTCATCATTTTTTTATTTCCAAGTTCAAATTTTTTTAATTTAAGTCCTTTGCTTATTTTATTCACTTTAAAATTCAGTTCATTTTGATGTTCAAATCAATGTCCAAATAAAGTCAAATCCTTGTCTTTTTCAGACAAAATTTTGGCAACCTCCCGACGTTTCCTCTGTTTGGAAAAAATTTTAGGAGTTTGGGTCTCTCGCCACGCTAGAGAAAAGCGTGCACGGTTGGTGTCGGGGGACACCGCGGCCGTAACTTTGTCCTCCCCCACGCCAAAGAAAGGCGTGCATGGGTCTTCGGACATATGTTTAAAATGTGCAGTTTTATATTTGTCCCCGCCTTGCCTTAGGCATCACACCGGGTTCCCTTCCCACCATGCTAGAGAAAAGCGTGCATGGGTGGTTTTTCGGTGTGCTGTTAACGCTGAAAATAGGGTTTTACCCGCCTCGCTATAGGCGTCGCACCGAATTTCCTTCTCACCACGCTAAAGAAAAGCATGCATGAGTTGGTTTTTCGGTGCGCTGGTAACGCCGAAAATGAGATTTCGAGTTTAGAAATTATATCTTTGCTAAACGACGGCGGTGACAAAATGCATAAAATATAAAAAATTCTTTTTTTTTTGCTCCCTCTCTTCTTTTTTTTATTGAAATATTTTTTTTAACAACATGTACACATATATATTAGTGATCATAAAATAAAAAAAAGATATTACCAACAATAATAATAACATTTAATAATATTATTAATCATTATTAACTATGTCAATTACTGATAATAATTAATATCAATAATACAAGATAAATAAATAAAAAAATAAATGATAATGAATAGTTAAAGGAAAACAACTCAGTGAAGTGGATTATTTGAAGTAAATAAAGTGCTCAAGTATATATGTATGTAATTATTACCTTGAGTTTGATTTACAGGAAATTGATTTTGAGCAGAATTGTGAAGATGTGTTATAAGCTGACTTGGGCTTTGGAAGAATGAGTTGATTTGGGCTTTGGAATAAACAATCGCCTTTTTTTTTGGGTTGGTTTGAGTGGATTGGTTTGTGGTTGGATATTAACGGTGAACTAAGATAATGTAGGAAAAAATGTTTTGTTATGGTTCATGTTGATATTTTTCTTAAAGATAAGTTATAATAGTGTTTATGTGAGTTGTAAGAGGTATACGTTGTGTAATGATTGTGGGTTTGTACTGTGAGCTATAATATTTGTGAAAAAAGATACGTTGGGTGGGGTTGTTAGGCAGTGAACTAGCTACAAGTATGTGACTTTTGCTTTTACTTTCTTTTGCTTTTATTTTAGTTCTCTCTTTCCCTGTGAAAGATATGATGTAGCGATATGTTTGATGCTGGCTTGTAGTGGGTAATTCAAAATAAAAAAGTAAAATGAGTGGAATAAATTCAGCTGAATTGATGATTTAAGCAGAGCAGTTCAATTAGACGATTCTTTGTGAAGTCAAGGGAGGTACGACCAGTTTAGGTGGAGCAGAGGATGGTAGCTTAAACGTAGACCTGGAGGATTTCAACAACCATAATTAGCAAGGATTACTCGGCTAGCTGCAGGTGCAGGAGACTCTTGTGTTGGAAGCTTCTCAAGAAGTTACTGATGGGGATTTAGATTGGTGAGAAAAGGTAAGAGGCCTCAATTAGCTGTTGTGGATGGAGAGTACTGTGAGGGAGTAGTGGAAGGAGAAAGTGACGAGATTTGAGCAGATCTGGATGGAGATTGAAGGGATTTACAGCTTGGAGGTGGGCTTGGGAGTTTAGGATCGTGAATCAAGAACGGTGGGGTTGGTAGTTAGCTTGACTTGGAGTGGGGTCTTTAAATAGACGGGTAGGAGAAGAGATTGAGGGGAGTGAACTATGAAAAGCTTTAGGGGACCAGAACTCTTCCTCTCTTTGTGCATGGATCAAAGCAACAAAAACCAACCAACGAATCATTCTTTTCTTTTATTTTAACAAGGAAGCGTCCTATTCAAACGAGGCAATCGATAATTTCAGCAGGATTTATGGCATAATTTTCGAAGATTTGAGCAGATATCATCACAGGATTTCGACTCAAAAGAGGTATGTGACATTTAATTTGACTTTATCTCATATTATTTTTTATTTTTTTTAGTTAGATTCATGTGTAACATTTATATTATTTGTCACAATCAGTATTAATATTAAATAAGGATGGCCGCAATATATTAGTCAATGTAAATGATCTTGATTTGCGTGCTTTCCTCGAAGTTCATGTGTATTTCACCTTGTAATGCGTGTCGATCTCGTCATATAATTATAATTGAACAACTTAATATTGGATTTAGGATATTGACGATGTTTTGGTCGTAACAATGCAGTCTGTTTCACGATTGGACGTTATTTGAGCAACATCGAGGTTAATTTATTTTTTTAAAAATGCGTGTAGTTGCTTTGGAATCGACTCGATTTACGTGCGTAATCTCAATTGAACAAATTGACAGTGTATTTAAAGTATTAATGGCGATCAGGATGCAACGACGTAGTCCGTTCGTCAATCGGACATCATTTGGGCAGCGCCGAGTGATCTTTTCCCTAAAAATTCATATTTTGCCTCGGGATTAGTGCCACCACCTCGGTCGATCCCAATTAATCAAATAAGATATATATTTTTTATGTGTCGATGATGTTCCGGACGCAACAACAAAGTCTATTCTACAATCGGACATTGTTTGAGTATTGATATCGCTTTAATTTTAGGTGTCGGTCGTCCCTTTTGATCGATCTCATCCAATTCAATTGTCAGGGGCATCGACTTAGCAGAATTCGATGTTCTGATCACAATGCCGCTGTCTGTTTGACATTTAGAGGTCGTTTGACCCTTCAAGTGATGTACATCTTAAATGCACGTATCGTTAAATTCGCCAGTTTAGCCCCACCTGTGTGTAGTTTCAACATATAGGGGTCTCTACAAATGCCCCCTAACAAATATGGTATGCGCTCAGAGCGTATCACGTTTGTTGTAATGTGGTTGATGACTTCTCGATAATTTTTTTTTTTGCATATTTGTGATTATTATGACTGCTTTCTGACGCATTGTGCTTATTTTTCTTGTTCATGGAATGTTTCGTCGACAGAGATCCGACGACCTACCTCCAGGTGAGCCTAGCAAGGTTGCCATTTGGGAGACTATTGACAAGCAGGACCCTCAGGGTAGTGCTGATGTCCGTGATAGACTAGAGCAGCATCAGGACTTGCTGCAGGGGCGAGACACCTTTCACTGTTTCTTTGTTCGCTCTTTCTTGCTTCCCGAGGTCTGTTCTTTTTGAGGACCCGGACATGTGGGTTAACAGTTTTAGACTATACTGCGGGGATTACCACCCGCTCGAGAGTTCAGTCGCTCAGGTTAGTTGGGGTACCTGTGACGTTTTAGTACCTACCATTGACGTAGTTGAGCCAGTTGGGCAGTTTAGCCTTCTTAGTCACCGTTAGTTACATACGTCGTCTTTAGAGTGGTTGGGTGACTCAGTAGTTGGACATGTTCAGAGGCCAGTCAGCGGGTATATTTACTGGGCCGGTACTGTTGACCTGTACAAAGAAAACAAAAAAAAAGAAAAAAAAAATCGTACCTGCCCGCACGTCGTCGCCGCATTTCGCACGTCGAAGCCACTCTCGAGTCGTTTCACCCCACGAGCACGACCTCGCGATGTTAAAGCCGAAAGAAATGAGAGAGCTCGGGGTCTCACTCTTTCTCGCTCTCGCTCTCTCTCCCGATTCTCCCTCTCCCTTCTCTGTTCGACGCCGCCCCTGCCGGGATCGGAAGTTACGACATTTTGAAAGGAAGCACGACAGGAGCTCGCTGTGATCGCAACTTTCTCCCTATCACGCCCGTCTTCAGCTCCTTCGTGGCCAAACGACTTCGCCTCTCCGACGACTTTTCCTTCCATCCCGATCGGAAGTTACGGCATTTGGATCGGAAGTGCCGACCGGAGCTCGTCGTTTCTCCGGCTCTTTCCTTGCTGCTTGGACTTAGCTCCTTCGACGACGTTCCCTTCCTCTCCGGTCGGAAGTTCCGACATTTTGATCGGAAACTACAACGGGAGCTCGCTGCGGCAGTAACTTTCTCCCTTGTCGAGCGCTTCTTCGATTCCCCCGTGGCTGTCCGATTCTGCTCCTTCGACGACCTTCCAGTTGGATCGGAAGTTACAGTTTTTGATCGGAAGCAACTACGGGAGCTCGAGTGCAGTGAAGTTGGATCGGAAGTTAGGGCATTCTGATCGGAAGCCACGATCGAGAGCTCGCTGACAGTGAAGGTAACTTTCTCCCCGCGGCACGCTCCTCCGGCCAAATCCCATAATCTGCCGAATCAGAGAGAGTGAGAGGGAGAGATGTAATTTATTTTAATTAAATGCTTTTTAATTGTAATTATTTTAATTAATTTTAATTAATTACATTTATTATTTTTAATTAATTATAATAATATAATTAATTATGTTTAATTTTAATTAAATTATTATAATTAATTTAATTAATTATAATCAATTTTAATTAGAATTAATTTTAATTAATTATAATTTATAAAATTAATTATCATTAATTAGTTTTTAATTAATTATTATTTATTAAAAGTTAATTAATATTAATTAATTATAATTAATTATAAATTAATTATAATTAATGATTTTAATTAATTTTAATAAGTTTTAATTAATTATATTAATTAAGTATAATTAATTGTGATTAATTAAAAATAATTTCTTAATTAATTATAATTAATTAATATTAATTATAGTTAATTCACAAGAAAAATGCTCCTTGCCTCGATCCACGAGCCACCGCCAGAGTCGCCGACAACCCCCGCCGGACTTCAAGGTATAAGTTTTGAAACCTTGGCTCTATCTCTTACCTCGTCCCGCGTGTCGAGTCGGCGGTCTGCCTATACACGCTCTTGTAGCGTGGTGGGAGGGGCAACCGGCGCGACACCTACGACAAGGTAGGAGAGTGACCCTCGGTTCCAAATCTTGTCCTCGAGCCTCTTCCACCTCCGCCGGACTTCAAGGTATAAATTTCTAACTCTACTCTCGTCCTCGACGTTTGCAGCGGACCGGAGAACCACCTATACGCGCTCTTGTAGCACGGTAGGAGGGAGCCCGGTGCGACGCATACGACGAGGTGGGAGAGCCCTATACACGCTCTTGTAGCGTGGTGGGGAGTCACTGCTGTTCTGGGAGTTACTGCTGTTCTACTGTACGGGTACTGCTGAAGGCCCTATACACGCTCTTGTAGCGTGGTGGGATGAAACTTTGTACGGCCGCGGTGTCCAAGGACACCTACCATACACGCTCTAGTAGCGTGGTGGGAAGGCCCAGCTCCCCAATTTTCCCCCAAACGGGGGATATGCCGGGGTGCTGCCGAAATTTTCACTGAAATATACAAAGACTTGAACAATTTGAAGACCTGGTCGGGCAACAACACAGAGGACCTGTACTCGAACAAAAATACGCATGAATTGAACTAAAATGAGCAGAGGACCTATACGATGAACAGAGAACAGTGGACCTAAATCTGAACAAATTCAAATGACTTCTAAAAATCAAAACTCAAAAGAAATAAAATCAAAATTGAACTCAAAAGATCTCAGAAGACTTTGAACAAGCACTTGAACTTGTTCTTGGAACTCGAACTGTGTAACATCAGGGGATCCGAATATAGAACATCAAACAAAGACTTTGATTTGGGCTGGATTCGAATCCGAATAAAGCAGTAGAACTCGCACTTGAACTCAGACTATACGACATCAAGTGGGGACTTATAAACTTGATGAATTCAAGTCTGAATGAAACTGAATTTGGATCCAAACACATGCGAAGATCAAAATTTGGATCACACACGGGAAACTCAAGCTACAAGACCTCGATGCGCAGACTCCTACAACAATCCCCACAAACGCCTGTTGATTGAGAAGGCAATATGGGAGACCAATAATAAAAAGACTCGTACTCTACAAACAAATCCAGACATCAAACCACCTGAGATTGGTGACAGGTGGGCATGATGTAGGCAACAATGGGTCTCCTACGAACAGTTTCAGGTGCTCGTAGTGGATACAACGGGTCACTGCAAATAACTACAAATCACTTGTGGATAACAACAGTGAGAGTCTCGTAAGCATAGCGATCCACTGTGGACACAAGTATTGATATCATCTACGACAGTGGTGATCAAAGTGCTGTCAGTACACCAGGTACAAAGGAAACCCGATGTACGAATAAAGACATCCCCTGGCAAAAGGAAGGACATGTTTGAACAAATTAGAACCAAACTTCCTGGTGTTCCAAAGTCTCTTTTTGGTTCTATAATTAAGAAGAGAACAGTTCGGGTGCCCACAAACACCAGAAATAACATGTCCGCTATACTGAAGATCTAAAAAGAGTTCTTTCCAAATCAGCAGTCAATGACTCTAAAGTCCGGAAAGTCCTTCCCCGGTGATTGAGAAAGGGGGAGTCAATATCAAAATCCAACGCCACCGGATCTGCAACACTCATGCAAGCAGACAGAAGGCGTCTACAATCTATAACTCAACGCCACCGGATCCGCAACACTCGTATTAGCGGACAGAAGGCGTGTATGAGCTTTCAAATGAAAAGTTGTGTGCATCCAAACGATAGTTATCTACACAACTACAAAATATTTTAAAGTACCCCCACATGAGTGCACCGTAGTTTGTATACACATAGGTACACAAGGGATAAATACAATTATAACCCGCATGGGCCCCGGCGAGCGTGTTATTGGTACACACGTGACGCCTAGGGATGCTGCGCGGGTCGATAAGTGAATTCTAGTTCAAACCCGATCCTTCTACACGGATCAATAGAAGTCGACAGGGTTAGAACCTTTAAACGAATACACGGTTGTGGCGATCAGTGTATTTGTTTCAATACATTCATATTCGGCCTTCAAGGCCTAAAATCAAGAAAATTCATAAACAAAGGCACAAAGCCTACGAGAAACCCGATCCTCGATCAACAGCTTGGTCGAGTCGACAAGGTTCAATCAAATGGAAATGACCCCAAACACCCCGATGATGGCCGTGTTGAACGCTAATCTCAACCGGAGGGGTTCACGAATATTTTTAAATGTCCTCCAAGTTCCACCCAAAATTTCCAAAAATCTCAAAAATATTTAAAATTGAAATCTATCCATCAACGCTTAAAGCAAAATCCATCCACCCTCCGCAACAGTTTGCCGAGGTGGACAAATATAAAATTACTTCAGCTCACAAAGAGCGAAATGCCTAGTCGAAAATATCACTATGATCCATTCTCAACCAATCTTCTGCCAGTAAGGACGTGGTACGTGTCCTCTAACCGGCGGTTTAGCCGCCAAATGGCACCGCAGGATAAACGGTTATGACCCGGGGCCCTCTGAACCGAGTGGTTTTGCCGCCAAATGGCACCACGAAATACCGGTTATGGCCAGCGCCAATACGCTCCTTATTGGCATTAAATCCTTGAGATATGAATCAATAGGATATGATCGATAGGGCACAAAGCCCTCTGTTAGCTAAGGTGGATTCAAATTTGTCCCCTTAGACAAACATTCACCCCAGGTCTACAAGGTCCCCTTGGACGAAGCAACCCATGGCTGCCGACAAGGATCCTTCTGTCAGGTTGGGTCGACTACCTCCTCTGACTAAGTAGACCAGGGTCCACGATGGCCCGGGACGACGGAACCATGGGATCTTGATCGGGTCTATCATCCATTCCCCAACCATCCGCTTTAAGTGCAAGATGGTGAAATTTCTTATTTTAAATATCCAATCTTTCCAATCTCAAATCCAATTCCCAAACTTCCAATCCTCAAAATCCAAACCCATGCTGCTACTATATGCCAGATAACACGTATTTCTATACGTATCTGATTGACGACTAGCCTTAATCGAAAGTTCTCTCTCGTGATCGGGAGGGGTAATTAACTATAGGGGCTTGCGCCTATAGGAAACCAGAACTCAGATCATAAAGTCCTCGCAAAATGAGGGCGAAATCTCTGGGTAGTGTCTTATCTACAAACCCATCTGCCTTCCAAAATTTACCTCGGAACTTAGTTCGTTAAAACTCCCTCGCCGAATAAGAAAAGCGAGTGGAGGCCGGGGCCGAATTTTCGGAGCCCACAGATTTCTGGCGACTCCGCTGGGGAATGGTTTCTCTTTCCATCTCTGGCTAGTCACTTATATGCTATAGTAGCAAGCAAATCAAATTTTAAATTTCCTGAAAATGAATCTTTTAAATAAGATCAATGGAAATTCGTTTAGCAGGGTTTTAATTCCATGCTAACTCTCCTGTTTCTATTATTTGTTCTGCGTTATTTCTTTGTTATGAAAGCGTGGGGTGATGTATCAATTCTGATCACTAACCCCTGCCTTTCATTTTTACAGAATGGAAATGCAGGACACACCGATGACCGTCCAACTGGGACGAGGAGCCAGGATTCAACTGGCTAATGCTGTAATTGAAACTGGAAATACTGGAGCCACTATCCACTTTGGTGGGCTCGAATTCTCAGCAGCTACTGCAAGGGCTGCAGCCGTCCCTGTGTACGGCATAAATTTTGAAGAGTCTTCTGAATGGTCCTATTCTGCAAGGGCTACTGCCAGGAATACTGCCCAAGGAAGAACTTCTGTATTTGAAAGATTGTCCCAACCTGAAACCCTTACTGCAAAAAGGGTTGTCAATGGAAGGAAAGTTTCTGTGGTGACTGCCAACACCACTAACCTGCCCAGAGAGACTATTGCATCTGGAAGGTATGATGCCGAGGCTTCCTCATCTGGAGGAAGGCTTACTAGAAGGCAAAGGAGGAAGAGAAATGCAGAGCTGCGAGCTCAGCAATTACCTGTACCAATCCATCCCTCCAATCTGCCAGCACCAGAATCAGAAATCAATATTCCCACTCAGAACAGGTTTTCCAACCTGAAGTGGATCAAAAGAAATAGCTCTACTGGGGAGCTCAAAAAATCTTTCTGGGAGCGTCGACCTGAAGCTCCAACCCCTCAGAATATACGAGAGCCCGAACGTCTGTCTGCCCGGGTACACCGAGTTTTGAAGACAATCAAGGAGAAGGGCTTAATGAAAAAGAAGTTTCAGAGGCCACTGATCGTTGAGGCCCGAAGAACTCCTCCCAGAGAGAGGCTATCATCTGCTATGATAACTGAAAAGAGAGGTTATCGACGACAGGCTCCACGCGGTGAGCATCGGGGCGTGACACCTGAACCATATGTTCGGGGATCCGCCGCCGAAAAGTCCCGGTGGAAGGGGAAGCAAGTTTGGAGGCCTAAGCCTCGAAGAGAAAATATCCTGGAAGAAAGGATTAGATCGGGTGTGACATCCGGAGCAGCCTCCCGGAGATCCGCCCCTGCTAACAAAACTCGTCAGAGATGGGTCCAAAAGGAGGCCCATAATGACGAAAATTATATTGACGGTCGACATCCTGTAGAATCTTCCAGGAGATCCCGTCATTCTCCTACTTCAACCAAAGAAGAAGTTCACTTCGATCGTAGTCCACGGGTTGAAGAAATAGTTATTCCAAGTCAAGAACCTGAAATTCAGTGGCGACGCCGCTCAGAAATTCGGGTACAAGAAGAAGAAGAAGAAGAATATGATGATGAAGACACTATGGAGCTCGAAGTGGTTCATATGGTCAGTCACGTCGATGTTGAAGAGGAAGATGATGGTGATGAAGATGACCAGCAATCACAGCCGCGCGTACGTGTTTATCGACGTCGCCACAGGGCCAGATCCATTGCCAGCCGAAGTGCTCGCTCTTCAGAAGAAAGAGATGAGGAAGAAGAAGAGGTCGGAGAAAATCCCTTCGGTGGCGAAGATATCACACTCGCTGAAATGAGAAATCAAATGAGGCGACAGATGCGAAGGAAAGACAGAGAAATCTCTCAGTTAAATGATAAAATGACTGAGATGATGACTCAGATGACAGCTATGATGGAGATGATGCAGAAGACCACTTCTGTTGGTCCTACACCAGCTCAACCCGTCAACCAAGCTGCTAATTCTCAAAATCTCCAAGCGCCTCAAGCCTCAGGAGTGAAAGGTGTACCTGAAGGTGGCGATAAAAATAATGACCTAATCCGCCAGCACACTCCCCAAAATGTGGCGAGTGCATCTGAACCTGTAACTGCAGCGCAGCTTGAGGGCTTAATTAGCGAAAAGATTAAGGCCATTATAGCTGCTGAACAAGCGGAGAAGTTGGTAGGAAAAGGTCGCCCGTACCCAGCAGAGTACGATCAGGTGCCATATCCAAAGGGATATTCTGTACCGAAGTTCAACATCTTTGATGGCAATAAAAATCCCAGACAACATCTGGCGCAGTTCAAAGCAACCTGTGGAAATACAGGAGGTAATGATGCCCTGTTATTCAGGCAATTCGTGAGCAGCTTGAGTGGAACTGCTTTTGAATGGTACGCTGAATTGTCGAATGATTCACTAAAGACCTTTGCGGAGCTAGAGGCCTTGTTCGTGAAAAGATTTGCCAGTGCAATAGAGAAGACTACTATCGCTGATCTCGCCCTGGATAAAAGGAGAAAGGATGAGTCAGTGACGAAATATATAACACGCTGGCGCAATCTCAGCATGAAGTGCGAGCAACAACTGGAAGAAGAACATGCAATTCAATTGTTGATGGGAAACATTGATGATAAAATGCAACCCTTCTTATGCATGGCTTCAATCACTACTTTCCAAGATCTGTTGGATAGGGTGGCAAAATTTGAAAAATTGAACTTATCAAAATCTGAAAGCCTCCCTGACAGACTTAAAAAGGCTAAGGCGCCTGATGCTAGGAGAAATGATGTTTACTCCGCATTCCCTCCTAGACCTGATAAAAGTAAAAGGGCAGTATATAATGTGGATAAAGGAAAGCAGCCTATACAGTATGAAGAAAAGCCAAAGCAGGCTTATAATCCAAATCCTCAACCAAAACTGGTTCTTGGAGGAAACGACAAACCTCGAGCCTTTCCCGGTGGAGGAGAGCGCCAGAGGCAGACTGCAAGAACTGGTGATAGAACGTTCCCCTCCCTCAAGGAGAAAATGAATAAAGAATATTCATTTAAAAGGGAGAGTGTCGCTAAACTATTTCGACAAGCACTCAAGAACGGTCTAGAATTACCAGAATGCAAAAGACCTGAAGAGTCTAAGCACAGTGGCGACCCAAACTACTGCCCATATCATCGGGTAGTTAGCCACCCAATCGAAGATTGTTATGTCTTCAAAGATTGGTTGGAAAAGATGTACAAAAGGGGAGAATTGACATTATCAGATAATGTGTTAGTTCGTCCTAAAAAGGAATCCACCCGGGTAGTCACATCATCTTCCGTACTCCCGCATAAAGAAAAAATAAAAGAATTTGTCCGAGAAGAACAATGGGAGACTGTGATCTCCAAGAAGACAACAAAAATGCTGAAACAGCTAGAAGGAGTTCCTGGTGTCAAGTGGAAGTCTCCTACTGAGCCAGTACTGAACTTAAAATGGTTGCCTGTGTCGCAAGCATCCACCTCTAAACAGCAACCTGGCCAAACTAGCTCATCAAAGTCTGGAAAGTCAAAGTCAAAGTCTTCCAAGAAGAAATCCAAATTGAAGAAGCCTGAGACAAAGAAGACTGCAACTCAAAAGGCTATTGATAACTTGGGTGAATATTACCAGACTGTCAGGAGGCCTATTAAGCTCGGTGATTTTATGAAAGAGCTTAAAATAGATGAAAAGGAAGAAGAAGCTGAGGCCGAATCTCTTCCTACGGAGATATGCCGAGTCATCTCAACAACATCAGAGATATCAGATAGGGAGAAATACGCTGAAGAAGCGGCCCCTGAGTTCTGTTTAATGGTATCATCGATGGAATTCAGTTCAGATGAGTTGTGTTTTCCAGATGATGAAGATTCAGACCCAAGCATAGAATCACAAATGAAACAAGTAAAGTTGGGAGACGATTCCGAGTATACAGATGAATCCCCAGACGCAACAATGGCTGACTCCGAGGAGAATGCTTCACCAAATAAGTCTGAATCAGATGAGGTGGCCCAAGTACAATTGAGAAGTGGCAAGGTACTGCCATCTCCACCAAAGAAAAAAGTTCCTAACAAAGATAAGGGAAAGGAGATAATTATCAATGAAGATATTATCCCTGAAGATCCCAAGAAAAATAATACTTCTTCTAAGGGGATAGATTACAATATCTTATCCCACTTGAGGAAGATCCCAGCGCAACTCAGCATATATGATGCTCTCTTGATGTCTAAAGACCTTCGAGAAACTTTGATTCAAGCTCTCAGAAATCCCGAAAGATATGAGGCATATTTTGCTGAACGCAACTTGACGGAAGTCTTGCAAGCTCGAAATGAGCCCCTTATCACCTTTGCCGAGGATGATATGATGCTTGGAACGGCAGATCACAATCGCCCATTGTATGTTACGGCAGAGAGCGACGATATGGTGATCAGTCGAATTTTGATCGATCCTGGATCTTCCGTAAATCTCATGAGCTTAAAAGCACTGAGATCCCTCTGTCTCGATGTGGAACATCTTGGGCAAGACAAGTTGATGGTACACGGCTTCAACGAGAAAGGGCAGAAAACCCTTGGTTCGTTTATGCTTCCTCTTGTATTTGGGGAACTCCATACAGAAGCCAAATTCCATGTGATTGATGCGGACACTTCGTTCAAGGCATTGTTGGGTCGCCCCTGGCTGCATGAATACGGTGTTGTCCCTTCAACATTACACCAGTGCATGAAGTATCTCAGAGAAGGAGAAGAATTCAGAATTTCTGGTGATATTCAGCCATTTGCAGTACATGAAGTAACAGTTTATGAAGATGCTAAGTACTTCATGCCAAAGAAGCAAAAGTCGTCAAGTTCTCTTGAGGCTAGAGCATCAAATTCTAAGGCTGCAAAGAAACCCAAGCAAGAAGATGAGAAGAAGCGTGTAGGAAGAAAGAAAGCGACGCCAACTCTTCCTAAAGCATCAAGCATTCCTAAAGAAAGGAAACATGTGCCTCACCTTGGGAGTGACACAGATGAAAGTGATGTCGCCCCTACAAAATCCAGAAAATTAGGCCAGTCTGCTTCCAAAAGGAGCCGGGAGGTTGAATACTCAAATGATGATCATGACTACGACTCAATCTACATGAACTCAGTGCAGAGTGTGTTCTCCAGAAGAATAGACAGTCTGGCAATTTCAGACAGCGTACTCGTAGTCACTCGTGTTCCCATACAACATTTCAAAGAACTCATTTCGCGCGAGGTTCATAAAGTAGAAGAACTCTCCACTCTTTATCTGCCTCCTCTGAAGAAGGGGACTACACCCGGAAATGTATTGTATTCCACAGGAGTACGCGAAGAAGAGAATAATGATTGGTGTTGTATGTTCCTCGATTCTGAAGAGTCATTTCCTACGAGGCTACCCAAGTTCAATACCAAAAATATTCAAAGAATGCTACGAAAGCAAATCAATATTCCTACTACCAAACGACAGCTCCGTACAAGTCTGGGCCTCTGGTATGGGAGGAATCCACGTCCGCTACGACGAAAGGATATAGATGCATATAAAGGCATCGGGTTCATCAAACGAAAATTCCTCCAGAAAGAGAATTGTCGAACAGTCACTTGTGAGGAAATCAAATCTGATAATGATGAAGATAAGGTATATGAAGCCAAAGCTTATGATGATAAACCCGTAGAAGCTGAGCCTGCACCAGAAGAACTGGAAGATGGTGGACAGGCTGCTACGATGGACGAGCTCAAAGAAGTAAACTTGGGAACTGAGGAAGACCCTCGCCCAACCTTTATTAGCTCTCTTTTGCCAGAAGATCAAGTAAAAGAAGTGAAGAAGCTCCTCTGTGAATTCAGGGACTGCTTTGCCTGGACATATGCTGAGATGCCAGGTTTATCCCCTGAAGTAGCAGTTCACAGATTAGCAATCAAGCCTGATGCAGCACCCGTTAAGCAAGCTCCAAGGAGAATGAGATTGGAGATAGAAGAACAGGTGGTTGCTGAAACCAAGAAGCTCATAGAAGCAGGCTTCATTCGTGAAGAAAAATATGCCGACTGGATTGCCAATATCGTCCCTGTAAAGAAGAAGAATGGCCAGATTCGTATCTGCATCGACTTTAGGGACCTCAATAAGGCATGCCCGAAAGACGATTTTCCGCTCCCAGTATCAGAACTTCTAGTTGACAACACTTCCAACTATGATATGTTCTCATTTATGGACGGATCGTCGGGCTACAATCAAATCAAAATGGCACTTGAAGATGAAAGACATACATCATTCAGAACACCCATAGGCATATTCTGCTACACAGTTATGCCATTCGGTTTGAAGAATGCTGGTGCCACTTATCAACGAGCGATGACTCGTATATTTGATGATTTGATCCATCAAAAGGTTGAATGCTATGTAGATGACTTGGTCATAAAGAGCACGAACCGAAAAGACCATCTAGATGACTTGAGAATAGTGTTCGAGAGGATCAAAAAGTACGATCTGAAGATGAACCCTCTCAAGTGTGCATTTGGGGTATCCTCAGGGAAATTTCTGGGATATGTTGTTCGACATCGAGGCATCGAAGTCGACCCCAACAAGATCAAGGCAATCATGGAGATGCCACCTCCAAAGAACCTCCGACAACTCCGTTCTTTACAAGGACAACTGGCTTTCATTCGGAGATTCATATCAAATCTTTCGGGTAGGTGCCAGCCATTTTCAAAACTGATGAAGAAAGATGTCCGCTTCAAATGGGACGAAGGGTGCCAAGAAGCGTTTGACAGCATCAAAAGATATCTGTTGAATCCTCCTATTCTCGCGGCGCCAATCCCGGGGAAGCCTCTTATACTGTATACGGCAGCATTAGAAGAGTCCCTCGGAGCATTATTGGCCCAGCATAATGAAGAAGGCAAGGAGAATGCACTATATTATATCAGCCGGAGGTTGATAGGAGCAGAAATTCGCTACTCTCCAATCGAGAAGCATTGCTTAGCCCTAATTTTCGCAGTTCAGAAGCTCCGCCATTATATGCTATCTCACAAAATCACTTTGATATCAAAGATCGATCCGCTGAAGTTCTTGATGACAAGACCAGCGTTGACAGGTCGTTTGGCAAGGTGGGCAGTGATACTCCTGCAGTTTGATATCACATATGTACCACAGAAAGCAGTAAAAGGGCAGGTGTTGGCAGATTTTCTCGCTGCACATCCTATTCCTGCAGATTCACCGCTCAATGACGATCTACCTGACGAGCAGATTATGAATGTTGAAGAAGAGGAGATGCTACGAGTATGGGAAATGTACTTTGATGGAGCATCATCAATCAAACGTGCTCGGCCTCCAAATCTAGAAAAAGCTCAAGCCGGAATTGGACTAATTTTCGTCGCACCCGAGGGAGGCATAATGAGATTCTCATTCAGCTTGACTGAACCTCGGACCAACAATGAGGCTGAATATGAAGCCTTAATAGCCGGATTGGAGATTGCAATCGATGTCCGAATCCGAAATCTCCATATTTTTGGTGATTCTCAACTTGTTGTAAATCAAGTACTAGGAATTTACAAAATCACTAAGTTTGAATTAGCCTGTTATCATCGGCGAGTTCTTGAGCTTATGAAGCAAATTCCAGTTGTCAAACTAACTCAAGTTCCCCGAGGTCAAAATGGCAAAGCTGATTCCCTGGCAAAATTAGCTAAAGAAATGGCGAATATGGATGACGAATGGCCTATAATAATTATGGTGCACAATCGACGGATCCTAGAGCCAGCATTATTACAATTCCCGCAGGCAGAGGGAACACCAAACTCAAGCCAGCAGGATGCAACTCCGGTTGATCCTCAAACTCCCCAATCAGTTGATCTTGAAGATCAGTCTGAAGAACAGCAAGTTTCTAAGAAAAGGCGCAAGGCCAGTCAAGCTTCAGAATCATGGTGGCATTGCCTAGATGTCGAGGAAGAAGATGACTGGAGACTGCCTTTCATTGACTACTTTAAAGAAAGTAAATTGCCAACAGACAAATCACTAGCTGCTCAAATCAAGAAGAGAGCGCTACGATATGCGTTTGTCAACAACATGTTGTATCGGCGTGCTTTCGATCAAATGTGGCTAAGGTGCCTAGGGACTCGAGAAGCTGATAAAGTGGTGGTAGAAGTTCACGAAGGACTTTGTGGAGCGCACCAATCAGGTCCCAAGATGGCAGTAAAAATTAAAAGAATGGGTTACTATTGGCCGACCATGGTCAGAGATTGTATCAATCATGCCAAGAGGTGCCATGAGTGTCAAATCCACGGTGATGTTATACATCAGCCGCCAAATCCACTGCACCCTACAATAGCATCCTGGCCATTTGAATGTTGGGGTACTGATATTATCGGGCCAATAGATCCACCGTCATCAGCAGGACACCGCTTTATCTTGGCAGCGACAGACTATTTTTCTAAGTGGGCAGAAGCGGCTCCATTCAAAGAAGTTACGTCTGAGCACGTGATCAACTTCTTCACCCACAATGTTGTTTACAGATTCGGTGTGCCACGCCGCATAATCTCAGACAACGGAACTGCTTTTAAGAGTACAAAAATCTATAAGTTCGTTGATCGACACAAAATTGATTGGCGGTACTCTTCCATTTACTATCCAAGAGCAAATGGCTTAGCTGAGGCCTTCAACAAAACACTGATGAAATTGTTAAAAAAGATTCTCTCCAAAAACAAAAGAGAGTGGCATACGAAAATGGCAGAAGCGTTGTGGGCGTATCGCACAACCTACAAAACGCCGACCAAAGCCACTCCTTACTCTCTAGTATTTGGAGTTGAGGCCGTACTGCCACTAGAAGTTGAACTTCCATCCCTTCGAGTTGCCATCCAGAATGAGCTGACTCAAGAGCAAAATGCTCGGTTAAGAATGGAAGAACTCGATGCACTCGATGAAATCAGGTTACAAGCTCAGCAAAACCTGGAAATCTACCGAGCAAGAATGACAAAGTCCTTTGATCGAATGGTTCGTCCTCGATCATTTCAAGAAGGGGAATTGGTCCTGGTGCAGAGAAGGCCAATCATCCCGCACAGAAAAATTGGTGGCAAATTCGTTTCCAACTGGGAAGGACCTTTCGTCATCGAGAAGGTATTTCAAGGAGGAGCTTATCAACTCATCGATCTGAATGGTCAAAGGCCCATGCCTCCGATCAATGGCAGATACCTGAAGAAATACTATGCATAAAATTGCCCCATAAAATGCTATGTCTAGTGTATCATGCTTTCATGTCTGTTTATTAGCATATACATTTCACATTTTGAAATTCTGCTCTGTCATGAGAATACATTTCAAAATTCCTCTGTTAGACTGGGGGCATTTTAAATATTTATTCGGGTCGACATCGCGCTGCGTGCCGAGATCCCCAAATAAACATTTAAAATTTCAAAATTCCAATTCTATTTTGCTCTAAAATGTCCCTGCGAGACAGGGGGCATTTTAAATATTTATTCGGGTCGACATCGCGCTGCGTGCCGAGATCTCCGAATAAATATTTAAAATTTATCAATTCATATGTTTTTTGTGCTAAAGAATACAAAGATCTTCTTTTTCAAAGTATATGCAGGTGATCTCTCAAAGATCGAGACACCTTCTCCAACAAATCAAGATTCAAAAGTCAAGAAAGAGATTTTTGAACCTACACACTCCTACAAAATCGAGCCGGAAAAGCTTGAAGTCTTTCAACAGCCTGAAGCTTAAGGTTCGAATGGGTGTAAAAGGTCGGATCCAACAAGCCCAAATATGGCCGGATCGCTGGCAGCTCCGCCTACTCAACAAGCCATAAGAAAGGCCGTAGTAGCGGAACCCCCATTTCGTCAACCCGTCAGTAAGGACTGAAGGAAGCACGAAGGCAAATTTGACTCGACCAGTTCAAGTGATCATAGTCTACAAAATTCTCCAAAATGACTGGAGAATCAAAGTTCCAATGGGAAGATGAGTCTCAAGCAACTATCAGATGTTCGTAGGCTCCAAAATCCACAACCACGAAGGATGACTCCAAATTTGTCAACTTCAGTAAAATCAGCATTGGGAAGTGCAATTCCCATAGCTCAAGTCTGAAGCCTGAATGGGTGTAAAAGGTCGGATCCAACAAGCCCAAATATGGCCGGATCGCTGGCAGCTCCGTCTACTCAACAAGCCATAAGAAAGGCCGCAGTAGAGGAACCCCCATTTCAGCAACCAGAGGACGAAGAGCTGTCAAATCCCAGCTCTCTCGGTCTGATAAACTCAAGTGATTCAGATTAAAGTCTTCTGAAGTGGTTTAGGATCAATATACTACCTACGTTCGGTACTATCAATCAATCCAAAACCCTGCAAATCCTTCAATAAATCCGTCAAGCACAAAGCAAGGATCGAAGGAATTTTTCTTCAACATGTCCACCAAAGCACAAAGCAAAGGACCGAAGAAAACTATCCCAAAGTTCATGAAAAGCCCAAGGCTGAACTAAGTGGATTCTGTCATCAACAAGTCCGTTATGCACAAAGCTTTGGACCGATGACTTTTCGCCATTGACCTACCACAAACCTATCGGTTTAGGTCACCGGCATCTACTCCTTCATCAAGCCCGCCAAAGCTAGAAGCAAAGGGCAGAAGGCAAATAAACTTTCTGACAAGTCAGCAAAGACAAATCAGACAACCCTTCACCAAGTCCGCAGCACAAAGCACAGGACAGAAGGATCAAAATCTCAGGGCTCTAGCTAAAGTTGAAGAATGAGTTCCCTGAATGACATCTACAAATGTCTCTAAAGACTGGGGGCATTTTAAATATTTATTTGGGTCGACATCACACTGCATGCCGAGATCCCCAAATAAATATTTAAAATTCTATCAAAGTACAACCAGATGAAGGAAGAATCTTGAGCATATGCTATTCACTAGCGTCAATCTACAAAGACAAGATATCAATCATCTATGGATACATTCAAGAGAGCAGTGGAGAAAGAAATTTAGTGTGACATCCAAGCAAAATTTTGGAGATCCACTAAAAAAAAAAAAAAAGACTAGTGTGACATCCAAATAAAATTTTGGAGATCCACTAAAAGAAAATTTAGTGTGACATCCAAATGAATTTTTGGAGATCCACTAAATGAAAAACTCTAGTGTGACATCTATAACAAATATCTAGAGATCCACAGGGTCAATTAGCATACAACAAACGTGGCCCGCTCCAGGCGCGTACCACATTTGTTGGGGGGCATTTGTTGACCTGTACAAAGAAAACAAAAAAAAAGAAAAAAAAAATCGTACCTGCCCGCACGTCGTCGCCGCATTTCGCACGTCGAAGCCACTCTCGAGTCGTTTCACCCCACGATCACGACCTCGCGATGTTAAAGCCGAAAGAAATGAGAGAGCTCGGGGTCTCACTCTTTCTCGCTCTCGCTCTCTCTCCCGATTCTCCCTCTCCCTTCTCTGTTCGACGCCGCCCCTGCCGGGATCGGAAGTTACGACATTTTGAAAGGAAGCACGACAGGAGCTCGCTGTGATCTCAACTTTCTCCCTATCACGCCCGTCTTCAGCTCCTTCGTGGCCAAACGACTTCGCCTCTCCGACGACTTTTCCTTCCATCCCGATCGGAAGTTACGGCATTTGGATCGGAAGTGCCGACCGGAGCTCGTCGTTTCTCCGGCTCTTTCCTTGCTGCTTGGACTTAGCTCCTTCGACGACGTTCCCTTCCTCTCCGGTCGGAAGTTCCGACATTTTGATCGGAAACTACAACGGGAGCTCGCTGCGGCAGTAACTTTCTCCCTTGTCGAGCGCTTCTTCGATTCCCCCGTGGCTGTCCGATTCTGCTCCTTCGACGACCTTCCAGTTGGATCGGAAGTTACAGTTTTTGATCGGAAGCAACTACGGGAGCTCGAGTGCAGTGAAGTTGGATCGGAAGTTAGGGCATTCTGATCGGAAGCCACGATCGAGAGCTCGCTGACAGTGAAGGTAACTTTCTCCCCGCGGCACGCTCCTCCGGCCAAATCCCATAATCTGCCGAATCAGAGAGAGTGAGAGGGAGAGATGTAATTTATTTTAATTAAATGCTTTTTAATTGTAATTATTTTAATTAATTTTAATTAATTACATTTATTATTTTTAATTAATTATAATAATATAATTAATTATGTTTAATTTTAATTAAATTATTATAATTAATTTAATTAATTATAATCAATTTTAATTAGAATTAATTTTAATTAATTATAATTTATAAAATTAATTATCATTAATTAGTTTTTAATTAATTATTATTTATTAAAAGTTAATTAATATTAATTAATTATAATTAATTATAAATTAATTATAATTAATGATTTTAATTAATTTTAATAAGTTTTAATTAATTATATTAATTAAGTATAATTAATTGTGATTAATTAAAAATAATTTCTTAATTAATTATAATTAATTAATATTAATTATAGTTAATTCACAAGAAAAATGCTCCTTGCCTCGATCCACGAGCCACCGCCAGAGTCGCCGACAACCCCCGCCGGACTTCAAGGTATAAGTTTTGAAACCTTGGCTCTATCTCTTACCTCGTCCCGCGTGTCGAGTCGGCGGTCTGCCTATACACGCTCTTGTAGCGTGGTGGGAGGGGCAACCGGCGCGACACCTACGACAAGGTAGGAGAGTGACCCTCGGTTCCAAATCTTGTCCTCGAGCCTCTTCCACCTCCGCCGGACTTCAAGGTATAAATTTCTAACTCTACTCTCGTCCTCGACGTTTGCAGCGGACCGGAGAACCACCTATACGCGCTCTTGTAGCACGGTAGGAGGGAGCCCGGTGCGACGCATACGACGAGGTGGGAGAGCCCTATACACGCTCTTGTAGCGTGGTGGGGAGTCACTGCTGTTCTGGGAGTTACTGCTGTTCTACTGTACGGGTACTGCTGAAGGCCCCATACACGCTCTTGTAGCGTGGTGGGATGAAACTTTGTACGGCCGCGGTGTCCAAGGACACCTACCATACACGCTCTAGTAGCGTGGTGGGAAGGCCCAGCTCCCCAATTTTCCCCCAAACGGGGGATATGCCGGGGTGCTGCCGAAATTTTCACTGAAATATACAAAGACTTGAACAATTTGAAGACCTGGTCGGGCAACAACACAGAGGACCTGTACTCGAACAAAAATACGCATGAATTGAACTAAAATGAGCAGAGGACCTATACGATGAACAGAGAACAGTGGACCTAAATCTGAACAAATTCAAATGACTTCTAAAAATCAAAACTCAAAAGAAATAAAATCAAAATTGAACTCAAAAGATCTCAGAAGACTTTGAACAAGCACTTGAACTTGTTCTTGGAACTCGAACTGTGTAACATCAGGGGATCCGAATATAGAACATCAAACAAAGACTTTGATTTGGGCTGGATTCGAATCCGAATAAAGCAGTAGAACTCGCACTTGAACTCAGACTATACGACATCAAGTGGGGACTTATAAACTTGATGAATTCAAGTCTGAATGAAACTGAATTTGGATCCAAACACATGCGAAGATCAAAATTTGGATCACACACGGGAAACTCAAGCTACAAGACCTCGATGCGCAGACTCCTACAACAATCCCCACAAACGCCTGTTGATTGAGAAGGCAATATGGGAGACCAATAATAAAAAGACTCGTACTCTACAAACAAATCCAGACATCAAACCACCTGAGATTGGTGACAGGTGGGCATGATGTAGGCAACAATGGGTCTCCTACGAACAGTTTCAGGTGCTCGTAGTGGATACAACGGGTCACTGCAAATAACTACAAATCACTTGTGGATAACAACAGTGAGAGTCTCGTAAGCATAGCGATCCACTGTGGACACAAGTATTGATATCATCTACGACAGTGGTGATCAAAGTGCTGTCAGTACACCAGGTACAAAGGAAACCCGATGTACGAATAAAGACATCCCCTGGCAAAAGGAAGGACATGTTTGAACAAATTAGAACCAAACTTCCTGGTGTTCCAAAGTCTCTTTTTGGTTCTATAATTAAGAAGAGAACAGTTCGGGTGCCCACAAACACCAGAAATAACATGTCCGCTATACTGAAGATCTAAAAAGAGTTCTTTCCAAATCAACAGTCAATGACTCTAAAGTCCGGAAAGTCCTTCCCCGGTGATTGAGAAAGGGGGAGTCAATATCAAAATCCAACGCCACCGGATCTGCAACACTCATGCAAGCAGACAGAAGGCGTCTACAATCTATAACTCAACGCCACCGGATCCGCAACACTCGTATTAGCGGACAGAAGGCGTGTATGAGCTTTCAAATGAAAAGTTGTGTGCATCCAAACGATAGTTATCTACACAACTACAAAATATTTTAAAGTACCCCCACATGAGTGCACCGTAGTTTGTATACACATAGGTACACAAGGGATAAATACAATTATAACCCGCATGGGCCCCGGCGAGCGTGTTATTGGTACACACGTGACGCCTAGGGATGCTGCGCGGGTCGATAAGTGAATTCTAGTTCAAACCCGATCCTTCTACACGGATCAATAGAAGTCGACAGGGTTAGAACCTTTAAACGAATACACGGTTGTGGCGATCAGTGTATTTGTTTCAATACATTCATATTCGGCCTTCAAGGCCTAAAATCAAGAAAATTCATAAACAAAGGCACAAAGCCTACGAGAAACCCGATCCTCGATCAACAGCTTGGTCGAGTCGACAAGGTTCAATCAAATGGAAATGACCCCAAACACCCCGATGATGGCCGTGTTGAACGCTAATCTCAACCGGAGGGGTTCACGAATATTTTTAAATGTCCTCCAAGTTCCACCCAAAATTTCCAAAAATCTCAAAAATATTTAAAATTGAAATCTATCCATCAACGCTTAAAGCAAAATCCATCCACCCTCCGCAACAGTTTGCCGAGGTGGACAAATATAAAATTACTTCAGCTCACAAAGAGCGAAATGCCTAGTCGAAAATATCACTATGATCCATTCTCAACCAATCTTCTGCCAGTAAGGACGTGGTACGTGTCCTCTAACCGGCGGTTTAGCCGCCAAATGGCACCGCAGGATAAACGGTTATGACCCGGGGCCCTCTGAACCGAGTGGTTTTGCCGCCAAATGGCACCACGAAATACCGGTTATGGCCAGCGCCAATACGCTCCTTATTGGCATTAAATCCTTGAGATATGAATCAATAGGATATGATCGATAGGGCACAAAGCCCTCTGTTAGCTAAGGTGGATTCAAATTTGTCCCCTTAGACAAACATTCACCCCAGGTCTACAAGGTCCCCTTGGACGAAGCAACCCATGGCTGCCGACAAGGATCCTTCTGTCAGGTTGGGTCGACTACCTCCTCTGACTAAGTAGACCAGGGTCCACGATGGCCCGGGACGACGGAACCATGGGATCTTGATCAGGTCTATCATCCATTCCCCAACCATCCGCTTTAAGTGCAAGATGGTGAAATTTCTTATTTTAAATATCCAATCTTTCCAATCTCAAATCCAATTCCCAAACTTCCAATCCTCAAAATCCAAACCCATGCTGCTACTATATGCCAGATAACACGTATTTCTATACGTATCTGATTGACGACTAGCCTTAATCGAAAGTTCTCTCTCGTGATCGGGAGGGGTAATTAACTATAGGGGCTTGCGCCTATAGGAAACCAGAACTCAGATCATAAAGTCCTCGCAAAATGAGGGCGAAATCTCTGGGTAGTGTCTTATCTACAAACCCATCTGCCTTCCAAAATTTACCTCGGAACTTAGTTCGTTAAAACTCCCTCGCCGAATAAGAAAAGCGAGTGGAGGCCGGGGCCGAATTTTCGGAGCCCACAGGTACGTACTTCAGGCGGGTAGGGACACGTTGTAGGAGGCCGGGATTTACGAGGCTGTCTATGCCTCTTTGTTTGACTACGGACACCTCCCTACTTCTTAGGCTTATGGTTTAGTTGAGTTTTGGGACACTGGTCGTAGTACATTTTTGGTCGGCGCAAAGGAGCTTACGCTCACACTTTTAGACTTGCAGATAGTCTTTAGGCTACCAATTTTTGGGTACCGTTTTAAGGACTGCGGGCCCCAGACGAATAGCTTTTTCGTCGAGTTCTATCAACAGATGGAGATAGGAGAGGTAGACTACCACTGCCAGATGTTTTTCCCAGGCTCCTACAACACTATCGTCAGACTTACAGGTCAGCATATATAGGGTTTATCGATGCGTTCTTGAGTCACCATGCTTGCAGGTGTCTTGGTTGGTAGTCTCCTTCAGGAGAGGTACTTTTCTTCTACTACAACGTCACTGCACGACCCCTTTTCCTGTGGTTTGTATCGTGGGACTATACTATTAGGGAGACCGCTGAGCCTTCTTCTTCATCCGGTTACACTTCTTATAGGTTAGCAGATGTTGACAAGCACCTACTATTAGTAGGATTTTTAGCATTTTGGCTAAACACTTTTGTACTTTCACTCATGATAGGATTTATGAGCTGTAGTGTCCTCTTAGCAGCTAGTCAGTTGTTAGTGGACAAAAACTCATTTTAGCTCCTACCGTTATTGCTAGAGTGTATATGGTCCTACGTATCATTTCTAAGATAGGCTCCCTGGAGGTATGAGATTCAGTTCTATCGTGGCAGTACTTGTACGCTTGGGTTCACTTACACGTCCGTGGTGCTTTTTTCTGTCTAGAGACTCTAACATACTTTTTACAGAGAGGGTACCCCACAGTTTTGCAACTGTCTTAGTCGTATTCCACCTTTGAGTCAAAGAGGATCCGCTCTTCTTCTTCGCCCCGCAGTCGGTTTTAGACCAGTTCTCTTTCGTTCACCAGTTAGTCGTTTTTGGTTTACCACATAACCAGAGAGGTACTGTTGTTGTGGACGGGGTCGACCGCAGAGGGAGTCGTACTCTATTATAGAGGAGAGAGTTTACCCGTTGATGAGTACTTCATGCGACGAGGGTGGTTGTGCTACAGAATTAGTGCTTTGGTGAACTTAGAGGGCTACTAGCCCGACAGGGTAGCCAGACAGTTCGGGTTGTACCACGCCATAACCTAGGACGGATGACCACTGATCCCAGGAGTTGTTGATACACGTCGCATGGACACTGCTCCACTAGAGACCCGCCTCTACGCTGTAGCTTTGACTTGTTTACACTTACTGAGGCTGGGGATATGTTCCAGCTTTCTTTTGGTTCAGCCATCTGCTCACACATGAGTGAGTTATACACGGCTGTTCTGTGTACGATAGTCTTTTGGACTTGCTTTGGAGCATGTCGTGAGAAGGTACGAGTGCTTGGTATGGGAGCTTGGGGTTCCGAGGGGACATAGGTCTCGTACCCGACGCTCGTACCTCCTTGCGCCGCGCTTCAAAATAGGTCCAAAAGACTGTCGTATCCAGGACAACCATGTGTAACTCACTTTTGTGTGAGCAAACGACTGAGACAAAAGAAAGCTGAAACTTGTCCTCAACCTCAGTAAGTGTAAACAAGTTAAAGCTGCAGTGTAGATGCTGATTTCTAGTGAAACAATGTCCATGCGACGTGTATCAACAACTCCTGGGACTAGTGGCCGTCCGTCGTAGGTTGTGGTCTAGTACAATCCGAACTACCTAGCTACCCTGTTGGGCTGGTAGCCCTCTAAGGTCACTGAAGCACCAACTCTGTAGCACAACCAGCCTGACCGCATGCTGATAAAGTACTTAACAACATATAAACTTTGTCTCCTCTATAACAAAATACAACTCCCTCTGTGGTCGACCCAGTCCACCACAACAGTACCTCTCTGATGAGGCGGTAAATCAAAAATGTCTGACTGGTGAACTAGAGAGAAGTGAGAACTTGTCTGAAATCGACTGCGGGGCGAAAAAGTAGATGCAAATCCTCTCTGACTCAAAGGTGGAAGAAGCCTATGACAGCTGCAAAATTGTGGGGTACCCTCTCTGCAAGAAGTAGGTTGGAGTCTCTAGACAGGAAAAGCACCCCGGATGTGTAAGTGAACCCAGACGTATAAGTACTGCCATGGTAGAATTGAATCTCATACCTCTAGAGAGTTAGCCTCAGAAATGGTCCGTAGGATCCTATACACTCTGGGAAGAACGACAGGAGCTAAAGTGAGTATCTGTTCCACTGACAATTGACTAGCTTCTAAGAGGACACTACACCTCAGAGATCCTGTCCTGAGTGGAAGTACCAAAGTGCCAAAAATCTTGCTAATAGTAGGTGCTCATTAATATCTGTTAACCCAGGAGAAGTGCAACCAGCTAAAGAGGACACTACGTCTAAAGTCAGCTAGATCGGTTTGAGTGTTGCGGATTTGTTGAGTAACAGTGCCTCGTTGTCCCAAAATAAGGTCTAAGGTAGCTTGGAGATGCTGCGGATCCATGGGGAAAGTTTAGGGGTCACTAGGATAGGTAACGGGAAGGTGGGCAGCACCTAGACACTAAGGTAGAACGCTCCTACAGCTTCTATAAGTTGCTGGGCGGCTGTGGACAGCAACCTGCAACAAGGAGGTGAGTTGTCTAAAAGTTTTGGGTAGGTGTGCTTCACTGGACTGCAGCTATAGGCAGCTTACGGGTCACTTAAAAGCCTCAAAAGTGCAGGAAAACGTTCAGGACAGCAGGGTTTTCAGGTGCGGTAATGACTCTACGCGGATGGGTGAGATGTAGAGGCTAAGACAGCACCTAGATGAAGTAAACTGCTAGAATACTAGGATGAAAGCATGCAGGAAATTACAGGACAGCACATAAAAACAGGAATTAAGGTTATATAAATGATGCTATGTATGCAAACGATTAATGGCAAATGAAATTATGCTCCTAGGATGCACCTAGCACAAGCAAAGCATGCTAGCCATGCTCTGATACCACAAATGATGTGAAACTATCAAGCAATGAAATGTGAATTGCACATAAAATTAATAGAAGTATTGAATTAAAGTTTGCTTCCCAAAACTTTATGCGTAATCAATTTAAGTTCAAGAATTCAAAGATGAGTGATTAAGTAACAACAAGAAGTCACCGTCAAGGATTAGAAGGCCATTCAAAATAAAGTCAAAATTTAATAATAATACGAATAGCAAAAATAACAAAGCCCCAAATTTAAAATTTAGATCTTTCACCTTGAGATCCGTCACTCATATTTGAGGTGGAGTTTAGCGGAAGAGGACCGTGAGCAAGCCTAGCGACGCCACTAGTAGACAAGTAATCTTGAGAGAGCTCTTCGCCGGGAAGGAGGCCGGTTTCGGGGGAGCGGATGGATGACTGTCAATGATCCACTTTGAAGGTGGGTAGTGCTTGTCGATGACTTGTATGAGTGTCGGTAGAATCCGATCAAGGTAGTCTCCAACAGTATCTTTGTTCGACTCAAATCCGGCGTCGAAGAATGGCGACCGATAGACGTCAAGGTTGCCTTGTGCGTCGAATACCACTCCCCACTCAAGCTTGGGGTCGGCCATGCATGGTAGCCGTGAGAGTGAGTGGTCGCCGCAAGAGGTTCTCTAGCGCAAGGGAGAAGTGGCTCGTGGATTCGTGGAGAAATGACCAAGCTTTGGCGGCTAGGGAACTCGGCCAAGGTGGAGAGCCGAAAAAAAAATGCAGGAATTTTCACAGTTGATGCAAGTTTGGAGAGTTTAAAGAGGTGGATTTGATTTGAAATCAAATCAAATCATGGGGGCTGATTTTGTGGGGTTAACGGGTTAATTAGGAGAGAGAGAGATGAGCCAATGAAGAGGAGAGGTGGGGGAACGGCTGGACTAGAGGAGAAGGCATAGAGAATTCTATTAAAGTGGGGCCCATCTATTATTGTACAGAATTTTCTTTCTAAAATCTGTAATTAAGCAGATATTAAACAGAGGACCGTTTCCTTTAATTGAAAAGAAAATTAGGCAACGTCTGATTTCAAATTTTGGTATTAAAGTCCAATTAAAAGAGATTGCCTAAATTTTAGGGATCAATTAAGGAATGTAATCAAGGCTCATGAAGGAAGTTTGAAATTCAAACCCAAAATTTTCAGAGGGCGGCGGAATGGGGTCTGAGGTCGGCGGGATGGGGCGTTGGAATTGGGTGGCCGGATGCTGATCGGCGGAACAGAGGGGGGCTTGGTCGGGGCGGCGGAAGGCAGGGAGGCTGGACGGCAGAGCTGTGGCCGGTGCTGGGCTTATGGAGGAGTTGGCGGCAACCACAGGGAAAGGAGAGAAAACTGAGAACTTCTTGGGGTTAAAGGACCACGAGCACACTAATCTCGCTTGTATCCAACGTCGATTTCCTCGATAGTAGCAAGCATGAAAATTAGAACTCACGAAGAGATCTAATTTTCTCCGGCGAACTCACAAAGAGATCTAAGGATGAACTCACAAAGAGAACAAAGGGGAAATTTCATTTCTCAAAAACTAAGAAAAAATACAATCCATCTTGCCTCATATATGGAGGCTCCAAATAAAAGAAAAAGAAAAGACAACAATGCCCTTGGGGCTACATAAGTCAGACAATGCCCTCAGGGGAAAACTCGGAAAACTAATAATAATAATAAAAAAAATGACATAAGTAATAAACTCAAAAGTAGAGGCTCTGGATTGTAGCCGTCGATCTGCGCCGTCGGCGATGGTACACGTGTCGAAATCTGATGTCCCCATCAAAATATAATGCGTCAGAAAGAAGTTATAATAATCACAAATATGCGAGAAGAAAATTACCAAAAATTGTCAACCACGTTATAACAAACGTGATACGCTCGAAACGCATATCACATTTGTTGGGGAGGCATTTGTTGACCCCTATATGTTGGAACTACACACAGGTGGGGCTAAACCAATGAATTTAACGATGCACTTTTATGAGGTACATCACTTGAAGGATTAAACGACCTCCGAATGCCAAACAGACATCGCTATTGTGAACAAAACATCGTATTCTACTAGGTCGAGACCCCTTGTAGTCGAATAAGATGAGATCGATCAAATGGGATGTCCGACACCCAAAATTAAAGCGAGATTGATGCCCAAACGATGTCCGATCTCAGAACGGTTAGCCATTGCATCCAGAATGTCGTCGACAATTAAAATATATATCTTATTTGATTAATTGGGATTGGCCAAGGTGGTGGCACGAATCCCGAGGCATAATACAAATTTTAAGGAAAGGTCACTCAGCGCTGCTTCGTTGTTGCATCCGGAACACCGTTATTACTCTACATATATTGCCAATTTGTTCAATTGAGGTTACGCACATAAATTGAGACGATTCCAAAGCAATTACATGCATTTTTAAAAAAAAAATTAGCCTCGACGTTGCTTAAACGACGTTCGATCGTGAAACAGACTGCGTCGTTGCGACTAGAACATCGTCAATACCCTAAATCTACTATTAAATTGTTTAATGATGATTATCCGAGGAGATCGACACACATTATGAGGTGAAATACACACGAACTATGAGGAAAACACGCAAATCATGATCATTTTTGTTGACTAATTTATTGCTGTCATCCTTATTTAATGTTACTACTAATTGTGGTAAGTAATTATAAATATTATATGTTACACATGAATCTAACCAAAAATGATAAAAAATAATGTGAGATCAACTCAAATTAAATGGCGCATACCTCTTTGGAGTCGAAATCCTACGATGATCTCTGCTCAAATCTTCGAAAATTACATCGTAAATCTCGCTGAAATTATCGCTTGCCTCGTTTGAATGCGATGCTTCCTTGTTAAAATGAAAGGAAAGAAGGGTTCGTTGGTTGGTTTTTGTTGCTTTGATCCTACGCACAATGAGAGGAAGATTGGTTCCCTGAAGCTTTTCAGAGTTTGTTCTCCTCAATCTCTTCTCCTACATGTCCATCTACAGACCTCACTCCAAGTCAAGATAACTACCAACTCCACCGTTCTTGCTTCACGACCCCAAACCCACAAGCCGAAGCCTGCCTCCAAGCTATAAATCCCTTCAATCTCTCTCCAGATCTGCTCAAAGCCCTTCATTTTCTTCTTCCGCTACTCCCTCACAATGCTCTCCATCCACAGAAGCTGATTGAGGCTTATTACCTTTTCTCACCAGTAAAAATCCCCAACAACAATAACTTCTCGAGAAGCCTAATACGCAGGAGTCTCCTGCACTTGCAGCTAACCGAGCAATCCTTGCTCATTGTGGTTGCCAAAATCCTCCATATCTATGTTTGAGCTACCATCCTCTGCTCCACCTAAACTGGCCGCACCTCCCTTGATTTAACAAAGAATCGTCTAGCTGAACTACTCTGCTTAAATCCCCACTTCAGCTGAATTTATTCCACTCATTTTTCTTTTTTATTTTGAATTACCCCACTACAAGCCAGCATCAAACATGTTGCTACATCTTATCTTTCACAGTGAAAGAGGGAACTAAAACAAAAATAAGAGAAAGCAAAAGCTAAAGTCATATACCTGTAGTTAGTCCACCACCTAACAACCACACCCTACGTGCCTTTTTTCACAAACCTTGTTGCCCACAATACAAACCCACGATCATCACACAACTCTTTTCTTTTGCAGCTCACATAAATACTATTATAACTTCTTTTTAAGAAAAATATCAACCTTAGCCATAACAAAACCCTTTTTCCTACATTGTCTTAGCTCACCGTTAATATGCATCCCAAATTAATCCACTCAAACCTTGTAATTTTTCTAAGCCTATATTTCATTATCTTCTTAACTTCAATATGTGATTCCTAAGTTTTTTCCCCTACTATGGTCATAACAATCTTGGACATTATTTTGTTTTTAAACACTGGAACTAAAAATTATTTTCTAATCTTCTCTATCAAGTAGTTTGTGCAAGGGATTTGTGTTCTTTTGGGCAGAAGTTTTTCCTTCTTAAGGAGGACATGAACTGTTGACTGCTGTCATCCACCTCAAGCTCTTAATCAGGGGCTCATTTTATAGGAAGCCAAGTGCTTAGCAAGATTATAGAATTGCAAAATTGAGACATCAACTTTATCTTAGAAAATAGATTAATCAAATGAAAGGAGATATTAGCAAAAGTTTTATTAGATATGTTGTTAACATTTAGAACCATTTGTTTGAACTTGAGAGGATCACATACGCAATTTTGGTTTTCATATTTAGTGTGAAGGATAAAAAGTTCTGCATTGCATTCTTTTGTGTCATCTCTAGTTATACAGTTTTGTTCAAGTTTTGTATATTGGAAAATATTTGCAAATTAACTAGAATGAGTTGTTTGATTAGAATGGTACATTTAAGATGTATTTTTAATGATATTATTGTAAATAAGATGATCCTGTAGGAAAATCAGCTACGAATCTGGATGGACAATAAATTTCTATTTTTGATTGGCTTGCCCCAGGTTTTGAAGTTTAATCTCACCGAATCTGGCTTATTTTGCGTGTTACCATGGTTAACCATGGCTGCTTCCGCAAACATAGGAGGTTGGATTGCAGATACACTGGTTGCCAAAGGGTACTCTATAACAACAGTTCGAAAAGTAAGTTTGATATGTACGATCTGAACCATAGAGAACTTGTGCTTCTTCATCTCCCTTATTAGTGTTGTACCTATTCAATCTTCTTCATGTATTTAACATGTTGATAAATTGATTTTCATGAAAGTTTTAATTTTATGGTTATTGTTTATTAATGTTGTGTTGAAACTTATCGGTATACTAATAATGTCTTATTACCCAAATGCAGATAATGCAGTCAATAGGCTTTCTGGGACCCGCATTTTTTCTTACACAACTCAGCCATATTAATACTCCACTACTAGCTGTGTTTTGCATGGCCTGCAGTCAGGTATGCTAAACTTGTGATCAGGTGTTTGGATTCTTGATGATTTGTTGCAAATGAATTTTTTATCTCTTTCACTCGCTCTTCTATTTTCTTGGGTCAATTATTTATCCATATTTTATTCTCTTTCAACTTAGGCTTCGTTTGAGATGGCTTTCTTATTGCTTCTTAAAGCGGCTTTCTTGTATAAAAATTTTAATTTTTATACTAAACAACAATGTTTAAAATTGCGTATTTGGGTATTGAGGCGTTTTTCATTCGTGAGGCGAGGCGTAAGCCTCAAGGCGTTTTGAGGCGTAAGCCTCAAAATCAAAAGATTGCGTAAACATAAAATGATAAATTTTTTATATACTAATGAGTGAATAATATAAAACATAAAAAAGCATAAGATATGAAGTGAAATCAAAATATCTCAATAATAAGACAACATGAAATATAGTTCAACTCAAAATTCTATCTTTCCCAAATTCCAGTATTCTTTTCATTAACATATAATTCCAATTTCTAAAAATAAATAGCAATGACATATCACATAAGAACTCATAAATCATCAGCACTGTCATCACTAAGGGGTTCTTCATTTGAATCATCATTATGATGAACTGCTCTCTCCCCTTCCTCCTCTCCTATAGAGTCCAATGTCGGGCATTTACTTCAAGATTTATGTAAGTTTTAATATATATAACGTGAGGCGTAAGCCTCATGCCAGTGAGGCGAGGCGGGCCTCAACCAAGTTGAGGCGCAAGCCTCATAACAAAAACCCGAGGCGTAAGCATCGAGGCGTTTTTTACTGGAATTGCGCAAAGGCGGGCCTCAAGGCGAGCCTCATATTGAGCAATTTTAAACCATGCTAAAAAGCAACTTTAAGAAGCAATAAAAAAACTGTCCCAAACGAAGGCTTAGTCTGATTATGTCATTTTTGAACACGGTGGAGTTAACCTTGACCATTTGAGCCGTCAGTCATCTGGGATTAGAATATTATTATTTTTCTATATTAAACCCTAATTCTTTGATAACATTGTTTTTTTGAGGGTTGAAATCTATTTCATATTTCATATATTTTAGGCTAGAAATACTCCTATGAACTCCATACAGGGAATTGAGAAACATACTACCTGCCATACATGTCGCTTAAAGGAGCATGCTACATGAGCTAGAGCTCAAACCCATAATCTTTACCCTCAAATAAGGTTGTTTGCTTCACTTTTGGCCTTGTAAATTATGATGTAGCATCCGGGAAAAGCATTGGAGCTTGTTGCTTGGTGCCTAATATTATTTTCTGCTGTAAATTGCTTGCATTTTAACTTCTAGAAATTGCTTTATCAAGTTTTACTGAAAAAATGATCCCCATTCATTTCTTCGTTTGCAGGGTAGCGATGCATTTTCACAGTCAGGCTTATATTCTAATCACCAAGACATTGGACCACGCTATTCGGTAAGCTCCAAATGTAGTCATCTTTGTCTAATTAGGCCATAGAATATTTTTGCTACTACGAATATGCCATTATGTTCACGATGGTTCCCTAAGTACTCGCTTGTGCTTAGAGACGCATTTGTTAAGAAAATAAATCAGACCTAACTTTTACACAAAGACATTGACCTTAAAGTAGATATGATGAATTATAAAGTAATCATAAAAAAAGCCAAGTACCAAAAAAATAACTCCAATATCTATATAATTCGATTTAACAATCTTACATCTATGATCACATAGATTGATGGTAGTTCCACTAGAGAACAGAAAACTGCAGTACAATAGGAGCTCTCAGTAATTATCTCCCATCTCTTTCTCTCTCTATTTTTTTTTCTTTTTATCTCTATTAGCTGTACTCAAAATAATAAATTCAAAATCAAAATAATGAAACACTCTAAAAAAGCTCAAACAACCAAAAAAAAAAAAAAACCTTGATTCAAGAAAACTATTGGTTTACAACAATCATGAATGAAGGGGGTTTAAGTCTGTTGGGGAGAAGTGAACCACGCAACGAAACAAATAAAAAATAGAAAATTGCAGTGGAAAGAAAAGAACATTAGGATTTAATGTGGATTACCCGAAACCGGGAAAAAACCACGGTGTCACACTACACCAAGAAATTCATTATGAAAATTGGGAGAAATAGTACAAATCTTTCTTCTTTCTCACACTCTCTTTTTGTCTCTCTTCTCTCTAGCACCGTTCTCACACACGAACAAACCAAGAGAACACTACAATCGCTAAGGGGCGCAACCCTTAGTGAAAAACGAGAAAGAAAACTGTTATGTCTGCCAAGTTGGAGCACCACGGCTTGCAATTCTCAAGTTGGACCTCGAGCTCGGTATTTGACAGTTGAGCTTGACTCGAATACCTCCTTACTCGAGCTCGACTCAACTCTCTTGCACCCCTAGTTGGTCAATAGCAACCGCCTTCAGTAATGTCATTGATTTTTAATCAAACAATACTTTGTAGTTGGTGAAGATGCTATGTGCATGTTGGTGGTGAACGATTGATGTTTCAACAAGCAAATTGGCACTAATAATTCTAACAAAGTCTACATCCTAATTCAGATCAAATAGATTCAGGTATCAATGTCCATAAAATTTAATATTTGTTTTTTCCTCTCATTGAGAAGCGCCTGGTTATGAGTGACTTACAAATGGTGCAACGTAGTAGTGATTTATAAAAGTTCCCAACTTCCGAAATGAAAAGTGCATGAATGAGCGAATGCTAATTATAATAGAGGCCCCCAATATACTGCTTGTGTGCAATCTTAGGTCATGGGTGAAAGATGATAGTGAGGTCGTAATTAATTCCTTTTCAGTGCTGATTTCTCTGGCAAGATCTCTACTAAAGTAGGTAACTATCTATTTATTGCTTATCTGATGCATTGTGAAAATTGCAGGGCGTGCTATTGGGATTATCGAACACTGCTGGGGTGCTTGCTGGCGTCTTTGGCACTGCTGTAACTGGTTATATTCTGCAACATGGCAAGTTTCCCTTACCATGATACTAACAATGTTTTGACAGTTATTAAATTTTGCTAATCACAGATTTCCATCCTCCCTTTGAGTTGTCTTTAATTGAACATTTTCAACTAACAGGTTCATGGGATGATGTCTTTAAGGTAGCCGTTGGCTTATATCTTGTCGGTACAGTGGTCTGGAACTTGTTTTCGACTGGTGAGAAAGTAATTGATTAGCAAGAACAAAAAAGGCAATGCAGTTTTCAAGCGATTCTGGAGTGAAAAATATAG
Organism: Dendrobium nobile; assembly: GCA_022539455.1. Lineage (NCBI taxonomy): Eukaryota > Viridiplantae > Streptophyta > Magnoliopsida > Asparagales > Orchidaceae > Dendrobium > Dendrobium nobile. The sequence continues at coordinate 80,343,403 of CM039736.1, forward strand.
GTTATGAATATAAATTATCAATGAATAAGCGTTACCACGACGGAGCTGAGTTGCAACAAAGAGCAAATTCATATTTGAGCCAAAATGCATCATAAGTTTAGCTTTGGGACAACACGGGATCTTAACATTGTTGATGTATTAAATCCAGTCATGGAAAATATAAGGTAATAATCTAATATCTTTCTCACCTTCTGAGTTATATTTTCTCTAGCTTCCTGCAATTTTAACAGTTGAAGGTGTTGTAGAAGACCACAGTTAGCTAAGCACCGCTTAAACTTTGCCAGGAAATGTTAAATGTAATTCATGCTTCAGTTCACCACATGTAAATTGATCTCTGTATTCATTGAGGTTCTCATTTTGCTCCACAAATTATTTAATTCCAGGTAGTTATAGTTGCTTGTAATTCTACAAATGTGCAAATTATGGTTGCTTCTTTCTCAGTCTATAGAGGTTGTTCGATCTTTCTGTGAGCAATGTAAAACTGCAATGATGCTGAAGTTTGGTATGTTATGTTATTTTCTAGGAGACTAACTTTTGCAAATTTAATCACACAACAACAACATCAAACCTTTGTCCCACTACGTGGGGTCGGCTACATGAATCATTTTTCTCCATTGTGTTCTGTTAAAAGACAAATTCTCGTTTAAATCTAATAAAGAAAGATCATTTCTAATATTTTCTAACCAAATCTTTTTAAGTCTACCTCTACCTTTCTTAATATAAGTCAATTCTAATAGCTCTACTTTCCTAACCGAGTCATCGGAAGGCAGTCGTTTTATATGACCAAACCATCTAAGGCGACTCTCTCTAATCTTATCTTCCACTAGAGCTACTCCAACCTTTTCACTATATGCTCATTTTGTATTCTGTCTCTAAGGGTAAAGCCACTCATCCACCTGAGTATTCTCATCTTTGCAACACTTAACTTAGTATTATGCTTCTCTTTTAATAGCTAACATTCTGCACTGTAAAGCATTGCACGTCTCATCACCATCTTATAGAATTTTCCCTTAAGTTTGAGATGGACTTTTCTATCACACATCAACCATCCAATTTTAATTCTACTGATAATATCCCCATCTATTTCACCATCACTCTGAACAATAGATCTAACATATCTAAAATGTATACTATTATTAATGACTTGATCGCCCAAAGTCACAATCCCTCCACTAGGTCCATTACTACTAAAATTATACTCCATATATTCAGTTTTAGGTCTACTCAAGTGAAAACCTTTAGACTCAAAGGTTGTCCTCCATAATTCAAGTTTACCTTCAACTCCCTCTCTAGTCTTATCTAGGGACAAAAAAAAAAGATGTTGAAAAATGAAGGGTGGTTTGGCCAATATGAGTGATAGATTGAAACCCATTTGGAATGTGTATCAAGGGAGCAAAAAGAGGACTCTTAGCGGTAAGCAAACGTGGATTGATTGTTGTATAATTTTTTTTATGTAGAATCAAAATAACAGTAGAACTGTTGAAGTATTTGAGATGATAGAAAAATCTCAAGTGATGAAGTAGTTTGAGATTTATATGAATTAAAGATAGCCTGCAGATCAATCTTAGAAAGAGTCACCATGGAGGATGGGGAGAAGCATCATTGTTGGTGGAGGCAGTAATAACGATCATAAGGACCTTACAACTTCATTTTATATGGGATCATATTGCCTGTGGTAATGCTGATGTTGAGTTTATCAACATAGATGATCATATTGTAGATTTATTCACAAAGTCACTCATTCAGGGTCATTTTTGTAACTTAGGCTTAGATTCTGCTTTGTAATTCATGTGCTGATGTTATGATTTCATTCTCTTTATAGGCTTAATTATGATTTTTTTTTTAATGTTAGAAGGGGGAGTAAATATAGGCTTGTATGCTATAATAATATGATCATGCTTATTATTTTCCTTTAATGTAATTTATATTTCCTATACTTGCATGCATATATTTAAGATAAGGTTTTCTTTGAGAATCTCTTTGTGTTATGTTTATGTATGCAAGATCATTTTGATGATAACAAACTTGTTTGGTAGGTACTAAACCACTAATATTTACTTTTGTGTTGATATATGACTTAAATCAAAAGCTAACGAGCATAAAATTATTTTAGGCTTTGTTTGGGATAGTTTTTGTATGGCTTTTTAAAATAATTTTTTAATAAAAAATGTCTTGAATTCAAATTTTTTGTAATAGAAAGTTGCTTTAGAAAGCAGTAAGAAAGATGTTCCAAATGAATCTTTAGTTTATAATGAGTTTATAAGTATATGAAAAATCCTATTTTACAAATAAATTTAGGCAACTTGTGCTTATGCAATAATTTAAAATGCCAGCCATTACTGGGCAGAACTGTAGGTTAATGTCTCTATTGCTTCACTTGTCATGCAAGGAAAATGTGGTGGTGGTTTGCATATGCTTAATATATTCATTTGTTTGTTACTACTAAGTGCTTAATGCTATAAAATACTTGTACAATAGATCATTTCTTACACATCAAAAGAAAAATATTTTCTGTTTCCAAGGTGTTCTTGCTATATTACAAAACTTGTGTTTGGTCTTTCTAATTTTCTTTTCTTGCATACCATTCTCTTGTTTATGTTTTACTTTAATTTTGTTGTGACTGGTATTCAATCACTTTTCGCACGCTTACAAAATCGGTGCCAAGTTGCAAAAAAAAAAAAAAAAAAAACTTATAGTCCCCTATCGGCTTGGATGTGCTATATAAGGGTGTATATGAGACAAGTTGACAGAGTTAACCCTCGCTTGAGCACGAGCTTATGCTCATGAGTAGATATATTATTTGTTATGAAAGAGAGAAGATGATCTGAATTCAAGAAGTTGTTGTAATAAAATGATAAAAAAAATGAGAAATAATAAGAAATTAGTTGTTCATCGAATTTAGCTAAATATATTCATTGAGTAAACTCACAAGTTGACCTGACTCAGTTGCACCTATGGTGTCAGATAGTTTTAGTGTCTTACCAAATATAATTCAGACATGTATTAGATGCAAAATTAGTATAATGAATTCACTTGGATAGAACTACATAACGGGTCGAACATATCATTATTGTCTTCATCATGGTTAGAGATTTTACAATAGAATCTTTAAAGATTCTATTTGTTTAAGGTTTTGTTTGAGATGACTTTTTTACTGCTTTTTAAAGCAGCTTCGTAAAAATTTGATACTAAAAATTGTTGTTTTAAGAAGCAGTCTCCTTCGTTTGGAACGACTTTCTTATTATTTTGTAAAGCAGTTTTTTGTATAGAAATTTATTGAAAGTAGGAAAAAATAATGATCAAAAGCTGTCTTAAATGAATCTTAAATTAAGAGTTTGACTTTCTAAATCGATCACTATCCTAAAATTTTCAATGTCCATTGACTTTTTCCTACTTGTTTTTTTTTATAAATTTTGTTTGTCACGCGTGGCTTGTGCATGGGGTGATTAGGCATATGACCTAGTTAAAATTATAACAAATAACCCCCAATAATTTAGATAAATATTCCAATGTTTATCTCCTTTGCATGAAAGAAGCCCAATTTCACTCAATAAATAAATGGATATCTTCTCCATGTCCATGGATTGATCTTCACAAAACCCTAATTGCCAAGAAAGTAGCATTTCTTCTCATGGAGAAGCCATTGAGAGATCAAACACCCATCAACTTTATATCTATTCTTCTTTTGTTGAATTATTCCTTATATTACTCAAACATTTATTAACTCCAAAATTTCCTCAAGCAATTAAAACAATTAGCATTAATGTCATAAAATATACTTTAAGACTAGGGTGTCAATTTCTGGTCACGGGTTGGGTTCGGGTCGAACCCGAAACTGACCTGATATTGTTCGGGTCAACCCGAACCCGACCCTTTTTTACAAACGAGCCGGTTTTTCGGACCCAAACCCGACCCGCTTCGGGTTCGGGTCAACCCGACACGACTCGAAAGTGGGTGCCACCGTGCCAACATGCGTGGATTGGACGCGTGCGCTGGCTTGGACGCGGCAGCCAGCGAGCCCTCATGCGGCCAGGACACGGGCGCTGGCCTGGACGCCACAACCCTCACGTGGGTGCCGGCCTGGACGCCACAACCCTCACGTGGGTGCCGGCCTGGACGCGGCAGCTGGCGAGCCTGGACACGAGCTCGGGTCCTCCTCAGGACATGCAGCCTGCTGCGGTGCCGCCCTGCCTATTTTCACGTGATGGGGCAGCTCAATGCAAGCGGGGTAGGGCGAGATTTGCCATGGCTAACGGGGCAGCGGCGGGCAAGCGGGGTAGGGCAGCGGGCAAGCGGGGCAGGGCAGTGGGGCAGGGCGGGATTTGCCACGGGCTGACGAGGTAGCGGCGGGAAAGCGGGGCAGGAGCGGGATTTGCCACGGGCAGATGCGGACAACTCGGTCAGCGGGTCAATCCTGGTTATTTCCGGGTCAACCCGAACCCGACCCAATTTCTAAAACGGGTTGAAAACTCTAACTCGAACTCGACTCGGTTCGGGTCAACCCGAACCTGAAATTTTCGGGTCGGGTCCGGTTCGAATTTTCGTGTCAAATATTGAAACCCCTATTTAAGACGAGTGTAATAGTAATCACATGTCTCTTGCTATATATATATATATTCATTTCTCAAAATTTCTTAGTAATGTATATAATTTTTTGAAAAATAAATACAGATGTTTATATAAATATTTTGAATTCTAGAAATATTTAAGTTATTTATATCTCACAAATGAGTTAGATAGCTCTGATGTTATTTATTAAGAGAAAAATTTTTCAAATTAGATTCTGAGATATTGTCAATACAAATTTCTTATATGCTTCCAAATTTAATATTTATATTTGTCTCACATACACGTTATGATCCTTGATTTGGACCTTCATTAATTAATCCCCAATAATCAGCATTAATTATATCATTCCTTGCCGGCTCTTTCTCAAGATTGCACTACGCGTTTATAGATTCTCTTATATCAGAATTGTATTAAACATCACTAGGATCTCTTGTTGAAATATTTCATTTTTTTTTATTATAATTGATATATCATCAAAAAAATTATCTTGATCAGGCACGAATCTTGAGGAAAATTCAAGTTTGAAAACTTCCGAAATTAAAATTGGAACCATCCGAACTCCAATTTCAGAATACTTGTAGTTGAACTTCCACCGGACCACCGACTGAAGCCAAGACTTCCGTCGGATCACCGACTGACACTGTACTTCTACCCAACTGAACGTCGTCGGACCTTCACCTGACCTCCGTTTGTCACCAGATTTGTTATTGTAATCTGACCGCCCTCAAGGACGATTCAGTCAACTGTAATATAGTCAAACACTAGTGGAATCATTTTAACTGGACATGGCCCTGTGATTTTTGCCCTTTTCAGAAAGTTCCTCGTAAAAACTTGTGCTCTTTGTTAATGTGCTGGAGATTTGTAGAACACTGAAACATAAAATTCTGACTCTAATGCCACATATATTTTATCCCGCAACAATAATGATCTTTTAATCAAGTATTAATCATGTAAAAACTAATTAGATTAGAGAGTAATTAAGGACTTCTCATGTTGTAAAAATAAAATAAAAAAAAAAAAAAAAAAAAATTTAAAAGGACTTCTCATGTCGTCCTTATCCATCGTTTTGCGTTATTTTCAACACAGCTGCATTCGCAGCTTCAACCTTTCTTGCTCCAGCTCATTGTCTAATTACCACTTAAAAATTCATTAGGGACAAAGATTAAGTTACACAGCTTAAGCTTCTTTTAAGACATCTTTCTTATTATTTTACGTTTCAAATTATAATCATAATTTTTATTTGATCATAATTTTAGAACTTTTTACATCAATTTTTAAAAAATTACTTTCAGCTTTATAAAGTAGTCAAAACCGGTTTTTAAAACAGTTTTTTAATAAAAATTTATAGTTAAAAAATTTGTGCTAAAAAATTGCTTTAAAAAATAATAAGAAAAGTATCTCAACAATTATTACGTCCTCCGACCGGACGTACAGGAACGTCCGGTCGGAGGTCAAATCGCGCCAAAAAATGAGAAATACCATCACGTGAAGACCCAATACCGAGTTATACCTAGCTATATCGAGCAATACCGAGTTATACAAAAGTTGTACCGAGTTTTTCCTAGAAAAAACTCGGTACAACTCGGTATAGCTCGGTATTGATTTTCACAGAGCGGTATTCCTCGTTATTATCAAATAATACCTAGCAATACCGAACAAATACCGAGTTTTTTGGCAGGATTTTACCTCCGACCGGACGTTCATTTTACGTCCTTACACCGGACCTAATAAAAGTTCCAAACGAAGCCTTAAATCTTGCCACGAAGGTCTTTGAAGCTGCAAATAAGAGCAAAATTATAGTCAACAATGAGGAGAAATCCTGAGGCATTTTTCTCTATTTTCAAACGGTAGAAGGACTTATTCTTTTTTTCAATTTTTTTTATATTTATTTTTTCCTTAATGGTATTCAACCAGACCAGCTCATTCATCCCAATTAATTAATAATAAAAGTGAGAAATCCAGGTCTGGAAATACTGTTAGTTGTTCATGTTTATTGCATACGTGTGATAAAAAAATTATTATTATTGAAGTTTACATGGAATTATTAAAATGAAAACATGCCTTGCAGATATGGGAACATATTTTTATTATTAAAAATAGAGAGAAGAATTATATACTGAATTGACATTATAATACATATATATATATATATATATATATATATATATATATATATATATATATATATATATATATATATATATATATATATATATATATATATATGTATAAAGTAATTAGGTAAATTATAGAAATATTAAATGAATTTATGTAATTAGAAATTTATTTTAGGTGCTTGTAAAAGAAGAAATATATTTAATTTTAATGACTGTCTTAAGCTTAGTTGAAAAATAAATAATTGAATGAGATCTTTTAAGTTGAGAAAATTGATTCTTTTGTGATAAAACAAGAAAGAAATTTTATTTAAAAATTAATGTTAAATAGCTATCAAGTAATTTAAGGAATAAATAAAGTTTTTTTTATTATAGTTTAATTGGGCATGCAAACATTGTGTCTAGGAATATATTATTACATGTGGAATATAGACACAGAGAATTATTCGGTTTTGTGACTGTGAACAGTAAAAGCATATAGGGGTTAGCAGTAAAAGCGTGGTGTTGAACAGTAACTGTGTTTTTAGTATTCACAGTGGGAGAACTGAACGGTATATTCTCTGTGTCCAGACTCCCCACGTAATAATCTCTCGTGTCTGTGTAGGCGTGTTTCAAGTGGTCAAGTAAGTACGTGTCTTTGATATAATATATCATTACTACAAAATTTCAGTGTATCATAGCTCGAGTTATGTATGTATCATGAAATCTTAGCGTACGGTATTAATAGATTTTTCATCATCTTTTTACAAATCACTACCGCACTATTGTTTGATTATTATGTTCTTAGTGTTTTTAAGAATTTCATGTGAATTAGATCATGCACAAATCTTGAGACAAATTTGAATTGAAAACTTTTGAATTTAATTTCGAGACCATCCGAACTTTGATTTAAGCAAACTCATAGTCAAACTGAACATCTCGAATAGATGAACCCAATGACACTAAATTCAATCCAATATGAGCCCAAATGGGTCAAAATCGAGGATCTGAAGCGTATTTAAAAGTTTTAAAGCATAAATTGGATGACCAGATGACTTCAAAATGTCACATGCTTATAGTCGAATCGAGCGGCTCGATGATATGAAACCAACGAGCCCAAGATCGTTTAATTTTGATATCATTAAGATACTCAAATGCTCGATAAATAATCCATGATTAAGGTAATCAATATCGGCCATCCATTCGAAACACTCCCAACTTACCTTTGATCTTCTCTCTATTTACTAGCCATGCCACTCCCCAAAAACTATAAATATACCCCCCATTCTTCACAAAAGGGGAGGAAAGAAGGAGGGGAGAAGGAGAGAAAGATGAAAGAGAATTACGATATATCTCTTGTCACCATGCTCCTCGACCACCACCCATTGCTAGACTTCTTTCAGACCTCTGCCAGACACTGGACTTCCATCCTTCGTTGAACTTCCGCTCGTTGCGAACTTCCGTCCATCGTTGATCCCACTCGTCGCCGGACTTCCACCCATCGCCGGACTTCTGCCCACTACCGGACTTCCACAGGACCACCGTCCATCACCGGACTTCTGCACGTTGCTGGACTTCCACCCGTAGAATTCCACCCATTGCTGGACTCCCACCCAGTCACCACCCGTTGTCGGACTTCCCCAGTCGCTTGATTGAGCCCGAGCACCAGTCGTCATCGAACTTCTGCCTAACCAACGGTCATCACCAAACTTGTGCCTGATCGCCGACAAAAGTTGGAATTCAGCCCAATTCTTCGATCTATTATAATTTCACCATCTCTAAGTTAAAAGACGGACCAATCTTTGTAAAATTTTCAAGTACTAGTGGAAAATTTTGAACTGAGCTAGACTCTGTAAATTTTCCCCTTTTTAGGTTTCCACATTAAAAAGTTCTTGTGTTTTTCTCTTTCTCGCTTATCTGTTGGAGTGTTAAATATACATACAATGCTAAGGCCCATTATTCTCTCACTCTCTTTGCCGCGTATATTCTAGCTCGCAACAAGAACAAACTTTTACCATCAAATTTATAAGAGTATGATAATGCAAAAAAAAAAAAAATCTATATTTTTCAAATGAAAAAAATTATAATATCCACAATAACTTTCAAAATATTAATTTCCTTATAAAGCTTCATATTTATTATAAAACCACAATTAAATTTAGCGGTGTCAACTAGTCTTGTCGAGCTAGAGGCACTCTTACCTTAAGCCTGAGCTTGATTAATTAATCGAATTCGAGCTCGAGCATTATTCTACGTGTTCGAGTCGGCGGACAAGCTGGCTCGCTTATCATAAAATAGAGATAATGCTTATTATAAAAGCAATTATTATAGTAAATTGATGAAAAATGTGAAATTAGAAGAAAATTAATAAAGAACCATTTATTATAAGAAAATAAGGTGTACTTTTAAATATTTTTAACAAGCTTGTTCTTGAAATAGTGAATGTTAATGTACTTTAAGTGTATTTTATATTCATATTTTTTAAACTAGTTGGCTCGTGAGCTAACAAGTCGTGTTGAGACTGGTTTAAGTTTGACTCAATTGCTTGTTGAGCTCAACTCATGAGACTTTTATCGAGTCGAGTTCGAGCTAACTCACGAGTCGGCTTGACCCCTTAATTAAATGAGTGAAGTTGTATGAAACTGAATATTGACTTGTAAAAAATTATTAATAATTAGGCTATTAGGCAAGCTGAAAAGTTTACATAGAAAACAAATGGCCGCCTTAAGCATTTTTCTTAGTTGGCCACGTGGATCGATTTAATTAAGCAAAGATCTCTATTAAAGCTTTAATCACTAGCATCAATCTACCAATCTAAAAAAAATCCAAAATTGGAGCTTCGCTCCGGCGCTGACGAGCATGATCCTCAACCCTGTTCTAATCACGGCCGGAGTTTTCGCCGGCGTTGGTCTAACGATGACGAGCCTTTACTACCTCCTCTCCAGGTTCCGCCCCGCCATCCATCAACTCCCGCCTTCGCCACCGCAGCCGCAAGGCCCGAAATCCACTGCAGCAGCAGATCTGAAGGAGGTTCTCAGCATAATTCCGGTGATCTATCATTCTAATAACGAAGGCTTTAGCGATTGTTCTGTGTGTCTTTCATCGTTCGAAGAAGGAGAGAAAGTTCGTTTCTTGCCCGATTGCGGCCATGGATACCACGCTGTCTGTATCGATAAATGGCTCTGCACCCAGCTGAGCTGCCCGTTTTGCCGATCCCCCGTTAGTACTCCGGCGAAGTCTTTGGTCGCGGAGCCTGAGGCAGGGGAGTCGTCGACTGCTTCGAGGACTCTTCTGAGCATAAAAATGGCTTTTTGGCGAAACAGGACACCGCGGGACTCGTCGACTGGGGATGAAGGATCGAACGGTGGAGGGACGCCTGGGCATGAGAGGGAGGAAAGCTCTCCAGTGTGAGACTGATTGTTCCATCAAAGTTCAGAATTTTGAATCAGTTTTTTAAAAAATATATAGCTAACGCCTAATCTGTAGTATATTTATTATTCAAAGAAATATGGAAGAAAAAAAAAAAAAGAACTATGGAAGAAGAAGAAGGTTGACAGCAGAGATAATCTGATATTCTTCGTGCAGAGCTTTACAAGTTAATGTGAAGATCTAATGTTTAATTATTATTTATATTATAATAAGATTTCTTTTTTAAGATTTTTTGGATGAAAAAAAATCATTAAATTTTGAGTGGGATTTATATATCTAATATTTAAATCATTATATTTATTTGTATATTATTTTAATTTATAAATCACTCCAAGATAAATATATATGCATGTAGGGGTGTTCATATTTGACACGATCTGAAAATCCGCCTCGAACTTGACACGAAAATTTCGGGCTAGAGCCAACCCATTTGGAAAACGGGTTGGGTTCAAGTTTTAGGATTCGACCCGTTTGAAAAAATGGATTGGGTCCAGGTCAACCCACTTACTCAGAATTGACCCCGACTGACCCAGAAACTCACATCGCATCCCTGCCAAGTCTCTCGCGTCATCTCGTCGCGTCAGGTGCCCTCCACCGTCCACTAAATCATCCGCGTGTCGCCCTTAGCCGGGCAAACTGTCAGTTTCCCTTCGCCGTCCGTCCTCCGTTGTCCGTGTGCCACCCTCAGTCGCCCTCCATCATATGTTGTCTGCCCTCCGCCATCATTGTAGTTGTTGTCTCTAACTCGGGTTGGTGGGTCGTGTCGGGTTGACTTGGGTTAGAAGTGGGTCGGGTTCGGGCTTGAAAAAGTGACCCGTTTGTAAAAATGGGTCGGGTCAGTCTAGTTGGACCTGAATCCGACCCATGACTTAATTTTTACAGCCCTATAATGCATGAAACACATTTTTTATTTTAAATAAGTTAATATGAATAAGTTTTGTATGTGATTTATAAAATTTAGTGTTGCATAATAAATATAAATATATAAATTTGTAAAAGTTTTATGTAATGTATATAATCCTTAGAAAGTACACGTCAAATTTTTAAGCTTATTTTGATGAAAATTAAGGCAGACTATTTTGACCTAGTTTTTTCTATAAAAATTCTACTAGAAAAAAAAAATATTTCTCTTAAAATGTAAATGGCAAATAAATAAGTAAATAACACATTCAAAAATACCATCAAGGGTTTTAGCATTTAAAAAAAATAAAATTAATATAAGTTAAAAATAAAATAATTAAAGTTAGGAGATGAATTCAAATGTAGATATGATTCATAACAATAAAATAAAGTTTTTGGAGCTCTAATTAGATGGTGGATAGGCAGCAAAGATTGCTATGAATTTCTTGTTTGTACTTTGTAGCTATTGGATATGCATTAAATCTCTATTAATTATCATATTAGTTTAAAAAGTTGTTATGACTTATGACTCACATTTTTTTTTAGAAAATTTTGTTTTTATTTTCTTTTTTTTATCTCAAAAAATTGTGACGCAAAATATTTTTTAATGATCAAATGTATTAGAGTATGATAGCCATACGACACTTTGATGTCTAATTTTTTCAAAAAGAAAATATATTATATTATTCACAATGAAATTAAGGAATTTATTTTTCTATGCTAAATTTTTTATAAATAGCTATAATTATTTGTTAAGTGTAAATTGTGTATTGTTTATTGTGTTAAAATTCAATGAAAATATATTGTTTTAGTTGTGATTGTGCAAGAAATGTTTAGGAGAAAAAAAAAAATCTTAAGTACTGAACGAGCCACAAATTCGGCACCGCAGTATCGTCATCTACAACATGGCTCATTCTGATTAGTATCCGGATATATTTATAATATTTAACGCAATAATAAAAAAAATATTATCAAACTTCATAAAATATATTTATAATATTTAACGCAATAATAAAAAAAAATTCACAACAAATTTACAATCATATTTGTAAACTTCTCAAACAGGAAAAATTATTCTGTGCGGAAGCAGAATCCCGTCCGGATGCCTAAGTCCGCTGCTCTGTACCGCTCAGTACCACAGCTCGGTATGGCTAACATGGCTCATTCTGATTGGTATCCGGATATAGAACAGCATTCGGCTTCTGCACAGAATAATTTCTCCTCAAACAAACCCTTAATAGGATAACACTTTGAGACTAATCCTTAGCAAATATTAAATAGTTCTTATCCTAACATCAGTAAAAAACCACTGTCAAATCAATCCATATCTAATTAATTTGCAATCTTTTCCATATTTTGATTAAATATTGATTATATATTTTTTTAATAAAACTATATATTAATCAAATGCAAAACAAATTATTAGATAAGACATATCCTATTGTGTATTATGTACAATAATAACTCTCAAGCATATAATAACTTATTGAAAAAATACATCTTATATGGCTTAGTTTTACAAGTATTAATTCATAAAAAGATAATAATGATCATTGATACAACAATTAAAAAATTCAATTAATAGACATTTTGTGGACTACTAAATATATTTTTCAAATGGTTTTTTGTTTTGTTAAATAGACCCAATGTCACTAAAAGTGTTCCGATCTGAGCCTAAATAAATGCAAATCAAGTATTTAAAGTATGATTATAAACTAGGGGCTTTAATTGAATGTCAAAATGACCTCGAACTCTTGAAAAAAAAATATATACTCTTTGCACAGGTACCTGCCGCGCTTAGACCCCCTTAAATAAAAAGAGCATGGCCAAGTGTGGCTAAAAAATGCATTTCTTTCAAATTATAACTGCTGGGAATACATATACAACTGCTGATATTTGGATGACATCGCAGATCGAGTCTAGATTTTCTATTTCAAATTAATGTAATTTGATTGTATAAAGGTTGTAAAATTATTTGAAATGACTTGAATTTGGGATATAAATATCCAATTTGAATTCCAAGAGGTGAAGACATCCCTAGAGGGGAGAGTCTTCTTCCATTTGGAAGTCAATTAGGATACTTTTCAAATATCCAAAGAGGAAAGATAACACCCGATCAAGGGGGATTTCTTTCCTTTGGATATCCTGAACCGAAATCAAGACGTTCGTGAGAAAGATGAAGGATTGGATGACGAGAAGAATCTAAATCTCAAAGTCATTTATTTTAGGATTAGAAATCCGGGTTGTAGTCGTGGTGCCCGGCACCTTTACTTTACTGTCATTTCTGTGATGTAATAATAAGTGGCACTTGCCATATGGACATTCAATTTGATATATTTAATGTAGTTATTTATTTAATTGATTGTGCATTAGAATTCCTGCCTTTTCTAGTCTTTTTATATGCATGTTCTCTTGATTTAGTCTGGAATACGAATTTGGCTCTTAGGGGTCTGTCAAAAAAATTTCTTCTACTTCAATAAATAAAAATTTTAAGATAAGATAGCAACTCTAAACGGTCCTAAGAAGTAAGCTCGGACTCGCCGAGGGTTTTTCATGCATTCATACTATAACTTCTCTTCCTTGTTAGGCATCTCCCCGCCTGCGGGTTTTGGCAGACCACCGGCCTATGAGGGTGCCGATCTGTCAAGGGGATGTTATGCAATCTCTAGGATAAAAACCTATTTTCATAAGCCAAAAAGATTTTACTGCTACATACAATTTTGCATTCATCGAGTCAATTGCATGCATCGCATTAGTAACACATTAAAATCGAGTCTAATATTTAATTGCATTTATTTAGACATCAAACCCAACATAAGTAGGGGTCATTTAAGGATCTGCTCTAGATGTCGACCTCATTCCTCTAAAATTTTCTAATTAATGTCCCTACCACTCTACAAAAAGACGGACTCATATATAAAATCGTTTAGGTGGTTTAGCTGGCTCCCAATCCAGACCGGGGGTAAGACCAGATTCGCATTGCACTAGCTAGGGTCGGGGCATTTACTTTTAGTGCCCAATTTAGACTTAGGTTCTGAGGCTGGCTCGGGCCATAAGACCTCAACTTTCGGGAATTGAATCCAAACTTCTAATAAATTGACTACTCAAACTAAAAAAAATTCCTCTCAATCGAATATGGCCCAACATTTAGGATAGATTGGGATGTTTCTGAAGTAATTCAGAATCTCAAAACATCCCCTACTTTTCTTCCTTTGACTCCGAAAATAAGTCTTCAATTTTGATCCAATCCCATTGAAATTCCTACCATTTTCGTCCTTTGATATCAACTTGAAAATCTTAAAAATAAAATTTACACCGCTATTTTAATCGAGAGTTTTCGTAGAAAATTCCGATTTTCTACGATGTAATTAACTACGAGGGCTTGCACTCGTAGGAGATTTAGAAAACCGAGAAATTATTTTCAAAACCAATAATTTTTCAAAACTCTAATTAACTTTCTTTGGGAAAATCACTCAACGATCATTATCGTCATTTTCGAACGATCCATAATAATTGATATCTTCTTTCTTCGGAGAGATATATCAATTATTATCGGTGGCTTCGATTATGAAATTATGATCATTTATCTGAATTAGAATAATCAAACAATTGGTTAAAGTCCATTTTTATCTTCCGAGGTCGAATGTAATTCTCCCTTTGAGTTTGATTACGATAATTCGGATTCGATTATAATTTTGAAATTCGAAAACCATTAGGGAACGGTATGTTCGTCCTTCGAGGCGATATATTGTTCATAATGACGCGTTCAATTTTAAAACTCAAATTAAATATTTCCCAAGAAAATTAATTCTTTTTCAAAACTATATATACATAAATATATTTTTTTTTAATCAAAACACTTACCGAAATCAAGAAGCTCGTAGATAAATCGCTTCAGCTGGGTCTACAATCGATTCCGAAGACATAGTTTTGTACTCTTGAACGGTTTGCCGGCGGCGTATCAATCGTTCAAAACGTACATTCGGAACTCACCCACTCAAATTCGTCTTGAAAATCTGTATGACATGCTTATCAGTGAAGAAATCCATATCAATGCTGATGCCGCACAAACTCCGTCGAAACCAGTCAGCAATCGGCTCTCTATACGCTAACAGAGGCCGAGGTCATCGCACTCGCGGCCGTTCCAACCAATCTCAAACTTGAACGGTCGATCTGGACAACAGCAACAACAGCAGGTCACTTGCCAGATCTGCACCAAGAAAGGCCACTCGGCGGGATGTATGCGGCATCACATGAATGCTAATTACATTCCTCAAGCGAGCAACCTGAAACAGAATAATGCTCTCATGGCTAACTCTGAACTCCATCCTACGAGTGGTACTTAGACTCAGGCGCCTCCTCCCACTGACCAATGCGGCGGACAATCTCAACCCCCTACAACATATCAGGACTGACGGCGTCTTCATTGGGGTGGAAGAACATTCCCATTGCTTACTCAGGCACAGGAATACTTCCAACCCCAAATCGTAAGCTTCATCTAACAAATTTACTTCATGTCCCTAACATTTCGCATAATCTCATCTCTATATCGCATTTAGTTAAAGATAACAATATCTCGGTTACTTTTGATCCAATGGGTTTTGTATTTAAGGATCTGACGACAAATCAGGAGCTTCTTCGCGGTCCATGTAATGCAGGGCTGTACAAAATAAGTCCAGCAAACAAGATCACGACAAGCACATCAGCTCTTCAAGCGTCCAAGAACTCGGTCGTCAGGTGGCATGACCGCCTCGGCCATCTCCCTCCGCATACTGAACAGCATAGCTCACTCAAATCCTACTCTACACATTCAGCATTCCTCTTATTTCCATGCAATACCTGTTTTCAATGTAAAAGCCACAAATTACCGTTTGTCATCTACAACTAGAAAACAATTCCTCTTGAACTTGGCACTCTGATGTATGGGGACCGGCTCCAGTCACCTCTACTCGGGGATATCATTTTTTTGTTATTTTTGTGGATGATTTTTTCGCGTTACACTTGGCTTTTCGATTACGAATAAATCAAATGTTGTCTCCATTTTCATACAATTTACTACATACATTGGAAATCGAACTAATTGCAAAATTAAGTCCTTAGAACAGTGGCGGCAAGGAATTTTTCAATCAACAGATGCATACATTTCTCCAATCCAAAGGTATCCAGCTCCATCCTCGTGTCCTACACACCGGAACAAAACGGCGTATCAGAACGCAAAAATCGTCACATTGTGGAACAACAAGATCTCTCTTTACAGGGCATCTGTTCCGTTGGAATACTGGCCTGAAGCATGCTCAACTGCGGTATACCTCATCAACCGTTGCCATCTCCCAACACTCAATACACATCACCGCTGCAACTCCTGTTTCGCAAACTCAGGGTACGATCATCTTCGGACCTTCGGCGCGGTGCTTTCCTCTTTGCCCAGCCACTCTCGGAACAAACTCCAACCCAATCCAGCTCCTTTGTATTATGGGTTTATTCAGAAATTTACAAAGGATACAAATGTCTAAACAGGGAATCTCACAAAACTTTCATCTCTCGTCATGTTACATTCCTTGAAAACTCATTTCCTTTTCATCAAACTAGTTCTCCTCCGCAGATACAATCTCGGGACATTCCCCTTCTCTGCTTCTACCAGTCTCTAAGGCATCCGACATACAACTCTCCAACCCGACCTATACCAGCGCAATCATACGCCTCACAACACATTGAGCCAACATTGATCCTGCCTCCCGGTCAACCACTTCAGAGGTCATTCCTGTTCCGAACACCACTCAGACTCGGCAGACCATACCAACCAAGCATTCGATGGTTACCAGGCTGCAAACAGGATCCTTAAAACCATCCAAGCGTCTCAATCTCCTAGCCACAGATTCGTCCACCATGGATCCAGGCCCTACCAGTTTTGCTGAAGCCAACTGTATGCTGAGTGGAGACAGGCAATGGCCGAAGAGTTCATAGCCCTTCAAAAACAGGGCACATGGTGTCTCGTGCCACCTCCTCAGACAGCATCCATCTTAGGCTGCAAATGGACGTTTCGTAAGAAATTCAATTCGGATGGCTCGGTGGCCAGGTACAAGGCGCGCCTTGTGGCTCAAGGAAATAAGCAAGAATACGGCATCGACTATGGCGAACATTCAGTCCGGTAGCAAAATTTCCAACTATTCGCATGCTACTCACCATAGCTCTCTCTCAAGGGTGGACCGTGCAACACTGGACGTATCGAATGCCTTCCTCCACAGCCAACTTACAGACACGGTCTAACATGGCTAGCCGCGAGGATTCATCGATAACACTCATCCAAACTTTGGTTTGCCGGTTGCAAAAATCAATCTACGGGCTCAGAGGCGCAGCGCCCCGACAGTGGTACACTACATTTACGAATCATCTTCTCACACTCGGCTTCCAACACAGTCAAGCGGATCCGTTGCTTCTCACGTTTAACACATCAGTCACAATTCTTCCTCCTCGTCTACGGTCGACGACATTCTGGTGACGGCAACAACGAAGACACCATCAAAAACATTCATCAAAGCTTCCTGCTCAGTTCAACATGCGAAATCTGGGGACGGTACATCATTTTATTGGGTATCAAAATTCAACAATTCAAAGATAAGTTCTTTCTCTCTCAAGCCTCCTACGCTACCTCTATCTTGACTTCTGCTAATCTAACACATTGCAATCCTTTAGCCAACCCGTCGTGTACAAAAAACTTCCACGAAGTCACAGAGGACAGTATACTTTCGGAACCCAGCACATACGCAAAATCACCGGATCATTACAGTATCTTACTCTAACCGTCCGGACATTGCTTACGCGGTCATGTGCATCTCAACATATGCATGATCCTTCCCCTCAGCATGTATATCTCCTCAAACGTCTTAAGGTATATCAGAGGAACTATGGAATTCGGACTACCTATTCTCAAAGCTCAGCTCCAGCTCACAACATACTCGGATGCCGACTGGGCAGCGACGCTACCACGAGGAAGTCCACGACTGGCCACTGCACCTCTTAGGCGATACTCTCATATCCTGGGCTGTTAAAAAGCAGGCTACGGTTTCTCGATCATCCACGGAGTCGGGAGTATAGGGCTCTCGCGGCGGCTGTTGCGGACTCCATCTGGCTCAAAAGACTTCTACATGACTTTCTCATTCAGCACGATCAACCCATGGATCTATTCTGCGATAATATGTCGGCTATAGCGCTCGCTCACAATCCGGTATATCACGCAAGAACTAAGCACATTGAAATAGATCACAGATTTGTTCGTTCACATTCAAATCAAGCCATTCGTCTGCTACCGATCGGGCAAACTTCCAAATGCGGACATTCTCACGAAGCTTTATCTACTCACGGTTTCAAGAATTAAGATCCAAAGTGACCATTCAAGATGAACGCTCGATTTGACGGGGCTATTAGTACACTAACTCCAGCACCATTCAGGACTTACCGTGGTCTCTCTCTCATGTACATATCATCTATATATATGACCTATGTATCTACGAATAAGGAAGAATAATAGATTTACTGTTTCCTGGTTTCCTTCTTGTCTTCTCCCTTCTTGTCCTTGTCTTCTACAATTTTAAATAAGTTAATATGAATAAGTTTTGTATGTGTATATAAAAATTTAGTGTTGCATAATAAATTTAAATATATAAATTTGTAAAAGTTTTATGTAATGTATATAATCCTTAGAAAGTACACGTCAATTTTTAAGCTTATTTTATGATGAAAATTAAGGCAGACTATTTTGACCTAGTTTTTTCTATAAAATTCTACTAGAAAAAAAATATTTCTCTAAAAATGTTAAATGGCAAATAATAAGTAAATAACACATTCAAATACATCCAAAGGGTTTTAGCATTTAAAAAAAATAAAATTAAAATAAGTTAAAAATAAATAATTAAAGTTAGGAGATGATTCAAATGTAGATATGATTCATAACAATAAAATAAAGTTTTTGGAGCTCTAATTAGATGGTGGATAGGCAGCAAGATTGCTATGAATTTCTTGTTTGTACTTTGTAGCTATTGGATATGCATTAAATCTCTATTAATTATCATATTAGTTTAAAAAGTTGTTATGACTATGACTCACATTTTTTTTTAGAAAATTTTGTTTTTATTTTCTTTTTTTTATCTCAAAAAATTGTGACGCAAAATATTTTTTAATGATCAAATGTATTGAGTATGATGCCATACGACACTTTGATGTCTATTTTTTTTCAAAAAGAAAATATATTAATTATTCACAAAGTGAATTAAGGAATTTATTTTTCTTTGCTGAAATTTTTTTATAAATAGCTATAATTATTTTGTTAAATGTAAATATTGTGTTAAAATTCAATGAAAATATATGGTTTTAAGTGTATTATGTATAAAATGTTTAGGAGAAAGAAAAAAATTCTCAAGGATTGAACGAGCACCAAAATTCAACATCACAGACTGTGGAGTATAAAAAAATGAGCAGGAGCACCAATTATCACACTACACAGTGCTAGATTGCGCATTCAAGTACTGCATCACTCAAGTTTTTCAAAAAAAACAAGAGTAGCACCGACATCAGCCAAAAGACACGCCCAGTTCAACCATTAATCATGATCAGGTCAGCATAACATCTCAGCGGAGTAAGTAGTTTTATGTGCCGATGCGCTAGTTCATTTCACAACGCTGTAGTTGCCAATGCTAATAGGCCCGCGATGCCTGAGGCTGTTTTTGCTCTTGTATATATAGTTTTTCAGTTATTTTGTTAGAGAGTTTCATGATTTTGAGTGGAGTCTTATTCCTTTGAGTGTTTTACTTATGTTTCCCCTTAGACTTACCCTTAGAGTAAAGTTTAAGGGAGGCTAAGAAAGTGCAAGATACTTCATTTGGATATCTTAGCATGAAATGTGTAAACAATTATATTATTGGACAAAGAAGGAGAGTGGCAAATATCAATTGATTCTTCCAAGTGACATTTATCTTATTATTAATTCTCCCTTTTTATTTCTCGTATGAATGAAATGAACATGAGTTTTACTTTTTGTGTTATCTCTGTCTAGCCAATATATGAGTTTTGGGCTAATTTGTAAACGCATAGCAAGTACTAATATAAACTCTGTGTACTTTGATTATTTTATAGTGTTTTCCGCTATTTTCTAGTTCTTAATTTAATGCATCAATGATCATGTTGTAATTAAATCTAGTGTGTGATTATACCTGTACGAGAAGTATATGTAGGATATAAATATAGGAGTATTGAAATAGGAATTGGATAAACACTTGGTATACATTGAGATAGGATGCTAAATCTCTAAGTTCATGGAGATATTACAATTGTAGGAGAAGACATTAAACCTTCTTTTTACCCATACAAGCTCGAATAGATCTAGGGATGCATATGCTGATTCATCATCTATATAAAAGATCTCATTAAGTGAAAAAGTAACAAAACGTATTTTATTCATTAGTGCCAAATATTTTATTTATCGTATTCAATTTTTTGCAAGTTTCCATTAAGTACCAAAAACTAAAAAAATTCCACTTTACATGCCAGTAGGAATGTAGGATAAATTGGGCCTTTAGATTAAATAGTAGGTAATTACAATTAAGCATAACATTTCTGTGTGATCGACACTCTTCTTATCAATTATTATTTCATTGTCAGTATAATTGCGTATTTAGCGAGCTTTACTATTTTTTATATCAGAAAAATTCTAAGGATATTATATATACGCTATTAGCTCTTTGTGTAGCACACCGACCGCAAAGTGCCAAACCACTACACCACACATACCTAAATAAATCCTTAATCTTATTTGGATGTTGTACTAATTTTGTAACAAATTAATTTATATGTAGCAAATTAGGGTGTTTAGTGGGGGATCTTTTTTTTATACTTTGTTTTTTCAAAATGTTGAGACATAATTCGATTAAGCTTTATTTCTTATCGCTTTATAAAAAATTTATGATACGAAGCCATTTGTTATCATGAGAACTATTAAAATAGTTATTTAAACAAAGTTGATTAAATATTTGATTCGTATTTAATTCAAATTTAAATTCAAATGTTTAAAAGAAAAATATATATAAAAAAAAAAATTTCTATTATAAGTTTCAGAAAACTTTTAATCTTTAAGTAAATTGTAATAAAAAAATCTTTAATATTAATTAATTTAAGTATTTTGATTAGTATTAAACTTTGAAAATTTAATTGAAATTAATATTAATTCAAGGAAAATTTGAATAATATATCAAAATTATTGAAATTCAAAATACTTTAATTAACATTAATTGTAAAATTGAGGTACCCATTTATCTTGATTAATTTGAATTATATGAATATTTTGATACTTAATTAAATAGTTAATCAAAATATCATATTAAATATTTTTGAAAATTGAAATTTATTTTCAAATAACTTTGAAAATCAGAGATCTCTCAAATCCTTGAAAAGATTGTTTTAATAATATTTTCAAATTATTCTATTTTGAAACTTATATCTTTATATATATATGTATAGGTTTATATACATCTATATATATTTTTAATCTTAATTTAAAATTATATGTATAAATTAAATCTTTAATATATGAGGGATCCCTTTGAAATTCAAGCTTTGGTTGAATATGGATGAATAAACTAATGGGGATAATTGGTGAATAATCATTTTCTTGATTATTCACTAATCTTGTCTTTAATTTCATTGTCTTAAATTTATTCCATGCATGCTTAGGAAACACACACCACTTAGCCTAGGGATCTCCTAGATTTAAGGACTTGTTTGATTGTATGTGTTTCATTCATGCTTGTTCAAGGTTAGAGAAACTTTGATTTGAACCCATTCAAACTTAGTGTCATTAAGGACAACAATTAAGGACTTTGATTAGACAACTTAGAAAATGTATTGTGATTAGGATACACCTCTTTAGAACTTGAAACTTAAACATAGTAACATTCTCAGCTTAGGGAAAACTTTCACTGGTTTTAGAAGCCATTAAGCTCCCTAATTAATTTTCTTAATATCAAGCCTTGATTAAGCGTCTAAACCTTCCAGAAAATGTAATAAATCAAGTTTAAACCCAAAAAATATGTATAACCCCTCTAACTGACCAGTTTTGAATCCTCAACCCATGAAAATTAAAACAAAAATTATTTGACAGCAAGCTTAGGCTTAAGTCAAATTTGAGAGAAATTGAATATTTAAGTAATATAATTTAATTAATAATTATTAAAAATTCCAAAAATTTCCTAAACACTTGGGAATCTCTCCTTAGGTCATTCTTGACCTTTGGGGCTGATTTCAAGGAGTTGGGATCTCATTTGGAGCAAAATCACAAAAAGGGCCTTTAATTAAACAATTTTGAAAATTCATTAAATACTTAAAACTTTAAAGCTTCATAACTAATTCAAGAAAAATCCAAATTGATCAAACTCACTTGCATTCAACTCCTAATAATGTCTAATATTTATTAAAAATATTAAATTCCAGAAATCTGAAATATTTCAAAAAGTCAACAAATTGGTCAAAATGTAGTTCAAATCTAGTTCAAAACTTCAAACCTCCGTAATAAAATGTAGAAAAATCCGATTTCAACGTACTTACCTTCTAACTGATCGTATTAAGGTATAGTATTTTAATAAAATACAAACATTCTAGAAGATACACTTAATCAAGAAGTCAACTTTCAACCCCTTAATTAAATGATTAAAATATTCAAAAATTCATAAAATTCAAAATTATTCCAAAACTCCAAAAAACATTAGCTTAATGTTTAAAACATTCAACAAACGTTTTAAAACATAACAACCATCCTAAAGATGAAGTTTATTGGCTGGACTACTCCGGGCTGCGGGCTAAGTGTCCTAAGGAGGCTGGTTCCTCGAGCCTGGTGGCACAACGCCACGAATGGATTCTAAAGGGTGTTAAACCTTAAAATAGATTAATCATTAATTATTTAACCCTTTAAAATCTTTAGCTCAATCACATTAATTTGGTTTATCGGATGGACTACTCGGGCTGCGGGGCTAAGTGTCCTAAGGAGGCTGGTTCCTCGAGCCTGGTGGCACAACGCCACGAATCAATTAATGGCAAACTTAAATTAATCAAATCTTTTAAAATCAGCAATCAAACCTTTTTTTTAATAAAATACATTAACTTTCCAGCCCTTAAAATCAACAATCAAACCTTGAGCAACTTTAATCTAATGATCCTATTTAGGATATATCAAAACCACATGACCTACTTCACACACTGTAGATGGTTTGCTAGGACAACCGACTCTAGTTTTAGGCTAGGCCGGTGTTTACTTTTTCTGCTGTGTGCCGGATTTTCGTAGCTTTTACTGCATGCTGTTTGCTAGTGTAGAATTGTTATGTTTATTTACTTGCTTTCTGCACTCTGTGTTTGATTGCACGATAGATTTACCCCTAGGTTAGGAGCGAATTATACTTGTGCAATCTTATGCAGGTGGCCATGCTCGTATAAAGAGCTGAAATTAAAGGGGGCAGTTAATAAAAAAATATATACTCTTTGCACAGGTACCTGCCGCGCTTAAGACCCCCTTTAAATAAAAAGAGCATGGCCAAGTGTGGCTAAAAAATGCATTTCTTTCAAATTATAACTGCTTGGGAATACATATACAACTGCTGATTATTAGGATGACATCGCAGGATCGAGTCTAGATTTTCTATTTCAAATTAATGTAATTTGATTGTATAAAGGTTGTAAAATTATTTGAAATGACTTGAATTTGGGATATAAATATCCAATTTGAATTCCAAAGAGGTGAAGACATCCCTAGAGGGGAGAGTCTTCTTCCATTTGGAAGTCAAATTAGGATACTTTTCAAATATCCAAAGAGGAAAGATAACACCCCGATCAAGGGGGAGTTTCTTTCCATTTGGATATCCTGAACCGACGAATCAAGACGTTCGTGAGAAGATGAAGGATTGGATGACGAGAAGAATCCTAAATCTCAAAGTCATTTATTTTAGGATTAGAAATCCGGGTTGTAGTCAGTGGTGCCCGGCCACTTTACTTTACTGTCATTTCTGTGATGTAATAATAAGTGGCACTTGCCATATGGACATTCAATTTGATATATTTAATGTAGTTAATTTATTTAATTGATTGTGCATTAGAATTCCTGCCTTTTCTAGTCTTTTTATATGCATGTCGTCTTTGATTTAGTCTGGAATACGAATTTAGGCTCTTAGGGGTCTGTCAAAAAAAATTTCTTCTACTTCAATTAAATAAAAATTTTAAGATAAGATAGCAACTCTAAACGGTCCTAAGAAGTAAGCTCGGACTCGCCGAGGGTTTTTCATGCATTCATACTATAACTTCTCTTCCTTGTTAGGCATCTCCCCGCCTGCGGGTTTTGGCAGACCACCTGGCCTATGAGGGTGCCGATCTGTCAAGGGGATGTTATGCAATCTCTAGGATAAAACCTATTTTCATAAGCCAAAAAGATTTTTAAACTGCTACATACAAATTTGCATTCAATCGAGTCAATTAGCATGCATCGCATTAGTAACACATTAAAATCGAGTCTAATATTTAATTGCATTTATTTAGACATCAAACCCAACATAAGTCTAAGGGGTCATTTAAGGATCTGCTCTAGATGTCGACCTCATTCCTCTAAAATTTTCTAATTAATGTCCCTACCACTCTACAAAAAGACCGGACTCATATTTTAAAATCGTTTAGGTGGTTTAGCTGGCTCCCCAATCCAGGCCGGGGTAAGACCAGATTCGCATTGCACTAGCTAGGTTCGGGGCATTTACTTTTAGTGCCCAATTTAGACTTAGGTTCTGAGGCTGGCTCGGGCCATAAGACCTCAACTTTCGGGAATTGAATCCCAAACTTCTAATAAAATTGACTACTCAAACTAAAAAAATTCCTCTCAATCGAATATGAGCCCAACATTTAGGATAGATTGGGATGTTTCTGAAGTAATTCAGAATCTCAAAACATCCCCTACTTTTCTTCCTTTGACTCCGAAAATAAGTCTTCAATTTTGATCCAATCCCATTTGAAATTCCTACCATTTTCGTCCTTTGATATCAAACTTTGAAAATCTTAAAAATAAAATTTACACCGCTATTTTAATCGAGAGTTTTCGTAGAAAATTCCGATTTTCTACGATGTAATTAACTACGAGGGCTTGCACTCGTAGGAGATTTAGAAACCCAGAAATTATTTTCAAAACCAATAATTTTTCAAAATCTCTAATTAACTTTCTTTGGGAAAATCAAACTCAACGATCATTATCGTCATTTTCGAACGATCCATAATAATTGATATCTTCTTTCTTCGGAGAGATATATCAATTATTATCGTGGCTTCGATTATGAAATTAATGATCATTTATCTGAATTAGAATAATCAAACAATTGGTTAAAGTCCATTTTTATCTTCCGAGGTCGAATGTAATTCTCCCTTTGAGTTTGATTACGATAATTCGGATACGATTATAATTTTGAAATTCGAACCCATTAGGGAACGGTATGTTCGTCCTTCGAGGCGATATATTGTTCATAATGACGCGTTCAATTTTAAAACTCAAAATTAAATATTTCCCAAAGAAAATTAATTCTTTTTCAAAACTATATATACATAAATATATTTTTTTTTTAATCAAAACACTTACCGAAATCAAGAAGCTCGTAGATTAAATCGCTTCAGCTGGGTCTACAATCGATTCCGAAGACATAGTTTTGTACATCTTGAACGGTTTGCCGGCGGCGTATCAATCGTTCAAAACGTACATTCGGAACTCACCCACTCAAATTCGTCTTGAAAATCTGTATGACATGCTTATCAGTGAAGAAATCCATATCAATGCTGATGCCGCAACAACTCCGTCGAAACCAGTCAGCAATCGGCTCTATACGCTAACAGAGGCCGAGGTCATCGCACTCGCGGCCGTTCCAACCAATCTCAAAACTTGAACGGTCGATCTGGACAACAGCAACAACAGCAGGTCACTTGCCAGATCTGCACCAAGAAAGGCCACTCGGCGGATGTATGCTGGCATCACATGAATGCTAATTACATTCCTCAAGCGAGCAACCTGAAACAGAATAATGCTCTCATGGCTAACTCTGAAACTCCATCCTACGAGTGGTACTTAGACTCAGGCGCCTCCTCCCACATGACCAATGCGGCGGACAATCTCAACCAACCTACAACATATCAAGGAACTGACGGCGTCTTCATTGGGGATGGAAGAAACATTCCCATTGCTTACTCAGGCACAGGAATACTTCCAACCCCAAATCGTAAGCTTCATCTAACAAATTTACTTCATGTCCCTAACATTTCGCATAATCTCATCTCTATATCGCATTTAGTTAAAGATAACAATATCTCGGTTACTTTTGATCCAATGGGTTTTGTATTTAAGGATCTGACGACAAATCAGGAGCTTCTTCGCGGTCCATGTAATGCAGGGCTGTACAAAATAAGTCCAGCAAACAAGATCACGACAAGCACATCAGCTCTTCAAGCGTCCAAGAACTCGGTCGTCAGGTGGCATGACCGCCTCGGCCATCCTCACCTCCGCATACTGAACAGCATAGCTCACTCAAATCCTACTCTACACATTCAGCATTCCTCTTATTTTCCATGCAATACCTGTATTCAATGTAAAAGCCACAAATTACCGTTTGTATCATCTACAACTAGAAAACAATTTCCTCTTGAACTTGTGCACTCTGATGTATGGGGACCGGCTCCAGTCACCTCTACTCGGGGATATCATTTTTTTGTTATTTTTGTGGATGATTTTTCGCGTTACACTTGGCTTTTTCCGATTACGAATAAATCAAATGTTGTCTCCATTTTCATACAATTTACTACATACATTGAAAATCGAACTAATTGCAAAATTAAAGTCCTTAGAACAGATGGCGGCAAGGAATTTTTCAATCAACAGATGCATACATTTCTCCAATCCAAAGGTATCCAGCTCCAATCCTCGTGTCCTTACACACCGGAACAAAACGGCGTATCAGAACGCAAAAATCGTCACATTGTGGAAACAACAAGATCTCTCCTTTACAGGGCATCTGTTCCGTTGGAATACTGGCCTGAAGCATGCTCAACTGCGGTATACCTCATCAACCGTATGCCATCTCCCAACACTCAATACACATCACCGCTGCAACTCCTGTTTCGCAAACATCAGGAGTACGATCATCTTCGGACCTTCGGCTGCGAGTGCTTTCCTCTTTTGCCCAGCCACTCTCGGAACAAACTCCAACCCAAATCCAGCTCCTTTGTATTCATGGGTTATTCAGAAATTTACAAAGGATACAAATGTCTAAACAGGGAATCTCACAAAACTTTCATCTCTCGTCATGTTACATTCCTTGAAAACTCATTTCCTTTTCATCAAACTAGTTCTCCTCCGCAGATACAATCTCGGGACATTCCCCCTTCTCTGCTTCTACCAGTCTCTAAGGCATCCGACATACAACTCTCCAACCCGACCTATACAGCGCAATCATCAGCCTCACAACACATTGAGCCAACATTGATCCTGCCTCCCGGTCATACCACTTCAGAGGTCATTCCTGTTCCGAACACCACTCAGACTCGGCAGACCATACCAACCAAGCATTCGATGGTTACCAGGCTGCAAACAGGATCCTTAAAACCATCCAAGCGTCTCAATCTCCTAGCCACAGATTCGTCCACCATGGATCCAGACCCTACCAGTTTTGCTGAAGCCAACTGTCATGCTGAGTGGAGACAGGCAATGGCCGAAGAGTTCATAGCCCTTCAAAAACAGGGCACATGGTGTCTCGTGCCACCTCCTCAGACAGCATCCATCTTAGGCTGCAAATGGACGTTTCGTAAGAAATTCAATTCGGATGGCTCGGTGGCCAGGTACAAGGCGCGCCTTGTGGCTCAAGGAAATAAGCAAGAATACGGCATCGACTATGGCGAAACATTCAGTCCGGTAGCAAAATTTCCAACTATTCGCATGCTACTCACCATAGCTCTCTCTCAAGGGTGGACCGTGCAACAACTGGACGTATCGAATGCCTTCCTCCACAGCCAACTTACAGACACGGTCTACATGGCTCAGCCGCGAGGATTCATCGATAACACTCATCCAAACTTTGTTTGCCGGTTGCAAAAATCAATCTACGGGCTCAAGCAGGCGCCCCGACAGTGGTACACTACATTTACGAATCATCTTCTCACACTCGGCTTCCAACACAGTCAAGCGGATCCGTTGCTTCTCACGTTTCAACACAATCAGTCACAATTCTTCCTCCTCGTCTACGTCGACGACATTCTGGTGACCGGCAACAACGAAGACACCATCAAAAACATTCTATCAAAGCTTCATGCTCAGTTCAACATGCGAAATCTGGGGACGGTACATCATTTTATGGGTATCAAAATTCAACAATTCAAAGATAAGTTCTTTCTCTCTCAAGCCTCCTACGCTACATCTATCTTGACTTCTGCTAATCTAACACATTGCAATCCTTTAGCCAACCCGTCGTGTACAAAACTTCCACCTGAAGTCACAGAGGACAGTATACTTTCGGAACCCAGCACATACCGCAAAATCACCGGATCATTACAGTATCTTACTCTAACCCGTCCGGACATTGCTTACGCGGTCAATGTGCTATCTCAACATATGCATGATCCTTCCCCTCAGCATGTATATCTCCTCAAACGTCTGCTAAGGTATATCAGAGGAACTATGGAATTCGGACTACCTATTCTCAAAGCTCAGCTCCAGCTCACAACATACTCGGATGCCGACTGGGCCAGCGACGCTACCACGAGGAAGTCCACGACTGGCCACTGCACCTTCTTAGGCGATACTCTCATATCCTGGGCTGTTAAAAAGCAGGCTACGGTTTCTCGATCATCCACGGAGTCGGAGTATAGGGCTCTCGCGGCGGCTGTTGCGGACTCCATCTGGCTCAAAAGACTTCTACATGACTTTCTCATTCAGCACGATCAACCCATGGATCTATTCTGCGATAATATGTCGGCTATAGCGCTCGCTCACAATCCGGTATATCACGCAAGAACTAAGCACATTGAAATAGATCACAGATTTGTTCGTGATCACATTCAAAATCAAGCCATTCGTCTGCTACCGATCGGGACAAACTTCCAAATTGCGGACATTCTCACGAAGCCTTTATCTACTCACCGGTTTCAAGAATTAAGATCCAAAGTGACCATTCAAGATGAACGCTCGATTTGACGGGGGCTATTAGTACACTACTCCAGCACCATTCAGAGACTTACACGTGGTCTCTCCTCATGTACAATCATCTATATATATGACCTATGTATCTACGAATAAGGATGAATAATAGATTTACTGTTTCCTGGTTTCCTTCTTTGTCTTCTCCCTTCTTGTCCTTTGTCTTCTACAATTTTAAATAAGTTAATATGAATAAGTTTTGTATGTGATTTATAAAATTTAGTGTTGCATAATAAATATAAATATATAAATTTGTAAAAGTTTTATGTAATGTATATAATCCTTAGAAAGTACACGTCAAATTTTTAAGCTTATTTTGATGAAAATTAAGGCAGACTATTTTGACCTAGTTTTTTCTATAAAAATTCTACTAGAAAAAAAAATTATTTCTCTAAAAATGTAAATGGCAAATAAATAAGTAAATAACACATTCAAAAATACCATCAAGGGTTTTAGCATTTAAAAAAAATAAAATTAATATAAGTTAAAAATAAAATAATTAAAGTTAGGAGATGAATTCAAATGTAGATATGATTCATAACAATAAAATAAAGTTTTTGGAGCTCTAATTAGATGGTGGATAGGCAGCAAAGATTGCTATGAATTTCTTGTTTGTACTTTGTAGCTATTGGATATGCATTAAATCTCTATTAATTATCATATTAGTTTAAAAAGTTGTTATGACTTATGACTCACATTTTTTTTTAGAAAATTTTGTTTTTATTTTCTTTTTTTTATCTCAAAAAATTGTGACGCAAAATATTTTTTAATGATCAAATGTATTAGAGTATGATAGCCATACGACACTTTGATGTCTATTTTTTTTCAAAAAGAAAATATATTATATTATTCACAAAGTAATTAAGGAATTTATTTTTTCTTTGCTGATTTTTTTAATTTTTTTTATAAATAGCTATAATTATTTGTTAAATGTAAATTGTGTTAAAATTCAATGAAAATATATGGTTTTAATTGTGATTATGTAATAAATGTTTAGGAGAAGAAAAAAATTCTCAAGTATTGAACGAGCACCAAAATTCAACATCACAGCACTGGAGTATAAAAAAAATGAGCACCGGAGCACCAATTATCACACTACAACAGTGCTAGATTGCGCATTCAAGTACTGCATCACTCAAGTTTTTCAAAAAACAAAGAGTAGCACCGACATCAGCCAAAAGACACGCCAGTTCAACCATTAATCATGATAGGTCAGCATAACATCTCAGCGGAGTAAGTTTTATAGTGCCGATGCGCTAGTTCATTTCACAACGCTGTAGTGCCAATGCTAATAGGGCCGCGATGCCTGAGGCTGTTTTTGCTCTTGTATATATAGTTTTTCAGTTATTTTGTTAGAGAGTTTCATGATTTTGAGTGGAGTCTTATCCTTTTGAGTGTTTTACTTTAGTTTCCCCTTAGACTTACCCTTAGAGTAAAGTTTAAGGGAGGCTAAGAAAGTGCAAGATACTTTCATTTGGATATCTTAGCATGAAATGTGTAAACAATTATATTATTGGACAAAGAAGGAGAGTGGACAATATCAATTGATTCTTCCAAGTGACATTTATCTTATTATTAATTCTCCCTTTTTATTTCTCGTATGAATGAAATGAACATGAGTTTACTTTTTGTGTTATCTATGTCTAGCTAAATATATGAGTTTTGGGCTAATTATGTAAACGCATAGCAAGTACTAATATAAACTCTTGTACTTTGAATTATTTTATAGATGTTTTCGCTATTTCTAGTTCTTAATTTAATGCATACAATGATCATGTATGTAATTAAAATCTAGTGTGATGTATTACCTGTACGAACGAATATTAGGATAAATATATAGGAGTATTGAAATAGAATATTGGTATACACTTGGTATACACTTAGAGATAGGATGCTAAATCTCTAAGTTCAATGGAGATATTACAATTGTAGGAAGACATTAAACCTCTCTTTTTACCCATACAAGCTCGACATAGATCTAGGGATGCATATGTCTGATTCACATCTAAATTTAAAAGTCTCATAAGGAAAAGTAACCAAATTGTTTTATATTCATTAGTCCAAAATATTTTATTTACATTAGTATTCAATTTTCTTGCAAGTTTCCATTAAGTACCAAAAACTAAAAAAATATCCACTTTACATGCAGTAGGAATGTAGGATAAATTGGGCCTTTAGATTAAATAGTAGTTTAATTACAATTAAGCATAACATTTCCTCGTGTGATCGACACTCTTTTCTATCAATTTATTATTTCATTGTCACGTATAATTGCGTATTTAGCGAGCTTTTATTATTTTTATATCAGAAAAATTCTAAGGATATTCATATTGCACGTTAGCTCTTTGTGTAGCACACCGACCGCAAAGTCCAAACCCACACCAAACACTATCCTAAATAAATCCTTAATCTAATTTGATGTGTACTAATTTTGTAACAAATTAATTTATATGTAGCAACTTAGGGTGTTTAGTGGGGGATCTTTTTTACTACTTTGTTTTTCAAAATGTTGACATAATTCGATTAAGCTTTTACTTTCTTATCGCTTTTAAAAAAAATTTATGATACGAAGCCATTTGTTATCATGAGAACTATTAAAATAGGTTATTTATAAAAAAAAAATATTATCAAACTTCATAAAATATATTTATAATATTTAGCGCAATAATAAAAAAAATATTTTTCACAACAAATTTACAATCATATTTGTAAACTTCTCAAACAGGAAAAATTATTCTGTGCGGAAGCGGAATCCCGTCCGGATGCCTAAGTCCGCTGCTCGGTACCGCTCAGTACCACAGCTCGGTATGGCTAACATGGCTCATTCTGATTGGTATCCGGATATAGAACAGCATTCGGCTTCTGCACAGAATAATTTCTCCTCAAACAAACCCTTAATAGGATAACACTTTGAAACTAATCCTTAGCAAATATTAAATAGTTCTTATCCTAACATCAGTAAAAAAACCAGTGTCAAATCAATCCATATCTAACTAATTTGCATCTAATTATGTTTTTGCAATCTTTTCAATATTTTGATTAAATATTGATTTTTTTTAATAAAACTATATATTAATCAAATGCAAAACAAATTATTAGATAAGACATATCCTATTGTGTATTATGTACAATAATAACTCTCAAGCATATAATAACTTATTGAAAAATACATCTTATATGGCTTAGTTTTACAAGTATTAATTCATAAAAAGTTAATAATGATCATTGATACAACATTAAAAATTTCAATTAATAGACATTTTGTGGACTACTAAATATATTTTTCAAATGGTTTTTTATTTTGGTAAACAGACCCAATGTCACTAAAAGTGTTCCGATCTGAATCTAAATAAATGCAAATCAAGTATTTAAAGTATGATTTTAAACTAGAGGCATTAATTGAATGTCAAAATGACCTCGAACTCTTGAAACCATATATTCAGGCCAGGCGTCTCAATGAAATGAATCTAACAAGCTTAAAGAACATTTAATTTGAGATCATTAAGACACTTAAATGTGAACTAAATATAGTATGGACAAAAGATTCAATATAAATCATCTAAATAAGTGTTAAGCGGCTTTGGCTAGATTTAGGCTTCGTTTGGGACGGTTTTTTACTCCGTTTTAGTACAAAATTTTTAAATTTTGTACTAAAACTCCGTTTTAGAAAGCAGTAAAAATGTTGTCCCAAACGAAGCCTTACTAATTGTCAATCTTAGAAAATTATAAATAGACCTTTATTTTTTATATCAAGAGAGACTTTGAGAAGGGAGCCAAATTTAGATTAGAGATGATATAGAGATTGGAGATTTAAAGAACTCTAGAGCTTTACTCGGTATTTAGCATCAAATATGATCACCACCGTCTTTCAACCATCATCGCTCGAATATATCGTCGTCTAACCATTATGGCTCATCCGTCATAGTCCATTGCCCGTCATGTGATTCATCATTTGGCTATTGTATGAGTGTATGACCATCCTTCAAGCACCATTGCCCAACCGATATCTTATACTACTCTCAGATATACTCCCCACAATTACAGGAGTTTAATCAAATTCTTTCAACTTTATAATTTCATCTTCTCCAAATATGATGAAGAGTATATTTATAGATCTTCAAATGTATATTTGATTATTTTAATCAGATCAACCCCTCTGATTATTTTTCTTTCTGGGTTTTTTTACATAAAAACTTATATTTCTTCTATTTTATTCTACTCTTTTTATCTGTGTACGTTAAATTTTCATACAAAAATAAAATATAAAAAACTCTACCTTTCTATCACCGTAATTTTTTTTTAACACAGTGACAAACTCCTTTAGTGCTTAGTCAATAATTGATCTTATCTAACTCTGTGCTACATAATTCTTAATCAGGAGGCATGTCTATCAAAGTTTCTCTTTTTAATACCTTTGCTATTTGCTACTGCTATGTATTGCCAATTACTTTTATTTGCATCATCTCTCTTTCTCATCTAGCCAAGCTACTGCTCGAATTCCAGTCTATGCACTTATAAGACCTTCTCTGCAAGTAAGTAGTTATTATGTGTAGGAATCTGATTGCATCGATTAATTTGATTATTCTGTTGTCTTGGACGTCAAAGATTATCATGTAAACTGAGGGGTGCGGAGGGTTTACGCCTTGTTTGGGTTTTAGAAAAAAAATTTCATACAACGTCCCGGTGCTGTGTACCTGGGCGCCACTGCGCTGCATACCCGAGCACCCCAACGCTATGTTCCCGAGCGCTCCAATGCTGAACGATAGAGAGCAGAACGCCATAGTAGCGTAGATATGGCGCCGCAGCGGTTCAAGACATTGCCTTGAGTGCGTCAGCTCTTCAAACTAGCGCTGAAATGCTGTGAGACTGATTGGACGGTTTTCTTTTTTTTTCTGAAGGGTTGTGTCCCTTGGAGTTATTTTACTTAGCTTTCTCTTGTATTTTCAGTTAAGGCAAGAGTGAGAATGGTGCATGTAAGAAGAGTAGCAAGGAGAGAGTGAGAAAGAAGATAGATATGTACTTATTTCTTCCAATTTTCATAGTGAATTTCTTAGCGTGGTGTAGCTCCATGGTTTTTTTCCCTAGTTTGACTTTTTTCACGTTAAATCCTATTGTCATTTACTATTTTGTTGTTTTTACTTTATAGCTTGTTTCATCATTGCAGTGTTTACTCCTCATCATCTTCCCCAATAGTAGTAAAGGCAAAATAAATATTATGTTAATATCTTCATACTCCCATCCATTCCCCACAACTCAACTCTTTCTTCCCAAGTTCTCTAACCGACGTGGCTTGCCAAATTGTCTCACTACAGGAAAATCACTCATTACTGGCGAAATTTTTGATCTTCTGCATGAGCTGGGCAGTATTGTCAGCAACCAGGTATCTTTGCAAGGTTCCCAAGGGAGGAGAGCCCCCCTACAAGCTTGCGAAAGCCTCAGCTCTCTTTTCTGCCTTAACAGTTTAACTAAAGGATCATGATCTTCCTCATACCATGGCAACAAGGAGTGTCAAGTATCATTGGAAAGCTAATATTACAGTAGAATCCTTTAAAAGCTTCGAAGGTCCCAAAGTTATAAGGTGAACTATTTTCTTCTAAAATTGTAAGCGAATTATGCTTATTTATTCATATAAATCAATAGTTTCAAAATAAAATTTTAAAAACCCCTCATAAAAATATATAATTTTGAACAGTAATTCATTTATTTATACATATTCATGAACATACTCTTCCCCAGAAACTTAAAGAAGTTACTTCTAATGCATCCTCTACGCGTTACGTGCAATTCAATGAACTATTCTGACTTCCTTCCAGCTGAAGTTGCAGAAGATACTCAAAAAATGAAACCAAACACACTATCTACCACTTAATTGCCATTTTACGTAACTGTATGCGTTTAGTGTTAAGACAAAAGAACACAAATCACAGTTAAGTGACAATAATAATAAATGAATAAGAACAGTCTATTAATGGTGATTTGATTTGTTTCCAAAGGCCCAAAGCATCAGAATTAGCGAAATTATTACGTTCCGGACGCTGTCCAAAGGCCAATCAGGACGCATCACATCACCAATACGTTCTGTATCATTGCTATGTACCGCTGTATATCTGGTGACGTAATGCTGGTGATAAATGGTTGAGATGAAGCCCCCACGTTTCTGGTCACCTCACGCAAAGCACACACTAACGTGCACTTAACTAACACAATCTCTCTCTTCCTTTTGCTTTCTCTCCAAGCACTGTAAGTCATGGCTGTTTCGTTGATTCAGTAGGTGAAGATTTTGGTTTTCGCTAAAAGGGAGTAAATTTCGAAGTAATCTGTTCACCGATCGAGAAAATTTTTATGTTATATTGTATGAAAAAAATTACACTTCGAATGTGTGTCCGAAAGTTAATAAGTTTTAATTGTTTGGCGTTTGCAAATTAATGAGATGAAACAAGTAACTAAAGAGTTTGTAAAGGGGGGGATAGGAAACGATTCGTTTTGATCCATGAACAGAATGCTGCGAGTTAAATTTAATCTGAAAAGATTTCAAAGAATCAATAAACAATGGTGGATGCTGAAAGACTTAACATAGTTCACAAAGCCCCAGTTATGTTTTGAGGAAACCAATGAGATGATGCACAAAATGAAAAATTAGAAGAAGAAAAAAAAAAGAGATTAGTGACGCATATTTCAATTAGAATCTGATCAGTAATGGCAATCAAAGATCGCAGATGTCAGCAACAGAATCGGTGCTCGGCTCGCAAAGGAGAAAGGCGGTGTCTTTGTCGCGGAAACAGAGGAAGGAGACTTCGCTGGATTGACATCTTCATCGCAGGGAGCGGGGAGGTTGAGATCCAGGGAAAGACCGTTCGAATTCCTCTCCTTCTTCGCCGGCTCCGGTAGGTTTGCAGGGCGGTGCCGCCGCATATGTCCACCAAGAGCCTGACCGGAACTGAACTCCGCGCCGCATATCGAGCATTCGTGAGTTCTGGTCTTAGTGGCGACTTTCGAAGGGAATGAATTCATGCTTAGCTGAATCGAATCCTCGTCCATCACCACCGTCTTCGTCGCATCAACCAGCAGCTTGGGTTTTTTATGGCTCGCGCGATGCCCGCCCAGCGCCTGAAAGGAGGGAAAGCATTTACCGCAAGTCTTGCATATGTAGATGTAAATTCCAGCCCTGCCGCTGGTGGTCGTCGGCGCCTCTGCGAATCGCTTGCTGTTAGATTTCATGCTAGTAGTCGGGTCCTCTGTTATGTCAAGATCTGGCCTTTGATCGCCTTGGGCAAGGAGCATGAGACATTTAGCCATTTCTTCGTCCTCCTCAGTTACGCAATCAGAGAACTCCGCGGAGGTCGACGTAGACGACACAGCCAACGCCGCCTCCGGCGCAGCCTCCGCCAATGGAAGCTTGAACCATTGCCGCTTGGTTCTCTTCCTTTTCACCATGGGCAAATCTTCCATTATACCTTCCATTGATGGGTAAGAAACAAACTTTTGTTGAGAGAAGTGAAGGGTGAGGAAGGTTAAGGGCTGTTATATATACTGAATTGGATTAGAAGCTGTGGACTTTAATTTGCGAGTCAAAACCGGACATAAAAAGCGGCAAAATCACTCCTTTTTCTCTCCACCTCTCTTTAAAAACCGCAAATGTTCGCTATCTTTCCGTTTTCAAGTTCACTTACTTCTCTCTTATGGTTATTAATGGAGCAGAAGAAACCCGATAAATTAGAATCTGATGTGGGCGATATTAAACCAAGAACACTCAGTCAAATAAGGAAAAAAAGGAGAGTTTTTTGCGGGAATGGGAGAGGCTTAGAGTGAAGCGAGGAACAACTACTAAGGCCTTCGCTGTATATTTCTATTTTTCCTGTGGTTTTTACACTTGTCACTTGGTTGTTTTAGAGAGAGAGAGAGTTGGGCCGGGTGTGTAGCTTCTTCCGTTGGAAATTAAATGAGGTTTTATTTGAGACCGTTTTTTTATTATTTCTTAAAATAGTTTTTTATTAGCATAAAATTTTAATTTTTTAACTAAAAATTTGCTTCAAGAAGCAATAAGAAAGCCGTCCCATACGAAGCTTGAATCTAATTCAAATTATATGTATCAATCTAATTAACGACTTGTAGATTTCACTATCTTAATTATCCTAAGATTTTACAACTTAATTGATTAGAGCATGAAAAAAATACTAAAGACTCTTCCAACCAGCTTATAAATACTAGATTAGATATGATAGTAGCCTTATTTTAGATCTAGGAGATTGGTTGTGGGGCTTACTGGTTGAGCGAAACACTTTCTCCTGCGATGCTCACATTCGAATCTGCTAAATTGGCAAAAAAAAAAAAAGAAGATCAAATGCAACTAAGATGTTCTTATTAAATATTATTTAAGCTTCATAACTCGATAATTTGTGTATTATTAGATACAGTGGTCATAGTTTATTTCCAGAAATTCTAACTAGTATTAAAGATATCAAATACTGTTTATGGATTAATTATTATGTGCGGATGCCGAACATCTATCTACCACGGCTCAGTACTGCTCGGTACCGCTGATGTGGCTGCACCTGATTTGCCTCCATACATAGAGCTGCGTCCGACCTCTGCACAGAATAATCTCTCTTGTTCATGATGGAGATGGTGTTCAATATTTGCAACTTTCTCTTTCTCTCTTTATGACTATAAATTTGAGTGACTAGTGGCATAATGATATATAGAGCCATTGACCTGAATTTTATTAGATTTCTATGTTCATCTTACAAACTTCATCATGGCCAATATTGCCCATTGGATCAAGTAGATTCAGTTCATCTGAACGGCTAGCAACTGTTGGTGACTAATTAATACCATGACGTTCGTTGCTTATGCTTAATCTATTTATTAATGTTAGAGGGACAGGTCAACAGAAGGAGCTGGCGAGACAGTAAGTGGATTAAGGAGGAGATGTGAAGATTCTTGGCGTAAGGAATAGTTGTTAATCTTGGTTTGGTTGTGTGCGGCACGAAAGAGAAACGCCAGCTCTCTTTCTCTCTCTCTTCTCTTTCTATCTCTATCTCTTCCTCTCTTCTCTTTCTATCTCTATCTCTTCCTCTCTTCTCTTTCTATCTCTAGTGGTATTAGGTGGAGGAGAGAAGCAAGGCATCGGTTGGTAGATGGTGCCTTCACTCTTCTGCAATGGCACACACACTCCTTTGAGTTTATACCAAATCCCAAATTGTATTAAAACTTTAGAAATAAATATAGGAACCACATAGAGAACTTGGAGTTGAGTAGCACTCTCTCTCTCTCTCTCTCTCTCTCTCTCTCTCTCTCTCTCTCTCTCTCCTCTCTCTCTCTCTCTCTACTGGTTATGTTGGTAGATCTAAGTGTTTGCTTCTGCTTGTTAGGTGTTTACCCAGCTTCAAAATCTTTATTGAAATAATTATTTTATTGGATTTTTAATTTCTATAAATAATTGATTATTGGAGAGTCAAGAGCTGACTTTTAGTAGTCATAACAGCTGACATCTTCCAATCTGCAATAAAATTAGGCACAAAATTCTAATTAAACTCCAAAACAAAAAGTTAAAAGAAGCAAAGGAGAAAACAATTATAACAACTTTCTACTGATTTTTCAAATGACTCTGTGATTAAAAGAGAGAGAGAGAGTAAAAGAAACAAACACGTGCAGAAGTTCAAATAGAGAAAATTAAAATGCGTTTAATATTTCATTTATATTTTTTCAAAATATTTTTTATATGTAGACACAAATTTTCAATTTTAAAAATACCCTGAAATTGTTTCATCTGTATTTGGGACAGACATTGATGGTTTTTAATTTTTTTTTTGGTAAGCGTTGTAATTATAAGAATATAAATTTTAACATAAAAAAAAAAACCTTATAAATTGAAAGTATCCAATGCTCATATTCTTATATATTACTTATAATTTCTCTCTTCAAGTCTTCATATTTTAATTTTTTTTTTCAATATTATTAAGTGTTTGTTTTTAACTCATTTGAACTTAAATTAAATCACTTTTAATGTTATTGGATCCATTTTATCAAGATGCTTAGTTCGAGTTTAGCTGGCTAAAATCCGAGTTTTAAATTTAATTTTAAAAATTTCAATATAAATAATGCATCAAAACTTAGGTCGATCAATTGATATATATATATAGAGAGAGAGAGAGAGAGAGAGACTTTGCACAATGTAGCTACTCTCATAAACTAACAAGGAAAATACTCTGCATTTGACTTTGAAGGTGCAATGTCTTTCACCGAGAATTTTATGCAATTCTCTTCTACCAAATGCATTAAATTTAAGCATCTCCATCTTAAACCTCCATTGACTAATCCCCATTCATCTTCCTCCTCCTTCCACTACTACGCGTGCCATCAAACACCTGAAAAGGAAACGGGCTTCAATCTACAAGAAGCAGCTATGTCCAAGAAATAAGATTTAGGCTTCATTTAGAACAGCTTTTTTATTGCTTGTTAAAGCAATTTTTCAGTTAAAAAATAATAATTTTTATACTAAAAATCTGCTTTAAGAAGCATTAAGAAAGCCATCACAAACAAAACCTTAGAAGTCAAATAGTTAAAAAAAAAAAACTAAGGATGCAGCAGCTCAACCTGAACCATCCATCATCACAAACAGTTGTTGCAGCTAGCAACAATTTTTTTTTTTTTTTTTTGATAGGCTAACGTCTGCACTCATTCTTGCAGTTCAATAATCATATAATAAACAATTAAATCATTATTAAATGAAAATGCAACTGCATTCTGAAGAAATAGGCAAAATGTGAGATTTAGCTGACTCTGGTATTCTAAAGAACATTTGATAGCATAAAACTTAAGGCAGAGAGAAGTTAATATTTATAAAATCTTTAATTATATCACAACTAGAAAGAGACTGAGTGAATACCAGATTACAAGCTTCAGGAAAAGCTGTTTGAGAAAGTGCTCTGTGCAACAAGGTCAAATAAGCTCAGATGACTTGTTAATTTGCATATACATTAAGTCTGAGCTGGGCAGTGACTTCTGGATGAAGTTTGAGTTCTGCTATGTATTCTCCAGTTTCTCTAATCTCTGGAAGAGAGATGATTCTTTTATCAACATCCCTGAACAAGGAATAGAGATCAATATTAAACTCATTTTATATATCAAAAGGAATTTTTCTAACGTAATATGTCAAAAAAAAAAAAAAAATTACATACCTACTTAGCTGGGCCTTGATTATGTCAACCAGATCTTGCGCAGTCACACTAACAGCAAAGGGTTAGGATAGAAACATTTATACAATCATACTGCAATATACACTTAATGGTGCCGAATGTTGGCCATTAAAAGAGAAGCATAATACTAAGTTAAGTGTTGCAGAGATGAGGATGCTTAGGTGGATGAGTGGCTTTACCCTTAGAGATAGGATACGAAATGAGCATATACATGAGAAGGTTGGGGTAGCTCCAATGGAAGATAAGATTAGAGAGAGTCGCCTTAGATGGTTTGGTCACATTAAACGGAGGGCTTCGGATGACCCGGTTAGAAAAGTTGAGGTATTAGATTTGACTTATGTTAAGAAAGGTAAAGGTAGACCTAAAAAGACTTGGTTAGAAAATATTAGAAATGAACTTTCTTTATTAGATTTAAATTAGAATTCGACTTTTAATATGACAAAATGGCGAAAAAGGATTCATGTAGCTAATCCCAGGTAATGGGACAAAGGCTTGATGTTGTTGTTGTTGTTGTAGTACTACAATATGCACTTAACATAGGACAAGCTGGCATCTTACCTTCCAAAAATTTGTTTTCCTTTTCCACCTTTTCGTTTCACTTTAAAAGCACCAACAGTCTGGAAGACTAAAGCAAGTTGTTCGGCTTCTTCTTTCACCTGCATATGAAGCATAACAATTATATAATAGAATAATAGGGTTTTACCAATCAGAAAATTTTCTCATCCTCAAGCTTCTTGCCATTGAATGAGAATGACAGAGAATTAAGAAGCATAATGGTTGAATAATAAAGATGCAAAACCAAATTTCTCAAAAGCCCAATTTAAGTCAAATCGGTCCATGATTTAGATGAGCAACTCGCTCATGAGAAATACCGAAAATATCTTCTTGATAAGAATGCAATGTCGTGACTTCACCCAACAAGTTGATCTTGATCACATCAAATGTTAGCCAAACAGTAAGTCGACTGCCCAGTAGTATGGTGACTTCATACAGCAGGTCAGTGAGATTGACAACTTCATCAAGTAAGTGAACGACTTCATCCAATAAGTCAGCAACTTCATCCATTAAGATGGCCAAAAGAAGTCAACAATTCCTAGTGAATGGTTGGTTGGATCTTACCAGTCAAGGATTCGAACCTCTAGGATGAAGCTTTAATAAGTAATTATCCACATGTACTTATATACATCTCTACTACATTTAAAATGTCATATGTAATCAAATATATTTATTATTCTTTAAATAGCTTTCAGCCCGTATAGTGCCCAAAAGCTATAAATATAGGGTCATTTTGGGAGGACCAATAGACTAATATATATATATATATATATATATTTTTTGATTGGGACATTCACTGGGGATTTCAATGTACTTACCATCTGAGGAACCGTAGATCGACGGTTACGATTCATAGTCTCTATTTATGATGTTTTAGTGCATTTCTTTTATTTATTTTTCAGTTTTCCACCTGTACCCCTATGAGAGATTTGTTTCATGTTGTAGCCTGAGGGCATCTGTGTCTTTTACATTTTTTGTGCTTTTGGAGGGCCTATATATTAAGGCCTAGTCGTTGTATTATTTTCTAATAATGATTATGAATGATAATTCAACTTTCTTGCATGATCTCTTTGTCAGTTCTTGAGAGGAGAAATCCAAGGTGAGGGTGAGAGCAATACCCGTCAACCTTGATGGATTTCGAGGTTGGCGGTTATTCGATTTCTTCTTTCTCTTATACCTTCACACCAATCCCACTCAACCACCCGCCGGCCTCCCCTTCCCATGACCTCATCCCCTCCCTAAACCGAAATTCCCATTCCTACCCCGTCGACCTCCTTTGGCTGCCCCTCCGTCAGCCACCACCGTTCCAGCCGCCGGCCTCCACAACCCCATCCGCCCCTCTCCACAAGTCCAAACCAACGACCCCTCCCATTGCTCCCCAAATTTGAAATTCAAATTTCCAATATCCATTAATCTCTTTCCTAAAATAGATTTTAGCTAATTAGGAAAGCTTCTAATTGGAATTTAATTAAACAATTGAATTCAAATTCTTTCATAAGGCTAGAATTTAAATTATGAAACCTCCCTAATTTAAACAAATCTGAAATTAAATTCAGATTTGTGTCAAATCTTTATTTCCTTCCTTGGGGCCCACACGTTTAATGAAATTAACCTCTCTCCTAGCTCTATATGGCCAACCACCTCTCCCTATTCCCCTCTCTCTCCTAATTAACTCATAGCCCCCATTAAATCTCCCTAATCTCCTCCTAAACCGCCGCCCCTTTCCCTTTGTTGAATAATTTGGAATTCAAATTATTTCCTCCCTTCCCTCTTAGGAAAATTTGAATTAATTTCAGATTTTCTGAAAATCCCTTTCCCCCATTCAAACCCTAGCTCTACCCGCCCCCATCCTGTCCTCTCTTCCTTACCGCCGGCTCCCCTCTCTCTCCGCCACCCTTCTCCACCTCTCCTAACCAGGCGGCTCCACCAAAGAACCACACATATACTCTCAAACTCATGGATGGAAGATCCGTAAGTTGATCATGGATTCGTTTACAATTCTCAAGTGGAAATCGATATCATTCAATCACCTTTCTTCGATCCCGGATTTGGATCTGAAGGCACCGTCGAGGAATACGTAGAGCGTATTCTCTTTACTTTGGTGGACGTCATCGACGAGCAACAACCTACAGGACAGTGGAAGATCACCGGACGACCGCCCGTCTCTCCAACTCCGGCCAACTCTTCGTTGATCAAAACCGTCGGCATCCCTCTATCTTTCAGTGGCATCACTTGGCTTCCTAACATTCGTCCTCTACTAACCCTACTTCCAAAGAGCGATCGAGAGGGAAACTCTAAGGTGAAAGTTCTAATTGTTAAGTGGCGGATTATCGTTAATCGCATATTTGTTTTACTATTTTCTTGTCATTATTTCGGATCGCTCTATTAATCTAACGTGTAACCGCATGCTTGAAGCAAGTCAATAACCATGAAAATCTTAATGAAACATTAATCCTATAATTTCATTGCTAAAACAAGTTTCTTATTAAATCTTGCAATTCCATTGCTTGTTTCACATCATATATATATATCCTAAATTTAGCTTTGTTTATGTGAGCTGTACAAGATTCATTCAAGATTCCTTACCCGTCTCTTCTCTGCCTCAATTCTTTCTTCTTCGATCTTCATCTCCCTGCATGACACATTATGTCATAAGTGTGCAGTTATAGGAGGAATAGTGACAATTGCAAGCACAGAATGAACTAAAACATCAAAAAGTGTGGTAAACTTTTATTAAGCATAA
This sequence comes from Dendrobium nobile, assembly GCA_022539455.1. Classification (NCBI taxonomy): domain Eukaryota; kingdom Viridiplantae; phylum Streptophyta; class Magnoliopsida; order Asparagales; family Orchidaceae; genus Dendrobium; species Dendrobium nobile. The sequence continues at coordinate 80,387,131 of CM039736.1, forward strand.
GGAAGTTGTAAACCAATGTCCAATCATCCAACTCTATCAAATTTGGACTCAGTATGCTCATTGGCTTGTTCAAGTTCCCCTGTTCATGCCGCACATTTAATATTGCTAGTCCAGAATAAAATAATTTGCAATTTGTAAGATTCTCAACAATACTTGTATAGAAATGATCAGTCTAAAAGTAATAGCAGGTTCACACTCGAAAGGTCATATGTAATTAAATTCATCAAGCAAGCACCAACAGTAAAAAGATCCACTTGATGATGATCAAAATTTTAGTCCTTATAAGCAACTATTATGTAGTTTGAAAATATCACTGCTTCATGCATTTTAAACTTAAATGAGGGGTAAGTTTGTTTCAATAGCCATTTAAAAAAATACAACCCATAGAAATAAATCAATAAACATCGAGAGTCAACCAAGAAAGTGATATAATTGTATTCCTATTCTATCATTCCAACAACATACAAAGTCACAACATGCCAGAATTTCCACAAGGGACATGTTAATGTTGATGAAAATCTCAGAAGAAATCATAGATTGCACGTGTTGCTTTTGTAAGAAACAAACTTTTGTTGAGAGAAGTGAAGGGTGAGGAAGGTTAAGGGCTGTTATATATACTGAATTGATTAGAGCTGTGGACTTTAATTTGCGAGTCAAACCGGACATAAAAAGCGGCAAAATCACTCCTTTCTCTCCACCTCTCTTTAAACCGCAATGTTCGCTATCTTTCCGTTTTCAAGTTCACTTACTTCTCTCTTATGGTTATTAATGGAGCAGAAGAAACCGATAAATTAGAATCTGATGTGGGCGATATTAAACCAAGAACACTCAGTCAAATAAGGAAAAAAGGAGGTTTTTTGCGGGAATGGGAGAGGCTTAGAGTGAAGCGAGGAACAACTACTAAGGCCTTCGCTGTATATTTCTATTTTTCCTGTGTTTTTACACTTGTCACTTTGGTTGTTTTAGAGAGAGAGAGAGTTGGGCCGGGTGTGTAGCTCTTCCGTTGGAAATTAAATGAGGTTTTATTTGAGACCGTTTTTTTTATTTTTCTTAAAATAGTTTTTTATTAGCATAAAATTTTTAATTTTTTAACTAAAAATTTGCTTCAAGAAGCATAAGAAAGCCGTCCCATACGAAGCTTGAATCTAATTCAAATTATATGTATCAATCTAATTAACGACTTGTAGATTTCACTATCTTAATTATCCTAAGATTTTACAACTTAATTGATTAGAGCATGAAAAAAAATACTAAGACTCTTCCAACCAGCTTATAAATACTAGATTAGATATGATAGTAGCCTTATTTTAGATCTAGGAGATGGTTGTGGGGCTTACTGGTTGAGCGAAACACTTTCTCCTGCGATGCTCCATTCGAATCTGCTAATTGGCAAAAAAAAAAAAAGAAGATCAAATGCAACTAGATGTTCTTATTAAATATTATTTAAGCTTCATAACTCGATAATTTGTGTATTATTAGATACAGTGGTCATAGTTTATTTCCAGAAATTCTAACTAGTATTAAAGATATCAAATACTGTTTATGGATTATTATTATGTGCGGATGCCGAACATCTATCTACCACGGCTCAGTACTGCTCGGTACCGCTGATGTGGCTGCACCTGATTTGCCTCCATACATGAGCTGCGTCCGACCTCTGCACAGAATAATCTCTCTTGTTCATGATGGAGATGGTGTTCAATATTTGCAACTTTCTCTTTCTCTCTTTATGACTATAAATTTGAGTGCAGTGGCATAATGATATATAGAGCCATTGACCTGAATTTTATAGATTTCTAGTTCATTTACAAACTTCATCATGCCACCATTGGATCAAGTGATTCAGTTCATCTGAACGGCTTAGCAACTGTTGGTGACAATATCCATGACGTTCGTTGCTTATGCTTAATCTATTATTAATGTTAGAGGGACAGGTCAACAGAAGGAGCTGGAGACAGTAAGTGGATTAAGGAGGAGATGTGAAGATTCTTGGCGTAAGGAATAGTTGTTAATCTTGGTTTGGTTGTGTGCGGCACGAAAGAGAAACGCCAGCTCTCTTCTCTTCTCTTTCTCTTCTATCTCTATCTCTTCCTCTCTTCTTTTCTATCTCTATCTCTTCTCTCTTCTCTCTATCTCTAGTGGTATTAGGTGGAGGAGAGAAGCAAGGCATCGGTTGGTAGATGGTGCCTTCACTCTTCTGCAATGGCACACACACTCCTTTGAGTTTATACCAAATCCCAAATTGTATTAAAACTTTAGAAATAAATATAGGAACCACATAGAGAACTGGAGTGGTATAGCACCTCTCCTCTCTCTCTCTCTCTCTCTCTCTCTCCTCTCTCTCTCTCTCTCTCTCTCTCTCTCTCTCTCTACTGGTTATGTTGGTAGATCTAGTGTTTGCTTCTGCTTGTTAGGTGTTTACCCAGCTTCAAAACTTTATTGAAATAATTATTTTATTGGATTTTTAATTTCTATAAATAATTGATTATTGGAGAGTCAAGAGCTGACTTTTAGTAGTCATAACAGCTGACATCTTCCAATCTGCAATAAAATTAGGCAAAAATTCTAATTAAACTCCAAAACAAAAGTTAAAAGAAGCAAAGAGAGAAAACAATTATAACAACAACTTCACTGATTTTTCAAATGACTCTGTGATAAAGAGAGAGAGAGAGAAAGAAAACAAACACGTGAGAAGTTCAATAGAGAAAATTAAAATGCGTTTATATTTATTTATATTTTTTCAAAATTTTTTATATGAGACACAAATTTTCAATTTTAAAAATACCCTGAAATTGTTTATCTGTATTTGGGACAGACATTGATGTTTTTAAATTTTTTTTTTTGTAGAGTTATTTTTAAGAATAAAATTTTAACATAAAAAAAAACTTATAAATTAAATATTATCCAATGTCATATTTTATATATTACTTTAATTTCTCTTTCAATCTTCATATTTTAATTTATTTTTCAATATTATTAAGTGTTTTTTTAAGCTCATTTAACTTAAATTAAATCACTTTTAATTATTGATCCATTTTATCAAGAGCTTATTTGAGTTTAATCTTAAATCCGAGTTTAAATTTAATTTTTTTTCAATATAAATAATGCATCAAAACTTAGGTGATCAATTGATATGATATATAGGAGAGAGAGAGAGAGAGAGACTTGCACAATGTAGCTACTCTCATAAACTAACAAGGAAAATACTCTGCATTTGACTTTAAAAGTGCATGTCATTCACCAGAATTTTATGAATTCTCTTCTACCACAAATATTAATTTAAGCATCTCCATCTTAAACCTCCATTGACTAATCCCCATTCATCTTCCTCCTCCTTCCACTACTACGCGTGCCATCAAACACCTGAAAAGGAAACGGGCTTCAATCTACAAGAAGCAGCGCATGTCCAAGAAATAAGATTTAGGCTTCATTTAGAACAGCTTTTTTATTGCTTGTTAAAGCAATTTTTCAGTTAAAAATAATAATTTTTATACTAAAAATCTGCTTTAAGAGACATTAAGAAAGCCATCACAAACAAAACCTTAGAAGTCAAATAGTTAAAAAAAAAAACTAAGGATGCAGCAGCTCAACCTGAACCATCTCATCACAAACAGTTGTTGCAGCTAGCAACAATTTTTTTTTTTTTTTTGATAGGCTAACGTCTGCACTCATTCTTGCAGTTCATAATCATATAATAAACAATTAAATCATTATTAAATGAAAATGCAACTGCATTCTGAAGAAATAGGCAAAATGTGAGTTTAGCTGACTCGGTATTCTAAAGAACATTTGTAGCTAAAAACTTAAGGCAAGAGAAGTTAATATTTATAAAATCTTTAATTATATCACAACTAAAAGAGACTGAGTGAATACCAGATTACAAGCTTCAGGAAACTGTTTGAGAAAGTGCTCTGTGCAACAAGGTCAAATAAGCTCAGATGACTTGTTAATTTGCATATACATTAAGTCTGAGCTGGGCGTGACTTCTGGATGAAGTTTGAGTTCTGCTATGTATTCTCCAGTTTCTCTAATCTCTGGAAGAGAGATGATTCTTTTATCAACATCCCTGAACAAGGATAGAGATCAATATTAAACTCATTTATATATCAAAAAGGAATTTTTCAACGTAATATGTCAAAAAAAAAAAAAATTACATACCTACTTAGCTGGGCTTGATTATGTCAACCAGATCTTGCGCAGTCCCACTAACAGCAAAGGGTTAGGATAGAAACATTATACAATCATACTGCAATATACACTTAATGGTGCCGATGTTGGCCATTAAAAGAGAAGCATAATACTAAGTTAAGTGTTGCAGAGATGAGGATGCTTAGGTGGATGAGTGGCTTTACCCTTAGAGATAGGATACGAAATGAGCATATACATGAGAAGGTTGGGGTAGCTCCAATGGAGATAAGATTAGAGAGAGTCGCCTTAGATGGTTTGGTCACATTAAACGGAGGGCTTCGGATGACCCGGTTAGAAAAGTTAGGTATTAGATTTGACTTTATGTTAAGAAAGTAAAGGTAGACCTAAAAAGACTTGGTTAGAAACTATTAGAAATGAACTTTCTTTATTAGATTTAAATTAGAATTCGACTTTTAATATGACAAAATGGCGAAAAAGGATTCATGTAGCTATCCCGGTAATGGACAAAGGCATGATGTTGTTGTTGTTGTTGTAGTACTACAATATGCACTTAACATAGGACAAGCTGGCTCTTACCTTCAAAAATTGTTTTCCTTTTCCACCTTTTCGTTTCACTTTAAAAGCACCAACAGTCTGGAAGACTAAAGCAAGTTGTTCGGCTTCTTCTTTCACCTGCATATGAAGCATAACAATTATATATAGATAATAGGGTTTTACCAATCAGAAAATTTTCTCATCCTCAACTTCTTGCCATTGAATGAGAATGACAGAGAATTAAGAAGCATAATGGTTGAATAATAAAGATGCAAAACCAAATTTCTCAAAAGCCCAATTTAAGTCAAATCGGTCCATGATTTAGATGAGCAACTCGCTCATGAGAAATACCGAAAATATCTTCTTGATAAGAATGCAATGTCGTGACTTCACCCAACAGTTGATCTTGATCACATCAAATGTTAGCAAACAGTAAGTCGACTGCCCAGTAGTATGGTGACATCATACAGCAGGTCAGTGAGATTGACAACTTCATCAAGTAAGTGAACGACTTCATCCAATAAGTCAGCAACTTCATCCATTAAGATGGCCAAAAGAAGTCAACAATTCCTAGTGAATGGTTGGTTGGATCTTACCAGTCAAGGATTCGAACCTCTAGGATGAAGCTTTAATAAGTAATTATCCACATGTACTTATATACATCTCTACTACATTTAAAATGTCATATGTAATCAAATATATTTATTATTCTTTAAATAGCTTTCAGCCGTCCCAAAAGCTATAAATATAGGGTCATTTTGGGAGGACCAATAGACATATATATATATATATATATATATATATTTATTTGATTGGGACATTCCTGTTATTTCTTCCAAATTTCATAAAGAATTTCTTAGCGTGGTGTAGCTCCATAATTTTTTTCCCTATTTTGAATTTTTCCACGTTAAATCCTATTGTCACTTACTATTATGTTGTTTTTACTTTCTTGCTTGGTTCATCATTGTGGTGCTTACTCCTCCTCATCTTCCCCAATAGTAGTAAATGCAAAATAAATATTATGTTAATATCTTCATACTCCCATCCATTCCCCACAACTCAACTCTTTCTTCCCAAGTTCTCTAACCGACTTGGCTTGCCAAGTTGTCTCATTACAGTAAAATCACTCATTACCGGCGAAATTTTCGATCTTCTGCATGAGCTGGGTAGTATTGTCAGCAACCAGGTATCTTTGCAAGGTTCCCAAGGGAGGAGAGCCCCCCTACAAGCTTGCGAAAGCCTCAGCTCTCTTTTCTGCCTTAACAGTTTAACTAAAGGATCATGATCTTCCTCATACCATGGCAACAAGGAGTGTCAAGTATCATTGGAAAGTTAATATTACAGTAGAATCCTTTAAAAGCTTCGAAGGTCCCAAAGTTATAAGGTGAACTATTTTCTTCTAAAATTGTAAGCGAATTATGCTTATTTATTCATATAAATCAATAGTTTCAAAATAAAATTTTAAAAACCCCTCATACAAATATATAATTTTGAACAGTAATTCATTTATTTATACATATTCATGAACATACTCTTCCCCAGAAACTTAAAAGAAGTTACTTCTAATGCATCCTCTACGCGTTACGTGCAATTCAATGAACTATTCTGACTTCCTTCCAGCTGAAGTTGCAGAAGATACTCAAAAAATGAAACCAAACACACTATCTACCACTTAATTGCCATTTTACGTAACTGTATGCGTTTAGTGTTAAGACAAAAGAACACAAATCACAGTTAAGTGACAATAATAATAAATGAATAAGAACAGTCTATTAATGGTGATTTGATTTGTTTCCAAAGGCCCAAAGCATCAGAATTAGTGAAATTATTACGTTTCGGATGCCGTCCAAAGGCCAATCAGGACGCGTCACATCACCAATACGTTATGTATCATTGCTATGTACCGCTGTGTATTTGGTGACGTAATGCTGGTGATAAATGGTTGAGATGAAGCCCCCACGTTTCTGGTCACCTCACGCAAAGCACACACTAACGTGCACTTAACTAACACAATCTTTCTCTTCCTTTTGCTTTCTCTCCAAGCACTGTAAGTCATGGCTGTTTCGTTGATTCAGTAGGTGAAGATTTTGGTTTTCGCTAAAAGGGAGTAAATTTCGAAGTAATCTGTTCACCGATCGAGAAAATTTTTATGTTATATTGTATGAAAAAAATTACACTTCGAATGTGTGTCCGAAAGTTAATAAGTTTTAATTGTTTGGCGTTTGCAAATTAATGAGATGAAACAAGTAACTAAAGAGTTTGTAAAGGGGGGGATAGGAAACGATTCGTTTTGATCCATGAACAGAATGCTGCGAGTTAAATTTAATCTGAAAAGATTTCAAAGAATCAATAAACAATGGTGGATGCTGAAAGACTTAACATAGTTCACAAAGCCCCAGTTATGTTTTGAGGAAACCAATGAGATGATGCACAAAATGAAAATTTTAAGAAAAGAAAAAAAAAAGAGATTAGTGACGAATATTTCAATTAGAATCTGATCAGTAATGGCAATCAAAGATCGCAGATGTCAGCAACAGAATCGGTGCTCGGCTCGCAAAGGAGAAAGGCGGTGTCTTTGTCGCGGAAACAGAGGAAGGAGACTTCGCTGGATTGACATCTTCATCGCAGGGAGCGGGGAGGTTGAGATCCAGGGAAAGACCGTTCGAATTCCTCTCCTTCTTCGCCGGCTCCGGTAGGTTTGCAGGGCGGTGCCGCCGCATATGTCCACCAAGAGCCTGACCGGAACTGAACTCCGCGCCGCATATCGAGCATTCGTGAGTTCTGGTCTTAGTGGCGACTTTCGAAGGGAATGAATTCATGCTTAGCTGAATCGAATCCTCGTCCATCACCACCGTCTTCGTCGCATCAACCAGAAGCTTGGGTTTTTTATGGCTCGCGCGATGCCCGCCCAGCGCCTGAAAGGAGGGAAAGCATTTACCGCAAGTCTTGCATATGTAGATGTAAATTCCAGCCCTGCCGCTGGTGGTCGTCGGCGCCTCTGCGAATCGCTTGCTGTTAGATTTCATGCTGGTAGTCGGGTCCTCTGTTATGTCAAGATCTGGCCTTTGATCGCCTTGGGCAAGGAGCATGAGACATTTAGCCATTTCTTCGTCCTCCTCAGTTACGCAATCAGAGAACTCCGCGGAGGTCGACGTAGACGACACAGCCACCACCGCCTCCGGCGCAGCCTCCGCCAATGGAAGCTTGAACCATTGCCGCTTGGTTCTCTTCCTTTTCACCATGGGCAAATCTTCCATTATACCTTCCATTGATGGGTAAGAAACAAACTTTTGTTGAGAGAAGTGAAGGGTGAGGAAGGTTAAGGGCTGTTATATATACTGAATTGGATTAGAAGCTGTGGACTTTAATTTGCGAGTCAAAACCGGACATAAAAAGCGGCAAAATCACTCCTTTTTCTCTCCACCTCTCTTTAAAAACCGCAAATGTTCGCTATCTTTCCGTTTTCAAGTTCACTTACTTCTCTCTTATGGTTATTAATGGAGCAGAAGAAACCCGATAAATTAGAATCTGATGTGGGCGATATTAAACCAAGAACACTCAGTCAAATAAGGAAAAAAAGGAGAGTTTTTTGCGGGAATGGGAGAGGCTTAGAGTGAAGCGAGGAACAACTACTAAGGCCTTCGCTGTATATTTCTATTTTTCCTGTGGTTTTTACACTTGTCACTTGGTTGTTTTAGAGAGAGAGAGAGTTGGGCCGGGTGTGTAGCTTCTTCCGTTGGAAATTAAATGAGGTTTTATTTGAGACCGTCTTTTTATTATTTCTTAAAATAGTTTTTTATTAGCATAAAATTTTTAATTTTTTAACTAAAAATTTGCTTCAAGAAGCAATAAGAAAGCCGTCCCATACGAAGCTTGAATCTAATTCAAATTATATGTATCAATCTAATTAACGACTTGTAGATTTCACTATCTTAATTATCCTAAGATTTTACAACTTAATTGATTAGAGCATGAAAAAAATACTAAAGACTCTTCCAACCAGCTTATAAATACTAGATTAGATATGATAGTAGCCTTATTTTAGATCTAGGAGATTGGTTGTGGGGCTTACTGGTTGAGCGAAACACTTTCTCCTGCGATGCTCACATTCGAATCTGCTAAATTGGCAAAAAAAAAAAAAAGAAGATCAAATGCAACTAAGATGTTCTTATTAAATATTATTTAAGCTTCATAACTCGATAATTTGTGTATTATTAGATACAGTGGTCATAGTTTATTTCCAGAAATTCTAACTAGTATTAAAGATATCAAATACTGTTTATGGATTAATTATTATGTGCGGATGCCGAACATCTATCTACCACGGCTCAGTACTGCTCGGTACCGCTGATGTGGCTGCACCTGATTTGCCTCCATACATAGAGCTGCGTCCGACCTCCGCACAGAATAATCTCTCTTGTTCATGATGGAGATGGTGTTCAATATTTGCAACTTTCTCTTTCTCTCTTTATGACTATAAATTTGAGTGGCCAGTGGCATAATGATATATAGAGCCATTGACCTGAATTTTATTAGATTTCTAAGTTCATCTTACAAACTTCATCATGACCATTGGATCAAGTTGATTCAGTTCATCTGAACGGCTAGCAACTGTTGGTGACTAATTAATACCATGACGTTCGTTGCTTATGCTTAATCTATTTATTAATGTTAGAGGGACAGGTCAACAGAAGGAGCTGGCGAGACAGTAAGTGGATTAAGGAGGAGATGTGAAGATTCTTGGCGTAAGGAATAGTTGTTAATCTTGGTTTGGTTGTGTGCGGCACGAAAGAGAAACGCCAGCTCTCTTCCTCTCTCTATCTCTTCCTCTCTTCTCTTTCTATCTCTATCTCTTCCTCTATTCTCTTTCTATCTCTAGTGGTATTAGGTGGAGGAGAGAAGCAAGGCATCGGTTGGTAGATGGTGCCTTCACTCTTCTGCAATGGCACACACACTCCTTTGAGTTTATACCAAATCCCAAATTGTATTAAAACTTTAGAAATAAATATAGGAACCACATAGAGAACTTGGAGTTGAGTAGCACTCTCTCTCTCTCTCTCTCTCTCTCTCTCTCTCTCTCCTCTCTCTCTCTCTCTCTCTCTCTCTCTCTCTCTACTGGTTATGTTGGTAGATCTAGTGTTTGCTTCTGCTTGTTAGGTGTTTACCCAGCTTCAAAATCTTTATTGAAATAATTATTTTATTGGATTTTTAATTTCTATAAATAATTGATATTTGGATAGTCAAGAGCTGACTTTTAGTAGTCATAACAGCTGACATCTTCCAATCTGCAATAAAATTAGGCATAAAATTCTAATTAAACTCCAAAACAAAAAGTAAAAAGAAGCAAAGGAGAAAACAATTATAACAACTTTCGACTGATTTTTCAAATGACTCTGTGATTAAGAGAGAGAGAGCAAAAGAAACAGACACGTGGAGAAGTTCAAATAGAGAAAATTACAATGCGTTTAAGATTTGATTTATATTTTTTCAGAACAATTTTTTATATGGAGACACAAATTTTCAATTTTAAAAATACCCTGAAATTGTTTTATCTGTATTTAGGACATACATAAGACATTGATTGTTTTTAAAATTTTTTTTTTGTTAGAGTTGCAATTATAAGAAGATAAATTTTAACATAAAAAATGCTTATAATTAAATTTATCCAATGTTCATAGTCTTATATATCACTTTTAATTTCTCTTTTCAAATCTTCATATTTTAAAATTATTATACAATTATTTTATTTTTAATGCTATTAAGTGTTTAATTTAAGCTCATTTAAACTTAAATTAAATCACTTTAATATTATTTGATTCATTTTATCAAGACGCTCAATTTGATTTTACCATACTAAAATCAGAGTTCTAAATTTAATTTTTTTTTTTAACATAAATAATGCATCAAAACTTAGGTAGATCAATTGATATAGAGAGAGAGAGAGCGAGAGAGAGAGACTTTGCACAATGTAGCTACTCTCATAAACTAACAAGGAAAATACTCTGCATTTGACTTTAAAGGTGCAGTGTCATTCACCAAGAATTTTATGTAATTCTCTTCCACCAAATACATTAAATTTAAGCATCTCCATCTTAAACCTCCATTGACTAATCCCCATTCATCTTCCTCCTCCTTCCACTACTACGCGTGCCATCAAACACCTGAAAAGGAAACGGGCTTCAATCTACAAGAAGCAGCTATGTCCAAGAAATAAGATTTAGGCTTCATTTAGAACAGCTTTTTTATTGCTTGTTAAAGCAATTTTTCAGTTAAAAAATAATAATTTTTATACTAAAAATCTGCTTTAAGAAGCATTAAGAAAGCCATCACAAACAAAACCTTAGAAGTCAAATAGTTAAAAAAAAAAAACTAAGGATGCAGCAGCTCAACCTGAACCATCCATCATCACAAACAGTTGTTGCAGCTAGCAACAATTTTTTTTTTTTTTTTTGATAGGCTAACGTCTGCACTCATTCTTGCAGTTCAATAATCATATAATAAACAATTAAATCATTATTAAATGAAAATGCAACTGCATTCTGAAGAAATAGGCAAAATGTGAGATTTAGCTGACTCCGGTATTCTAAAGAACATTTGATAGCAAAAAACTTAAGGCAGAGGGAAGTTAATATTTATAAAATCTTTAATTATATCACAACTACAAAGAGACTGAGTGAATACCAGATTACAAGCTTCAGGAAAAACTGTTTGAGAAAGTGCTCTGTGCAACAAGGTCAAATAAGCTCAGATGACTTGTTAATTTGCATATACATTAAGTCTGAGCTGGGCAGTGACTTCTGGATGAAGTTTGAGTTCTGCTATGTATTCTCCAGTTTCTCTAATCTCTGGAAGAGAGATGATTCTTTTATCAACATCCCTGAACAAGGGATAGAGATCAATATTAAACTCATTTTATATATCAAAAGGAATTTTTCAAACGTAATATGTCAAAAAAAAAAAAAATTACATACCTACTTAGCTGGGCCTTGATTATGTCAACCAGATCTTGCGCAGTCACACTAACAGCAAAGGGTTAGGATAGAAACATTTATACAATCATACTGCAATATACACTTAATGGTGCCGAATGTTGGCCATTAAAAGAGAAGCATAATACTAAGTTAAGTGTTGCAGAGATGAGGATGCTTAGGTGGATGAGTGGCTTTACCCTTAGAGATAGGATACGAAATGAGCATATACATGAGAAGGTTGGGGTAGCTCCAATGGAAGATAAGATTAGAGAGAGTCGCCTTAGATGGTTTGGTCACATTAAACGGAGGGCTTCGGATGACCAGGTTAGAAAAGTTGAGATATTAGATTTGACTTATGTTAAGAAAGGTAAAGGTAGACCTAAAAAGACTTGGTTAGAAACTATTAGAAATGAACTTTCTTTATTAGATTTAAATTAGAATTCGACTTTTAATATGACAAAATGGCGAAAAAGGATTCATGTAGCTGATCCCAGGTAATGGGACAAAGGCTTGATGATGTTGTTGTTGTTGTAGTACTACAATATGCACTTAACATAGGACAAGCTGGCGTCTTACCTTCCAAAAATTTGTTTTCCTTTTCCACCTTTTCGTTTCACTTTAAAAGCACCAACAGTCTGGAAGACTAAAGCAAGTTGTTCGGCTTCTTCTTTCACCTGCATATGAAGCATAACAATTATATAATAGAATAATAGGGTTTTACCAATCAGAAAATTTTCTCATCCTCAATCTTCTTGCCATTGAATGAGAATGACAGAGAATTAAGAAGCATAATGGTTGAATAATAAAGATGCAAAACCAAATTTCTCAAAAGCCCAATTTAAGTCAAATCGGTCCATGATTTAGATGAGCAACTCGCTCATGAGAAATACCGAAAATATCTTCTTGATAAGAATGCAATGTCGTGACTTCACCCAACAAGTTGATCTTGATCACATCAAATGTTAGCCAAACAGTAAGTCGACTGCCCAGTAGTATGGTGACATCATACAGCAGGTCAGTGAGATTGACAACTTCATCAAGTAAGTGAACGACTTCATCCAATAAGTCAGCAACTTCATCCATTAAGATGGCCAAAAGAAGTCAACAATTCCTAGTGAATGGTTGGTTGGATCTTACCAGTCAAGGATTCGAACCTCTAGGATGAAGCTTTAATAAGTAATTATCCACATGTACTTATATACATCTCTACTACATTTAAAATGTCATATGTAATCAAATATATTTATTATTCTTTAAATAGCTTTCAGCCCGTCCCAAAAGCTATAAATATAGGGTCATTTTGGGAGGACCAATAGACTAATATATATATATATATATATATATATATATATATATATATATATATATATATATATATATATATATATATATATATATATATATATATATATATATATATATATATTGATTGGGACATTCACTGGGGATTTCAATGTATTTACTATCCGAGGAACCGTAGATCGACGGTTACGATTCATAGTCTCTATTTATGATGTTTTAGTGCATTTCTTTTATTTATTTTTCAGTTTTCCACCTGTACCCCTATGAGAGATTTGTTTCATGTTGTAGCCTAAGGGCATTTGTGTCTTTTACATTTTTTTGTGCTTTTGGAGGGCCTATATATTAAGGCCTAGTCATTGTATTATTTTCTAATAATGATTATGAATGATAATTCAACTTTCTTGCATGATCTCTTTGTCAATTCTTGAGAGGAGAAATCCAAGGTGAGGGTGAGAGCAATACCCGTCAACCTTGATAGATTTCGCGGTTCGCGGTTATTCGATTTCTTCTTTCTCTTATACCTTCACACCAATCCCACTCAACCACCCGCCGGCCTCCCCTTCCCATGGCCTCATCCCCTCCCTAAACCGAAATTCCCATTCCTACCCCGTCGACCTCCTTTGGCTGCCCCTCCCGTCAGCCACCACCGTTCCAGCCGCCGGCCTCCACAACCCCATCCGCCCCTCTCCACAAGTCCAAACCAACGACCCCTCCCATTGCTCCCCAAATTTGAAATTCAAATTTCCAATATCCATTAATCTCTTTCCTAAAATAGATTTTAGCTAATTAGGAAAGCTTCTAATTGGAATTTAATTTAACAATTGAATTCAAATTCTTTCCTAAGGCTAGAATTTAAATTATGAAACCTCCCTAATTTAAACAAATCTGAAATTAAATTCAGATTTGTGTCAAATCTTTATTTCCTTCCTTGGGGCCCACATGTTTAATGAAATTAACCTCTCTCCTAGCTCTATATGGCCGACCACCTCTCCCTATTCCCTTCTCTCTCCTAATTAACTCATAGCCCTCCATTAAATCTCCCTAATCTCCTCATAAACCGCCGCCCCTTTCCCTTTGTTGAATAATTTGGAATTCAAATTATTTCCTCCCTTCCCTCTTAGGAAAATTTGAATTAATTTCAGATTTTCTGAAAATCCCTTTCCCCCATTCAAACCCTAGCTCTACCCGCCCCTATCATGTCCTCTCTTCCTTACCGCCGGCTCCCCTCTCTCTCCGCCACCCTTCTCCACCTCTCCTAACCAGGCGGCTCCACCAAAGAACCACACATATACTCTCAAACTCATGGATGGAAGATCCATAAGTTGATCATGGATTCGTTTACAATTCTCAAGTGGAAATCGATATCATTCAATCACCTTTCTTCGATCCCGGATTTGGATCTGAAGGCACCGTCGAGGAATACGTAGAGCGTATTCTCTTTACTTTGGTGGACATCATCGACGAGCAACAACCTACAGGACAGTGGAAGATCACCGGACGACCGCCCGTCTCTCCAACTCCGGCCAACTCTTCGTTGATCAAAACTGCCGGCATCCCTCTATCTTTCAGTGGCATCACTTGGCTTCCTAACATTCGTCCTCTACTAACCCTACTTCCAAAGAGCGATCGAGAGGGAAGCTCTAAGGTGAAAGTTCTAATTGTTAAGTGGCGGATTATCGTTAATCGCATATTTGTTTTACTATTTTCTTGTCATTATTTCGGATCGCTCTATTAATCTAACGTGTAACCACATGCTTGAAGTAAGTTAATAACCATGAAAATTGAAAGTATTAACTTAGTGAAACATTAATCCTATAATTTCATTGCTAAAACAAGTTTCTTATTAAATCTTGCAATTCTATTGCTTGTTTCACATCATATACATATATATCCTAAATTTAGCTTTGTTTATGTGAGCTGCACAAGATTCATTCAAGATTCCTTACCCGTCTCTTCTCTGCCTCAATTCTTTCTTCTTCGATCTTCATCTCCCTGCATGACACATTATGTCATAAGTGCAGTTATAGGAGGAATAGTGACAATTGCAAGCACAGAATGAACTAAAACATCAAAAAGTGTGGTAAACTTTTATTAAGCATAAGGAAGTTGTAAACCAATGTCCAATCATCCAACTCTATCAAATTTGGACTCAGTATGCTCATTGGCTTGTTCAAGTTCCCCTGTTCATGCCGCACATTTAATATTGCTAGTCCAGAATAAAATAATTTGCAATTTGTAAGATTCTCAACAATACTTGTATAGAAATGATCAGTCTAAAAGTAATAGCAGGTTCACACTCGAAAGGTCATATGTAATTAAATTCATCAAGCATGCACCAACAGTAAAAAGATCCACTTGATGATGATCAAAATTTTAGTCCTTATAAGCAACTATTATGTAGTTTGAAAATATCATTGCTTCATGCATTTTAAACTTAAATGAGGGGTAAGTTTGTTTCAATAGCCATTTAAAAAAATACAACCTATAGAAATAAATCAATAAATAAAAGAATAAACATCGAGAGTCAACCAAGAAAGTGATATAATTGTATTCCTATTCTATCATTCCAACAACATACAAAGTCACAACATGCCAGAATTGCCACAAGGGACATGTTAATGTTGATGAAAATCTCAGAAGAAATCATAGATTGCACGTGTTGCTTTTGTCTGAAATCAAATTCTTCTTCCCTAATGTTGATGAAAAATTAATTCTTCTTCCCTACTGTTGGTTGTTGCATACTTCATTGCTTGTACCTACTACAAGTTTAATGCTTCAATATGCAGTGATGAAGTTAACTAGCCTGGATTGTTGCCAACCAAGGACATGTTAGCACATAGGTAAAGGGATCAGGTCTATCAAATTCTGCCCTTGAAATAGTCATGACATGTCACTCAAGCTTATATTAGGTTGCTTTGAGCTTGCTTACAGATTGGAGGAAGTGAGACTAAGGTCAATGGTTGCAACAACACGTTGAAGTCCTTTGCAAAGCTCATCATCACAATTATTCATGGTTGCATAGTCTTTTCCTCTAGTTTGTACACAATGACCTTGACTATGGCACCAACGATTGTAAACAAGCAAACTTGTTGCCCCTACACCAATGACCTTCTATACGAGTACCATCAAATGCATCTAAGTGGCTTAAGAAAATCCCATTGTAGATGAAACTTAAGCCAAATTCAAGCAAGAAGCCTTCATTTTGCAATTCACAAAATGCTGTGCTCCACAGAAAAAGCATTTCAAGATTAGTTGGTATGATACTGGTATTTCAACTTTTCCTTTGAATCTCTAGCAGGAAATCCACAAACATGAGAATTGTCTTGCTACTTGGAATCCTAAGATTTCTTCTTAGGTTCCACCAACGCTCAAAGGCTTTTAAAGCATCCCTACCAATGCTATTAAAACACCAAGCATAAAATAAATGTTTCTAAGGGCAGGGGCTTGAGGAATGAGAGCTCATTTTCATTAAAGGGGTAAACTACATAGAATTTTATAATATTATAAGAATTTTGATAATTCAGTCTGGCTTAAGCAATCATTTGAGTTGCAGAGACACCCTACAAAAAATTTCAAGATTCAAAAGCTAGAAATGACAATCTAATCAATATCATAAAAACAAGCCACACGGACTATCACTCAACTAAAAAACTGGAATTAAAAAAACATCATGATCGGATATTTACGAAAGAAAGAAACAGCACGAGAAGCGTACTTGATCAACAATGGAGTTACGATCTGGGCTTTGCCCAACGGCAACAGAAAGTTGCGGTAAAATCCGGCCTTGACCTCAAGCAGTTCCCCCTTTTTCCCGAGCTCCGTGACATCCTCCTTCAAAATGATCTAACAGCAGAAAGGGGAACAAATCAATCACAACGAATCAAACAACGGGGCGGGAAACGACCTACTGACAGGGGTTTTGCCTTCCGCGTCTTCTTCGCCTTTTTCTGCGCCAGAATAGTTAAGCCGCTTCCATTCCCGGTGGGAAAAGCACTCTCACCGTGTAGGGTTCCTCCCATTTTGAGCTGCGACGAGCAAGAAAAATTCCAAGAGAGAGGAGATGCTGCTGCCATTACTACAATTTGTTGGTATAGGCTTTGGATTTCGTCCCGATTTGCTGCAACGCTCAATCCTTATCTATATACGCCTCATTCGGCTCCCCGACTTGCCGGACCCGCCCATGGACCTAGGGTTTTATTTCCGGTAAGCGTCTATTTGGAACTTTTATTACGTCCCGTGTGTATCGGTTGAAGGCAAAATACCGTCAAAAAATTCAGTATTTGTTTGGTACAACTAGGTATTATTTGATATTAACGAGGAATACCGTTCTTTGAAGACCAATACCGAATTATACCGAGCTGTACCGAGAAATACCGAGTTGTATCGAGTTTTTCTAGGCAAAACTCGGTACAACTTTTGAATAACTCGGTATTTCTCGGTTTAGCTCGGTATAACTCGGTATTGGGTCTTCAAATGATGGTATTCCTCGTTATTGTTTGGTATTGCTCGGTACTTGCTCAGTACAACTCGTTTTTTGGCGGGATTTGGCCTCCAACCGGACGTTCCTCTGCGTTCGGTTGGAGGACGTAATAGTTGTGGCCCACTGGTGTAGAAATTTATATATTATTTATTTATTTATAATTTATAATTGAGTACTTAAGCATAGATCATATGCCATGAATGTTAATTCTTAAACCTAAATTCTCCTGAATAGTCCACACATTTATGCTTTAATTTTATTTTATATGATTCATAATAAGACAAAATTATTTATTATATTTTTATTTTGATTTTATATCTACATTGACAGTGGCGGAGCGAGAAATTTTATGGGGGGTAAATTATAATACTTTTATTTATCATATTATATGGAATGTTAGAATACATTAAAATAGTTATTCATAAGTCTTTGGTGGTTCTCATTTAGATTGTCTTGACCGATTAATACCATATTTTACTAACGAGAAACATCATCTTTGCTATTAGAAAGATATATGGCAAACATCTTCAAATGAATAACACAAAAGTTAGCATATACAAATTACGAAGCACTTGTCCTAGTCAAGGGGGAGTCTGATGGCAAGAGAACTCTAGTTTCTCTCTTTTCATTATCTTTCTTCTCTTCTTTGTTTGAGCTCCATTCCATAAAAAATGAAGGGTATATTTATAACTTTTGACTGTGGTATGATCTATAAATAAGAAGGAGATCAAGTATAAGTCAGAAGTTGTTTGAATGGACTACCGATGTTGATTCTCTTGATCTTGAATTATTTATTGGGCATTTGAATATTTTAATGAAATCAAAATTTGGTGATTTTGGACTCATTGGATTTGTCTCGTCGAGATGCTCGATTTGACTATAAACATATTAGTTTGGAAATAATTTAGTCAACCAATTTATGGTTTAAACTTTTCAACTGTGCTCCGGGTTTTCGATTTGGACCAATTTGGGCTTGGATTGAGTTGAATTTGGTGTCGTTGCATTTGTAATTCTGAGGCATTCAGCTCGCCTATAAGTTTGCTAAAATCAGAGTTTGAATGGTTTCTGATTTAATTTTGAAAGTTTTAGACTTGATTTTGCCTTGAGATTTGTGATTAATATACTTTTTTTTATGACATATCATAAATAAAAGATATAGATGCACATTTTTTTATCCTTTGATGATATTTTATGTTACACTATTTTGAGTATAATTTGCACATTCTCTCCTTTTCCTCTCTCTCAAAGATCAATTCAATTTATCATCATTGTGATGTTTGACAAACTTTGTAATCTTTTGACAATCTTTGTGGGCTTATAGGCGTCCCTCATGACGTTATAAGAGATGAATCCAATGCCTTACTTAAGAGGAATTCTTTTTTAGTGAAAGACATCCACTTACTAGTCAATATATTTTTTTAAGAACATTCACCTCTCATTAAAGCATTTCTCTAACATCCTATTCCAATGAGGCTCACATTGCACATAATTAATTATTATGATGGGCGCATATGCTTCACTATAGGCCGTTACATGCATTTGATAAGCTTCTAATGCAATCTTTTGATAGGTCTTTTTCGGAGCTTTTAAGTGTAACATTAAACATAATTTACTCTCTATAATAAAGCACTTCATACTATTTGACGCCGGCGGCGGAGGCGACATGACGACGGACAAGAACATGTGCAGCAGCTGCAGGAACTCGCAACTCACACAAGATCCAAGAACTCATTCTGGGAAGTTGGATCACCACCTGAAATCCTTCAAGATACAGAAACCCCAAGCAAGAGTAAAACTACTTAATTCTTATTCATCTCCAAAATATAATCTCATTACAAGTAAATGCTACCTATTTATAGACAAATATAGCCCATAATTGACTACACTTAAAACAAGAGATCACTAATCCTATGTAGCCATATAAGCTACCAAAATAAATAAAACTAGCCTGAAGTTATCATGAATAAGCAGCTCAGCTCCGACGTCACTATTGCAACTCCTACCGAAAATCTCTCATGTTTCTCGTCATTTGGAGTTCATATGGTCTTGAATTTAATTTTGAAGTTTACGACTTGATTTTGCATCGGGATTTGTGCCTTGATATAATTTTTTGATGATATATTGGGGAGAAATAGTGTTGAATATGACAGAAATGCACTGAACTTTATTAAAGGAGCAAACATAATAAAAATGCCATATCCAGCAAAAGCCAATATTTACCGAAATAACACTCTTTCCTTTACGGAAAAAAAATGCAAAAACTCAGCAATCGCAGATCTACGGCCGTAACGATTTACCGAAGAAAAACTCATACAGAATCCCCGCAAGCCCACCTCCGACGAACTGGGCAGCCCAGCACAGCCATATCCCGTCCCAAACCCAGCCCACCACTGCCGGCCCAAACGTAGCCGCCGGGTTCATCACCGCCCCGTCAAACGACCCGCCCACCAGCACATTCGCCCCGACCGCAAACCCAATAGCCAACGGCGCCAAAGCCGCTTTTCCTCCTCCCAATTCGCCCTCCACCGCCACCGCGCACACCGTTATGACAAGTCCAAACGTCTTAAATCCCTCAATCACCACTGCATTCGACATCGCCGCCACCGCCTCCGCCGGCGGCGGATCTGCTCCCGTTGCCACTTCCAGGAGCAAGGTCGCGGAAATCGAGGCCATGAGCTGGGCGGCGATGTACAGGATGGCACGGACGAGGGTTATGTGGCCGCCGAGGAACAGGGCGAAGGTAATCGCTGGGTTTACGTGGCCGCCGGAAGTCTTCGCTGATGCAGCCACCGCCGCAGAGAGGGCGAAGGAGTTGGATAATGCAGATATAAGAAGCCCGGTCGGCGTCTGACCACCACCACCAGCGAGCTTTCCTGCGCTATTTACGGTTCAGAATTATTAGGGCAAAATTAAAGAGAGTGAGCGGAAATAAGGGGATGGATGATTACGGAAGGAGACCGAGGAGCCTTGGGAAGCAAAGACGAAGAGGAGAGTTGAGAAGAACTCGGCAATGGCGGATTTGAGGACTGCCGGGCGAGTGAATTCCTCGCTAGTTCCCATATCTAAGCGGGAGATTGGCATATCTTCTTCTTCTTCTTCTTCCTTCCTGCAACAAAGAGAAGAAGCGAGGTCGAAAGTTTGTCTCTGTACTGTACCGATATGGTTTGCTGGAGACAGGCTTGCGATGGATACGGATCAAGCAATGGAAATGGGGATTTATGGTGGATGGACAATTGGGACGATACTGTAACGATAATGTAGGGCATTTTTTTTTTTTTTTGGGAATACAGATTTAATGAGCTATTTAATTTATTTAGTACAGAAAGAAATTCTTTGGGTAGCCATTAATGAGGAATGAGACTGGTTGATGATGAGGGTGGAATTTCAATTTTGTTTGATCTGAATTAAATTTGTTGTATAATATTTTATTTTTTATTTTGATTTGAAGTAGGGCTGCAAGCGAATCAAATGTTCGGCAAGCTACTTGTTGCTCGGTTCGATTAACGCTCATTTATGATCGTTTTAACTAACTAAACTAACAAACTTAAACAACATTTTTAATACTCGATCCTTAAATAAGCAAGCTTGAACACTAATGTGTTCGGTTTATTTATGTTCACGAACAACATTATTTTAAGCTCGATTTGTGTTCGATTCAGAACTCGTGAATAAGCTTGATAAAAATTTGATTAATATTTAATTATAAAATTGATAAATATACATAATATAAATATTTTAATTTATTATAACATAATGATATAATTACTTTTAATTAATAAATTTTAAAGTAATTAAATATTATAATATATATTGTTGTTTTAATTTTCTTACCATTGCTAATTTATTATATTACAACGTTAGATCTTGTTCATTTGATAGCTCAAGAATACTCATTAGATTTGCTCATGAACATGCTTGTTTGATAGTTAAAAAAAATTCTCAAAATATGTTCGTTCACAAACATAGCTCATTAAAGCTCGATAAGCACTAAACGAACCGAACATGAACCAAACATGAACACCATTAATTTAAACGAACCAAACATGAATACAAACAATACAGCTCGAATCAAACACGAACCGAACTTGAACAAGTTAATAATAAACAAACTCAAACATGAACACTCACATACTCGGTTCAGTTCGGTTCATTTGCAGCCCTAATTTGAAAGTAAATAAAATATAATTCAAAATTATGAGATATTAGAAATACTAAAAGATAATGATTTATAAAAAGGGTCTTGTTTTCTATTAATCTGTGTATTCTTTTGTCCATGTTCCAACTACTATATGTACTAAGGTATTCTTCATAGGAATTTCTAAAAACAGTAAAATAATAATGAAAATATATCATGTATTTTTTACTATAATTAGTTACGAGAACAGTGGAGACTGAGGCTTCGTTTGGGACTGTTTTTTTACTATTTTTTAAAACGGAGTTTTAGTACAAAATTTTTTATTTTTGTACTAGCAATAAAAAAGCCGTCCCAAACGAAGCCTAAGTGTAGGTGATAAGATGAGTCTGAGGAGCATTTGAGACAGCGTGTGTCCACATCAATGATTATTCAATCATTGAAATCGGAAGTGAAAATTATTATAGATATGAATCCTGTAAAAATATCTTTCCAAGAATGGGCCACACTCGGCCATTTCTCTAGAAAAATAGCTAAGGATCCTGATGCTTACCATTTGGATTTAGAATCATGTGAAATTGAATCCTCTTGATCTTATGTCCCTCATCGACTCAAAGCATTGGTTGAAACAATCTTTGTTGTAAACTCTATTTAAGCACTTAAAATTGAATGTGCAATATCTTATAACATCTCATCAAAGTCGGCGCCCACATTTTTTTGGGACAGTTATGGGATTTGAACATCGTGGGAGAAAAAGCTTCGATCAACCAGCGAGCTGCACACACGATGTCCCCATCACCAACCTTGTAAGCCACTCTCCCAACCTCCCATCATTGCTCAAGCCCCCATTATCATCACTTAATCGTTGTCTCGCAGCACCCTTCACCGTTTAAGCCGCCATCGTCACCCTAACCTTGATCTCCAACATCCTCATCTTAGCAAGAAATTATTCTATGCAGAGTCCGGATGCAACTTTATATCCGTACTCCAATAAAATCACGACCAAACCAGTCTTCATTTTGAATCTAAGTGTCACAATTTTATTGAAGTTCGGACACATCTACGTTCGGACTCCCTTAGCAATCCTGTTCTATATTTTTTCTTTAAGTTTATGTACATCATGAAACTCCATTTTTGTGCTGAGGTACGAAAAATTGATTTTAATAAACTTTCTAAGAACGATATTTAAATATTTTTTTGGTAGGATGCATATTGTTAAAAAAATAATTTCATATAGGGTTATGTTTAGGGGTGTCAATTTCAGGTCATGGGTCGGGTTCGGGTCGAACCCGGAACTGACCCGATTTCAAACGGGTCGACCCTAACCTGACCAGGATAGACAAACGGGTCGGAAATCCGAACCCGACCTGACGGGTTGCCGGGTTGACCCGCCCTGACCCGAATTTGGGTTCTGCCGGTGCCGGAACGTCGGAACGACGGGCAAGGGGGCGGACGCGAGGGCTTGCGCGGGCGGGGGCAGCGGGTAGCTGGCAGCGTGCGCGGGGCAGCAGCATAGAGCATGGGCAGCGCAGGCGGGGGCAACGGGCAGCGCAGGCGGGGGCAACGGGCAGCGCAGGCGGGGGCAACAGGCAGCGGGCGGGAATCCAATTTTTTTAAATTAAACGAGTTTTCGGATTGAAGCGGCAGCCCATCGGGTCAACCCGAACCCAACCCGTTTTTGCAAACGGGTCGGTTTTCCGGACATGAACCCGATCCGCTTCGAGTTCAGGTCAACCCAAATCCAAAAATTCCGGGTCGGGTCCAATATTGACACCCCTAATTCTGTTGAGATATTCTTATCTTTATTGATTACTTAAAGTCAACATAGCGTTAGTTATTGAATGTTATTAACGAGGCGACGACTGATTGAACTGTCATCTCTAACACGAATGCATATATTATAGAACATGTGCTGAAGAAGACAAATGGCTTTCAGATTAAAAAAGCCTAAATGAATCTCAGCTTTTCTTATTAAGTAATTAGTTAAATTATCTTTTAAATAAGATTAAGATATTACATTATAATAATATAAAACCTATTATATTCTCAAACACAAACAAAGTCAGACAACAATTATCATATGTTTATGAACAATTTACTATATAAACCAATAACATCAAAATTTCATTCGGGACAGCTTTCTTGATGCTTTCAACAGTAATATTTTAGTTAAAATTTTTGTTAAAAAACAAAGATCAAAAACTGCTCCAAACAAAACCAAAAGAATCATAGCAAAACATAAGGCAATAATATTAAATAAAATCACTTTGATAAGATTCGCTTCAAAAAGTTATGGGAAAGCAGAACAGTCATAACCACCACCAACCGTTGCTTAATTTAGTTGGTGGGCGAGTGCAGTTGGGTACCCCAAACCCGTGTTAAATTCCTCTCGAGCGGCAACAGCTCTTCAGTGGAGCACAATTAACTGCGGGCCAGGAGGTTTCTATGATGAGTGCCTCTTACATGTCAGCCGAGTATTAGTCAAACCGCCAAACACCTCACAAACTGAGGTGGCAGCAGGTGGATAAAAGACTTAGTTCTTTTGAGACATTAATACCGCTAGCAGCAAAACAAAACCAAAAAACTAAAAAACACCATTGCAATAATAATGTTACCATCATCATTGTAATCAACAACAATTACAAGCCTTTATCCCATGACGTGGAATTGGTTATATGAATTCTTTTCCTTCATTTTGTCCTAAGCATGGAACACAAATCTTAGAAACTTCTAAGTAAAGTCTAATTCCAAATATATCAGCAAAACAATGAGGCGAAGAAGCCAACTTACAGGTTGCAATCACAAACACCCAATTTGTAGCTCAAAAGAAGCACAAATGAACCGAGTAAGAGAATCTGAAAGCCAGCCCAGCAAACCGAAGAAATAAATCCACTATGAATCTTCATTCTTCTTTCATTGCTAAGTGATTTGCTAATGCCGTAGGAAAGAAGGATACCCATCTCTGAATGCTTCTGCAATTTCCAGCTCTCTGTGCCGCCCACTGAGGATATCAAGCTTTGTATTTGGATCATCCCTGCAGTGACGTGAACTGTATCTGTTGCATTGGCTGATGCTGCAGAAGTTTTTCCCACAATTTGGCTAATTGCAGCAGCTTCATCAGCAAGCGCAGGGGGAGCTGAAATGGCATTCAACAGAGTTGCAAGTCGTTTTGTTAATGTTTTGTCCTGACAATCTTTAAGCTCGCCATCTGTCAGACAAATTTTAAGAACTTCAGATTTCAGCAGGATATCACCACTTGTTTGAGATAATTGATTTAACAAAGTTTTTGAACTTGAAATGCAAAAACTAGAAATGTTCATCAAAAGTCCAACATTTCTTAATGAGACTATCGTATTTTTTAACAATAAAAAGTACTCATTATAATCAAAGTAAATTATTCAATGAACGGAACCATGAAATATTTTATACAATTATCCAAAATAAGTGACAAAGAGTCAACTCAAACGAAGATGCCCAATAATAAAGATTCAAGTTCAACTATGATTCCCATGGAGGTTTTTGGAGCTCATGAGCTGTTCTGAGTAATTTGGCTAATAAAACTTTTCAAATAAATTTGGATAATCTTAGTGAATGCCAAAAAATGGAGAAGATACATTTTGATATCTTGTTGTAGCAGGATTTACGTGCAAAGGAGAAGCACAAGATTATGGCAGTTATAGGAGAATCAAACTTAAGTCATGGAATAGAGTAATGGATTATAGGCTTAAGAAATCAATTTGGTAAAATAAATATTGATCATAAAGGTGATTTTGATACCAAAGCAATACATGGAAAGCAAAGAGAAGTGTATATGATTTTTATTGATCTTAATAAGACATGCAATTGAATACCACCTCAATAACGGATAATTGATATGGACTTTGGATAGGAAGATCAAATATGGAGATGATTTTTGTGCTAAAGTGATAAATGAAAAAATAAAAAGAGAAAATAAATGTTTTGTACATAGTTTTTATCGATGTTAAGAAGGCACGTGATCTAATACCACAAAAAATGTTTAGAAATACATTAAATAGAGAAAAAGGTGTCTCGTAGATTTATTCAAAATATGAAAAATATGCATGACAAAGCATGGTTATCACTTGAAATTAGTTGCAGAGAGACTAAAAAATTCTCAGACATAAGAAGGTTCTACCAATGAGAATCATTAAATTTGTATATTATCGTATTAATCATAAAGATGCTTCAAAAGAATATTCCAATTATGAAATCATGTTGCATGGCATTTGGAGATAACATGTCTAATTGAAGAGATCTCTCTTGATAGTAGGCTTCTAAATAAGCCATAAATAAAAGAACAAGTTCTATTCAAATTTGGCTCGTTGATTCTTTTAATGCTCACGTTCAGTTGGTGTTCATCAATTTTTTCAATGCCCATGCTCAGTTGAGCCACAAATTAAATTTTCTGAACTTGTTCACAAATATAAACAAACGCAAAAACATATATCAATCCAAGAGAGATTTTCATTATTCTTAATAAAAAAGAATGATAAGTAATTAAACTCAATACCTCAGCATACAAAGAGAAAACCTACGAAGCATAATATTTATACATTATAACATAGCTTATTTTTTGCAATATATACTCACAGAAATTATAAATATTTAATATTTAAAACAGATATCTTAACTCAAATAAATAAAGAATTGTTTGTGTTGCATTTGTTAAGAAATTGAGCTTAAATATGGTGCTCATGTTAGATTCATTAGTTAACGAACAAAAAAGAAGCATGAGTTACTTAACAAGCCGATCATTACTTGCTCGCAAACATTTATGTGGGCACCCTAAGTGACACAAATGTATAGTTAGAATAATGAAAAAAACATTTAGAAAATTTAGAAAATAAGGAACTTAGGGTTAGCAGAATAAAATTTGAGTAGTATATACTTTAAGATCATGTAGTGAAAAATAAAATTGAATAATTAAATCATGTATAAAAATGTAAAATATGCTCCAATAAGACTGGTATATAACTTTAAAACTTAAGGAATTAAAATGAATAAAACAACCACTAAAGTAGCATGAATAGAGCTTTCTAAATAAGATTTAAGCAAAATAATATAACAAATCCAAATAGGATGATAAGGCTGAGGATGATTATGATGATATCAATTGTATTTTTATTTTTTTTTATGATGATATCAATTGTATAGTTTTAGCACCTCACTTCAATCGGGTGAGCGGTAAGAGTGGCCCCTAGTATCTTAGGCATTGGGAAGCCATATCTCTATAAAAACAATTAATGCATTTTTACAACATAAAAGATTGTAGAGAGTGTACGAGAAGGAAGTATATTTGTTTCATGGAAGGCCATAATCAAACCACTAGCAAAATGTAGTAGAATATTGAAAATTGATAAGAGCATAGACAATAGAAAATAATTTGAATCAATAGCCCATACCTGCTATGAGATTCCCATTCCACCCACTTAAAGGATCATCATTGATGGGTGGCCTTTGAAGTGATTCATAACCTTCTAAATTTTGTCGAACAGGAACGTCCTTGCCAGATGAGCAGCTTGCAACAACCTGTAGCACATCCAATTCAGATTTATAAACTTGGAAAATATGTAAATCACATCAAGATCATTAGAAATTAATACACCTTAGAGGAGGCACTTGGCTCAAGCCGTGGTTCAAAGGAATCTGGAATGGGATAGTTTAAGTTATCTTCTGTGGCATCATAGTAGGCCATTAATTCATCCAGAAAATCAAATTCAACCTTAGGCGCCAATGAAGTTTCATTTGTGAGGCCATCTTCTAAGCATGGAACTTCATGGAAAACAGCGTCATAATATACCAAGTTACCATCAGCCAATGGGCCAGAAGGATATTGTGATGGCATGTTATCAAGATTATCAGCATCTTGAGGTAGAATTTCAGAATGACCCACTTCATCCACAGAAGATTTATTATTGCATCTGTCCATGAAGCAATCAGTTGACTCTATATTGAGAATGGCACTTGCGTTTTCCTCACCAAAAATATCCTTCAGCTGCACAAATGCATTATTCTGGATAGAACAGGAATTTGACTGATATTCATCAAGAGCCTTCTGTTTTCCAAGCCTATTCAATGATGTTTTGCGTTCTTCCATAGTAGGGAAATCTGCATCTGGAGGCAAATCACCATCATAACCCTGCTCTTTCAAACATTCAATAAGAAAATTAGATGGATCCTCCGTGTGACAACCATTGTCTTCGTCATCAGACATTGCAACGTGAGGGACAACATCCACATGTTGAATGCTTGATTCCTCATCCTGAGATAAATTATAGATACAATTATAAAAGTTTAAATTGCAGGATGCACTCAAAACTTTGAGTTGGAGTGATTTAACAGAACAATTTAGTACAACCACAAGTCCACAACAATAAGCCTTTATCCCATCATGTAGGGTTGGCTACATTAATCATTTTCTCCATTAAGTCCAATTAAGAATCAAAATCTTATATAAATTTAATAAAAAAATTATTTCTAATATTTTCTAACCAAGTCTTTTTCAGCGTATCTCTATCATTCTTAACATAAGTCAAATTCAACACATCTACTCTCCTAACAGGGTCATCAGAAGGCAAGTGTTTTATGTGACCAAAACATCTAAGGTGAATCTCTCTAATCTTACCTACCACTTGAGCTACTCCAACCTTTTCACATATATACTGATTTGTATTTTGTCTCTAAGTGTAAAGCCACTCATCCACTTTAGCATCCTGAACTCTGCAACACTTAACCTAATTTTATGTTTCTCTTTTAATGGCCAACATTATGCACCATAAACCATTGCAGGTCTCATCACCACCATTTTATTAAATTTCCACTTTAGTTTGAGGGGTACTTTTCTATCACACAACATGCCTAAAGCATTCCTCCATTTCAACTATCCAACTTGAATTCTACTAGTTATATCTCCATCTATTTCACCATTGCTTTGAACAATAGTCCCAAGATATCTAAAAACAAGCACTCTTTTTAATGACTTAATCACACACTGTTTTTCTCGGGTCACAAGCTCTATATGAGAAAAGTGGATGATTGCATTAGGTAGTCAATAACTAGTGTAAACTTGTCGAACAATCATGATATGAATCATTTAACAAAACAATGTATTTGATTGAATATACCGAAGAAAGAACCTTACATGTAAAGAAGGGGAACTTTATCTAAAATCACATGGTTGACTATAATTTTTATGGCTCAACTATTTTTTTATAGTCCAAATTATGAATTTGATTACTATTATTTGAATGTGATTACAGAAATAATTGAGATGATACTACTGCTACTGTTTTGAATCTGGTTACTTAAGTAATGGATTTTGTTATTCAAACTCTTAATCTGGATGTTGGTTGATCTCAACAAGTATCTACATTTTAAAAAAACATTTGAATGTAATACAGAACACAACAAAACTGCATTAAAATAGCTTTTTTGAACAAAAGATTTTCAAAATCTACACATAGAAGGAAGGCCCATAAGTTTCATCTAGAAAATGCAAAGCTTGGAAGCATGATGCAGAAATCAGTAACTCGTGTCAAAAGTTTCGTATTACCAGGAGAAAATCGCCCAACTGAACAAAATCACGTACACCAGGATCTATAAGCGTATCATCTCTAGCCTCATTTACTAGGACAGCGTTAGCATCCTCGTCTTCCTCCAGCTCCCATTCTTCTTCTATAAACGGTGCGCCATACTGGGCTCCATTCTGTGGTCCAGCACCAGTTTTCTGAAAAATCCTGCACACCACGTAGCCATCCTTCCACAGAAAAAAAAAAGCACAAATTCAATAAACGCAAAAATAAGATGTTTCACTTATTCACTAACTAAAATAAATTTTTTTCAAAATGGAATCTGCAGAGAAATAATTTACGGTTCATTCTATATACCTGGAAAGAGAGAGCGCTTATGAGAGAGAAAAATTCAACAAAAACTATAAATTCAACATCAACAAAAACTATAAATTCAACATCAACAAAAAGCTTATTTTATATACCTGCTGAATCCCAGAGCTAGTAAGATTCTCGTCCTCTAAACGATATTCGTGCATGACCCAGTTGCTTCGCTGACCACGCGGTGCCCGACCGGCATGATAAACTAGGGTTTTCTTCATGCCGATGGTACGAGATCGACTCTGAATGGGCCTATCCTTGCCGGTTGTCTTCCAATAACCCTCTACAGTGGCGCGATTGGTGCGACAGCGATTAGAATACTTCCGACCCAGGGAGGTAAAGAAGTACCATTCCAAGTCACGACTCCGGAGGCGCGAGAGTGGCGGGAGCTCCCACGGCTCGGCTCCATATACATCGACCTCAGAGATTGCATCGACGCGGATTGGCCGGCCGGTAACCTTCCGCTTGAGGTAATAGCTCACAAGCTCCTCATCCGTTGGGTGAAATCGGAATCCAGGGGCTAGTTGCGTCGGATCAGGAGAAGAAGGCGAAGGCAGCGGAAGCGGCACCGCCGCCGCGGTTCTGGAGGAGGAGGCTTCGCCGATCATCGAGAAAATGTGGGGGAAAATCAAGTGTGGCCAGGCTAGCACCACACGACTTTTAAGCTCCCGGGGTCAATTAGGCGAAGGAAAAATCTATAATAAATTTTAAAAAGTAAATATAAATATAATAAAATATAATATTATATTTATTTAATTATACAAATTAATAAGTTTCTTAGTAAATATAATTGAAATAATAATCATCTCAATAAAAACTTAGAGTGATTTACATAAAATATATTTGATTTTTTTTAATAGTTTGATACCAATATATTTATTTTTAGTAGAATTAAAAGTGAGATTATAATAATTAAATTATATTTGAAAGGTCAAATTATAAAAAGGAGCATGATTAATACATAAATATGCATATGAATTATAATCGTGTTTAAAAAATAATTTAAAAAAGAGCGAAATCGGAGCATTGAAATCTGGTTTCTAGAAATCGGAATTTTGTAATTTGGTTTCTTAAGCAATGGCTAGTAAGCTTTGATAGTTATAAACAATAAAATAATGAAGATACCAACTTTTTTGTTAGCTTTCCGTAGCTAGGTCTTTTCTGGGAAGATAAGTTCTTAGGTGTGCCATCAGACGGAAAGTGTACCACAACTCTCCTAGGTAACCTTGAACAGTAAGTCAGCAAGAGGCTTGTAAGTAACTGGTTTAGGGAGGAGAACTGAAGAATAATATACAAAATATGAATTAAAAGCATGTTTTGCAACATAAAACTACTAAATTTAATCCTACATCACAAATGAATAGAAAGAAAAATAAACACATGCCATCTGAAACATGATTATTTATGAACCTAACATCCAACCTTAGAAAAATGAACCATCAAATCTATGTATTTGAGCATGCCACAATCAACTTGTTGATAATTTAATTAAAGCAAATAAATATATGAGCTGGATATTGAGGTTTTGTTTTGTTGATTGGGATTTGGATATTCATATTGCAAATTGAGGTGGTTGGTTTCATAAATAGCAAGTTTTGTGTATCATACAAGAAATTGCCCTGAGAATAAAAGATGCAGTCTGCGTTAAAATCAAAAGTGAATTAAACAATTTATTTCAACTCAAGGAAAAGAACATACTTAGCTGAGCTACTCATCCCTTGTGATGGGGTTGGAGTTGCTTGTTGATGACTTGTTTCAAGACAGGAATTGCATACAACAACAACAACAAACAACATCAAGCCTTTATCCCACTACGTGGGGTCGGCTACATGAATCCTTTTTCTCCATTGTGTCCTATTAAAAGTCAAATTCTCATTTAAATCTAATAAAGAAAGATCATTCCTAATATTTTCTAACCAAGTCTTTTTAGGTCTACCCCTACCTTTCTTAACATAAGTCAAATCTAATACCTCTACTCTCCTAACCGGGTCATCGGAAGGCCGCCGTTTTATGAGAGCAAACCATCTAAGGCGACTCTCTCTAATCTTATCTTCTACTGGAGCTATTCCAACCTTTTCACGTATATGCTCATTTCGTATCCTATCTCTAAGGGTAAAGCCACTCATCCACCTGAGCATCCTCATCTCTGCCACACTTAACTTAGTATTATGCTTCTCTTTTAATGGCCAACATTCGGCACCATAAAGCATTGCAGGCCTCACTACCATCTTATAGAATTTTTCCTTAAGTTTGAAGGGTACATTTCTATCACATAACAAGCCCGATGCATTCCTCCACTTCAACCATCTAACTTGAATTCTGCTGATAATATCTCCATCTATTTCACCATTACTCTGAACAACAGATCCAAGATATCTAAAACGTGTACTCTTATTAATGACTTGATCGCCCAAAGTCACAATCCCCTCACAAGGTCTATTACTACTAAAATTATAGTCCATATATTCCGTTTTAGATCTACTCAAGCGAAAACCTTTAGACTCTAAGGTTGACCTCCATAATTCAAGTTTACCTTCAACTCCCTCTCTAGTCTTATCAACAAGAAGAATATCATCAGCAAAAAGCATACACCAAGGTACATCCTCTTGCAAATGTCTAGCAAAAAGCATACACAGAAAAATTTCCAGTTCGTGCAATATCAAAAAACTCTGAAAATAATTAAACATATGTAAACAAATGAATAGAAAAAATCCTGCAAAGTGGGGCAAAAATAAAAGCCGTACTAGCAAGCACGCACACCTTTGCACTTCTGACAGAGAGAAAGTTTCATAGGAGGCAAGGGACCAATGGCATTCTGAATTGCAGCTTCCAACATGTTGAGCGAAGCGCCATTGCATGACTTCAACACTTCACGAAGGTTCTTGACATTTTCCAAGAAAATGAAATCTGAAGGATTCTTTTTGGTTTTACCAGCATGAATCTCGAATTTATAAGCTGAAACAACCTAAAATGCCAACAACAATGTTTAGAAACAACTTGGCCTCATCAATGCATAACAAGAAAATCAACAAATGCAGAGGTTGAATTAACAAAGCACTGACTCTTTTTCCCTGGCATGAGGCGCAGGAGCATAATACTCCATTTCCCGTGATTATACCCTGAAGCCCGACATTCTGCACAATAACTCAACATTGAACAATCCCAATCAAGCTATAGTGATGCACAAGACCTTATGGTGGAAACTACTAGTTGTGAATGGCAAAAAAAAATTGTTTCAAATCCAACATAAGTTTACAGCATACCTTACCTGGGCATGAAATATACTTCATAGGCAATCCCTCGTGCAACCCAGTACCTAGGAGGTCTCTGACATTAGATGGGAACTTTGTCAATGTTATATTATTTGACATCTTCAATTCCATCTTATTCTTTGACGTTGCTCTTAGACTCTCATTAAGAGCGTCATTATCCCCTTTTGAATCCTCTGATTCAACAAAAACACTATTGAGTGTAGAACCATTTGCAACTACAAATTCTTCAATTGCAGTAACTAAAGACCTTGTGAACCTCCTTGTAGATGTTACTGTAGGTTTCTCTAATGGAACACCATCATGTGTCCTATTGTCCACATCAAATTCTGAAAGTATAGCTACTGATACAGAACCCTCATGTTCATCTTTTATGGACTCCTCTAGCTGGCCAATTTCAAAATCTAGTCCACCGCAGTTGTCAACAACTATTGGGATTTCCATCACGTCCTCTTGCTGAACTGTAAGAGGAACTTCAACTGCAGGTATTACTTTGCATTGGGCGCCTTGCTCAATTGAAGAAGAAGTTGCAGCAACAGGAAGCAATGACTTCAAGGTCGACCTTGTGAACCTCCTTATTGGTTTTACTTCCCCTGGGATCTTTACCTGCTCAATTTTAGGTGGAGTTGCAGCAACAGGCATAAGCTTCAAGACCGACCGAGTGAACCTCCTTATTGGCTTCTTTGCTAATCCATTGCTAATCTTGGTGTCATGGCTGCCATCTAACATAATTGATTGCTTGGCTACTGATCCATTCATCAATAGACACTTGCTCACTTCCGAGGAAACTACTGCAGACTCTTAAGAAAAAGGTGGCGATGGAGTTGTTGTTCTTATTGAGTTTTGCAGTTTAACTTATGATACCGACTTTTCATGATTTGTATTTGACTTCTCCTCCGGCAAATTATCCTTTTCCCCTCCCCCAACACCTTCACTAATGATTGGAACATTTGAACTGATGTTATCATTCTCCAATTCTTCTTTACTGTAAGCCAAAATTGAAACACCTATGCCACCCTTGGGATGTCCATTATTTCGTGTATCAGTAATTGGGATATCAACTGCGACTCCTCCCAATGGAGAGCAATCGACATCCATAGGCACCTCCACCTGGAGAGCATGAATAATTGACCCAACCGGCAGAACCTAGATAATTACCAGCTGCTTCTCCCGGTCATCGGATAATTTTGGTATCTTACGCCGGCAAGAAGGGGTGGGGATGACGCGGGTGCTTCCACTTAACCCTTGCGTGAGCGTGTCCGACCAAGAGATTTAGAGAGTTAGGATTGCGACTTCAGGGAAAAGACAAACTCGCGCATGAGGCTAGAACGCACGCCTGAGTGGAGCACGTACTCTTGCAGATCTGAGGGCTTTCCGTTCGCCATGAGACTTTATTAGCCAAGATAGCATCGAGCGGTGGAGAAAGTTGTTGTCGTCGAAGTCGGCATAGGAAGATTTGATCCGGTTTCGATTTCAGCGAAGGGATTAGGGTTTGCAGAGGTTTTGTAAATTTATATCAGTGGAAGGCACTAAGGAGATATTCATTCTTTACCTTCTATAAGATTTTATTTTTTTGAACTAATGATCTAATAATCATCACCTCCCACTATAGACACTAAGGAGATGATGTGTGGCCACTTAATGCATTGAGAAACTCCTATGATGTGAAGAATTATTGGAACATCATAACATCTTTCTGCCATGGATCACCTTCAATCATTATAATTATAATCATCCACCAATAAGCCTATCATAGGATGCTCGAAGTGTCATGTAGGGCCACCTCCATACCTATCATGTGTTTGAACATGCATGCTTATGTTAAAATCGACTGCTCATTTCCTGACATAAATCACCTTCACGTATAAGAAACTTATAACAAGAGAATAACTTTAATCCCAATGAAACTCCATGGAATTATAACTTGAGATAATAAGAGTGTTTGCAACTAAATATTTGTAATATTTCACTTCCACACATAATTAAATAACCTCATCTATCCACACAATGAACAAAATCTTATTGATCAAATTCCTAAACTCATTTGTGTGTTATCTTTGCTTTGATTTTTCTCCACTCTCTCTTATTTCTCCCAAATAAATTATCTCTCAACACGAATGAACTTCTCTTCATTATGAAATAATCACCTAGATAACTTAATCTCATAATTTTTCTAAAATTAAACTTAGTATCCATTTTTTGCGAATCAATATAGAAACATAATTTCTTTTAAGTCAGTTCTCTCTAAAAACTTTTAATTATTCACAATAACATAATAAAAAATTACTTATTTTTATAAAAAAAATACAAAAATATATAATGGAAAACGATAACTATAAAAATGAATTAATAATCATATAATTAAAATCAAAATAAGATAAGCATAAATTATTTGAATTCATTAATAAAACAATATTATAAAATTCAAATTATATAAACTTATGTTATCATACATGTATTTTTTGCTAACGTTAAAAAATATATATAAAGCATAAAATAATAAATATTTTTCATGAATTTTTTAAATAGAAAATAATTTTTTTGGGGGAATAAAGAAAAGAAACTAAAAGTCAATATAAATATTTTAGATAATTCTACATGCATATATTTTTGTGTTAAATATTTAAACAACTGAATTTGTTTGCTTCGTGGACCTCTTCTCCTTCACCTTCCACTGGGAAAATTATTGGGTCAGGTCACCGGACGCATCTATACATCAAGAATCCAATAGCATGATGCCACGTTGCGACCAGACGACCCGACGCACCCGCTAGATTTTTTTTGCACGTACTTTTCCATTTACAGCGCGGCCCGACTACCCGACCCGAACCGAAGGTAAAAAGTCATTCATTCCGCAAAAATTTAAAAGTGGTCGCCCTTTTTGTTCTCTTTTGTACATTAGGGTTTAGGGTAATTTCAAAGAAGAGCTCTGTAGAGAGAAGCGGGGAAGACGAATCGAAAATGGAAATCTCTTTGGATGACTTAGAATTGTTCGAGGAGATGGAACAAACCGAAGACGTAAATGAAGAAAGGCAGGAGCGAAGCACGGAACAAATGTCTGGGATTTTTACGGTAAGGTTTGAACCAAATAGATTTTATCAAGATATCTTATGAATGTAGAGTTAATGTTTACAGTAGTATTAAAGTAAGAGTCGAGAGTATTACATGTGTTTTTAGGCTCTCAGAGTGAAGTACCGAGTGGTACTGAGCGAGCGGTACTGAGCAGAATACCAAATACCTAGAGTGAAGTACCGAGCAGTATCGAGAATAGTACCGAGCGGTACAGAGAATAGTACCGAGCGGTACCGAGAATAGTACCGAGCGGTACCTAGAAGAGTACCGAGCTGTACTAAGTAGAATACTGAGCGGTACCGAGTAGAATACTGAGCGGTACTGAGTCGAATACCGAGCACTGAGAATAAATAAAAATACCGAGTTGAATACCGAGTATTGAGATTGTTTATAGATAACGTTAAAATCATTTTCACTTTTGCGCAAGGTGTTTATTCAAGTGAGAAGGAAGCATATGACATGTATTGCAATTATGCTCATAACATCGGATTCAGTGTTCGGAAGGACCATCATGGTTTCTGGGCAAATTCGAGAAAAATTAAATCGAAGGACTTTGTATGTTCGAAATCTGGATTTAAGAAGGGCATTGACTTGAATTCCAATTCTAAATATCGAAGAGCCAATACTAGAACCGGGTGTCCAGCTTTGGTTAGATTTTCAGTAAGTCAAGATGGTGTTTGGAAGGTCCAAAAACACATTGAGAGCCACAATCACGAATTAGCTAAGCTCAAAGATCAATATTTGCTTATATCATGTAAGAACATCAGTGATGATAAGGCCTTAGTTCTTAAATTCATGACAGAAGCTGGGATACGAACAGTTGATACATTTACGTAGCTACGCGATGAAGCAGGTGGTGAAGGAAATATAGGATTCTCTAAGAGGGATGCATATAACTTTATTCAAAAGGACTGAAGATCAAAGATTGAGATTGGTGATATGAATGCCCTTATTGAATTATTTAAAGAACGACTAGTTCATGATAACATGTTTGCATGGGACGTACAAACTGATGAGAAAGATAGATTATTGAATTTTTTTTGGGTAGATGGTTTAGGAAGGATAGATTATTTTTTATACTAGCTATAGGCTAAATAAATATAATCTAGCTTGTGCCCCAATTGTTTGAGTAAATAATTATTGGCATAATATTCTGTTTGGGTTTGTTTTTTTATCAGAGGAGACTATTGAATCATTTACCTAGTTATTTAAAACATTTTTAAGAGTAATGGGTGATAAACATCCCATAATGATATTTACTAATCATGACAAGGCAATGGCTAGGGTGATTGAAATTGTATTGCCCCAAACACGACATACGCTGTGCCAATGGCACATAAGCAAGAAGGCACCATCCAAGATGTGGTGTTATAATAGCAACAACAAAGTTAGAGTACTTTTTCATAAGTTTATAAGTAAGTGTGATTCTAAGGAAGAATATGAGAAATCATGGGCTGAAATGATTAGTGAAGGAGACCTCCAAAGTCATGAATGGTTGAAAGATCTATATAAAATCAGAAATAAGTGGTCAACAACATTTAATAAGAACTGCTTTAACCTAGGCATTCTTTCTACATAGCTGGACTCAACATATTGTTCAGTCATAGAGATGAGAAAGAAGAGAAAAAGAAATCTGCAATAGAGCAAGGCCTAGGACCCACAATATATTGTTCAGTTACAAAATAACCTTCAATGTAGGCGACTTTCACACAAATACCATAATGTTTGACAGATGAGTTCATTAACGATCGACCAAGCATAGAATCGTAGGCTGAATATACACGGATGATGAAAGAAATTATTGATGCAGAGAAGAAAGTTTGATATGTGGCTTTCATTTGTAATATTTCATTACACAATATATTGATTATTGTATTGATGCAAAGTGATATGTGACTTACAATATTAATGGTTTTATTTCATTGCACATTTCAAATATTTCATTGCACATATTATTAATGGTTTTTTTTTCAACAGCTACATCTTTTCAACATATACAATTCTTTTTAACTATGTCTGTCATGTGGCTTTCATTGCACATTGTCTTTTAATACTTGGTACTCGGTACATTGGGTACTCGGTGTAGAACCGAGCATTTCCCTTTCATGCTTGGAACAAAAATACAAAACCCTAAACCAACTTACAAAACCATTTAAATTTCCATTTGTCTGACAAAACCCTAAAATATATCAACTGTAGTACCGAGCATGGTACGGAGCTACGAAAATTTATAGAAAACACTTCAACCATGCAAGAAAATACAGAACTTTGGCATGGCTTCAGTAATGAATGTGATGAGGAAAAAAGGGATTTACAAACGAAGATAAGCAGCCGGGCTTAAAAGAGGGGAAGCAAAGTCAACTCAAAGGGCTCGAGTTTTAATTTGTAACATTTAAGAAAAAATGTAATAAAAAAATGACTTTTTACCTTCGGTACGAGAAATAGTCGGGCCACGCTGTAAATGGAAAGCACGTGCAAAAAAAAAATTGAGCGGGTGTGTCGGGTTGTCGGGTCGCAATGTGGCATCATGCTATTGGATTCCGGATGTATAGATGCGTCTGGTGACCCGACCCAATAATTTCCCCTTCCACTGATATAAATTTACAAAACCTCTGCAAACCATAATCCCTTCGCTGAAATCAAAATCAGATCAAATCTTCCTACACCAACTCCGGCGACAACAACTATCTACACCACTCGATGCTATCCTGGCTAATATAGTCTCATGGCAAATGGAAAGCCCTCAGATATGCAGGAATACGTGCTCCGCTCAGGCGTGCGTTCTGGCCTCATGCGCGAGTTTGCCTTTGCCTTGAAGTCGCAAGCCAAACTCTCTAAATCTCTTTGTCGGACACGCTCACGCAAGGGTTCCGTGGAAGCACCCGCGTCACCCCCACCCCCTTCTTGCTGGCGTAAGATACCCAAATTATCCGATGACCAGGAGAAGCAATCGGTAATTATCCATGTTCCGCCGGTTGGGTCAGTTATTCTTGCTCTCCAGGCGGAGGGGCCTATAGATGTCGATTTCTCTCTATCGGGAGGAGTCGCAGTTGATATCCCAACTACTGATACACGAAATAATGGAAATCCCATGGGTGGCGTAGGTGTTTCAATTTCGGCTTACAGTAAAGAAGAATTGGAGAAGGATAATAGCAGTTCAAATGTTCCAGTCATTAGTGAAGGTGTTGGGGGAGGGGAGAAGGATAATTTGCTGGTGGAGAAGTCAAATACAAATCATGGAAAGTCAGTATCATAAGTTAAACTACAAAACTCAACAAGAACAACAACTCCATCACCACCTTTTTCTTTAGAGTCTGCAGCAGTTTCCTCGGAAGTGAGCAAGTGTCCGTTGATGAATGGATCAGTAGCTAAGCAATCAATTGTGTTAGATGGCAGCCATGACACAAAGATTAGCAACAGATTAGCAGAGAAGCCAATAAGGAGGTTCACTCGGTCAGCCTTGAAGCTTATGCCTGTTGCTGCGGTGGACTAGATTTTGAAACTGGCTAGCTAGAGGATCTCTTCATTTGTTGGATCTCATATTCAGAGATGATAAACATTTGTTCCATAGTCCCTTTGGAAAATTAACCATCATAATATATTGAAACATAAGGTCCTTAGAGAGCACGATGTGTTATACTTTATCTTTGAATATATGATATATTGCTTTTGTTCTTAAGCTTGTTCTGAATTAATGTCATAGAATGCTTAATTTTGTTGGCCTCTTTTATTTCTTTTTGGAATGCAATCTTTATCAATTTTTGAATTATACAAACAAGCCATTATTAAAGTCTGAAATTTAAAACTGGTGACTGTTTTTATAGACAAATCATTTTTTGCTCAATTAATTAATAAAGTCATGACTAAATAATATTTAATAAGAAGCACTGATGAGTGATGACGAGTTTGTTTGTGCTCTTTCTCTTTCTTTATATATCTAGATTTAAGTGAAAAGAAAAAAAATCTAGCATAAGAGAAATGGAAGAAGCTAATGGCTCAGAAATTGGGAGTTTAACTTTCACTAAGAATGGCTCAATTGATCTCAAAGGCAGACATGTTCTCATATCAAAGAGAGGTGAATGGATTGCCTGCTATTTCATTGTTGGTAATCAATACTCTCTCCTCTGTTTTTTTTTTTTTTCATTTGTAATTGTTATAATTTATGATGTTAACATTGATCCAAAATTTATATCATGGATCACTACGGGTACCTTACTAAAAGAACTATAATGCTTCCTTTGGTTCTCTTTTATGTTTTTTTCTAATATAGTGATATTGTAATATATATTCAATTTGGATTTATATCTATTTAATTTCAAATTCCAATTTATCAAAATTAGGAGCTTTTGAAATTTAAAGGCTCATAAAGCTCATCTCTTCTTGGAGAAATATATTGGTTGGGAGTTTTATTTAAGAGTTATTAGAGTGAAGCTTTTATTGATTTTATTAATGTGAGATATCAATTTTCAAATAATTCATTTTTTTTATTGCAATCATAGTATTCATTCTACTAAAATAAATTTATTGGTACTAAATAATGAAAAAAGTCAAATATTTTTGGTCAAATATAAGTTTATATGAATAGCTTCAAGTTTTTATTGAGATGATCATTATTGCAATTATATTTACTAATAAACGATTTTGAAAATTAGTGTAAATAATATAGATGATAAAAAGAAGTTTTATGCAAATATTTATATAATTATATATATTTTTACATGAGATGGCCATAATTTTTATTTATTCGGCTATTAAAATCTCTGCAATTAAAAAAAATAAAAAATGGTACAATTCAATGATATATAATTATTAAATGATTGCATCAAATTAATAGATTAATAGGTTGTTTGTGACGGCTTTTTTATTGCTTCTTAAAGCTATTTTTTTATATAAAAATTTTTAAAATTTTTAGTAAAAAGTCACTTTAAGAATCAGTAAGAAAGCCATCACAAACGATGCCTAAGTCTCTTTATTTGATTAATGGGCTGTTTGGTATGTAGAATTAGAAGGGTAAAGTAATTAACTTACGTACATTTGATAAATTAGATCGTTTGGTTGTTTTGAGCGGAACGTAAGTAATTCTTCTGAAGCATTGGCGGTATATTGCCATGGGCCGTTCGTGCGACTTCAAACCCCGCTCAAATTGAGCGAGTTACAAAACCTCGCTGGTTCACGTGGGGCAAAGCTTCCAACGAGTGGCTTGCCATTTGCTTTTGGCTTTGCTAGCTTCTCTTTCGTTCTCGTCACAGCCGCAACGGTAGCCTCATAAGAACCCTAGCCTTATCAGTAACCCTAAAGCTTTTGGAATCTCGAACCAACTGCCGTCGATTCCAACTGCGACTGTGCGTATGCCTTTACTAATTATTTGATTAGCGTATTGGATATCTATTCTCGTGTCTCTGCAATTTTTGTTCTTGTTTAATGCAAGAGAAATTTATTTTTCCCGTGGATTTTGCATGTCCTGCATCTATTCATGCGACGCCGATGTTTATATTTTGGTGTATTTTGTTCTTTGTTGCTACTGGAAACTGAGTTGGAGACGTTTATTCTTCCTTCCGGCTTTGTTGGTCATTTTCTGCAGAATTGCTTCTGTATTCCTACTTATTTGTTATCCTCTTTAGTTCTTCAGTTTTTTTAGTATCTCATACCTGTATCGTATTCCCTGCCACGTTGTCATTAGGGTGAGAATTGTGGAGATGACCCGCTGTCTGTAGATGATGCCGTTCTTTTGTTTAATTCTTTTTTGAGAAATTGAAGGTGTTTTTGGAAACCCTAATTGTCTTTGACATTCTATGCGTGGCTGTCATTCCGGTTTTCATCTATGCTTAATCGAGATTACAGAAGGAAATTACTCATTTTTTATCTTCCTGTAATTGTATTGCATTCAATTTTTCCCGTTCTTATTTTTTACGCCTTTGCGTATGTAGGCTGGTGTAGTTGATGAAGATCTTGGAAGTTTTTTAAAGTTTTTGAGATGGAATTCCGTCTACATAAACATTTGTGCTTTGGCAATCCACATTTCTCAAAATTTTTGGTCCCGATATCCTGACTCAATATTTTCCCCTTTCATAGTTTTTTAGCAGTGGTTATAGAAGGACATAATCCCTTCATGTTATAGAAGGAACATAATCCCTAAATCCTAACCAAACAACCCCTAAATGAATCTAAAATCATAATATTTTTAAATAATATTTTGAAATATGTAAATATGAGGGAGAGGGGAGGAAGTAGAATAGCTTCTGAGGTTGAGGGAGGGAGACACGAGAATAAATAGTCGCATATATGATAATAATAGAAATTATTTAATTTGTAATAATTAAATAATATATAGTTGCATCATTAGTGGAAATAAATTAAAAAAAGTTAAATGAAATAAAAAATTTTCATTAATATATAGTTGCGTAATTAATGGAAAGGCTGTAAAATTATTTCATAAATACTGTGTGAAAAAATTTATTGCACGCCACATATATTTGATGTTTTTTCTTATTTTGAGATTGAATACTGCATTGAGAATCAAATACAGTCTAGAGGGACTGGCACAATGTTCTACAATGAATTCAATATAAAAAATAGTGTTTAAAAATAATAATATTTTTATAATCAAACACAATTCATTACAAATCTTTCAAATACATTTACATTACATCTCATCATAAAAAAATAAACTAGACCACCCGCAAGGTTATTCTAGACAGTTATTATAAAATCATCTCAAACAATTATATATTTGAATTTAATTTAAATTCACCACCCACCCTTGATCATGCTCTTTTAATTTTAAAGGGGATTTAGCATTTTACACCTGCAGAAAATTATGTTAGTTTAAATCTTTAATTTGCCCCCTTTGATTTAGCTCTGTAGGAGCATGACCACCTGCAAAAAATTATGTGAGCATCCAAATTATTTCTAACTTAGGGGTAATCTATCGTTCATCACATCATTTCTCAAATTGCAAGAATAATTAAAATAAACAAACATATCAACCATTACAACCAACATGCAGTGAAAACCATGAGAAAGTTTGTCACACAACAACAAGAAATTAAACACCGGCCTAAACTAAAGCTAAAGCTGGTTGTCCTAACAAACAAATCTAAATGTATATAATATGTTGTGTGGTTTGGATATACCTATGCTAATTATTAGTTGAAGTTTTCTAATCAATTGGATTTAGTTTGTTGAAAGCTCAAGAGAAATTTGATATGTAAATTTAAGTTTTAGATGATTTAATATTTTTAAAGTTTATTTTTGTTAGAATTTAGGGTATTTTAATTAATCATTTTTGTCTTTATTTATTTATTTGATGATTTATTAAAAAAATATTGGTTGTTTATATAATTTGATGATTTATTAAATTTTTAATGATTTATTATATTTTTGATGATTTATTAAAATTTCTATTTATTTATTTATTTTTAATTACTATTATAAAATTTATCTAAATAATTGACATCTTTCTAAACTTTTTTTATGATTTATATATTTAGTTTTCTTATATATATGCATACTTATTTGTTCTTATTTATTTTAATTTTTAACATTTATATTTAATTTTCATATTAATCTTATTGTATGTTATTATCGTTTATAAAAAAATATGGATTTCATTTAGATGTCTTTTATTTATGATTTGAATTATGATTTTAAGATTTATTTACCTATGATTTTTTTAATGATTTTAATATTTATTGAGTCATGTTAATTCTATTTGTGATTTAAATATTCAATTACATATGTCCTTTATTTTTAATTTATGGGTTGATTTACTTTTACTAAACAAAAGATCTTTATAATTTTAGTTTATATATATATATATATATATATATATATATATATATATATATATATATATATATATATATATATATATATATATATATATATATATTATGGTTGGTTGAAATTATTTTTTTAAAATTCAATAAGCCCTAAATATTTTGAAACATACTAGTCTAATAGTAGAATAAACTACTGGTAATTAAAATCAAATTCTAACACTCCTAATTACTAATATAGTCGTTAAATATGTAATCGATTGGGTTTGAGTTCTAAATAAAAAAATTAAAGTAACTTGAAAATTAAAATCAAATATAAGATGCATGATAAAATAAAACTATGATTTCTACAAGGTCATATGTTTGGGAGATCGCAAAACACAATAAGGGTTCTAGGCCTTAAGGCTATCAAAATTTTTAGAATACTTACATTCACCAGAGCCAATGTCCGGTGGTATTCGGCTGTAGCACATCCACCCGGTGGAAATGAAGACGACATACACATTTAGTCCCTTCCTTTTGTTCATTTGATCGGCATCGTCCTCGCAGTTTATGCAAACAAAGAAGGTAAAATAGTGGGGAAAGGATGATTTTAAAAAATAATTATAAATGCAAATCTTGCTTTTAAAAGTAAACATATATTTACCTTTCTACTAGCTTATTTATTAACATCAAGTTGATTTTTTTTTCCTGAGATTTTAGTTTCAAAGAGATTTTGGCAGGTTCTGAATTCATCCAAAGGTGAGAGAAGATGAGTGAAGATAGAATATGGAAGAGTGCAAGGAATGCCATTCCCATAATCATGAATCTTTGTATCAAATATCTATAAATTATTGATGTACATATATGAATCTTTGTATCATCCTTTTCCATTTCAAGAAAGAGGAAATATTTAGAATTTAGGGTTTAGGGTAACAAGGTTTTATCTCTAATGTTATTAGTCATTTCCATGGGATTTTTAGCATAGTAAAAGCAAAATCTACCTATACTTTATTTTTGGAATTTTTTATTTTTACAAGATATGTAAAATTTCTAAATTAGTAATGTTCTTAATTTTATGAAAATAAAAAATATATAGATTACAACAATTTAATATGGATTAGAGCAATAGTAATCTTTCATCTCTGTCGAGTTTGTCCGGATTCTAACTATATTGCATTTTAAAACATCTCCTTAAGATTTCAAATATTAAATTAG
This sequence comes from Dendrobium nobile, assembly GCA_022539455.1. Lineage (NCBI taxonomy): Eukaryota > Viridiplantae > Streptophyta > Magnoliopsida > Asparagales > Orchidaceae > Dendrobium > Dendrobium nobile. The sequence goes on from CM039736.1 coordinate 80,431,925, forward strand.
CCTATGTCTAGGTCTAACTAACACTTGTTCAAATTTTCTTTATTGATTCTACGACGCCTCCTTCAAGGTCGTAAATCACACTGAATTTTAAAAAGTGAGTGGCCAACTACATCGTTAACTTAAGCATAAAAAAATATGAAACATAACGTAGCCTCTCTACACAGGTAATCTATTCTTCAAACATGCATAGAAATCAGTGTACCAATAGTTTAGAAAAGTAGATTTGATTATTGAACATGTAAAATAAGGGTAGCATTCACTCTCTCTCTCTACACAGGTAATAAGGATCTTCCTATTCCTCCTCATCATCATTCATAAGATTTCAATCTATCATCATTAACTATGAAAATGTGAAAAGATATATTTTATCCTGAATTTTTACCATACAATATGAATATATTTGAATAACAATAAATGGTCAGATCTATCTAGATTTAAAATTTTGATGATAAAATTTCTTTCGGGAGTAAAAAAGTCAAATATCTTGATTAGGAGAAAATTCATACTTGAGAATCTTACACCCATAATATCTCTTCATTTATGCATTGTAAACTTTTGTATCTTTATTAGCTTCATTTATTAATTCATTTAGTATGCTAACAATAAAAGAACTCTAAAAGTTCAAAGCAAAAAAATAAATTCTCATTCTTATAGAAAAGTTCTTTCTTCCTTAAGGAAGAATGCTTTATCTTCTTTCCTCTCAATAACCAAGAAATCCCCAAAATGACGAAAAACAAGCAAGAGCACTAACCAAGAAGAATTCTAGAAAAATTAAATAGAAAAAAAGTGACAAAGAATGTTGACTATGCTTAACTTTTTATAACTAAACAAGCATGGGTAGTTGTTGCTACGCACGAGCATCGCAGCGTTGATCCCAGCACGGCGGCGTGAGTTTTTTTTTTTAACGAAATGTGCAACATAAAACATGAAAACTATAACAATTATCATGACATACTAAACAAAAAGAAGGGTTTCCTTCCAAACAGTAATAAGTTTATAGTCTTCGGCCAGACTTACCTAGATTTATCAATTTGGTTGGATTTCATAACTACCATTCCTCAAGTGGTTTCCACTAGGATCCTTTTCTTTGTCCTTTGGATTAACTTTAGTATTGCTAGGTAATGATCCAAGAGGTCTGTTGTTAACTGAAATCGTAAGGTGAATTAATTGAGTTTCCAATTTTTTAAAAGAAGTAGCTTGACTTTGCAATTGAGTTCCTAATTGCTTCACTACCTCTTTCAAAGGTGACTTTCTATTTTCAAACTGATTGTTTTAATTAAATCCTAAAGGATAAGAAGGTCTAGAATTAACAATAGGTTGCTGAAGATTGTAGCAAATTCCTCATTGATTATTTTGACTTGAATTCCATTGATTGTTACCACCAATATTATTTAATCAATTAAAATTAGGATGATTCCTCCAACCTAAATTATATATATTGGAGTAAGGATTATTTTATCTTTTAATTAAATTAACATTTTAATCCTTTCCACACTATTATCTCCATTAGAATTTAAATATTGATCTTCTAATTATATAAATGATTTAGATACTGATCCTGAATTATTTTCTATTGTGTTCAATTTCTTAGAAATTGCTACAACTTGAGAAGTTAAAATTGATAAAGCATCTGATTCATAAATTTCAACTATTCTCTTAGGATTTACCCTATCAGCAGGCCACTAGAAATTTTTAGTAGTCATTTCCTCTATTTACTCATATGCTTCATCAAATGGCTTGGACATTAAATATCTTCCAACTGCAGCATCTATAATTGCTCTAAGAGATCCTACTAATTCATTATAAAAGGTTTAAATAACTAATTAGTCATGTAAGACGTGGTGAGGGCATTTCCTTAAATTTCTCCCAACTTTCATAAGTTGATTCTCTTTCAAACTGGACAAATGATGTGATATCATTTCTAAGTTTGACAGTCTTTTAAGGTGAATAATATTTAGCAAGAAATTTGTGAGCCAACTCTTTACAAGTGGTTATAGAGCATGAGGATAAATAATTATACCATATATTGACCCTATCTTTTAAAAAAAATGAAATAATTTAAGCCTAATAGCATCATCACTGACACCACTATACTTAAATGTTGCACATATTTTTAGAAAACTGGCTAAGTGTAAATTGAGATTTTTAATAGGCGTTCTCCCAAACTGAGAATTTTGAACTATCTAAATTATTACATATTTTAATTCAAATTTATAAGCTTAGATGGTAGGTCTATTAATACTTTGATAAATTTTGTCTATTACATGGTTAGCATAATTCCTGAGAGGTAATACTGGTTCAGATATTTTTAAAATCCTTTTAGTTTTTCTAATTTTTGAAAGAATTATTTATATCTCAGAATCAAATAACAATTAAAGATTATTTATCAGATCTACAAAGCATACAATAATGGATGCACAATAATAAATAAATAAATAACAATAATAATAATAAAATAAGAAAAATAAGATATAAGATACAAGTAGGTCTAAATATGCATTTATTTCAACAATATAGTTAAAATTTAAAATAAGCAAATTACTTTCTTGGCAACGACACCAGAAACTTGATGGGTTGTACTTCTGCGTGTAGATAAGCAAGGTTTTGTTACAGGCTATAATAAAAGCTTATTTTGTAGATTTTCTTCCATATATTAATAATAGGAGCCTAATTAAATGTACACAAAAATATGTGCCAAATCAAATAATAAAGTAGAGTGTCAAATCCACAAGAAAGTGTCATACTTGAATAAAAAAAACTATTATTGCTTACCCTAAATGTATAAGTTATTCTACTCAAATAAAAATAAAATTTTTGGAGTTTTTATTACTATATACAAATAGTAGAATAGTTGATATAATATTTCATAAAATATTTTGGAATGATGAATACAAAATATCACATTTTTTTCTAATGAGACTCTTAATTGTAAATGTGATTCCTTAGATCTATATCAAGCATATAGGGGTGAAAAGGATATTTGATAACCTCCTACATTTATACTATCTCTTTTAGAACCTAGAATATTCAAACATCTTATACTGTTGCTAGCCAATATTCTATCTTAATATTTCTGATTGTTCTTGCATTATGTTGACCTTGGCAGCTGAAACAAAAAAAAAAAAAAAAAAGAGAAAATCAAAAATAAAAAATACCATACCTGCCCTGCAATTCCATAATCTTGGCACGTCGCGCTTCGCACGACGCACGTCGTTTCCTACGTCGCTCGTCCCTCCACGACCTCTACCCTCGTCATTGAAAAGGAGAAGAGACGAGGGCTTCGGGGCTGTTCGTTTTCGCTCATTCGACGATCTCCCCTTCCGATCAAATGAAAGTTACATCATTTTGATTGGAAGCAAGAACGGGCTCTCGCTTGCGGTGAAGATAACTTTCTCCCTTTCGATTGATTCTCCAGCTCCCTCGACGTTGTTTAATTCGGCTTCACTCGCTCGACGGCATTCCCTTCCAAGTCGGATCGGAAGCTACACGTTTTGATGGGAGGCAACATCGGAGCTCGATTGCAGTGAAGATAACTTTCTCCCTTGCGTCGCTTCTCTGCTTCTGTGGCCGACCGACTTCATTCCATCGGCGACCTTCCCTTCCTAAAGGATCGAAAGACAGAACGGGAGCTCGTTCTTTGTGAAGTTAATTTTGTCCCTTCCGCCGCTCCTCTAGCTCTCTTGTGGTCGATCGACTTCGCTCCTTTGACGACTTTCCCTCCTGTGGGATCAGAAGATACCAAATTTTGATCGGAAGTAACCATGGGAGCTCGCCGTCCGTGAAGGTAACTTTCTCCCTCGCACGCTGTTTCGGCCAAATCCCACAAATCCACCGAACCGAGGGATAATTTATTTTATATAAAATAATTATATTTAATTATAATTATTTTATTTAATTATAATTAGTTATAATTATTATTTTTAATTAATTATGATTTTATAATAATTACATTTGATTTTTAATTAAATAATTTTAATTAATTTTAATTAGAATTACTTTTAATTGATTATAATTTATAAAATAAGGAAGAGTCGTGGAATGGGAAAATGGAGAAAAAACTAAAAATTTTAAAGGAAAATTCGCCCAGACAAATGCCCACCAACTACGAAACCAACTGAAATTGAGTATTACAGACCTCTCAGCCACCAACTACCTGTAAGCTTACTATTTTCTTCCGTCTTCCTCTGGCTTCGTCGTGTCCATCTCTTGTCTTCTAGAAGCTGCAGAGAGGTATGTAATTTTGTTGACAACTATGGTGGACTAGAGGTCTGTAATACTCAATTTTAGAGGTTTGAAAACTCTAGTCCACCGTAGTTATCAATAACTATCAATAACTTAGTATTACAGAACTCTCTGCAGCTTCTAGAAGACAAGAAATGGATGCGACGAAGCCAGAGGAAGACTGAAGCAAATAGCAAGATTATAGGTAGTTGGTGGTTGATAGGTCTGTAATACTCAATTTTAGTTGGTTTCGTAGTTGGTGGGCGTTTGTCTGGGCAAAATTTCCTTTAAAATTTTCGATTTTTTCTCCATTTTGCCCTTCAATGACTCTTCTTTAATTTACTAAGTTATGGGCGAGATGATACTGATTGAATCCGCACTTAATCAATATAATATAATTTTGTCCTTATTCTCTAACACAAGTTATCATCTTCGAATCCTGCGATTGTCCTTATTCTTGTACGTAAATGTGAACTTTTCCATTCTAAGTGTGTGAGTCTGTAACTAATGCGTGCATCTAGTGTGGATGCATAATCGATGTGGCAAATGAGTTTGAGAGTATGTGACAACATAGAGCCTGGACCTTTTTCAGAGCATCCTGAAGAGGCTGAATGTGCTTATTATCTCAGGATCGGCCTATGTAGATTCGGTATTACTTACAGATTTAATCATCCTCCCAACAGGAAATTGGTAAATCGAAAGTCTTTTTAAATAATTTTGTTGAACTAATTCTCTTATGATTTAGTTTTATCTGATTTTGACTGTATTAATAGAGTTACATGTTGCAGCCGCAGTTGAAGTTCCTCTTACAGTTTAGCAAGAGGACGTGATTGAAATCCCAATAGTTGTTGACAACTGCGGTGGATTAGATTTTGAAACTGGCAAGCTAGAGGAGTCAATAAAAGGTGAACAAGAGGGTTCTGTATCCGTAGCTATACTTTTAGAATTCGATGTGGACAATGGGACGAATGATGGTGCTCCATTAGAGAAACCTATAGTAACACCTACAAGGAGGTTCATAAGAACTTTAGTTACTACAGTTGCAAATGGTTCTACGCTCAATAGTGTTGTTTTTGTTGAATCAGAGGATTCAAAAGGAGATAACGACGCTATTAATGAGAGTCTAAGAGCAACGTCAAAGAAGAAGATGGAATTGAAGATTTCAAAGAAGATAACATTGACAAAGTTCCCATCTAATGCCAGAGACCTCCTAGGTATTGGGTTGCTCAAGGGATTGCCCGTGAAGTACATTTCATGCCCGAGTAAGGTATGCTGTAATCTTATGTTGGATCTGAAACAATTTGTTTTTCCATTCACAAATAATAGTTTCCACCTTAAGGTCTTGTGCATCACTATAGCTTGATTGGGATTGCTCAATTTTGAGTTATTGTGCAAAATGTCGGGCTTCAGGGTATAATCACGGGAAATGGAGTATTATGCTCCTGCGCCTCATGCCAGGGAAAAAGAGTTAGTGCTTTCACTACAGAAAATTCATTGTTTACTGGTGGCCTGGACTGACGGTTGTCCAACCGCCGATAGTAACGGTGGCTTAACGGCGGTCTGACCATCGGTTATTACCGGTGGCCCAACCGGCCGTTATGTAAGTTTATGCCGCCGGAAATAGCGGCTGTCACGAAACCACCAGGTAAACCGCCGGCCTTAAAACTTACCTACGCAAACCGTCAGTGTTAAGTAATTTAGTTACCGGAGGTTTTAACCGCCGGAATGCCGTCGATAAAAGCCCTAAAATTAACCATCCTGACTCTCCCATTTCATTCTCTCTCTTCGGCTGCGCCCGCCCCTTCTCCTCCGCCCGCAACCGAGATCATTTAGGCCGCTGACGAGCTGTCTCCGGACGTCGACGAGGTCTCTCCGGCCGCCGACGAGGTCCCTCCGGCATACTGAGATCATTTAGGCCTCGGGCCGCCAACTCCCGTGCGCGACGCCACCTCCGAGGTGAGCGTTTGTAATTTTTTTTTATATTTTTTGTTATTACAGTTGGTTTACATCAAGAAATAGGTCTAAGCCCATATCTTTTTTCTTTAGTCATGGATATTCTCACTTGACATTTGCGAGAGGATGTACCTTGTTGTATGCTTTTTGTGGATGATATTTTACTTGTTGATTTCTGTTATTTGGGTTAGATTACATCAAGGATCAGTCTTAAGTCAATGTATTTTTGCTTTAGTCATTAATGTTATCACTAGACATTTGCGAGAGAATGTAGCCAATATTTTTTTGCTTTAGTCATGGATTTTCTAAGTGGACCTTTGCGAGAGGATGCACCTAGTTTTATGCTTTTTGTTGATGATATTTTACATGTTGATAAGACTAAAGAGGGAGTTGAAGGTAAACTCGAATTATGGAGGTCAACTATAGAGTCTAAAGGTTTTCGCTTGAGTAGATCTAAAACTGAATATATGGGGTATAATTTTAGTAGCAATAAATCTAGTGAGCGGTTTGTGACTTTGGGCGATCAAGTAATTAATAAAAGTACACATTTTAGATATCTTGGATCTTTTGTTTAGAGTGATGGTGAAATAGAATGGGATATTATCAGCACAATTCAAGTTGGATGGTTGAAATAGAGGAAAGAATCGGGCTTGTTGTGTGATAGAAAAGTCCCCCTCAAATTTTAGGAAAAATTTTATAAGATGGTGGTGAGATCTGTAATGCTTTATGGTGTCGAATCTTGGTCAATAAAAGAGAAGCATAATACTAAGTTAAGTGTTGTAGAGATGAGGGTGCTTAGGTGGATGAGTGACTTCAACCATCCAAAAATGACAGCCTTCAAATGACCCGGTTAGGAAAGTAGACGTATTAGTCATGAATATTCTCACTAAATATTTGCAGGAGGATGTACCTTGGTGTATGCTTTTTGTTGATGAAATTCTACATGTTGATAAGACTAGAGAGGGAGTTGAAGGTAAACTCGAATTATGGAGGTCCTTTTAGAGTCTAAAGATTTTCGCTTGAGTAGATCTAAAACTGAATATATAGAGTGTAATTTTAATAGCAATAGACATAGTGAGGGGATTGTGACTTTTGGCGATCAAGTAATTAATAAAAGTATACATTTTAGATATCTTGGATCTTTTGTTCAGAGTGATGGTGAAATATAAGAGGATATTATTAGCACAATTCAAGTTTGATGGTTGAAATGGAGGAATGAATCGGGCTTGTTATTGTGTGATAAAAAAGTCCCCCTCAAACTTTAGTGAAAATTCTATAAGATGGTGGTGGGATCTGCAATGCTTTATGGTGTCGAATCTCAACACAAGCATTATCAACTCCTTTTTTTCAATAACTCTCCATAACATTATTCTTGGAACTTTATCATATGCTTTCTCTAAATCAATCAATATCATATGAGATGGTTGACCTATAATGCATTCTAATTCAAGTAAAGTATACTTGTTCAAAAGTATCGCACGTACACTTGTTAAGGTTGACACACGTGTTCTAATAAATATTTTCATAACTATATAGGGGAATATTTACTTCAATGTTCAAATGACTATCCAAGAAGAGAGATATTGGATATATAACAGATTGTTACCGGGTCAAAAAGGATTGACAGATGAATTTATACATGGAGTTGAAACTTTCATTCAAGTTGCATCTCAACTGCTTTCCTTTAAGTTTGATAAAATGTTTAGATCTCCATGTTCGAAGCATAAAAATCAAGCATTCCTCAAGCCCGATGATGTGAAGTTTGATTTATATCATAGGGGATTTCTTCTAGACTACTGGATTTGGACATCACATGGCGAGTATGAGCCACACAGAGATGCTCATGCCAGTTCATCCATTGCTTATGAAACATTTGATGAATATTAAATGAGTAGACCCTATGAAGAACTTATTTTTGACGTAGCAGGTCCTAATTTAAGGGCTAGTATGGAAGAGCCACTAAATCAAGAAACCCAAAAATTCTTTGAGTTACTACATGCAGCTCAAAAACTAATTTGAGACGGTTATAGTACCCATTCAGAATTATTCATTGTAGTTATGATGCTAAGTATTAAAACTGAGTATAATATTCCTCGTGATTATTTCAATGACTTTATTGGTCTTCTCAATGAAACTAATCCAACGGATAATTTCATTCCGTCAGATTTGCACCGAACGAAGAAATTAGTATCTAAGTTGGGTCTCACTGTTACAAAAATTGATTGTTATATCAATGGATGTATGTTATACTACAAGGATGATCCAACAGAAGTTTATTGTCGCACCTGCAATGCTCCTCGATTTAAGCCAAACTCGGGAAAACAACGTCGTCAAAAGAAAGATGTTTCATATTCCCATTTATTTTATTTATCGATCATTCCAAGACTTCAACGACTTTATACATCAATGAGTTCAGCAGGTCATATGAGATGGCATAAGGAGAAAATAATAAAAAGTTGTATTATTTCTCATCCATCAGATGCTAAAGCATGGAAATATTTTGATCGAGTGCATGCTTCATTTGCTACTGAATCCCACAACATAAGATTGGGATTATATATCGATGGTTTTACCCCATATAGTAGAGTAGCTACACCGTACTCTTGTTGGCCAGTTATATTAACATCATACAACCTTCCACTAGAGATGTGTATGACTACTCTGTACATGTTCTTAACTCTTATAATACCTGAACCATATAATCCAAAAGCAAAAAATTAACATTTTTTTGCAACCATTAATTGATGACCTCAAGTTATTATGGGATGAAGGGTTCATCCTGCGTATGATCTAGTCGATGTAAAACATAGTAGAAGACACGAGAAGTTTGATTCATTTGTGTTAGCAAGTCAAGCTATTCAAGTTTATTTCAGCAAATATCCTAATGGTCGTATAGATAAAGAAGATTGGATACATGTCATAAAAATAAAAGCATGGGAAATAATTGATCAACAATACATTGTAGTAACTGCACATCAAGAGGATGAGATGTCAAGGTGTATGCCTATTTAAATTGAGGAAATGCCAACTACAATCTCTACTATTAAAATGCAGTTAAAAGATATGAATAGTTCAACTAGCTTAGGCGAAGATGAGAACGAGGATGAAAGTGAAGATACCCTGGAGAGCAATGAAAATAGTTCTGATTCTGAATAATTTTTGTAATTTAGAATTGTAGTTTTTATAATTTAGAATTATAAAATTTTACTTTTTGTAATATTTAGAATTGTACTTTTTGAATTCTGAATAATGAAAATGTTAATTATTTATTTGTATTCTTGCATTCTTTATTTTTGTAATTCATTAATTGCTTTGCTAATTACTTCTTTTATTTGCATTCTATAATATTTAGAATTATAGAATTACACTTTTTATATATTATAAATCTTTACTAATTGTTTCTTTTAATGTAGATGGCTTCAGGTGATGATCTTCCTCATAGATTGTTTGCCTTAAAGTTCTCTAGAAAGAAGTTGAGTGTTAATCCCAACAAACCCAGACAGCCTGATGAAGGTGAGGGGCAGAGATCATTTTCACCAGTTATACCTTTACCACCACCACCCAAGAGTCAGTAGCAGTCCCCAAGTGAGCAGGGTTAGGATCAGTCAGATCCACCTGTTGTTGTACCACCACTCTTGCCTGGCTACTTCCCTCCTCCATCGATGAGTCCTCACTTTCCCTCTCCAGATCAAGAACATGTAGCTCCATTCTATCCATATTATCCCCCACCGTCATCACAGGTAGCAGCTCCATCCACTGGTCCTCACCCTCCTTACCCCTACCCATATTATTACCAATATCCGGTGCAGCCAAAACACGATGGACTATCTAGACCAGTAGAGGTTGGTGTTGGGGATCATGCAGCTGCAGCAAATAAGCGCCAATACATTGAACCTGAGGGCGATAAGTAAGTTTAATTTATGTTATTAAGTTGAATGTATTTTGATATATTATATGTTATTGATAAAAAAATTAACCTACAGCTTTAATCCTTCAAGGACACCTACTCACAAGATCCGGAATATTATAAATAACAAATATGATGTTCCTTACTTATCATGGAAGAAGATCCCAAAGTAGATTAGGGATATGTGGATTGGATAATTTTAGGTATACTTATTTGGTATGAATTCAAATATTTAATTTAATTTGTATTAATCTTTTTGGTTATGCCTAAATTTTTACAGAAAAAATTTAGGTGGTTGCCTGAGCATAGCGTGAGGATCAGAATAAATTTTCAGAGGAGAGGAGTGACTTGTCTCAAGGACATGTTCACGGACATTAGAAAGTCCGGGCAGCACAAATATGGATTGGAGAGGGCCTATGGGCTGATCTGAGTAGAGCTTGGGTGGCCCCTGAGTTCACAAAAATAAGAGAGCAGAATAAGCAGAATAGAGCCTCTAACTGTGGGGGTTTAGGAAGCTCTCTTCATATTGGTGGATCTGATCCTCATACGGAACATAGATGACGACTGATAAGAGCTTTAAATTAGTTTATTAAATATATTTATATTATTATAACTATATCTTATATTTTCAGAAAGAGTACCTTGGTCGGGAGCCAACACCGCTGGAGTTGCATACGAGAACTCATCAACATCAAGCTGACCATCAGTGGGTTGATGAAAAGGCTAAGAAGGCTCATGTGAGTATAATTTTTTGGAGTTTGTGAATAGAAATGTATTATAATAAAACTAATTGTAATATCAATATATTTTATGGATTTATTCTCGTAGGATAATTTTATACGAGCTCGAGAAAATCGGCAGTCCATTGGTGAGGGATCATCTTCAGGATCGACCTAGATTTTTGAGTATCATACATAGTCAGATGTTGTTGGAGAAAGATAGAGGGGGAGGGTATCTGGCTTGGGTTCACAGGGCTATGCTTATGAGGGCAGTTTACCCACCTCAGCATTTTATGATCCAAGTGGAGCTGAATAAACTATAAGCTAGAGGGTTGCAGCACTGACTAGAGAGATTGATGAGATGAGAAAGATTCAAAATGAAATGCAAGCAGAGCTGCAATCCTATAGAAATGAAAATCAAAGAAAGAAAGATCAAGAGACAGAGCAGCCATATACATCTCCAGACAGCGAGGATACTGCTGAGGATTAGCACTTTTTTATGTTTGATGAACTTATGATGATTTGATTGTAAACATATTTGGTTGAACTTATTGAACTTAAAACTTTGGTTTGATGAACTTGGTTGAACTTATGAAGTTAGAACTTTGGTTTCATTTATTATTTTATTTGATTTAACTTATGAATATATTTGTGATAATTGCTGTGATTGATTATAGTGGCGTGTTGCCCAAAATTGAGGTTTATTTTATGTGCAGGTTAAGAGTTTAGGGTGAAAAAAAATCCCTCAAATAGAGGGGAGGCTGTCAATTTTTTTTTCAGATGCTACAGGTTTACGGTGGCTAACCGCCTCAGTTTAGCCACTAGAAACTTTGATACCGGACGGCTGATTGACGCCGCCGGAAATCCCTTATAACCGCCGGTATTTACCGGCAGTTTACCGACGGTGTACGGCGGTAGTTCGGCGACACGCCGATGGCTACAACCACCGGCGATTCCTTCAGTTGTGATCACCGTTTAGCCGCCAGTACTTTTCCCGGCGGTCGAACGATGGTATTTTTAACGGAGGTCGGACGACCAGGAAGCCGCCGGTAAAAACACCAGCGGTATAAACTGCTGGAACACCATCGGTGAAAAAAACGCCGAAAAAACACCGCCGGTAACAATTTTCGTCGCCATTTTTTCCGACGGTGAGAAAACCGCAAAAAAGTCTCCGTTTTTTTTTTCAGAATCGCCGGAAAACATGAGTAAAACACTGGCAAAAATCGTCGGTAATAAGTAAATTTTCTATAGTGTTTGTTAATTCAACCTCTACATTTGTTGATTTTCTTGTTATCCACTAATGAGGCCAAGTTGTTTCTAAACATTGTTGTTGGCATGTTAGGTTGTTTCAGCTTATAAATTCTAGATTCATGCTGGTTGCACCAAAAAGCATCCTTCATATTTCATTTTCTTGCAAAATGGCAAGAGCCTTCGTGAAGTGTTGAAGTCATGCACTGGCGCTTCGCTTGACATTTTGGAAGCTGCAATTCAGAATGCCATTGGTCCCTTGCCTCCTATGAAACTTTCTCTATGTCAGAATTGCAAAGGTGTGCGTATAAGTATGCTTGCTAGTACGGCTTTTATTTTTGCCCCACTTTGCAGGATTTTTTCTATCCAGTTGTTTATGGATGCTTAATTATTTTCAGAGTTTTTTGATACATTCACAAATTGGTTTGCTTTATTATGCAATTCATGTCTTGAAAGAAGTCATCAACAAGCAACTCCAACCCCAGCACAAGGGATGAGTAGCTCATCTAAGTATGTTCTTTTCCTTGAGTTGAAATAAATTGTTTAATTCACTTTTAATTTTAACGCAGACTGCATCTTTTATTCTTAGGGCAATTTCTTGTATGATACACAAAACTTGCTATTTATGAAACCAAACACCTCAATTTGCAATATGAATATCCAAATCCCAATCAACAAAACAAAACCTCAATATCTAGCTCATATATTTATTTGCTTTAATTAAATTATCAATGTGTTGATTGTGGCATGCTCGAATACATAGATTTGATGGTTCATTTTTTCTAAGGTTGAGTGTTAGGTTCATGAATAATCATGTTTCATATGGCATGTGTTTATTTTTCTTTCTATTCATTTGTGATGTAGGATTAAATTTAGTAGTTTTATGTTGCAAAACATGCTTTTAATTCATATTTTTTATATTATTCTTCAGTTCTCCTCCCTAAACAAGTTACTTACAAGCCTCTTGCTGACTTACTGTTCAAGGTTACCTAGGAGAGTTGTGGTACACTTTTCGTCTGATGGCACACCTAAGAACTTATCTTCCCAGAAAAGACCTAGCTACGGAAAGCTAACAAAAAAGTTGGTATCTTCATTATTTTATTGTTTATAACTATCAAAGCTTGCTAGCCATTGCTTATTGTTTATAACTATCAAAGCTTAATGACATTCTTTATTTGATTTATCATGGTCGAAAATGCCATTATTTCCTTTTGACATAGGTTGCTTGAGGGTTATATAAAAGATTCAATGAATATTATGTGGTTGTTGCAACAGTGTGGTAAGTTGCTCATTTAGTTGTCTTATATTGAGCTGAGCTCATCCAAAAATATTTTCTTTCAAAGCGAATAGCAATATTATACCTAATATTTAGATTTCATATCTTATTATATTTTACCATTTAATTTTTCTAATGACCAGCGTCGGCTTTAACATTTTTGAGCAACTCTCAATGAAAATCACAGCCAATATATTTCTCTAAGAATAGATAAGGCTTTATGAGCCTTTAAATTCAAAAAGCTTGTAAACTTTGATAAATTAGAATATGAAATTAATTATACATAAATTTAAATTAAATAAGTATTAAAATAGAACTATATTAACATAAGGCAAAATAAATGGTATTCTAATTTTATTATATTAAAATTTTATTTATTTATTTTTAAAATAAGATTTATAATAAAATTAGTAAGCATATGCACTTTTATTTTTTTAATTAAAAGTAAAAGAAATGTTGAGCCATGCTTTCAAATACAATTTATTTATTGCAATCACAGTATTCATTCTACTAAAAAATAAATTTAATTGTACTAAATAATGAAAAAAGTCAAATATTTTTGGTCAAATATAAGTTTATATGAATAGCTTCAAGTTTTTATTGAGATGATCATTATTGCAATTATATTTACTAATAAACGATTTTTAAAATTAGTGTAAATAATATAGATGATAAAAAGAAGTTTTATGCAAATATTTATGTAATTATATATATTTTTACATGAGATGGCTATAATTTTATTTATTTAGTTATTAAAATCTCTGCAATTAAAAAAAAAAAATTGGTACAATTCAAGGATATATAATTATTAAATCATTGCTTCAAATTAACAGATTAATAGATTATTTATGACGGCTTTTTTATTGTTTCTTAAAGTTATTTTTTAGTATAAAAAATTAATTTTTTTCTCTAAAAAGCTGCTTTAATTTTTTTCTCTAATTAATTTTTTAGTAAAATTCATTATTTGATTAAATGAATCTAAACTCATAATATTTTTAAATAATATTTTGAATTATGTAAATATGAGGGAGAGGGGAGGAAGTAGAATAGCTTCTGAGGTTGAGGGAGGGAGACGTGAGAATAAATAGTTGCATATATGATAATAATAGAAATTATTTAATTTGTAATAATTAAATAATATATAGTTGCATTATTAGTGGAAATAAATTAAAAAAAATTAAATGAGAGCATTAAATGAAATAAAAAAATTTCATTAATATTTAGTTGCGTAATTAATGGAAAGGCTGTAAAATTATTTCATGAATACTGTGTGAAAACATTTATTGCACGCCACATATATTCGATGTTTTTTCTTATTTTGATATTGAATATTGCATTGAGAATCAAATACAGTCTCGGACTACTGACACAATGTTCTACAATGAATTCAATGTAAAAATAGGATTTTAAAAATAATATTTTTATAGTCAAACACAATTCATTACTAATCTTTCAAATACATTTACATTACATCTCATCATAAAAAAAATAATCTAGACCACCTGCAAGGTTATTCTAAACAGTTATTATAAAACCTCAAACAATTATATATTTGCATTTAATTTAAATTCACCACCAACCCTTGGTCATGCTCTTTTAATTTTAAAGGGGACTTAGTATTTTACACCTGCAGAAAATTATGTTAGTTTAAATTTTTAATTTGCTCCCATTGATTTAACTCTGTAGGAGCATGACCACCTCTAAAAAATTTTGTGAGCATCCAAATGATTTCTAACTTAGGGGTAATCTATCGTCCATCACATCATTTCTCAAATTGCATGAATAATTAAATAAACAAACAAACACGTCAACCATTACAACCAACATGCAGTGAAAACCATGAGAAAGTCTATCACACAACAACAAGAAATTAAACACCGGCCTAAACTAAAACTAAAGTTGGTTGTCCTAACAAACAAATATAAGTGTGTATAGTATGTTGTGTTGTTTGGATATATCCTATGTTAATTATTAGTTGAAATTTTCTAATCAATTGGATTTAGTTTGTTGAAAGATTAAAAGAAATTTGATATGTAAATTTAAGTTTTAGATGATTTAATATTTTAAAAGTTTATTTTTGGTTAGAATTTAGAGTATTTTAATTAATCATTTTTTGTCTTTATTTATTTATTTGATGATTTATTAAAAATATTGGTTGCTTATTTAATTGGTCAAAATGTCCAAAAAAAATCATTAATCATAAAATCTAAATTTTTATTTTAATGGATAGGATTTAATTTGTATAATTAAAATGAAAGACTAGAATTCTATTTGAGAAGAAACTAAAGTTATTTTTATAATAGTCATATATATGAGGAATTTACTTCTGCATTAATATAGAATTATATATATTTATATATCTAATGTTTATAATATTTATTATCTATATAATATTTTATAACTTATAGTTTCAAATATATATACATATATAATTTTAAAAAAATTTAAAATTTAAATATTAAATATATAACACTACAGGAAAAACATTGATTTCCAGCGGTCATGTTTCCGGCGGCTTTTAGACTTTTTTCCGACGGTTTTCCGGCGGTCACATTTCCGACGGCTTTTCCGGCGGCTTTTTAACGTTTCCGGCGGCTTTTAAAAACTTAATTAAAAAATGAATAAAATTTTAAGCATTTAAATGATTTAACAAAAAATTATTAAAAGTTAAAATAACTATTAACTTAATTTTCATCTTAAAATTAATTAGTTAGTTATTTTTTATTTTTTATTAAATATTATTTTTTATTTTAAATTAATTAGTTTTAATTTTTTATAATTAAAGTTTTTTTTTCTGTGGGGAAGTAGTTTAAATAATAAATATAGACAATTTACACGTATTTACTTCTTCAGCAAAGCGGTCCGTCGTTTGAAATTCCACACAAGGAACCAGTGTTCGAACCCCCCTTGCGCACGCTGGAACGCGCGATGGTGCCGCGCGGGGGCATCGCCGGAGCACGGGCGGGAGCCGCGCGGGAGCATCGCCGGAGCGCGGGGGCATCGCCGGAGCGCGAGCGGGAGCTGCGCGGGGGATCGCGAAGTCGCGGGAGCGGGGGTGGCTGGCTGGCGGAGCGGTGTATTAATTTTTTTTTTAAATTTGACCGGCGGTTTAAGACCGCCGGTAAGCCGCCGGACAAAATTGTCGCGGGAAAAAACCGCCGGAATTCATTTTCCTACGCCGTTTTTACCGGCGGTAATTTAACCGCCGGAAAACAACAAAACCGCCTGAAAAGGTTTAATTACCGCCGGAAATGGGTGATTTTCCTGTAGTGTAAACATATTAAAATTATGTAGCATGTATGTAAATTATCTCAAAAGTAGTTTTTTTAGTTGATATAATTTGTGGCATATGAGAAACTAATATCACTACGGGAAAACACGCGAATACCGGCGGAAATTTTTGGACGGTAATAAACGGCGTAGTCACCGACGGATTTGTTCGACGTAAGGCTTGCGTCAAAAGTACCGGCGGAACATACGTCGGAAATGCACCGACGCCGTGTCCGCCGGAAAACCCGACGGTATACGGATGCCTGAACCCTTTCCGTCGCATGTTACGGCGGGACTATTCCGGCGTACGGTTCCGGCGGATAGTGCGCCGTCTTATTTAAACTCAACGAAAAATAAACGACGGATTATACGTCGGAAATTATACCGACGGACCTTCCGCCGGTAGAAGCCCTATTTCGCGAACCCGAACCCCTCTGGCCGTCATTCTTTTCCTTTCTTTCTCTCACTTCCATTGCTTCGCTCGTCGCCCTCCGTCGCCGTTCGTCGCTCGCCGTGGTTAGACGTCGCCGACGGTCACCGGACATCGCCGTCGATGATCACCGGAGTTCGCCGAGCCTCCTTCCTAATCGCGTCCCGCCCTCTGTGCTTCCTAGTCGCGCGCCGCCGAGGAACCGAAGGTATATGTTTTCAAATTTTTTTGCGATTTCGGTTGGATTACATATAGATTAGCCTTTAGTCCATATCTTTTTGCTATAGTCATGGTTGAAACCTCTTAGAAATCGTAATAGATCAAGTTTCCCCTCTCCATATGGATCCAAAACATCCATTCAAACCATCATGTGTTTACTTTTAGGTTTCTCCTAAATCTTGTCAAAATGGATCTTTAAGATATTCCTAGAAACTTTCAAATTCAAGTTGTAGGACTTTTCCTTCCTACCCAAATCATGCCAAAATTGATTTGGGGATCATTTCAATGTGTTGGAAGCTCTCTAGTAGAGTCTTCCCTCCCTCTTGCATGATAATTTGGAGCACCTAAAAGCTCCAAATTTTTCAATGCATGAATGATCTTAACTTAGGATTCCAACAATCCTAGGTTCATATATTTTTGCTTGTGAATATAAAATCTACAAGCATTCATCCATCCCTCCTATGCATGATGGTTGAAACCTTCTCAAGGCTCCAAACACATATCATTGCACCCCCGTTTTCCTTCACCAGATCCTGGGCAGAGTACTCCTTTCTACCCATACTACAAACCCCCACCGTATGCTGGTGCCCCTCCTACTTATCTATTTCCACCATATGCTCCACCATACTATCCCCCACCACCCCATCAGCCCGGTACAGCTAGTCCTTCGACAGCAGCTGGACCTTCGACAGCAGCTGGACCTTCGACAGCAGCTGGACCTTTGACAGGAGCGGGACCTTCGACAGCAGCTGCAGTAGAGAAGGAGACAGATGGTAGAATGTTGATAGCACCTGAGGGTGACACGTACGTACATTTTCTTTTATTTTTTTAAACTAACAAAAAATTTTATTTTATATTTTATATTTGTTTTATATAACTTTATTTTTGTAGGTTCTTCCCATCAAACAACCGACACATAAAATACGGGACATCATACGGAGCAGGTTTGACGCTCCTTATGTTTCTTGGAAGAAAGTCCCGAAAGAAGTCCGGGAGATGTGGTTTAGAGAGTTTGAGGTATTTTTGGGTTTTAATTTTTTTGTTAAATGATTTATTCTTTTTTACTTTAGCTAATACTCTTATATATTATATATCATATGTATTTGATTGCAGAAAGAGTTTTGTTGGCTGCCCCAACACAATGACAAGATTAGAAAGAATTTTGAGAAGCGTGGGTCTACTCGGATGCGCGACATGTTCACAGATGTTAGAAAGGTTGGGAAGCGACCATTGTGGATTGGAGAGGAGATATGGGCTGAGTTAAATGCAGCTTGGGGCATCGAAGAGTACAGTAGGAAGAGGGATCAGAATCGACAGAACAGAGCTTCTGATGTTGGTGGGTTGGGAAGTTCACTTCATACAGGCGGCTCTATTCCACATACTGAGCACAGGCGTCGTTTGGTAATGAATTTTAAATGTTTTTTAAAAGTTTTCTTTGATCTATATTAATAAAATTTTCTTAATTCAAACAGAAAGCGATGCTTGGTAGAGAACCAACTCCTGTTGAATTGCATAGTCGCACTCATAAGCGACAGGAGGATCAATAGTGGATTGATGAGAGATCAAGAAAAGCCTATGTAAGTATATTTTTATATATGTTTAATATTTTCTAAATTTTAGTTTAACTATATATATTTATATTATACTTTTACAGGAGGATTATACACGGCTTCGAGAGACTCATGCCGCATCAGGTGAGGGCTCTTCTGGCGGCTCTGTGGAGTATTCTGAGTATCGCATCTGGTCGCAGGCCGTCGGAGGAATGCAGCATGGTAGAGTATATGGATTAGGTGCGCAAGCTCAGGCATACGAGGGGATGACATCCTCTACTGCATCTAGCTTCGCATCTAGTTCGCATGAGTCCTTACAAGCTCAACAAATAAGTGCCCTTCAAGCTGAGCTAGAACAAGTAAGGAAATCACAAGCTGATTGGCAGGCTCAGCTGCAAGCACAGGTTCAAGCTCAGCTGCAAGCACAGGTTCAAACAAGTATTCAGCAACACAATCAGTTGTTGGATGAAATGCGCAAGATGAGGGAGCAGCTGAGTGGAAAAGAGGTAGCTCCACCTGAGGAGGAGTCCACGGAGTCAGAGTAGTTTAATTTAGTTTATATGAACTTGTTTATTTCTGTGAACATGTTTTATTGAACAGTTTCTTTTAATGTGATGTGTTTAGTTCATTGTTAGTACTGAACTGTTTCTTTTAATGTTATAAACTGTTGTGAAACTGTTGTGAAATTGTTGTGAAACTGTGGTGGAATTGTTATTTGTATTTGTTTGCAGGTGTGGAAATTTGATTGTTGGCTGAGAAGGAAATTTTTTTTTTGTCAATGCTACAGGTTTCCGGCGGATTTTGCACCGGCAATGCGCCGGAAACGACGATACAACGAATCGTATCGTGTGTTCCAGCGCCTTTGTTCGGACGGAAACTACCGGCGTACTTACCGGCGTCTCGTCCGCCGGTACTTACCGGCATATGCTTTGCGTCGCAAAGAGAGTTCGTGGGTTTCCTACATGCATTTTGCGGCGTCATATCCGCCGGTAATGGCCGGCGCATAATGCGACGATAATTACCGGCGAAAATGGCGCCGGAATTAAGACGTTTTTCAACGTCGAAAACGATCCGTTTTTTCGCCGGTAATGCGTCGGATCATGCGCCGGAAAAATTACCAACGCACATTTCGCGCCGGAAATAATTTATCGACGCGACCGAAACCGGCGTATGAAATTCCGCCGAAAAGGCCGACGGAAACTCATGGTTCCGTCGGATTATCTATGTTTACCGGCGGATTTGGTCCGCCGGTATTAACGGGTTTTCCTGTAGTGTATGTTTATAATTAAAAAAAAAATAGTCATTTGAATTATTTTTTCTTTCTAACAAAATGCCTTCTTATTTTTTGCATTTAGTGTATTGGATTTATTTTCTTTTTCAAAAATTATGGTAAGACATTAACACTAGAATACTTCTCAAGAATATGTAGTTTTTTATGTGATGCTCAAGTCCTCGCACTTATAAGAGCAAATTGTTATAAAATGATATGCAAATTACAGCTATGTACGTAAGTTTGCATATCACAACAAAGTAATAAAAGGATGAGTAGAGTATCGTCCCCACGATAATAAACTTAAGTCTAATTTGAAAAGCTGATCACCAGGGGCGGAACCAGCCCTAATTTTCAGGGGGGGCAAACTTATAAGACATATATGTCGGGGGTCCAAGGGGGCAGTGTCCCCTATCGGGGTTCGACCTGTTGGGGACAATTACGTAAAAACCATAGTATTTTAAAATTTTTAGGGGGGGGGGGGGGCAATTGCCTAAAAACCCTTGTAATAAATACTAAAAAATGAATAAAAAGTGATAAATTACCTAAGAAAACCATATAAAAAATTTTAAAAAAATTTTTAAGGGGGGGCAATTGCCCCCCCTGACACCCATTGGGTTCCGCCCTTGCTGATCACCAGTTTTGCCAACCACTATAAGTTATCTTACCTAGTAAATTAGTAAAAGTAAAATCTACCTATACTTTATTCTTGGAATTTTTATTTTTATAAGATATGTAAAATTTCTAAATTAGTAATGTTCTTAATTTTATGAAAATAAAAAAAATACAAATTACAACAATTTAATATGGATCAGAGCAATAGTAATCTTTCATCTCTGTTGAGTTCGGCCGGATTCCAATTATTGTTGCATTTTAAAACATTAAGATTTCAAATATTAAACTTGCCTATTTCAAGGTTTAATTAAAAGTTGTTCAAATTTTCTTTATTGATTCTACCATGCCTCCGTCAAGGTCGTAAATCACACTAAATTTTAAAAAATGAGTTGTCAACTACTCCGTTAAATTAAGCATAAAAAATATGAAACATAACATAGCCTCTTTACATGGATAATCTATTCTTCGAACATACATAGAAATCAATGTACTAGTAATTTAGAAAAGTATATTTAATTATTTAACATGCAAAACAAGGGTAGCATTCACTCTCTCTCTCTACTCACTTTAGCCTCCTAATTAGCATAATCAGGATCTTCCTATTCCTCCTCATCATCATTCATAAGATTTCAATATAGGATCATTAACTTTGAAATTTTGAAAAGATTTTTTTATCCTGAATTTTTACTATACAATATGAACATATTTGAATAACAATTAATGGTCTGGTCTATCCAGATTTAAAATTTTCAAGATAAAATTTCTTTCGAGAATTAAAAAGTCAAGCATCTTGACCAGGAGAAAATTTATAATTGAGAATCTTGCACCCATACAATCTTTTCATTTCTGCATTATAAACTTTTGTATCTTTAATAGCTTCATTTCTTAATTCATTTAGTATGCTAACAATAAAAGAACTCTAAAAGTTCAAAGCAAAAAATAAATTTTCATTCTTATAGAAAAGTTCTTTCTTCCTTAAGGAAGAATGCTTTATCTTCTTTCCTCTCAATAACCAAGAAATCCCCAAAATGATGAAAAACAAGCAAGAGCACTAACCAAGAAGAATTCTAGAAAAATTAAATAGAAAAAAAGTGACAAAGAATGTTGACTATACTTAACTTTTTATAACTAAACAAGCATGGTAGTTGTTGCTACGCACAAGCATCACAACGTTGATCCCAACGCGGCGGCATGTGAGTTTTTTTTTAACGAAATATGCAACATAAAGCATGAAAATTATAACAATTATCATGGCATACTAAACAAAAAGAAGGATTGCCTTCCAAATAGTACTAAGTTTATAGTCTTCAGTCAGACTTGCCTAGATTTAGCAATTTGGCTGGATTTCATAACTACCATTCCTCAAGTGGTTTCCACTAGGATCATTTTGTTTGTCCTTTGGATTAACTTTAGTATTGTTAGGTAAAGATCCAAGAAGCCTGCAGCTAATTGAAATCGCAAGGTGAATTAATTGAGTTTCCAATTTTTTAAAAGAAGTAGCTTGGCTTTGCAATTGAGTTCCTAATTGCTTCACTACCTCTTTCAAAGGTGACTTTGTATTTTCAAACCGATTGTTTTGATTAAATCCTAAAGGATAAGAAGGTCTAGAATTAACAATAGGTTGCTAAAGATCGTACCAAATTCCTCATTGATTATTTTGACTTGAATTCCATTGATTATTACCACCAATATTATTTAATCAATTAAAATTAGGATGATTCCTCCAACTTAAATTATATATATTGGAGTAGGGATTATTTTATCTTTTAATTAAATTAACATTTTAATCCTTTGCACACTATTATCTCCATTAGAATTTAAATATTGATCTTCTAATTATATAAATGATTTACATACCGATCCTGAATTATTTCTATTGTGTTCAATTTCTTAGAAATTTCTACAACTTGCGAAGTTAAAATTGACAATGCATCTGATTCATAAATTCTAACTATTCTCTTAGGATTTACCCCATCAGTAGGCCACTAGAAATCATTAGTAGTCATTTCCTCTATTTATTCGTATGCTTCATCAAATGGCTTGGACATTAAAGATCTTTCAACTGCAGCATCTATAATTGCTCTAAGAGATCCTACTAATTCATTATAAAAGGTTTAAATAACTAATTAGTCAGGTAGGGCGTGGTGAGGGCATTTCCTTTAGTTTCTCCCAACTTTCATAAGTTGATTCTTTTTCAAACTGAACAAAAGATGTGTTATCATTTCTAAGTTTGACAGTCTTTGAAGGTGAATAATATTTAGCAAGAAATTTGTGAGCCGACTCATTACAAGTGGTTATAGAGCACGAGGATAAATAATTCAACCATATATTAGCCCTATCTTTTAGAAAAAAACTGAAATAATTTAAGCTTAATAGCATCATCACTGACACCAATATACTTAAATTTTGCACATATTTTTAGGAAACTAACTAAGTATAAATTGAGATTTTTAATAGGTGTTCTCCCAAATTGAGAATTTTGAACTATCTAAATTATTACATATTTTAATTCAGATTTATTAGCTTAGATAGTAAGTCTATTAATACTCTGATAAATTTTGTCTATTGTATGGTTAGCATAATCCCTGAGAGGTAATACTGGTTCAGACATTTTAAAATCTTTTTTGTTTTTCTAATTTTTGAAAGGTTTATTTCTATCTCAGAATCAAATAACAAAGATTCTTTATGAGATCTACAAAACATACAATAATGGATACACAATAATAAACAAATAAAATAATAATAAAATAAGAAAAATAGGATATAAGATACAAGTAGGTCTAAATATGCATTTATTTCAATAATATAGTTAAAATTTAAAATAAGCAAATTACTTTCTTGGCAACGACACCAGAAGCTTGATGGGTTGGAGTTTTGCATGTAGACAAGCAAGGCTTTGTTACATACTATAATAAATGCTTATTTTGTAGATTTTATTCCATATATTAAAATTAGAAGCCCAGTTAAATGTACACAAATATATATGTCAAATCAAATAATAAAGTGATAAAGTAGAGTGTCAAATCCACGAGAAAGTGTCATACTTGCAAAAAAAAGTACTATTGCTTACCCTAAATGTATAAGTTATTCTACTGAAATAAAAAAAATTTTTTTGGAGTTTTTATTATTATATAAAAATAGTAGAATAGTTGATATAATATTTCATAAAATATTTTGGAATGATGAATACAAAATATCACATTTTTTTCTAATGAGACTCTTAATTGTAGATGTGATTCCTTAGATTTATATCGAGTATGTAGGGGTGAAAAGGATATTTGCTAACCTCCTACATTTATACTATCTCTTTTAGAACCTAGAATATGCAAACATCTTATATTGAGGCTTGCCAATATTCTATCTTAATATTCATGATTGTTCTTGCATTCCTCCGTCAAGGATATACATCACTCTAGATTTTAACTACACACATGGATATTATGTGTATTAAATAAAGAACGGGAGTGATTGAGAACATCATTAAGTATTTAAAGTATAAGAGTTTTCATTAATACTTAATATACTCTTTACATCATCAATCCAAAATAAACATAGAATAAATGACAAACAAACTTATTTTCATTGTATTTATAGAAAAAAAAAAGAGAAATAATGAAATTTTATCACTAAATATGATCAAAATATCTCCTATATACTCCTTCCTTCACTTATATAGTTGCTTCAACAAAAATAGGCTAAAATACTCCAATAGATTGTATCTAATACTTTCCTCGACTCCCTCTAGATTTTATTCTAAGAGGGTACTAATGAAGCACACTAAAAAGTACTAAGTTTTACACAAGTGACTGAACTCCTCACAAACAAAACATAAAATCTATTTCTAGGAAAACATAGAAAAGGTGTATGGCGCTGTGACGCTTAATGACGTTGAACAATTATTAAGTAAATGAATGCATCTTTTCACTTTGTGGAAATTAGAGTGTTGTGGCGCTCGAGTGGACAAAATAACGTTGAGACGTTGAAATGTGTGGCTTCGAGGAACTTTTATTTGGTCCGGTCACAGTACGTAGCTCTACGTTCGGCCGCCAGTAGAATCGCGCCACGAGTTCTCACTATTTACCGCGCGCCCCGACAACCCGACCCGGAACGGACCCAGGATGGCTATGTATTTCTCGATTTTGCTAGGTATTGCTCGGTATTGCTAGGTATTGGTCAATTTTGCTCAGCAATAACCAATACTGAGCAAATACCGAGCAAATACTGAGTAATACCGAGCAGTACCGAGTAGAAAAACTCGGTACAACTCGGTATTGCTCGGTTTTGGTCTTCACAGAGCGTTATTTCTCGTTATTGTCAAACAATACCTAGCAATACCGAGTAATACCTCGCAATATGCGAACATAGCAATTCCTGGGTTCCAGTCCGGGTCAAGTCGTCGAGCCGCGCGGTAAAGAGTAAGAGCACGTGACGACATGTTATTGGCGGCCGAACGTAGCTCTACGTCCGGTCAGAGAACGTAATAATTGTTCGGCTTCGAGACATTCATTTTTCCGAGAGCTCGGCGCCGCCAAGCTGATTTTTCAACGCAGCAGCTTTATGAATGCTGCTACACAAATTGTGATGTTGATGCAGGGCTCGCAAACAGGAGAAATTATTTCGTGTGAAATCCTGACGGGAAGAATCGTCCGGACTGTGAGTGTACACACTGTCTACAAATAATGTGTATAAAAAGTTGATACATATTGTACAAATTTCTACACAATGTGTACACTCACATGTTCAGATAGTTCTTCTTATCTGGACTCCACATGGAATACTTTCTTTGCAAACAGAGAGTATGATGCTAAAATGTCCAAAAGTGATGCTTCGACAGTGTTGAATGGAGCGTGGCGGTGGTGTTTTCTCATGCACCGCGGCGTTGTATGTTCCTTTGTATTTTTCATCATTTTAAAATTTTCCTGTACAAAAATGACTAAAACAATACATTTTTATTGAAATTCAAATATAACAAATAATATATATTCTACACTTATCAGTTGCCCCCCAAGTAGTGTTAAATTTATAGTCTTCAACCAAAATAGGCTAAGTACTATTCAAGATGAGCCAATGCGAAGATACTCCTAGATCTATCTATATTCCCACCCAAATAAGGCTTAAGTTTATGACCATTAACTTTAAACAAATGACCAATCTTTATATCCTAAATTTCTACAACTCCATATGGATATTATCTAATGATAGAGAATTGACCTGAGCACATAGATTTTAACTTTTAATCCTAATTTAGAATTAAACAATAATAACACTTGTCCAAGTGCAAATTCTTTCCTAATGACCTCAAGATCATAGAATTTCTTAATTTGCTCTTTATAATTTTTTACATTTTCGTAGGCATCCAATCTAAATTTCTCAAGTTCTCATTCAACTGTATCATTCTCTTTTCCTTAACATTCCTTAAGTTTAAAATTCATTTCTTTATAACCCAAAAAGCCTACATTATAATTTGATTGACAAGTGACAGGCTTTCCCAAACACTAACCTATAGGGAGACATTCCAATATGAGGCTCAGATGTAATCATGTAAGCCCATAAAGCATTTTCTAGTCTAATCTAACAGACCAATCCTTCATATTTGGGTTTATAGTTTTTTCTAAATTTTTTTTTTTTGATCTCCCTATTGCTAATTTTAACTTGACCACTAGCCTTAGGATGATAAGATGCTGCTTTTCTATGTTGAATACCTAATTTGATAATTAGGTTTCTTACTCTTGTATAACAAAAATGATTACCCTTATCACTAATGATTACCCAAAGTGTTCCAAATCTAGAAAAATATTTCTCTTTAAAAACATTATAATAACTTGGGCATCACTCATGGGGCAAGCCAAATCTCCTATCCACTTAGATACATAATCAACATTTATCAAAATATACTAATAACTAAATGACTGGATAACCCACAAACATCAAATAACTCAACTTCTAACGTAAAATTCATCAGCATTTCATTGTGTTTTGTAATGTTACATACCCTCTAGTATCTATCACATATCTTGACATATTCATTAACATCTTTAAATAAGGTAGGCTAATATAATCTAGATTGTAGAACCATGGATGCAATTTTATATCCTCCAAAATATTCTTCATAATCAGAATAATGACATAGACTAATAATACTTGGTGTTTCTTTTAAAGGGACATACCTTCTAACTATTTGCTCACTACATCTCTTAAAAAGATATGACTCATCCCAAAAGTAATACTTAGCGTCATGCAGCAGTTTGTGCCTTTGGTGCTGCGACATATTAAATGATAGAATATCACTAACAATGTAGTTGACAATGCATACATACTAAGGCACAATAATGGCATGCAATGCAAACAGCTTCTCATCAGGGAATAATTCATTAGTGTCAAAAAATTATGCACAAAATTCTCCCTCTCTAATCTAGACAAAAGATTGGCCCTCTGATTCTCATATCCTTTCATATCTAAGATCTCTACATCAAACTCATGTAGTAGTTTCATCAAATTAATCTTGATTTAGCATCTTTTTTAGTTAACATGTATTTAATAACAGAGTGATTAATAAAAATAATAACTTTAGTATCTATTAAATATGATCTAAATTTATCAAATGCAAAGATCATCACTAGTAGTTCTTTCTCAATTATGGTGTAATTAATTTGTGCATTGTTTAATGTTCTACTAGTGTAATATATGACATGAAATTTTTTGTTTAGTATCTGCCCTAAAATTACTCCAATGGCATAGTTACTAGTATCACACATCAATTCAAAGTTAAAACACCATTGAGGTGAAATGATGATAGGTCCAACAACTAAGCACTTCTTAAGTTGTTCAAATATAGCTAAATAGTTTGAATTGAATTCAAATAGTAGATCCTTCTCAAATAAATGATATAGGGGTTTTATAATTTTAGAAAAATCTTTAATAAATCTTCTCTAAAATCTAGCATAATCTAGAAAACTTTGAACTCCCTTTATAAAAGTAGGAGGTGGAAAGTTTTCAAGCACCTGGATCTTCGCCTTATCATCTAACATAACAAAGTATACTATGAATATTAACTTGTCCACCTTAACTAAGATATCCTCTATTACCCCCTTTGGATAAGTGAATGATATATCAATTGGCTACATGGTAACAGTCATTGGTTGTACTTCACCTAAATATAATCTCTTGAAGATAGATACAAACATGAGATTAATGCTCACTCTTAAATCGCACTGTGCCATTCCACACAACTTCTTTCCTATAGCACAAGGAATGGCAAAGCTATCATACTCCTTTAGCTTTTTAGGATGTTTACCTTATAAGATTGTAATTCATTCTTCAGTAAGAGCAATAGTCACTGTTGAATTAGCCTCTCAATTTCTTGATTGATCATATTTTTTTCATTAGAAATTATTAGAAATGCTTCTTTGAGCATTCTTTTGCTTGTTAGATGATTGCCCAAATTATTTTCTATGTGTATTGATAGCTTCATTAACAACAACTTATGTTTTACTCAACAAATAAGATTAGTATAAGAACGAATTATCTCTTGCATCAATGAGGCGCAAAAAGGTCTAGGTTGAAGACCTCTAAGAATTATGGTCTGCAATAGCTTAAGATCCGCTCTTGAAATTTGATGAGCATTAGAGAAAATTATTTGAAAGTGCTTTTTTCAGAGTATCCTTCATTTTGACAGATCCTTGAAAGATAAGAGAAATAATTGATGATTTTTTAATTGATAATAAATTGATAGACAACAAGTCGAGCAATGTATGCGAAGTTGTAGGTAGTATTATCAAAGAGTGAGTAGAACTAAGCATGAACTTGACCTTCGAAAATACCAAAAAAATAATTGAAAAAGTATATTAAAAACTTATTAGATATGTATGCTCCTAAGGATTACATAACGATATCATATGAATCAATAGTGGATAGCCTGAACACCATTAGAAAAGAATGATAGAGAATTTCATCCACAAAAGGTGAAGACTTTTGAAAATTACATTGAGGAGCTAATTTCCATCACACATAGGAAATTCCTCTTAAAGAAGACAACACAATTCATCTCATATAATGTCACAAGAGTATACATAAGTCATGTAAGATTTCTCATTGATTGAGCAATGAGAGAAGGATGAGCTAAACTAGTTGTGTCAGCAAGTTATGGGTTAGGATGTGGTAAAGGAGGAACTTTGGTATGATGATGAGCATATCTTTCAAGAGTATTTTATGATTGTCCATACCTATTCACATTTTAATTTTATGACTAATGAGTTGGCAAGTATTTTCTAATAATTAAAGAATGCGAACAAATTTGTCCTACATCTTGTGTATTTAATGACCTAAACCCTAAATCAAATATTACATTGAGATTTATGCTGATTATATGAATTTTCTAGAGATGTATTAATATTTATTAAAATTTCTGCAACTTGATTGAAATTATCTTCCCCTCACATTTATAAATTATTTTTAAAGTTGATGCAACTAGTATGTGACATTTATATTTTTTATCTCTTACATGTGTTTTATAGTGAGTCCTATACTATAAATTCTATGTTAGGGTTATGTACATATTTTCTCTAAGGCAAGTCTAAGGCTCTAATACATGCTCCTTAATTTATATGATATACTCACTTTTGTACAAACATTTTGAGTTAGGTATTTCCATCATTTGTGGTTTATAGTCCTAAAATGATTCATAGGATTAGACAAATTATGTAGAGCTCAATGCAAGTGATCAAATAAATAAATGCAACACATAGTGCAAAGCTCAGTATAAGTGACAAATTGAATAAATAGGAGAACTAGCCTTAAGTCACCTAAAGATAAGTGTGTAAAGTTATGAAATTAAGTTCAAAGATATAGGCTTTTTTTTTTTTGTACTAGAAAACTGCTTTAAAAAATAATAAGAAAGTTGTCACAAATGAAGCCTTAATTATGATAACATCAAAGAAGACTGGTTGTTTATCAGAGCCCAAATATGAATAATCACCAAGGGAAAGCAGTCAAGTCAAGCAAAACTTCATTTTGAAAGAATTAATCCAAGCATTGAGAGCATACAGTTCATTTCAGGGATGCGTTGAACTAAAAAACTGATAAAAAGAGTTCTAATAAGAGCAACTGCTCAAGTCTACCACACTTCTCTCAAAATTTTAGAGAATGAATTTTCCAAATAAATAGGCTAAGAGGCATGCTTATAACAGATTATTGATGATTCTTATTGCAATTGAATAGAAGTAATCTACAATCCCCCATTGCCATAAAATATATGTTATGTCGATCGAACTAACCTGCTTGAACTTAAGCCAAGCTGCAAAGCTACCGCCAACAATGGTGCTTTGGGCTCGCAAGGTCTTCAACATTATTGTTCTCTATTCTCACATAGAGTTTGGTAAAATGTCATTTCAATCACAGATTTGACTCCTCTCTAAGTATCATGATAATTACAGAATGTAAATTTACAATATCTCAGCCATCCTACCCATTTTGAATGGTGCCGAATGATTCTACTTCTTTTTTTTTTCAAATCACACAAACATTCGAAAAGAAAATTCCAGAAATTTAAATGAATTGTATGGCTGAAATTGTGTACTTTCATGCTTAAATTATTATGATGATTAGAGAAGACCTGAATGCTCAGAAACATAAATTTGAAAGAATCTTTAAAGGCAAAAGCATATGTTGCGGCATATCTAGAGAAAGAAATTGAACAACCAAGTAGAAATCCAGCAGGAATCATCTATCAGCATTTGCGGACACCCTTTGCATTATCATAGCCTCAGCTGTGCGAATTGCTTCTGGTGTTCCAGTGATTGTTACTTTTCTGACATGGAATTGGAATTTGAGAAGATGAACGTAATGTACAAAACTACTTATAAGAAAAATTAGCATCGGACGAATTTTTTTATACCTATCAGAAGTGCCAGACATAAAATCTCCTCGATCTGAAATCTTAACCTTGGTGCCACTAATCTGCACAAAGCAAGGCAGTTCTGTTATTCTTGTTTAATATTTCTGTAGTAACTGAAGCTTTATAGCCTTTTTATCGGCTGAACGTAAGATGACAGCAGATAATAGTTCCAAATTTATAAAAATCTTAAACAAGCAGAAACGAACGAGCTTATGGTTGCAATCCTAGTAAATATGACAAATGAAAACATCAGTTTTCACATTAAAATTAACACTGATATCTATCTTATAATTGGAAAATAAAATTTCTTCACGTTTATTTAGGGTAAAGCAATACATTCTTTTTTTTCATAAACGGAAACAATGCAAGGGCTTGGTAAAGGGAATTTCTGGTGATAAATCCTACAGTGACGAATATTAAACCTGCAATGTACAGTACAGTAATGCTGTTAAAGAACTATATTGAATGCTATCAGACATACTGAGCTCCACAAATTCTTGTATGTTTAAGAAAAAGATGGGCTAATTCCATAAAAGACGGAATAAGCAAATCTAAAAGTACTAATATTGAATCTTTGTGAGATCATCCATTTTGTACCAAATGGAGATTTAGAGTAAATAGAATCAGTATAGCTATCATCAGTATTGTAAGGAAATGCTATATCTTTCTTGTCTATTCATAATTGTATTTTCTTTGGAATATGAGATTAAATAAGTTTATGTTAATGGCTTCATCATTAGTAGTAATAGAAAGAAAAGATATCAATGCTATACTTTTTTTTTATGTAATGGTTCTCATTTTTCTTTGGAACATAAATTTTGTAAAGCATTTCACATCAGAAGGATTGTAGGCAACGTTAACCACTGTGGTCCGTCACTTGTAAAAAAAAGAAAAAAAAAAACTCGTTACTCTTGCACATTCCCACAGTAAACAAAAAAAAAAGTAGATTGCAAAGTTTAAAAAATGCTTTATCAACTCTTCATAACAAAAGTTACTAAACAATAAATTTTCAGCCTTTATATCATCAAATGAAAAGTTCAAATTATTATGTTGTTGACCTCATTTTTGTATGAGGTCATTAGGACCTATCCAAATTCCTACCTGTTAATCTGATGGTCAACAACCATCCAGTTGTCAATCACCTAGAACTCAATTCAATCCTCAATCCAGACTTTAACTTAATCTCCAACTTACACTTCAATCCAGATTTTAACTCAGACATCAATCTAGACTTCAACCCAGACTTCAATCCAAATTTCAATCAAGTTCCAATCCAGACTTAAATCGTGTTCAATCAAACCTCAATCCAGTTTTCAATCAAACTTTAATCCAGCCATAAATCAATCTTCAATCAAGCTTCAATCATATCCAATCATCAACAATCATTCAATTGGTTATCATTGATGTGGATAATTAAAATTCAATCAATCAAATTCAGAACCCAACTCAAATCCAAAATCAAAATTTCTCTTCAAAAATCAAAATTTAAAGCCCAACACATAGGATAAACTAAGGTATGTTTGAAGTGTTTCAGAATCTCAAAATGCCTCCTACTTCTCTTCCCTTAATTTCTAGAAATAAGTGTTCAAATTCAATCTAATCCCTGTAGAGATTCAAATCTCACTCCTTTAATATCAATCCTTAAGAATTCTAAATAAAATTTATATCGTTATTTTAATCGAGAGTATTCATAAGAAACCTAAATTTCCTACGATGTAATTAACTACGAGGGCTTGCGCTCATAAGAGATTTAAAGACCCCAGATCAATTTTCAAAACTTAATTAATTTTCTTTGGTAAAATTAAAAATCAACGACGATCGCTATCGTTGTATTTGAATAATTGATAAGGATATTTTCTTCCCTTAGGGATATATGTCATTCATTGTCATGACCTCGAATATGAAATTAACGATAACATATACAGATTATCGTAGCTAAATATTTGATCAAACATCATTTTGACCTTTCAGGGTCAGACGTAATTCTTTCTTGAATTTGACTACGATATTCAGGATGAAATTTGTCATTCTAAATCTGAACCCCATTAAGAAATCTTATTTTCACCTCTCGATGTGGTATATCATTTCTGATGTATGTTTGATTTCAGAATTAAAATTTAAATGTTAATTTCTATTTTCCCAAAGAAATTTAATTTTGATTTGCTTTGCCTCATTCTAAAGCAAAGCTTTTCTTTTCAAACCATAAAAAATGGCGACTCCACTGGAGATTAATCTCTCTCTATTTTTAATAAATGTAGAATTTTTATTGCATCTGTAATTTTGACTATATTCCTTCCGCTGGTAGCTCTACCCATTTCTTCATTAGGTGAGTGTGACCAACATCAAAAGAATTAATTAACAAGAGAGGTGAGTGAGGAGACTTCTATCAAATTCAGGCTTTGGCATTTCACCTCAAGTCAATGAAAGAGTCAAGCCAAATTTTTAGGATCTTCATATCAATTTTGTAAACCTGCATATTTGAGTGAAACTCAATATGTTGTGATTCAGAATTTGAAGAAGATCCGTTAACTTCAATTTCAAAATTCAAAACTCTCTAGTCAAATCTAGACTTTGATATTTCACCCCCAAGTCAATTGGAAGAATGAAAGATTCAAGCCAAATTCTTAGGATTTTTGTATCAAATTTGTAAACCTACATAACTAGTGAAA
Organism: Dendrobium nobile; assembly: GCA_022539455.1. Taxonomy (NCBI): domain Eukaryota; kingdom Viridiplantae; phylum Streptophyta; class Magnoliopsida; order Asparagales; family Orchidaceae; genus Dendrobium; species Dendrobium nobile. Next base: position 80,465,164 of record CM039736.1, read on the forward strand.
CTCAATATGCCGAGTTTCGGAATTTGCAGAACACCCATCAATTTTAATTTCAAAATTCAAACCCTCTAACAAAATCTAGGCTTTGACATTTTAGCCCAATTCAATTGGTGGAATGAAAGAGTAAAGCCCAATCATTGGGATTTTTTTTGTCGATTTTATAAACCTACATGATTGAGTGAAACTCAACATGTTGAGTTTCAAAATTTGAAGAAGATCAGTTCGATTTCATCCTCAAGTTCAAGTTTAAATTTAGGCTTTAACATCTCACCCCAAATCAGTTGGTGGAATGAAATAGTCAAGCCCAACTCTTAAGATTTCCTTGTCAATTTTGTGAACCCTCATGTTGAGTGAAGACTTATTATGTTAAGTTCTGAAATTTAAAGAAAATCACACAAAAGCACAGTTCTTCCCACTTTTATTTATTTTTTGTCTTGGGAAAACACAGATAGAAGTTTTCATACTAGTATGTACTCTTTTATTATCTTTAATTAAAGCAATATGCAACTTTCAAGAATTCAGTACTTATCCCTTCAATTAATTGTTCTTCAATAGGCATCTCAGCAACTTCAACTGCAACTATTTCAACAATAGGCAAGCCACTTCAGCTTCACTTATTGTAGCAAGTGGCTAGATGAGTTCTATTTTCTCAACCTCTATAGGTGGCCAAGCAACATTGGTCTCTAACAGATTGACCACTTCACCAACTTTTATTCTCTGGCTTGGAAGCTCTTAGCGAGTATGCATATTAGTAATAAGCGTCTCACTTAAGAGTTGTTCATAGAGAAAAGAACTGCATTAAAAATGCAAAAAGTCAAATTAAATTTGCAACATTTATTAACATAAATTTTTACTAAAAAATTAAAATCTTGAGTTTTTTTTCTTGTTCAACTTTAGCTTGGGGAAGATCAGACACTGGCAAGTTAGCATCTCTTCTCATAGCAATAGGAGAAGAAAAGTTGTGTTAGGCCAGAGGCTTCGACGAAGAAGCGAGCCCATGAATCTCGTCTTTAACATTTGTCTCTTCAATTTTAACTCTTTTTCTTCTTTTTAACAAAACAAGTTTCTACTTTCTTACGCTTGTTGAATAGGAAATAGTATATTCTTCAAAGATATTAATCTTATCCTTTGGAACAACCATTCTTGACAAAGATAAAATTTTGTTGAACTCAAACTAAAGGAAGAAGGAATCCAGGAACCAAGCATTAAGAACCAGCACTCTCTCTTTTAAAGGCTAAGTATTTCTTACATGGACAAAAGGTCAATGCCAAAAGTCAACATCAAATTGATTGATTGTCATCCAACATTAAATTATGCATTTATTTAGAGTTAATGGTTAATTAATAAGGAATATTCTTTTATTCTTTCTCCAAAAAAACTTCCAAAAATATAAGAGAATCAAGGAACTAAATGTACATCCAAATATTAAAAAAACTCATTTCAGGCTAAGGCAATCTAGTTCAAGATAAATCAAGCCGACTCAAATCAAATAGACTTGATGTAATATATTTCATACTCGCTGACTTATCAGAACTTGTCTTAAGAAGGTGAATATGATTAAGGAACTCACCTAATCGTGAATAAAGCCTAACATACAACCCTATGACTGCTATCTATAAAGTCGGCCCTAGTGACTACTCAAGTAGGGATAATGTCTCATGACAAACTATTGACCGACTACTCAGTAATCCCATTTACTCAAGTTTACGAATTGTTTAATTAAAGCTCACCAGATGACTTTATATAATTGGATCTTCTGATTGTGCTACATAATTATTATATTTTCTCTTATTTTTGTATAGTCATGTATGCAGCCAATTATAATACACCCAATCCCCAACCCCAATTTATAACACAATTTTACCTAATTTATCTCTAAAACTCAATTTGCTATTCTCAATCCTATTTACTAAAATCGCATAGCTTCTTATTCTATAATTTTTCTCTCTATACTTTCTTTTTCTATCTTTTACTCAATATTCTCAGTATAGCTATGTCTAATTCACGAGCAATACTGAATTCAATAAATTACAATAAGGATTTTGCCAACCTGAGTAATTTCCAAAATATTCCTACCCCCACGACCAACCACAGCTCCAATATGCTCATCTGGTACACCCAGAGTTGTTGAATTGCCTTGAACATCATTGGTCTCTGGAAGCGAACTTGCAGATATTATACCCTGTTGAAATGCGGCAATCAGGTACATAACATAATCAGGTAATTAATAAGAAATGCAATTAGAATCTGCATCAAAATGTACCAAACTTAGAAAATAAAATATTACAAAAATAACATTTTTCTAATAAGAATAATGTCTTGAGTGATTTGGATTGTTTCTCTTCTGTTTATATGAAGATGACCAAAAGTAGCTAAAGAAAATTAATTTGACAAAATGTTAATGTAAAATGGTTTCTGATGGTCACAATCATCTAGCAGTGTATAAAATGGTTTGGGACGGTGTTACCATAGATGGTAGTATATTGCACGGTTCTTGTTAGTTGACTGCTTGAGGGCTAGGGCATGGGGAAAATCGAACAAGGTCAAATATGAAGTTGTAGAAGGGCTCTATCTCCAGGATCTTCAACGATTTATTCAGAAGAAAATGCCAAGGCAAAAAAAAGCCTTTGCTTAAGTCTTAAATGTCCAGTTTCTCAGACTTACGTGCAGCGATGTTGACACATAGCTTGATAATTTCTTTTAATTGTTCTGATCCTTTTTTTTTTCTTTTATTTGTTTTAGTACTTTTACTGTTTATCGAGAACATTAGTATTTCACGTGTCTTGAGGATCCTTGACAGTTGACACTGCATTTAGGAATAAGAGTTGTCTTTGGCTTTGTTTGGGACGGCTTTTTTACTGCTTCTTGAAGCGAATTTTTAGTTAAAAAATTAAAATTTTTGTACTAAAAAACTGCTTCAAGAAGCAATAAAAAAACCGTCTCAAACGAAACCTTTATATCACTCACTCAATCCCTCTGCATCCTCCTCTTCGATATCAAGTACATCTCTTCCTCCAAGTCCCTTCCAGGTTTCTTTACTGCTGCCACCACTGATGGTTAAAAATTAAAATTGAGTGCAGCCACTGATCTGCTGCAGGAACAGCAACTTACAGCAGCCTTTCTTCCTATGTTTCCAAAATCTTCCTTTCCACCAACTCCCAATATCGCTCTCGTCTTCAGCTTTGTACATCGTTCTATCGAATAAAAGGTGAGATGAAATTTATTTCAGGAGGAAAATACTTTGAAGAATATGTTGTTGCCGAATGGATCCATTGTCTGCGGTATAATAGCGAAAATTCTACTATTTATCTGCTGAAAAACACAGCCTCTGTTAATGAACTACAATCCCTGCTCTCTCTCTCTCTCTCTCTCTCTCTCTCTCTCTCTCTCTCTCTCTCTATATATATATATATATATATATATATATATATATATATATATATATATATATATATATATACCCCTTCTACACACACTCTTTCTGTTTCAAAAAGGCCTCACCTAAGCATCTCGGCAATGCCCATCTCCCTCATGCGAAATCTAACACTCACTACTTGCCTTCTACTCTTTATTGTCACTGACACACCACCTCCATCGCAATCCTATTTTTTCAATGATCTATAATTTAATATGTGAGATATTTCCTCCCATGTTGATCTTTGATGCAGATAAAAGGAGCGATGACTCTTTACCACTCTCCAAAGGGAAATTTGATGTCGTCAACATCTTCTTAAATGCTAGCGGGATAAGCAACAGAAATAAAAAAGAAACCCAAAAAAATAACTTTTTAAAATTTCGAAAGAATAAAGATAAACTATCGAAGAGCCAACAATTTTTGGCCTGAGTAAATTGAAGGTCCTGCATTAATGATCATTGGTATGGCTCAAGGTATCTCCTCCCTCTGTTTTTTTTTTTTTTTCCCTCTGTTGATCTTTGCTCTGGATACATGAAGTGACTTCTTTCGCGTGAGCAATGTTGTCAGGTTGAAACTCAACAATATCTTTTGGGCTATCATAGAGGCATAACCAACACAATCACTGAGTGAATTTTATGTTTCTCGGGTTGCTTATGGTGAGCTCGGATATCAGAAACGAACAAAGCTTCATCAACATTGTTAAATCCCTCCAAGGAGAAGAAAATAAAGATATCACACGAACACATCTTTGACCCGCAAAACAAACATACATGATGATATGTTATGAAAAATTAACTTGAACGGCCATGAATCTTATTGTATATTTGAATTAAAAATTTTTGAAAATAAATTCATGACCATCCAAACTTAGATTATTACAAACTTATAGCCCAATCGAACGTCTGGATGAGATGAACACATCCCAAAAGTGATTTGATATGACTCCCAATAAACCCAATCAAGCACTGAAAAACATAATTAGAAATTTTGAGATATTAATTGGAGGATCAAACAATCTCCAAATCTAACATACTTATAATCAAATCGTGTATCTTGACAAGACGAATCTAGTGAGTCCAAAATCTAGAAGAGGGCTTGAAGGAATAAAGGTTGTTTGACGGATTATTTTGAATTTTAACTATAGTTATGGGGCACGCCATTCTCAAAATTTTATAATAGGCGTACCCACTCTCTACATGAAAGGGGCTTGGAACTTGGCTTAAAACTCAAGAGAGCTTAGAGGATTGATGAATTTAAGAGCCCCACTCGAGTAAAATCGCAAGACCATTGTCTGATTGTTATCGTTGAACCACTGATTGTCTATAGTCCTTCGACCACCGTCGCCCCTCTACAATGCTTTGATCATCGTGCATGAGTACGGTCCTCGAATCACTATTGTAGGACTACAATCCTCCAACAATGTCGTCCGACTATAATTTTCTAATCACCTTCGCTTAACTACAATACTCCAACCACCGTCGCTTAACTACGGTCCTCCAAATAACATCGTCCAACTATAGTCCTCCGACAACAGTTGCCCAACTATGGTCCTCTAACCACTTTTCCCCAACAAAGATCCTTCAACTATCATTGGTCAACTACAGACCTCTAAACATTGCTCATTGTTCCACCGACACCCACCGACTTCATCACCTATTATCGCAAACAATGTCAAAGCATGCCATCCCCTAGAAGGACAATGTACATTGTCATCACCAAATTCTAACTCCTGACATGAACATCAAAATTTCTGCTGGCATTTTTAGTTTTCGATCTCCAATCCTCAAAGTGCTACAAGAAAAAAATATCTTGAAGATAACTCCTATATAATAACCTGAACCGATTTCTATAATCCAAATTAGTCAACCTCACCCGAACCGAATCAACTGACTCCAACCTTTATGCGAACAAGCCATCCCCTTTTCCCAATCTCACAATTTCTGTGATTACGCTCCTTCTCATGTGACTTCACCCATTTTGCCACAATCACCATTCAAAAAATCCTCCTCGTCATCTTAGTGGATGCAATTTAAGGAGAAAGGGGACCTAGGGCATCAGTCTTCTCTCTCCTCTTAATCCTTCTCTACCACAACCATCGAACCTCCCCTCTCCTCATCGCTTCCCCCCTTCCCTATCGCAACTGTCAAACCCCTTCTTCCTCCTAAAACCCTATGTGACAACAACAAGCCAAATTTTCTCTTTTTTTCTTCTCTATTTCCAACTCTTCTTCTCATCATTATGGTAGGAATATGATCACCACACGGAAAAATAACAATAACAATAACAAAGAGAAAACGTAGCAACAATCAACGAGAAATAATGAGATATCGGCAAAAAAAATTAAGATACAAGTTGATATACTGTTCGAGAGGTAGATGGACTCTCCACAACCTTTGAGCCCCCATCTCTCCTTGCCCGCCAGTCACTCTAGTGGGGCCCACAAGCTTAGTCATTTATGTTTACATGCAACCATATGTGTGTGTGTGTGTGTGTGTGTGTGTGTGATTGTAGAGTTAGGTTATTAGCAAGAAGTTATTTCATATTAATGTTAGCTTATTTAAAGTATTTTTGTGAAAAATTAGGTTAATTAGGTTACACTTAATTCAAAAATTAATCTTTCTAATACCTTTTCATTTGTCATGCAATTTACTCAATGTTCAAATATTTAGGAACTTCAAATTAGTCTCTTTGGAGTCTGGGAGAGCATAGGTTTGAGTGTCATAATCAAGGTAAGTAGTTGTTAGTTATTAAAAGATAAATTTATCATTTTTGTTAGGGGTGTTATCTTTCTTACTTGTGTTAGTCTCTTAAATATTTTAGGTTATTAGTCATAATTTTGATTATTATTTATTGTTATGCATATGTAGTAGATCTTTTTTATTGTCCATAAAGAGGTTATCATATATAGAGCCAATGCTGCCATGATTTATTGTGCACGGACTCTTATCCATTGAATTTGATTTCTATCATAGAGGATTTAGTCTCACATTAATTTTATTAAATTCAAAAAATGATATTCTTGAAAAATCATATTGGATATAGAATTCACAATTCTTGTATTGACTTATATTGACATGTTGAAAATTTTTTATGAGAAATATGAAAATTATATGCATGTATGCAATGGTATATAGGTCGGTACAACCATTTGGATATTGGCCAGCTAGGCTGATGGACTCACAAAATGATAACTCAATAAAAAATCATTGAATTTTCTTGGATTAGTGTTTAGCTTCACGGTGTATGGCATTTGACAAAATGGAATATATATATAAGCTAAAAAAGAAGAATAACTAATAAGTCATATTGAGGTAAGATAATACCTAGTGTGACTTTAAGCAGATACATTTGAATAAAATTGCATTAGTGATAGTTTGTCATACACATTCATAATATCATCATACTAGAATCTATTGTAGGAACTATAACATGTATTTTTACATTGATATATTGATTACCTGCTATTATATAGTCACTCTTATCTTTTTTTATAATTTATGTTGCATACCCCATCTTCATGTCATTTATGCTTTAATAGATTTGAGTTATTTGCTATGTCTCAAACTCACTTGTTAATTTTTCTCATGGCAGATCTTACCAAAGTGCTAAGTGGACTATTGTCACTAGAGCAGAGTTTACAGCAGCAGTAAAATATATTTTGTATTTTATATTTTTTTGGTAAAGTCATTCATACTTTCTTTTGAGGGTTAGGTAGTTTTATTTCAATAGTTGCTTCTTTTAGTACTTTTTTTTCTTGTGTTGTTGTTCCCACGTTATTGATGTAGTATATTACTAATCCATGGTAATGAAATGAAATTTATTTTTATTGCCATTGTTTACTCTCAAGTATTTTGTTCTTGTTGTTGTTTACCCTGATGTATTCTATGATATTACCTGTATATGAACTTTCTTCTTTTGAGTGCAAAATAGGTTTTACTTATCCCTTCATTAGATCTTGTGTTGTCAGGGTCGCATCCTTCCAAACTTGGGATGCGAAATCCCAAGCCACAAGGATTTTTCAAATTCCACCACAAAATATATTATATACATTGCATATTTACTACATTGTAGCAACACATTTCCCAATATTTGGGAAATGCATCTTTTGAAACCTATTACAAATGGGTCAGGCCACGTAGATTTTTTAATCTATATTGTGCAAGATCTCTGATAGTGCAACGCTACCATTTTGCAAAAAGAGGCGCAAAGTGTTTCCACGATTTTCTGGGCTTTTAATTTTCTTTGTTTTAATCTATTTTCGTCCTTTTGTGTCTACATTGTTTTTGGTGATATAAGATGCAAACTGCTAATTAATTAGATCTGATTTGATTGTTTAGAACATTAAAATTTATGACTTGGTTGTTTTCTCATGCTGTTTAGTTATGCAATATTCAATTTTTTGGTTTTGAACAATTTTTTACTTATTTATAATCTATTTATTTAATATTTTATTAAGCATGCAAGGAGTTAATAATTTGCATTCTATTCCAAATCTTCGTATTTATTATTATTTTTATTTTTTAATTGAATTTTTTCTTCTTAAGAATATGCATCAGATCCACAGCTAAACATAAAAAAATTTCACTACAACAAATATATTCCTAATATAAAGGATCCTCAGTATTCCTCAAAGCTTTCCTTCTCATGCATAACTATTTCTGCCTGATTGTGGAATATAAGCTTACGAATATTACTGCTGCATTCGGGGAGATCTAGTAGTTCGTCTTACGCCCAAGATTTGACCACAACAGCTTCAGTTTGATAAACAAAAACTATTGGCATAATGACAGGCACTAAAATATGGTGGAGCAGGTGTTCAAGAATTAATTCATCCTGCGGACTTATTCAAGAAAAAATAGTTCCACAGCATAATAACAGTTTAAATCCATGCACTTAAGAACCTCATATGCACTGCATGTCTCTAACCTCAATATTTGTGTGCTTTCCTCCAATGCCATTAGAGCCATAATTTGTTGTATGTGCTGCAGGAGGATTCATGAAGCCAACTGGAGCAGCAGGTAAACAAGGAAAGTTCATGCCGGCAAGCTCAACTTCATTTTTTAAAGATATTTATCTAGACAATTTGCTTGAATAGACTAAAGAAGTTCAAAAAATTAGAATAAGACCATAGCTCACACGTAACAGCGAAGTAACCAGGGTCTGTTCTGAAAAGTGCACATTTAATATAACATGGGAATCAATTAAATTAGTCCACAGTGCATAACCAGACATCAAAATAACATTAAGTAAATGAAAAAGAAACAAAAGAAGAGAATTCATATACATGCACGGCATTTTTGGAAACAAGTTAAAAGAGAACCAAAGGATATTGATTTGAAAGATAAGGTGGTAAAATAAGTGTGACATTTATAACTTCCAAAAATCATTCGGTTCCATGTCAATATTAATAGACAACCGATTGAAAAAGAGAGAATAAAACATATGGTAAATAGTAAGCAAACAAATTAACAAGTAGAAGAATCTTTTTGGTGTAAAGAGGAAGGTCGCAGCTGTCCATTTGAATACAACTAGAGGTGTCAATTTCGGGTCACGGGTCACGGGTCGGGTTCGGGTTCGACCCGAACCGGCACTATTCGGGTTCGGGTCAGCCCGACCCGTTTTTGCAAATGGGTCGATTTTCTGGACCCAAACCCGACACGCTTCGAGTTCAGGTCAACCCGACTCGACCCACGGACACGGCAACTAACGCGGAACTGCCCGACGGCAGCAGTGGGCCGACAGAAGAGGGACGCGTTATAGCGGAAGTCGGAACTGACGCCGGCAACTAACACGGGACGCAAAACTGACGTCGGACGTGATGCGACGTTGGCCTCTGGAAGCGACGCGGCTGAGCAGCCAAGGCAGGCAAGCAGGCGGGCGCGGGGCAGGGCGGGGTCATTCAGACAGACTGGTTTATGTGTCATTCCGGGTCATTCCCGGGTTCCCGGGTAAACCTAAACCCGACCCAATTTTTCAAACGAGTCGGTTTTCCGGACCCGAACCCAACCCGCTTCAGGTTCGTGTCAACCCAAACCCAAAATTTTCGGGTCAGGTTCGGATCGTATTGTCGAGTTGGGTCCAATATTAACAGCTCTAAATACAACAACAACAACATCAAGCCCTTATCCCACTGTGGGGTAAAGGTCGGCTGCATTAATCTTTCTTCTCCTTTGTTGTAGTTTGAATGATCACATAAAATTTAACAGCCATGAGCAGTTGTTCATAGAAGCAGTCCAAGTGAAAGTATAAAAGCGTGAGGCAATCTAGACTTGAGAATGGAAACATAGTTTTAATTAGGGGTGTAAATTCGGGTCAACGGGTCGGGTTCGGGTCGAACCCAGAACTGACACGCACTATTCGGGTCAACCCGAACCCGACCCGTTTTTAAAAACGAGTCAGGTTTCCGGACCCGAACCTGACCCGATTTGGGTCCGGGTCAACCCGACCCGACACGAATGACCCGAAGTTGACCTAAAATTGCTAGTTTTTGGGTCAAAATCAGGTCAATCTTCGATTTTCGAGTCAAAATTGGGTCAATCTCGAGTTTTCGAGTCAAATAGGAGTTTTCGGGTCATTTTCGGGTTGCTGGATCAACCTAAACCCGACCTAATTTTTAAAATGGGTTGATTTGTTGAACCCGAATCCGACCCGTTTCGGGTCCGAGTTGACCCTAACCCGGATTTTTCCGGGTCGGGTTCAGATCGTGTTTCGAGTCGTGTCAAAAATTGACACCCCTAGTTTTAATATTAAAAGGTAACAAGATAAAAAACAAGACAGCGACGCCAATCAAGGTTGTGAATTTTGAAAAGAAAGTCACTAAAATTGAATCTCAAATTTAATAAAAACAGGTAAAAGAAAGCCAAGTCTGCTAGGCCAATCATGTTTTTAAATTTGAAAAGAAAATCACTATAATTGCATCTCAAATGTAACAAAAATAGGTAAAAGCATGTCAAGTAGACTACGCTAATCATAGTTTTAAAATTTGAAAGGAAACTCACTAAATGTCATATCAAATTTCATAAAAATAGGTACAGGTAAATCTTGTCCTTGTCAAGTCATCTAAAGTATAGTAAATACTACTACTATTTCCTGTGGCATTTTATTCTTTCATAATCGGCATTGTTAATCCCTAACCCTAAAGAGAAATATTAAAGGTTGAAGTTAGTAATAACAGCCAATTGTAAAACTTATTCAAACTAATGAAATGAATCCAAATTTAAATTTTGCTAATGCTAGTGTTCCAGGGAACGTAACTACCTATAGTTTGGCATACATTGAACAATGTAATGAAGCGCAACATAGATTGATTCAAGAAAATAAAGTGGAGTTAGCTCTGAATATGGATAAATGTAAAGCTTTAGGTCCATAAAAGATAAACACTACTTGGAGAGTTATAGAGGATATTATAGTGGTTTGCTTAACAATTATTTTCAATATAATTTTAAAGACTAAAAGTATGTCTAACAATTAGAGAAGAATCATTTTAGTGGTAATATCTAAAAATAGAGGTGATAATTAAGATTTCACAGACCATCGAGGATTCAAACATCTAAGTGAAAGTATGGAAAAATAATTATATAACGTTATCTTAGAAAAATTAAAGCAGAAATGGAGAACCAATTTGGTTTCATGCCAACTAGTTCTACTATGAAAATGATTTTGTTATGTGTGGAATTTGATTGTGTTGATCAATCCGTTTGTTCAGTTGCCTCAAACCTCATGTTTCATCGTGCTCAATGGGGGTGCGGGTGCAAAGTACAATGCCCGGTGATACGTACCCGAGCCCCCCCCGGCGCGCCGACGTTGTCGATGATCATTCATTTGTTTTCAGTACAATGCCTCGGTGCTGTGTGCTTGAGCGCCCCAGGGCTGAACGACAGAGAATACAGCGTCGCAACAAAATAGATATGACACCACAGTGGTCAAGACAGAGACTGAGCAATACAACATTGTCAAACAAAGACTGGGCGCCGCAGCGCCCCAAACTAGCTCCGCAGCAATGCAAGACGAACAGAACAATTATTTTTCTCGTTTTTCGCAAGGCTTGCATCCCTTTGGGGTTATAACTTGGCTTTCTCTTGTATTTTCAGTTAGGGTAAGTGTGAAAACATTACATGTGAGAAGTGAGATTGGTAATTATTTCTCCTAATTTTCATAATGGATTTCTTGGTGTGGTGTGGCTCTGTGGTTTTTCCCTATTTTGATTTTTTCTGCATTAAATCTCAATGTTCTTTATTTTCCGCTGCTTTCACTTTCTTGCTTGTTTTGTCATTGTGGTATTTACTCCTCTCACATCCCCAACACAGAGAGTTGGTCACTACATTATCTGCAAGTAATATCATTGATATTAATCTACTTATTTTGAAACACATCATCTATCTCCACTTTGTGAAAACATCAAATATCATGATTCTAAGCAACCTATAATGAGCATCATGAATATTGATACTCAGGTGGATAGGATGTTTCAAATCATATTTGACAGATTGGAAAGATTAAAAAAAAAACTTAATCGTAACTCTCATATATTCACAAGACTTCAAACAAGACTTTCCAATTGAGTGTTTTCTTGGTAGTTTTCATGATCCAAATGACTCTCATATACGAGCCATCATGATTCATTTAGCTTGTTTTTACGTATTTTTCCTTTTTAATGGTAATTTTCCATGATTTCCCTTTTCATACTAATATCATTTTCAAGTTATGATATTGTCAAAAAAACATGTTTTAAGCATAATATATGGCAGATATTTGATACAAAATGAATAAGAATTTACCCATCTGAGAGGTTTTGAACCATTAAGATAGGTCATTAATTTCCATTTTCATGATTTACGCAATGCTATGGCTCTCAACTATATTTTTCTTTAACATTTTAATCAGAAGTTGTTAGACCAGTCCAGCCGGTCCATGCGGGACCGGCTAACGGGTGAAACAGTGAAGCAGTTCCGCCTCCTGCGGGTGCCGCGCGAGCCGCAAGCGTTGCGGGAGCCGAATAGGAAAGTTTTTTGGGGAATTAAGTGGGAAATTTAAATGTATGGACTGTTTAGGGATTTCCTTTTGATTTGTATGCATTAAATACTTTGTTTTCCTAGGGTTAGGACATCTTGAATTTGGCTAAAATTTGAGATCTCTTAGATTTAGGTTTTCTTTGGGCTCTAGCGGCGTCTAGAGATTTGGGAGAGATCGATCCTCCTCTCGAATAGAGGATCAATTGTACCTTGTTATTTTCCGTTTCCATTTTATCAAATAATACAAATTATCTACTGTTTTTATGGTTTTGTGTGGATTTTGATAGAGAAAGCTCGCTGTTTTTTCTAAAATTGATAGGAAATACTTGAGATCTACAAGTACTTCCAATCAGAAGCACTACAAAGCACAAATAAGTTGATGAAGAGCATATAAAAAACCACTTGTTTGAAAGCTTGAAAAAGCTATATATATGGGAATAAAAAAATTACATGGACAACAAAAAGAATTCTGTTCAAATAAAATATCTAATGCGGTAAAAGGTCAACAAGTAGGGTCATTGAAGCCTCACCGCCATATGAAAATGGTAAATTCATAGATTGTTTGTAATGAGCATCTTCTGCTACCTTTGACATTAATAGGGTGATTGCCCGCATAAGTTCCTCCAAAGAACCAGTCACAGTAACTAGCCTATCATTGAATCCACCATATTTCCTTCCCAGAGGAGAAATCTTGATGTCAGCTTGGGATTCTTCAATAAGCGATCTGCTAAGTATAATGCAGCAGTAAGAAAAATAATAATAATTAAAAGCATTCACATTAAGAAATAAAATTAAATGGAAAAAAAAAATCAACAACGATCATACTCCAAGGAAACGGTGTTGTATCCAGTTGGTGAATGCAGAACCTATACATTTATCATCACGGTGGTGCTGCTCAACATGGGCAATAAAAAGTGATCCCATTCATTACGAAGAGGCTTCATGAAATTTATTTTGCAATGATGCTCAGGGATAATGGAAATCATCAACTGATACGTCAGCGGTCCGGCGACCGGGTGGAAGTCCAACGGCAGTCGGCGGCCGGACTGTGGTCTGACAACGATCGACGGAGGTTCACCGGCAGTGGTGCTGGAACTCTTGAAGCCTCAAGGCTCTCTCCAATCTCCAGCCAAAAGGTCCTCTTCATATAGAGAGTGGATGTCTATTTATAGATTTTTGTGAGTGGCACACTCTGTAACTATAGAGAAGATCCGGGGCAGGTTTGGAGTGCTCCATTAGATGGCCCATATTTATTCCCTCGATCATAGAGCATTTTTCAAGTGTTTAAATGCCTTAATGATGTCGGAATTCAGTGATCTTAGGCTCGTGGGTTCGTCTCGCCGAGCTACTCAATTCAACAATAAGCATGTTATATTTGGATATCATTTAGTCATCCAATTTAGGCTTTGAACCTTTCAAATAAGCTTTGGGCCCCCAATTTAGATCCATTTGGGCTCAGATTGGACCAATTTTATTATTGTTGGGTTCGTCTCTTCAAAACATTCAATTTGACTATAGTTTGCCAAAATCAGAGTTTGGATGGTACCAAATTTAATTTTAGAAGTTTACAACTTTGATAAGCCTCGAGATTTCTATCCGATCAAGGCGATTTTTTGGGCGGCGTCGGACCATAGCACGACCGCTGACCACTGTCCGACTACCACCCGACCGTCGACTACCGCCGGACTTCGGCCTGACCATCACTGGACCACCGCCGACCGCAGCTGGAATACCTCTTGTATGCCAATCGCCGCTAGACTTCCACCCAACTGCGGACCACCGCCAGACTTTCGCTTGACCATCATAGGACCAACACCCGGCCACCGACCTCCGTCACCTGCCGACTACAATCCCTCAGACCATCGTCGCCCACCGACTAAGATCCTTCCGACCACCGTCGACCGCCGGCTACGGTCCCTCAGACCACTGTGTCCCGCCGACAACGACCCCTCTAACTACTGTCGCTCTTTTTCATCGAACACCGACTATGGTCCCTCTGATCAATGTCTCCCACCAACTATGGTCCCTCCGACCTCCGTTGCACGCCGACTATGGTTCCTCTGACCACTGTCGGCCGCCGACTACCATCCCTCTGTCACCCATCGACTACGGTTCTTCTACTTCCTTCACCTGTCGAATACGGTCCCTCTGACCTCCGTTGTGGCCGACTATAGTCCCTCTGGCCATTGTTGCCCACCGACTACGATTCCTCTGACCACAATCACCCGCCGACTACGGTCCCTCCGACCATCATTGTCCACCAACTATGATCCCTCCGACCATCATCGCCCGCTGACTACGGTCCCTTTGACCTCCGTTGCTCGCCGACTACAGTCCCTCCAACCATTGTCACCACTGTCGTCTGCTAACTTCGGTCCCTCTGACCTCCATCACCCGCCAACTAGGATCCCTCTGACCTCTGTCGTCCGCTGACTATTGTCCCTCTGACCTCTGTCGCTCGGGGACAACGGTCCCTCTGACCACTGTTGCCCGCCAACTACGGTCCCTCCGACCACCGTTGCCCGCTAACTACGGTCCCTCTGACCTCCTTCACCCGCCAACTACGCACCCTCTGATCACTATATCCCACCGACTATTATCCCTCTGACCTTCGTCGCCCGCCAACTATGGTTCCTACGACCACTGCCGCCCACCAACTACGGTCCCTCTGACCTTCATCGCCCGTCGACTACGATCCCTCTACTTCTGTTGCCCGCTGACTACTATTCATCTGACCTCTGTCACCTGCTGACTACGGTCCCTCTGACCTATGTCGCCCGTCAACTACGTTCCCTCCAACCTCCATCGCCCGCCTAGTCCCTCCGACCTCCGTCTCCCACTGACTATGGTTCCTTCGACCACCTCCACTTGTCAGCCCACAGTTTCTCTGATCATCATTACCCACTGACTAAGGTTCCTCCAACCACCTTTGCATGCCGACTACAGTTCCTCCAACCTCCGTCGCCCACTGACTATGGTCCCTGCGACCTCTATCACCCATTGAACATGGTTCCTCCGACCACCGTAGCCCGCCGGCTATGGCCCCTCTAATCACCATCTCCCGCCAGCTATGGCCCCTCCAATCAACGTCTCCAGCCGACTACAGTCCCTCCAACCTCCATCACTTGCTGAATATGATTCATCCGACCACCATCGCACGCAAACTACAGTTCCTCCGACCACCGTCACAAGCTAACTACGGTCCTTCTAGCCTTCTTCATCCGCCGACTACAGTCCCTCAGACCTTTGTTGCTTGTCGTCTATGGTCCCTCTGACCTCCGTGGCCCGTCGACTACGGTCCCTTCGAAAATGTGTCCTCGAGAAGATAAACAGTTGCCCGATTGGAAATAAGATTAGAATTAGAAACAACAAGGGGTTAGGACACAGCTTGTGACAAAAGAGCTTGCATTCCAAGGACGGAAAGTGCTGAGATAGTAAAAGAAAAGCATAACCGTTTTGAAGGAAATGAACTTCAAAAAGCGCACGTAATTTTAAGCATATATCATTAGGAACTAGTATAAAATAGAATGTAACAGATGAAATTTCTTTTCAGAAATGAGGACTGACACATTTAAGGAGCCATTCATGAGCATAATAATAACTAGAATGGAAATGGTAAAATCAGATAGAGTATAATCTTGCAATGAGAAATAGGTTGTTAATTCTTTGCAAGTAAATATAACAGAGAAACAAAGTTTTACTTACAAAATTACAATTGAAAAATAGAATGAAGAAGTTGCCAGATGCACTCAGAATGGGAAAAAAATAGCAGAGAAAAATTACAGTAACACCTTAAGATATCATAGATAGAATTATACTTTATAGTAGATCCGCCTTTTCCAATAATAGCACCACATGCGCTGTTTGGAACAATAAACCTTACTTTTGTCCGATTATCAACATCATGATTTTCTTCAGCCTGTGCAGTAGAAGTGAACAAGCTTCAAAGGAAGTTTAAATTATGGCATAGCATGAAGAAAAAGAAAAAAAAAAAAAAAGCAAAGGATATACAACAAACCTCATTCAACAATTTCTCAAGAATTAATTTAGTTGCTTTAGTTATTTCATTAAGTTCTCCTGAGATCCGGATTATCCTGTCACAAGTTCCAGGGAAGAATTCATGGCTTTTTGACAACTGAATACACGCCCCAGATTGTGACTGAAACTCAGTAATTGTTGATCCGCCCTTTCCAATGATTGACCCAGCTGCAGTATTTGACAGAAGGAACCTTATGTGTGTGTGTTTCTCCTTGTCATCTGGAGAGATCGGGTGATGAGATCCAAAGCAAACTTAAACTTGAAAAAATTGCAAATAGACATGTAATGCAACTTTTTCTTGAACATGCATGGACACTAAGGACAAAGGATGTATTTATACTTAGAAGAAATTCCTTGGTGTATACTCTACTGAAAACTAGTTCCTTTTTAAAATACAAATTTCTTGCTACTAATAATTATTCATTATGATAATAGTAAACTACTTAATGCAAAACATGAAGAATAAATTCAAGTTTTGATCAATTCATATATCCAGTTTTTTTTTTTTTTTTTTTTTTGGATATCGGATGTAATGAAAATAAACAATTTTCCGCAACATAAATTGGGTATTTATACACCAAGAAGGAACAGAACAATTATAACGGTAAAACAAGAATAAAAATATTTGATAGGGAAAAAAAAAAGCAATGCAGTCTTGATTAACTCACCATGCAGAATATAGAATAACGTTCTAAACCATTATATAAGGTATTTTTATGAGAAATTTTCACCCAAGCTAGAGAATATGCTGTAATAGGACATGTAAACTCATGCACAACTTGAAACCTAAATGAGTTTGGTTTTGCTTGTAATCAGATATTTAGCTAATTGAACAAGCCCGGTTACAATTATAAATATTGCAATTTGTGAATATCAGCATATAAAAAACAAGCTAAAACAGAGGTTTACTTGTTAATGTATGTTCATCACCATACTTAATTGTTGTTTAACAAGTAAATAAGCAAGAAATCAATGATTTTCCTCTTATACTTGGTTTGACGGCTCAGTTCTAAAGTATTTTCTACTAATTAATACAAAGTTCTTATGCAAAGGTTTTTTCATCCTCCGTACTCAATCGATGGCGTTTTAGTACATGCATAATAAAATGTATGCGGTTTATACCCAAATTATATTTGTTCATTCGAGTTCATAATTTTTTTAGCTTGAAAAAAGGGCATACCGATTCAAAAGCCTCACTTCACTATAGTGCCTAGGGAGGGTTTGTCCTTGGCCTTAAATAAGCCAAGCTTTACAAATGTGAAACTTACATTAAATGATAAGGTTATTTTTCTGTATAAAACTCGCCCAGGAAAATCTTAAGAATCTCAAAAAAGCTTTAGCTCAAATTCAGTTGCTAAATAAAATAAAACCCAAAAAAAGGAGCTTGAACAAAATTTAAAAGGCTTTATGTTGTTGTGCAGCTCAAGCTAGACTAACCACATAAAGCTTGCGCAAAACTAAAATTAGCTCAAGACGACTACACCCTTAGCAGAGGCCGGCATTTGTAACCTAACACAGAATTCTGCAAAATGCCATCCTTTCCGAAAAGGTCCCGTGAAACACAGAGGCATACATTTTCACCGATACATTTAAGCGACAACGATCAACAAAAGAACTGTTCTTTCCCCCGCACAAATAAAGTCTTCAATAAGCAACACGGAGGACAACGAGCAATAACAAACAACGAAACTATAGTACCCCGCCAATGCCCAACCCGCCATCCCAAGTTTCCACCATTGATCCAAGAATTTGCTATTAATATCGGCTTCACATCCGCAACACGAAGATCCGACGCAAACTTTCTAAACGAGTAGGAAGGAACAGAATGAGAGGAACTCACCTGCATCGGGGGATCTAGGGCGACGCGAAGCCTTCGTGTCGGCTTCAGGGAGAGGAGGAGGAGGAGGAGGAGAATAGGACAAGTCGGTGGAATTCATGGCACCGCAAAAAGCTCAGAGCAGAGAGACAATTTCAAGGAGAACTCTGACTTCCAACTTTATACAGTTGAGAAATGGCGGTCGCATCTAATCAACTGTCGACCGGTCGGTGGAATCCTGCGCCTGGTTGTGCTCGGAAATTTTCTTTTTCTTAAGGTCAACCAAAAAGTTGAAAAAGTATGTTCTGATACTCACATGCTTGAATATAATTTTATATATTTGAACTATTTAAATTTTATTTTTATTTATATAATACTTTAATATATATATCATTTTAAAAAGCAACATCTCATTTATTAAATATTATTTTTATCACACATTTATAAATTTATATATTATATTAAATTTGTTAATTTGTTATATTGTATATTATAAAAATCTCATTTATTATCACTATAATTAAATGTAAAAAATAATTATAATTAAATTATTAGATATTCATAAATATAATATAATTAAACTATTTATTATTATTTAATTATAGTATATAATTATATTCATCATTTCAATTTAATTTAATTATATTGAGTGATAATATATGAGGTTTAAGCTTATAGTGTTGTAATTATTATGTTTACTTCATCACAAATACTTTAAAATCTCACTTATCCTTAAAAAAAATAATGAAGTGCTTGATTATAGATATGAATTTAGAGAGTTTGACATATAAAATTATCATGCAAGTAAAAATTTTGCAAACAACGAGGAGTCCTAACCTTGAGATTCTAATAAAAGTGATAGAACTAGAAAATGATCTAATCACAGAAGAGCAAATACATCAAGATTAAGGAGAGATTATTCTGTGTGGAGATTGGACGCAGAATGTCATTTCGAGACCAACTAGAGTGTGCCACATCAACAGTGCCAAGCAATACTGAGCTGTGATACCAAACAAGGGCTGACGTGACGCATTATGATTGGTCTCAGGACATCATTCTGCGTCCACACAGAATAATTAATAAGAATTAAGAGATAAAAATATGAAGAAGACCTTCATGAACAAACCTTCAACATAAAGTTCCATCTTCCTTTTAAAAATCCTTCTCTAAGAACCTATACTCACTAATGATAATGTGAGTCCAACAGAAGTATTTTTCAAATTTTATTATGTTATCTTCAAAATAATTATAAATATCCATTTTCCCAAAAAAAACTTAAAGATCAGATAAATAAACTAAATACCGAGTTAAATATTAAATATCACGTGCCAAAGCTTAAGGAAATCTAATAAAAAAATTAGTACAATCTAACAAATTACTTCCGTGGGGCTTTTATAAAAGCTCCGTCCTGCCTGAAAGATCTGATCCAACAAAAGTCGCATTGTATAGTTTGTAGCTAATTAATTAGCAGTGCAAGTTTAGTTAATCCCTATTAACTCATCAGCATTATTGGGTTAATCCCCAACAAAGGAACTTTTATTACATCCAGTGCAAGGACGTAAAGGAAGGTTCAATTTCCCGCCAAAAAATTAGGTATTTGCTCGGTACAACTAGGTATTATTTAATAATAATGAGAAATACCGTTCTCTGAAGACCAATACCGAATTATACCGAGCTGTACCGAGAAATACCGAGTTGTACCGAGTTTTTCTGGGAAAAACTCTGTACAACTTTTGTATAACTCGATATTTGCTCGGTAAAGCCCGGTATAACTCAATATTGGGTCTTCAAATGATGGTATTCTTCATTATTGTTTGGTATTGCTCAATATTTACTCAGTACAACTCATTTTTTGGCGGAAATTTACCTCCGACCGGATGTTCCTGTACGTCCGGTCGGAGGATGTAATAAAGTAAAATGAAAAATTTTCAGCTTCATTCTTATTACTTTTTACAATTTTTTAATAATTTTTTAAGCAACAAATTGATCAAAATTATCTCGAACAAATACAATCTCTAGAAAAAAACCTGCCAGGTTTTAAATTAATTACTCATATTACATTCTTCTCAAATAAATTTATCCTAATTAAAATTTAATCCAAATATTCTAATCTAATATTTCCCCCTCTCTCATTCGATTAATTATTATGTTCAACGCCATTCAGGACCAACTAGAATGCGCCACGTCACATCTTGCTCGGTATCGTGGCTCGATACTGCTAACGTGGCACATTCTAGTTGAACTCCGGATGACGTTCTACGTCCAATCTCTACACAGAATAATTTTTCCTCCCATACTCCGAGAAGGCCAAAAGCAACCCCTTATTGCCCACAACGAGCTGCACGGTTAAAACAGTAAAAATGAAAGAGAATTCAGAAGCAAAAGTCTTATTACGGACAACTAAAATCACTCCCAATAGAATTTGCTTATAAACAAATGGATTATAATAAAGAATGAAAAATAATGATCTCCAAAGTCACAAAAGCACCGTACAAAAAATTTTTACAAACCACCTCTGCTGCAAAAATTAGCACTCTTGCTCCTATATCACAGAAAATTATTAGGTCCGGACACCGGACATACAGATACGTACGGTGTCCAATGAAATATTGACATGTGAAATGTACACGTGTCCGCGAAATTTTAAGTCAAGCACGCCAAAAGCGCAGGTAAAGCACAGTTAAAGTGCAGGTAAAGCACAGTAAAAAAGCGCAATCAAAAAGTGCAATCAAATCGCAGTCCACATGGCAATTTTTAATTGGATATCCGGACCTAATAATTTTCCCAATATCACCCCCCTTCAAACTGGCCATAGTTCCCTCTTTTTCTTTTGTACTATCGGTAATGGGTTACAACGGTATTCCTATTCTATACAGATCAATCCTTCTATTTACAGATCGAAAGCTGGCAACTTAAAACTTTGAAGAAAAAAAAATAAAAATAAAAAAGAATATTTCGATCAGTTTTTTGTGATATCAGGAAGAATCAGGAAGGCTGCATACTATTGGTTCAGTATCAACTGGCAAAGGAAGTTCTTGAGGGCCAAGTAACAGCTTGTGAAGCATTGATGTTCCCTGAAACATAATAGGCCGAGTTCCTTTTGCGCATTCTCGCAACTGTGTACATAGAAGAAGAAGAAGAAGGAGAAGAAAAGTTATTATTAAATTTGGAAAAATTGAACTGGAAAATTTGTGTTAAACAAACTGGGAATCATCACCTGGGTTGGCGTTAATTTAGAGAAGCCGAACTTCTTTGTCCACATGGATTCCGCATCATTAGCTGCAGGAAGCACAAAGTGCTTCACTTTTAAGGATTTGAACATACTCTCAATGCATGAAAAGAGAGACTGGAAGTAACCCTGAGAACAAAATTAGCAAAAAGCAGTAGTGTTAAATGAGAAGAATGAGAAATGAAGACAAGTAGAATTTATGCATCTTATCATATATACTGTCAGTTGTATGCATGAAAGGAAACAAATTGTGGTTTGAACCTTCTAATAGCGCTTCGGATCTATGATTTGGACCCATTTGGGCTCGGATTGAGTTGAGTTTGGTGTCGATGGGTTTGTATTTACGAGACGTTCAATTTGGCTGTAAGTTCGCTGAAATTGGAGTTCGGATGGTCCCAATTTTAATTTTGAAAGTTTCCAACCTTATTTTGCCTCGAGATTCATGTTAAATTATATTTTAAAGTTGATTAAGGTGGTGTTGGAAAACAGAAATCATTGTTTTCTAGAGGTTCCTGGCCCATACCCAACTTGATTGGCAATATCATTGAATATATTTTTGCACAAAATTTTGATAAGGAGTTCTGTGAGGTCAACGCCCTTCATTCTAAACCGAACCTAATAAACTAGTTCATGGATCAACCCTACTCATTTCCTATTATTAAGAACACCTGCATCTCAAGAACATCACCGCTTGATTGGCATATTTTCTTTTTAATTCTGATATTGGCATCCCTCTAACAGTTCAAAGGAGGATTGAAATTTTGTACTTACAAATTACTTTTAGTTGAAGTTTTTCATCCAAATGTGGCCCCGTGATTTTTTTTTTTTTTCTTTTCTAAATTTTCAGATAGAAAAATGGTACTTTAAGCTAGTTGTGTTCTGGGACACTTCGTAGCTAACACAAATAAATCACCACGTCACTTCTCGATCTATGAGAATTATTCTGCCACATAACCATAGTCAATTTATCCAAACATATTACTTGCAACCTATACTATTTTTCCTCCTCAGCCTCAGGCTTCATTTGGGACGGCTTTTTTATTGCTTATTAAAACAAAATTTTAGTACGAAATTTAATTTTTTTTACTAAAAACCTGCTTTAAAAAGCAGTAAGAAAGCCTTCCCAAACGAAGCCTTACTCTCAGTTTCTTACAGCATGTGCTACGAGTTCTTCAAAATTCAGCATATTGTTTTCAAATTAACACATAATTAAAAAGGCCACTTACCCTACAGTCATCATCTGCCTCCCAAGTAATGGATCTGTAGCTTTATGGTGCGCGATCAAGTTCAAGAAAATTATCTAACATTTTGCCACTCATACTTTTCCGTCTGCATTCCTTCATTTTCTAATCAATTTTTTATTCATTTTAAAGTAGAAAACAACTTTGTATATTACTAGTACTATTATTTCAAAAAGGAGATTGTGCTAAGATATTTAAAGTACATAAACTTTACAGGATATTTAAGAGATCTAATCAACTAAATTAGCCAAGACATTCAAATGATCTGCATGAAATTTAACAATCACTTTTAGATAGCCTTCTTCAAGAAACTTACAGGTACAGTATTATCATGAATATACTATCTAAACAATATAGTTGAGGAAATAGATTTCAGAGACTGATGCACTACAGATGGATTTGGCCACACTGATATCAATCCTAGTTCAGATGGATTTGGCCACACTGACATATCTTCGCATTTTATATTTTTACGAGTTCCATATGTTTCATTGTCAATTAATATTTGCTATGTACGAGGAAATATTGAAGCATGTAATGTAATAACTTCTCTTCCTTTCCACTCTATATAAGAGGACCTAATCTATGATGGTAAGACATGTGAATGTTGAATCAAATTTGCTTTTGCAAACCAAGGCTCCTCTTCTCCTCCGCTAGGAAGGCATCCACTCCACTCTCTCCTCCAGAGTACACATGAATGTTGACACAATTTTTTGTGTTGACTCGCCTTGGATTGAGTCGAATCAAACATGATTGGGTTCAACTGAACCCAATCAACTCAATTGAGTCTCGTTGAACCCAAATCAACTCCACTCGACTTAGATTCGAGTATAATTTCATAAAATTAACTTGATCAAATCAAATCAACCCCAAATCTACTCAAATCGATCCAGACCGGGGCTCAATTTGTGCTCAAATCAAGTAATTGCGATCAACGGTCACGCCCAGCAAACAAACAGAATTAGAAATTTTCGTCTCATATTCGCGGCGATATAGTAAGAAATTTTCATCTCAGCGTTGTACTGATATCCAGCACACAAACAAAAGAAAAAAGGAACACCGAAATTTTTACGTGGAAAACCCTGAAAGAGAGAAAAACCATGGGGTCACGCCAGTTAAAATAATTCCACTAGTGTTTGATTAGATTACAAGCGGCTGACTCGTCCCTGAACTTGAGGACGATCATAATACAACAATCAACCGTCTGATTGAAATCTAGTTACAAACAGAGATCGGAAATCCGATGACGTTTGGTGGTCGGGCGAAAATCCAGCTTCAATTGACGGTAACGGTCGGGCAGAAGTCCGGAGTCAATCGGCGGTCATGCAAAAGTTCGGCGTCAGTTGGCGGTCGGGCAGAAATCTGGCGTCGGTCGGCGGTCCAGCATAAGACTGACGTCAGTCGGTTGTCGGGCAGAAGTTCGGTGTCAATCAGCGATTGGGCAGAAGTCCGACGTCGGTCGGTTGTTGGGCATAAGTTTGACATCAGTCAGTGGTCGAGAAGAAGTCCGACGTCGGTCGGCAAATAGGCAGAAGTCCGGCGTCGGTCGGCTAATGGGCAAAAGTCCGGCGTCAGTCGGAGATCGGGCAAAAATCCAACGTCAATCGGCTACCAGGTGGAATTCCGACAGTGGTCGAGGAGTCTGGTGGCAAGAGAACTCATGTTTCTCTTCTTCCTTCTCTTCCTTGCTTGATCCTCTTCCATGAGAAATGAGTGATCTATTTATAGTTTTTGAGAGTGTCATGACCAGTAAATAAGAGAAATATAAAGGGTAAATTGAGAGTGGTTTGAATGGACGGCTGATGTTGAATCCCTTGATCGTGGACTGTTTATTGGGCATTTGAATGTCTTAATAATATCAGAATTCGGCGATATTGGGCTCGTTGGATTTGTCTCGTCGAGACGCTCGATTTGAATATAAGCATGTTACGTTTGGAAATAGCTTGGTGATCCAAATTATGTTTTGAACCTTCCAAATGCGCTTCGGGTCTTTGAGTTGAATCTATTTGAGCTCGGATTGGGTCGAATTTGGTGTCGCTGGGTTCGTATTTCCAAGATGATCAGTTCGACTATAAGCTTGCTAAAATCAGAGTTCATATGGTCCTGGATTTAATTTTTGAAGTTTCTAACTTGATTTTGCTTCGAGATTTGTGCCCGATCAAGATAATTTTTTTATGATATATCAATAATATAATTTCATAAAGAATTAAAGTTCACTTGAATAGAAATTCATTTCCATTTTGAAAGAACAGAAATAGTCATCGTACAAAGATCTTTAACAATAAGCCCATCAAAATTTTTGGACCGCGTATGTATTTTAAGTTGACCAGGGAGAAAGCTATCTTCATTGTTTATTTTTCACAAGAAATTTGTTATACTATCAAAAATTTTGTTGATGATCTAATTAGGAATAAAAAAGAAAGTGTAGGAAAAAAGCAGAGGATAACACAAAGTTAATCAAAAAATAACTATCCTTTAGAGAGAAATTAACTTTCCAGGAAGTATGCTTTCTTTAAATTGTGTTAATATTACAAATGTAATTTTGCATCACTTTAGATCCTAGAGGAAGGCCTAAATATTTGAAGAAAAGTCTTTAACGAGAACAACCCAAAACACTGGCAACAGAATTACCTTTATCATGGCATCCACCAAAGAAAAATCAATGATGATTTAGAGATAGGGGTGCAACCGAGTCAAGTCGACTCGCGAGCCGGCTCAAACTCAACTCGTTAATAGGCTCGACGAGTCGAGCTTATCGAGCTCGACCGCTAAACGAGCTCGAGTTCGAACACCCTGCTGCTCGACTCGTTAGCTCGTCGAGCAGCTCGTGTAATTGCGGCAAACGAACGCAAACGACGCCATAGCCCCTCGTCGGACATATTCTTCCTATCTCCTACTCTTTCGCGACTCCATAGTTCATCATTGTCGTCACTTGCTCTTTCGCGGTAGAAAAAAGTCGGAGAAGCCGAGAGCACATCTTCGTCTTCTCTTCCTCCAGCGGCTACTTGATTCATTTCACGGGGTATGCTTTTAACCTGATGCCTCGAATTGTAATCCATATGTATGTTTTCTTTTTCTTGTATCTTCGTGAATAGCATCTAATAGCAGCTTGTTTTTTGAAAGATTGTTTGAGATATGGAATGCTTTAATGTTTTTTTTTTCTGATTTTGTGATAGGGATTTAAGTTCCAGTTTTTTAGCCACTCCGTGTTTTCCTGCTTTTCCCATCAATATATTATACCTGTTAACGGCGAATGGCGCACCATGGCGCAAAGGTCCATTTGGAGCCATGGCGCATAGCGCACGGCGCGGCGCGCGCTATTTTGAACATGGCGCAAGCTATATAAAAATTATAAAATAATAAGCATGAATATAAAATATTATTAAAAATGAAAGACAAGCTGTCATAATAATAAAAGACAATCATAACATATATAAGTTCAACTAAGTAACATTCAAATATCTCATAATTAAAATATTACAATCTTTTTTTAAAAGATCAAACAAGAATTTAATCTACTCTTCTTGTGAATCATCATCATCAGCAAATGTTAAAAAAGCTTCATTATCTTCTTCAACATTGTCTCCTACTTCATAATCCTCTTCATCACCCTCCTCATCATCATTCTCAATAGCAACATCATGCCTAATTGAAGATTCTTTCTCTTTCCCTTTAGATCTTTCTCGAATATTATAGCTTTTATCATAAACACCAGTAGCTTTAGCAACACTTGTCCAAGTTAAATCTTCCTCTCCAACAATAAAGTCATTTTCTTCATCCGACTCATCATCTAATTTTCCTATTAGTCATTCATTTGCATCATCTATCTCTGTCAAAGAAATAGGATCAATGACATCACGATGATTGAATCTCCGAATCAGTGCTCTATTATATTTCACATAAACTAAATCCTTTAAGCGACCATGATCCAATTTGCTTCTTCGTTTGCTATGAAGCTGCAATTAAAATATTATTACATTACTATATTATGAACATATATAAAAAATCAACACATACATTATAAAATACTTACATGTTCAAAAATACTCCAATTGCGTTCGCATCCAGATAAACTACATGTTAAACTTAGGACTTTGATAGCAAAGCTTTGTAAATTGGGAGCTCCTTGTCCATATGCCAACCACCAATCAGCTAGAAGAAATGATTTTTTTTTTTCAATATTATATAACAAATCAGTCTTAATTTTTTGTAAATAATGATACCTGGAGATCGGGTAGTTCTTTGTCTTACAGCTGGAGGAATACCAAAAAGTCCTTCACCCCTTATGTATAAACTTAATTCATTACTGATTTTATCTTCTTCAGTTATATCTTGAGATAATCTTCCAATACATTGGTAAAGACCATCAGCTATTTCCTTATCCTTGGCAATATCAGGGTTATTGAAGAAATATTCAGGATTTAAAAAATGTCCCGCTGCATGTAGAGGCCGATGTAATTGCACTTACCATCTCCTATCAATCATTTTAAAAATTTGATCATACTTATCACTGTTATTGAAGCTTGCAGCAATTGCCTCTTTTGCTCTATCAATTGCTTCATATATGTAAGCCATTGGGGGCTTCTTCTCTCCATCAACCAATCTAAGAACCTTTAATAAAGGACCAGCTATTTTTAAGGCATACACTATAGTGTTCCAAAATGATTGTTGTAAGATTGTATGTTGAGATTGTTTTGCTTTAGCCTCTTTCGCATAAGGACCCAAGACAAATTCCTCACAAGTAAACATTTTCTTCAAGTTCAGTTGTTGTTGATGAAAACGTTGTAAAGTTAAGAAAGCTGTTGAAAAGCGAGTCTTTGCGGGTTTGACAAGTGCTCTTTGATTTGTGCACATTCTCATTAACTCAAGTAAGCGAGGCCTAGAATATATAAAACTGTGTACTGCCACTGCTTTCTCAAAGCATCGCCTTAGCTTTTGAATTTTGAAAATATCCTCCATTAATAAATCCAAACAGTGAGCAGCACAAGGAGTCCAATAAATGTGAGGATATTTGTCCATCAATAATTTTTCTGTTATGTCATTATAATTTAAGTTAAGATATATACAAATTCTTCATGAAATAACATAATTTTAGAATAAAAAATGTGACAAACCTGCAAGAACATTTTCGGATGCATTATCAGTGACTACTTGGATCACATTATGTGGTCCAATAACCTCGATATACTTGCAAAAAAGTTCAAACATTTTCACAGCATTCTTGGAGAAAGAACTAGCATCAATTGATTCTATGAATGCACTACCTCTTGGACAATTAACAAGAAAATTGATTAAGCTTTTCCCATTCCTCGACGTCCATCCATCTGCCATTAAAGAACAACCATATCGTACACAATCTTCTTGATGGCGTCGCAATAGGTCATGTGTATGTCCAACCTCTTTCTTCAAACAAGTAACTCGTACCTCATGATAACTAGGAGGTTTCATTCCAGGTCCAAACTGCCCAAGTGCCTCCACCATAGCAGGGAAACTATCATAGTTCACAGCATTAAATGGAATCCCAACATCGTACATCCATCTACTGAACACTTGAACAGCCCGTCCCCTCATTTCTTTTTTAGCTGCATCCATTTCTTTATTAAACTGACCTTTTCTATGCTTTACTATATCTTCAGGATTTGGTGTAAGGAAAGTATCTAATGAACCTTTAGGTCGTGATGTTTTGAAGATAGATGTAGATGTCGATCCTTGACTAGATGTGTTAGATTTATTTGTCCGCAACATTTTGGATGGTTTAGCAACTAAAATATCATCTGTCATCACATCAAAGTCTTCTCCTTCTTCTTCAGCAAGGTTGACATTTGATATGTCATTAAACTGTTCCTTTAAATCTTTTTTTTTCAACATGGATGCCTTAATTTCAGACTTCACGTGCTCGGGACAGTTAGAGCAAGGCCTTGCATTCCTAAAACCCCCAACGAGGTGTTGTTTGTGGCGTGTAATTCCTCCTTTTGTTATTTTACCACAAAAAATGCATGTCACACTATTGTTGTCGGATTCATTTGTTAGTATAGCATATTTCCATGCTGGATCTTTTTTTAAAGATTGAACTGAATCTGACATTTTATGATCACCTAAAATCAAACAAATTTAGATAAAAGAAACATAATATTGTCCAAGAAACATAATATGGGGACTGCCGGGGGTCCAAGGGGGCGCTGCCCCCTGGCGGGGTTCGACCTGCCCGGTCAGGTCGCGGGGTCAAGGGGCAGCGCACTTGCGGGGGTTTCCAGGGGCAGCGCCCCTCGGTACCGAGTGGTACCGAGCATTTACATAGCAGTACCGAGCGGTATCATGCATGTACTTAGCAATACCGAGCGTGTACCTAGTTGTACCGAGCTGTACCGAGCTGGTACCGAGCTGTACCGAGCTGTACCGAGCTGGTACCTATCTGTACCGAGTTGGTACCTAGTTGTACCGAGCTGTACCGAGTTGGTACCTAGTTGTACCGAGCTGTACCAAGCGGTATCCAGCATATACATAGCGGTACCGAGCATTTACTTAGCGGTATCGAGCATGTACCTAACGGTACCGAGCATACCTGTTAAGTTGTAAATTCTTGTAAGAAATAGCCGTGCAAAACAACAGAGTTGTGCGGAACAGACGGAGGTTGCAAATCAGAGTCAGCTGGTAAGATTTTTTATTGGAACTGACGAAGGAGGGGGCGGATTTGGCAGAAGCACTGCTCTGTGGGACGATTCGGCGGAAACAACGACTTCAACTTCGGGACAGATTCGGCTGGATTCGGCGGAAGCAGCGAATGTAGCAAACAGAAAGCAGAAAACCTTCGACTTCGGGATAGATTCAACGACCTCGACTTAGGGACTGCGGGATGTGTTCGGCGGATGAAGCAAAAAGAAAATCTTTCGTGAAATTAGGGCAATGAATAGTTATTTATCTTAAAATATAGATATATTTTTAAATATAAAAAATATTCATAAGTATACCGAAATTTAAAAACAATTTGGCGCGCTATTTTGCGCCGTGCGCAATGCGCCATGACTCACATGTGGCGCAAATAGCGCGCGCTATTTTAAACACATGCGCCTCGCCATGAACATGGCGCCGTAGGTGCGCCGCGCCGCGCCGTGCGCCATGGCGCGCGCTATTTTGCGCCATTGACAACTAATGCCCATCATTGATGCATTTTGAATCACAATGAGTTTGCTTCAAGCCTTCAAGTGGAATGCAAGTGAAGTGCCACCAAATTTCTGATCGCAGGTGGAATCGGCGGATTCGTCTAGGTTGGGAAGGCTGGACGGGGAAGGGGAGCGAACGACACAAACGCTGACCCGCTGATGAACGCGGACGACGTCGCAGACGCGGGGCTCGTTAAGAGGCTCGAACTGCAGCTTGACGAGCTCATATTCCCTTGTCGAGTCGAGCTTGACTCGAGTTTGAGCTCGATTTTTAGCAATCGAGCTCGATTTTTAGCAATTAAGCTCGGCTCGAACACCCCCGGACTCGAGCTTGACTCGATTTATTTGCACCCATATTTAGAGAATTTAAACAGCATGAAAAAGGAGAATAATATGTTTAAGGGCCAAAATATAAGAATGGTTAGCCCCACAAAAAAGATGGTTTCATAACGAATTGAATATTGATGCAAGTAATATTACTATCACCATATTTATTTCCCCTAATCTAACTGCCAGCAGTAGCAACACAAAGTATCTTCAAACAACTTCATCAAATCATTTTCAATAATGTCCCAAATTTCTTGTAAGAATTCGATAGAGAAATCATTCATGTTGAGTGATTTATTAACGCCTAAATAAAAATTAGCAACCTTTATTTCATCCACATTAAAAAGAGATACCAAAATATTCAGGATAGAAGGATCATCTAAGATATAAAGCTTAGATAATCAGCATAATACTTGGAGAGTTTCTGTGGAATTGATTGCCTTCGGACAAAAAAATACAACCACCATATACTTGAATCCTACAAATTTCTTTTCCACTTGCCTTTGGATCTCTGATGCCAAAAAATCAATTGTTCCATGTGCTGTTGTATAGCCATTTACAACAATTTCAAAATTTTGAGGTCATCTGAACATGATAAATTTGAATCAACCTTGATATCAATATCAATAAGCTTACTGACCGTTAAATTTTACACTTCATATTTCACGATGTGTTGGCCTTCAGAGACCAATAAGTTTCACTTGACAGTTGTGGAGATGATAGTTACTCTACAGGATGTCATTGTTATACTCCATATTCATGTAGATAGACATGACCTTATGGGGCCACTTGTTAGAGCAAATTGTAATTAGTTGGCCTATCTTAAACCACTACAATAACTTATTAGGTTCCCATTCTATTAGAAAATCTATTACCATAACTTGTAGAATCCAAATGAGTAGTCAAACTTTACTATGGACAAAGATAGAAGTCAAACTTCCCAACGATTTTGTTGGTTGATGTAGGCATTAGTTAGGGAGACTGTTAGACCGGTCCAGCCAATCCATACGGGACCGGCTTACGGACAACAAAGGCGGAGAGTTCCGCCTCCTGCGCATGCCGATCAAACCGCCAATTCAAAAAGAGCTGTTTAGGAAGGATTTTTGAGGGAGTTAGAAGGGAAATTTGAATGTAGGGAAAGTTTAGAGATTTCCTTTTTTATTGTATACATTAAATAGTTGGTTTTACTAGGATTAGGGCATCCTGAATTTGGCTGAAATTTGAGATCTCTTAGGTTTAGGTTTTTTTTTTTGCTCTAGCGCGTGTAGAGATTTGGGATAGATAGATCCTCCTCTCGAATAGAGGATCAATTGTATCTTGGTATTTTCATTTTCTATTTCATCAAATAATACAAATTATATATTGTTTTCCTGATTTTGTGTGGATTCTTGCGGAGGTTTTTTTTTTTTGAAGATTGATAGAAAATTCTTGAGATCTTCAAGTGTTTCCTAACACAGATCTAGGATTATCAGCTAGGTTAACAACATATGGTTGTCTGATCATACAAAATTGTGCAAAGTCGGTTGTTTCTTGATGCTTGATGCCTAAAGCTTATAAGGTTCACCTCATATGACTTATAAACATGGAGTATTTGTTTGACCAATTCTCTTGGGAGATATATCGGGGCATCCATACAAAAAACTTATAAGTTTGGGTGCCTTAAAAGGTCCAATATTACAAGTTGTGTCATCTCTTGTAGGTTTGGGAAAGGGAACACTTCTACATTGAGCATCCTATGATGTTTATGCCCGATTAGACAAAGGTATTATTAGGTATGCCACTAGAGTACAAATATTATTTTTTTAATAATCATGATAATATAATATTTTAAGAATACTATAACTTCTTTTATGCTAAATGAATGAAGGATAGACGTGGAAACAACAAATAAGCACCATCCTTACAACAACAACAACAACAACAACAACATCAAGCCTTTATCCCACTACGTGGGGTCGGCTACATGAATCCTTTTTCTCCATTGTGTCCTATTAAAAGTCAAATTCTCGTTTAAATCTAATAAAGAAAGGTCATTCTTAATATTTTCTAACCAAGTCTTTTTAGGTCTACCCCTACCATTCTTAACATAAGTCAAATCTAATACCTCTACTCTCCTAACCGGGTCATCGGAAGGCCGCCGTTTTATGTGACCAAACCATCTAAGGCGACTCTCTCTAATCTTATCTTCTACTGGAGCTACTCCAACCTTTTCACGTATATGCTCATTTTGTATCCTATCTCTAAGGGTAAAGCCACTCATCCACCTGAGCATCCTCATCTCTGCCACACTTAACTTAGTATTATGCTTCTCTTTTAATGGCCAACATTCGGCACCATAAAGCATTGCAGGCCTCACTACCATCTTATAGACTTTTCCCTTAAGTTTGAGGGGTACATTTCTATCACATAACAAGCCTGATGCATTCCTCCACTTCAACCATCCAACTTGAATTCTGCTGATAATATCCCCATCTATTTCACCATCACTCTCAACAATAGATCCAAGATATCTAAAACGTGTACTCTTATTAATGATTTGATCGCCCAAAGTCACAATCCCCTCACTAGGTCTATTACTACCAAAATTACACTCCATATATTCCGTTTTAGATCTACTCAAGCGAAAACCTTTAGACTCTAAGGTTGACCTCCATAATTCAAGTTTACCTTCAACTCCCTTTCTAGTCTTATCAACAAGAAGAATATCATCAGCAAAAAGCATACACCAAGGTACATCCTCTTGCAAATGTCTAGTGAGAACATCCATGACTAAAGCAAAAAGATATGGGCTTAAGGCAGATCCTTGATGTAACCCAACCGAAATAGGGAAATACTTGGTCAAACCACCTTGTGTTTGAACACAAGTAATAGCTCCTACATACATATCTTTAATGATTTGAATATAAGCATTATTGACTCCTTTCTTTTCAAGAACTCTTCATAGCACTTCTCTTGGAACTTTATCATATGCTTTTTCTAAATCAATAAATATCATATGTAGATCCTCCTTATTTTCTCTATATTTCTCCATCAAACCTCTTAATAAATGAATGGCTTCCATAGTCGACCTACCCGGCATGAATCCAAATTGATTATGAGAAACATTAGTATCACGCCGCAACCTATGCTCCATAACTCGCTCCCAAAGTTTTAAAGTATGACACATTAACTTAATACCTCTATAATTCGCACAATCTTGTGCATCACCTTTATTCTTAAAAATAGGAATTAACACACTCATTCTCCACTCATCTGGCATCTTTTTAGTCTTCAAAATAGTATTAAAAAGTTTAGTAAGCCATGAAATTCCTTCATCTCCTAAGCATTTCCACACTTCTATTGGAATATCATCAGGTCCAACAGCTTTTCCACCCTTCATTTTCTTTAAAGCCTCTCTAACTTCAGTTTTACTAATACGCCGATAAAAACAGAAATCTTTATTTTCATTTAGGGTGCTAAGGTCATTATAGTCAATCTTATATTCACAATCTTCATTAAAAAGTTTAGCAAAATATCTCATCCATCTTTGTTGAATATCATCTTCTAAGAAAAGTATTTTTTGATCTTCATCTTTAATACACTTCACTTGAACTAAATCCTTACTATTCCTATCTCTTTGTTTGGCTAACTTATACATATATCTTTCTCCCTCTTTAGTATCTAATCTATATATAAATCACTAAAAGCTAATATCTTTGCATCGCATATTGCTTTCTTAGCATCCTTACGAGCCACTTTATAAATTTCCCAATTATCAGAATTTTTAAAATTAAACCAATTTTTATAACAAAGCTTCTTATTTTTAATCTTTTCTTGCACATTTGGATTCCACCACCAACTACTTTTACTATTAGGAGCTTTTCCCTTTGATACTCCAAGGATATCTTTTGCAATATTCTTAATATCACTAGCCACTTTTTCCCACATAATATTAGCATCCTCATGCACAGACAAAATCTTAAGATCTAAGATCTTATTTCCAAAAATATTTTTGTTAATATTCTTTAAATGCCCCCATCTAATCCTAAAAAAACGTTTTACTTTATTTTTTATTTTATGCCCCTTTATCTTAAAATCCAAAACTAATAATCGATGTTGGGTACATAAATTTTCACTCGGAATAACTTTACAATCTTTGCAATCTAAACGATTTAGTTTTCTAATAAGAAAATAGTCAATCTGTGTTGTACTATATCCATTTTTATAAGTGATGAGATGCTCATTTCTTTTCTTAAAAAAGGTATTAACAATTGAAAAATCATAAGCTAAACAAAAATCCAATATGGTCTTGCCACCTTCATTCGTCGTTCCAAATCCATGGCCACCATGAATGCTTTTAAAATCATCTACCTCTCTACCAACATGTCCATTTAAATCTCCTCCAATCAAAACTCTTTCTTCAAGAGGTATCTTTTGTATTAATTCTTCTAAGTCATTCCAAAATTTTAATTTAGAACTCATATCCAAACCTACTTGAGGGGCATAAGCACTTATAATATTAACAATCTTATCATCAACAACAATCTTTAAAGCTATAATTCTATCTCCAATCCTGTTAATAAGCACCATCCTTCAATATAAAAAAAGAGCTGCTAAACATAAGAACATATATTTAATTAGATGTTCATTAGAATGTTGTGGAGGTATATTTGGTATAAAAGTTAGGCAATATGGATATATTACTTAGAATTAGCACTAAGTACACATAGTAATTTGCATTAAGGGTAATGAAATCTAGATAGCCGGAGTACCATCATTACTTAGGCGAAGGTTAATAACTTCCTGAGAGTAATGCAATAGTTTAACCACCAGCAACAAACCAAAATGGAGCCGATAAAGTAGGGATTCCAGAGAGAGGATGCATAAGAGAAAGGGAGTAAAGACCACATCATTAATAAAAAAGGAATAAGCCTCCTCATTGGACCATCTATGTAGTTTCATACAGGTTCCTGCCAAGGTACATCACAATCTAGAGCAAGCTTTGCAGATATATGTATCATTAGAACAACTCCACCTTATAAAACCACTGAAAGCACCCCGATGTCATACTATCCTTGTGCAAACATCAAGCAAAACTTAGTAATCTTAATATATAAAATTAGGTCTTATTGTTGGGTCTTATATTTCAAAAATTAAGTAAATGCTTTAATTATTAGTATAACTCTAAGCATCACACAACCACAACTTTAAGTCCTTTAAAAGGAGGAATTCTAGAGCCTAACTCTAGGGTGATTCAACGAGAAGCATAATTGGCTAGGCAAGTGCAATGTAATAGAGATTATAACTTGGTGACTATCCATCATATTCACAATGCAACAACATGAAGATGAGAGTTCATTATATATCTCGCAAGGCTACTATCAACAATACAAGAATAAGTTGTCTCTCAAATGCAAGACCAAAAAAAAGTAGTTTAGAATGGTTGGCCCTCAAAAAAGCCAATTACGATAATTAAGACACGATAACTGTAAAAGTTATGGTGATTTTAACTCCTTTGAATATGTGAACCCCAATGAGGCCCAAATAAATACACTCTGAGCAGAAATGTCATTTCCCATCACCATTAGGGAAATTGATCTTATTGCTAACTCCTTGATGAAGGAAGTAGTAGATGGATTTCTCTTTTGTTTTTATTATTGAGATGTGGCCATTTTTTATTTTATAAAACTCTATTTCTCGTTATTTTGAGAAATACATGGTTATATTATTAAGCACAAAATAATATATTAGCATTGGATTCCTTTGGCAGTCCAAGGCTTTGTTATATCTTTAATATTATTTTGTCCTTTTGAGTGTGTTATATAATCAATATTGTGATTTTATATAGAAATAAATATTCTATCATCATAGGGAGATGGCAAAGTTTAATAAAAGAATGCATACGCATTTAAGAAATCATATCGGATACCTTTGGTGATGTCGTGGCCTCAGCTATTAAATAC
Source organism: Dendrobium nobile (assembly GCA_022539455.1). NCBI lineage: Eukaryota > Viridiplantae > Streptophyta > Magnoliopsida > Asparagales > Orchidaceae > Dendrobium > Dendrobium nobile. The sequence continues at coordinate 80,501,340 of CM039736.1, forward strand.
AAATCTATATAGTATTCTATCTTTTCGCCTTTGTACTCATAAGACATTAAAGTTCCTATAAGTAACATGTAGATAACATTAAGAGCATTGCCAAACCATCTTCAATAGAGAAAGCTTTGTACACTAATGGCATCCTATGTAAGTGATGCGGGCAAAAATCCGGGGGATGGGGGACCCGAGGACCTCAGCCCACAAAGGAAACGAAAATAAGAAACTCCTACGTAATAAGACGAACAAACTCTTACATTTCAAATCTAAAATAGACTTAAAATTTTAGAAAAAAAAAAAACTTACAACACAGATTAAAATTAAACGACTTACAAACTTGAATCTAATAATAAGACACCCTAAACTTGCTTCACTTAGAGAAGAAGGATACAGATGGGGTGGTCACTTGCGGAGAAACGAAAGAGGTTAGAAGCCAAGAAGAAGGGTGGAAAGAGCTCGCAAGATTTCCAAAGGAGGTGGAAGAAGGTGGACAAAGCTCGCAAGCTTCTCCAAGAAAATCCGCAGATTTCTTTTCAAAAATTCATATATCACTTTTCAAAACATTACATAACCCCTCATATTTATAGGTATGAAAGGGGGAATACAAACGGACACAAAATTTAATTCCCATAGGAATCCAAACAACACATACCATGGAAAAGCCCCCTTGCTTTTCACGGAAAAACAACCCGACCAGGGAACCGAGGAAACAGACACGAGAACCCAAGAGGCCGCACGGAACCGAGGCGCCAAAAGCCACGGGAAGGCCCCCAGTTCGGAAAACCATCAGCCACCGTGAGAACCAAGGAGCCATGCACGGAAAACAGCAGCCAACCGTGGAAGCCAAGGAGCCACGGCATGGGAGAACAAACTTCCTGGGATTCCAAAAGCCATTTTGGAATCCCAAGGGACAACTTAAATTAAGACATAAAAAACTATAATAAAATTACATTAATTAAAAGATAACTATGAACTAAAACTTAGCTAATGATGACCTAACCCTTAGTTCAATAAATGAACTAAAGACTAGCTCATAAATGAGCTAAATTCCAGCTCAAATTTCATTGAGCTTGTAAGCTTAAGGGAAGTCAACTTATTTTGGGTTTGAGTTGACCCCCCCCCCCCCCCTTGCCTACATCAGTAAGTTTCTCCCTCCCACATAATAAATATTTGCTGAAATCTCAAGCACAACACACAACTAGATCAAAGAGCTTCACTCATTCACTTCTGGTTATTGATAGTCATTCAATGTCCAAACAATCTATCAATGTTTCCAAAGAACGCTTGTCGAAGGGTCCAAAGAATTTCTACTTCAAGAAACTAAGACCTCCCCATCCTCAATGGGTGAAATAATACCCATTATAAGATAATCATTATATTAAAAGATGTCGGCAATCATAGATTTTGTCAATCGAAGATCAACACAAGAAAAGATTATAAATCTAATCAAGCAAAATAGACTTGACACGTTATCATGAAATTATTTTGATCGGGCATGAATCTCGAGGCAAAAATCAAGTTGGGAACTTCAAAAATTAAATATGGGAGCACCTGAACTTCGATTTCAGCGAGCTTACAGTCAAACTGAGTGTCTCGGAAATACGAACTCAACGACACCAAATTCGACTCAATCCGAGCCCAAATGAGCCCAAATCAAGGACCCGAAGCGCTGTTGGAAGCTTCGTAGCACCATTTGAGTTACCAAACGGTGTCCGATTTTAGCGACCTTATAGTCAAATCGAGCGGCTCGACGAGACGAATCCAACGAGCCCAAGATCGCCGAATTCCGACATCACTAAGGCCTTCAAATGTCCAACGAACGGTGCACGATCGTAGGATTCAATATCGGCCGTCCATTCGACCACTCCCTATTAGCCCCTGATCTCACGCCTATTTACGAACTATGTCACTCCAAAAAAATTATAAATAGAGCCCTCATTCTTCATAAGAGGGGACCCAAGCAAGAAGAGAAGAGGAGAAGAGAAGGAAGAAGAGAAGGGAGAGAAAGAAGAAGCTAATCCTCGACCACCGCCGGAACTTCGCCAGACCACCGCCGTAACCTTGCCGGACCACCTCAAGAGCCTCGCCGGACCACCAAATGAGGCTCTCATCCTAGCCGGACCACAGCCGGAACTTCGCACGGACCAACGCCGGAGCCTCGCCGGACCACCGCCGGACCCTCTCCGGACTACCGCCGGAGCCTCCGTCGGAGCTTCGCCGGACCACCACCTGAGGCCCTCACCTTCGCCAGAGGCCATCACCTTCGCCGCAACACCACCTGAGGCCCGGACTTCTGCTGGGCCACTACCTGACGCCTAGAGTTCTACCAGAGTACCGCCCTACTACAACGGTCTTTCAGACCCCGGTCTCCTGCTGACTACGGTCCTCCCAACCTCCGTCGCCTACTATGGTCACTCCGACCTCCATCACCAGACAACTATCTTTCAGATCCGGGTCTCCTACCGATTACGGTCCTCCCGACCTCCGTCGCCTACTATGGTCACTCCGACATCCATCACCAGACAACGGTCACTCAGACCCCGGTCTCCTACCGACTACGGTCCTCCCGACCTCCGTCGCCTACTATGGCCACTCTGACCTCCATCACCAGACAACGGTCACTCAGACCCCGGTCTCCTACCGACTATGGTCCTCCCGACCTCCGTCGCCTACTATGGTCCTTCTGACCTCCATCACCAGACAACGGTCTTTCCAACCTCCATCCTATCGACTATGGTCGTGCTGACAAAACAAATACATCTATTGTAACTCCCACCATGTAATACACTCTATATGATGTACATTTGTGATATCAAGCCAAGGCCTTCTCCCTAAGAAGGCCTCATTTGTAATCGACTACAAATACTAGAGGATTCATTCAAACTGGGTCAGGCCCCGTGGTTTTTCCCCCTTTTCAGGGGTTTTCCACGTAAAAACTCTGGTGTCTCTTAAGAACGCTACACCCTCTCACTTATCTGATTGTGTGCTGGATCTTCGTACAATGCTAAGACGTTAAACTATATATTTCTCTACCGCCGCGAATACTCCAGGACACAACAAGACTAATATTGAGTTAGCAGTTAAAGATGCGAATTTTGGAATAATATTCGAAACTGATGGGGTGATAAGACTGGATCATTAGCAGATAGCAAAATCTTGAAGAAATAAAAAGAGGATATGTATTGGCTTGAATGAAAGAATCATTATTTTTTTAATACCCATTTGAGTCACGAAGGTCTTGAAAAGCTAACAATTACATTATGCTTTGCTTTAAGCATCAGTGTGAGCTGAGCTGATGAGCATGGTGCTTTGTTACTAAATCTTCATAAGGGAGAAATGATCACAAATAAAGATCTAGCTGAATTTTTTCTAAATTCCCTTACGTGACCTAATACCTGTAAAAGATTTGTAAAAATTACATGAAGAAAAGTAGGACATCATATAAATTATAAATACTCTTTTATACTTTGAATGATATTGTACAACATGAAGTTAATGTTCCTGTATCTGAAGCCAATAATATTCAAAAGATTACAGGGCAATCTTTTTTATAATAATTGTCTTTATTTGAAAACAAATTCATTAAAAGATACTATGATGATTTAAATCTTGCAAAATTTTCTTAAGGAAAGAATAAAAGTATTGTGTGCAGAATACTTGAAGGATACTACGATGAGGCTGACCAAATGTAGTGTGCTATGATAGTGGCAATTATGTAATTATTCTTTATTTGTATTTGATCGAGTACAATGCAATATTTTCTTTGTCAATGTTAATAAACATTTTTATATCATGTCACATCCTATATTGATTACACCTTTGTTATTTCAAATAAAAAATAGAATCAAGGAAGATTCAATCTAAAAAAAAATTTACTGCAAAACCAAGATAACTATAAATTTTAAAAATTTTAGCATAGCACAAACCATAATTATTAAGGGGTTTGATAAGCAACTTCATATTTTTGACAGAAATGTCACATGAGAAGAACCCCAAACCCAAAAATACAAGATACCATAGGTTCCTAAAAACACTTAAATCCCTAAAAGCCTAAAAAAATTAAATCATCCCACAATCATTACACAGCTAAAAAATACATTATATCAATAAAATCATATCAAACCAAAATCCCTTAAAAAATACAACAACAACAACATCAAGCCTTTGTCCCACTACATGGGGTCGGCTACATGAATCCTTTTCCTCCATTATGTCCTGTTAAAAGTCAAATTCTCATTTAAATCTAATAAAGAAAGATTATTTCTAATATTTTCTAACCAAGTATTTTAAAGTCTACCTCTACTTTCTTAACATAAGTCAAATCTAATATCTCTACTTTTCTAATCGGGTCTTCGGGAGACCGTCGTTTTATGTGAATAAATATTCTAAGGCGACTCTCTCTAATCTTATCTTCCAATGGAGCTACTTCAACCTTTTCACGTATATGCTCATTTTGTATCCTATCTCTAAGGGTAAAGCCACTCATCCACCTGAGAATCCTCATCTCTACAACACTTAACTTAGTATTATGCTTCTCTTTTAATGGCCAACATTGGGTACCATAAAGCATTGCAGGTTTCACCACCATCTTATAAAATTTTCCCTTAAGTTTGAGGGAGACTTTTTTATCACACAACAAGACCGATGCAATCCTCCACTTCAACCATCCAACTTGAATTCTACTGATAATATGCCCATCTATTTCACCATCACTCTGAACAATAAGATTCCATATATCTAAAACATGTACTCTTATTAATGACTTGATCGGCAAAAGTCACAATCCCCCACGAGATCTATTATTACGAAAAATTACACTCCATATATTCAATTTTATATCTACTCAAGTGAAAAACTTTAGACTATAAGGTTGACCTCCATAATTCAAGTTTACCTTCAACTCCCTCTCTAGTCTTATCAACAAAAAAAATATCATCAGCAAAAAGCATACACCAAGGTACATCCTCTTGCAAATGTCCAGTGAGAACATCCATGACTAAAGCAAAAAACATATGGGCTTAAGGATGATCCTTGATGTCATCCAACCGAAATAGGAAAATACTTGATCAAACCATCTTGTGTTTGAACACGTACATATCTTTAATGATTTGAATACAACTATATAAGCATTATTAATTCCTTTCTTTTCAAGAACTCTCCATAGCATTTCTCTTGGAACTTTATCATATGCTTTCTCTAAATCAATAAATATCATATGAAGATCCTCCTTATTCTCTCTATATTTCTCCATCAAACCTAAAGAGACCGAAAAATAGGCTTTATGGTTTAAGGGGAAAAATTTATATTTTCCAATTTTTTCCCCGAGGGAATAAAAAATTGCCTTCCAGACATAATTATCATCCACGTCCAGGATGACAATTTTTTGCAGTTCGATACAAGGAAACCAAAAATCTAATAGCATGCAGCCTTCGTCATGTCAAATGGATCATAATGTGGCTAAAACATCCTCCCCATCCTAAATCTTTGGAAGAGGGGAAATAAGCTTTTTTTTTTTTTAATTTACCATATTCCTGCCCAAAGAAAATAGCAAATTGTCATCCACGTCTTCAATGACATAATTAAAGTACATGTCAAGTACGACAAAAACAAAACAGCAAACAACTTTTAATCCATCTTGGGCATGGCACATTGATGCTATACGGCTAAAACATACTCCCCATCCTAAATCTGGAAGAGGGACTGCTATAATTTTAAAATATGCTTTTCCAACAAACTTTGTGCTCCTCTCTCTCTCTCATATATATATATATATATATATATATATATATATATATATATATATATATATATATATATATATATATTGTGTGGTAACTGAAGTAAACTTACTCCCCATCCTAAATCTTTGGAAGAGGGACAGCTATAATTTTAAAAATATGCTTTTCCAACAAACATTGTGCTCTCTCTCTCTCTCTCTCTCTCTCTCTCTCTCTCTCTCTCTCTCTCTCTCTCTCTCTCTCTCTCTCTCTCTCTCATATATATATATATATTACAAATATTGTGTGGTAACTGAAGTGGAATATGTCAACTTACCAGCCCTTGATTTTCCCTCCTTGTAGCAACTAGCGGGAGTTCTGCGATGTCACATCCCAAGACACGAAGAAGCCCAGCTGATATAACTGATGATCTGCAATTGTGAAACCAGCTTTAGCATTGAATGCTAAGAAAATAGAAAAAAAACAATCTACAAGTGCAGAAAACACTCACTTCGCAGTCAAAACCATGCAATATACACCACCAAAATCTTGATCCCGCATATTCCTTCTGTCAGATAAGGCAAAGAAACATTAGAAGGGGTGACAATTAATTTATAAAGTCCTGACCAGAAAGAAGATAAAGGGTGATATTGCATACCCATAAACCATGAAGGGTATAAGGTCCCGACCAGAGATAGGATCAACTATGGGATCAAATGACTCCTGTACAAGACCAATAAAGTTGCCATTATGAGATCCCTAAAGACAAAGCATATGTATAATTTTAAAATGAAGAGAACTAAAAGAAGAATATTAGAAGACAGAACAAAGTCAAACAAGCCTTGACATACTATTCTGGATATAGATGCATGCAAACATGGGCAAACTGAAAGATGTCAATACATTTAGGATCATGAATGCTTATACCATATAATCTACGATAATATATATATATATATATATAGAACAATTTTAAGAAGTAAAAAAATCTTCATACTCCATCATTGCGGAAAAGTAGATGCCAAGCAAGAAAGCTTTAGAGAAGAAGGGAGCAAAGTAGAAGAAATCAGAATTGAAGAAGTCAAAAAAAGATCACATGGAAGAGCTGAAAGGAGAGAGGAAAAATAGTAGTCCATTAAAAAGAGAGGTATGGAAGAATGGAAGAAAAAAAAAAGTTGAGGCATTTAGATTAAAATTTGGGATTCAATGAGAGATGCTTCGAAATGTTGAAATTGTACAAACATAATCAATCATCTAAAGAAATATTAAAATCACTTGTTAAGGACAGATCAAGTTATGTATACTAGTACAGTTCAATGAGATCTCTAAAGCAGTTACGTTGCTTATCAATCACATAAAGGTATAAGAGCATTTACATTTAGAAATGGCAATCTAATTCAGATAAAGTATAACCATAGTAGAATGTTTCATGATAGACATATCTAGCACTTACTTGGAATATAGATACTGCTTGAGATAGTAATAGTTCATTGTCGGTAGAATCTTTTTTGTTACTAAGAAGTCTCCATTTTAAATCAGCAGTAGCCTCGGAGCTTAAACCTTTTTCATCAAGCTTTTTCTTTATGATGTTTGCATCTGATTCTTCAAGGACCTCTGGTCCTTGACGAAGCAGCTCATGTAAAGCAGCATGAATCCTACTGCAATCTGGGCGACAAAACCACTCCTCTTCAGGTAATACCTAACTCATAAGAAAAGTTTTGCAAATCATGTTTTCATTAGTATTTCGAGAAAAATTAAAACAAGCTGGGCTCATTAGCCCCAACCCGTGTATCCAGTCAGGTAAAACTGATCCCACAAAAGAAGTGCTGTGACCAAAAAACACTAACTGAGAAAAAAGGTGAATGCCAAATTGCTTGGTATTGCAATCCAAATCGAACTTTTCAAATAGCAAATTGTAGGCTCTAAAAGTGTTCATGAGCTCAATGAGTGACCATCCGTTTGCACTCTTTGGAGTCTTGGGATCAAATGCAAAGTAGCATAAAAATTAAAAAATGACTTTCATTTTAGCAGATGTTTCCCCTAAACAATAATTTAAACTATTCAGGCTTTATATCAAGCTCTAGGGTATAAAGATTTCCCATAAGTGCAAATCCACATTATTAATTACATCTTAGAAGCAATACTAAGAACACACTCAATTAAAAACTACGCAATACTTTGATATATAAGTGATTAAATATGGTTTTGTATTTGTAGCATATTTGGGAGATGAAATGCAAGCAAAATCCTCCAGTGTTGTTATTCCATATTAGGGGTGCAAACGAGTTGAGTCGAGCTCGAGCCAAGGGGTGTTCGAGTCGAGCTCGACTATCAAATATCGAGCTCGAACTCAAGTCGAGCTCAAAAAACGAGCTCAAGCTCGACTTGTTTCACGTCGAGCAGCTCGTCAAGCTCAGTCCCGAGCAGGCTAGCAGTCGCGACCTCCGTCGTCCCGAGCAGTGTCGTCCACCTCCGTCTTTCTGAGCTAATAGTCACGACCTCCGTCGTCCTGAGCAGCGTAGTCGACCTCCGTCCTCACTCGTCTCGAGCATAATAATGCTTATGTATTCAAACAAAGAAAGATGCATATAAAATGAAAAATAACTACACCGTCCCATGGATTCAATGCCATCCCAAGAATTCCAACAAAGAAATGAAGCTAGCGGTTGCTGGTAGCAGGGAAATTGGGAAAAACTGAATGGTTTATAACTTTTCCTCGAATTGTATAAATACAGAAACCCGGTAAAAACTAAAGCATGAAAGAATTGCGAAGGAAAAATTTCACAAGAGGCTCAAAAAAAAAACGGATGCTTTGCGTACTGCTGCAGCGCCGAATGACACCTCTAAACGCCAACTTGTCAAGCCCTTTCCTCCTACAGCACTGGAAGAACTTCAGCCCCCCCCCCCCCCCCCCCCAAAAAAAGAAACATAAAAAAATGAAGAATAGAACTCCTAACAAGATCTTGAGCACTGCAAGAATGGAAGACGAAGAAGACGTGCCCTAGCTTGAACGAACGCCGCACTCCACGGACCACAACTCCTCACGAATAGATCGGCTCTTCACTCCCCTAAAATTTAGAATAAGTTGTTTATTTGTTGTCGGACCCGATTCATTATTCGCCCAGTCAAGACTTCATGCAGTCTCGCACTCCCGCCGCTTCACTTTGCATCGAAACTCAAATTTCGCAAATCCGTCCGTAGGACCGTGACTCCGCCTTCTAATCAGTCTGGCTCGACGAGCACTAGTGCCAGGACAAGGTATGTATTGAACTCGAGCTCGATAATAGGCCGAGCTCAAAATTTTGCTCGAACTCGAGCTCGATACTTGATAAGCTCGACTCGCGAGCTCGTTAACGAGTCGAGCTCGAGTCAACTCGCCAACCGGCTTGACTCGGTTGCACCCCTATTCCATATCAACCTTGGGGATCTAGTTCACAAAGGATAGAAGGCCTGAAAACCATATCAACTAAAAAGATTAATTAGCCGTCATGAGTTGCCAATTCTCAAATATCTGGAGAAAATAGAGGTTAAAAATATGCTTAAGGACAAGTTGGCGATGGGAGATTTTACAAGAAAATATCCTCAAAGAAGTTGGTTGAGAGTCGCTCAGCATCGTGGGGGGCCAAGCCCACAAAATATGCGAGCGGTTTTTGTGGATGGTATAAGAGACAGTGAGCTCTCGCTAGTTGTGATCAGAGCAACAAAAAAACCTACTTGCATGAGCATGTGCCATATTGGCTTGAAGATTTGTAATGGCAAAGAGGACAACTTGCTATCATGCTCGCTGGCTTCAGATTTAAGAGTCGTAGCTTTATTTAGGTTTGATTCCTATGCGGTTTCTTAGTCACATTGATCAAACCAAATGACATTTAACTCATTTAAGTTGGGATGTCACTAAACTAAGATCATGTCTATTAGTTAATCTGATTTAACTTAGTTTAGTTAAGTAAATATGAAGCCTAAGGTTCAAATTAGCACAATTTTTTTTTTCAAATTGGATCAAATCTAGGTACAATAAGTTGCCTAAGCGGAAATGGAGTGGATCTAAATGTATTAATCCCTCATCTACGTAGATTGAATTGGATTCAAGAAGGATATAACAACACTAGGAGAAGCTAAGCATGCAATTGAGATTGGACTTGGCATACTTAATCATTAGAGCACCCTGAATTTTAGAACTTAAACATTGGTTCAGATTTAAATTATCATTGAGTTAGAATAAGACAAACTCAAATCAAAATTGGGGTTAAGCTAATTGCAGTTTTTCAAGCATTCAATTTGGAGTTTGAGCTAAACTAGAGTAAACATAACTTAAGTTCAATTTAGGCTAAGCTTAGGCATACATATTTAATTTGATTATGATTGAGTTTGGGTCAAATTGAATTATGCGCAGCAGTTCCGGTGATTGCCAAGCCCAATTGACCCTTTAAGGTTCTCTAGTCGTCCTTAGATGATATAAAGAGGTTTAATCGAATTTTTATTTAGCTTGGTTTGCCTTATGTTTGACTAGCCTCAAATTTAAGCTAGATACGACCACTGAATTCAACAAAGTTTGATCAACTTAATGAAGATTGAAACCGGGTTGCACCGACCTTATCTAAAGCATGGTTTAAAAAGGAGTTTGAGTACGCCTCAAGGCATGCCTCGATTCAAGCCGCAGCTTGGACACCTTGAGGCATAAGCCTCGGTGGTTTGGCCGAGACTTACGATTTTCTTCATTGAGGTGTAACGCCTCGAGGCAGTTTAAGGCGCTGCTTATATCAATTTTATTTTATTTTTGGTTTGGAAGAGTTGAGAGCACCTATTAGATTTAGGGCTTCATCGGTTTGAAACATTTGTTCCAATCTTCTACCCCCTTCTGCAACTTGTAGCGAATGAAACGCTCTCTTGGCTTCGTGTGCACTGCTTCATCCTAGACTACTTCAGCCTCACTACTTCGGCCTCGCTTTGTATTAGGATGAGTTCTTCATGATGAGGTAACGATCCATCTTACCTTTCAAGCCCGTGTAAGTTGTGACAACTCTGTGAGAAGCAATTATGAAATTTAAGACGTGCATTTCTTACATGAGGCATTCATATTGAAGTTAGATCAGCTTAATTTATATTTGTTAAAGATTAACAATTTCATCTTAGTCTATTGCTTTTTAAAGTTTAGGTCAAGTCGAAAGTAATCAGTTGGTCACCACGGATAATTCTTTTTCATAGTTTTTAAGCACCGAGGTATAAGTTGTATTTGTTATAGCTTTATTCTTTACAAAAAAACACAAAATTTTAGCTGCCAGGGTTCTTTAATTGCAACGGCACATTTTTGAATGAATTTCACCATGAATTTTTTTTTTTTTCATTTTAATCGTATTTGCTATAACTTTCACTTTTTTAAAATTTATATGATTGAATTGCCTTCATATCAAAATCTTCTTTTAAATTTATATGATTGAATCGTATGGAGAGGCATCATTTAGATGGGCTAAAATTGGGTTGATCATTGATGGAGAAAAGAGTGATTTTTGTGAGTATTTATTTTGAATCTTGTGTTCTAGTAACATTTATTTTCAAATAAGTCATTATATTCATAATTTACTGAATATTTGTCATTTTATAGTTATTTATATTTTTGGTACTTTAATTTTTTTTCATTTTGAGGCTTTCGCCTCACTTCGTTAAGGCAATACGCCTTGATCTCCGATATCGCCTTTTTAAACCTTGATCTAAAGTACTAGGAAATTCAATTAGACTTTGGCTTGAGTTGGTTCAAGCTATGTCCAAATAACCTCTATTGATCAAGCCAATTTGATTGAGCTTAAGTACAATGAGGTTAAGTTTAGCACAAAGCTAGGTTGGCTTACCTCAGTTGTCATTTAGGCAAACTTAATCTAAGGTAAATTCAAGATGGGCCTCAAATGGGTTTAGGCAACAAAGCATTGTTTAAAATTGCATAATATGAGGCTCGCCTCAATGCAATTTCAATGAAAAACGTCTCGAGGCTTACGCCTAAAACTTTTTTGATGAGACTTGTGCCTCAGCTTGGCTGAGACTTTCCTTGAGGCGCGTCTTGCCTCGCTAGCATAAGGCATACACCTCACCCTATTTATAGATTTTCTAATTAAAACCTACATAAATCCCAAACTAAAGCCCCGAACAAATCACACTTTTAGATCCCCGAGTCATAGCAACTTCCTTTTAACTGCCTCGACCTCCAGCCCACCGCCTTCGCTGCAGCCACCACTGTCGTAGCCGCCGTCAAGGATCACCTGAAAGCCTAATACCACCACACCTCTAAAAATTTTGGAGTATTAATGATGTGAAACAACATGCGATGGAGTTACTTTAAGAAATTAAAGAGAACAATTTTAACAAAATAATCCAAAATAAATTTATTGCTTATAACAAAGGTTTGATCCTTAGAATTCTTAGTTTTTAACTTGTTTAGATAGAGAAGAGCAAATCCGATTCCCAAACGATTTAAGAAACCACAAAGAGTAAATGTAAAACTACGACGATACACAAGAATCCATGACTTAATAATGAGAACTTTCACCTTTGGGGTCCATACGCTCAACTAGTCTAGGCTTTAGCGGAAGAAGAGTCTCCACATTAGAACCGAGGTCACCCCGAGGAAGAAGGAGCCTAAGATCGTCGTTCTTGGATAGGTGGCCGGAGTATGGAATTCTTGACAGCGGTTTCTTAAAGGTGTGTTCAGCGGTCTGGAATGTTTGGACAGTGTTTGAAGACCTTCTAGCGGGCTGGACAGCAAGAAAGCATGTTCCCGATCTCCTAAACAGCAGATTTCAGGTGCGTGAAATGCAAAACAGCAGACAGGAGAGGTCTGGACAGCAATGGGTTGCCTTCTGGAGCTGTCCAACTAGTGTGGACCTGCAGAAATCTGCTGGACAGCAAATTTCCATCATGCAGAATTGGTGAGGAAAATCAAACCCATGGCAGAGAGGAGCTCGGGTAGGAGAGAAAACTGAATGAAATTTTTTCAGATTTCTGAAACCGAACTGATGAGGAAACGTGGAGGGGAAGTTGCTTTGAAAATTCAAAACAATTTTCAAAGGAAGGTGGCAGCAGTTATGTGAGGGATTAAGGGAGTTAATGGGGAGTAATGATTGTAATTGGAGAGAGAAAAGAGGATGAGGAGGTGTCTGGCCCCATGAAGAGCTGCGGGAGTAATTAAAATAAATGACGTGGGCCCTCAAAGAAACTCACGAAATTTCAAATCTGAAATTGGATTCTCAGATTTGCTCTACAGGGAATATCTCCTAAAATAGCTTGGGCATTTAGAAACGTTGGAATTTTCGGAATTTCAAATCTGAAATTGGATTCTCATATTTGCTCTGCTGGGAATATCTCCTAAAATACCTTGGGCCATTAGAAACGTTGATTTTTTTTTTTTGGTTAAATGAAAAGGAAAAAAAAAAGACCAACTTTCCTATTTGAGGGGAATGTAGAATAGGAAAGAAATTAAGGCTTTGAAATTGGATTTCAGATTTTGAAAGCAGGTTGGCTGGCGGCTGGTGTGGGGTGGCCGTGGAAGCTGTGGGGAGGGAAGGCCGGCAGTTGGGGTGCTGGGAGGTCCGCAGGTGGCTGGGCCGGCCTGTGGTGGTGGGGAATTGAGAAAAGAAGGGGATTTCGGCTAAGTGGGGGAAGAAAAAAAAGATTGAGGAGAAAAACAAAGAAATTTCAAATGACAAACCTTGAACACCAATCCACCGGTAGAACTCACAAAGAGATCTCCGACGGTCTCCTCTTCAAGAACTCACAAAGAGATCTTTAGAGGTTTCATGAACTCACAAAGAGAACAAACAGCAAATTTTCATTTCATCCAAAAACTGAAATTACAATGCATGAGGCCTCATATAAATAGGCCAAAATGAGAAAATAAGATATGACACAAATGCCTTTCCAAGCTACATAAGCGACTAAATGCCCATAAGGGCAAAAGTGGAAAAAACATCAAAATAAATACGCTACTACATAAAATGACAAAATACAAGTCATGCTCGTGGCCGTCGATCTCCGGCATCGACAATGCTGACGATGTCCTCATCATTCTCCCCAGGTGGGAGAAAACTCGACCCCGTCGAGTAAATGCCTATGGAGCCCTCGTACATTCTAGTAGATCTGGGTCTAGGCTCTGTAAGCTCGCCCCTGTCAATCCAAGAATCCTCTATCTTCGGTGGCCCAATCCAATGAACTCGGTATCTTCGGCGCCCACTTTCCTTTGGGGAAATGACCTCATCATCTCGTATTGCTTCGACCTTCTCCGCTATAGGTGAGTAGGGTAAGTTGGGGAGTGGAGCTAGGCTGGGGGATCTCACCAGGTGGGGTCACACAAGGCTAATTTAAAGTGGATTTTGGGGTTAAGATTCGGTTCCTTCAAAGGCTAACAGTTCTTCTATATTAAATGTAGGATTCATGTTAAGGCCTCAAGAGAGGTCCAGTACGTAGGCATTACTATTAATCTTTGAGATTTCCTTAAAATGTTCGGTGTTTCGAGCATGCAGCTTCCCGTACCATCACAAAGTCTCCAACTTTGAAATTCTTTGGACCATCTTTTATTATCAGCAATAATTTTAATATGGATGTTATTTTGTTCAATTTTCCTTTTAATTTCGTTGAGTAACTCCTGAAGATGACATGCAGATGCAAATGCAAGAGATCGAGCGTGCAAGACGATTATCAAGACTTAAGAGCTTACAACAGTTTAAAACAACAGACAAAATAGGAAGACAACAGACTACTACACTCACACAACATACTAACTCACACGAACACGATGCTAAGACAGATGGACGAGTCACGAAAGGGGTCTAAGGTGTTCGGTCTAAGGGAACTGGTGTAGGAGGAGTGATGAAGACTTCCTTAGCTACCAGGGTACTTCTATGGGAAGTCTCAGTTAAAGTCGTAGGTAGTCTCCTAGTGGGGGTAGTGTAATTGACCAGATTAATCCAACTAGGACAGAGATGGTCCTCATCAAGGTAGGGTGAGGCTATAACGGGCAAAAAGTAGGAATCAGAAATAAAATAGGATGATTGGTCCTGACTCACATCCATAAGGGGATATCCCAAAGATTCGTCGGACGGCATGGGACTTATAAGATGGGAAAAAGTTCCTAGGACATCTGTGGGTGCAACAGTAAGAGAGAAGTCTGGAATGACACACGTAGTCAAATCTAAATCCAAAGGAGCAGCTCCAAAGTTGGACTCTAATAAGAGAAAAGGAGGCTCATTATTAAAATTAGACTCAAAGGATTTCAGACTCAAGGTACTGTCTTCCAAAGTAAAATCATGTTCGGTTTCAATCCTAAGATCCGTAGGTTCCGTTTCACTTGAATCATGTGACAAATTCGATTGACTTACATTCAACTTGAGATTAGCTAAGTCGCCATCAGAACTATCCACAGTTAAATCAGAGTTATCCGAATTCATCTCAGTAATTAAATTAGAATCTTCCAATTTTAATTTCATTGTGTTCAAGGTCAGATCAATCTCTTTCGGGATCAAATCAATATCGTCCAGGCAGACCTTATCCAAAGGGATATCGTTAATGATATTAGTCTCAAGAGGGGCTAAGGTCTCGAGGTTAAAAGGTTCTGGACCTCCTACATCAGGGTTTAAGTCCGGCAGGGGGTCTAATTCAATCACTTCAGTTTCATCCTCAAAGAAGTCTTCGTTATCATTAGCATCCACGAAATGGATGCACTCAATATCAGGTTTTGGGGACCTTATCTTTTCAACGCATTCCTCTATTAACATTACACTTTCAGGGGCCAGGGTTCGAGAAGCTAAATGCTGACTTGGATGGCCAGACATCGATCCAAGTGGGGAGCTATGTGAGATCGATCCAACAGAAGACCCGCTAAAGGGTCGGTCATCACAACTAAGAGAAGACCTACAGGGTGAGATAGCAACCCTGATGTTACTAACGGGTGATTGGTTTCGACTATAACGATGTCCCTGGTTTGTCACAACGAAAGAGGTAGGGTGAGGCCCTAGACGACAGTCGCTAGTAGAGGGTCGGTATTTTAGGTTAAGATCTCGTCACATGTCTTTCCAAGTTGGGTACTCACCGCGAGACTCTTTATGATCTTCCAATCTTGCCCAAAATTGAAGAGCCTGGCCTTTGAGGTGAGATTTAGCGATGCTAACCTGGTGAGATTCAGGGATTTGACATGATTCAAAATAGTCATCTAGTTGTCTAGCCCATTCCCTAAAGTGGTAAGGATCCGAGGAACCATCAAAGGTTGACAGCCGATAGGATGACTCTAAGTGAGGTCGTGGAGGCTTAGGCTCAGGTCTCGGGTGATAAGCTGAGTGGGGCCTGTATTTAGAGTGGGGATAGTCAACGGGTTTCTCTGTCATAATTCTAGTCATATTGCCCACTAGGTTAACGATGTCATCTAAACTCTTTTGGAGTCTTATCGGATCCATTGAAAAGTGTCAAGTAAAGCTCAAAGATGAGTGGGTGTAAGGGACGTCATCTAGACTCTAAGTTAGGCTCACTTAGACTTACTACAGTGGTGCAGAAAAGTTTGGACAGCAAACCACAACAGTTGGTGAAGAAGCCTAGGTGTTTAGGATAGGTTTTGGGGTGGAGGAAAACACCTAGATGCCGCAGTAGGATGCTCCTAATACCTCTATATGCTGCTGGAATCCTAAGGACAGCAACCTAATACAATGAAGCAGGTTGGCTAAGTGTTGGGGGCGGGTTTAGACGGTTGGACAGCACCTATACTTGCTGAAATCTGGCTCCTAAAGCTCCTAAATACTGCTGGAAGACTCGGGACAGCAACTTACAGCAGAACCTAAAGTTGTCTAGGAGTTTGGGAAGTGTCGAATGAGTGGACAGCACTTAGTCAATGGCTAAAAGTCCACTAAACGCACTCTAACAGTGGCTGGAACAGCAATGACAGCAATGTAAATGCAAGGAATAGGGGCTCTAAACACTTAGAAACCGGACAGATAAGATGTTAGCACCTAGGACAGTAGTTAATAGGTTCTAACTTAACTAAATGCTTGCAGGAATTTTCAAAACAGTGAAAATTTCCTAAGTACCAAATGATATGCATGCAAATTTTAAACTACCACAAGGAATTAGACCCTCGGATGCCTTCTACGCATGCCAAGCATGGTAATCATGCTCTGATACCAAGATGATGTGAAACAACATGCGATGGAGTTACTTTAAGAAATTAAAGAGAACAATTTTAACAAAATAATCCAAAATAAATTTATTGCTTATAACAAAGGTTTGATCCTTAGAATTCTTAGTTTTTAACTTGTTTAGATAGAGAAGAGCAAATCCGATTCTCAAACGATTTAAGAAACCACAAAGAGTAAATGTAAAACTACGACGATACACAAGAATCCATGACTTAATAATGAGAACTTTCACCTTTTGGGTCCATACGCTCAACTAGTCTAGGCTTTAGCGGAAGAAGAGTCTACACATTAGAACCGAGGTCACCCCGAGGAAGAAGGAGCCTAAGATCGTCGTTCTTGGATAGGTGGCCGGAGTATGGAATTCTTGACAGCGGTTTCTTAAAGGTGTGTTCAGCGGTCTGGAATGTTTGGACAGTGTTTGAAGACCTTCTAGCGGGCTGGACAGCCAGAAAGCATGTTCCCGATCTCCTAAACAGCAGATTTCAGGTGCGTGAAATGCAAAACAGCAGACAGGAGAGGTCTGGACAGCAATGGGTTGCCTTCTGGAGCTGTCCAACTAGTGTGGACCTGCAGAAATCTGCTGGACAGCAAATTTCCATCATGCAGAATTGGTGAGGAAAATCAAACCCATGGCAGAGAGGAGCTCGGGTAGGAGAGAAAACTGAATGAAATTTTTTCAGATTTCTGAAACCGAACTGATGAGGAAACGTGGAGGGGAAGTTGCTTTGAAAATTCAAAACAATTTTCAAAGGAAGGTGGCAGCAGTTATGTGAGGGATTAAGGGAGTTAATGGGGAGTAATGATTGTAATTGGAGAGAGAAAAGAGGATGAGGAGGTGTCTGGCCCCATGAAGAGCTGCGGGAGTAATTAAAATAAATGTTGCTCTACAGGGAATATCTCCTAAAATAGCTTGGGCATTTAGAAACGTTGGAATTTTCGGAATTTCAAATCTGAAATTGGATTCTCATATTTGCTCTGCTGGGAATATCTCCTAAAATACCTTGGGCCATTAGAAACGTTGATTTTTTTTTTGGTTAAATGAAAAGGAAAAAAAAAAAGACCAACTTTCCTATTTGAGGGGAATGTAGAATAGGAAAGAAATTAAGGCTTTGAAATTGGATTTCAGATTTTGAAAGCAGGTTGGCTGGCGGCTGGTGTGGGGTGGCCGTGGAAGCTGTGGGGAGGGAAGGCCGGCAGTTGGGGTGCTGGGAGGTCCGCAGGTGGCTGGGCCGGCCAAGGGGGGCCGGTGGTGGAGCTTGGGTGGTGGTGGGGAATTGAGAAAAGAAGGGGATTTCGGCTAAGTGGGGGAAGAAAAAAAAGATTGAGGAGAAAAACAAAGAAATTTCAAATGACAAACCTTGAACACCAATCCACCGGTAGAACTCACAAAGAGATCTCCGACGGTCTCCTCTTCAAGAACTCACAAAGAGATCTTTAGAGGTTTCATGAACTCACAAAGAGAACAAACAGCAAATTTTCATTTCATCCAAAAACTGAAATTACAATGCATGAGGCCTCATATAAATAGGCCAAAATGAGAAAATAAGATATGACACAAATGCCTTTCCAAGCTACATAAGCGACTAAATGCCCATAAGGGCAAAAGTGGAAAAAACATCAAAATAAATACGCTACTACATAAAATGACAAAATACAAGTCATGCTCGTGGCCGTCGATCTCCGGCATCGACAATGCTGACGATGTCCTCATCAATTAACCTCATCTTTCTGTTGGTGATAAACATTTATGAAAGATGAAGATGACTAAAATAAAAGAAGAAGCAAATTGGGAGGCATTGAACTCCACAGGATGATGCAGTGGAGAGACCAATTTGCTATGATGACGACTCAAATAAAGATTCCCTCAATAATGATAGTGTTGATGATTTCTGAGTTGTAAACTATTTTAGCTTTCTTTAGAAATTAAATTTGGATGACTATGAAACTAAGAAAGAAGAAATTTTGAGGTGAACTTGATGTTATATGATCCTTTTATGCAATTCTTATATTTAATATTATTTTGCTCTTGTAATATTTTGATTTCAATTTTATTTCATGCAATTTATCACTTGTCAATTTACTTCTTATACAATTTTTTTATTCACAAGTATGTCAATTTATTACTTCATAATTCAATAAAATTTAACATGCCATCATTTAACATATTATTTGGGTATTACATAAAAAAATCACATTTAACATTTATTTTCACTTTAAGCAATTTGTTGATTTTGAGGATTACACCTCAAAACATCTTGAGGCTTACGAACAAAAAATGCCTCAACACATAATTGTGCAATTTTAAACCTTGCAACAAAGTAATCCAGTAATAGGTTAGTTCAACTGCCCTTATGCAAGGGTAACCTGATCGGGTCCCATAGGCTTTTGGTTGTGGTTGACATAACTTAAGGGAATCGGTCTAGGTTCCATCCAGGTCCTAAGGGAATATTGGATCAATAAGCAGCTTGGTGAGTCTGGTAGACAGGCAATTTAGGAATGGTAGGCTTTGACCAAGGTTGATTTAGTCAAACTTGAGGTTAATCAGGGTAGCCCCATGGTGGGTCCAGTGCCCTACCTTGACTGTTTTAGAGCACAATACACATGATTACAACTTAAGATAAAAAAACATAACATAAAAAGAAGATGAGAGATGCCAACCTGGAGATCAGCCATGTCATGATCCTTCAGACAGCCAACGTGATACTCAGTCTCACACTACAAAAACACATATTTCAATAAAAAATGTGCCAATAACAAGGATACTGGCAAACAAAAGTAGAAAGATAAGAGAAAAAGCTACGAATAAGTGCAACCATTCAAAAGATATATACCTGATCACAAATAATAACAGTACGCCGATCAAATCCAGATCTACTAAAATCATGCTGTCTGGAACAGTGTAAAACCATAAGTATGAAATTAATTATAGTTTCCAGCCGCAGAAAAACACAAATAAATCAGCTTACGAGATGGCAATCAAACTCGATATTTTCTCACAAGTTAATGCATAAATGTCAGTGCTAGCACCAATGTAATGAAAAACAAAGCAGTACATAAAATTTCTCGCATGAAACAGGTCACCAAACACTATAAGTGTTGAATTTTGATTAACAAAAAGGTTAAAATGCTAATTTGCACAAGATATGGAAGCCAATTTCATTCCGCTTGACTGAAACTTCGAATTCATCATTTAACTATCAAGCTGCCTAGTTGAAGAAAATACTCACAGAAAGTACAAAGCCCTAAACAAAATTAACAACAAAACTCAAGCAAATCAAATATGTAGACATTCAATTTTAATTATTGCATAGGTCTAAATGATAACCTGCACAATGCACATACGCCAGCATCATTTTCTGGTGTACTGACAATTCGAATGCATCTCTTAATTATCTGTTCTATGGGATCTACTCCGGCAACCCTTCCAGCAGCAATGGCATTGTCATTATTAGCCAAGCACTTGTCTTTTTGCTGTAAATTTTGGCAATACTGGCAGAACCAATCTCCACTAGGAATCTTCGACAGTCCTATGCATTCTGCACATATATCATATATGGTTTCATAAACTATGATATATAGTGGGTGATAAATTTTACATTACAATTTTGAGAATGATGTAAATAATGTGGAAAGCACAAAATGCAAGTGATTAATCTGGCTTCATCACTACTACCAAACAAGGTTTAATATTGCATGATTGGGTATTGAGATGTTTTTTTTATCATGATGTGAGGCATAAGCCGTGAAGCACTTTTGAGTCGTAAGCCTCAAAATCAACAAACTACACAAAGGAGGAAATATTATCCTAACATCAAAGTATGAAATAAGAAAAAACATATTAACATCCTGACATCAAATCATATAGTAAGAAGTATCATACAAATATCAAATATAAGAATAACAATTCAAAAGAAGTTCAACATAATAACTCTTTCTCCCACTCCTACATTAAAGTAAAAATATAACAAGCAATTAAGTTTAGAATTTATAAATGTGAAAGTCCCCAATACTCTCATCACTTAGTGTGTCTTCATTGGAATTGGGAGTGATAGGGACTCGGGCATGCATGAGGGATGAGGCTATTCAATATATTTTATTTATATTTGTTTTAAAAATTTATCAAAAATATTATGAAGCGTCGCCTCATAAAAAATGAGGTGAGGAGTACCTCAAATGTGAGGTCATGAGGCACATATCTCATGACAAAAGAGTTGAGCCACGTCTCATATTGCACAATTTTAAACCATCCAATATAAGTTGAATTCTGCTAGAAAAAAGGTAAAAAATTCATCCAAGCAAGGATAAACATATGAGGAAATGCTTTAATTTAAATTTTACAATTGCTAAAAAAATATATTATAATTATTTAAAGTAGCATTAAAACCACGTCAAATCATAAATCAATTGGCATTTTAAAGGTCCCGTATTCAGCATGTTAAGAACTTATAATCTTAATTAAGAATTCAAACTTGAATCACAATTTAAGGGAATATTCACAAAACGCAAGTTAAAAGGAAGAAGCAAGATTTCAATAAGTGAAAATATGATTATTTTACATCAATTATGATATGAAGGCAACGTGCTCAGACACAAAAAATAGTTTATTTGCAAATGCAACGCTAAGTCTGGTACATCAACCCGTCCCTAAACTCTTATATTGATTGTTACTTCATGACGTAGTATGCCCTTTTGGGAACTTTTCTCATTTAACAACAAGCATACCTTTATGGAAAGCCCTGGGGCAAAGATCACAAAGTAGAAGATCTCCACCATCTGCACAAATGCCACAAAGGTCATCATTTTCGGTAGCTGCCAATTTACGGCCTTTAGATAGGGAAATCGACAGCTCATGAAGCGACACTCCATTGGAAGTATAGATATTATTGTAGCTGCACAAACAGAAGAATAAGTAATAATTTTTTAAATTGATTAAGAATTTACAAGAATAGTCATGTCAAACGGATGCTGAACTTAAAAATATTAACTTACGGCTTGCGTCGTGATGCTTGGCCAGCATGAGCTTCAAACTGTGAAGGACTAACCTATTCATAGAGGCAACAAAAAAAGAAATATAGCATCTTCAGCAATAAAAACAAGAAATCATAATCCCCAAGCATATGGAACAGGATTTTTTAATACAGTTTAGAAGTTAATAATAAACGTAAAAATCACAAGACTAAATATTATAATTATTCAGAAATGTTAAAGCCGACGCTAGCCATTAGAAAAATTAAATGCTAAAAAATAATAAGATATGAAATCTAAATATTAGGTAAAATATAGCTATTCGGTTTGAAAGAAAATATTTTTGGATGAGCTCAACTCAATATAAGACAACTAAATGAGCAACTTACCACACTATTGCAACAACCACAGAATATTCCTGAATCTTTTATATAACCCTCAAGCAACCTCTGTCAAAAGAAAATAATGGCATTTTCAACCATGATAAATCAAAAAAAGAATGTCATTAAGCTTCCACTAAAATCAAGTCAATGGGACCACCTTTCCACGAACATAGTATCCCACTTCAGTGCCCTGGGGTAAGATGTCATCCATAAAGACCAACTTATGCAGTCCCAGGTCCCTTATAACCAAAAAAAAAAATAGTAAAATTTAAAAAAAAAAAACAAAAGCTAATAAGCAATGGCTAGTAGGCTTTGATAGTTCTAAACAATAAAATAATGAAGATACCAACTTTTTTGTTAGCTTTCCGTAGCTAGGTCTTTTTTGGGAAGATGAGTTCTTAGGTGTGCCATCAGACGGAAAGTGTACCACAACTCTCCTAGGTAACCTTGAACAGTAAGTCAGAAAGAGGCTTGTAAGTAACTTGTTTAGGGAGGAGAACTGAAGAATAATATGCAAAATATGAATTAAAAGCATGTTTTGCAACATAAAACTACTAAATTTAATCCTACATCACAAATGAATACAAAAAAAATAAGCACATGCCATCTGAAATATGATTATTTATGAACCTAACACCCAACCTTAGAAAAATGAACCATCAAATCTATGTATTTGAGCATGCCACAATCAACTCATTAATAATTTAATTAAAGCAAAAAAATATGAGCTGGGTATTGAGGTTTTGTTTTGTTGACTGGGATTTGGATATTCATATTGCAAATTGAGGTGGTTGGTTTCATAAATAGCAAGTTTTGTGTACCATACAAAAAATTACCCTGAGAATAAAAGATGCAGTCTGCGTTAAAATCAAAAGTGAATTAAACGATTTATTTCAACTCAAGGAAAAGAACATACTTAGCTGAGCTACTCATCCCTTGTGCTGGAGTTGGAGTTGCTTGTTGATGACTTGTTTCAAGACATGAATTGCATAATAAAGCAAAATTTCCAGTTCGTGCAGTATCAAAAAACTCTGAAAATAATTAAACAACTGTAAAAATTTGAATAGAAAAATTCCTGCAAAGTGGGGCAAAAATAAAAGCCGTACTAGCAAGCATACTTATACGCACACCTTTGCACTTCTGACAGAAAGAAAGTTTCATAGGAGGCAAGGGACCAATGGCATTCTGAATTGCAGCTTCCAACATGTCTAGCGAAGCACCAGTGCATGACTTCAGCACTTCACGAAGGCTCTTGCCATTTTGCAAGAAAATGAAATCTGAAGGATGCTTTTTAGTGCTACCAGCATGAATCTCGAATTTATAAGCTGAAACAACCTAACATGCCAACAACAATGTTAAGAAACAACTTGGCCTCATCAGTGCATAACAAGAAAATCAACAAATGCACAGGTTGAATTAACAAAGCACTGACTCTTTTTCCCTGGCATGAGGCACAGGAGCATAATACTCCATTTCCCGTGATTATACCCTGAAGCCCGGCATTCTGCACAATAACTCAACATTGAAGAAATCCTAGTCAAGCTATAGTGATGCACAAGACCTTAAGGTGGATACTATTATTTGTGAATGGCAAAACAAATTGTTTCAGATCCAACATAAGATTACAGCATACCTTACCCGGGCATGAAATGTACTTCACAGGCAATCCCTCGAGTAACCCAGTACCTAGGAGGTCTCTAACATTAGATGGGAACTTTGTCAATGTTATCTTCTTTGACATCTTCAATTCCATCTTCTTCTTTGACGTTGCTCTTAGACTCTCATTAAGAGCGTCGTTATCCCCTTTTGAATCCTCTGATTCAACAGAAACGACACTATTGAGTGTAGAACCATCTGCAACTGTAGATTCTTCAACTGCAGTAACTAAAGACCTTGTGAACCTCCTTGTAGGTGTTATTGTAGGTTTCTCTAATAGAGCAACATCATGCGTCCCATTGTCCTCATGGAATTCTGAAATTATAGCTACTGATACATAACCCTCATGTTCACCTTTTATTGACTCCTCTAGCTGACCAGTTTCAAAATCTAGTCCACCGCAGTTGTCAACAACTATTGGGATTTCCATCACGTCCTCCTGCTGAACTGTAAGAGGAACTTCAACTCCGGGTATTACTTTGCCTTTGGTGTCTTGCTCTATTGAAGAAAAAGTTGCAGCAACAGGAAGCACTGACTTCAAGGTCGACCTCGTGAACCTCCTTATTGGTTTTACTTCCCCTGGGATCTCTACCTGCTCAATTTTAGGTGGAGTTGCAGCAACAGGCATAAGCTTCAAGGCTGACCGAGTGAACCTCCGTATTGGCTTCTCTGCTAATCCGTTGCTAATCTTGGTGTCATGGCTGCCATCTAACACAATTGATTGCTTGGCTACTGATCCATTCATCAATGGACACTTGCTCACTTCTGAGGAAACTGCTGCTGACTCTAAAGAAAGAGGTCGTGAACGAGTTGTTGTTCTTGTTGAGTTTTGCGGTTTAACTTCTGATACCGACTTTCTATGATTTGCATTTGACTTCTCCGCCTGCAAATTATCCTTCTCCCCTCCCCCAATACCTTCACTAAAGACTGGAACGTTTGAACTGATGTTATCCTTCTCCAATTCTTCTTTACCGTAAGCCGAAATCGAAACACCTACGCCACCCTTCGGATGTCCATTATTTCGTGTATCAGTAATTGGGATATCAACCGCGACTCCTCCCGATGGAGAGCAATCGACATCCATAGGCAGCTCTGCCGGGATAGCAAGAATAACTGACCCAACCGGCGGAACCTGGATAATTACCGGCTGCTTCTCCCGGTCATCGGATAATTTGGGTATCTTACGCCTGCAAGAAGGGGGTGAGGCGGGTGCTTCCACGGAACCCTTGCGTGAGCGTGTCCGACCAAGAGATTTAGAAATTTCGGCTTGCGACTTCAGGGCAAAGGCGAACTCGCGCATGAGGCCAGAACGCACGCCTGAGCGGAGCACGTATTCCTGCAGATCTGAGGGTTTTCCGTTCTCCATGAGACTTTATTAGCCAGGATAGCGTCGAGCGGTGGAGATAGTTGTTGTCGCCGGAGTCGGCTTAGGAAGATTTGATCCGGTTTCGATTTCAGCGAAGGGATTAGGGTTTGCAGAGGTTTTGTAAATTTATATCTGTGGAAGGCGAAGAAGAAGAGGTCCGCGCAGCAAACAGATTCAGTTGTTTAAATATTTAACACAAAATATGTGCATGTAGAATCATCTAAAAGATTTCTATTGACTTTTAGTTTCTTTCCTTTATTCCCCAAAAAAAAATTAGTTTTTTTAATTTCAATTTAAAAAATTCATGAAAAATATTTACTAGTTTATGTTTTATAATTTTTTTTTATAATGTTAGCAAAAAATACATGTATGATAACATAAGTTTATATAATTTGAATTTTATAATATTGTTTTATTAATAAATTCAAATAATTTATGCTTATCTTATTTTAATTTTAAATTATATGATTATTAATTCATTTTTGTAGTTATCTTTTTTCATTATATATTTTGTATTTTTTTATAAAAATAAGTAAATTTTTATTATGTTAATATGAATAATTGAAAGTTGTTTAGAGAGAATTGACTTAAAAGAAAGTGTGGTTCTATATTGATTCGCAAAAAAATGGATACTAAGTTTAATTTTAGAGAAATTACATAATGAAGAGAAGTTCATTCATGTTGAGAGATAATTTGTTTGGGAGAAATAAGAGAGTGGAGAAAAATCAGAGCAAAGATAACACACAAATGAGTTTAGCAATTAGATCAATAAGATTTTGTTCATTGTGTGGATAGATGAGGTTATTTAATTATGCATGGAAGTGAAATATTACAAATATTTAGTTGCAAACACTCTTACTATCTCAAGTTAAAATTCCACGAAGTTTCATTGGGATAAAAATTATGCTCTTGTTATAAAGTATCTTATACGTGAAGGTGATTTATGTTAGGAAATGAGAGGTCGTTTCTAACATAAGCATGCATGTTCAAACACATGATAGGTATGGAGATGGCCCTATATGAAACTTCGAGCATCATATGATAGGCTTATTGGTAGATGATTATAATTATAATGATTGAAGGTGATCCATGGCTGAAAAATGTTATGATGTTCCAAGAAATATTCACATCATGGTAGTTTCTCAATACATTATGTGGCCACACACCATCTCCTCAGTGTCTATAGTGGGAGGTGATGATTATTAGATCATTAGCACAAAAAAAATAAGATCTTATAGAAGGTAAAGAATGAATATTTTCTAAAGCGATCAATGATTATTAGTAGATTTGTTGAGGTCCAAAATGGTCGATGGCTATTGGTTGATACAATTAAACCTTAGAAAAATCGGTAGGGGATAAGGAAAATAGGGACGATGCATGTTGACTAATGTGACCAACAAAAAATTATATAATAAGATTGACTATTGAAATTAGTTCATAACTCATGTCAATTCACAAACTTACAAATGATAGGAAGAAAGGATGCCCTCCAAGTTGGTTTAGTTCTTAATAATGGGTGGACTTCAACCTTGAAAAAGGTTAAATAAAAGAGAGAATAAAAAGAGATCTGATAGGTGATGGTACACAAAATCTTTTTGTGTTTCGACTTTCAACCTATGTACAATGTGAGGGAGGGAAAATAATTCATGGCTAAGAAAACCCCTCTTATGACCTAAAGCTAAACAAACACTCATATTACCTAGAAGTTACAAGAGTTTAGTTTCTTCATAAATTTGCTAAAAAGGCCTTCTTATGGGCTAAAGAGGATTTATTGATTTATGTATAATTGGACTCTTAGTTTGAGGCCATGTTGAAGGTGGCGATAGAGAATGTAGTATACATGACAAAATTGGAGAAGATCATGTGATAAGTGACAATCATGGGATAATTTGTTGATTGGCTAGAGTTTGGAGTTGAAAATGATATGGATAAGTTACAAAGATATGTTGTAAGGCAATAGAGCTTCATATAGGAAAAATCCATTTGGCATCATTAGAATGGCAAGATCAGACAATGGTATTTAATAAGGTATAAAGGCTTTAAGAAGAAACTTCAAGCAGTTTAACAAGATGCTCGGTTGAGATAGAAAGCCATTTATGATGAAAGTTATGGGGTTGTTTTTTTCTTTTTCTCTTTTTTTTTTTAATCTCCTATATAATGTAAAAGGCTTTGAAGAGATAAACTTAAAAGGGAAACTTTGTATTGTTCATATGGTCCACCCTTGATCCAACTAATTAGAGAAACTTGGATTAGTTAGTGTTTCATAGGGACTGATGCCATATCAAAATCTTTTGATATTTGATTAAAATTTTGTTGTCTAAATTATAAATCTACTAAATTAGAATTCAAATATGGTGTGATGTTGGGATGATATTAATGGAGTGCATAAAGTGAGATGTAATACATTCCCCTAGGTTTGGAAACTTATTTGTAGGACTTCAAAGTGACTATAAACCTCCGTTTATGTGTGTTAAACATTTTTCCTATTTCTATAAAGTGCTTTGCTTTCTCGATATATTGAGGTGGGGTGAAATCTTAATAAGTCTGAGGTTATCCTTTTAGCTAGGGAATGAAAAATAAGAGAAGAATAAGTTGCACAAACAACAATATATGGGGTATGATGTCCAATGTAGCAATATAAAAATTTACATTGAGGGCAATAACAAGGGGAGCACAATGAAAGAAGAGAACTCTACAAAGGCATTAATAGAGGTGATTGTAGTTATAACATCAATGAAGGAAGTTATGATGAAAGCAATGATGGAGTCCATAATGAAATTTTCATCGCAAATGATGATATGACGATCAAGTATCATATTTTGCGATAGAAATACCCGTCACAAATGGCGGCATATTTGTGCTGGATTTTCTGTCATAATGTACAACATATATTCCATTGTAATTTGCAGCAGATTATTCCGTGGCAAAAAGTTGAATTTCCTGTAGTGTTTGTTTAATAAACCCAAACTCAATCATCTATATATCAAGCTCCTACGATACCATGCACATCATCTCAAATAGATGCCCGAGATCTTTAATGGTATTCCTTGTCAATGATCACTAGCAATTATGGATACTCTATCATCTAAGACTTTCTACTATTGTTTTTGCATATCATGAAATTAACCCTTTCTAAAATCTCTCTCTCTCTCTCTCTCTCTCTCTCTCTCTCTCTCTCTCTCTCTCTCTCTGTGTGTGTGTGTGTGTGTGTGTGTGTGTGTGTGTGTGTGTGTGTGAATGTGAATTCTTTTATAATTCAAGGGTTCAATTAATCTAGGTGAGATTTTTTTGCTCAAAGGAGTTGAGAATTGGGGATAAGGCATTGATTAGGGTTTCAATTTAAAAGAATATAAATTTTAGCCTAAAGATGGTGAATGTGGAGGCAACAACAATTGTCTAAGAAGGAGCCAAATATAAGAAGTAAACCATTATGGTAAGTTTGAATTCATAAATCCCCTTCCATTCCTAATCATGGGTATTGATTTGATTGATGTATATTGAGTGAGATTTGTAGCACTTTCTAGTGTATTATTTATGGATTAATTAGTATATTCAGGTTGTTTTAGCTTAAGCTCATAAAGTAAGGATTTTTTTGCTATAAGATTTCATTTAAGTAGGATTTAGTAAATTATATAAATTCAAATTTAGTAAATTCTAAAGATCATAAATCCTTAAGGAGTTATTTGGCTATAAGTAGGATTTGGTTAATGTTATAAATCCATTTTTAGTAAAACCAGAAGGTTCCAATTTCTACGAACTATTTAGCATGATAGATGTTAGATTTAGTTAAATACTAGTAAACTATTTGGCAATTATGTTCAAGATTTAGGATTTAAATGAAGTAGAAGAGGGGACACATTGAGGAGAAGTGGACTAAGGTTTCGTTTGGGTCAGTTTTCATTCATCTTCTTAAAATATTTTTTTAGTACATTTTTTTGTACTAAAAAATTGTTTTAAGAAGTAGTAAGAAAGCCGTCTCAAACGAAACCTAAATCTCTTAATCCCTACAACCTTAAGATTTAGCCTAAAATGGAAAGAAAGTAAGATTTAAGAAGTTAGAATAATTTATGTGGATAAAAAATTCTTTAACAATATTTATCATAGACCCTGTTTAAATTTTGCAATCAAATAAGTGAGCTGAATTATCTTGATACATGGACTTCTTCTTAGATGGAAAGTTGTTGATTAGAGTAACTTCAGCCGATAATCAGTTCAGAATAAAGCGATTTTATCCAAATGAAGATAAGATCGATGTTTCTAAATATCAAGGTTTTTAGCATTCATCCCTCTAAAAGTTACAAGAATTGTGTCATATGAAAAATATTGTTGTGAAGTTTGAATATACTAGCAATTTCCTTTGACATAGGATTGCAGTGAAGATAGCCCTTATTGACCAGTAAATATACTTCCTTCTTGGAGCACATAAGTACTAAGTAGAGATGCTACTAAGATATGATTTAAGCCATATTAATTTGTTGGCCTCTTAGATTGCTTCTTTACACTATATTAGATGAAGAGAAATGGTAGAAGTTGCCTTTCATATTATTTGTCTACCAAAAGTTCATGATTTGGATCTAGTGGTTGCTAAATATGTGTATTAATTGTTCTATTTGTTTTTTAGATCTTTCTTCCTACATTGTCATCTTTGGCTAAATGAAGCCAACATTGCGCCTTCTATAAATTGACTTAAAACTAGTATTAACCTTCTTTCCTCCCAATAATTTTTATGTTAGCTTTTAGGATTCTCTTCACTATTTGTTCCTTAATAGTTTAATGTGGTTTATTTTGGCTATCTTCATCAGCAATTCCAATTGAATTAACTAAAGAAAATCTACTTTCTTAATACTCTAGCACTACTAGATCACCATTCTACATGCAAAGAGTGTTAAGAAAATCATTTCATGTTAAATTTGATTTCATTATTATTTTTATTTAGGATTTCTTATTGCCTCATACTTATTCATATAATATATATATATATAATATTTTAATCATCCATATATATGATGTTGGTTCATCATTTTTTTCTCATTGTGATGTTTCTTTTGTTTTTTGCTTTTTTCTTACAAATAATAAAATATTATTGGATTGATAACACATTGAGGTAATAAGAGAAGCACTAATAGATCAAATTAAGGAAATTTCGATAAAAATCAATTGATATTTCATTGATTGCCTTAATACATTAATCTTGATGGATGGAAATGAGAAATGAGAAAATAGAAAAAAAAAGGAAATAATCAATGCTAATCACCCATGTAACATTCCTTTCTTTTAAGTAATATCATTAAACCACCTAACTACATTTGATAAATAATACTTGTTGCTTCCTAAAAAATTCACAGCGTTAAAGAGAAATAGAATTTAACGTCCTAGATTTATTCGAAGATCCAACACGTAAATAAATAAAATAGACAACTGAGAGATATAAAAGATAGAGATAGATCTAAAAAGAATTGATTAAAAAGTATTATAAATAATATTTTTATTAAATTTAAATGAGAAATTATTTCACTCATATAGTTGACACCAAGTAGTGTAATAATAATTTTTATAAAATTAGAAGTATCATTTTGCAAATTCAACTCACATATATATAATGAAATGAACCCAAATCACTTATTTATAGCACAAAACATGCCTCAACAACTCCCCAACAGTCTTACACAATGAAAATTAGTTCTCATTCAACACCATTGAAAATAAAAATAAAGGCTTAACCACAGCAAATTATTACGTTCGGTGTCTGGATTCGTCTGGACATCAATCCAAACGGGCCACGTCACCCAAATATATCGAGACCCAAGTGTATTCGGGTGATGTGACGACGTCCCTAATAATTCGCCCTTAACCACACCTCTTATTCCTCCTCCTTCCCACATACTCCCCAACTCCCAACAACTACAAATACACAAATCTTAAATACTAAAATTGCTTCACCACATGCTCATCATCACGGCTCATCTCCTCCGGCGACGAGAAACTCTCCATCGTTCTCCAGATTCTCCATCGCCTGCCCATCCAGCGTCAGCTCCACATCAATCCCCTTGCCCCCGTCCCTTCCTGGATACAAATACATCATGCCATCGAACTTATTGTTCTTGCCGCTCCTCACTCTTTCCGGCCGCCCGAATCCGAAATCCACGTCGTAGACACGAAACCTCGGCGAACTCCCAACCGCGACGCAATTTATGCCGGCGTCGGTGAAATAGAACATCTTCGGCTTCGATTCGTACTCTTCAAGCCTCGCTTGAATCGCGGCGGCGTCGTGGGCTTCGATTGCTTGTTGCAATAGTCCGGCGGCGAATTCGGGCGGGGCGGTGAGAAGGGGATGAATGGCGGTGCCGGTGAAAACGGCCTGGATTACGTTTCCGAAGTAGGAATCTGGGAGTGGAGGACGGAGGCGGGAGCGGCAGTCGGCGAAGACGGCGAAGATGGTGATGGAATCGGGAGGGAGGCGACGGGCGCGGGAGATGGAGCGCCAGGCGTGTGCGGCGAGGGATTTGAAGGTGGAGAAGGGTTTGGTTCCGGCGGGGAGAGAGGAGTTGATGGCGGATTTGAGGCGGAGGATTGTGGATTCGGGGAAGGAGAAGACGCGAGCGCGGAGGAAGGAAGGAGGAGAAGGGTTAGGGTCTGCGAGCTCGTGGGCGGCAGGTGAGATCGGGAGGGTGAGGGGGACGCGGGTCGATCGGGCCAGGGATCGGTTGTGGACTGGGCTTGCGGAGATGGGCTCACCGCGGGTCAGCTCGGCCCAAGAAGTCATGAAATGCCACGTGGAATTTCCGTCCAGAATGGCGTGGTTGAACGCGCAGCCAAGGGCAATACCGTCCTTCAGCTTTGTGAACTGTTGTTTAAAAAATAAAAAAATAAATAATTAAAAGCAAGATTTTATTTCAATAATGCTAATTTTCACATAATTTTTTAATGAAAAACTGAAAATTGAATTTTCAAAAAATTAAAAATTAGCTTAGAAATTGGTCTTTAATTTTAACAAATTTATGATCACGATAGTTTAAATAAAGATAATACATTTTGGTTTATTTAAATTCTGAACTTGCAGGATTAAATCGAAATTGAACCATTAATTAGCTCTAATTCTTCTTTAAAAAATGAAATTGATAAATAGAACACAAATATTATCTTATTCAATCATATTAGACTCCATAATAATTCAATAATTTCTTTTATATGAGTATTTCCAGCACTCATTATTTAACATTTTGGGCCGAGCAATTTTTCAAATTGTTATTAAAATTATATATATAATTGAATTATATATATAATTTTTCAATTATTGAATTTATACATTCAGAGGCGTGACAATAAAAATATTAGAAATTTGATAAAAGTGAAAAATAAGAATTGATATTTGAACAGAATTTTAATTTTTTTGTGAAAATTAAAAAAAAAAAAAAAGTAAAGTGGTAATTTTGTAAATAAATAGATTTGATGTTTTCTTTTTCTTGTGTGCGACAGTATGAGTGTTGATTTCTTGAAGTGGAGAGAAATAGGGACAGAAAAAAAGAAGGGGGAGATTGTTCAACCTGAACGGCGAGTAACGGTCGGCTAAATCCCTCGAGGTTCATAACGCCAGTATACGGCACCAATTCCTTCATAAGCTCCTCCGGCGCTTCTCCCTCCGCCAGGTCCGCCAGCACCACCTCCTCCGCTTCCGCCTCCACCACCTCCACCCCTCCCTCTGTTCCCTCGCACTCAACATACAGCGCTCTATCTTCCTCCTCCTGCACCAATTTTCCGGCGAGCGGATAGAACTCCTCCAACACCTCCGCCAATGCCTCCTTCATTTTCCCCACAACAACAGCAAACTCCTCCGCCCCTTGTTTGTAAACCAAAAGCTTCTGATTGTAGTAAAATGTGATGTAGGGAAGGTCGAAAGTCGCCAGCGCTACCTTCGGGTTCGCCGTCGGCTTCCTCGGCTGCACACTTGATTTTTCTGTTATCTTCACGGCTCTCTCTGGCTTTGCCGCGCCGCCGCCGGCCTCCGCAGCTTGCTTCCCGTTTTCAACGGCCATGATGCAGCGGGAAGAGAAAGAGAGGGACAGAGAGAAAGAGAGAGAGTTGTGGCCTAGCTAGGTAAGTTGAAGGAGATTCAAGGTTAGAGCTAGTTAAATAGCTGAAGAGCGGCCAGAGCAAAGATTAATATATTTTAATTAATATTTGATTAATTTAGGTCCCAAAATAATCTATTTTATTTTGAGAATAACATAATATATAAAAATAAATAAATTAAATTTATATTGCATTAATTAAAAATAAATCTAATAATTTTAAAAATCATCTTACTTTTATTATTCATAATCAAAATATATATAATAAATTAATTTTTTTATTTATGAAATCTTGAAGAAATTAATAAATTTAAAATTTAATTTAATTATAAGTCAAATGTTTGGATAATTTTACTACTAAAGTTAGAGTGGTCCAATAAATCGTATAATTTAAATATTATTTGTTTCTCTCATCATTAAATTCAATATTGACTAAAAAGTCATTAAATTTAATACATTTAAATATTTCTAATATCTCCAAAATTAAGGTTTCTATATTTCAATTAAATAAAAAAAAATGAAGAGCGGCGGTGGAAATTGGAATTTATGGGAATTATTTTATTTTTCTGAAAGTCATTTATGGGCTTTATTAGTGGGTTGTTGAGAGCATTGAATAGAGTTTGTAGCTTGTTAGGGAGCTTTACAGCGATAAGGGTGGAGAGGAAGGTGAGTACCGTTGGGTTGATATTAGGCCTCCCAACCATAAAGGAGGTGCATTTAATTTGTTTAATCTTCCCCATTTTCTACCCTAAATTTGCATCAATATCATTTATTAATTTATTTTTTTTATTATTTACACCAAAATTATGTAAAAATAAAATAAAAAATTTATTTTCTTGATTTTAAAATCCTATAAATTCAACTTTTCTTAGTTAGACACTTAGACCTCGATCCGACCTGTCTTTGTGGCGCATAAATCAATCACAAGAGAAGAACAAAAGTGCATAATCATTTATGAATTAGTAAAATCGAGAAATTCTTGTTTCTAAAAACAAATTGTCATATTACTGTTATTATTATTAGGGGGTTTTACATACATATCATTTTATTTTATGCTATTTACATATCTAACACCCAAAACATTAATATTACATGACTACCACCCATAGAACAAATTTGAGTACATGGAATGAAATATTAAAGTTTATAGGATTGTATGAATGATATAAATGAATTATAGGAGTGGTATATTTGATATTAAAGTTGTATGTGGGTGCTAGGCATTTAATATTAATGTTTTGGGTGTTAGATATGTAAATAGTATAAAATAAAGTGGTATGTATGTAAATTTCCCTTATTATTATTATTTTAGAATAAGCGGGGAAAGAATTTTTTTCATGTCATTATCATCTTTGCACGTATTTTACTCATAATTTAGATTAAATGTATGCATGTTGTATGTGTCATGACATTAGTCCCTATTGATTTTTTTAATCATATTTGAGAGTAACAAATTAATGTAAATTTTCTTTTTTAGGAACTGGGGTATCTACCCACTGTCACCCTCAAAGAGGTGGCGCTTCACAGAGTAATAAATCACTCGACTGGCCTAGCAGCAACCAGACCACGCACTTATTTTCTCTCCACTTAAGAAGTCGCGCCGCTTGAGAGAGGAATCAAACGTGGGCTGGGGGTTTTACAAATTAAAGTAAATTATATTAGAACTCATCGTCATATGACTCGATCTCCAAAATTCAATGAGATGAGAGAGAGAAACATTAGATCTAAGAAAGAGATACTTCTATTTTTTTAAATATTGACTTTCATATAATTTTATACTTCTATTATTCTAATAATTTCTAAAAATAATTCATGTTATAACATTATGTATTGGCATAAAATCTTATATTGTAACATACTACATTTTAAAATATAATTGCAATTATTAATTCTCTATATATGAATTGATTTCATAAATTTGACAAAAATGATACTGCCAATCATAATCTATTGATTTGGGAGCTTAAGCTTTCAACCAAAAAATTTTCATAATAAAAAATTGCTTTTGATAACAACTTTAAAAAAATAATCTTTTAATAATTTTTATAAAAAATTACAACCGTTCCAAACAGATAGATAATCTTTATGATTTATGCTTTCAATTTTCCATATTTTGACTGCTGTTATTTTAGAGCAAAGCGTTGTCTTAGGCTTCGTTTGGGACGGCTTTCTTTCTGCTTCTTAGAACAACTTTTTAGTATAAAAATTTTAATTTTGTACTAAAAAGCTGCTTTATAAAGCAGTAAAAAAACCATCGCAAACGAAACCTTAGTTTACATCTTCAAAGATGGCCCATCATATTCCTTTTCGAATATTATTTTGGTCAGCACATGTGCGGCCTTTATTGTCGTCTTGAATGCACTCTAAATAAAATTTATATCTAAGCATCCTCGTATAAAATAATAAGACTACTTATGTAATTTGAAAATTATTTTATGAAAATATCCTCCTACCAATTTTAATTATAAAGAGTTCAAAAATTGGATAATTTACATTAAAATATTTATAATTAGAAAATAAATAATGGGATTATTGCATGTTAGAATATACGTGGCTGTAGAGTTAAAAATTTTCATTTTAATGTTGTACATATATCCCGCACATAAAATGAAGAAAAACAAAATACTTGAATTTTTATGTGGAAAACACTGGAAAAGAGAAATACTTGGCCTAACTGAAATGATTCAACTAGTATTCGATTAGATTATAAGTGTCTAACTCATCCTTGACATTGAGGATGATAAGATTATAATAATCAACCATCGGGTTGAAATCCCATTACAGATAGAGATTGGAAATCAGGCGATGTTTAGTGGTTGGATGGAAATTCAGCTTCAATTGATTATCTGACAGAAGTTCGGCGTCAGTTGGCAGTCCAGTAGAAGTCCGGCGTCGGTCGGCAGTCAGGTAAAAATCCGGCGTCAATTGGAAGCCGAGTGGAAGTTCGACGCTGAAAGAGGAGTGTGGTGGCATGAGAACTCAAATTTCTCTTGTTTTTTTCTATTACTTCTCTTCTTGTTTGAGTCCCCTTCCATGAGAAATGAGGGGTGTATTCATAATTTTCTAAGAGTTGCGTGGTCAGTAAATGTGAGGAAGATCAAAGATAAATTAAGAGTAGTTTGAATGGACGACCGATGTTGAATCCGTTTATCGGCGATGTTAGGCTCGTTGGATTTGTCTCGTTGAGCCGCTCAATTCAACTATAAACATGTCACTTTTTGAAAATGATTGGTAATCCAAATTATTGTTTGAACCTTACTAGCGTGCTTTGGGTCTTTGATTTGGACTCATTTGGGTTTAGATTGAGTCGAATTTGGTGTCGTTGGGTTCGTATTTACGAAGCGTTTAGTTCGACTGTAAGTTTGCATAATCATAGCTCAGATCGTCCCAAATTTAATTTTTGAAGTTTCCAATTTAATTTTATTTCTAGATTCGTGCCCGATCAAGATAATTTTTTGATGATATCTCAGGTATATATATTGTAATTTTATAGTTTATATCAACTAATTAAATTTTATTTACATTTCCCAAAAGAACAAAAAAAAAAACAAAAAAATTAGAACATGAGCTGGAGAACTTGATGTTGCTATCTCAGAGAGTCAGAGAAGAGGATGTAGATAGCAGAGTCGCCTGAGCGGCCAGAATTTAATTAACTGGTAGTTGTGAGGAATAGGATAAATTTTTTGTTGGATGGATGAGGAGTACTGTATATGAGTTGAGTCAAGTTTTTGCTTAACCGAGCCAGACTCGCTCAACTAGCGCTCGGTCCGCATGAAAATAATGAGGCCCGAGTTCGACTCGAATGCCAAAGCTTGATAAGAAAGTTCGAGCTTGACTCATTTTTTAGCTTGATTTTTTTTTTTTGAATGTAAACAATAATTAAGTAAGTAGGTTAATATGGATGTTGATGTGCCTATTTAAATGATAACGCATCTATTGATATTTATTGAGCCGATGAGCAAAGTCGGGCCAATCTCGAGCTCTTGCTCCTATAATATATGAACTCAAATTTAAGCTTGAACTCAAAATCATGGCTTAGTAAGATCGAATTGCAAGCTCGTTAGCGGGTCGAATTCAAGTCGGTTCACGAGCCAGCTTGATTCACCTACACCCTTAGGATAGAAATGAGTCAAGGGCAATGTCTACATACATTGAATATTGCATATTTTAGTATTATAAAATTTCGGTGTATCATAAACCAACATTTAGTGAAGATATATAAAGAGACTATTGCTTCTTTTGGGACTACTTTCTTCCAGCTTTTCAAAGTAGTTTTTTAGTGCAAAATTTTTTTGAACTACAAAATTTTGTACTAAAAAGATACTTTATACAGTAATAATAAAATTGTCCTAAATGAAACCTATATCATGAAGTGTGGGCCACATTTGCTACCTCACAACATGAGGTGGGCCCCATCATTATATAAAGGGTGGTTGGCATTAGGGCATCTCCAACCGAACTCCAAATGCTTGAATGGAGTTCCTGGCCAACTCCAGCCGAACCGCAAAATTTTCGCTATTTGGCTGCGGGTGAACAGTGGGACGTCAATATTGGCGTTGCATTGTTCATCTCCACCATTTTTACCTCTGTACCGAACTTGCGACGAGAAAGAAGAGGGGACCGTTACCTGCAAAAGGGTGAAAAATGACGTTCGATTGGAGATGAATCACGGCATTTTGTAGTTTCACGGCATTTTGGAGTGAAAAATGAGATTTTCGATTGGAGATGCTCTAAAGCAAAAGGAGTGAAAAGGAGATGAAAGCTAAGAATAAATTTCTTAGAAATAAGAAGCATTTATGATGCTATAACTAATGAAAAGAAGCCACCACCCCATCACCCATCCTAAAATAAAGTTTACCATTGCATGATTATCATTGTTTTAAAACCCTAATGACAAAAACATAAGCATATCTTGCATTAATCATCATTCCACATTAGAGGAGGAATTTCATGGAAAAGTTGAAGTTTTTATTATGTAATCAAATCTCTAATTCATGTTTACAATATTTATGGTTAAAGTTTCCAAGTGTTAACTCAAATTTTATGCTTTTACAATAAAAAACACCTTCAATTTAGGCCTCAGTTTGATAGTAGCAGGAGTTTTAGTGAGAAACGGTGGTTCCAAAACTGCCTTTTACCAACGAAGAAGCAAAAATAAAAAGCTTCGCAAATAAGTATGATAATGGAGGCTTGAAAAACACAATTTTGTAAAAGTTATGCATTCAAACAACAACCGATATCTTTTTTCACGTTTCAGAACAAAAATGACACTAATTACGTCCAACCAAACCGAACCTTAAGAGTTTTGGAAAGAACTTATTCCCCCACTAAACCTAAATAAATCAAAATAAGTCATCATGGTTGTCAAAATTTTCAGGACATTCAATTGCTATATGTCTGAAAGATCTAGTACCATCTAACCTTCAAAAGGCCTGTGGCTACCGCATGGCCTCTTTGTTCATGAAAATAATTAGTTAATTTGTAGATGTGATATGTCTAGATCTTCGCCAATTTTGCCCTAATTGTACCATTTTTTTTTACTAGCTAGATGCTTATCATATATGGAGAGAGAATTCTATTTAAACTTTGTAAGCTAATAGGGAGAGAACTCTTCCTCACATTCATTGAGATAGAAGTAAAAATATTCTTTATGTAAAATTTTTTCTTTTTTATATGCACCTATTATTGAGATATAGGTGAATGAGAGTAAAAAATATGATATTCGAGCCGAGTTCGAGCTCGAGTGCCGAAGCCCAATGTACCTTGAGCTCGAATTCGAGCATGTTAAAGAGTTGGCGAGCCAAGCTTGTGCTTTATAGGACTCGAGCTCGGCTCGACTCTAGTCATTAGCACCCCTCCACTGATAAAAATTTAGAATTTCGCAGCACTTTTTAGGACTTATTACAACGATTTAAACACCTACTAATTTATTTGCAGCGACTTGGAAATCGTTACAAATCCGTTGTATCTACGTTCACTGGAAAGGCTTTAGCAGCGGTTTTATAAGTGCTACTGTAGGAAGGCTTTAGCAGCTCTTTTAGCAGGTGTTAAAATCGCTGCTAAAGGATAGATAAAATTTTGTGATCAAATTACAAATTATAACACAAGATTTCACTCAAATATTATATGAAGCATAACTCATCATGCAATATTTTATTGAAAGAGGAACTTAATGCCCAGCTTTACTCATAAATCAAAAGTGAAAGTTGTATTTGAAGGAATTATAGAAAAAAACAGTGTTAAAGTGGCATAGACAAACTTAATAAATCAGACTGTGTTTCACAAGATCTTCCAATAACAAGCTTAAAAGATGACAACCCCCATATGATCAAAAAGTTAAAAACATAAAACCAAATGAAAATGATACTGAATATTAGAAATCCTAAAATTCAGTTTCTAACACAAAGCGATGTTATAAATGCAGGAACAAGGCAAATCCACGTGAAATTCAGTAAGGAGCAAGCAACAAATTATAAATAATCTTCATATCTTCTGCATCTTCGTGAAGTAAGATCTATTTGAAGACATCTCAAGCAAAGCTAGCTTGCAGATCGCTTGTCATGGTTGTGCATAATTGAACTGGACCTAATTGACTGCCCCAAGTTGAAAGAGTTGCCCCATTAATTTGCCTCCTAAGCTCAAGAGCTTGAAGATAGGAATTATGAGGTGAAAAGCTTGGAATTCTTGTAGCATTTCAAATTATATTCCCCTTTAAATATTAGAGGTCTCTTGCTGTCGAAACATCACAACTCTTCCTCGACTCGCAGCACTACGGACAAAACTCCTTTTATGCAAAACCACAATAAAAAAGAATTGAGAGTAGTAATGATAAAAGTACAGTAAACAAGAAACAGGCATGTATAAGTCATGTGCAGTGGGACCTAAAGTGGTCTAAGTCAGAAGGAAGTCCGGCGGCAGTCGTGGGTTTGCCGGCGGTGATGCTAGAGCTTGATCTTAAAGCCTCAAAGCTCTCTCCACTCTCTCGTCCAAGGTCCCCTCCATGTAGAGAGTGGGGGTCTATTTATAGATTTTCATGAGTGACACGCCTCGTAAATATAGAGAAGATTCGGGGCAGGTTTGGAGTGTTTCATCGGATGGCTCGTATTGATTCTCCCGATCACAAGTGCCTTAATGATGTTGGAATTCAGCGATCTTAGGCTCGTTGGATTCATCTCAGCAAGCCGATTGATTTGATTATAATCATGCCATATTTGGGTATCATTTTGTCATCCAAATAATGTCTTGACCCTTCCAAATGTGGTCCAAGCCTCCGATTTGGAACCATTTGGGCTTGGGTTGAATCGATTTTGGTGTCGTTAGATTCATCTCTTTGAGATGTTCAGTTTGACTATAAGTTTGCTGATATTAGAATTCAGATTATCCCAAATTTAATTTTAAAAGTTTCCAACTTCAAGATGCCTCGAGAGTCGTGCTCGATCAAAATAAATTTTTAGGACGTATCAATATTAATCAGAAAAAGGAAAAAAAAAAAAAACTTTACCCAAAATTCCATTCAGCACAAACATAGGGACCAATGCGGAGATGAACATAAAGGCCAGCCTGCTTCACCAATTTTATAAACCGAACAAGGGCATACCTTTCCCCGAAGTAGTACAACAATCAATTTACAGAAACCAAAACTCAGAAAAAACTATCAAAACCAAGCAAGAAACAAGCATGTATAAGTCTTGTTTAAGTGAACCATAGGTGTTGCTAATGGAGCCATTG
This sequence comes from Dendrobium nobile, assembly GCA_022539455.1. NCBI lineage: Eukaryota > Viridiplantae > Streptophyta > Magnoliopsida > Asparagales > Orchidaceae > Dendrobium > Dendrobium nobile. Next base: position 80,542,377 of record CM039736.1, read on the forward strand.
AGAAGTATCGCCTCCTTAAAAAAGCTGAGTTTTGAGGAAATTAATGAGCTGGTTTCATTTCCAAATAAGGCAGAGCAGTGGCTTCTGAAAGTTAGAAGTCCTTACATCCCTTGTAAGCTTTCCTCCCTCTTACCGCCAGCAACCCAGGATTTGTAAGGACGGCAGGATCGGGACTAGATGGGTGGCTTCGGCGTCGGGGCTAGCTGATTCGTCGCGGAGGATCGTCGAATGAAGATTTGCGGTCAAGAATAAAGTCGGCTAGGGCACGAAAGTAGGAGATGGAAGGGAGCTTTACGAGGGGTCATGTTTAGCTAGCGGTTTGAAAATCGCTACCACAAAATATTGTGATAATTTAAATTTTGTTATATTGAATTTAGCAGCGGTTAATATCTATCTATAACGGCCGCTGCTATAAAATGTTGTGAAAATATGAACTTTTTTATAGTGCTCAAGTTATACTTTTCATCTTTCTTTCATCATTCATTAATTATGCTACTCTTATTTGTTTAGAATTTTAACAACATTGAACACACATATCTGATTAATACTTACATGTAAGCAATATGACTCAAGACAATTGCATTTGAATGCTATCACTAAGTTGCTCTATATAGCCTGATTAAAGGCTGTATTAGGAGATTTATTATTCAGTACGGAGTGCGGGGGGCGTCCGGAGATCAATAAAAAATGTGTCACGTCACCCCATTGCTGGGTACCCGGACGATTCTCCCGTCTGGTGTCCATACAGAATAAAAGCTCGTATTCGCGGATGTTTGTTTGGGCATTTGAGAGTAATCTCTCTCTTTGTGTGTGGCTAATGCAATGAATCATTGAATCTAGTAGGATTGTCTGGCTGGATCTTTCTAAATCCGGCCAAAACAAACAGGTCTTCTCGGCTCTCACGCCTCTCTCTTGCTGGTAAACCTTACCGTTTTGGTGTAGCATCACCATTTTAGATAGATATAATGAAGCTGCTTTTCTTCTCCTTAGAAAAGATACATATCATTAAACTAAACCACTAAAACATTAATTATGGTGCTTTTTCTATGCTTGTCAGTTGTCACTAGCATATTTTATGCTTTTTCTCTTTTTATTACACGGAGTTCTGTTGGGATTGAAGGAAGTAAACCACAAAACAAATTAGAAAGTAAAATAATTGAAAATAAAAGGACATAAAAATTTAATGTATAACAATTTGAAATATGTGAAAAAAAAATACACGGAGTCACATCACGCCAAGAAATCCACTAAAAATTGAGTGATATAAGTATATATATCTATTATTTGTCGTTCTCTCCTTGCTTCTCTTCACTCTTACATTGTTCGCACACTCTAAACACAAGAAAAAGTCAAGTAAATAATACAAATGAATGCCACCCTTAAGAAAAACGAGAAACAAAAAACTCTTCATAGCACCAAGGCGCTCGGGTACACAACGTGCGTTGTGCCAAAAAAATTCAGATGCAAAGCATCCGAATCCAAACAGGGGGAGAACCCCCTCTTCTCCAACGAGCATGACAAATTGAACTGATGTGTGAGATGAAAGTGCAACCTAATTGATTATTACAATCAGATTCCACACATAACCAATAAGTTTAGCTCGATAAGTCTTCTTTTAGGGACTCTGAACTCATGTCATTCACAACGTGAATTGACATAATAAGTTGGTGTATTTGTGAGCAAGATGAAATTGAAAAGATGAGTTTCTAAAATATTGTATTCTCAATAGGCTACATCACACAATGATAATTTATAGACTTAGTTGTTGAGGTACAATATAAATAAGAGGAAAAAAATGTTTGATGAAGAGGTAGTTAGCAGGGCTCTGTATTGGGTACCCACACCCACACTCACACCCACTAACATATCTGGGCATGGGTGGGTATGGGTACGCTCATGACCTCGTGGGTGGATACTCAATATCAGATGACAAAATAATTTACATTACTAATCACAATATGCATGTAATATATTACAGTAATCCTTACTACGCAGTGCGCAACACTGAACCACGTCGCGACCATGATAATTTTGATATGTGGCTTGAAAGTTTGCAGTCAGAGAAAATGAAAAAAAAAATCCTCAAGGCCATGAATCGGTGGCAGACTGCATTCAAGAAGCATGTAAAGTGGGTGGGTGTGGGTGCGTATGACATCCCGAAAGTCACTATAGGTGGGCGTGGGTGGGCAAAGCCCGCCAGCTAATAGCGTGGATACCCAACCAGGACCTCGTTAGTGATGATTGTTGAGGTCATCTACTCAAATTAGAAGATGGTCATGTTTGATTAGTGAGGACAATGGGTTGGTGGTTTGGAACTACGAGAGGAGGGTCGTAAGATCTTGAAGGGTTGATAGTACTTGTTGCGAAGATCGAGTGAAAGGGTTAAAAAGATTAGTTCAAATATATGCATCAAGAGGAATACAAACTCAATTTTGCCTCTTTCAATTTTTTTCTCAACCAAATAATAAAAAATATAGTGTCAATATTCTGTTAGATTATAAAATTATTTTCTTAATTTAAAAATTTTTTAAATAAATGAAAAAAAAGGTACAGTCAAATGTCCAAATCGTCCCCCAGCTAACGACTCTCTATTTTGTATTGTTTTGGCTTATTCAAACCGTGAAAGGAGACTCATTACCAAACCCGGCGCACTGGTTGCTTCAAATCTCAGTTTCTTTAAGGATGCCCAAATTATTCTATGCGGAGATCGTGACTAATTAGAATCTGCCACGTCAGTTGTACCAAGCAGTATGAGCCACGGTATCGAATAAGGAGTGACGTGGCACACTCTGATTAATCTTCGGACGACATTCGGTGCTCACAAAGAAGAATTAATCCGGAATCCTACACTCCTTAAAATTATAATATATTATAATTTATGATATTTAAAGTATCAAGTTATATATTTAATTATTTATTTTTCCCTAAAATTTATAAGTAAATAAATAATATTTATAATAATTTTCTAAAATATTATATTATATATCTATGATATATATGATTATATATCTATGATATATCTATGTTATGTATGTAAAAATCCCATTATTTTAAACTAAATTCTTAAATTCGTATGTTGATATTAATTATTTATTATAGTAAAAAAATCAATTTTAAATATATTTATTGGCTTATGGCGCTAAACATTCTCCTACAAACTTTTTCCCATAAAATCGCTTAGCTGCTCGCTCGCTCTCTCTCCTTCGCTTTACCTTCCCGCGAAGAAGTCACAGATGGCGGAGCAGCCACCGCCGACGGGAGGCCAACAGCCTCCGGCGCCGGAATCGAACGGTTCTCGTAATGCATCGGTGGTGCAGGACGCGCCGCCAGTAAGGTCCGTCAGTGATGCCTGGGAAGTTTTCCTGCGAGAGTCAAAGAAGCTTTGGGCGATCACAGTGCCCATTGCGTTTAGTATGATTTGCCTCTACGGAATCAACTCCGCCACTCAGATCTTCGCCGGCCGTCTCGGCAACATCCAGCTATCCGCGGTGGCTATCGGCCTCTCCGTCATCTTTATTTTCACCTTCGGCTTCCTCGTAAGTACTCTACTTCCTACAAATTATTGTAATTAAATTTATTATAAGAATTTTTTTATATTTATTTATAAAATATAATTGAATTTAAATCATTATATACAGATAAATTGGTATTAATAATATTTTTCTTATTATTTAGAAATTAAAATATTATGTAATTAAATAGAAAAAATTTATATGTCATATATTTAATTAAAAAAGAATGCAAATCCTCCTTAAGTTATGAAAAAAATTAGTTAAGAATGTTCTTATTATTTTTTGTTAGGATAAATTTTAAAATTATTGATTTATTAAAAAAATGTAAAATGGGTACAATTGTTTGTTGATATAATTTATTTATCTTTAAAAAATAAACATAAGGATATTAAGATCAATCTAACCTTATTTTTTTAATTATTTAGTTTATATTTCAATACTTTTCTAACGAATTTAATGTGGGTAAATATTAGAAATGAAAAAACAATTAAGAAATTAATACGCGTTTAGTTTAAGCCACGTCCGTGGCTTATAAAAATAAAATAAAAAAAGTCTTAATTCCCATTTGTGGATGTTCAAAGCAAGAATTCTCTTAGCTGAGACATTATTACATTATTTAAAATATATATTTGGATAAATAAATTATTTGGATAACTTCATTTCTATAATTACAGGAAGAATATTTTCATCACAAAATTTTTTTAAATAATAGCTAAATGAAATTGTGTTTACTATCAAAAGAGTAAAGCACCAAGAAAACTGTCCCAAATAGACTTTTAGGCTTCATTGGGGATAGGGGCTTCAAAACGGGTCAATCGTTCGGGTTTGGGTGAAACCTAGTACTTGGGTCCAAACGAGTCAACCCGAATCTTGTAGTGATTGGTTTGAATGATGGGGTGGTTTCCTTCTTCTACGGGAGGGCTTTCTTGGAGGCGTCACAGTTGGGGTCGAGATGGTGGAGACGGGAGGCTGCTTCCACAGAGACAAAGATGACGAAGCCTTCTCAAATTTCGGGTCAACTTGGGTCAAAGTCGGGTTAGCAAGTTTACCCGGGCTTGACCCGATTTTCAAACTGGTCAAAAACTATAACTCGAACCCAACCCATTCATTAAATAGGTTGACCCAACCCCGATTTTTCGGTTTGTACTTAGACCGCGTTACTAATAACTGACACCCCTAATTGGTGATAACTTTCTTACAACATTTCATTTTAAATTTCAGCCATATTTTTTATTAATCCATTTTTTGTTATTTTTAATTTCTTGTTAACCTTTATTTTTTAGAAAGTTTAATTTTTTTAACTAAAAAATTATTTTCTAAAACAGTTTTAAAAAAATATCTTTACAAACGACTGCTTTAAAAAATCTATTTAAGTGAAGCACTGTTGTTGGTATAGCTTTCTTATTGTTTTAAAAAATAAATTTGCAATACATAAAATTTTTTAAATTAATTATTATTTTAAAGGAAAATTTACATACATACCACTTTATAACATCTTATTTATATATCTAACATACTATTTACTTTAATATTACATGCATACCACCATATATTATTTTAATATCAAATATACCACTTATATTTCTTTCCTACCACTCATATATTTCATTTCTATCACTCATATTTGATATAAAAATGAACTATGAGTGGTATGTATGTAATATTAAAGTTTTAAATGTTAAATATGTAAATAGAATAATATAAGATGGTTTATAAGTAAATCTCCCTATTTTAAAAAATAATAAAAATTTATCCCAAAAAAATGAAAAAGGAGCAGCCTTAGAAAAGCATCATATACAGTAAAAATTGGATAGAAACTGTGTTTATGAGATTAAATGCAATCACATCAATGATGGTGATTTTTGAGAATCGCAAAGCATTTTAAGGCCAAAAAGTTGCCTACGGACCACAGAGAACAAAATGTTTAGAATATTCACTTACGGTAAGGAGTTATTGATATTGCGATCACGACGTTTCCTTTCCCGGCTAGCGTAGTTCTTTGGAGAAGTCCTTTTCAATGCTTTAGGAAATCCTCTCCAATTTCTCTGTAATTTATTTCGACAGCTGACAGCAGCTAAGAGGGAAGCCAACAAAGAAATTGTGATATAAATGCACAAACACTGACAGATAATTTTGACTTCCATTCAATTCAAATGAATGATTGCATTTCTAAGAAGGAAAAAGAATTACATTTATAAGATAAAAGATTTTGAGTAATGATCATAAAAAATTTACACTCGTTATTGTGGCCTTTGGTTAAGAATATCTTGTTCCAAAATTTATTTATAAGATGCGTTAGGATTGGTTCAATTTTAGGTTAAGTTGTTCAGTAAGAAATCACATTGTTGTCAATGCATATATATATAAATGTAATAACCATTAAAAAATTGTATGTGAGCTCGAGCTAGACCGTGGATTGGAATGTATGATGGAGATTGGGCATGAGCGCGAGATTAGACTCAACTCGACGGGTTTGCTCATAAAGTTAGTGTGGGGAGCCTGTTAGATCGCAATAGGCACGTAATCTCACGAACATGCAGTTCTTTGATATTTATTGTAAAATATGGATCAAAGTGAAGATTATTATGATTGATCGAGTTTTATGTTAAGTTATTTCCAAAGACATCACACCATTATCAATGCCTATATATAGATGTTATAAATTGATGTATTGGTGGGAAAATTTGAATTGAACTTTAGTATTATTTTTCTCCAAATTCTGCTCTGCCCCCCCCCCCCCCCCCCCTATCTCTCTCCCAAGAATAGCAAGAATTTTTTCTCCTAAAAAATTTCCAACAAGATGATTTTGAGACACTTTTGGATTTCGTCAATGACCTTTTAAGAGTGATGTACTTGATTACCATCACTATCTTATCCTATAGCTTTGGACATAAAGGAAAAATGATTTCATCAATCAAAGCATTATAAAATATTATTGTTGAAAATGTTTTCTATTATAATACCTTGATCTTCTTGTCTAAGTAACTTAGCTAGAAATGATATAGAGTAACTAGTTTTAATGATTGGATTAATCAGTAATGCAAGGGTTGGTTTAACCCTTGGTTTGGGATTCTTAAAATAATTAAATTTGTTCAAACTTAGTATTTGAATATTTCTATGATTAAACTTTAAATGTTTTTGCTTGAAATCCTAACTTAATATCTAGACCTAGGCTAGCCCAATTTTAACAAGCGAGATTGGCTCATGTAGGATCGAGTCAAATGGGAGCTTAAGTTTTCCTCAAGATCCAAGGAAGGGAATACATATAATATCAAAAGAGGGAGGAGTGATGGGAATCGCCTAATAACAGAGATAGTACTCCAACTCTTGTCTATGTGTTAGTCACCCCTCATTTTATATCTCCCTCCATCTCTTTCTCTTTTAAAGATCATCAACGACATCCTCTTTCAATGTGATAAATGGGAATATTTTCTTAGTGCAACAGAGCTGTGCGTGATGGAGATATTGTTGAGGAGGTTATGCAAAATAGTGATATTATGATCAATTCAAAGTGTAGTAATGTCATAGTAGGATTTTTTTTATATTTGAAAATGTTGCGCTAGATCTTTAGTGGAGGATTTTCGGATAGATGGCCTTATTTTGGAGCTTGATGAATGTACTTGCTAGTTAACTAGATTTGAATCATTTTGGTTGAGAGCTATTTAGCTTGTTTCTCATAAAGTTTGCCATGGGTGATTGATCTTGGTAGATCATTATTCACCATAATTTGGTTAGGTTGAGTGCATGCTTGGTGATTTGGTTGTATCCTAGTAAACCTTGTTGAGTGGGTTGATAGGAGTCTCATGATAGTAAGATGGATGATCCATGGATCTTTTTATAGTATATTTATCATAACATAGGGATCAGGTGATGAGCCTCTTTGATAAACACAATGGATAAGAAGTAAGAAAATATTGATTAGTCATCCTCGATGTTTGTTGGGTCAAACTTTGAGTATTCTTATCGAACACAACATAAACAACCTAGATTGAGTATGATCAATAAAGTGTTGCACTTAGGGTCAACCCTTAATTAACAATATCTCAATTTAATCAAGATATCCACTAAGTTCATCTTATAATTTATAAATATCAATTCAATCAATTTGGTTTGTAAAAAGGTTAACTTAGGTCAACCTTAGGCAAAAACATAATCCAATTCAACCCTAACTAATCCTACTTGGGCCCAATGAGTCAATTAGTAGCTATGGATTATAATTACTCATTCCACTAGCTTAATCATGTTTGAATTAATCTTAATTAACTATTAGTTCATTTTGTTTTGAATGTGATTTGAGATTTGACTAAAATTAACCATGCCAAAAAAATGCTTAAGGTCTTACACCAAAATAATTATTTTAGAAACTTAAAACCTTGCTAACCTAATTTGGATCCAATTAATATAATATGATCGAAACTTTGAAATTTATATAATTGACTTTAACCATTGATGCAGATAGATCTTGATTATTTAAACATAGTTAGCTGAGCCTAATTGATTCTTTAAATAGCCCAATTGAAGAACCTTTAAACCTAATCTAGCCCAAGTTGGCTCATCTTACTCAAAGCGATCTAAACCTTCAAATTGGCCAAATTGATTGAATTGAAGATTTGCATTGAATACTAGTATGTCAACATTAGGTTAATTATGTCCAATTGATCAGTGATTAAGCCAACTGATTCATTGAACCCAAGTTGAGCCAATTAAACTTTTTTTTTATCATTTAACCAACTTGGTTAAATTGGCTCTAGCCAAACCATGCAATAGATTTCAATTGATAAAAAATATTCAACTCATGCCAATTGATCAATGGATGAACCAAATTGGCTATTGAACTAGGATTAACTCAATTGAACACAACTTGACCCATTAGGGCCGAATTGACCAACTTGGCCAAATTGACCTTAATCAAGTCATCAATTCATTCAAGAAGGCTGCCATAAACAAATTGAACCCAATTATCCTTATCTTAGCCCGTTGATACAAATTACCCAAGTTACCCAAATTGAAAAGCATTTTAACCCATTTGAGCCGTTAAAATTATTTTTGACCCAAATGGACAAATCAATTCAAATTCTCAAATTAATCATTACGATTGATTCAAATAGGTTAATCATATTATGTCTATTTGATTAAATCAAGCTCAATGGACCCTTATGTTTGACCCAAATATAAAAAAGAAAAGGGATTGGTCTAGCAGTTATTTGGAAGTAGAGAGTAGGGGGTGTAAGTGAATCGAGCCTGTACGAGTTCGACTATTTATAGGTTCACGAGCCTAACTTATTGAGCTCACGAGTCTTACATTTCATCTTTTTTTTCTAAATCCCGCATAAGTTTTAAAATCCCGCCTAAATTTTATAAATCCCGCCTTAAGTCTAAAAAATCCCACTCATGGCTTACGAGCTGGCTCGAGCTCGAATTCGAACTCGTTTTCAGATTGATGAGCCGAGCTATATAAGGTCTAAACTCAACTCGACTCAACTCATTTACACTCCTAGCACAGAGAGCACAATTCTATTTGAGTCAACTCGACTCTGTTTGGCAAACATATCCTAATAATAAATATATCATTGCTTGTTATTTTTAAGTATTTATATATTTTGATGTTGTCCTGAATTATAATATTTTTATTGAACTTTGAGACAAATGGATTCTTATTCTTTGAACTTACTAATATATTTAGAATTTAACTCAAAAATAATTTTATAAGAATTTCGTGGCAACGAAATCATCACTAGTTCAAATAGTCTACTTTTTTTTTTCCTGAAATGAATTTTCTCAATTCTTATAAAAAAGTGGTATTTCTTTGGCTAAGTTTGGGACAACTTTTTTGTTGTATCTTAAAGTAATTTTCTAATACATAAATTTTAATTTTGAATTAGGAAGTCGCTTTAAGAATTTTGTGAGAATCACATCATCACTTGTTCAAGATATATAGTCTGCTAAATTTTTTGTTTTTATGAAATGAATTTTCTAAATTATTATAAAAAATAGTGATATCTTTTTGGCTTTGTTTGGGATGACTTTCATACTATTCATGAAAGTGATTTTTTATATATCATCAAAAAATTATCTTGATCGGGCACGAATCTTGAGGCGAATTCAAATTGAAAACTTTCGAAATAAAATATATGATAATCCAAACTCTGATTTTAGCAAACTTACAATCGAACGAAACATCTAAAAAATATGAACCCAACGACACCAAATTCGACTCAATCCGAACCCAACTGGGTCCAAATCAATGACTCGAAGCGTATTTAAAAAGTTCAATTCATATATTAGATGACTAAATGATTACTAAATGCAACATGCTTACAGTCAAATCGAGCGGATCAACGAGACAAATCCAATAAGGCCAAGATCACAAAATTCTGATATCACTAAGACATTCAAATGCTTAATAAATAGCTCACGATCAAGAGAATCAATATTGGACGTCCATTCCAACCACTCCAAACTTACCCTTTTTCTTTCTCCTATTTACTAATCATGTCGCTTTCAGAAACCTATAAATAGAATTTTCATTTCTCATGGAAGGTGGCACAAAGCAACAAAAGAGAGAGAAACTAGAGTTCTCTTGCCACTAGACTCCTCCTCGACCATCGTCGGGCTTCCGCCCGACCAATGACTATAGCCGGACTTTTTCCCAACCACGACTGACGTTGGACTTCCGCCCGACCACCAATTCACGCTTGATTTCTGCCCGACCACTGATTAACGCTGGACTTCTGTCCGATCACTAAACATCGCCAGACTTCCATCCAATCTCCACTCATTACTTGAGTTTAACACGACTATTAATTATTAATATGGTCTTCCTTAATTCAAGGACGTTTCAGTCACCTATAATCTACTAAAAAATTAGATGAATCATTTCAACTGAACGTGACCACGTGATTTTTCATCAATTTTTTGAAAAAAAATTTAACGTTAGAATTTATATTACCTATTTATGTGCTAGACATCTGTACTATATTGAAATTTAAAATTTTAACTCTATCTCCAGTTATATTTTAGCCCGCGACCATTTTTATTTTGAATTGTAAAACTGCTTTAAGAAATTGTCACGGCACTCATTGCTTGCATTGGTTGGGACCCACCTCAGTTACACCCAGCTCCCATTTCTTATGAGCTTTATCTCGTGATGCGCTAGCTCTCCCACCCTAATATCTTCCGGCCTGAAACCAAACTCCCCCCTCTCCGCCATTCGATTCTTCGCCAGAGACGTGAGAAATGGCGAGCAAACCATCCATAGAGAAGCCGCTTCTCCCCAACAAACATGGCGGCATCGGCTCCGGCGACTTGTCGGAGCTGGACGACGCGCCGGTAGTAACGTCCTTCGGCGACGCCTGGGAAGCCTTCTCGCGGGAGTCAAAGAAGCTGTGGGCGATCACCGTCCCAATAGGGCTCAGTATCCTTTGCCTCTACGGAATCAACTCCGCCTCTCAGATCTTCGCCGGCCATCTCGGCAACCTCCAGCTTTCCGCGGTGGCTATTGGCCTCTCCGTCATCTCCAATTTCTCCTTTGGCTTTCTCGTAAGTCCATTTTCCAAAAATTATTTAAAATAAAATCAATTTATCGATCCGTTTGAAGCTTGTCTCGTACGTACGATTTCTCGTTAATTAAAAAAATAAATATTTATACAATAATATTCCGATAATATTTTTTATTAAAACGGTATTGCAAATCGGTCCTGACTGCTGAGGGTCAAGTTGTAATATATAATTTGCAGATTAATGCTAAATAATTTAATATTTTAAGATAGATCACCATGCAGTTTAGTTTAAGCCACGTCGTTCACTCACTGACTTTTGGATTTGGTCAAAGTTCAAAACATGAAAGATTCGTTATTATAAAAATATATATATCTTTATTTTAAATAAAAATGCAAAAACTAAATTAAAAAATACTTAATTTGCAATTTTGGATTGTTATATAACTTTTTTTTTTGCGATATTTAGATCAATTAAGTCAAACTCATACATTATATTCAAATCCAAAACGTCTTAGATGACAGTCAAGACTTCCAAGCAGAAGATCAAGAGTAATACAACCCTAATTTTTTTCATATAGATTTGCATAAACAAAAAATAATTTTGTTCAATGTTCATGAAGCCCATGACGAATTTAAAGCTTATGTGAAATCCTTATTATTCAAAGAATTATTCGTATATTGATTAATGACATGTCCTATGTAAAGTCTAAAAAACGAGCCAAATAATGAAAATTAAAAGCTTCGAGAAGGGGAGGATTTATGCTTCGTTTTGGATGACTTTCTTATTGCTTCTTAAAGCGGCTTTTTAGTACAAAATTTTACTAAAAAATCGTTTTAAAAAGCAGGAAGAAAGATGTCCCGAACCAAACCTTAAAACAATCTAAAAAAGAAGGTGGTGGAGAGAATTTGAGTGCATGAAAATTTTAAAAATCTCTTATTCCTTGCTTGGTGTGGCCAACCCTAGTATCAAATGATCTAATTTTAAGCTTCCTAATTATACTTTAATGACTTTTGGGGAAATAGGGGATGACAATGCGCTTATTTTGAGAATTTTGTATGATGATGAGCTCTAATATGTGAGTTCTAATATTGATGCAATGTTTTAATTTATGACCTTTTCCTTGACATTTGTCGTGATGATGCATCAAATCATCTTAGGGTTCTCTCTAATTAATTTTGACAACTCAAAAGAAAGTCATCTAAGAAAATTTAATACGTGCGTAAAAACATTCACAACAAAGATTCAAAATTCAAAAATAAAATTCTTTCATTAATTTCAAATGGAGAGTTATATTCAAGGTTGTGAAAATTGGATCAGGCATCGAACAAGAAGAATGAGAGGTTCACTGTTTGACTGGTTTGATTGGGATCGAACTGGGTGACATAATAAGTAACAATATTATTAAAAATGAATCAAATTAATATAAGAATATGACAATCTAACCCTAAACCTCATAATTTTAAGAATTTAAACCCATAATAATATGACAATCTAATTAAATAATATTGAGAAAAATTACGAAGATGTTTGCACAAACATCTTGGATGTATTGAGCTGCTTGTTGAGCATCATGCATGGCTTAATCCAAAGAATTTCCACACCTATTAGCTGACATTACATCAACATTCTCATCCTGCATCAAATTATCAACCATTCGTTGAATGTCCCCGCATATGGCGCCATCGGGATTCAGTTGATGGTTTAGATTCAACATTCAAATGAAACAACCTGCAGAACAAAACAAATTAATTTGGAGTGTCGATTGAAGAAGCATCCGTGAGACTAAATCTATAAAGGGGTAAAATAGGACATACTTGTTTGCTTTTACCGTAGATTCAACTCTATGAATGTTGACCTACAACGAAAATATTGCTCTAGGTTTAAGGTTTAATTAGAAGAAAAAATCCCTTACTGTTCGGGCTTGGATTGTGAGATCAAAGAGGAGATATGATAGGAAAGACTTCGAACTGGGGAAGAAATGGCTTTTGTAACGAGATCCTAGTTTTGAAAAATCGGAGCTGATTCTCCAGTCGGGTGGTTTGATCATAGTTCCATGGGCCTTCTTTCAAATTTAAGCAAACACGTTTACATCAATAGACCGACTGGCCGATTCACGGTTGAACGGGCCGGTCTGATCCGATTTTTAAAACCTTAGTCATATTTCTAATAAAAAAACATTAGATTTCAAAAATAAAAGACTTAAAATTACAATCAGCAAAAATTACATCCATTTTCATGAGATACAATGGCCTAGCTAAGGACATCTTCTTGCAAGATTTGCTTCTTAGCACCAACTAAGATGGTCTTAGCTCTACTTTTGTCAACTCTTCCTAATTATTCAATGTTATTTTCTGAGATATATACAAGACTAACATCACTTCGATGCCATTTATCAGCTTGGACATTATGCCAAAATACTTATTAATATTTCAAAATTATGAAAATATCCATTTCTAAGTTGTAAGAGTCTTAGACTTTGCACAAACAATGATGATTTTCAAATACGCAAAAATTTTAATCTGCATATTTTTTATTTCAAACAAATTAAATATTACTATTTTCAAAACTTTTATATTTAAAACATTTTACACCTCTTTTATTTTAAGCTAATAAGCCCCTAAATTTCATATAAATCCTTTTATAAATAAATATTAAAATTTAATGGTATGAATGTAAATCCTTTTTTAAATTTATATCATTTAAATGTTTTTTTTTGTGTGTGTTTTTTAATAGCTGGGTATGGGAAGCGCTCTGGAGACACTATGCGGGCAAGCTTTCGGCGCCGGTCAGGTGGAGAAACTAGGCGTGTATATGCAGCGGTCATGGATCATCCTCCTAGCGTCGGCCGTTCTCCTCTGCCCAATCTACATTTTCGCCACCCCCATCCTCAAGCTAATCGGTCAACAAGACGACATCGCCGTCGCCGCCGGCCGCTTCAGCATCGCCATCATCCCCCAAGTCTTCGCCCTGGCCATCAACTTTCCCACCCAGAAGTTCCTCCAAGCTCAGAGCAAGGTCGGAGTCCTCGCCTGCATCGGTTTCGCGGCCGTCCTCCTGCACATCGCTCTCCTCTCCCTCTTCATCTACGTTTTCAGATGGGGCATTCTCGGCGCCGCCGCCGCCTTCAACATTTCTCAGTGGACGGTCACTGTTTCCCAACTCGTCTATGTATTTGGATGGTGTAGGGATGGATGGACTGGCTTCTCCTGGGCGGCTTTTAGGGACTTATGGGCTTTCGTCAAGCTCTCGCTGGCCTCTGCAGTTATGCTTTGTCTAGAGATTTGGTACATGATGGTTCTCGTTGTGCTCACCGGGCATCTCAAGAACGCTGAGATTGCCGTTGGCTCCATTTCCATCTGGTACGTTCTTGGAAATTATTATTTCTTGACAAAATTAATTGTGATTAAGTTGTTGCACATCTTGAAAGTGGAGTACATAGATGTAGATGTATGCTCACGCATTCAGCAACACGAAGCTGAGTACTCATCTGACGCTTGAGTGCACAATTGTGTATTCCCGTTTTACAGTCATAAAGATAAATATGCACAAATCACACCTAATAATTTTTCCTAATTTGTGGCTTTCTTAGTCCTCGAGTTAAAGTATTAGATGTGGATATGGTACAGCGGAGTTGCTTACAACCTTTCGATGGACTGGACACCTACCTATTTATATGTTATCATCAATATTTAATAATTCCTCCTTGTTCTGGAGAGATTATTATGGGCAGAATTTTGACAGAGATAACCTTACGGTTTTGTGACTGAAATAGTAACTTCACTTTTATTGTTCGCAATTACAAAACCGAATGATTTTATGTCTGGACTCCGCACGTAATAATCTCTCAGAGCTTCTCTGTGTCCAACCTTTTCTTCATCCTTTTGCCCTGCGGGCCTAGATTATTGGGAAAAATTAAATTTTTGTGTGAACAGTGCAAGTCGAATTCATAAGTTTAAGACATACCACAAAATAACTCCCAAACTCTTTATTTGATTTAAGATGAAATTGTGTTGTCTAGAATTTCTAATAAATGAATTTTTGTTTTGATCATTGCTTTTTTAGCGTAAAAATGGGTGATGCTCCTGTCAAAAAAATTTTTTTTTTCCATATTTTATGCCTAATTGTATCTTCTTTTATCTATTGAATGAACTGCAGCATGAACATAAATGGATGGGAAGGGATGATATTCATCGGTATCAATGCAGCCATAAGGTAGTGCTTCACTTTGAATTGAATAAACTTTATTTAGTTGTTATGATTATTGAGATGCTAGTGATGTTTATAGATGTTATGATTTTTAGGATTTAAAGAACAAAATGTTTGCATGTCCACTATATAACAATCATTTATAAATTTATTATCCAGGCCATCTCAACTTATCAAGCAATTGATATCTTTTAATAATATGACATTTCTTTGAGATGTCTATGAATCTAACAAACCCTTCAATGTTTTCTCAAATGATACTGTTATGATGCTTGATCTATTTAATTTTGATAGTGTTCGGGTCTCGAATGAACTTGGATCAGGACGGCCGAGGGCAACCAAGCATGCTGTTGCGGTTGTGGTGGCTACGTCTCTAGTGATTGGGCTCTTTTTCATGTTTGTCATTCTTGCTGCAAGAGATTATTTTCCAGTATTATTCACCAGTGATAAAGAGATGCAGCAAGCTGTCACAAGAATTGCTTATCTTCTTGGGATTACTATGGTGCTCAATAGCATCCAGCCAGTGATTTCAGGTGAGGATTATTAGTTTTTTGCTCAATATTGAGCATAATTTCGGTTTTGTAAACCTTTGTTATCATTATCATTGATATTTGTTTTTTGGCTCTCACTTTCTCTTTGTATATATCTCTCTATCTGCTTTATTTGTTTTGGTTTTGGCAGGAGTGGCAATCGGAGGTGGATGGCAAGGTCTTGTGGCTTACATTAACTTGGGATGTTATTATATTTTTGGCCTTCCATTAGGGTTTGTACTGGGATATGTCTTGCATTGGGGAGTTCGGGTAAGTTTTAGTCTCAATTATACATTGCCATTTTACTTATGTACAAAACTATCAATAACCTCTTAAATTATAAGAATAAGGTCAATAATTTATCAGACAATTAAGAAGAGCATTTTTGTTTTTATGATGCATTTGACAAAGCAAATGAAGAAAACAAAATCTAAGCAATACAATATATCATTATGTATGTTGTTGGGTATAAACTAAAGTGGGCTTGAGGATACTGATTATGCATATCTTATTGATTAAAGTCTAAGTTTGAGATAAGTTGTAGGTTCTACTAATTTATTCTTTATTTAGATTGTGACAACCAAGCGATAATGAACTTGAGGGTGTAAATTAAAACTTACTTTGTATTTTCAATTAACTAAATGTGCCCTAAAACTATATTTTGAATGGTTGAAAGGGTTCATCTCATAGTTTGTGAATTTCAAAATTGAATCCCATTTTACTCTTTGAATTTATATATTTTACATTATCTGATATTTTTTAGGTTGATGTCATATATATATTTTTTAGGGCTTCAACTAGTCATAGAAGGCACATTCAATTGACTTTACAATTATAGGAGATTCCTTCACCTACAAATCCATCATTGGCTCCCCATTCATTGATAGTTTATAATCATTTTTGAACATTGCCTATCAGTCAAATTCTCGACCAACCTTAGAACTAATGGAGCTTCAGCCTTGTTACGGGCTGGAGAAGCTTCAAGAACAGGGAAGATAAAAGAAGACAGAAGAGAAAATATTCATTTGATAATAATGGCCAACCTATTACATAGAGGCCTATATATAGAAATAAGCTTAGCAAGAAAGTATCAAGAACAAAGATACGTCAGCTAACAGACTAATCTAGAAGTACGTATGTACAGGTGTCCTAACAGTCCCCCTCAAATTGAGCATCCTGCGAACGGATGGCTAATTTGGATCGTAGGGTGTTCAAGCGTTTTTCCGCTAGAGGTTTTGTTAGAATGTCGGCAGTTTGATCTGTGGAACTGATATGGGAGATGCCAAAAGCACCGGCCTGAATGTGTCCACTGATGAAGTGATAGTCGATTTCAATATGCTTCGTTCTTGCATGGAATACTGGGTTATTGGCAAGAGCGATAGCGAAGGTGTTGTCGCAGAAGATGATTGTAGAGGAGCATTGGGGAAGATGAAGCTCTGCCAGCAGACGACGAAGCCATAGAACTTCTGAAGTGCTGAGGAGAGAGATCTGTATTCAGCTTCGGTGGAAGACTTTGCGACGGTGACTTGTTTCTTTACAGACTTTGAAACAAGATTGGTGCCTAGAAACATGCAGTATCCAAAAATTGATTTTCGATCGATTTGATCGGCAGCCCAGTCGTCATCAATTGAAGGTCGCCTTTTGTAATGTGAGTACCTAGCTGCATTGTTCCTTGAATGTAACGAAGAATTCGTCTGAGAGTTTGAAAACAGGAGATTGTTGGATTGTGCATATGTTGGCAGACGGTGTTTGTGGCGAAATCTATGTCGGGTCTCGTGATGGACAGATATTGAAGAGATCCTGCAAGCTTATGATATAGTGTAGGATTGTCGTACGGTTGCGTAGCGTCTTGCTGGTTGGAATGCTTTAGAGCCATCGGAGTATGAGCGGGCTTGCAGGTTTCGAAGCCTGCGGTTTGTAGAAGCTTTCTTGCATAGTGCCATTGAGACCTGAAGAAGCCTGTGGATGTCTTGGTTATTTGTATGCCGAGAAAGAGTGATATGTTGCCCAGTTGTTTGAGTTGAAATTCGGAGTTCAGCTGCTTGAGAAGAGATTGGGTGGCTGAGTTGTTGCCAGTGATGAGGATGTCGTCGATGTAAATTAGAACGAATAATTGTGTGCTACCGTGATCATAGATCAGCAGAGATGGGTCGACCTTGCTGAATGTGAATCCGAATAGCTGCAAGAATTTGGTTAGTTTTTGAAATCATTGTCTAGGAGATTATTTTAAACTGTAAATAGTTTGTGGAGTTTGCAAACATGACCTGGATGTTGTGCATCGATAAATCCTGGAGGTTGTTTCATATAGACTTCGTCTTGAAGATCGCTATGCAAGAAAGCATTGGAGACGTTGAGTTGAATGATGGACCATTGTTGGTGAAGGGCAAGAGTTATAAGAATGCGAATTGTGGTCATTTTTGCCACCGGACTAAAGGTTTCAGTGTAGTTTACACCAAACTCTTGAGAGCAGCCTTGGGCAACAAAATGGGCATTGTAACTTGCGACTTGACCATTGGGGTGAAGCTTAGTTTTAAAAGTCCTTTTGCAGCCTAAAATGAATTTGTTTGATGGAGGAGGAACCAAGGACCAGGTTGCTTGTTTTTGAAGAGCCATAAACTCATTTGACATGGCAGTGCACCAGTGCTTTTAGCAGCCTGAGAATAGGAGGTGGGGGTGGGTGAAACGGTGCTTGTTACTAAGAGGTTGAAGATCTTTTTGGGTTGAGAAATGTCGGATTTAAGATGAGTTTGCATTGGATGGTGAGAGAGTAAGGGAGGTTGTATGGAATTGTTGGTGGGAGGATGAGGTTGAGGGGAGGACTGAGATGAGGTAGTAGGGGAAGAGGGAGATGTGTTACCGACTTGGGAATTGTTCGAAGATGAGGTGGAGGGAGTTTCCGCGACAGAATTGGACGAAGAGATGGTGGATGTGGGAATTAATAGAAGTGGGGAGTATGGCTGAGTAAATGGAGGATTGGTGGAGTGATGTGATGAAATTTGGAATGGAAAATTGTTGTTCATGGAAAACAACATGACGAGAGATATGTAACCGATTTGTAAGAAGGTTAAGACAACGATAGCCTTTGTGGTTAGGGGAATAGCCAAGAAAAACACATTCTTGAGATCTCGGCGAGAGTTTGTTAGGAGCCTGTGGTTGAAGCCACGTGAAGCATAAGCATTCGAAAGTGCAATGGTGATCATAAGTAGGAGGACGACCGTGAAGTTTTTGATAGGGAATTTAAAGAGAAATGGCTTTGGATGGTGATGATTGTGAGATAGTTTGCCGTCGATATTGCCTCAGCCCAGAATGCAAAAGGAAGATTAGCCGGGTGGAGAAGAGTTCGGGTTAGATCCAGAAGGTGAAGATGTTTTCGTTCAACTAATCTGTTTTGCTCGGGAGTGTAGGGACAGTTGAGTTGATGTTGAATGCCGTGAAAGAGAAGATAGTCGCGGAACAAGTTACTAATGAATTCACCACCGCCATCTGATCGAAACATTTGAATTTTAGTATTGAATTGATTTTGAATAAGCTGACATAAATTTTGAAATCGTTTCTTGTTTTGAAGTCATGAGATAGAGCCAAGTAAAATGAGTAAAGTCGTCTATGAATATGAAGTAGTATTTATATCCATTGAAAGATAGTTTTGGGGTGGGACCCCATACATCCGAATGTACTAATTGAAAGGGTTTGGTACAATGAGAAATGCTTGTAGTAAAAGGAATTTTGTGACTTTTTGCCACTTTGCAAGAAATACAAGCAGGAGAGATAGAAGAAAAAGAAACATGTTGTAGATCGAGAATATGTTTCCCGAGAGCTGAAAGAAAACGAGCATGAGGATGACCGAGACGGTCGTGCCATAGAGAGTTGGATGTGGTGTTTGCTCGGAGAGCGATAGTCTTATAGTTGTGTGGAATGCGAATGGTATAGAGACCTTCATGATTGCGACCATGAAGAATGGGCTGATTGTTCTGAAGATCCTTAATAATGCATCCATTAGCATCAAAACAAATAGAAAAGTTATTGTCGGAAGTTTGTTTGAAAATGGACAAAAGATTATGTGAAAGAGATGGAATATGTAGAAGATTGCGAAGATAAAGCTTATGAGTGGTATCGAGTAGAGGAAGGATGCCTTGGCCAATGTGATGAACGGGAATAGTGCTTCCGTTGGCAATTGAATCGGAATCGGAGCTGGTGTAGGGAGCGGGCTGACTAAGATTTGAGGCATCGAAGGTAAGGTGAGAGGTGGCCCCAGAATCTAAGTCCCATTCATTTGTAGGAGACGTGCCGGAAGGTTAGTGAGCAAGAAAGGCTTTATTATTCCAAGATGATGTGGGAGTGCATTGCAAGTTGCAGCGATGCCAACCAATGTTTAAAATTGCGTATTCGGGTATTGAGGCGTTTTTTATTCGTGAGGCGAGGCGCTCAAGGCGTTTTGAGGCGTAAGCCTCAAAATCAAAAGATTGCGTAAACATAAAATGATAAATTTTTTATATACTAATGAGTGAATAATATAAAATATAAAAAAGCATAACATATGAAGTGAAATCAAAATATCCCAGTAATAAGATAACATTAAATATAGTTCAACTCAAAATTCTATCTTTCCCAAATCCCAGTATTCTTTTCATTAACATATAATTCCAATTTCTAAAAATAAATAGCAATGACATATCGCATAAGAACTCATAAGTCATCAGCACTGTCATCACTAAGGGATTCTTTATTTGAATCATCATTATGATGAACTATTCTCTCCCCTTTCTCCTCTCATATAGAGTCCAATGTCGTGCATTTACTTCAAGATTTATGTAAGTTTTAATATATATAGCGTGAGGCGTAAGCCTAATGCTAGTGAGACGAGGCGGGCCTTAAGGCGGGCCTCATAAAAAAAACTCGAGGCGTAAGCATCGAGGCGTTTTTCACTGGAATTGCGCAAAGGCGGGCCTCAAGGCGAGCCTCATATTGCGCAATTTTAAACCATGATGCCAACAATTGATCGCGATGTGGCCTGTCTTGTCTTGCCACAGATTTGGCAAATTGGTTTGGATGCAGACGACGAAGTGCCGTTGGAGTGGGAGTTAGAATTCGGTGGTAGCTTTGAGGAGAAACCTTTGCTGCGAGGTTTGCCTGATCGTCCGCGAGTGTATGTGTTCCGAGTCGACAACAGAGCCGTAGAATTGGCCGAATGCTGCATTTCTTTAAGTTGTTCTTGTTGGAGATTAATCTCCTCGATGCATAATAGAGAATAAAGAACATCTAGATTTATAGGATTTAAAGATGTTCTGATGGCGGTCTTAAAGGGATTGTAGATGGTTTGAAGCCCGTTCAAGATGTACAGTGTAATATCCTCAGTATCTATTGTAGGTCCGGCCGCGGCTATGTTTTCCACGAGGATCTTGATTTGGGCCAAGTATTACTGCATTGTCTTGTCTTTCATCTGGATTTGGTGTAATTCGTTCTTTAGTTGGATGACGCGAGACATATTTGTCGGTTGGTGGCGTCATTCAAGAGTGATCCACACTTCATGTGCGGTGGCGAGCGTGAGGACGTAGGGAAGAACGAAGGGTGAAATCGTCGAAAGAATTGCGGAGATGAGATTTCTATCAATCAACTTCCAGAGGTTGTGATCGTTGACAAAAGACTCGGGTGGGCAGGGAATTGCACCGGTGCGATGGCCATTGAAGCCTGTCGTAAAAGTGTTGAACCATCTGAAGCCGCCAAATGGCATAATTCTCATTTGTGGGAATGGTAGGAATAAGAGTCCTGAGATCTGAGATCAAGAATTTGAGAGGGGTGGGAACTGTGAACTCGGCGAGGGAGGCGGAGAGACCTGAGTTAGCCGGAAGAGAGGATGCCGACGCTTGATCGGCCATGGGAAGGATGAGCTGCGGTTGGGCGGAGCTCTCTAATACCATAATGGAGCTTCAGCCTTGTTACTGGCTGGAGAAGCTTCAAGAACAGGGAAGATAAAAGAACAGAAGAGAAAATATTCATTTGATAATAATGGCCAACCTATTACATAGAATCCTATATATAGAAATAAGCTTAGCAAGAAAGTATCAAGAACAAAGACATGTCAGCTAACAGACTAATCTAGAAGTACGTATGTACAGATGTCCTAACAAGAACCACAATAATCAAATAATAACTTGATGCAGTTGTTAAATTACTGCCTCCACATACTCATAAGTTCTAACACAAATATCTTTGGAACAAGCTCATACTATAAAGAAGGTCTACAATGTTCAGAAGAACTGATTGAGATCCCAGCATTTGATGACTATCAAATAAGGATCTTTAAGATTAACTTGCTATCTTAAGGTACTATGAAATCGAACTAGCCAATTTATTTAAAAATAACTAAGATATATATGTTTGGAATCCTTCAAAAATGCTGGTGGTGGACATTTTGATGACAAGTCACCATCCACTTTGAAAGCATGTCCATAAAGACAGATAGCAATGGAGATGAGAAAGTAGATCTAAGCCAAAGTTGCTAAGCTCCATGCAGTAGTATTCAGCTAAGAGATTGAATACTCTAACTGGATTTTTGGATCTTAAATGCCATGATGGCAATGTTCACCTAAAAGTAGCAGATGTACGTGAAATTCAAAAAGAAGAGCCAGACATGCCTAAGAGACTCCTGTCCATTATTAATTACAAGCTCATCAACCAACTATTTGACATTGAGCTTTTTCAATGTATCTGTTGATATCACCATTCAAGATGCACCATAAAGATGAAAATATAGCTTTCACCACCAGTGATGGCAAGTGCGACCATACAATTGTTCTGATTAGTCTAAAGAACATTTGTGCCACCTATCGAAGGTTAATGTCTTCCTATCTGTAATTTTTTGCCTTTTTCTTGTTTTGGATATCAGAATTTCTCTCTATTTTTGAGCATTCATCCAATAGACAACAAGTCAGTTTATGAAGACTTCGTTTAGATCGACGAAAACACCATTATGTTTTTTTTTTTGTATATTTCTTTTTTGAACAAGTAGTAGAGACACATGGTAGTAGGTGTAGCTGGAATGTTCATAGCAGCTGATAGCATGATATAGGCAGTAGGAAGCAATGTTGGTAGCAACTGACGGAAAAATCTTGGCAGTAGCAAAGGGAAAACTAGTAGTTGTGGGGTCATTGTCAGGGACAAACAACTATGGAAGAAGAAGAAGAAATGAGTGGGGGAAATGTAATTAATTTTTATTTATAGGCAATCAATTTATTTTTATCTTTTCCTAAAAACTCCATAATTCATGAAACATCTTATCCTATCATGCTAACTCCAAAAATCAAGAGGAATCTTATCTCTCTTTAACTTCATTAATTAAATAAATTTAAATTTATTCAGAATACAAATTTATCCAAACTAAGCTCATAATTCATCTGAATCTGGATGTCCTCTCGATCACCATCCAATGGTCTATATTTTTTTTATCTCCTTTCATTATGAGGTACATGATAAACAAATAGTGAAATAGTGCAGTAATTTACAATTTTTTAATCCACAAGCCAGGTATTATGTAACCATCTAAGAAAAGAGAGAGAGATCCAGATTACCAACGGTAACAGACATAGGAAGAACATGATTCCAAGAGATAGAACAAGTGTTAGTATGGAAATTGAACTGAAAAGAGATCAACCAAGTGTTAGAGCTTTTTGGGGGTGAGATGAGGAGTAAACACCACAATGACCAAACAATCAAGAAAGTAAAAGCAGCAGAAATGTAAAGGACACTAGGATTTAACGTGGAAAAACCCAAAGTAGAGAAAAAAATCATGGGGTCAGATCACACCAAGAAATTCACTGTGAAAATTAGGATAAATATGTACAAATATCTCCTCTCTTACTCTCCTTGCTTCTCTTCTCCCATGCACCGTTCTCTCACTTGCCCCTAACTAAAAATACAAGAGAAAGCCAAGTAAAATAACTCCGAGGAACCCAACCCCTCAGAAAACGAGAAAGAAAACCGTCCAGTCCGTCTTGCAGTGCTGTGACGCCAGTTTGAAGCGTTGCGGCGCTCAAGCTTCTGTCTTGAACCTCTGCGGTGTCATATCTAGGCCGTTGCGGTGTTTTGCTCTTTATGGTTCGGCGTTGGGGCGCTTGGGTACGTAGCCCCGGGGCGTTGTACGGAAAAAAATTCGGGTGCAAAGCACCTAAACCCAAGCAGGTGATAAACCCCCCGCCCCCCTCAGTATACAAGACAAACTTTGAGATCTAAGACAACAGAATAACCAGATTGATCAACACCATCAAATTTCACACATAACATAGCTGAGGAAAACAGTTGGCCAAATTTCTATTACCATCAAAATGAAGTGTCATAAGATTTGCTTGAATTCCAAAAAGAAAGCGGAGAGGAAGCTTTAAAATAATTCACCAGTAATAGATTTTTCTAAGAACTATTTTCAATGGTTTAAGATTCTTAAATGAAATATAAGTAATCTTTACAATTAAGATTTTTTTAGTGGGCTTCCAAATGAAAGGATTTATTCTTATTAATCATCATTATTATCACTTTTTGTATACTAATAACAAATCCTTCATCTTGATTCTCACATGTATAAATTTTATCCTCTCTAAATTTAGGAGAAACTATTTCATTTTCTTTCATTTTAAACCTTCATTGAACAAACATGTCTGATGACTAATTCTCACAGGGTATTTGGGTCGGCATGCTTTGTGGCACTGCATTGCAGACTTCAATTCTGCTCTTCATTGTTTGGAGGACAAACTGGAAGAAGGAGGTATCAACTTTTATCTATGCATTATTTGATTTCTTCTTCTTTTTACTCTCATTTACTCTATTCCGTCTTTCTCAAATGCCTAAATGCACAAATTGCAGGCTGCACAAGCTGTATCACGCGTGCGATTGTGGGCTGGTGAGACAAACCCTGTAAGCTAGAGAAATTAGCATCTTGGAGATAGTTTAGGCTTCATTTGGGACGGCTTTCTTACTGCTTTTTAAAGCAGCTTTCTAGTACAAAAATTAAAAAGCTGTTTTAAGAAGCAGTAAGAAAGTCATCCCAAACAAAACCTTATTGTGAGAAAAACAGATTTTTTAAAAGTTATTATGAATATGATAGCTTTCTTTAGAGCTACCTCACTCCAACAAAATTTTATTTGTAAAAAACTTCTCAGCGCAGAAGTTTAAATAAACATATTGCAATGATTTGTTGAATAAAATTATGAAAAATTTGTCCCAAATGTACATAGAATCTATCATTTTAAAAGTGCTGATAGCTCTTGTTACTTGTCAAGTGAATGATGCACAAAGTTGGACTCAGAAATCACTCCAAAATTACATAAACATTCAAGGTAGAAGCTATATATCAACCCTGATTGTCAGAATGGCCAACCATGGGAAGCATGAAAGGTTGGTAGGGGTTTAATATCAACAGAGAAAATAGATGTTTTGTGCTTTCCACACGCTCCAAACAGAGGAAGTAATTCATATCAACAGAAATATTGTGAATGAATAGTGCCTCAACGGTTTTCAGCCTGCTACAATGTTCAATCAAGCATAAGAGTATAATCTCAAAGAGTATCTTTTATGCTAAATATATTTGCACCAAGTAACCATATATGAATATTTGGACCCGTTTATATGGAACTTTCACCCAACAAATTGATAGTTATGATTTTTTGAAATTAATGAATAGTGTATAGATTTCTTTGTATTTTATAGATTGTTGCATTTCATACATGAAGTTGAATGTTGAATTGCATAGAAAAATTATAAGATTGATATATGATATATTTACATGTAAGTAAGGAAGACTGATTGTGAACATTCTAATTAATATTAGTTGACTATTAAAATGATAATATCATGTACAGGAGGGTGGGTTGATGAATTTTTTTTTAAATAAAAAGTTTGTGGTGTAATCCTAGGTGTTAGCTTATAACTGATTGATCGGTTATGTCGATGGATAGAGCGTCACAACTTTTATTATTTTATTAAAAGTCATGTGTTTAAATAAATAATTGAAAGATATAATTGATTGATGATGATGGATTAATAAGACAGACCGAATGATGAAAATACCACTTTAAAAGTTGGATCTCTAACATTTCTGAATTCAAAGTTAATATGTAGACATGATATGATTGATATAAAAATTATAAATAAGAGTGATGATATAAATGATAAATAAGATTGATGACATATAAATAGACAATACGAGTGATAGATGTGACTGATGCTAAGTGATTGATAAGATTGTTGAGACATAAGATATGATACACAATGATTGATTGACTGATATGATTGATATGCAGTTGATTGATAGAGTATTGATATGATCATATGATATATGATGAAAATATAATTGATACATGTATATGATAATACTACATATAATTTGCATGATATATATGATATTGTTCATATTGACTGTTACATATTCCTACGGTTATATGTTTATTATTTATGTTTAATGCATTGCCCTTAGTTGTAGATATTTTTTACTTACTGGGTTATATGCTCATTATATGGTTTTTATATGTTTTCGGCGAGGGTAAGTATCTTGTAGATTGAGGTTATTATGGGTTGCAGGCTTAAGTTTCGTTCTGCATCTATCAGTCTTTCTTTTTATTTTTGTAGTCATGATGTATTATTTTATAGATGAATTATTCTGGTTGATCATTATGATTATGTATATGTTTTTTTGGGGTATGATGTAAATATTTATTGAAAAGATGTGTAATTATGTTTTCCGTTATTTTTCTTCTCAATGCAATTTACATCTCTAGTCATTGATAGAAAATAATAAAAAGATGCAATTTTTTCAATTTAGATTATAGTGTGTAACATCTTATAATCATACAAGTAGGCATCTCCTTCATAGTGAATTACTTATTCCAACACATGCATCATCCCCTCGATCTTCTCTTCCAATATCTCAAATGATTTCTATGACATATCAAAAGAACTAGCAATTTATCACAGTGACTTGCACCTCGAGAAATACTCAGATTCTTTCTAAGGGCGCAATCCTGCTGATCATAAACTTATTATAGGGTATTTTTCTCTTATAGGCAATACATTATTATCTTGGTGCGTTAAGAAATAATGCATAATAGACTAATTATGGCACCCTTTTCATGCTTGCTTTAGACCTCATATGATTATGAAACCTTCTCCAAAAATCTAGATTACTACTCAACCCCTTTTATAACTATTATGTTGAACAATATTTACTGTTATTAGCATAGCCAATAATCTAATCTTTAATGTCAACATCAAATATATCAAGATATACTATTATTTTATTTGTGATTGCATTAGATTTAAGGATAACATTGATATATCATAAAACAATTATCTTGATCAAGCACTAATCTCGAGGTAAATTTGAATTGAAAACTTCTAAAATTAAATTTAGAGCCATTTGAACTCTGATTTCAACAAACTTATAGTCGGAGGGAACATCTTAAGAAGACAAACCCAACAACACCAATTTTGATCCAATTTGAGCCCAAATGGCTCCAAATCGAGGACCCGAAGCACATTTAGAAGGTTCAAAGCATAAATTAGATGAACAAATAATATTCAAGTGTGACATGCTTATACTCGAATCTAGCGGCTCGACGAGAAAATTCCAATGAGCTTAAGATCGCTGAATTCTGACATCGTTCAAATACTCAAATGCTTAATAAATGGTCTATGATTAAGGGAATCAATATTGGCTGTCCATCAAACACACTACCAACATGCCCTTGATATTCTCCCTATTTACTAGCCACGCCACTCCAATAAAATTATAAATTGACTATGATTCTTCATTGAGAGAGGAGCAAGAAAAAAAAGAGAAAGACGAGAAGATATAAAGAGAAATTTGGGAGATCTCTTAAACCAAACTTCTCCTCCTCAACCACTATCCAACCACCGACCATCGTCGAACTTCAGCCCGACAGTCGTCAAACTTCTGCTCTATCACCATCAGACTTCTGCCCGACCGTCATCATTCACACGAAGTTCAACCCACTTCCTATACTATTGTAATCTAACCGTCCTCAAGTTTAGGAAAGATCTTTGTAATCTACTCAAACACTAATGTAATCATTTCAACTGGGCGTGACCCTATAGTTTTTTTTCTTTTTCAGAATTATCAACGTAAAAAATCCTGGTGTTTTTCTTTGATTGTGTGATAGATATTCGTGAAACACCAGGATGAAAAAATTCTCTTACTTTACTGCAATAAATATTCTAGCATACACAGTTTGATGCCGTATGTAGAAAAATAATCTCACTATCACAAGTATAATTGAATCATTTCTAATGATCAATATGAGTAGCAATCGTAATATTGGAGCCTTTCGCTCCAAGTTGCACCAATTCAGGAATTGATCTATGAATTAAGGACGATAAGCATCTGCCTCTTTTTATCTTGGTGGGTAAAACCCTATCGGAGAAGGGACTTCATGACCATCCCTAAAATACCAAATTCAAAAAAATGGAAGAATCTTAAAATGAGATTATTCAACTTCTACGAGGGGCCTAATAACCAACACTAGCACAACAAGGAGAGATTCATCTCCCTCAGGATCTACCACTAAATGGGGACATTCGACCTCAATATCTTCAAATAGCATCTCCTCTCCCTCAATTAAGATTCATCCCCATCACATCAAGATAATGATCTCGTTAACATAGTGAGTTCTACACATTTCTTTCATGTAGGATGACCAATCCGCGTTCCTCTGTTCACTATCGAGGGATTAGTGCAACCTTGCATTGATGAAATCCTGTACAATGCTCTATGAGATGAACTACGATGATTAGTTATGAAAAATTTCTCTTTAACAAGTGGGAGATAACCCCTTCATCGTTGAGATTTTCAAGAATCATCTCCTCTAACTGAAGACGTATTTAAAAACCCCATTCCTACAGGCTTCGAGTTTCTAAGCATAGATGCTTATAATGGATCTTTCGATCCTTACGAGCATAGACCACTATAGAACCATTCTACATATCCAACAAGCCTCTGATGCACATCTCTTCCAAGTATTTCCTGTCACTCTTAAAGGGAAAACTCGTATATGGTTCTATTCACTTTCAACCAGAACTATCCCCACATATGTCAAGTTGGCCAAGCTATTTATCGAGCAATTTATTATAAATCGAAGAATTGTTAAAAAATTTCCCATCTCTCTGGGATTTGCCAAAATTAAGGAGAGTCACTTAAATAGTATTTTCAAATATTCTCCATCGAGGCTCAACAAATTCCAGGGATATATCACAAGTTACTAAAAGGAGTTTTCCTCAGAGGGTTTCGTTATGGTCCCTTTTACTCGGCACTTATGCTAGACACAATTTATTAATATGCTAACTTGATTCATCATGTGGAGGAACATATATTAGCAGATGAAGAAATCAATGCTCTTAGGAAGAAATTTGAGAAAACTACTAGAAAGTGCAAAAATACGCCTACAATGAAAAACTAATATTTATAGAGAAAGAAGCAAGAGAACAATAACCTTCTTCCTTGACTTCCACTATCAAGGCATGAATCTTGATAAGAGAAGAGTATACACTACTCAGCACATCTCGAACAAATGTACTAATGGTCATCCGAGATGAAGAAAATATTTAAGTGGTAAAATACTTTAAAGCTAAACACAGAAAATTAGATGCAATGCTGTCATTTTCATCATAGATGTGGATATACAATTAAAGCATGCAAACAGCTTAAGGATGAAATTGAGAGACTATTTTGACAATGCTACCTTAGACGGTTCATTCAAAATCCACTCGATCATAAGGACATTCCTTCTACTGGGGGGCAACCTGCACAACGACAACCACATAATAATCATCAAATGACTGGTGAAATTGAAATTATTATTGTGGGCCCATCATTGTCTAACTAAGTCCTGCTTGTAGTAAACGAAGAAACAACAAAGTTTCTTATTGTTCACTCTATTACTTTTGATGACTCTAACTTGGAGAGGGTCAATGTGATACCCCAAGATCTAACTTGGAAAGAATGTCACTCAATTTCTCAAACAATTTACTAGAGTTATCTAAAAACCTTCAATTAAACAGTCTATCAAACATCTATGAAATTTAAAACATCAATATACAAGTTGATTCAAACTCAAAAGTTCATGTACAAAACTCAGGAACTACACTACAATCACCGGTACTGAAATCTATCCTGAGTACAAAAGAATCACTATAATCAAAAGACAAAAACCTGAAGATCTGGATCAATTCTTATCTTCTGCTCCTTTGCCCTGACCTGAAAATATCAACCACATATAATGAGCTTTACAAAGCCCAGCAGGTCACCTAATACCTATAACTGAGATCAAAGCATGGCGATGCTATCAATATGCATGTCAGTCAATCACAGTCAATCAAATCTATATCAGTCAATGGTCAATGAGTCTATGCAATACGGAAATCCATAGTCAATAAAACCAGTCAATGCAACGGCAGGCGAATCGATAAATCAACTCAATAAATCCATGACAATCACGAAGAAATCCGTTCACAATAGGAAATCAATCAATCCGTCAAATCAATCAAGTCGTCGAATCAATCAATCCGATAAATCAATCGCTATCAAATCAAATCAATGCGGTCTAATCAGTAATATCGGATCAATAAATCCATAGGCAGTAGTAACAATGAATCTATAAGCAGAAATCAATGAATCTATAGGCAACAGTGTCAATGATTCTATACTATCCATATCCATGCTATCAACGCAATATCTATATCCATCCATTTCTATATCAATGCTCAATGTCGATGCACATCAATCAATCAGTGAAATCAATGAAATCGTACGATCTAGTAAATCCAATCAAAGTCGATAAAGCAGGAATCTATAAATCAATGAATCCATAAATCAATACAGTAAACATGCAATTCCATACTATATACTGGACAAGTAAAATCAACTGGCTATGTTGCTGTTGTAGAATCCATATTGCTATTGTAGATCCGTACGTTGGTTTCAATCAATAAGAGTCGTCACTCTTTTTGCCCGTTGGCTGCCCGTCGGCATATCTATAAAACTCCTTATGACTCCCAATCGTTATATCAATGATCAATGGTTTAAAGGAAAGCCCGTCGGCCCACCATCCTGTACAGGTCAATATCAATCTCCAACCAACGTTCAACTAGGTTCCACTTGCGTTCCAGTATCAATAATCAGTTCAATAATCAATATTAAAACAATCTATAACAATCATATCAATAATCATAAGCACATCAATCTCATCTATCAATTCCAAGCAAATCAGAAAATCTACGAAAATCGGGCAGCGTAACGGCAGTCGGTCAAATTTACACAAAAAATCCTGCAAAAAGCACAATTTCCAAATTCTTCCAAATTACAGTAAAATATCTATGACATCAATACAAGACTATTGTTCTATAGAATCCAAATCAAATCAAGTCCTGATATTTTTCTATTCGATTAAAATCGCGTAGAATCAATTCCGACCGGTAAAATCGTCGCAGAAAATACTCAAATCGTGTGTCATAATCATATCTATAACATACCAAAAGTTGTGCGGTGAAAGTTGTGTCGATACGAAATCACGTCGAAAATTCGACTACGAAAACACAAAACAGATCACAACTCGGTCAAAACTCAATATCTTTGAAAACAGAAATAGGGTTCGGAGTCCTTACCACGAGATCTTCACTTTTCCCAACAGTGACGTCGGACGAAAAGCGCTCCGCGGCCTCCAAAACCAGGTTTCTTCTTTTTCCCTTTCTCTTTCTCTCTCCTCAAATCAGATATTTTGATTTTTAAAAGATTTTCTCTCTCATCAAAACGAGTTGATTTTCTTATATCAATAAGCTGATCGGCCCGGCCGATCGCCAAATCGTCCCGGGACGATCAGACCAAAATGGATCGTCCTGGACGGTTCCCAGAACTGTCCTCAGGACGATATTTTCTACAGTGCAGATCGGCCTGGACGATCTCACTATCGTCCTGGACGATCCTGGGAGGAAAAATCCAAATCAGAGAGGAACAGTAAGGGAACAAGGTCTCACAGTCAAGACTCCTCATCAAGATCCACTTGTTATTAATGTGAGGATTGGTGAACTGTGTTACTACATCAAGAGAATTTTAGTTAACAATGGGAGCTCAATGGATGTCTTATTTTATCTACTTTTCTCAACATGAGTCTCAATAGAGAGAAACTTCAGCTCGTCACAGAACCACTATATGAGTTTGATAATCAACCCGTATGAGTAGAAGAGTTAATTAGCCTCTCAGTCATATTCAAAGAGTTTTCTCGACAAGCCACTCACACAATCTAATATACTGTGATAAAATCAGAATCATCTTATAATGCTATATTTGGAAGACCCCTTCACTTGACTTTTGGGGTTATTGCCTCCATTCCATAGCTCAAATTGAAGTTTTTTACCTCAACTATGATCGATATGGTGCGTGGAGATCAATAAGTGCTGCAATCATATTATCTTAAGCAGGCTCAATCGCGCTCGTCAACCACCCTAAGTATTGAGGACTTCGATCTCCATAATAAAGATATCCCTCATAGGGTTTTTCTACGGAAGATCTTACTTGTGTCTATATATCAGACAAACATCCTTCAAGAACTATGTAGACTAGGTCTTTGCTCTCGGATGAATAAAAGAAAAAATACATAGACTTCCTATATAGAAACCCGAACATTTTTGCATGGAGTTTAGCCGATATTTATGGAATCATCCCTAATTAAGATAATTGTGCACTCCCTTAAAGTAAACCCAACATGTAAGCCAATTATCCAAAAGAAATGAAACTTTGTACTAGATTGCCAGAAATCAATCAAATAGATAGTATATAAATTTCTAAAGGCCATATTTGTACGGGAAGTGTACTATCCCACATGGTTGGTAAATGTAATATGACCATCCTCAAGTTTAGGGATGATCTTTGTAATATATTCAAATACTGGTGAAATCATTTTGATTGGGCATGCCCCCGTAGCTTATTTCCCTTTTTTAGGATTTTCCACATAAAAATCCTGAAGTTATGTGCTGATATCCGTGCAACATTAGAACAAAAAACTATATTACTTTATCACCGTGAATATTCTAGCCCGCAAAAAACATAATTCACTATATTACATCCTTGGATGAACTAATTGGCATTTTTCTCATAGTTCACTCTCCCCCACTTTATAATTTTCTAAAAAACATAATTTATATTATTAAATTTCAAGTGTGCAATAGTTGAACTCTTCATAGATAACTCATATTATCTTTACATTGTTTTATTTTGATAATTTATCATAAAATACACTTAAATTATATTACTGGTTCAATTTAAAAATAAAGCATTACTATTTTAATAAATTTATCACTCTAAAATAGTCTAATTTTAACTTTAGTAAACATATATTAAAAAAAACTCTAGATAATCATTAATTATTTAATCTCTCAGTTTATAAATTTTTATATTAATATTTACTTGATGTATTTACAATAATTATGTGAAATTTTTTTTTGGGAATATTCTATTAAAAATGCAACAAGATAAATTTAAAAAAATTCAATAACTTACAATTTTTTTAAGGTGAAATTTTTAAATAAATAAATAAATTTAATTTTTTTTTAAAATTTATTTTAAAATTAATATAATTGATTCTAATTTTAGCATAATTTCAAATACTTTTTAGCTCATCCAATTTAAGTAAGATATCTCTACGAAGCTAAAATAATTAATCAAATAAATAAAACAATGCGAGAAGAATGCGCGGAATCTTTTCAGTGGCGACGAAATAAGAGTGTGCGAGATAGATATGGTTGTAGAATAATTTAGCAGGTTATTTTATTGGAATTGTCCTCTGTCCGATCCCTTTCTCTTCTCCGCCTTGCGACGCTATCTCTTCTCCTCCATCTGGTTTTTCTTCTCGGCACTCTGTACTGTCTGAAGCGGGCCCGATGTCTTCTCCGAGCAAGCGGAGGGAGATGGACTTCATGAAACTGTGAATCTCTTAGATCTGTTCCGTTTTCTCACTGATCTCCAATACTGGCGTTGTAAAACGATTTACTAATTTTTGTTGCCGTTGTTCTTTTGATGGGAGCGAAGGATGATGGGCGATTATAAGGTGGAAACGATAAATGACGGGATGCAGGAATTTTACGTTGAATTTCACGGGCCGAATGACAGTATGTGACTGTTTTTTGTTCTTCTTGGTGGCAAGTGGATGTAGAGCAAGAAGAAATGAAACCATGGTTTTATTTTATTTTATTTTTTAGTTTTTCTGATTTCCTTTATTTTTTGTTGTTTTTTTTTTCTTTTTCTTTTTCCGTGTGGTTCGTTTGATCTGCGATTGGTTGTAAAAGTCCTTATTTAGATTTTGGAGGCATAAAAACATTGAATTTTGATGTAATTTTTAGCTAGTGTGTTTTATAGGGTCACGGAGAGTTGCATTTCAGTTTTGCGCTTGCAACATTTGAGTGTATTTATGTTTACTGAAGAAGAAATTTTGAAAATTTATGATGATTTGTGAAACTTAATCAGGTCTCTATCAAGGTGGAGTTTGGAAGGTCAGAGTAGAACTTCCAGATGCTTACCCTTACAAGTCTCCATCCATTGGTTTTGTTACCAAGATATATCATCCAAATGTTGATGAAATGTGAGTTCTTTTTTTTTTTTTCTTGTTAAGTTTCGGTTTGGTTTGGAGGTAGCTAAGCGAAGTATAGCTGTTTTTTTAAAGATTTTGCTGTCTTTGGGATTGTTTTGCATAACCGCATACACTTCTCAAGTTCAGGTCTGGCTCGGTCTGCTTGGATGTTATCAACCAGACTTGGAGTCCAATGTTTGGTTAGTGAACTCACCTAAATTTTTCTATACTGATTAATGTTAATTGCTCCTTGTGAATGGAAAAAGAGATGGCAACTGAAATATTCCTTTTCAGATCTTCTGAATGTCTTCGAGACTTTCCTTCCACAACTTCTCTTGTATCCCAATCCTTCAGATCCGTTGAACGGAGAAGCTGCTGCTTTAATGATGCGTGATAGACAAGCTTATGAACTAAAAGTGAAAGGTTAAAACTGCCCTTTAATCTGCTTAAACATTTGCTTTGGCATTTCACCCCTTATGGAGTCAGTTGGACGAGAAACTATTCTATGCAGAGTTCTGCGTCCTGACATGGGAGTGTACATAGTGTGTGTATATATTGTGTACACACTGTGTAAAAAAAAGTACACAATGTATAAACACAGTAAACTCATAGTTTGGACGCAACTTGCGTTTGGACTCCGCACAGAATAATTTCTCCAGTTGGACAATATTGCTAACATATATGACGATGAAGTACTAGTTAAGTATGTTTGTTTTACCGTTGTGTATCTTGATCTCCATAGGTGATACCAACCTTATCAAAACATTTATAATGTATTGAATATGGTTTTCTCTTGAATATCAGAATATGATTTTCATATTGCTTCATCAAACGAAATAATCTTTGATGTAGCACAGCTAGGAGATAAGTAGGATTTGGGGTAGGAAGGGGTAAGTTCCATTGGCATCATATCAGGTCAATTTTCATTGACATAATGGCATAACGCCAAGGCCTTCTCAGCATCATATTATGGGTTCCTGGAATCGTTTGTACATCATCATATATGTGTTGTGTTTTTATTTACATATTCTTATCATCTATTCATCTGTCTTTTTATGATCTAAAGCTTCAATCCGATGCATGTCAATCTATGATTTAATTCTTAACGAATCCCATGCTTATTTGTAATTCATTTGAAGTTTAAACCAAATATAAATTTCTCATCAATAAATATTCACTTTAACCAGCAAACCTCCAAAGAAAGTTTTTCCACCATTACCTAATTTCATCATGCATGCATGCTACATGATTATTAACCAGCTGATGTAAACTAATTTGGGCACTCCAGAAATACTGGATACATATGACTTTGTTGAATTGGGCTTGTTTTTCTCCACTTGGGCTACTTAGTATCTTCCATGGCATAAATAATTAAGCTATTTTATTATACCTGTGCTCAGTTTACTCCAAAAAAAAAAAAAAAAAATCAACTTGATTTATTGTACCAGTGTTTTTTAGTAATTCTTGTAAGATTATTGATTTATTTTGTCTAATGTTATCTTATGATGTTCTTATTTTTCCAACTCCGGTAACTTGAAAGGATTTGTTTTTTCAATTTGATTAACAACTTATCTTGCTTTGCTTTGCATACCCTGACAGTGA
Organism: Dendrobium nobile; assembly: GCA_022539455.1. Lineage (NCBI taxonomy): Eukaryota > Viridiplantae > Streptophyta > Magnoliopsida > Asparagales > Orchidaceae > Dendrobium > Dendrobium nobile. Next base: position 80,578,341 of record CM039736.1, read on the forward strand.
GGAATTTATAGCTGATGCTCCCTTTTAAATTAACTTTTCTCTCCCTTTTAAATTAACTTTTCTTCTTGTAAATGGTATTTTCCTGAGAAGGTGGTCCTAAGAGCTATGCTTAGGTTGCTACCATTATGTCCTGAAGGGCAAATTCAAATTATGAAAACACACTCCTTGTCATATAAGTGGTATATATGATTCCCTCCCCAGACCCCTCATTGATAGACTTGTTTTAGATTATATTTTCCTTCAATTGTTTATTATTATTATTATTATTATTACTTTTGTTCCTTCACATGGATAAATTTATTTTAAAGAATTCCAATTCTCAACAGAGTTGTTTAAAATGAATAAGCATGTTAAGATGGAAAACTATTGATAAAATGAACTCAAATAAGCTTGGTACTTTTTTCCTTTCTCCGAGCAAAGTTTGGTACTTATTTCATCTCTCCGAGCATTGGCAGGAAGGTGCTTTGATATCATCCTGAAGTGTGTTTTGTCCTAATATCAAAGGTGGGCCAAAGTCTTGTTAGCCCATACTTGCGGAGAACATAATGTATTTGTCCATTTACCTTTACGTATGGCTTGACATTTAAAAATACGTTTTAAAAGAATTAAAGTTTATGTTTACATGGTGGAAGCCAAATTAGATTGATTTTAGTTCTAACATTTTCCCTTTATAGAGGAGCATGGGTTATGGGGTTAGGAGCGTAATTTGAGAGGTGAATTTTTGGTGGAAGTATAATGATTTGTTTGTAGGTTTATATTTTTTGCTTTATCAATACAACAACATCAAGCCTTTATCGCACTACGTTTGGTCGGCTATATGGATACTTTTTCTCCATTGTGTCATGTTAAGACCAAAGTCTCATTTAAATCTAACAAAGAAATGTCATTTATAATATTTTCTAACAAGGTCTTTTTAGGTCTACCTCTACCTTTCTTAACATAAGCCAAATCTAATACATCTACTCTCCTAATCGGGTCATTGGAAGGCTGCCATTTTATTTGACAAAACCATCTAAGGTGACTCTATCTAATCTTATCTTCCACTGGAGCTACTCCAACAGTCCAACCTTATCACAAATCTACTCATTTTGTATCCTATCTCTAAGAGTGAACCCACTCATCCACCTGAGCATCCTCATTTCTGTAACACTTAACTTAATATTATACTTCTCTTTTAATGATTAACATTCTGCACTGTAAAACGTTTTAGGTCTCACCACCATCTTATAGAATTTTTCCGTAAGTTTGAGGAGTACTTTTCTATCACAGTACAAGCTCGATGCATTCCTCCTCTTCAACTATCCAACTTGAATTCTACTAATAATATCCCCATTTTTTTTTCACCATCACTTTGAACAATAGATCCAAGACAGCTAAAACGTGTACTCTCATTAATGACTTGATCGCCCAAAGTCACAATGCCCCCACTAGATCTATTACTATTAAAATTACACTTAATATATTCGGTTTTAGATCTACTCAAACGAAAACATTTAGACTCTAAAGTTGACCTCCATAATTTAAGTTTACCTTCAACTCCCTCTCTAGTCTTATCGATAAGAAGAATATCATCAACAAAAGCATACATCAGGGTACTACCTCTTGCAAATGTCTAGTGAGAATGTCCAAGACTAACATGAACAAGGCAAACTTTAAAATGAATATTAAATGCATAAGATTAACAGTTACCAAAGAATGGCATTTTACATTCTTACATGGCACCACCACTCCATATGAGTTCCTAAATATAGAGAGAAAAAAGTTTATTTGAATGATATTGTAGCAAGTTGAAATTATTTTAATTTTTTTTTGACTAAATTCCGATTGAAGATTGATACCTCATACCTCACATTTTTTTTGAAGAGGGGCTATTCTTACTAGGTGTATGTGACCTAAGAATTTGTAGACTTCTGTTCTTGAGAATGAGAGAAGTTAGTCTTTCATGACGAATTATACTTGCCCCAAAAACTAAGTTAGAACAACTCAACTTTTTGTTGCTGAATCACTCAATATGTCTCTAATTGATCCAAAGTTATGGGAGTATTCTGTGTTGATCATCCTTATAATCTCAAACTATGGATTTAATGATTATGTGTAGCCAGGCACCTTGGAAATTTGGCCAATCCTATGAAGGTTTGGGTTTGATGAAAGATGCTTAGCTTCGGTTGGAATGAGAAGACAGAAACTAGAATGCATATGGGATAACATAGAATTAGTCTGAAGGTTATTCAGATGAGTATTGATTGTAATTCACTTGAATTGGAAAGAACTCTTTTATTTTTGTACTTGCTTTTTTCTTTTCTTGTTTCTTTGATCATGCCACATGTCCATAGAGATTTTGGCGAGGGAGGAAAGCTAGTGAGAGAAATCAAGGGAGAGAAGATGCAGTTGTAAAAAGAGAGTTTGGAGTATAGTAATGTCATGCTAATTACAAGCTCACGTAAATATATCCTATTTGTAGATATATGAAATGAGATAAACTCTACAAATTTTAGTTATAAGATTTAGATTTGTTATGTATTTTAGAGTAACACGTAATTATTTTAATTAAAATGATAAACCCTGGCTAATGTAGAACATAAAAGGTAAGGATTTTAATGGGCAAACCATGGCATGGACGAGTTATAATATAATTGGTCACATAATGTCTTGGAAGTTCTTGATGATGTGGCGTTTTAAATTTGTTGTCTTAATGCCTTTATTGTGACCTTGTTGTAGTCTTTTTCATTTAACTAATCATATATCAATGCGTCCATGAAACCTAATTGGTTTTGTATGGCTTAACACTTCAGTTAGGTTAGCTTCTGTTAGCTTAGCCCATTGGTCAGGTTAGCCAAGTTGAGCCAATGTAGCTCTTCTTGGTTGGTGTCCAATTTGGTAGGAGTCTCTTGGATTTTATCTCTCCCCTTTCAAATAATTTGGTTTTATAATTAAGCATTAAAAATGGAGGTATACTTTTATCCAATTGGATCTAGATAGTTATCTAATTTTACTGTTGTTTTGGGCCTTCACCTGCATGCGTTAGCCCAAAAATTTTGATGCAACTTTTTTTCATTCTTTGGGGAACTTTTTGCTTTTGTTGATCATTAAGTTCTCATATCTTTCTTTGCGCTTAACTTTTGGTTTAATTATCCTTTATCGGTCTTGCAGTGTCTTGAGCGTTTTCTCCTTTATTGTTTTTTGCGTTTAGAAGAATTTGGCATTTCTGTGACTTTATGCAAGAGGGAGTTGGATTTGCTTATCAGCCTTTTAGGCTGTTGAAGTTATCTCGATCAGTCTTGGTAAATATGAGCTTCTCTTTTATCTTTTCAGACATGTATGTTGGCTGCCCCTTGTAATTTATGCCATTGTCTAACAAATATGTTCTAAAATTATGTGTCACTCATCTAATAGAACAAACCTCATAAGTGAGCTAATCTATGAATTTCTTACCATTGGCAAATTTTGTACCACATTCTTTGGTGACTAAATATTGAGTGCTCTTCTTAACCAATCTTAGGATGTCAAGTTGTGGATAAATCCAATTTTCTAAGTAAAGGCAAAATAAAATTATTCTTACTTCCCAAATACAAAATTGCAATAATGAATATGCTTTCCTAAATGTTGAGTAGCATATCTTTCCATTCCTTCTTCCCTGCTATGGTCTTGGTCCATCAAGTATAAAGTTGGACCTACTGCCAAATCTGATAACTTATCCAGATCTGTTGCATTGGCCACAACATCTTGCTTTCCTTAATTGTTCTCCCTCTTTGGTTCTTTTTTTTTTTGATGTAGTTTCTAGTAGTTTTTGTTAAAGTGACATGGATGTTTGTAGTAAGATCAATAAAGTCTTCTTCCTTTTGGGTTGCTGTATAGGCTACTTGCCTTATTTCTTTTAAGGCTTTTGATTTTTACCACTGCCACTCGATCAATTCTTTTCTTCAAAGGCTGTAGCTTTGATGCTTGCTATATTCTTTTCTTAAATATGATTCAAAGAGTAGCCGTTGTTAAGTGTATTCTATGACATTATTCAGTTAGTCATTAAGAAGCTATTTTAGTTCAATAATCTTTTTTCCAATTTTGTTGGGTTAGTTAAAGAGGTTTTCTTGCAGCAAAAGTTTAAGTTTGTATTATAGGCTGATCTTGCATTATAATCTTCGCGATTGAGTTTTTTCTTTTACATTCTGGATTTAATATTGTTACCTGTAGTGATCCAAAATTAAGGAAGGACTTGATGTATATTCTCAATCTCAAATTTAGAGGGTTTAATGCGTTTTAGCAACTAAATCCAATCCAAGTGAGTATTGATTTTTGACCAAGCATATGAAGGTTTTGTTTAGATGCAAAACACTTGGCATGGATTTATCTGCTTATGGAACGAGAGGGAAAACTAACATATGTAAAGAACGTAATATGATTAAGAAGAATATAACAAATTGGTATGGATTAGATCATTGGATATAACTTTTACATGCGTGAACCTTCTTTTCTTTATATTGCTCCTGGTATCAATCCACGGGTTGCAAGAAAGATCATTGAGGGAGAGAGGCAGGGTTGGAGAAAAAACAAATAAAATTTTGGATTTGAGGACAATAATTTTGTATTCAGTTATGATATCATAAGTTAAATCATATATGTACATCTCTATTTATAGATGTATAAAGTGTGAGAAAACTACTAAGCTTTTATTTTAAGGATAAGTTTGTTATGCCACATGGATTAACCACATAATCCTATTAGTTAAAATGGACAAACCTCAACTCATAGATAATGTGTAAGATAAAAGATAGAGTCATGGAGTGGTCAAACAAAACCTTGGTTTAGTTGTTGTGGTGGACCATGTCATGTTGTGAAACTCCTTGATTATGTGGTATGACAATGTTTCATTTTGGACGAGCTTTCCTCGTGATACCTTATAGTCTTCTAAAGTATCCATCTTATAATCATTAATGTAGTTCTATAGGTAGTCATGATATGGCTTAACCTATTGGTCGAATTAGCTACCTAGAGAATTTTCTCTCATTTCATGAAATTATATATATTTGTTTGTCTGGAGACGAGCCAAAAAATGATTTGCATTGGGATTTTGGGTTATTTTGAATTATTTAAACTCCTATGGTTGAAATTTTTCAGTGAACACTGTTATCATAATTTTTTTTAATATTTTATTTTGTTATTTAAATATTGTCAACTATGTTTACTTATTAATAGAGGATTGGGCTCATACGATAATCTTGCGATCTATAATATAAATGTTGAGCTTTGGAGTTGCATTTTTATGATGAATATTCTTTATGACAGGTATTACAGGCTTAATTCAAATATAAAACCAATATCTCCATGGATTTATTGATTCTATATTCATTCATTAATCCAAATCTTGTCAACTCCAGTTTTTCAAAGAGGAGGATTAGACTTGAAATTTAAATTCATTTTTATTTTAGCCTGTGTAATATTCTTAAACATTTGATTTAGAAATTTGATGCATTGGCCGAAACAAATGCTGGAATTTTGGATTTAAAATGAGATATATAAATTTCAAATAAAAGAGCAATCATGTATTTTTAAAATTTGGTTCACTTTATTTCTAACATGTGCAAAATTCTCAGATACTAAAATGAAGAGTTTAATATATTGGTCGAAGCACATGTGGGTATTTTAATTTCAAATTAAAAAAAAAATAGTTCAACTTGTTTTTCACCCCACGTAGCATTATTAGACTTTTTATTTGAGTTTAGCATTATTTGAGTACATACAGAGAATTTGATTTTAATTGTTCAATATGCTATGCACACTTTTTGATGCATTTGCACGATATATTTACATACTTCACGGTGTATTTGTGTGCACTTATATATCTTTTAGTACACTCGCTCAACGCACTTGCACATTTCTTGATGCATTAGCGTGTTACACTTACACTGTTGTATGGCCTTTGATGTGCTTACATAATGTGCTCACACTGTCAATAGTGCACTTGCATGTTCTTTTGTATGGTTATACTGTGCATTTATTGTCTTCAGTAAAATTGCATTGTACATTTAAAAGACATGTAGATAAGATTATTTAGGCGATTTGATGTGTCTCCTACACTTCGTCAAAATGGTTGTATGACTCGTGATGCACAACAATGCATTATATTATCTCATTTGAAAAATTACGGGTTGCATTGTTCGTTCACAGGAAGTGTATGAGAACTCCTTTAAGTAATTAACATAGGAAGTCGTATACCCGTGATGTGCGGCAGGTTTGACAAATTTGCCTTGTTTGAAAACCTATTAATGTGATTGCAATTGTTTGAGATGCGCAAGGGTTTGTCGCGACAGTTGTTCACGCGAATGTATTATCATTAGAATGTGCAAGTCATTTATATTTTGAGTTCACTATCACTCGTATTTTGTTTGCTTGTGTTGCATATCTGATTGCGAGGATTATTGTGCATACAATATTTCATATTAAAAATTTGAAAGATCGCCCTTCAAGTTTTGTATTTTTGTGTAATGTTTTGCAAATTTGGCGGTGTGGGTCACGATTTAGAGTTGTAGTACATTTTTGCACTGTCCTAGCTCGACATATTTTTTTTCACAATCCTCTATTAGTTAAGTGGGCCACAAGGATCAAATTTCATGTTATAAATAGGGGAGTTCCTTAGTTCATTTTGACCACAAGTTCATTCTTCGAGTATGTTCTTAAATTTCTAAGTGATCAGGAGAGTTGGACAGTTCTGTTCTTGCCCATAGGCGAGTTCTCCCAAGTTCATCGCTAGTCCCCGATAAGTTTAATGCTATTCTTGTTTTTTGTAATTCTATTGTCATGTTATCCTTTTTAAGGATTTCAAATTTTAAAATTATTTCAATTTATAATTTATGTACATAATTTCCTTTTATTTTGATCTATGCGGGTTTCTGTCAATGTGAATTTAGACAGTATCCTGGTATCTTCCCCAAGTATATGGCGTCATCAGGAAGGTTAGGCCTACCCAGCATGCTAAGAAAGTCGTGTGTGGGTTCTGATCATCGGGCTAAGTGTGTCATTATCCAGGATTTTGGAGATTTTTTTGAGGGACGATGATTGTAGTGAGGCGACGACTTTGCAAATTTATATATTTTTTCTTTTCGTTTTATTTGTCCTAATTTTTTGTTCTTTGTTCTCTCTTTCTAGAATAGAAAGGGGGGAGAGCTATGATGCACCGACACTTCTCCTCAAAGAGGCGTGCAGTGTCCGACACCGTGTCCGACACGACACTCGTCCGACACTCCTCCGACACGTGTCGGACACACCGAAAACGTGTCCGATTAAAAAGATATTAAAAATAAATTGGACACGCGTGTCCGACACGGACACGTGTATCTTAAATATTTTATAAATTTTTTAAAATATAATTTCTTATATTTGGCGAGATTTAAACTAAATTTCTTATTTCATATCCACAACACCAAATCAACGTCTGCATTTAATACCCATTCATCAAATATTCTCATTTTTAGTTCTCTATGGCAATGAAGATATTTTTATCTCCTCTCTTTTTGCACAATTACAAACTTTCTCTTGTTGAACCAGAGTTGAAAGTAGTGATATTCAATGATGATGATATTAAAGACCAAAAACAAACCTCTAAAGCTAATCCTAGTAGTTGAAGCTTAAATGCTTGATGTTGTAGTAAGTGATTATTTGACATTTTAAAGATATTTTATATTATAAGCTAGACAAGTTATCATGTCATTCATTTATTATTGTTTGACATTTTTAATATGATATTACATTACTATATATATATATATATACTATATAAAAAAAAAGTATTGCCGTGTCCGCGCCGTACCCGTGTCCTATATTTTCAAAAAAAGCCGTGTCCCGTGTCCGTGTCGTGTCGTGTCGGTGTCGCCGTGTCCGTGTCTGTGCATCATAGGGGGAGAGAGAAAGTGAGAGGAAAGAGGGGAATAGAGAAAGTGAAAGGGAAGAAGAGAAGACTTGGAGAGAGTGAGATAAATAAAGATAGTGAAGGGAGAGATAGAAAGGGAGAAGAGAGAGGTCATTGTCTTTAGATGGTGGCATTGGCCAATGGCAGCGATAATTTAGCCTAGAGGTCCACCCTGATCTGAAAAATTGGGTCGTGTTCGGGCCAACCTGCTAACCCAAAAATGTTCGCCCGCATCGCCTCACTCTTGCGGCTCGCCTTGCCCCCAATCCCCCTCTTGCCCGCTTGCGGCCACGCTCTCGTCCGCTCGCGGACTCACCCACGCCCGTTCCCACGCTCAACGACTCGATGCTCTATTGCTCTGCTGCGCTCGCCAGGGTCAGCGTGTAGGGTCTGGTTGACTTAAGTTTTGGGCGGGTTGGGTCCGGGTTCATATTTTTAATTTGTTTGTGTAATCAGGTTGGATCAATTGAGGGCAAGACAGTTTCGGGTTAGACTCTAACTTGACCAAAAAATCCATTTTGACACCCCTAGTTGATAGGGGTGGTGACATGGAGGTAGGGCTGCGACATCTTGAACATGAGAGAGGTTTGAAGGGTTCAATTGTGAGGTATGCAACAGCTGAGTGTGCACAGGAGAGAGAGGAAGAGGAGAGGGAAGGAGGCGAGTCGCATGGGCTAAGGAAGATGGATAAGGGGATTGGGTCGCAAATAGGTGTGCAAATGAGCTGGGCCACTGGAGAGAAGAGAGAACGAGAGTGAAAATGGCGAAGGGTTGTGTGCGAGGTAGGGAAGAAGTGGGAGGGGGGGGGGGGGGGGGGGTGGGAGGTGTTTTGTGCATGTATGGAGTGACGTGGGCGACAATGAGAATGGGCAAGGGAGGAATAGACGAGAAAGGGAGTTTAATGATTTTTTTAAGGAGGTGTTTTGTGCATGTATGGAGTGATGTAGGCGATAATGAGGATGGGCAAGGGATGAGCTATTCACAGCGAGGAATAGGCGAGAAAGGGAGTTTAATGATTTTTTTAATTACTTATAATATTTTTAAAATAATAAAAAATATTATAAAATATATATTGATTTGATTTTATTATTATTATTGCATTTTTTTCATTGTTCGCATTGCATAAATCGTAGGCACATTGTCCTCACACGAGCACAATTTTTTTTATTTCCGCCATGTAGAGACCCCGGGCAATCTGAGAGTTTGTTTAAGCTATCTTTACTGTCCAAAATATGTCGGTGCTATAAATGGACACTATTTGGATGATTCAACTTTTGGTTAATGCGTTTTTTCCAACTTCAACATCACGTCTTTTGCTTGCCGCTTCGTCGTATTTAAGCGGGCCATTCTCGCCTTCTTGGAGTGGCTTTCGAGGTCGACATGCTTCATAAGTTATGTTAGCGTATTGAAAAAAAAAACTATAAGTCCTCTAAAATGTGCTAAATCATTAAAAACAAACTCTTGCGTGTATTCCTACAAACATTCCAATCTCACAATCAAAATTAGGACAACTTAAAAGCGTTATGTGCACTCATTAAGAGATACAACTCAAATTTAAAAAGCATGCATATTACCCTAGAGAATACACAAACTCATTAATATTCAAAATCATCATCACTCCACACACGTGTTAGAGTTCACAACTTTACCTATAGGGAGGGGTTGTATGTTTTAGCCTTTCAGCGCAATCCTTCATGAAAGAAAGTAATGTCACTTACAATTTTAAAAGAATGAATAGAGGGAAATTCTCAAATGTGCTATGTTGCATATAGGTGAGATTCATAAGTTCCAAATTTTATGTTTGATTATCTACATGTCCATAATTAGGGGGTGTCAAAACGAGTTGACGAGTTGGGTTTGGGCCTGACTTGAAATTGACTCGTCCTAAATCCTGTCAACCCAAATCTAACTTGTTTAATAAACGCAAAAATACTAACCCAAACTCAAACCCAACATGCTAGCAACCCGAATGACTCCAATCTTACATGTTAACCCGTTTTGGTTAAATTTTTTTTTATAACTTATTACCTATAAAATTTAGGATATTTGATGAAAAATAGGAAGATTATACCCACAAGAAAAAAAAAAAAAAGAGTCATTTTCGAGTAAAAAACGGTTTGCAAGTCAACTCGAACATGACACATTTAATAAATGAGTAGGAAAACTCAACCTGCTAAATATTCATTTATTCAATTTGAAATTGGGGAAACTTCAAATTTGAAATAAATATTAAGGGCTTTCATTTAAAAAAAAAAAATTGAGTATTACATGCAATCCCACTAGTTAAGTAAGAGATAGACTAACTTAAGCTTAGGATTAAAGTGTTATCGGCTTATGATGAACGTTAAAAGTTGTTTCTACTCTCTCTAGGAAAACTACAACCCCTAAGTAAGATTGGATAGTTTGTAGTTAATGAAGTCGCCCTAATACTTAAAATACATAAAGCATGAGTTTCATTCAAGGAATTGATGAATTCTTATGAAATAAATAACACAATAATCTTATCTAATTGGCTATCCGCCATTCAACAACTTGGTTTTTCACCTAATCGGCTATTTGACAATTCAACTATTTGACACTCAATCATTATTTTTAAAAGGATATTGTTGATCTGTCTCAAAATCACATAATTCAACCATCACTCTAAAATCTTAAGTATCTGAAGATGAAAAATCAAGCTATGGGACTTGGACTCCCTTCCTCTTGTGATAAGATCCATACTAAGTTTATGCGAAGTTCCTTCTAGCTGTGAGTTTTGATCTCTCTCAAAATCACATAAGTAAAACATCAAGCTAGAATGCCAAGTATCTACAACAACAACAACATCAAGCCTTTGTCCCACTATGTGGGGTTGGCTACATGAATCCTTTTTTGCCATTGTGTCCGGTTAAAAGTCAAATTCTCATTTAAATCTAATAAGGAAAGATCATTTCTAATATTTTCTAACCAAGTCTTTTTAGGTCTACCTCTACCTTTCTTAACATAAGTCAAATCTAATACCTCAACTTTCCTAATCGGGTCATCAGGAGGCCTTCATTTAATGTGACCAAACCATCTAAGGCAACTCTCTCTAATCTTATCTTCCACTGGAGCTACTCCAACCTTTTCATGTATATGCTCATTTCGAGAATGCCAAGTATCTAAAGAATGAAAAATCAAGCTATAGAATTTAGACTCCCTTTTATGATTAAATTCATATTGAGAGTATGTGTAATCCCTTCTCATGGAAAGTCTAGAGATAATTATCTCATGAAGATAAAGCTTTGGCATAAGGTGATGCCCATCCTAGACACAACTACGTATCCAAAAAGATATATATTGGAAAGATATTGAATTAGAGTTGGCAATGATATTTTTGAAATAAATGATTAAATTTATTTTATTTGACGTATTCTTGGATATGTCTCTACTTAGCATATACTTTGATATATTATTGCTCGACATGTTTTTAGATATGCCTCTACTCGACATATTGCTGGATATTAATTTGATATTCCTACAATATTTATTAGGAACTTGACTCATAATTACTGCGTTAGAAATTTGATTTGTCATTCAGTACACTTAGTTCATCACTATCAACTATTCAATTTATTCCTATTTGGAATATGCAAGCGTTCTCACAAATAAACAAAAAAAAATAAATTTAAAAGAGAAAATGTATTTCATCAATCTAAGTACTATAGAAGTCATCCAAAATCCAAATAGGACTTAAAAAATCATTGCTACTATAATAATCATATTTTTAGGAATGTTTGCTATTCTTTCTCTGCAAAAAATCATTATTGCTTGGTTGGTTTAATGCTTTGTATTATAAGAATCAAGTCCTATCAAACGGGATAGATCCGTCCATGTTCCTTAGAACATCCAAGAAAAAAATTACTCCTTCATATTTGGCTTTGATCTTGTGCTTGTACTCATCAAATTCTATCAACTCCTTAATAAGGGTGACTTTGAAATATTGAGAAGTCAGATCCGCCTAATTTTCATGTGATTTCTTCAAAATTTCCTCTAACTTAGCCATTTTGGCTTGAGAAGAAAGGTGTGAGCGACTGAGTTATTTTTTTAAAATCTATGATTATGCTCAAGACTAAAGTTGTTATTATAATTCTGGAATTCAATACTTTGTTGATTGTTGTGCCCAGAGCATATTCAAATTTTTTTTTTTATGATTCTCCAATTCCCTCGCAAATTTTTGTTCTTTGGTTCAATCTCCAAATCTTTCTTAAAAAGAATATCCTTTTGCTTTAAAAATGCTAATACGCTTTCTTTCTCCCTACAAATTTGATCTAACTCGTCCCTGATGTTGATATTTTCTGCAACTGATTTTTTGTGGTTGTTGGCCAGAAAATAGGCAGTCCATCAAGTCGACATTAGTCTTCTCATCATCCACATGTTCAAGTTGTTTAACCTTAAACTTGGTCAAATGCTTATGGAGGTAGTCAGAGAAAACAATAGGATCAAGATAAACGGTGACCAGAATCAACCATTACTCGTCCTTATTTCCCCCATCAAAAGGATGACTTATCCCTTTCATCGTTATAGTTTGGCTAAACGTCTTTATGAAAATGAACATAAGAATGCATCTTAGCTGTTCTTTTGTCAGATATTTTTGTCTTTGTGGCCAACTTTTCCTTGTCGGTTCCTCTCAAGGTTGTTGATACCTCCATCTCTAGTAAAATACCAGCAGCTTGGACTAGAACCTCGCCTCAAGAATTCAACATAGTTTCTTTGGCTTTCTCCAGTTCATCATCATCATCAACAATAACTTGTATTTCCTTCTTATGAGGCAACTTACCACGCTCTTCTTCAAGAACCAGCTCAGTAGACCTTCTAAGTTGGTCACAATATTTAATCCTGGTTGGTGATATTTCAGAGATTGCCAAGTATATTATAAACGGTGAAAAAAACATAAGCTCTTAAAAAATAATTAGAATTTATTATTTGCTCTTTGAAAATTTGACTAGAACAATAACAACCTAAAAAATGAAAAACTGTTTTCCCAACAACGCCAAGTTTATTCTGTTTTGTTCTGCGCACTGTTTTCCTAGACTTTTGCTTTATGATGTACCTGTATGAACAAGAGTACATTTGAAATAACATCATATAATAACCTACGAAACTTGTTCATTTGATGATTTCATAACTCAACTGTAAAAATTAAGCATGAATTTTGCATGTTAGTAATGTACTTGTTAAAAGGATTGTCTAGTTTTGTTTATGATAATAGAGAAATACTGAAGTTATTTGAAACTTTTTGGAAGCTGAAGTGCAATTCATGTAAGGCTTGACAAATGAAATGCACCAGTAACTCCTTAAATTCCTTGCTGGTCTTAATTACCTTTGAAAATCAACCGCAAGATCCATATTTAACATTTCAAGTGTAGCAATTGTGCCTACTACCTGTAATGACTTCATATGTCGCTTAATAAGAGTTTTCAGTTGTTGTTGAAGGCTTGTAAGAAAGGTGCTAAATTCAAATGGCAAAGAAAAAAGTTATGTATACTCCATCGTTGTTCTGATAATTTTATTTTGACTTTTAAGTGACACCAGTATCCATCCTCTTAATTAGGATTATTTGTCTTAGTGGGATTATTTCTGCTAAACAAGTACTAGATAGCCTTCAAAATGCTAATTTATAAACATTCAGCAACAAAAATTGGTCAAATTTTAATTTCAAGGCAACATTTTGTTTTCTTCTCCAAACCCAGTATCCCACGGAATAGATTGGTTTGTAGTTTGGCTAGTCGTCAATCCAACAAGGCTGCTTTTTCCGTATGATGAAGAATATAGTTGCTCTCAAACTGTTCAAAAAATGTAATCTCATGGTAATGTGATAGCTTCCATTGCATTTTACATTCCTCGAGTGATTGTTGGCTTGTCAATTGCTATTTCCTGCAACTATCACTCATCTACAGTGGTAAGACTCAGCAGGAAAACACTATTCCTTTATCCAAGTCTTTTATGACCTCTTCAAATCATAAATCTACTTTTATATCAGATATTTGTTTCTTCTGTTGTTTTTTGGTCTTCTGTGTATATTTCCACGCTTCAAGTGGTCAAACAAATCATGCTGCTTGAATGAACCATAGAATGATATTGAGGATTCGTTTGAGACGGCTTTTTGACTGCTTCTTGAAGCAGCTTTTTAGTGTAAAAATTTTAATTTTTATACTAAAAAGCTGCTTCAAGTAGTGAGAAAGCTGTCCCAAATGAAGGCTAAGAGTATATCATAACAATATGATTAGTTACAAGCCATCTTCCTCTGCTTCTTATATTTTTTTTCCTATACACCGTTCCAGAATACTGTGAGAGGTATGCAAAGCATGAAAACTCTGCAGCTGATGGAAATTCCAGCGATGAAGTACTGAGTGATGAAGAATATGAATCCAGCGATGAGGAAACCGTTCCAGGCAATCCTGATCCTTGACCTTACTCAGATTTTATGTTCAATGTACATCAGTCATTTGAGCTAATGCCAGAAAATAGGACTCTCGTTTCTGTGTAATTAACTTACATTATCTTTGTGCTATTATAAACATTCAGCTGCAATTGAATTGGATGAAGAAATTCACCGAGCTGCTTCATTGTGTTTCTTTCTTATTTTTGGGACCTTGAAAAACCTGATCTTATAAGACAAGTAACAGAGGGTAAAAGAGATGAAGACTACTAGGTGCGAAGGCAGCTCAAATTCATTAAGTCTTTAATTAAACTCTTCATTGCCCATTATATTCTTAGGCTAGTCCAACTTATGTGAAGGGATTGATTAAACTGCCCATTGTAGATTCATCTTGAAATTTGATTGATTTTTCAGTTGAAGATAAATTTGCTAGAATATATTTGAGTCTAGTTTCAAGTAAGGGTGTCAGGCTGACAAATTATTTTTGATTTTGAGTTTATGATGGCTTGATAATAGAAGTAGCATTAGTATATGTGTTTTGTGTTTGATTAGAGCTTATCTCAATGTTAGATGGTTTGGGTTTGGGTTTTAGATTGGTGGGGGCTTTCAAAGGGTTGGCATGATTTGCCTATGAATTACAGTTTCGTTTGGGATAGCTTTTGATCATTATTTTGTCATTGTTTTCGTGAAATTTTTGTATCAAAAAGCTGTTTTAAAAAAGCAGTAAGAAAACAGTCTAAAATGAAATCTAACTCAATCCACTTGAGCTACTTAGAGTTCGTGGGGGCCTTAAGCACTTTCAATCATCTCTTACACCCAGTTTGTGGATTCTATCATCAATAACCATCAAACTAATTGGAACCTGATACCCCCTCAATATGCATGAGGGACCTCTTGATTGAACTAAATGTCCTTGAAGACATTAGGGAGTGGTTATTTGACCACCATTATCAAATTCAAAGTGCTTGATCCTCTCCACAGTAGGGAAGAAATTTGAACATATTAAAACGTTTTATTAATTTTTTTTTTTGGTGATGAGGAACCGTCTGCTGCCACCCGGATTTCATCCGGGCGCGTGGCGGTCCGTAAACCCCGGTTGACCTAGCCGAGTGACCCACACCAAACCATCTACTCGGGGCCAATGCTTATCTGGTCCCGCTTAAGGGCGATTGTCGCTGAGGGAATCGAACTCGAGATGAGGTGTTCCTAACCGAACTCGGGATTACCTTGTTTTATTATATCCTTATTTTATTATATTATAAGTGTTCGTTATAAGGCATGCTCAAGCTGGAAAAATACAATACAAGATTGGTGTCTAAAATGGCTGAGCAACTAGTATACAAATATGTTAGTGTTTAAGTTTTAAAAATATGGTTGTTGGATGTTTTATATGCGTTTATTTTTTATTTAAAAAAACTGATATGTCATAAAAAGGTGACTAGATTGGGCATGAATATTGATGCATATTTGAATTGGTAACTTTTTTTATCTAAATTTAGGGCCATTCAAATTTTCATTTTAGCGAACTTATAGTCAAATTGGATGTCTCGGTGAGATGATGTGATCCAATTCGAATTGCACTCAAATCAAGCACATGAAGCATGCTAAAAAATTTTAGAATTTAATTGTAGGATTAAAGATTTTCAAATCTTGCATTTTTATAATTAAATAAAGATTCTTGATGAGATGAATCTAATAAGCCTAAAATTATTTAATTATGGCGTTCTTAAAGCACTTAAATACTAAATGAACGGTTTATAATTGAAAAAATTAATAAGGTAATGCAATAGATGTTCCAAAATGTGGTCATATTTATGAGACATATCACTCTGAAAATTTTAAATAGTCTTCCGCTTTCTACATGAAAGGGCTTGGACCTACGCTTGAAATTCAAAAAAGCTTGAAGGCTTGAAGAATCCCAAAGTTGCATCAAAGCACAACACCCGAAGTACCATCGCCTAATTCTCATCCTCCAACCATCATTATCTAGCTGCATTTCTTTGATCATTGTTGCTTGACTACAATCCTATGATCACCATCACTGGACCATGATCCTCCAACCACCTCCCGATTACATCCTATGATCACAATCATGTCATCACAATTCTCTAACCATCATTGCTTAGCTATGATCATCCAACCATTATAGTTTGATTACAATCTCTTGATCATTGTTGATTGGTTATATCAACACTTGTTAACTTATCACTTGCCATCACCAACAGCATGGAGGCATGCCATTACCCACAAAAGAGAATAATCAAATAATATATTGAAAAAAATTTCCATGCCACATGGCTCTTCTAGCATGTATCATGGAATTTATTTTACATAGTTTTTGTCTATTATATTGCATCAACATTTTAATCAAAGAAAAATATATTATTTGTAACCAATAATAATTACTCATTTCAACTAAAGATAGATCCTATGATTTTTCTCTTTTTTGGGGTTTCCCCATATAACTTAGGTGGCTCTTGCATATATAACTTAGGTGGCTCTTGCATCCTCTTTTATATGTGGATGTCTTAGGTCTATGTGCATATACTAAGATATTAAACTACCTCTCTCTAGCATACAATAGTTTGGCATCATTTTTTAGGAATCAAATCCACAACCATATATTTAAAAGCATAATTATAGCCCTTCGACCACCATTGCCCAATTGTGATCCTTTGACCATCGATTGACTGTGGATATTTAATCATTACTGCCTGACTATAGTCCCCTTACCATCATATCTTCTGACTTCGATCTTTTGACTAATATCGCTTGATTATTATCCTCCGACCACCATCAGCCGGCTGATCATTGTCTAGCTACGACTCTATGATCATCATCACCCGACTATTTTCTTTCAACCATCGTTGCCCAACTTTAGTCTTCTGACCACTATTGCTCAACTTTGATCCTTCAACTATTATTGCATGACTAGGGTTCTCAACCACCATCACTCGACTAAAATCTTTTAACAATTGCCGCCCAATTGCGGTTCTTCGATCACCATCTTCATGTTTCAATACTTAGACTATTATTGCTTAGCTACACCCCGATAACATCAATGCATGCCTTCAACCACATGATCTATGGGCACAATTGGCACCAACTAGGACTCCCGATGTTAGCATTAAGACCTATGCTAGACTTCTTGGCCTTTGATCTCTTCCTTAAAAGAGAACAATCAAACAAAGAGCAAATAATATCTTGAAGATAACTTCTATGCCACATTGCTCCTATAAGTTTTACCAAATAAATTTGATTTGTACTATCTTATATCAATATATTTCCTAACTAGGAGAAGTTCATATATCATTTGTAATTGATGACAAACACTAGTATAATCATTTCTACTATAACACGTAAATATTCTATCTTGCAACAAAGCATTCAAGCTATTTTTAAAAACACTCAAAATAATATTAGATATTTTGAGTATTTTTAAAAATAAATATCAACGCTAGTAGCTATCCGCCATTCATCATCATTCACCACTGCTTCCCACCACCATCACCACATCAGCATTAGTGTCACCCTCAACAAAACAAAAATATAATTCTAAAATACCAAATATATTTTATTTCAAACCGAAATATAATTAAAATAAAATAAACCCCAAATATCCCCTAAATTCAACAAGGAAAAAAGAAGAAGTATGAATAAACAAGCTTTTATTTATGCTCTAAATGGCAGACTCCCATTCTTCAAGCTCCCAAAGAAGATACCTTTCACATGAAAATGAACATTCCAAAGCCTTCTCTACCAACACTACAATCCAACCACAGCCATCTTTCCTCTCTGCAGAAAACCCCCAAATGGTAGGCTCATATATACTGAATCTCTGATCAAGAAAATTTTTTTTTTATTTTTTTTTCAAAATTTTCTGAATTATTTACACATATTTATGATTGCAAATATAAAATAAAAGAGATTAAAATTTTTATAAATTTTGTATTTTATTCTCTGAACTGCACATCCAAAGTAAAGACAAATGTCAGTTAATAAAATGATTTTAATCAGAATCCATTATATCATAATTAATGATATAAGTCAAGCTCTTACTATATTAGCCTGTAAATATCAGAAGGCAAAGAATATGAAGGAACGAATCAAAGATAGATTCAAGTTATTAGTAGTGAGAAACAGCTGGATTGATTTCACTTATTTAGAAAGCTTCAATGATCATAATCTATGTATGATAAAAGAAAGAGGAAGGTCAGAGTAAAATTTTTTTTTTTTTAATATTGTATTGCCAAATAATTTGATACTTTTTTTTTTTGAGAAAATATGTTGGATTATTTAAGATAAGTATTATAATATATGAAGAATCAATCAAAATTTATGATATATTTATCTAAAAGTAATTTTGATGATATTGAGACTCATAATAATTAAAAATAATGAGAAGCTGTTTTTACCACTAAAATTATTGATATGTGGCAGAGTTAAAATATTAGTTGATATATATATATATATATATATATATATATATATATATATATATATATATATATATATATATATATATATATATATATATATATATATATATATATATATATATATATATATATATATATATATATATATATATATATATATATATATATAAATGATTGAATAATTTAATGATAATATTTTTATATGATATATAGTTAATTACATGCAAATGCCATTCTGTTCTTGATTCAACTGTTTGTCAGTTAAACCTCTCAACTAGCTGTACAGGAGGAGACAGCTCTCCAAACGACGAGGAACTATAATCTCAATTTGTACTCACTTGGAAGCTTTCTTCCAAACCCTAACAGATAGAGAGAGAGAGAGAGAACAGACGTCCGGGCGAATCCGGACACTGGACGTAATGATTTTTCCTAAGGGCGAATTATTCCATCCGGTCACCGGACGTTCGGACACCCAATCCAGACGCGCCACATCACCAGAATACATTGGATCCCGGTGTATTTTGGTGACGTGGCGCATCTGGATTGGTGTCTTGACGAATCCTGACACCAGAATAATTCTCCCTGAGAGAGAGAGAGAGAGAGAAGTCATTTCTCCGGCCGGCCACCATATATATTTATATTTATAAAAGCTTATATAGAGAAGTCTCCCTCAGCCTTATGTGAAAACGCGTCCGTCTTCCTCCTCCGTAAGCCATGGACGAAGAAGGAGAGGAGGAGAAGCTGAAGGCAGCCGGCGATAGTCAGGCCGAATCAAGTGAACCGGCAGCCGACGAACCGGGCACTTCCACCGGCGGCTCAGCCCGGTTCTACGACTGCGTCTACTGTAAGAGAGGTTTCACCACAGCGCAGGCGTTGGGCGGGCACATGAACATGCACCGACATGATCGGGCCCGTTTGCGACCCGCCCGACCGTCTCCTTCCAGCCCAAGAAAGAGCGAAGAGGCTTACCATCCTTATTCCAGAGCCCAACGGCCTCCTCCTCCCAAACAATCAGCAGGCGAGCAGTCCTCGTCAAGCTATGTGGTTTACTTCCCGGCTTCTTCGTCGGAAGAAGGCTCACAAAGAGCGACGGAGCTGGTTCAAGCCGGCGAAGAGCTGCAACTTGGGTTGGGCGGGTCGGGCCCGAAGGAGGAGAAGGAGAAGAAGAAGGAGCTGGTTGAGGAGGATTTGGATTTGGAGCTGAGGCTTGGTCATAGAAAATCTCAAGAATCTAATTCATCAGATTAGTATTTTTTTTTTAATTCATTTCATTATTTGATTAATGCTGTGGTTGCTACTGAATAATTTAGTGATTAATCTTTTTTATTCTGGTTAATGAATCTTAATTAGTAAAATGTACGTTATCAGTTTTTCAGATTATTTGTGTTGCAGGAAGCATTGCTAGTTAGGCCTTTCACTCTCTTCTATTCTTTAATCTTTAGTGGATGTTCTATAGAATGATCATGATCATGCAAATATTTTGAGATACTAAAATTTCATTTGACACAATTTTTTTTAATGTTTTTTAAAGTAATTTTTTACTATAAAATTTTTTTTATAAAACTACTCAAAAAAACAGTAAGAAAGTTATGTCAAATGAACCGTAATCTTTGTAGATAAAAGAGGTTTGTCTTATTGCTTCAAATGCTATCAATGGACAATCAAGAAAATGATTTATCATTCAATGCAAGATTTGTACCATCTTCATTATGTCACATAGTGTATGTAAATCATAAAAATAAAAAATAAAAAAAAAGTGTTCATCATAATAGAATTTAATAATTATCAATTTTATGAACATTATTTGAAGGTGTTCAAGTTCAGTAGATCATTTTATGTTTCGTTTGGGATGACTTTTTAGTGATTTATAAAATTGCTTTATAATATAAATTTTTTTTAAAAGCAGAGACAAAATATTGATATAAAATTATCCTGAACAAAGCCTTCTTCTTAAAACAGTTTTTTAGTATAAAATTTTAAATTTTATAGTAGAAAACCACTTTAAGAAGCTTTGTTCGGAATGACTTTCTTGGTACTTTTTAAAACGGTTTTTTAATAAAAAAATTAAAAATTTTATACTAAAAAAAAGTTTCAAAAAGCTGTAAAAAAAAATCATCCCAGACGAAATCTTATTCTAGTGATAGAGTATTTTGGCTCAAATCATTATGTCCTATTTTTGAGATCTAACATAAGAAAAAATACTTGTTAATTTATAATTATATATCTATAGTAATATCGTAAAAATAAATAAAATAATTTTTAACTGAATGATCAAATAGGCTCCATTAAGCCAACTTATATTCTTTACACTTTCATCATTAATAGCAAATATGTTTTCCCAAAAATAAAATTTTCATAGAAAAATTTTGAAATTAATAAAAAATTTGTTATATTAAATTTATAATTATAATTATAAATAAACAAATTCAATTATAGTTATAACAAAGAATCATCACTAAATAAAAATGCAAAAAATATTCAAAAACTAAAATAATGAAAAACTGTCACATAGACATTAAACCATATGTTATATTTCTCTTCCAAGTTCCAACATAAAAATTATCAACATATTTGCACTTTTTTTGAGACATCTACATCAATTAAGGCTTAGTTTGGGACAGCTTTCTTATTGCTTCTTAAAGCAGCTTCCTAATACAAAAATTTAAATTTTTTACTAGAAAGCTGCTTTAAGAAGCAATAAAAAGTTATCACAAACAAAGCCTAAGTTAAATTCACAGGCAGATCATATATACAAGACTCAACATCAAAAATTTTTATTGATAGCCAAAGTTCCTAATCAACAGACCAAGATGAGCTGATTACAGACCCGCACTTAAGCTTAAAGCAAAATCCTTCCACGTGGCACACTGAGAATTGTTCTACGTCGATACGTCGACATATTGTACATATAATTTTGGATTAAAATAAAAAAAAATTAAAAATTTGAATCAATCACGTCAATTGAAGTTGGAAGATTGACCCATGCAATTGCAAATTTATGGAAATGCTCGCCAGCTTCAGCCTCAAACCATCCTGTCAAAAAGTAAAAAAATAACTACAAAATTAAATAAATATGAAAATAATGCCAATTTGTCGGATTTAAGTCGTCCTTTTTTGCTTAATTACATGACAAGTGTTTTGATGAATCAAAATATTCTGATAAAAATTTTAATATAATAGCAGTATTGTAAAATAAATTTAATATATTATTAATTAATTATGATTTATATCCAATAATTTGAAATTTGCTCTGAAAATAATACTATAACATCAATACTGGACAAGAAAATTAAACTTTGACAAATGTGAATTGTTTCTGGTAAACGATGTTAATGTTTCACTTATATACAATTAATGTATGAAAATAGCTTAAATGTTTGAGACAACTTTCTTACTGTTTTTTAAAGTAATTTTTTAAATAAAAATTTAATTTTTTTTATAAAAAATTATTTTAAGAAACAGTAAAAAAACCGTCCCAAATGAAACCTTAATCTTTAGTTAACACCAATTTTGTTAATTAGTTATATTTGTTACTAAAGTTTATTTCCACTGTTTGTCATTAACATTGCGTTATTTTTTTAAAGGCAATCAAAGACATAAATTTCATTACTTAACAATATGTTGGTGGCTATAAATTATTCCACGTTTAAGGTTTAGTCATGGAGAGATTATTTCGTGCAGAGGCCGGATGTAAAACGTTGTCCGGAGATAAACCAGAATGTGCCACGTCCGCGGTACCGAGCAGTACCAAGCCACAGTACTGAGCCGCGGTACCGAGCGAAGAGGTGACGTGACGCATTCTGGTTGGTCTCCAGATAGAGTTCGACGTCCGCACAGAATAATTAATCTAAGTGATGAAATACAACAGATGATCCAACACAACCTAACAAGTTGTAGCCTAAAGGTACAATAAAAAACATGTTACGTACCATTGGAAATATTCATGAAGATTTTGTTCCAATAAGGTCCTCCAAAGTTAGATTTAGGGTGTCGATTGAACCTTTCCTGACCTCCTCACCTCGAGCTGCCAAGAGATCCTCAATGTTTCCAGATTCTCCAAACCAACCGAGGTGATCAGCAATAAGGTGGAGATTGTTGCAGCCTCCACATTTAGCAACAACGATGCCTTTCTCATAAGATTCACGGCACATGGTTTTCACAGATCGAGTCTCACATACCTTGCAAGTGAAGATCATAGCTAGATCATGTCGTGTGGAGGTTTTCAGATTGGATATGGCTGTGTAGTTCACATTGGAGTCTTTGATTATATTGCTAAGATTTTCAGCCAACTGGGTAGGAGCGTGTGAATCATTGAGAGAAGGTTTTGAGTGCTGAGTTTCAACATCACATCGCTCCACTTGTTCAGTCTTCTCTTGTATGCTTCTAACACCTTCAGGAAAAAGGTAAGAGAAGGCTTTAGTAAGTAGTATATATGTCATTAAGAGGATTTTTCAAGTGTCTTGTAGTCGAGGAAGGAAAGCCGTTGTTACAGAGTAAGGAAGAGAGAAAAATCCCACCGGGTTTAGCTGGGTTGGTGGGTGAGCATGATTGGGAACCCCCAAACCCATGCTCGAATCCCCTCTCATGCGGTGCAACCCCTTAAGTGGGGAGAAAATAATTGCGGGTCCTGCACTTGTGGGGCTGGTTGCTGGTAGGCTTGCCAAGAAGATTAATTACGCCGCCAAGCGCCTTCTAAGAGACGTGACAGCATGTACATACCACATTCCAAAAAAAAAAAAAAAAAAAGAGAGAGAGAAAGAGAACAGCAAAATCCTTTAACTTCACCAGTTCATCATTTAATATCATTAAAAGAAGTCGAGCATTATTATCAATTCAAAGATCATAAGCTATTCTTTATATGGTTGATGTTATTCAAAATGGCAAATTAACCTCAAGAAAATTAAAATTAAACGAAACTTAATCTCCTCAGCAAAAAACAACTACTTTTACGTGAAACAAATGATAAACTAAACTCCAAACATAGGACTCCTGTGTTACATCAATCTTAGCACAGGTAGGGTTGGGACAAGATTTTTAATCTATCTTTTACTGGAACCATTCATCTTCTAGTTTCTCAAAGGATTATATTGTTTTTAATTGTATAACAGAGACTAAAGTTCTTAAGTTCTTTTCAAAATACAATTTGATTTTGGTGCAAATATGCTTCCAAAATCCCTACCTCAAGTGTGCATTCTCTCTAAGACTTCATGAAAAATAGGAAATACCCATATATCAACGTGAGAGTAGATCGGCTGTTTTTTTTTTTAAATCTGATTCAGCACAACAATTAACAATTACCACACAAAGCCCAAGTGAATAACTAGGACTCTAGAAGTCTATGTATTATGGCAAACGTCCTCGTAAAAAAAGGATTCCTTCAAGAGAATAATTAATAAGGAGAAAAAAAAAAAACCCTCTCCATTTGATTTATTCGTTGTTCATAAGCTGAGAAAAGCATAATGACAATACATCGGATCGGGCTTTGAAGATAAAGAAATAAAAGGAGCTGTCAATTAACTGATGTCCACATGCATTCCCTCAGCCATTAGTCTTAATCAAAACAAGTACGTGAAGTCAGCTTTTGCAAATTCGGGATCATCTTTTAGGAAAAAAAATATTTGATTTGTGTTTTTAACTAATTTTCCTTTTAAAAATAAGGTATTTTTTTAAATATTTAAAAAAAATTGTAGGCTTTTTTAGGTGTTTTAATTAGCTTCAAAATGTAAATCACCACAAATAGCTGCTGATCACCGCCACCACTGTCGAGCCTATTGCCACTACCATCACGATCACCTCATAAATCACCATATGTTATATTAAATAAAAATAAAATGATTTATATTTAAGATGCCAAATATATTTTTATTTTATATCAAAATAAACATAAAATAAAAAATAAGGACAAAAATTTAAGATAGAGATTTATCCCGAGTGGCTCTAAAGATTTATTACTGCATGAATAGTAAGTCTATTTTATTGGAGACCATCAACAAACCTCTAGTGAATGAATGATGACACATTCGCATTAAGTTTACAGTCATCGCATTGAAACAATCCATATTCAAGCACAAACACACAAGTCTAATTTACTACACTAACTTATATTTAGAAGTGTTACTCAAACCATCCCTTCAAATAACTATTTCTCCTGATATTTTGTAGGTTTTTAGACCGCTATCTTATAATGTCCTTTCTATCACACTCAATTCAATCACTAGCTATTTATATATTCATGATTCCTCAAGCCTTGGCAACATCAAATTCTTTGGAAGATTTCGCCTCGAAGAGTTAAGAATGGGTTCCTTCAACATTGATTAAAAAAGTTTTCCTATTGATAAACTGAGGATCAGTCAATCAAGCTGCACAAAGAGGTGTGTGCAACAAAACTATATGAGGATGTACCAAAGACAAAGCCAAACGAGAAGCAGGAGATGAATCTGTACAAGAAACGAAGTCGATTGAGAAGCGAAATATGAAATATCGTGAAAATATATAACAAATAAAATCAATACTTAGATGTAAATTTGCATAAGGAACAAGCGATGAAGTTGGCTAAAAAGTGAGCCACAAAGTCATGTGAGAAACAGGTGGCAAAAACTAAGATTAAGAGGGGTAAGAAACACAATGGGTTAAGAAGTGGTATTAAAGCTACATGAAGTATAGGCAACAAAAGGCCAGAGTGTTGACAAAGCCACATAAAAAAGTGCAAGATGACTTCGTCAGACAAGAAATGCACAATAAAGGTGCGTAAAATGAAGAAGAAGCCCCCCTAAAGATTAGGCAACAATGCTTCAAGAAGAGGAGAAATTGACGAAGTGAACTGAAGGGCTAGCGATGAAATCAATTGACCAGAAATAACAAATTCAAATAAATCATAACGAGGTGTAGGCAACAAAACAAGGAGCAGAAGAATGGACAACACAAGTAGCATGCAACGAAGCCAATAGAGAAGTGTCATAGTTTCACAAAGAGCATACGATAAAGTCGGCTGATGAGTAAGTGATGAAGCTACATGGCAAAGTGGAGATGATGGAAGTTGATAGGGGAGAGAGCGATGAAGCTACAAGACGTGTAAGCAATGACGCAACCTTAAGAGATGGACATGAAGAAGCTAGTTCAATAGCAAACAAAGAAGTTGCTCGAGTAGGCTACAACAACGCACGAGTTGTAGGAAACAAAGATGCTTGAGGAGCATGCCAAATTTATGTCTTCAACCATGCTTAAGGACATTGTTTAAAATTGGGCAATATGAGGCTCGCCTCAACGCAATTACAGTGAAAAATGTCTCGAGGCTTATGCCTCAAGTGTTTTTTTATGAGTCATGTGCCTCAGCTTGGTTGAGGCCCACCTTGAGGCGCGCCTCGCCTCGCGCTATGAGGTTTACACTTCACCAAATATATATATATTTTTATTTAAAATTTACATAAATCTTGAAGTAAAGTCCCGAACAAATCACAATTCATACACCCCTCGATCGCAACAACTTTCTCTCGACTGCCTCAACCTCCACCACCGTCGCAGCCGCCATCTAGGATCACTTGAAAGCGCGCAACACATCACTACCATCTCTCCTCTAAAAATTTTGGAGTATTAATCTCATCTTTTGTAGATGAAAAACATTTGTGAAAGAGGACGATAACTGAAATAAATGAAGAATAAGCATATTGAGAAATATTAGACTCCATAGGATGAGCCAGGGGAGAGATCAATTTGCTATAATGACGGCTCAAATAAGATCCCCTCAGTGATGACACTACAGACGATTTTCTAGTTGTTGCCAACCATTTCAACCTTTTTTAGAAATTAAATATGGATGAGTAGGGAACTGAGAAAAAAAGAATTTGTAGTTAAACTTAATGTAATATGATACTTTTATGCAGTTTCTATATTTAATATTTTTTTTTCTCATGTAATATTTGCATTTCAATTATATTTCATGCAATTTATCACTTGCCACTTTACTTCTTGTGCAATTTTTTATTTCATATGTATATCAATTTGCTACTTCATAATTCAATAAAAAGATAATATGTTATTATTTAACATATTATTTGAGTATTATATAAAAAAACACTTTTACCTTAATTTACATTTTACGCAATTTTTTTATTTTGAGGCGTGACGCCTTGAGGCTTACACCTTGCCTCACGAACAAAAAACGCATCAATACTCAATTGCGCAATTTTAAACATTGCTTAAGGCTGATGTTGTGGTAGTTCAGAGCCATGCCATCATCATTGAATTAAAGCAAGGAAAGTGATAATTTTAGATAATGAGATCACAATAACCTTTGAGTCAAGACATCTGCAGGCTAGAGTTACACAATTGTCTAAAAAATAAGTTAGTATTGGTCATTTTTATGCCAATGACATTTTACAAATGATATGCACCCCTAACCTAATTTATGTATAAGGCTTAGGAGCTCCTTAAAGATGCCGACCACATTAAGACGTCCAGGTTGGTGCCTAGTATTGATATGCAAAGATTGATACATGCTCGCCTTTTTTATTGCTTATTTCGCTCTGTGATTTTTAGTGTGGATGTTATTTTCCTTTTAAATTCATCGACCAATTTCATACATTATCCTCCAGCTCCAACAATTTTTTTATAACAAAATTAGAACTTTTCGTTTGCAATGCAGAGCACCTACGTTGGAAATGCAACCCAACACCATCAGCCCAAAAATAATGACTTCACTGAAGGCCCTTCCAAATGAATTTACAAGGATTCTTCACACCATGGGAAAATTAACTTAAAAGGTACTAACACCCCACATCAAGTTTCTATTTATCTACCCTTAGTAACTTGACTCATAAAGGACTCTTTGGGATCAACTAGAAGTATCCTTCTCAAACTGCCACTATGTCATCAAGTTGTTATAAAAATAACTTCATGCCATTAAATAATTTCCATTTTGAGTGTTTTTTTTAATAGATAGTACATTTTTACTAGAATATAATGCAAGTTTATCTTTCTCAATAGAGAACTTAGAATTATGTGTGATACCAACAATTATAAAATATTTTTATCATAAATGAAGTAATATCTAGGTGATAATGATTTAAATTTCTTGGGTCTATTATATAGAATAATTAGGATATTGATGACAAAATAATTTTTAGAATTAAAGATGGATGGTTAAAATAAAGTGACATTTCAAAAGTACTATGTGATAAGAGTATCATAAAGAATTAAATATAACTTCTATAAAATTCCAATTAAGACAACAATCTTTTATGAATTTGAATGTTGGACAGTAATTTTCTTTTTAGTTTTTAATGTGCTGTGTTTCAATCACCGCTTTTATCACCCACAATTACGCACCATCAAAGTTAATATGATACATAACGACCATTCTAACACTTTGTGCGTGTTGCAGGGGAACAAGCGTTGAACATGTACGAACATCTTACTTGTGGTCTTCTGTTTGATTTCAGTTAAAATTCATATAAAAATCTATCAACATTGTAATTTAGATTAATTAAAAAAACTACCATGTATATTTGGGTATTTTTCAGAATAAAAAAAAATGATGCAATGTGAAATCTTTCTTGCTATTTTATTCTCTTATTATTATATTATTATTTTTGCACCACATCACCATAAACGCCAGTTTTCCAACACTCCACTTCCCTTCGGTAAATATCTCTGTTTATAAAAGCTCAGACACCTCCTTCCTTCTCCTTCAATCACCTTCACCCAACTCTCACACAAAACCAATCACTTCTTTCCTCTCTCTTTCTCTCTTTGTCTCTCTCTCTCTCTCTCTCTCTCTCTCTCTCTCTCTCTCTTAAGTTGAGTATGACATAAATGATAATATTAAGATAAAAGTGCGTCAACATTATAAAAGATAAGTTCAGAAATAATTGCATTAGAGGAAATATTTGAGGGGCATCTATTAGAAACAAGATAATTGAAAGTAAACTTAGATGGCTTGGATATATATAATTAATGGTAGACAATACACCTATTAAATGAGTAAATAAAATTAGTGACCAGGAATTATGAAAGAGAAAAGATAGACTTAAGATAACATGAACATAAACTGTTTGCAATATTTTGCATCGAGTAGGTAATCTTCAAGAAACATCTAACAAAAATTAATGATATATTGATTCATAAAGCCATCCTAAAAAATTTGATGTAGGGCTGATGTTACTAATGAAACAACTGGTTTTATTTTTTAAATGAGTTCTTTAATGAGCAAGCATAGATCTTCCATTATCAAGATGTTTCCTTAATGGTAACACAAATGGGAAGCAAACATGGGGTGTTTCATGTGGAGCATGATGTCATTAATCTAATGTATGTTGGTACGATAAAGGACGTTTAAAAAGATTTTATCAAAGATAATCAGCCATTGCATGAATCCTAACATGGGATTGTCGACGTTGACATAAAATTCTTCTTGTTAACATGATCTTAAGCAAGAACATCATTGAGAATGATATAATTTTATATGACCACAACACGCGTTGGTGTTGTTGGCGTGCATCGACATTGCTAGAGATTGCAAGTATCGGCGTTGATGTTGACAACATGCATCGGTCTTATTGGCATTGGTATGTGTCAATGTTAGTGTTAAGAGTGGCTGAAATTGGTCAAGTATGGTAATTGGGTAATAGTAGTTGGGCGATGATAGTTGGAGAATAGTGATCAGGTAATGGTGGCCGAATGATAGTAATCGGGTGACTATAGTCAAGCAATGGCTGGGGGGATGATTGTAGTCGAGCAACAATGATCGAGCAACGCTATCGCTATTTGAGATCATCGGTGTCGATCATTGAATAAAGCTTGCTGAAAAATTATTTGGCATGACAATTATTAAAGATTGCTAACTAATGATAAAATGTTCAGCTATTTGTTCCAAACTTTAAGATTCGTGAGAAAAGGATAAATCTTTACATGTGTTAAATCTTGTGACTGTGGGATTTAAGAAATCCTGGATTTACAAAATACCATGGATGAAACGGAAGTTATCAAAACAGTTCGATATAAAGTTCCCAAAATGCTATTTGCCCGGATTTAAGCTAAATAATTTATTTCATGCATCTTCTATAAATGAATGAGGGCAAATTTGCTTCGTGGATTAACTATACTTTTGTTTTAAGACCAATTCACTCTTCATTCTCAAATAGTATGAATGGAAGGTTCAGATCTGGCCTCTAACTGTCAAAATGGATTACACCGATTCAAATAATGATGTACCAAAAGATAACATCAAATAGAAATTATAGGAAAAAGAATATCACAATAACTTCGCCATGGCGTGGATCATTGAACAACTACTCGTACAAGAAAGACGAGAAAATTCAAGTGGGACCGAAGCCGAAGGTATAGAAGAGAACGATGTTCTATGTTAAAGTCAGATTTAGGGCATACAAACCTCGGCTATTTAGATAAAGCCTCCGATTGTGGGAGAAGATAGAGGCGAAACGCCTCTGAAGTACTCTAACAGACGCCATGGAATATTTCCCGGCTTTACTCGGAGGAGCTGCCCCTTCAAACCTAAAGAAGGTTGCGTTCAGGATTCTAGAAGCTTTTGGTCATCACATAAAAGCTCGCTACCAGTTGTGTGCATTATATTTAGAAAAAAAAAAAAATGTATTTCTTACATTACAAGAAAATATAAATGAAATAATGTTAGTTATTACTATATTCTTTTATATCTGTAGTTCAGAAGAATATATCATTATATAAAATAATTATAATGTAAGACATAACATTATTGTCAAAAAGTCAAGTAGCTTATAAAATGATTTATTATAGTAAAATACAAAAAAAAAGTTATCACATCATATAACATTTAATTAAGCTAAGATTTTATTTGGAATAATTTTTTACTGCTTCTTAAAATAGATTTCAAGTATACAAATTTTAACTTTTGTACTAAAAAACTATTTTAAGAAGCAGTATGAAAGCCATCCCAGATAGGTTTAGATCATTGTTTTTTCATGCTTTCAATGTATTTTGTGCTAAAAGCAACTTTAAAAAGTAATAAGAAAGCAATCCCAAACAAAGCCTAAGAGTTCGTTTGAGACGCTGCAATTTTTGGTAAAGATAATTATAAAATTGATATAGGATTATTATCTTTATCGAAAATTTTTGTAAAAAATAACTTCCTAAACTTTTTTTTTATTTGAAAGTATTTGAAGATTTAAAGAAGGGTTAAGATTGTCTTATGGAGGCTTTAAATATTTGTTGTCTCCAATTTTCATTGATTAGCAAAAAAAAAAAAAGTTTGGTATATTAACCCTACTAATACTAATATTCTTTAGTTTTAATTGCTCAAATGATTTATCTTAAGATAGAGCAAACTATTAAATTAAAAGTTGAAGAAGATGAAAATAGCATTAGAAGAATTGAATCTGTCCTCCAATCTCAAGAATTGGTGTTTTCATTCATCTTATAATTTTATACTTCATTTTTAGCTTTGTGTTGTGTTTTTTTTTTTTTTTTTTTGGCTCTCTTGCCTTTGTTAAGTTTAGTCATGTAGTAATAGGTACTGTGTATGAGTGATTGAAAAGCACTAAGGTTATCAAGATCACTAGATTTCAAGGATACTTTTTTAGAATTATAATAAGAGTAGTGATGTACTTTGGGGGCTTCTTTTTTAATCTCTTATAAATTTTGATCTCTTTTGATGACTAGAGTTTATTTAAAACTTAGGGATCCTTTTTTTTGTAAGAATAAATTGTCTTGGTTATTTATACCTCTTTCTGTAAGTTAAGAACACTCTCAACATTGATTAATTTTTCCTAAATATGATACAAGGTCCTACGTGTGATGTCCCAGAATTTAAATTAAAAAAATTGCATGTATTTTGATCTTCTATAAATCAATCAGAGCTCACAAAATTAAATATAAATTGAAAACATAATTACAAATTTAACAAGTTCCCAAAAATATATACAATAGCCAACAATAAACTACAAAATAACGTATAAAATCAAACAACGAGAAATAAAACCTAAACTATTATTCGTTGATTGACCTTACTCTGTAGGCTCCTTACCCTTGATAGAAATCATATGAAAATCACATAATGAGCACATAACCCATCAAGTAATCAAAGCTTACCACTATATTTAATGTTAGGAAAAAAGAATTTATATATGTGTTATAGTTCTAGTCAAATCAATCAATAAGCTATCAGTGTGAACTATATGTAATATATGAAATCAATAATAAAATATATGATCAATAAACTAGATTATTCAATAAGCCAAAGGAGTTTATCAATTTATGAGAAAATCAATAAAATGACTATTAATCAATGATAGGTGTTTTATTGTAAAACAAGCTTAAGTTGTCTATCAATTATATTAGTGTTGATGGTTCTATCTCATGATTTTATTAATCATTATACCATATTAGTATGCTTTATCAAAATGTTGTATCAATATATACATCAATATGTATTAATATCTTTGTCATATGTTATGTCATGTATCCGTATCAATATTGGTTATAAACTTTAGTTTTATCTATCAACTAATTAATATGATATCATATAAATACAATCATGTATGCAATTACGAATAGCAAAACATGACATCCGACTTTAATGTGATATTTTTATTCTTATCAATTATTCATTATATCATCATGATTACATGCGGCTTTCAATAATCTATCAAGAGTCATCACTTTCTGTCTACCCACCCTCATATACTGGGTATTAATATTTTAAGAACTAACATATATTAATTATTGTATTAATAACTAGACTTCATTGCTTATATGCAAATGTCACTTTTATCTTAAAAAAATCATATGTTTTCATTTATGCAATATAAGTTAATATCATATATGAAATGCTCTAACATATGAAATACAGGAAAATCTATATGCTATGTATTTACTTCAGAAAATCATAACTATGAATCAACCCATTAAAATTTAATAATATCAAAGTCAAAATGCGCATAAGAATAATGCCTATCATATACAAAAAATAACGTAGTAAAAGTTAAGTAAATAAAGAGAAATTGTATTTTTGATAGATTCATGAGAGATAAAAATCGTATAAACCAAAACTATCAAAAATAAATATAAGATTTTAGTCACTTACATCGATCAAAATAAAATTCGTAACAAAAGGACGGATGAAAACACCCCGAAGTACTTCCTCTCCCTTTTTCTCTTCTCTTCCTTACTTTCCTTCCCCGCAAGCCAAATGAATGAGGGGAGGGGTGGTGGGTGGTAGTGATATTTAAATGAAAAAAAAAAAAATCTTTAGTGCTTATTGTTGCGGGGTGCAAGATCCAGTGCTACTGAATTGTATGTCGCCTCCAGAGTTACTATAGAATACAGAGCTCGGTGATAATTTCCCAACGACGTGGCGGCGCTTTACCAATGCTGCAACAAAGCTCTCACGATGCCGCAACAGCGCTTTCCCAGCGCCATTGTGCCTGCCAGTCCAACACCAGAATGCTGCCTGTTGGGTCAAATTTTTATGGTTTTCAAACAAATTCATTTTAAACTTTTGAGTTATTACATTATGAATATATGCATTTTGGCAATAGTTGTGAAACCCTTTAGGAAAATAAAACTAAACTCTTAAAACATCAAGATACCTCTTGGTATAACGGTTGGAGTTTTATTAAGAACTCTGAAGTTAGGCGAATTTTGGTGTCAATGTTAAAGTTTCATTAGAAACTCCAAAATTAAGAATATGTTATCTCTTGAGAAGTAACACCAAGGGGGAAAATCAAAAGCCGTTAGGCCAAAACAAACAATTTCTAGATCGTTAAGAATTTGGGCTCTTACAATGGTGGCCTCATTGTTGCCAACTTCAAGGGGGCATCAAGCAACTACACCTAGAATGATGCTTATAAGAGTAAATGATCAAATTTCTCCAATAGTATTCCACATAAGCATATCTTTATGCAAATCATATTAAAAAGCACTTCTTGGAGCCATTGTGACCTCAAAAATCACTCAATTTATAGATAAATTACCTAAAAAAAACACTCTTATATAAAAATGCTTCATCTTACCCACCATATAATTGGCAGTCACAACACATTCCATTAAATTTACAACCAATACATATATGGGTTTTTGATATTTCACTATGTAAATGCTTGTCTTATAGTAAATATTTGAAGTCCCTTAAATTATTAGGAGGTAATTACACTTTTACTTATTCCCTAGCTCATGTAAACATAAATTTTAATTGATTAATTACTTATTTCATTAATCTCAAATTTATTTCAAATAGGCTAAAATCATATTA
Organism: Dendrobium nobile; assembly: GCA_022539455.1. Classification (NCBI taxonomy): domain Eukaryota; kingdom Viridiplantae; phylum Streptophyta; class Magnoliopsida; order Asparagales; family Orchidaceae; genus Dendrobium; species Dendrobium nobile. The sequence continues at coordinate 80,612,321 of CM039736.1, forward strand.
GGATTTAAGATACTTACTCTTTTATAGTGGCCTTATACTTTTATTCACCTCTTTATTATCAATATTAATATTAAGATTTATTTGGGATGACCGTAACTTTTAATAAAAATAATTATGTTTTAGAAAATTTATTTTTTGTATTAATTTTTTTTTAAAAGCAATAAAAAATAATAGTAAAATAAAAATTATGATTACAACTTTGAGAAGTAAAGCAGTAAAACGCAATCCCAAACGAAACTTCTGTTGCACGAAAAATTATTAGGTGCGGAGTGTGCACCGTCCACACAAGCACTGGGTACCTAACGGTACCTAATGGTACCCAGCGGTACCGAGTGCTGGTATCTAGCTGGGTATAGTGCTTGTGCGGACGGTTCTCCCCATCCGCACTCCGCACCTGATAATCTCTCCTGTTGCACAGACGAAATATGATTTGGCTTCGCTTCTTCTTTCCAGAAATGGACGTTAATTTTGTCAAAAATATTCATTGCCCACATTTTTGGGCACGTTTATGAGTTTGTCGCATCTAAGCTGTTTAATAAGAATAGAAGAGAGGAGCAGTACATAGATACAAGAAAATTAGTCAAATATAATTATATTTTAATGAATTAAAATTATAGGATAATTTTGATACATAAGATATAGTAATTATTCATAAGATTGCATATCAAAAATTTTTCCTGAGAAAATAGAAGATATAAGCTTAAAATTAATAAATAACTTAATTTATGAGATTGATGAATGGATTTTTATAATAATTTTAATTAAAAAAAGATTATGCGAAATTATTTTAACCATAATTTGATCAAATTTAATATAAATATTATTATGGGCTAGATGTGGACCTCCGAAAGAGCACCGCGCAAACGGGCCAATTGGAAGGGACAGATTGGACCGTAAATGTTGACTAAGCCATTTGAGCTCATTTCTTTCCTTTTGAGTATGAACTTCCTAGTCTCCCTTTTGTGTGCCAATCCCCTTTGTCTGGGAAGGATAATATTGGATCCTTAATCGAGAGTTTTCTCGGGCTCCGGTCTGGAATGTAATTAACCACGGGGGCTTGCGCCAGTTATGAAGATCCATCATAAAAATAGAAAAATAAAAACAGCATTACTGACATCAGAATTTTTTCATGAAAAATCAGAAATGTGAAAACTATGGATTCTTATCCAACTGAAATGATTCAATCATGTGATTGTTGATTATAAGGGTAGAACATCTTTTCTATTGCTTTCTAAATCAGTTTTTTAGTAGAAAATTTTCTTCAACTAAAAAATTTTGTACTAAAAACTTATTTTAGAAAGCAATATGAAAACAGTCTCAAACAAAGCCTAAGCGATAAAAGTATGGCAGTGAAACGATTATATGAATATGTAAGCTGATTGAACATTTTATGATAATTACAATAGTTATATGAAAGTCTTAAAATTTTCATATGAATATTCCTCTGAAGTTGGAAGTCGAACAAGAAAAATTTAATGAGTATAATACATTAATAGAGAGATTAACAAAAGGAGAGAGAAAATCTAATAAGCTCATGATCTGATCAATTAAGCATATAATTAATACATTAAAAGGTTTTTTAATTATGATTACATAATATTTTTCCTTCTTAATTGGGGGATTAAAAAATAGTTAGTGTTTTTCTTACTCTAAAAGTGAGAAAAAGCAACTTGGTTTTGTCTACGCGTTTAGTGGTGGAAACTAATGAAATAATGTTAACGGTAATATTTTAAGTCAAATTAATTAGTAGCATCACTTGAACTAAAATATAGCAAGCTTGAGGAGGAAGGCATTTAATTTTTTAATCAAGTAATTAAGATGTCATTAAAATCGATCATTAATGACATTAAATTAATCCTAATGATCCTTAAGGAATAAAGTCAGCTTTTAATATATTTTAGATTATAAATAAACTTATATTTAAAAATCATGTTACAATCCAATATAATAAAACTATTAAAACATATTGAAATTATTACAATTACAAATAATAATAATAATAATAATAATAATAATAATAATAATAAGAGAGCACAAGATTTTGATTAGACTGAAGGCTTGAATTCAGAGTCTTAGGTCAGACATGATGATATAAGCAGTGATGTCATAAAATATATTCAATGCTTATAATATAAAAGTTTGTATGATATATAGGAGTAATAATTGCTCCTTTTTTAGTGTATATATATATATTGTTGCGTCCTCGAATATTCATGGCGGTAGAGAAATATAAAATTTAATATCATAGTATTGTACGAAGATCCATCACACAAGCAGAAAAAGAGAGGGTGTAATATTCATAAGAGACACAAGAGTTTTTACATGGAAACTCATGAAAAGGGGAAAAACCAAAGGGTCTGGCTTAGTATGAATGAATCTATTAGTGTTTTTAGTCTATTACAAATGAGGCCCTTTCTTAAGAGGAAGATCTTGGCTCGATGTGGCAAATATACATCATACATATTATATTACACGGTGGGAGTTGGAAGAATCAATGTTGACATGTTTGTTTGGGGTGGCAAAACCATAGTTGGCGAGCGATGTATGTTGGAAGAACCATAGTCGGCCGGTGACGAAGGTTGGAATGACCGTAGTCAACGGGCGATAGAGGTCGGAAAGACCATTATATGACGACAGAGGTCGGAAGGATCGTAGTCGGCGAGTGACGAAGGTTAGAAGGACCGTAGTTGGCGAGCGACATAGGTCAAAAGGTCCGTTGTATGGCGACGGAGTTCGGGAGGATCGTAGTCGGCGGGTGACGGGGGTCGGAAGAATCGTTGTTGGCAGACGATGGAGGTCAGAAGGACCGTAGTCAACGGGCGACGAAGGTCGGGAGGACCGTAGTTGGCGGGCGATGCAGGTCGAGAGGAGACGAAGGTTCGAAGGATCATAGTCGGCAGACGATGGAGGTCGAAAATACCATAGTCGGTGGGCGACAAAGTTAGAACTTCAACTCGAGCTTGAGCCGAGCTCAACTTATTGGACTAAGTGAAGGCTCAACTCAACTCAAGAACTTGAATTCCTCCACAAATTTTCGATACACTCGACAACTAAGAAGCCATGAAGCTAGGATAGGAGTTCGCTAGAGAAGGAATCTACTAATGAAGTCATGGAGGGAGCTTGCTAGAGAAGACATTGACGACCGGATAGTAAGATGGCAAGGAAGTTGGGGCAAGAGGTTACTATAGAAGGAATTGATAATGAGATGGCGAGGAAGATGCAATGGGAGCTCACAATGATAAGACATTGACAGGACTAATGACTTTGGAAGAAGAAGATTTTGTGAGTTTCAGGATTTAACTTAAAGAAGTTGAAAAATGATTTAACAATTTCTAGTATTTACCTTTTTAATTGAGTTAGATTGCGAGCTACCTACCCAAGCCTCATCAAGCACAGAAAAATATATGGGCCATAATTTGAATTCAAGATCATGGCTCGATCAGCTCGACTCATGAGCTCAATAACAAGCTCAATTCAAGCCAATTTGCAAGCCAAATTGGTTCACTTGGGCTTTGTTTGAAACTGCTTTTTACTACTTTATAAAGCAACTTTTAGTACAAAATTTCAAGGCTGTGGGACAGCATTCTTACTGCTTCAGAAAATAATTTTTTAATAAAAAATTTTCCATTCAAAAAATGTCTTAAAAAACTGTAAAAAAGCTATCGCAAACGAAATGGAAGGTTCATCTCATTTTTGATTTTAAGCACGCAATAAAATCCTTGCTGTTATAAAAAATGTTCCTTGATTTATTGAAAAGGTTTCTTCTGTAAATTTGCATTGACTCAAATAAAAGTAATCATTGGGAGCCTTTGAAGGGCAGATTAAATGCTACAGATCTTCAGAAACGGCCTTTTCAATAAATATAAGAATAAAATAATAATAATAATAATAAGCTTTAGTTTTTGTTTTACTGACCCTGAAACTTTTCTAAAGTCATTTGGAATAATTTATATGTTAGAAAATACAAAATTTACTCATTCATTAAAAAAAATTGCCTTGATCAAACACGAATCTCAAGGAGCTTTACCTTTTCCAAAAATTGTAATAAATAACAATGAGTAAAATTATTGTTTGTGTGCGGGCTAGAATATACGCGGCGATAGAGTTAAAATACTTTCGTCTTAGCATTGTACGAATATTCAGCACACAACAATTATAAAAATATTATTTATCTTCTAAGTATTCATATGCACATATAAATGCAAAATGCTTTGTACTTATGCCCGTTATAGCTCGTAATTTTTTACCTCCCACCTGTTCAAGATAGGTGCAAAGTAGAATCAGAACTTCTAACATATAATCAATTCAGAGGCGGAATAGAATAACTTAAAACAAAATATTTTACCTCCCACATTATTGTATGGTGCTGAGGTTTTCTAAAGGATGTCTTTTTTTTTTTTTTTTTAACTATTCATTTAGTTAATCCATTAGGCAGCCGATGCTAGAGAGAGAAGAGAAAATTCTTAAAGAGTCTATTTTGGACTACTTTTGGTCGTTTTCAACTGACGATCTTATTTTGAATGTTGTCCGGATCGAGATAGTTCACACATTGCCTATCTCAATTTTCAAAATTAAATAAAAAAATTCTAATTTTTTTACTTAATTTATATTTCCATAACAAAAAAGATGTAGTAGAGCTATTAATTAGTTATAAACATTAAAAGATTTTCTATAAAATTTTATAATGGGTATTTTGAAAAGTGCACTAGCTATTTTAATTGCCCATAAAATAATCTTGAACTCAAAAAATACTATCATATTATAATTAAAGTCTCAAAATAAACTTTTATATAATTCTTGGTGATTTAGTTAAATTCTGAAATAATAGATTTGTGTTTAATATTGTTTTTGTTGCCTACGATTATTGTATTTTGTGAAATTTTAGAATGAGTTTGTTTATGTTTTAATTATTGCAATGCAATTAATTATGTGCTTTATTTGTTGTAATAAAAAGTTCTAAGGAATTTTGGTTTTGAAAAGAAAGTTATTCTTGTGTCTATAAGACATATTCTGGTGGCTTTAAGCTTTGCTCTGGTGGCTTTAAGCATTGCTCTGATGCCTATAAGACGTATTTTGATAGCTATAAATCATATTTTGATGCATATAAGATATGTGCTGGTAGTTATAAATCTTGTTTTAATTAGGGGTGTTAACTTTTGACCTGACTCGAAACCCGACCTGGAAAAATCCAGGTTTGGGTCAACCCGTTTGCGAAATGGGTCGGGTCCGGGTTCAGATTTTTGACCCGTTTGAAAAACGGGTCGGGTTCGGGTTGACCCGACAACCCACGGGTCAACCCGAATTGACCCGATTCGCAAACCCAATGCTCAGGTCGCGTCCCGTCAGCTCGTCAGGTCGCGTCTGAGTCAGGTCCAGCAAACTCGCGCTCGTCCAGCCTAGCGAGCCCGAACAGCCGTGGAGCAGCGGATCCCGTGTCCAGCACTCCAGCCGGACCAGCTCGCACTCGGCAGTCGGCGCCTCGGCGGTTCCCTACGTCCCGCGACCCTCGTCCAGTCTGGCCAGGCGTCTCGCGACCTCGACGTCCAGCTTGACCCAGCGTCCCGCGACCTCGGCGTCCCACAACCTTAGCGGAATGGGCAGACCCTGCGTTCAGCCCGCACCAGCTCCGCTCCGCACTCCGCAGGAGCACTTGCGAGTCGAAGTCACGGCTTGGACTCCGCCGTTGCCGCTCACGATCCCGCATAGCCGCACTCAGGTCGGGTCGGGTCCGGGTTGAAATGTTTGACCCGTTTGCAAAAATGAGTCGGGTTCGGGTTGACCCGTTTAGATCCGAGTCAGCTTGGGTTCGATCCGAACCCGACCCGTCGACCTGAATTGACACCCTTAGTTTTAATGCCTATAAGACATGTTCTAGTAGTATAAGTCATGTTTTGATGCCTGTATGACGTGTTTTTGTGTTATAAACACATTTTGTTCTGATGATGGGCATTGGGACTTATACGAATGAAGTATGTGAATTGTGACTCTCAGATATAAAGTGCTTGTTTATTTACTTCATAGTATTATTTTTTTATATTATATAAATGCAATTATTATTCCGTTATACACAGTGATTTATTCTATTGCTTAATAAATGAATATTTGAAAATTTAGATCAGCTTAAATGTGGTATACTGAGTTGTGCTAGGTCACTGATGTTTTTTTTTTCTATTTTTAGGGTCTGGGAAAGGGAAAAAAGTAAGTCAAGTAGCAGTTCAGGCTTTCACATGAGCCTGTATATGTATTTTCTCTTTTAATTTTAATACTGTTATGGCAAGAAATTTTATGTTTTGCTTTGTACTCTAGTATTTAGCCATGTACTATAGTGTAAATTTTGTACTCATATTTTGATGATATGATGAAAAGAAATTGCATGGATCAGTTTATTTTCAGTAAACTGGATGATTTTAGTAACTTTGTGATTGATTTCTTTTTTGTTTTAAATTTTATTTGAAAGAAAATTCAGAATAATTTCCAAAACTTCAATCTTGAGGTTTATCTGTTGCAAGCCAATACAATAGGACATGTCTTATCTATCGGTCTTATCCGATTGGGTTGTGATACTAAGGTTTTACCGGCTAAACGAACAAGCCAACGTTCTCTTGAAAATAGCGCTCATGTCATTAGATTCTTCCCACCCCAATCATGTAATTTTCTTTATACGATACATATTTGATACATTAAGCTAACGCCTTCTCCGAAGAAGAGCATCATTTGTAATTAATGACAAATATTAGTTGACTCATTTTAACTGGGTCAGACCCTATGATTTTTCCCTTTCCTGAGTTTTCTACGTTAAAAACCTGATGTCTCTTATGATTGGGGGCGGAGTTGTGATGTGAGTGAATGACAAATGTGACGATTGAGTGAATGATCAGAATAGGGTGATGGCATTGACAATTACTAGTATAATGAACTTGAGAATCATTGAGACTGCTTTGAGATCAGTATAATACAAATTCTTACTATGAGTCACTAATCTCAAAGCAAATGTAATAATTTTAAAGTCCCTCTTAATACAAATCATATCATGCTAAAATAACAAATTTTTTTCTAATCTTAAAAAATAATAAACTTTATGCATTAAATATAAAATAATTATGCATCTATATATATATCATCTAAATTTCTTTATAGATAAAAAAACTTTATGAAATCATCAACTTTCCATATATTTCGAAGAGGAATGTTCTACACAAATCTAGAACCTAAGCATAAGGTCATCTTCAACATTTTTACACTAATAAATATTCCTTAATTATGTCGCTACACCATAAAATTGACCCGCTACAACTTAGCAATGAGGTAGCCCGCCACACCACATGCTCCCCTTAATTCATCAATACATGAAGTAGCTAAAAAAGCTCGTTGTCTAATTCACCACACTTTATTTAAAGTTTTCATTTTTTTTAAAATGCCTTTATCAGAATCCACTCAAAAAAAAAATTAAAATCATTAAATTTATATTAAAATAAACAAATATAAATATTAAATTAACCTCAAAATAAATAAAATTATTTAAAAATTAAGAATCTGTTTGAGACAATTATAGCTTTTGATTGTGAAGTTGCTCTAGGGAAAGCATTAAACCTTGTTTGGGATGACTTTCTTTCTGCTTCTTAAAGCAGCTTCCTTGTGCAGAAATAAGAAAGTCGACTCAAATGAATAAGCTATTTTAAAAAGCAATAAAAAAGCCGTCCCAAATGAAGCTATTTTAGGCTTCGTTTGGGACGGCTTTTTTATTGCTTTCTAAAACGGAGTTTTAGTACAAAAATAAAAAAATTTGTACTAAAACTCCGTTTTAGAAAGCAATAAAAAACCGTTCCAAACGAAGCCTTAAAAAGAAATAAGAAAGTCGTCCCAAATGAAGAAGTAACTTAAACTAAGAAGCTACTTTAAAAAGCAATAAGAAAGTCGTTCCAAATGAGGCCATAGGCTTCGTTTGGGACGGCTTTTTTACTGCTTCATAAAACGGAGTTTTAGTACAAAATTTTTTATTTTTGTACTAAAACTCCGTTTTAGAAAGCAATAAAAAAGCCGTCCCAAACGAAGCCTTAATCATTATGGTCATAAAAAACAACTTTTCATTATAGAAATGTTTAAAAACAAGTGAGAACGCAAAAAAAGAGCCAAATAAAATTATGATTGTTGTCTGAAAAACAAATTGTCCCGAACAAACCCTAATTTTATCAAGATTTGAATATTATAATCATATTTTAAAAAAATTAAAAAAATCAAGAAAGGCACATTCCCCTTGTTGCCTAAGCCACCGGTTTGACCCATCCACATACACCGAACCAAAATCCTTTTCTCCTTCCCCCTATTTAAACCAAAGCTGATCTCTTCCTTCCACGTACAACAACTACCTTCCTTCGCACGTGTGCCGAATCTTACTCCATCCCGTTCACCGAATTTAAACCGAGGGAGCCGTTGCCGCCTTCCACAGCTCAAAGCCAATGGAGAGAGACGAAAGCGCCGGCAAAGAAACCCGCTACCGCGGCGTCCGGCGGCGTCCGTGGGGGAAATTCGCCGCCGAAATACGCGACTCGTCTCGCCACGGCGCTCGAGTCTGGCTCGGAACTTTCAGTACTGCTGAAGAAGCTGCCCGCGCTTACGACCGAGCTGCTTACTCCATGCGCGGGTCGCTCGCCGTGCTGAACTTCCCCGACGAACGGCATTTGTATGCGGCCGACGCCTCCGCCTCTTCGTCGGGAAATGAGACGAAGAAGGAAGTGATCGAGCTCGAGTGTTTGGACGATAAGGTTTTGGAGGATCTGCTTGATTCGGGGGAGGAGGAGAAGAGTAAATGAGCCAAATCTGCTATCGATCTATCTGTTTTGCTGAACATTTAAACTGCAGTTAGTAATTAAGATCCTGAACTTCAGTAGCTAGCAATTAAGATTAATGATCGGCTGTATTGTATCAGGCTTAAGTATTAAAGGAGCTTTATTAAGAAATTGCAGTTAGTAATTAAGTAATTAAGATCAGTAGAAGAAACTGCTAAGTTCTGAAGCTGCAGCAGTAATTAGGAGTTAATACCAGCTTTGTTATGTGATGATTAACCAATCTACAGTTGTAATGAATAAGGCTTAAATATTAAATGAACTTAATTAGTGGTTCGATTATGGTTTCATAAGTGATTAATTAACTCTAAATATATTGTATTTAGGGGTGTCAATATTTGACACGACTCAAAACTCCGACCCAAAAATTCAAGATTAGGGTTAACCTGTTTGAGAAACGGGTCAAGTTCGGGCTTGGGATTCCAACCTTTTGTAAAACCGGGTCGAGTTCGGGTTGACTCGAAAAACCCAAAATAAACCAGTTCTGACCCACCAATCACCCAACGATTCGTCGGGTTCGACTTCGCCTCGCGTGACCTCAGATGGAGTCCGTTCGCTCAGGCCCTCACTCTGGCGATGCGCCCTCACTTAGGCGTGTTTGGGGTTCAACTATTCGACTTCGCCACTTCGAGTCTTCGCATAACCGGCTAGTCTGGATCGTGGCCGTTGCCCGCTTGCTCAGCGCAATTCGCGTCGCCTTGCCAGTCCAGTTTGCGTAGTCCCTGCCTTTGTCCTTCTACGTCGCGCCTGCCAAACTTGCACGACTGCACATGCTGCCACAGTGTTGCAGCTATCCCCCATCGATTCGTCCTGTCAAAATCAATTTAGGGTGTCGGGTCGAGTCAACCCGTCAACCCGACGAGTCGGGTCAACCTGTCAACTCGCCAGGTCTGGTCTGGGTTCAGGATTCTGACCTGTTTGCAGAACTGGGTGGGATTCGGATTGATCCGTTTAGACCTGAGTCAATATGACCCGAACCCAACCATTGAACCGATTTTGACACCCCTAAATGTATTTCACTTATAAGAGGCGGAGAGTTTAGAGAATTTTTTAATAAAGTGAAGGTCAGTAAAATAAGTGTAAAATAAAAAAATTACAGTTGATTTGTACTTAAAAATATTTTACTTTATGCAATGAGCTAAAAAATAATCTATTCTTAAGCATAGAATCTTAAATGAATTTCGTAATAATATTTTTATATCAACAAATCAATTAATTTAATTAGAAGAAAATTAGAATAAAAATATTTTAATTAGTATAAAATTTAAAAATCTTAAATATAATTTTAGATTAGAATAATGTTTGAATAATTAATACATTTTATATTTCATATATGTTAAATTAAATTTTAAAATAAATTTAATTTTTATAAATTTTGATTCGAATATTTTCTTCTTTTTTTTTCAATTAATTTTGTTTGCTTGGTGGAGGCGGCTTCGTGTCCGGCAGCCTCTTACTTTCCTGTCTGGTCGTTCACGCCGACGTCTTGGAAATTAAATTAATTAAAGAATTGTGATTGGCTGATTTTTTTTTTATTTAGTGATTTATAGAATAGAAAATTATTAGAACGTTAATGCCAGCGTGGCAGATAGGCTCATTTGAGCTGAGCTGGATCGTCACACGGGGCCCAATTTCGTTACCCATAATTTGAGCTTGAGCTTGATTAATTAATTCAATTCAAGCTCGAGCTTTATTATACGAGTTAGAGTCAGACTTACAAGCCAATTAGTTTATTTTGAAAGAGAGAAAATGATCATGATTCAAGTGATTATTATAATAAAATCATATAAATAATGAAACAAGAAAAAAATAATAATAAATAATAACTTAATTTTAGAAAATAAGATGTAATTTTTTAAAAAATTTAATACTTTTTTACTTAAAAACTTATAAACTATTATATTTTAAATGTATTTTATATTAATACCTTTTAAACGCGCCAACTCGCAAGCCAATTAGTCAAGTGAGGGATAGCTCAAGCTTAGCTTGTTAGTTTAGACTAATTTTGGCTTTTTTGTGTCCTGGAGTATTCGTGGTGGTAGAGAAATATAAAATTTCGCGTCTTAGCGTTGTACGAAGATCCAACACGCACACAGATAGAGAGAGGGTGCAATATTTATGAGAGACCAATATTTTTACGTGAAAACCCTTAAAAAAGGGGGAAAAACCACGAGGCCTAGCCAATTTTGAATGAATCCACTAGTATTGTAGTTGATTACAAATGAGGCCCTTCCTTGGGGGAAGACCTTAGCTTGATGTACATCTTATAGAGCACATTACATGATGAGAATACAAAGAATCATTGTTGATGTGTTTGTTTAATCTGAAGGGCTGTAGTCAACAAACGACGTACGCCAGAAAGACCGTAGTCGGCGGGCGCCGCCGACGGAGGTCAGAAGGATTGTAGTCGGTGGGCGATGTAAGTTAGAAGGACCATAGTCGGCAGGCGACTGGGGTCAGAAGGACTGTAGTTGATGGGAGACATAAGTCAGAAGGGCCGTAGTCGGCGGGCGACGGAGGTCGGAGGGATTGTAATGGGTGGGTGATGTAAGTCAAAAGGACCGTAGTCAAGCGGGCGACGCAGGTTGGAGAGACTGTTGTCTAACGGTGGAGGTCAGAAGGACGGCGTCATGTAGAAGTCCATCAATTGATAGAAATTCAACATCAGATAGATGTCCGGCGAAACTCCGACAACAGGCAGAAGTCCAGCGTCGGGTAGAAACTTGGCGACGAGCGAAGGTGCAACCTCGGGTAGAAATCCGACGTTAGTTGGCGGCCGAGGATAACTCCGGCGTTGGATGGTATTCGGGCAGAACTCCGACGTCACTTGGAGGTCGGGCAAAATTCTGGCGTCACTTGGGCAAAATTCCAGCGTCTTGTGGAAGTCGGGCAGAATTCCAGCGTCACTTGGGCAGAATTCCGATGGCGGTGGTCGAGGAGGAGTTTCTTCCCTCCTATCGTTCTTCTCTTCCCTTCTCCTCCTCCTCTTCTTCTTCTGGCTTGGGGCCCCCTCTCAAGAGAAATGAGGGGTCTATTTCTAGATTTCTAAGTATGGCATGACCCGTAAATAGGAGGATCAAGGGCAAATGTGGAGTGGTTCGGATGGACGGCCGATATTGAATCCCTTGATCGTGGACTGTTCATCAGACATTTGAAGGTCTTAATGATGTCAGAATTTGACGACCTTGGGCTCGTTGGATTTGTCTCGTCGAGCCGCTCGATTCGACTATAAGCATGTCATGTTTGGAGACCGTTTGGTAACAAATTGTGGTTTGAACTTTCCAACAGCGCTTCGGGTGCTTGATTTGGACTCATTTGGGCTCGGATTGAGTTGAATTTGGTGTCGTTGGGTTCGTATTTTCAAGACGATCAATTCGAGTATAAGTTTGCTGAAATCGAAGTTGAGACGGTCTCCGAATTAAATTTTGAAGTTTTCAACTAGATTTTACCTCAAGATTCATGCCCGATCAAGATAATTTTTCAATAATATATCAGGCTTATTTAAAAGACCACTTTAAAAAGTAAATTGTATTTGGATAAATGAGAGAAAGTAATGGTGTACAATCAGCCTCCAAAGTGAACTTATGATCAACTTCTAGATAAGTTAAAGTGTTTGAAATAGCTTTAAGATTTTGGTTATTGATTAGTCAATCTCAAAGAATACATATGAAGTGGAGTGGAGGAAGATATTATATGGGTTGAGAACAGATTTCTAAGATGAGTAATATGTAACTTAAAGAAAATATAAAAAAGATTACCTAAGCTAATAAAGATAGCCAAGCTACATATAAAGTCAACGAACGTTAAATAAATGAAGAACAGTTCTACAATAGAATAATAAAATTATATATATATATAACAATTACTTTAAGAATGGTGAATTCAATAAATAAATTATATTTTTTTACAATTAAAAAGAATATATATTAGTAAAAGTTGTTAAAAAGCTATCTAAATAAAACCTCAATTAAGAATCCATTTGAAACAACATTTTTCCTGACTTTCCGAAGCATCTTTTTAATACAAAAAATTCTTGCATATAAAAGTTTTGTACTAAAAAACCACTTTAGAAAATAATAAGAAAATTGTCTCAAACAAAATCTAAATGGTTAGATAGAGATAGGGGTGTCAATTCGGGTGAACGGGTTGGGTTCGAGTTGAACCCGGAACTGACCCGTCACTATTCGGGTCAACCCGAACCCGACCCATTTTTAAAAATGGGTCAGGTTTCCAGACCCAAACCCGACCCGATTCGAGTCAGGGTCAACCCGACCCGAGACGAATGACCCGGGTTGACCCAAAATTGCTAGTTTTCGAGTAAAAAATCGGGTCAATATTCGATTTTCGGGTAAAAAATCGGGTCAATCTTCGATTTTCGGGTCAAAATGGGTCAATCTCGGATTTTCGGGTCAAATATGAGTTTTCGTGTCACTTTCAGATCAATTTCGGGTTGATTTGGGGTTACTGGGTCAACCCGAACCCAACTAATTTTTAAAACGGGTTGATTTATTGAACCCGAATCCGACCCATTTCAGGTTTGGGTTGACCCAAATCCGGATTTTTCTAGGTCGGGTTCGAGTCATGTTTTGGGTCGTGTCAAAAATTGACACCCCTAGATGGAGAGAAACAACCTCTTCTAAATGAGCCCTAAACAAACCTCTTTGCTCAACAAATTCCGAAGGCTCATCCATTGCAAAATTTACTTCCAGAATTTCAGTAGGTCCAACTTGCCAACTCAAGCAAGCGCTGACCACCTCAAAATCCTAAGTGCATATTAATTAATATACAACTTTTCACCAACAACACCAATGGAAATTCCATTATGGAATGCATGCAATTTTCAATGAGTATCACATTTCAAAACTCCTAAATATATTCATAATTTAGTGCAAACAGTTAAATCCCAAATTTCTTTTTTTCTTTTTTTGAAACAGACTGCCCTCAATGTAAGTTTTGACATTCATAAATCACTTAGTACTTAAATGTCATTTGTTATGCTAATAACTTGTCTTTATTTAATCTAAATTTGACTTAAGATTGGTTCAATCAGTTCATCTTATCTCAATTCAAGTTAAGATTTCATTAGAGACAACTTTCTTACTGTTTTCTAAAAAAAATTATAGCATAAAAATGTCTAGTTCAAAAAAAATTTGTAAAGAAAAATTGTTTTAAAAAACAGTAAGAAAGCTGTCTCAAACGAAGCCTAAATCTTATTTTAAGTTGAGCTCTTCAAGCTAAAAATCAATATGGTCTCAATTAAATTTCCATCCATAACAAATTTTCACTCTAAAACACATCCATATATATAAATGTGTGCATTCATACAAAAAGATATATACTTTTCGATCATATCTTGAGCTAACACAATCCAATTTAGACTTGTTTTGATTAGAATTCGATCCAACTTAAGCTTCATTTGAGACAACCTTTGTGTTGCTGTCTAAACCAGCTTTCTAGTACAAAAACTTCTTGAATTAGAAAATTTTATACTAGAAAGTCGTTTTAGGAAGCAGTACGAAAACTATCCCAAACGAAGCCTTAGATGACTCATTAGTCAGCTCATCGATTGAAGTAAAAAAATGATCTAATTTTTAAGTAATCTTAAGCAAATTCATGGATGAAATACAATGAGAAGTGGAGAAGAGAACCACAATTTAAACAGCTATAGCTGGCCATTAACTGGCAGTAAGAGAGCTAACCAGTAATCTGTGCTACAAAGCCTCTCTCTTTGGATGAGGCTTTGATTTGGGTCAGCAACAACTTCAACCTCCGTTGATCAAAAGAATAAAGACAACTAACTAAAATTTAAGAAAATAAAGAGAAGATATTCCATCCATAATTTTTTCTAAAAAGCCTCAGTTCATAGGTAGAAAACAAACCAAAAAGCATCAGAAGAATAGCGAGTCTGGAAGTTTTGGAGAAACTCTACAAGCCACCCGTTCATACTGCCAAAACCAAGAAGACTTACCATAACAGCATAAATTGAGAAATATATACAATGCAACAATGTGAACTTGCTTAGACGAGACAAAATTTGATCATGATGGGCTCTAAGGTTTCGTTTGGGACGGTTTTCTTACTGCTTCTTAAAGCAGCTTTTTAGTACAAAAATTAAAATTTTTATACTAAAAAACTATTTTAAAAAGTAGTAAGAAAGTCGTCCCAAACGAAGCCTAAATTTTAAAATTTGCTTTAATATGAGTGTAATATAGTAAATTTCAAAGGTTCTAAATTCATTATGATCAAATTTTGTTCAGGCAATCCTCAGCAGTCTTTTTACTTCCAAAAAAGAGAAAAAACCAAGTAAAATGTTGGGAGATATGTACAATACCTTCTCTTGAATGTACTTATCCCGGACAGCGCTGAGGGGGGAGTTACAGGAATTCTGCTGCAAATAATGCATTTGGAGAACTACAGATTTAAGGTCTAAAGCTTTGTATGAGGTGTAATGCTGGAGAGTGCAATTCTGTAACAAAATGCAAGAAAAACAATTAAGATGAGGAGAAAAAAGAAGAAAAATGTGGGTTAGGAAGGATCTCAAAGCCATTAGTTCTAACTTAAGATCAGTGTAATATATGATGAACCAATTAAAATTTACATTACACTCATCTAAAAGTTGGATTTACTTTGAAGATCCATCCTCACCAAAGTTATGGTCAAATATCCTAAGCCTTTTTTTTTTTCATGAAATAATCAAAAAGAACAATTGTGGATCGGGATGCATCTACCCAAGGCTGATCAGACTGGTCCAATGTCCATCTGGCCAGGAAGACAGCAGATGCAGCTATGACAGAAGGAACAAACTTTACAAAACTATATTCGACCAATGTAAGCTCTGACAAATAATTTGCCATGTACCCTAAAGGAAGTGAAGGAACCTGTAGATTGGAATAGAAGTAATGAGGCACACGATTGGCTTTACAAAAGCATTAATAAAATCAGTCATATTTGGATCAAATCCTTAAGCAATACACATTTTGCAGGTGAAAAATAGAATTCAAGAGTATCCTGAGTAAGTTGTTCTCATACAAGTCATGCTTCTTATAATACTAATTTCCTGAACAATAGCATCCTTAGTAATCA
Source organism: Dendrobium nobile (assembly GCA_022539455.1). Classification (NCBI taxonomy): domain Eukaryota; kingdom Viridiplantae; phylum Streptophyta; class Magnoliopsida; order Asparagales; family Orchidaceae; genus Dendrobium; species Dendrobium nobile. Next base: position 80,628,247 of record CM039736.1, read on the forward strand.
TCAGGTCAACTTAGATGTTAGCTATTTATCATTCCTACTGTCGACCACTAAGGCTTCGTTTGGGACGACTTTCTTTCTGCTTCTTAAAGCAGCTTCCTAGTACAAAAATTTCAGGAAGCTGTTTTAAAAAGCAATAAAAAAGTCATCCCAAACGAAGCCTAAATCTACAAAAATGTTGTCAAAAGTGCAACTTAAAGGTGATATGGCTGCTCAAAATCCAAGTCAATAGGCAAAACAGTAGACACTTGCCCAAGCAAAGGTGCTGAAAAGAAAATAGTGATTCTCCAAATAAATCTATTTCAATTATGAGGACTTTCAAAAAATGATAAACTAAATATATTCCATGTTCGATGAAATAATCAATTTTTAAGATTCCAAACATTTCCAGTTGCAAAATGGTAAATAAATTATCATAAAGAAAGTATAAATAAATAATGATTATAATAACCTAAATAATTTAACTACTTCAGTTTATAACATGCATTTACCAGATATATCATAATTCATCTTCATCATTCATGCAAATTAAATTTTAAGCCTATTGTCCCCTAAAAAGCACACACTTCTTCTGAATGTTTTCCCATCCTAGAACTTAAAAGCTTTTATACCATACTTGGATCCTTAGGGCATTACTTTGTAAATTGATGCTAGTAGATAGCATTGCCACCTCTTGTTCTCTTCTACCACCACTGTTATTTTAGTTTCTAGCATCTTTGCATATGTTCAATATTTATCTTATTGCAATCATATGTAAATATAATATTTGTATTATATAATTGCATATTTCATTTAGAATTTACCCGAGCTTTGCAGGTTCACTAGCTAGCAAGACTTCGCTACCTCATATTTTCTACAGTTGCCTTCAGGCCAGGTACACCATCTTCTCCTTTCTTCTTAGTTCTTACTTTGTATTCGTACCAACAATGATTCATGGCTCGTGCAATTTCCATATGATCAGGATATCAGCAAGCCAATCATTGTAAGAGACCTCAGCTCAGGTATGCTTTTTTTTGCACTTCTTTTTTAGTTGTTTTACTAGTTCTCTTGTTGCTCTATGCAGGTCCAAGGAGGAAAGAGACACCAATTGGTTAGCTACTGTAGGAGACCTCAGTTTAGATACACATTTCTTTTTATAGCTTTAGATACACTTGCATAGTCTTTCTCTTTTCAGTCTACCTATGCTTTTGTTGCTTTGTGCAGATCCCAAAAGTGCAGAGTACCCAGTCTTTAAAAAAAACAAAGTGGGGTTGTTGATTTTCTCTTCAGGCATAGATTTTGGGGGTAGACTTCAGTCCTTTGTAAAGGACATTGTACCTTTTCCTTTTTCTTGACTGGTGTAAGCATGCAAAAAGATGTAATTCAAATTTGTATAAAAATTTTAAATTAACAAAATCAAGCATTGTTCGCTTTTGGATATTCAAGAGCTCTTCTTTTCTTTGTGCTCTTGTGACTTCTATAGTTTTTGTGCTCACAGCTTTAGACAAATGTTAGAGTCAGCAGTTGTATTCTTTTCATGGCTTTAGCTTGAGTTGTGAGGCTTTGATTGCTCCTGCCCTATGCCTTGTGCGGCAGACATTGGTGAAGGATTACATGATTTGTCCCTATTGACTTGTCAGGAGATTTGCGTCCCCTGAACCCTCTGCTTCTTGCTTTGACGAGCTTAACGAAGGAGTATTTGCCAGTGACCTAAACCCTTTAAGTTTATACTAGGACGGTGACGAAAGGTTATCGATCCTGAGCTTTGTGAGTAGCAGACCTATTGATGACAACAATTCTCTTAATTCAGCCTTAAGCTTTATGTAAACTTTAACATAATTTCTTCGATCCTTTGATTTATGCTTTGGCGAACTTCTTGAAGAATTTACTGGTTTCAGGTTTAATCAATAGTCCAAACGTAGGTAATATGTTGACTCTTAACCAATCGGGAAGACTTCAATCTGGATTAGTTGAACTCATCAGATCGAGTGAGTTAAGATTTGGTAGCTTTTTGTCATCCGACTGTTGAAACGGATGTTCCTCAACTACAACCTTTCTAATAGCTTGTTGAGTAAACGGATCTGCCAATAACTCGGCCACATCTTGGCTTGTTGAGTACGATCTATATGCCTGTTCAGTCTTTAGACTTAAGCTGTGGAGAAACACGCTCCCTAAGCTGGATTTGTTAAAGTTTGCAGATTTGAAGACGTCCTTCGGGGTTCGAGATCTCAAAGCTTACGTGCATTCGGTAGCTATTTTGATTGAGACTCGTTCCTTCCCACTATAAGTTTAACTCTCCAATCAATTAAGAGAATTTCGTAGGCTACGGCTACTTGAGCTTGTCGAGTAAGATAAGTCTTCATGCTTCTTACAGCCTCTATTGACAAATTGACGAAATGGTGGTTCCTCTATTACTGTCTTTCTTATGGCTTGTCAAAAGTGCAACCTCAAGGTGATATGGCTGCTCAAAATCCAAGTCAATAGGCAACACAGTAGACACTTGCCCAAGAAAAGGTGCTGAAAAGAAAATAGTGGTTTCTCCAAATACAACTATTTCAATTATGAGGACTTTCAAAAACGATAACTATAATATTCCATGTTCGATGAAATAATCAATTTTTAAGATTTGAAACATTTCCAGTTTCAAAACGGTAAATAAATTATCTTAAAGAAAGTATAAAGAAAACATGATTAAATAACCTAAATAATTAAACTACTTCAATTTATAACATGCATTGACCAGATATATCATAATTCATCTTCATCATTCATGCAAATTGAATTTTAAGCCATCCATTCATTATTGTCCCCTAAAAACCACACTCTTCTTCTGAAGGTTTTCCCATCTTAGAACTTAAAAGCTTTTATACCATACTTGGATCCTTAGGGCATTACTTTGTAGATTGATGCTAGTAGATAGCATTGCCACCTCATGTTCTCTTAAACCACCACTATTATTTTAGTTTCCAACATCTTTGCATACGTTCAATATTTATCTTTGTTGCAATCATATGTAAATATAATATTTGTATTATATAATTGCAGGTTTCGTTCAAAAGTTGCCTGAGCTTTGCAGATTCACTAGCTAGCAAGACTTCGCTGCCTCATCTTTTCTGCAGTTGTCTTCAGGCTAGTTATACCATCTTCTCCTTTTTTCTTAGTTCTTACTTTATATTCATACCACCAATGATTCATCACTTGTGCAGGATTCAGATGAGCATGATATCAACTAGCCAGCCATTGTGAGAGACCTCAGCTCAGCTATGCTCTTTTTTTTTTTAGTTTGTGCACTTCTTTTTTGATTGTTTTACTAGTTCTCATGTTGCTCTACATAGGTCCCAGGAGGAATGGGACACCAGTTGGTTAGCTACTACAAGAGACCCCGGTTCACGTACACATTTCTTTTTATAGCTTTACATACACTTGCATAGTCTTTCTCTTTTCTTTTTGTTGATGCTTATGTTGCTTTTTGTATGTCCCAAAAATGCAGCGTGCCTAGTCTTTGGAAGGAACAGAACGGGGTTGTCGACTTCCTCTTCAGGCATAGATTTTGGGGGATAGACTTTAGTCCTTTGTGAAGGACATTATACCTTTTCTTTACTGATGTAAGCATGCGAAAAGATGTAATTCAAATTTGTATAAAATTTTTAAATTAATAAATAAAGCATTGTTCGCTTTTGGATATTCACGAGCTCTGCTTTTCTTTATGCTCTTGTGACTTCTATAGTTGTTGTGCTCATGGCTTTAGAAACATGTTAAAGTCAGTAGTTGTATTCTTTTCACAACTTTAACTTGAGTTGTGAGACTTTGGCTCCTCTTGTCCATTGCCTTGTGCGGCAGACATTGGTGAAGGATTGCTTGATTTGTCCTCATTGACTTGTTAGAAAATTTGCGTACCTTCAGCCCCCTGCTTCTTACTTTAGCAAGCTTGACGAATGAGTATATGCCAGTGAACTACCCTTTAAGTTTATAGTAGATCAGTGGCGAAGGGTTATCGATCCAAAGCTTTGTGCGTAGTAAAACTTGTTGAAGATGTATATCCTCTTAATTCAGCCTTATGCGTTGTGTGAACTTTAGGATAATTTTTTTGATCTTTTACTTTGTGCTTTGACAAATTTCTTGAAGAGGTTATATATTTTAGTAGTCTGAACGTAGGTAATAATTTGACTCTTAACAGTCGAGAAGACTTCAATCTGGATTACTTGAACTCATCAAATCAGACGAGCTAGGAATTTGACATCTTTTTGTCATCAAACTATTGAAACAGGGGTTTCCAATTATGGCCTTTCTTATGGCTTGTTCCGGGCCGCGTGCGGTCCGTAAACCCCGTTGACCTAGCCGAGTGACCTCACCCCAAACCCCTCTACTCGGGGCCAATGCTTATCTGTCCCGCTTATGCGGCGATTGTCGCTGAGGGAATCGAACTCGAGATGAGGTGTTCCTACCGAACTCGGATTACCGTGTTTATTTATATCCTATTTTATTTTATATATAGTTTTCGTTAAGGCATGCTCAAGCTGAAATAATACAATACAAGATTGATGTCTAAATGGCTGAGCAACTAGTATACAAATATGTTAGTGTTTAGTTTTAAAAAATATGGTTGTTGGATGTTTTATATGCGTTTATTTTTTATTTAAAAAAACTGATATGTCATAAAAGGTGACTAGATTGGGCATGAATATTGATGCATATTGAATTGGTAACTTTTTTTATCTAAATTTAGGGCCATTCAAATTTTCATTTTTAGCGAACTTATAGTCAAATTGGATGTCTCGGTGAGATGATGTGATCCAATTCGAATTGCACTCAAACAAGCACATGAAGCATCCAAAAAATTTTAGAATTTAATTGTAGGATTAAAGATTTTCCAAAATCTTGCATTTTTATAATTAATTAAAGATTCTTGATGAGATGAATCTAATAAGCCTAAAATTATTTAATTATGGGCGTCTTAAAGCACTTAAATACTAAATGAACGGTTATATAATTGAAAAAATTAATAAGGTAATGCAATAGATGTTCCAAAATGTGGTCATATTTATGAGACATATCACTCTGAAAATTTTAAATAGTCTTCCGTTTCTACATGAAAGGGCTTGGACCTACGCTTGAAATTCAAAAAAGCTTGAAGGCGTTGAAGAATCCCAAAGTTGCATCAAAGCACAACACCCGAAGTACCATCGCCTAATTCTCATCCTCCAACCATCATTATCTAGCTGCATTTCTTGATCATTGTTGCTTGACTACAATCCTATGATCACATCACGGACCATGATCCTCCAACACCTCCCGATTACATCCTATGATCACAATCATGTCATCACAATTCTCTAACCATCATTGCTTAGCTATGATCATCAACCATTATAGTTTGATACAATCTCTTGATCATTGTTGATTGGTTATATCAACACTTGTTAACTTATCACTTGCCATCACCAACAGCATGGAGGCATGCCAATACCCAAAAGAGAATAATCAAATAAATATATTGAAAAAAATTTCCATGCACATGGCTCTTCTAGCATGTATCATGGAATTTATTTACATAGTTTTTGTCTATTATATTGCATCAAACATTAATCAAAGAAAAATAATATTATTGTAACCAATAATAATTACTCATTTCAACTAAGATAGATCCTATGATTTTTCTCTTTTTTTGGGGTTTCCCCATATAACTTAGGTGGCTCTTGCATATATAACTTAGGTGGCTCTTGCTCCTCTTTTATATGTGGATGTCTTAGGTCTATGTGCATATACTAAGATATTAAACTACCTCTCTCTAGCATACAATAGTTTGGCATCATTTTTTAGGAATCAAATCCACAACCATTATTTAAAAGCATAATTTAGCCCTTCGACCACCATTGCCCAATTGTGATCCTTTGACCATCGATTGACTGTTGATATTTAATCATTACTGCTGACTATAGTCCCCATACATCATATCTTCTGACTTCGATCTTTTGACTAATATCGCTTGATTATTATCCTCCGACCACCATCAGCGCTGATCATTGTTCTAGCTACGACTCTATGATCATCATCACCCGACTATTTCTTTTCAACCATCGTTGCCCAACTTAGTCTTCTGACCACTATTGCTCAACTTTGATCCTTCAACTATTATTGCATGTCTAGGGTCTCCAACCACCATCACTCGACTAAAATCTTTTAACAATTTGCCGCCAATTGCGGTCTTCGATCACCATCTTCATGTTTCAATACTTAGACTATTATTGCTTAGCTACACCCCGATAACATCAATGCATGCCTTCAACCACATGATCTATGGGCACATTGGCACCAACTAGGACTCCCGATGTTAGCATTAAGACCATGCTAGACTTCTTGGCCTTTGATCTCTTCCTTAAAAGAGAACAATCAAACAAAGAGCAAATATATCTTGAAGATAACTTCTATGCCACATTGATCCTATAAGTTTTACCAAATAAATTTATTTGTTCTATCTTATATCAATATATTTCCTAATAGGAGAAGTTCATATATCATTTGTAATTGATGACAATCACTAGTATAATCATTTCTACTATAAAACGTAAATATTCTATCTTGCAACAAAGCATTCAAGCTATTTTTAAAAACACTCAAAATAATATTAGATATTTTGAGTATTTTTAAAAATAAATATCAACGCTAGTAGCTATCCGCCATTCATCATCATTCAACACTGCTTCCACCACCATCACCACATCAGCATTAGTGTCACCCTCAACAAAACAAAAATAGATCTAAAATACCAAATATATTTATTCAAACCGAAATATAATTAAAATAAAATAAACCCAAATTCCCCTAAATTCAACAAGGAAAAAGAAGAAGTATGAATAAACAAGCTTTATTTATGCTCTAAATGGCAGACTCCCATTCTTCAAGCTCCCAAAGAAGATACCTTCACATGAAAATGAACATTCCAAAGCCTTTCTCAAACACTACAATCCAACCACAGCCATCTTTCCTTTCTGCAGAAAACCCCCAAATGGTAGGCTCATATATACTGAATCTTGATCAAGAAAAAAAAAAAAAAATTTTTTTTTTCAAATTTTTCTCAATTATTTACACATATTTATGAATGCAAATAAAAAATAATAAAATAAAAGAGATTAAAATTTTTTATAATTTTTGTATTTCTTTCTCTGAACTGCCATCCAAAGTAAAGACAAATGTCAGTTAATAAAATGATTTTAATCAGAATCCATTTATCATAATTATATGATATAAGTCAAGCTCTCTACTATATTAGCTGTAAATATCAGAAGGCAAAGAATATGAAGGAACGAATCAAAGATAGATTCAAGTTATTAGTAGTGAGAAACAGCTGGATTGATTTCACTTATTTAGAAAGCTTCAATGATCATAATCTAATATAAAAGAAAGAGGAAGGTCAGAGTAATTTTTTTTTTTTTTTGATATTGTACTGCCAAATAATTTGATCATTTTTATTTTTGGGAGAAAATATGTTGGATTATTAAGATAAGTATTATAATATACGAAGAATCAATCAAATTTATGATATATTATATCTAAAAGTATTTTGATGATAATGAGACTCAATAATTAAAAATAATGAGAAGCTGTTTTTACCACTAAAATTATTGATATGGTGCAGAGTTAAAATATTAGTTGTTTAATATATATATTATATATATATATATAATAGAAATGATTGAATAAATTTAATGATAATATTTTTTATTATGATATATAGTTAATTACATGCAAATGCCATCTGTTCTTGATTCAACTGTTTGTCAGTTAAACCTCTCACTAGCTGTACAGAGGAGACAGCTCTCCAAACGACGACGGAACTATAATCTCAATTGTACTCACTTGGAAGCTTTCTTCCAAACCCTAACAGATAGAGAGAGAGAGAGACAACAGACGTCCGGGCAATCCAGGACACTGGACGTAATATTTTTCCTAAGGGCGAATTATTCCCTCCGTCACCGGACGTTCGGACACCCAATCCAGACGCGCCACACACCAGAAATACATTGGGTCCCGGTGTAATTTGGTGACGTGGCGCATCTGGATTGGTGTCCTGAGACGATCCTGACACCAGAATAATTTTCCTGAGGGAGAGAGAGAGAAGTGATTTCTCCGGCCGGCCACCATATATATTTATTTTATAAAAGCTTATATAGAGAAGTCTCCCTCAGCCTTATGTGAAAACGCGTCGTCTTCCTCCTCCGTAAGCCATGACGAAGAAGGAGAGGAGGAGAAGTCGAAGGCAGCCGGCGATATAGTCAGGCCGAATCAAGTGAACCGGCAGCCGACGAACCGGGCACTTCCACCGGCGGCTCAGCCCGGTTCTACGACTGCGTCTACAGTAGAGAGGTTTCACCACAGCGCAGGCGTTGGGCGGCACATGAACATGCACCGACATGATCGGGCCCGTTTGCGACCCCCCGACCGTCTCCTTCCAGCCCAGAAAGAGCGAAGAGGCTTACCATCCTTATTCCAGAGCCCAACGGCCTCCTCTCCCAAAACAATCAGCAGGCGAGCAGTCCTCGTCAAGCTATGTTGGTTTACTTCCCGGCTTACTTCGTCGGAAGAAGGCTCCACAAAGAGCGACGGAGCTGGTCAAGCCGGCGAAGAGCTGCAACTTGGGTTGGGCGGGTCGGGCCCGAAGGAGGAGAAGGAGAAGAAAAGGAGCTGGTTGAGGAGGATTTGGATTTGGAGCTGAGGCTTGGTCATAGAAAATCTCAAGAATCTAATTCATCAGATTAGTATTTTTTTTAATTCATTCATTATTTGATTAATGCTGTGGTTGCTACTGAATAATTTAGTGATTAATCTTTTTATTCTGGTTAATGAATCTTAATTAGTAAAATGTACGTTATCAGTTTTTCAGAATTATTTGTGTTGCAGGAAGCATTGCTAGTTAGGCCTTTCACTCTCTTCTATTCTTTAATCTTTAATGGATGTTCTATAGAATGATTTGATCATGCAAATATTGAGATACTAAAATTTCATTTGACACAATTTTTTTTACTGTTTTCTAAAGTAATTTTTTTACTATAAAAAATTTCTTATAAAACTATTTAAAAAAATAGTAAGAAAGCTATGTCAAATGAACCGTAATCATTGTAGATAAAAAGGTTTGTCTTATTGCTTCAAATGCTATCAATGGGACAATCAAGAAATGATTTATCATTCAATGCAAGATTTGTACCATCTTCATTATGTCACATAGTGTATGTAAATCATAAAAAAAAAAAATAAAAAAAAAAAAGTGCCTCAACCATAATAGAATTTAATAATTAGCAATTTTATGAACATTATTTGAAGGTGTTTCAAGTTCAGTAGATCATTTTTATGTTTCGTTTGGGATTACTTTTTTAGTGATTTATAAAATTACTTTTTAATATAATTTTTTTTAAAGCAGGATAAAATAGTGATTTAAAATTATCCTAAACAAAACCTTAAGACAATTTTTTTCTTACTTCTTAAAACAGTCTTTTAGTATAAAATTTTAAATTTATAGTAGAAAACCACTTTAAGAAGCTTTGTTCGGAACGACTTTCTTGGTACTTTTTAAACGGTTTTTTATAAAAAAATTAAAAATTTTATACTAAAAAAAAGTTTCATAAAGCTGTAAAAAAATCATCCAAACGAAATCTTATACTAGTGATTGAGTATTTTGGCTCAAATCATTATGTCCTATTTTTGAGATCTACAAAAGAAAAAATATTGTTAATTTATAATTAATATCTATAGTTAATATCGTAAAAAATAATAAATAATTTTTAACTGAATGATCAAATAGGCTCCATCAACCAATTATATATTTTTACACTTTCATCATTAATAGCAAATATCTTTTCCCAAAATAAAATTTTCAAAGAAAAATTTTGAAATTAATAAAAAATTTGTTATATTAAATTTATAATTATAATTTTAATAAACAAATTCAATTATAGTTATAACAAAGAATCATCACTAAATAAAAATGCAAAAAATATTCAAAACTAAAATAATGAAAAACTGTCACATAGACATTAAACATATGTTATTTTCTCTTCCAAGTTCCAACATAAAAATTATCAACATATTTGCACTTTTTTTGAGACATCACATCAATTAAGGCTTAGTTTGGGAACAGCTTTCTTATTGCTTCTTAAAGCAGCTTCCTAATACAAAAATTTAAATTTTTACCTAAAAGTATGCTTTTAATGATAGCAATAAAAAGTTATCCACAAACAAAGACTAAGTTAAATTCACAGGCAGATCATTATACAAGACTCAACATCAAAAATTTTTATTGATAGCCAAAGTTCCTAAATCACAGACCAAGATGAGCACTGATTACAGACCGCACTTAAAGCTTAAAGCAAAAATCCTTCCACGTGGCACACTGAGAATTGTTACTCGTCGATACGTCCGACATATTGTACATATATTTTGATTAAATAAAAAAAACAATAAAAATTTGATCAATCACGCAATTGAAGTTGAAATTGACCCATGCAATTGCTAATTTATGGAAAAGCTCGCCTAGCTTCGACCTCCAACCATCCTGTAAAAAGTAAAAAAATAAACTACAAATTAAATAAATTAGAAATAATGCCCAAATTGTCGGAATATTAATCGTCCTTTTTTCGCTAATTACATGACAAGTGTTTTGATGAATCAAATAATCTGATAAAAATTTTAAATATCTAGCAATTGTAAATAAATTTAATTATTATTAATTAATATGATTTATATCCAATAATTTGAAATTTGCTCTGAAATATCACTATAACATCAATACATGGACAAGAAAATTAAACTTTGACAAATGTAATTGTTTCTGGTAAACATGTTAATGTTTTTCACTTATACAATTTAATGTATGAAAATACTAAAATGTTTGAGACAACTTTCTTTACTTTTTATTAAAGTTAATTTTTTAAATAAAATTTAATTTTTTTTATAAAAAAATTATTTAAAGAAACAGTAAATAAACCGTTCCCAAATGAAACCTTATCTTTAGTTATACCATTTTTGTTAATTAGTTTTTGTTCTACTAAGTTTAATTTCCACTGTTTTGTCATTACATTGCGTTATTTTTTTAAGGCAATCAAAGACATAATTTCATTACTAACAATATGTTGGTGTATAATATTCCCCGTTGTAGGTTTAGTCATGGAGAGATTATTTCGTGCAAGGCCGATATGTAATACGTTGTCCGGAGATAAACGCAAATTGCCACGTCCGCGGTACGAGCAGTACAAGCCACATTACGAGCCGCGGTACCCATGAGCGAAGAGGTGACGTGACGCTATTCTGGTTGGTCTCCAGAAGAGTTCTCGACGTCCCGCACAGAATAATTAATCTAAGTGATGAAATCAACGATGATACCAACACAACTAACAAGTTTGTAGCCTAAAGTACAATAAAACATGTTACGTTACCAATGGAAATATTCATGAAGATTTTGTTCCAATAAGGTCTCCAAAGTTAGATTTAGGGTGTCGATGAACCTTTCCTGACCTCCTCACCTCGAGCTGCCAAGAGATCCTCAATGTTTCCAGATTCTCCAAACCAACCGAGGTGATCAGCAATAAGGTGGAGATTGAGTTGCAGCCTCACATTTAGCAACAACGATGCCTTTCTCATAAGATTCACGGCACATGGTTTTCACAGATCGAGTCTCACATACCTTGCAAGTGAAGATCATAGCTAGATCATGTCGTGTGGAGGTTTTCAGATTGGATATGGCTGTGTAGTTCACATTGGAGTCTTTGATTATATTGCTAAGATTTTCAGCCAACTGGGTAGGAGCGTGTGAATCATGAGAGAAGGTTTTGAGTGCTGAGTTTCAACATCACATCGCTCCACTTGTTCAGTCTTCTCTTGTATGCTTCTAACACCTTCAGGAAAAAGGTAAGAGAAGGCTTTAGTAAGTAGTATATAAGTCATTAAGAGGATTTTTCAAGTGTCTTGTAGTCGAGGAAGGAAAGCCGTTGTTACAGAGTAAGGAAGAGAGAAAATCCACCGGGTTTAGCTGGGTTGGTGGGTGAGCATGATTGGGAACCCCCAAACCCATGCTCGAATCCCCTCTCATGCGGTGCAACCCTTAAGTGGGGAGAAAATAATTGCGGTCCTGCCTTGTGGGGCTGGTTGCTGGTAGGCTTGCCAAGAAGATTTAATTACGCCGCCAAGCGCCTTCTAAGAGACGTGACAGCATGTACATACCACATTCCAAAAAAAAAAAAAAAAAAAAAGAGAGAGAGAAAGAGAACAGCAAAATCTTTAACTTCACCATTTCATCTCTTAATATCATTAAAAGAAGTCGAGCATTATTATCAATTCAAAGATTCATAAGCTATTCTTTATATGGTTGATGTTATATAAATAGGCAAATTAACCTCAAGAAAATTAAATTAAACGAAACTTAATATCCTCAGCAAAAAAACAACTACGTTTTACGTGAAACAAATGATAAACTAAACTCCAAACATAGGACTCTACTGTGTTACACAATCTTAGCACAGGTAGGTTGGGACAAGATTTTTAATCTATCTTTTACTGGAACCATTCATCTTCTAGTTTCTCAAAGTATTATATTGTTTATTGTATAACAAGAGACTAAAGTTTCTTTAATCTTTTCAAAATACAATTTGATTTTGGTGCAATATGCTTCCAAAATCCCTACCTCAAGTGTGCATTCTCTCTAAGACTTCATGAAAAAATAGGAAATACCCATATATCAACGTGAGAGTAGATCGGCTGTTTTTATTTTTTAAATCTGATTCAGCACAACATTAACAATTACCACACAAAGCCCAAGTGAATAACTAGACTCTAGAAGTCTAGTATTATGGCAAACGTCCTCGTAAAAAAAGGATTCCTTCAAGAGATTAATTAAATAAGGACGGAAAAAAAAAAAACCCTCTCCATTTGATTTATTCGTTGTTCATAAGCTGAGAAAAGCATAATGGACAATACATCGGATCGGGCTTTGAAGATAAAGAAAAAAAGGAGCGTCAATTAAGATGTCCACATGCATTCCCGTATTAAAAAAAAGCAGCATTAGTCTTAATCAAAACAAGTCGTGAAGTCAGCTTTTGCAAATTCGGGATCATCTTTAGGAAAAAAAATATTGTGATTTGTGTTTTTAACTAATTTTCCTTTTAAAAATAAGGTTTTTTTTAAATATTTAAAAAAAATTGTAGGCTTTTTTGTGTTTTTAATTAGCTTCAAAATGTAAATCACCACAAATAGCTGCTGATCACCGCCACCACTGTCGAGCCTATTGCACTACCATCACGATCACCTCATAAATCACCATATTGTATATTAATAAAAAATAAATGATTTATATTTAAGATGCCAAATATATTTTTATTTTATATCAAAATAAACATAAAATAAAAAATAAGGACAAAAATTTAAGATAGAGATTTATCCCGAGTGGCTCTAAAGATTTATTACTGCATGAATAGTAAGTCTATTTTATTGGAGACCATCAACAAACCTTAGTGAATGAATGATGACACATTCGCATTAAGTTTACAGTCATCGCATTGAAACAATCCATATTCAAGCACAAACACACAAGTCTAATTTCTACACTAACTTATATTTAGAAGTGTTACTCAAACCATCCCTTCAAATAACTATTTCTCCTGATATTTTGTAGGTTTTAGACCGCTATCTTATAATGTCCTTTCTATCACACTCAATTCAATCACTAGCTATTTATTATTCATGATTCCTCAAGCCTTGGCAAATCAAATTCTTGGAAGATTTCGCCTCGAAGAGTTAAGAATGGGTTCCTTCAACATTGATTAAAAAAGTTTTCCTATTGATAAACTGAGGATCAGTCAATCAAGCTGCCACAAAGAGGTGTGTGCAACAAAACTATATGAGGATGACCAAAGACAAAGCCAAACGAGAAGCAGGAGATGAATCTGTACAAGAAACGAAGTCGATTGAGAAGCGAAATATGAAATATCGTGAAAATATATAAAAATAAAATCAATACTTGATGTAAATTTGCATAAGGAACAAGCGATGAAGTTGGTCTAAAAAGTGAGCACAAAGTCATGTGAGAAAACAGGTGGCAAAAACTAAGATTAAGAGGGGTAAGAAACACAATGGTTAAGAAGTGGTATTAAAGCTACATGAAGTATAGGCAAACAAAGGCCAGAGTGTTGACAAAGCCACATAAAAAAGTGCAAGATGACTTCGTCAGACAAGAAATGCACAATAAAGGTGCGTAAAATGAAGAAGAAGCCCCCCCTAAAGATTAGGCAACAAGCTATCGAAGAAAGAGAAATTGACGAAGTGAACTGAAGGGCTAGCGATGAAAATCAATAGACCAGAAAAACAAATTCAAATAAATCATAACGAGGTGTAGGCAACAAAACAAGGAGCAGAAGAATGGACAACACAAGTAGCATGCAACGAAGCCAATAGAGAATGTCATAGTTTCACAGAAGGCATACGATAAAAGTCGGCTGTTGAGTAAGTGATGAAGCTACATGGCAAGTGGAGATGATGGAAGTTGATAGGGGAGAGAGCGATGAAGCTACAAGACGTGTAAGCAACTGACGCAACCTAAGAGATGGCATGAAGAAGCTAGTTCAATAGCAAACAAAGAAGTTGCTCGAGTAGGCTACAACACGCACGAGTTGTAGGAAACAAAGATGCTTGAGGAGCAAGCCAAATTTATGTCTTCACCATGCTTAAGGCATTGTTTAAAATTGGCCAATATGAGGCTCGCCTCAACGCAATTACAGTGAAAAAATGTCTCGAGGCTTATGCCTCAAGTGTTTTTTTATGATGTCTGTGCTCTCAGCTTGGTGAGGCCTCACCTTGAGGCGCGCCTCGCCTCGCGCTATGAGGTTTACACTTCACCAAGATATATATATTTATTTAAAATTTACATAAATCTTGAAGTAAAGTCCCGAACAAATCACAATCATACACCCCTCGATCCAACAACTTTCTCTCACTGCTCAACCTCCACCACCGTCCACGCCGCCATCTAGGATCACTTGAAAGCGCGCAACACATCACTACCATCTCTCCTCTAAAATTTTGGAGTATTAATCTCATCTTTTGTAGATGAAAAACATTTGTGAAAGAGGACGATAACTGAAATAAATGAAGAATAAGCATATTGAGAAATATTAGACTCCATAGGATGAGCCAGGGAGAGATCAATTGCTATAATGACGGCTCAAAAAAACCCCTCAGTGATGACACTACAGACGATTTTCTAGTTGTTGCCAACCATTTCAACCTTTTTTAGAAATTAAATATGGATGAGTAGGGAACTGAGAAAAAAAGAATTTGTAGTTAAACTTAATGTAATATGATACTTTTATGCAGTTTCTATATTTAATATTTTTTTTTCTCATGTAATATTTGCATTTTCAATTATATTTCAAGCAATTTATCACTTGCCACTTTACTTCTTGTCAATTTTTATTTCATAGTAATACAATTTGCTACTTCATAATTCAATAAAAAGATAATATGTTATTATTTAACAATTATTTGAGTATTATATAAAAAACACTTTTACCTTAATTTACATTTTACGCAATTTTTTTATTTTGAGCGTGACGCCTTGAGGCTTACCACCTTGCCTCACGAACAAAAAACGCATCAATACTCAATGCGCAATTTTAAACATTGCTTAAGGCTGATGTTGTGGTAGGTTCAGAGCCATGCCATCATCATTGAATTAAAGCAAGGAAAGTGAAAATTTTAGATAATGAGATCACAATAACCTTTGAGTCAAACATCTGCAGGCTATAGTTACACAATTGTCTAAAAAATAAGTTAGTATTGGTCATTTTTATGCCAATGACATTTTACAAATGATAAGCCCCCCTAACCTAATTTATGTATAAGCTTAGGAGCTCCTTAAAGATGCCGACCACATTAAGACGTCCCAGGTTGGTGCCTAGTATTGATATGCAAAGATTGATACAAGCTCGCCTTTTTTATTGCTTATTTCGCTCTGTGATTTTTAGTGTGGATGTTATTTTCCTTTTAAATTCATCGACCAATTTCATACATTATCCTCAGCTCAACAATTTTTTTATAACAAAATTAGAACTTTTCGTTTGCAATGCAGAGCACCTACGTTGGAAATGCAACCCAACACATTCAGCCCAAAAAAATGACTTCACTGAAGGCCCTTCCAAATGAATTTACAAGGATTCTTCCACCATGGGAAATTAACTTAAAAGGTACTAACACCCACATCAAGTTTCTTTTATCTACCCTTATAACTTGACTCATAAAGGACTCTTGGGATCAATAGAAGTATCCTTCTCAAACTGCCTATGTCATCAAGTTGTTATAAAAAAACTTCATGCATTAAATAATTTCCATTTTGAGTGTTTTTTTTTAATAGATAGTACATTTTTACTAGAATATAATGCAAGTTTATCTTTCTCATAGAGAACTTAGAATTATGGTGATACAACAATTATAAAATATTTTTATCATAAATGAAGTAATATCTAGGTGATAATGATTTAAATTTCTTGGGTCTATTATATAGAAATAATAGGAAATTGATGACAAATAATTTTTTTAGAATTAAAGATGGATGGTTAAAATAAAGTGACATTTCAAAAGCACTATGTGATAAGAGTATCATAAAGAAATTAAATATAACTTCTATAAAATTCCAAATTAAGACAACAATCTTTTATGAATTTGAATGTTGGACAGTAATTTTCTTTTTAGTTTTTTAAGGTGCTGTGTTTCAATCACCGCTTTTTATCACCCACAATTACGCACCATCAAAGTTAAATGATACATAACGACCATTCTAACACTTTGTGCGTGTTGCAGGGGAACAAGCGTTGAACATGTACGAACATCTTACTTGTGGTCTTCTGTTTGATTTCAGTTAAAAATTCATATAAAAATCTATCAACATTGTAATTTAGATTATTAAAAAAACTACCATGTATATTGGGTATTTTTCAGAATAAAAAAATGATGCATGTGAAATTCTTTCTTGCTATTTTATTCTCTTATGATTATATTATTAATTTTGGCACCACATCACCATAAAACGCCAGTTTTCCAACACTCCACTTCCCTTCGTAAATATCTCTGTTTTATAAAAGCTCAGACACCTCCTTCCTTCTCCTTCAATCACCTTCACCCAACTCTCACACAAAACCAATCACTTCTTCCTCTCTCTTTTCTCTTTGTCTCTCTCTCTCTCTCTCTCTCTCTCTCTCTCTCTCTCTCTTTAAGTTGAGTATGACATAAATGATAATATTAAGATAAAAGTGCGTCAACATTATAAAAGATAAGTTCAGAAAATAATTGCATTAGAGGAAATATTTGAGGGGCATCTATTAGAAACAAGATAATTAGAAAGTAAACTTAGATGGCTTGGATATATATAATTATGGTAGACAATACACCTATTAAATGAGTAAATAAAATTAGTGACAGGAATTATGAAAGAGGAAAAATTAGACTTAAGATAAACTGAACATAAACTGTTTCAATATTTTGCATCGAGTAGTAATCTTCATAGAAACATCTAACAAAAATTAATGATATATTGATTCATAAAGCCATCCTAAAAAATTTGATGTAGGGCTGATGTTACTAATGAAACAATGGTTTTATTTTTTAAATGAGTTCTTTAATGAGCAAGCATAGATCTTCCATTATCAAGATGTTTCCTTAATGGTAACACAAATGGGAAGCAAACATGGGGTGTTTCATGTGGAGCATGATGTCCATTATCTAATGTATGTTGGTACGTAAAGGACGTTAAAAGATTTTATCAAAGATAATCAGCCATTGCATGAATCCTAACATGGGATGTCGACGTTGACATAAAATTTCTTCTTGTTAACTATGATCTTAAGCAAGAACATCAATTGAGAATGATATAATTTTATATGACCACAACACGCGTTGGTGTTGTTGGCGGCATCGACATTGCTAGAGATTGCAAGTATCGCGTGATGTTGACAACATGCATCGTCTTATTGGCATTGGTATGTGTCAATGTGTAGTTTAAAGTGGCTGAAATTGGTCAAGTATGGTAATTGGGTAATAGTAGTTGGGCGATGATAAGTTGGAGAATAGTGATCAGGTAATGGTGGCCGAATGATAGTACTCGGGTGACTATAGTCAAGCAATGGCTGGGGGGATGATTGTAGTCGAGCAGCAATGATCGAGCAACGCTATCGCTATTTGAGATCATCGGTGTCGATCATTGAATAAAGCTTGCTGAAAAATTATTTGGCATGACAATTTTAAAGATAGCTAACTAATGATAAAATGTTCAGCTATTGTTTTCCAAACTTTAAGATTCGTGAGAAAAGGATAAACTTTACATGTGTTAAATCTTGTGACTGTGGGATTTAAGAAATCCTGGATTTACAAAATACCATGGATGAAACGGAAGTTATCAAAACAGTTCGATATAAAGTTCCCAAAATGCTATTTCCCGGATTATAAGCTAAAGATATTTATTTCATGCATCTTCTATAAATGAATGAGGCAAATTTGCTTCGTGATTAACTATACTTTGTTTTAAGACCAATTCACTCTTCATCTTCCAATATATAATGATGGAGGTTCAGATCTGGCCTCTAACTGTCAAAATGGATTACACCGATTCAAATAATGATGCTACAAAAGATAACATCAATAGAAATTATAGGAAAAAGAATATCACAATAATTCGCCATGGCGTGGATCATTGAACAACTACTCGTAACAGAAAGACGAGAAATTCAAGTGGGACCGAAGCCGATAGTATAGAAGAGAACGATGTTCTATGTTAAAGTCAGATTTAGGGCATACAAACCTCGGCTATTTAGATAAAGCCTCGATTGTGGGAGAAGATAGAGGCGAAACGCTCTGAAGTACTCTACTAGACGCCATGGAATATTTCCGGCTTTACTCGGAGGAACTGCCCCTTCAAACCTAAAGAAGGTTGCGTTCAGGATCTAGAAGCTTTTGGTCATCACATAAAAGCTCGCTACCAGTTGTGTGCATTATATTTGAAAAAAAAAAAATGTATTTCTTACATCACAAGAAAATATAAATGAAATAATGTTAGTTATTACTATATTCTTTTAATCTGTAGTTCAGAAGAATATATCATTATATAAAATAATTATAATGTAAGACATAACATTATTGTCAAAAGAGTCAAGTAGCTTATAAAATGAGTTATTATAGTAAAATACAAAAAAAAAGTTATACACACATATAACTTTAATTAAGCTAAGATTTTATTTGGAATAATTTTTTACCTTGCTTATAAAATAGATTTCAAGTATACAAATTTTAACTTTTGTACTAAAATACTATTTAAGAAGCAGTATGAAAGCCATCCCAGATAGGTTTAGATCATTGTTTTTCATGCTTTCAATGTATTTTGTGCTAAAAGCAACTTTAAAAAGTAATAAGAAAGCAATCCCAAACAAAGCCTAAGAGTTCGTTTGAGACGCTGCAATTTTTGGTAAGATAATTAATAAAATTGATATAGGATTATTATCTTTATCGAAAATTTTTGTAAAAAATAACTTCCTAAACTTTTTTTTTATTTGAAAGTATTTGAAGATTTAAAGAAGGTTAAGAGATGTCTTATGAGGCTTTAAATATTTGTTGTCTCCAATTTTCATTGATTAGCAAAAAAAAAAAAAGTTTGTGTATATTAAACCCTACTAATACTAATATTCTTTAGTTTTAATTGCTCAAATGATTTATCTTAAGATAGAGCAAACTATTAAATTAAAAGTTGAAGAAGATGAAAATAGCATTAGAAGAATTGAATCTGTCCTCCAATCTCAAGAATTGTGTTTTCATTCATCTTATAATTTTATACTTCATTTTTAGCTTTTGTGGTTGTTGTTTTTTTTTTTTTTTTTTGGCTCTCTTGCCTTTGTTAAGTTTAGTCATGTAGTAATAGGGTACTGTGTATGGTGATTGAAAAAGCACTAAGGTTATCAAGATCACTAGATTTCAAGGATACTTTTTTAGAATTATAATAAGAGTAGTGATGTTACTTTGGGGGCTTCTTTTTTAATCTCTTATTAATTTTGATCTCTTTTGATGACTAGAGTTTATTTAAAACTTAGGGATCCTTTTTTTTTAAGAAATAATTGTCTTGGTTATTTTTAACCTCTTTTGTAAGTTAAGAACACGCTCAACATTGATTAATTTTTTCCTAAATATGAAATACAAGGTCCTACGTGTGATGTCCCAGAATTTAAATTAAAAAAATTGCATAGTATTTTGATTCTTTAAATCAATCAGAGCTCACAAAATTAAATATAAATTGAAAACATAATTACAAATTTAACAAGTTCCCAAAAATAATACAATAGCCAACAATAAACTACAAAATAACGTATAAAATCAACACTCGAGAAATAAAACCTAAACTATTATTGTCTTGATTGACCTTACTCTGTAGGCTCCTTACCCTTGATAGAAATCATATGAAAATCACATAATGAGCACATAACCCATCAAGTAATCAAAGCTTACCACTATATTTAATGTTAGGAAAAAAGAATTTATATATGTGTTATAGTTCTAGTCAAATCAATCAATAAGCTTCAGTGGTGAACTATATGTAATATATGAAATCAATAATAAATATATGATCAATAAACTAGGATTATTCAATAAGCCAAAGGAGTTTATCAATTTATGAGAAAATCAACAAAAAGACT
The DNA here is from genome assembly GCA_022539455.1 of Dendrobium nobile. NCBI lineage: Eukaryota > Viridiplantae > Streptophyta > Magnoliopsida > Asparagales > Orchidaceae > Dendrobium > Dendrobium nobile. Next base: position 80,648,931 of record CM039736.1, read on the forward strand.
ATTAATCAATGATAGGTGTTTTATTGTAAAACAGCTTAAGTGTCTATCATTTATATTAGTGTTGATGGTTCTATCTCATGATTTTATTAATCATTTATACCATATTAGTATGCTTTATCAAAATGTTGTATCAATATATAATCAATATGTATTAATACTCTTTGTCATATGTTATGTCATGTATCGTATCAATATTGGTTATATCACTTTTAGTTTTATCTATCAACTAATTATATGATATCATATAAATACAATCATGTATGCAATTACGAATAGCAAAACATGACATCCGACTTTAATGTGATATTTTTTTCTTATCAATTATTCATTTATCATCATGAATACATGCGGCTTTCAATAATCTATCAAGAGTCATCACTTTTGTCTACCCACCCTCATATACTGGGTATTAATATTTTAAGAACTAACATATATTAATTATTGTATAATAACTAGACTTCATTGCTTATATGCAAATGTCACTTTTATCTTAAAAAAATCATATGTTTTCATTTATGCAATATAAGTTAATATCATATATGAAATGCTCTGACATATGAAATACAGGAAAATCTATATGCTATGTATTTACTTCACAAAATCATTAACTATGAATCAACCATTAAAATTTAATATATCAAAGTCAAAATGCGCATAAGAATAATGCCTATCATATACAAAAAATAACGTAGTAAAAGTTAAGTAATAAAGAGAAATTGTATTTTTGATAGATTCATGAGAGATAAAAATCGTATAAACCAAAACTATCAAAAATAAATATAAGATTTAGTCACTTACATCGATCAAAATAAATTCGTAACAATAAGGTACGGATGAAAACACCCCGAAGTACTTCCTCTCCCTTTTCTCTTCTCTTCCTTACTTTCCTTCCCGCGCAACAAATGAATGAGGGGAGGGGTGTGGGTGGTAGTGATATTTAAATGAAAAAAAAAAAAATCTTTAGTGCTTATTGTTGCGGGGTGCAAGATCCAGTGCTACTGAATTGTATGTCGCCTCCAGAGTTACTATAGAATACAGAGCTCGGTGATAATTTCCCAACGACGTGGCGGCGCTTTACCAATGCTGCAACAAAGCTCTCACGATGCCGCAACAGCGCTTTCCCAGCGCCATTGTGCTGCCAGTCCAACACCAGAATGCTGCCTGTTGGGTCAAATTTTTAGGTTTTCAAACAAATTTCATTTTAAACTTTTGAGTTATTACATTATGAATATATGCATTTTGGCAATAGTTGTGAAACCCTTTAGGAAAATAAAACTTAAACTCTTAAAACATCAAGATACCTCTTGGTATTAACGTTTGGAGTTTTATTAAGAACTCTGAAGTTAGGCGAATTTTGGTGTCAATGTTAAAGTTCATTAGAAACTCCAAAATTAAGAATATGTTATCTCTTGAAAGTAACACCAAGGGGGAAAATCAAAAGCCGTTAGGCCCAAACAAACAATTTCTAGATCGTTAAGAATTTGGGCTCTTACAATGGTGGCCTCATTGTTGCCAACTTCAAGGGGGCATCAAGCAACTACACCTAGAATGACTTATAAAGAAATGATCAAATTTCTCCAATAGTATTCCACATAAGCATATCTTTATGCAAATCATATTAAAAAGCACTTCTTGGAGCCATTGTGACCTCAAAAATCACTCAATTATAGATAAATTACCTAAAAAAAACACTCTTATAATAAAAATGCTTCATCTTACCCACCATATAATTGGCAGTCAAACACATTCCTTTTAATTTACAACCAATACATATATGGGTTTTTGATATTTCACTATGTAAATTGCTTGTCTTAGAGTAAATTTTGAAGTCCCTTAAATTATTAGGAGGTTAATTACACTTTTACTTATTCCCTAGTCATGTAAACATAAATTTTAATTGATTATTACTTATTTCATTAATCTCAAATTATATTTCAAATAGGCCTAAAACATATTAGGATTTAAGATACTTACTCTTTTATAGTGGCCTTATACTTTTATTCACCTCTTTATATATCAATATTAATATAAGATTTATTTTGGGATGACCGTAACTTTTAATAAAAATAATTATGTTTTAGTAAAATTATTTTTTGTATTAATTTTTTTTTAAAAGCAATAAAAAATAATAGTAAAATAAAAATTATGATTACAACTTTGAGAAGTAAAAGCAGTAAACGCAATCCCAAACGAAACTTCTGTTGCACGAAAAATATAGGTCGGAGTGTGCACCGTCCACACAAGCACGGTACCTAACGGTACCTAATGGTACCCAGCGGTTACCGATGCTGGTATCTAGCTGGGGTATAGTGCTTGTGCGGACGTTCTCCCCATCCGCACTCCGCACCTGTAATCTCTCTGTTGCACAGACGAAATAGATTGGCTTCGCTTCTTCTTTCAGAAATTGGACGTTAATTTTGTCAAAAATATTCATTGCCCACATTTTTGGGCACGTTTATGAGTTTGTCGCATCTAAGCTGTTTAATAAGAATAGAAGAGAGAGCAGTAATAGATACAAGAAAATTTGTCAAATATAATTATATTTTAATGAATTAAAATTATAGGATAATTTTGATACATAAGATATAGTAATTATTCATAAGATTGCATATCAAAAATTTTTCCTGAGAAAATAGAAGATATAAGCTTAAAATTATAAATAACTTAATTTATGAGATTGATGAATGCGATTTTATATAATAATTTTAATTAAAAAAAGATTATGCGAAATTATTTTAACCATAATTTGATCAATTTATATAAATATTATTATGGGCTAGATGTGGACCTCCGAAAGAGCACCGCGCAAACGGGCCAATTGGAAGGGACAGATAGGACCGTAAATGTTGACTAAGCCATTTGAGCTCATTTCTTCCTTTTGAGTATGAACTTCCTAGTCTCCCTTTTGTGTGCAATCCCCTTTGTCTGGGAAGGATAATATTGGATCCTTAATCGAGAGTTTTCTCGGGCTCCGGTCTGGAATGTAATTAACCACGGGGGCTTGCGCCAGTTATGAAGATCCACATAAAAATAGAAAAAAAAAAACAGCATTACTGACATCAGAATTTTTTTCATGAAAAATCAGAAATGTGAAAACTATGGATTCTTATCCAATGAATGATTCAATCATGTGATTGTTGATTATAAGGGTAGAAACATCTTTTCTATTGCTTTCTAAATCAGTTTTTTAGTAGAAAATTTTCTTCAACTATAAAATTTTGTACTAAAAACTTATTTAGAAAGCAATATGAAAAACAGTCTCAACAAAGCCAAGCGATTAAAAGTAGGCAGGAAACGATTATATGAATATGTAAGCTGATTGAACATTTTATGATAATTACAATAGTTATATGAAAGTCTTAAAAATTTCATATGAATATTCCTCTGAAGTTGGAAGTCGAACAAGAAAAATTTAATGAGTATATACATTAATAGAGAGATTAACAAAAGGAGAGAGAAAATCTATAAGCTCATGATCTGATCAATTAAGCATATAATTAATCATTAAAAGGTTTTTTAATTATGATTACATAAATTTTTCCTTCTTAATTGGGGGATTAAAAAATAGTTTGTGTTTTTCTTACTCTAAAAGTGAGAAAAAGCAACTTGGTTTTGTCTACGCGTTTAAGTGTGGAAACTAATGAAATAATGTTAACGGTAATATTTAACTCAAATTTAATTAGTAGCATCACTTGAACTAAAATTATAGCAAGCTTGAGGAGGAAGGCATTTAATTTTTTAATCAAGTAATTAAGATGTATTAAAATCGATCATTAATGACATTAAATTAATCTAATGATCCTTAAGGAATATAGTCAGCTTTTAATATATTTATAGATTATAAATAAACTTATATTTAAAATCATGTTACAATCCAATATATAAAACTATTAAAACAATTGAAATTATTACAATTACAAATAATAATAATAATAATAATAATAATATATAATAATAAAAGAGCACAAGATTTTGATTAGACTGAAGGCTTGAATTCAGAGTCTTAGGTCAGACATGATGATATAAGCAGTGATGTCATAAAATATATTCAATGCTTATAATATAAAAGTTTGTATGATATATAGGAGTAATAATTGCTCCTTTTTTAGTGTATATATATATATTGGTGCGTCCTCGAATATTCATGGCGGTAGAGAAATATAAATTTAATATCAATAGTATTGTACGAAGATCCATCACACAAGCAGAAAAAGAGAGGGTGTAAATATTCATAAGAGACACAAGAGTTTTTACATGGAAACTCATGAAAAGGGGAAAAACCAAAGGGTCTGGCTTAGTATGAATGAATCTATTAGTGTTTTTAGTCTATTACAAATGAGCCCTTTCTTAAGAGGAAGATCTTGGCTCGATGTGGCAAATATACATCATACATATTATATTACACGGTGGGAGTTGGAAGAATCAATGTTGACATGTTTTGTATGGGTGGCAAAACCATAGTTGGCGAGCGATGTATGTTGGAAGAACCATAGTCGGCCGTGACGAAGGTTGGAATGACCGTAGTCAACGGGCGATAGAGGTCGGAAAAGACCATTATATGACGACAGAGGTCGGAAGGATCGTAGTCGGCGAGTGACGAAGGTTAGAAGGACCGTAGTTGGCGAGCGACATAGGTCAAAAGGTCCGTTGTATGGCGACGGAGTTCGGGAGGATCGTAGTCGGCGGGGTGACGGGGGTCGGAAGAATCGTTGTTGGCAGACATGGAGGTCAGAAGGACGTAGTCAACGGGCGACGAAAGGTCGGGAGGACCGTTAGTTGGCGGGCGATGCAGGTCGAGAGGAGAGCGAAGGGTCGAAGGATCATAGTCGGCAGACGATGGAGTCGAAAATACCATAGTCGGTGGGCGACAAAGTTAGAACTTCAACTCGAGCTTGAGCCGGGCTCAACTTATTGGACTAAGTGAATGCTCAACTCAACTCAAGAACTTGAATTCCTCCACAAATTTTCGATACACTCGACAACTAAGAAGCATGAAGCTAGGATAGGAGTTCGCTAGAAGAAGGATCTACTAATGAAGTCATGGAGGGAGCTTGTAGAGAAGACATTGACGAGACCGGATAGTAAGATGGCAAGGAAGTTGGGCAAGAGGTTACTATACGAGGAATTGATAATGAGATGGCGGGAAAGATGCAACATGGGAGCTCACAATGATAAGACATTGACAGGACTAATGACTTGAAGAAGAGATTTTGTGAGTTTGGATTTAACTTAAAGAAGTTGAAAAATGATTTAACAATTTCTAGTATTTACCTTTTTAATTGAGTTAGATGCGAGCTACCTACCCAAGCCTCATCAAGCACAAAAAATATATGGCCATAATTTGAATTCAAGAATCATGCTCGATCAGCTCGACTCATGAGCTCAAAACAAGCTCATTCAAGCCAATTTGCAAGCCAAATTGGTTCACTTGGGCTTTGTTTGAAACTGTTTTACTACTTTATAAAGCAACTTTTATACAAAATTTCAAGGCTGTGGGACAGCATTCTTACTGCTTCAGAAAATAATTTTTTAATAAAAAATTTTCCATTCAAAAAATGTCTTAAAAAACTGTAAAAAACTATCGCAAACGAAATGGAAGGTTCTATCTCATTTTTGATTTTAAGCACGCAATAAAATCCTTGCTGTTATAAAAAATGTTCCTTGATTTATTGAAAAGGTTTCTCTGTAAATTGCATTGACTCAAATAAAAGTAATCATTGGGAGCCTTTGAAGGGCAGATTAAATGCTACAGATCTTCAGAAAACGGCCTTTTCATAAATATAAGAATAAAATAATAATATAATAATAAGCTTTAGTTTTTGTTTTATACGACCCTGAAACTTTTCTAAAGTCATTTGGAATAATTTTATGTTAGAAAATACAAAATTTACTCATTCATTAAAAAAATTGCTTGATCAAACACGAATCTCAAGGAGCTTTACCTTTTCCAAAAATTGTAATAAATAACAATGAGTAAAATTATTGTTTGTGTGCGGGCTAGAATATACGCGGCGATTAGAGTTAAAATACTTTCGTCTTAGCATTGTACGAATATTCAGCACACAACAATTATAAAAATATTATTTATCTTCTAAGTATTCATATGCACATATAAATGCAAAATGCTTTGTACTTATGCCCGTTTATAGCTCGTAATTTTTTACCTCCCACCTTTTCAAGATAGGTGCAAAGTAGAATCAGAACTTCTAACATATAATCAATTCAGAGGCGAATAGAATAACTTAAAACAAAATATTTTACCTCCCACATTATTGTATGGTGCTGAGGTTTTCTAAAGGATGTTCTTTTTTTTTTTTTTTTAACTATTCATTTAGTTAATCCATTAGGCAGCCGATGCTAAGAGAGAGAAAAGAGAAATTCTTAAAGAGTCTATTTTGACTACTTTTGGTCGTTTTCAACTGACGATCTTATTTGAATGTTGTCCGGATCGAGATAGTTCACACTTGCCTATCTCAATTTTCAAAATTAAATAAAAAAAATTCTAATTTTTTTACTTAATTTATATTTCCATAACTAAAAAAAGATGTAGTAGAGGCTATTTAATTAGTTATAAACATTAAAAGATTTTCTATAAAATTTTATAATGGGTATTTTGAAAAGTGCACTAGGCTTTTAATTGCCATAAAATAATCTTGAACTCAAAAAAATACTATCATATTATAATAAAGTCTCAAAATAAACTTTTATATAATTTGGTGATTTAGTTAAATTCTGAAATAATAGATTTTGTTGTTTAATTATTTTTGTTGCCTCGATATTGTATTTTGTGAAATTTTAGAATGAGTTTGTTTATGTTTTAATTATTGCAATGCAATTAATTATGTGCTTTATTTGTGTAATAAAAGAGTTCTAAGGAATTTGGTTTTGAAAAGAAAGTTATTCTTGTGTCTATAAGACATATTCTGGTGGTGCTTTAAGCTTTGCTCTGTGGCTTTAAGCATTGCTCTGATGCCATAAGACGTATTTTGATAGCTATTAATCATATTTTGATGCATATAAAGATATGTGCTGTAGTTATAAATCTTGTTTTAATTAGGGGTGTTAACTTTTGACCTGACTCGAAACCCGACCTGGAAAAATCCAGGTTTGGGTCAACCCGTTAGCGAAAATGGGTCGGGTCCGGTTCAGATTTTTGACCCGTTTGAAAAACGGGTGCGGGTTCGGTTGACCCGACCCAACCCACGGGTCAACCCGAATTGACCCGATTCGCAAACCCAATGCTCAGGTCGCGTCCCGTCAGCTCGTAAGGTCGCGTCTGAGTCAGGTCCAGCAAACTCGCGCTCGTCCAGCCTAGCGAGCCCGAACAGCCGTGGAGCAGCGGATCCGTGTCCAGCATCTCCAGCCGGACCAGCTCGCACTCGGCAGTCGGCGCCTCGGCGGTTCCCTACGTCCCGCGACCTCGTCAAGTCTGGCCAGGCGTCTCGCGACCTCGACGTCCAGCTTGACCCAGCGTCCCGCGACCTCGGCGTCCCACAACCTTAGCGGAATGGGCAGACCCTGCGTTCAGCCCGACCAGCTCCTCTCCGCACTCCGCAGGAGCACTTGCGAGTCGAAGTCACGGCTTGGACTCGCCGTTGCCGCTCACGATCCCGCATAGCCGCCTCAGGTCGGGTCGGGTCCGGGTTGAAATGTTTGACCGTTTGCAAAATGAGGTCGGGTTCGGGTTGACCCTTTAGATCCGAGTCAGCTTGGGTTCGATCCGAACCCGACCCGTCGACCTGAATTGACACCCTTAGTTTTAATGCCTATAAGACATGTTCTAGTAGTATAAGTCATGTTTTGATGCCTGTATGACGTGTTTTTGTGTTATAAACACATTTTGTTCTGATGATGGGCATTGGGACTTAACGAATGAAGTATGTGAATGTGACTCTCAGATATAAAGTGCTTGTTGTTTTACTTCATAGTATTATTTTTTTTTTATTATAAATGCAATTATTATTCCGTTATACACAGTGATTTATTCTATTGCTTAATAAATGAATATTTGAAAATTTAGATCAGCTTAAATGTGGTATATGAGTTGTGCTAGGTCACGATGTTTTTTTTTTCTATTTTTAGGGTCTGGGGAAAGAAAAAGTAAGTCAAGTAGCAGTTCAGGCTTTCACATGAGCCTGTATATGTATTTTCTCTTTTAATTTAATACTGTTATGGGCAAGAAATTTTATGTTTTGCTTTGTACTCTAGTATTTAGCCATGTACTATAGTGTAAATTTTGTATCTCATATTTTGATGATATGATGAAAAGAGAAATTGCATGGATCAGTTTATTTTCAGTAAACTGGATGATTTTAGTAACTTTGTGATTGATTTCTTTTTTGTTTTAAATTTTATTTGAAAGAAAATTCAGAATAATTTCCAAAACTTCAATCTTGAGGTTTATCTGTTGCATAGCCAATACAATAGGACAGTCTTATCTATCGGTCTTATCGATTGGGTTGTGATACTAAGGTTTTACCGGCTAAACGAACAAGCCAACGTTCTCTTGAAAATAGCGCTCATGTCATTAGATTCTTCCCACCCCAATCATGTAATTTTCTTTATACGATACATATTTGATACATTAAGCTAACGCCTACGTCCGAAGAAGAGCATCATTTGTAATTAATGACAAATATAGTTGACTCATTTTAACTGGGTCAGACCCTATGATTTTTCCTTTCCTGAGTTTTCTACGTTAAAAACCTGATGTCTCTTATGATTGGGGGCGGAGTTGTGATCTGAGTGAATGACAAATTGACGATTGAGTGAATGATCAGAATAGGTATGATGGCATTGACAATTTACTAGTATAATGAACTTGAGAATCATTGAGGAACTGCTTTGAGATCAGTAATACAAATTCTTACTATGAGTCACTAATCTCAAAGCAAATGTAATAATTTTAAAGTCCCCTAATACAAATCATATACATCTAAAAAACAAATTTTTTTCTAATCTTAAAAAATAATAAACTTTATGCATTAAATATAAAATAATTATGCATCTATATAAATATCATCTAAATTTCTTTATAGAAAAAAAACTTATGAAATCATCAACTTTCCATATATTTCGAAGAGGAATGTTCTACACAAATCTCAGAACCTAAGCATAAGGTCATCTTCAACATTTTTACACTAATAAATATTCCTTAATTATGTCGCTACACCATAAAATTGACCCTCTACAACTTAGCAATGAGGTAGCCCGCCACACCACATGCTCCCCTTAATTCATCAATACATGAAGTAGCTAAAAAAGCTCGTTGTCTAATTCACCACACTTTATTTAAAGTTTTCATTTTTTTAAAATGCCTTTATCAGAATCCACTACAAAAAAAAAATTAAAATCATTAAATTTATATTAAAATAAACAAATAAATATTAAATAACCTCAAAATAAATAAAATTATTTAAAAATTAAGAATCTGTTTGAGACAATTATAGCTTTGATTGTGAATTGCTCTAGGGAAGCATTAAACCTTGTTTGGGATGACTTTTCTTTCTGCTTCTTAAAGCAGCTCCTTGTGCAGAATATAAGAAAGTCGACTCAAATGAATAAGCATTTTAAAAAGCAATAAAAAAAAGCGTCCAAATGAAGCTATTTTAGGCTTCGTTTGGGACGGCTTTTTTATTGCTTTCTAAAACGGAGTTTTAGTACAAAAATAAAAAAATTTGTACTAAAACTCCGTTTTAGAAAGCAATAAAAAAACCGTTCCAAACGAGAGCCTTAAAAAGAAATAAGAAAGTCGTCCCAATGAAGAAGTAACTTAAACTAAGAAGCCTACTTTAAAAAGCAATAAGAAAAGTCGTTCCAAATGAGGCCATAGGCTTCGTTTGGGACGGCTTTTTTACTGCTTCATAAAACGGAGTTTTAGTACAAAATTTTTTATTTTTGTACTAAAACTCCGTTTTAGAAAGCAATAAAAAAGCCGTCCCAAACGAAGCCTTAATCATTATGGTCATAAAAAAACAACTTTTCATTATAGAAAAGTTTTAAAAACAAGTGAGAACGCAAAAAAGAGCCAAATAAAATTATGATTGTTGTCTGAAAAACAAATTGTCCCGAACAAACCCTAATTTTATCAAGATCTTGAATATTATAATCATATTTTAAAAAAAATTAAAAAAATCATAGAAAGGCACATTCCCCTTGTTGCCTAAGCACCGGTTGACCCACTCCACATACACCGAACCAAATCCTTTTCTCCTTCCCCTATTTAAACCCAAGCTGATCTCTTCCTTCCACGTAACAACAACTACCTTCCTTCGCACGTGTGCCGAATCTTACTCCATCCGTTCACCGAATTTTAAACCGAGGAGCCGTTTGCCGCCTTCCACAGCTCAAAGCCAATGGGAGAGAGACGAAAGCGCCGGCAAAGAAACCGCTACCGCGGCGCCGGCGGCGTCCGTGGGGGAAATTCGCCGCCGAAATACGCGACTCGTCTCGCCCGGCGCTCGAGTCTGGCTCGGACTTTCAGTACTGCTGAAGAAGCTGCCCGCGCTTACGACCGAGCTGCTTACTCCATGCGCGGGTCGCTCGCCGTGCTGAACTTCCCCGACGAACGGCATTTTGTATGCGGCCGACGCCTCCGCCTCTTCGTCGGAAATGAGACGAAGAAGGAAGTGATCGAGCTCGAGTGTTTGGACGATAAGGTTTTGGAGGATCTGCTTGATTCGGGGGAGGAGGAGAAGAGTAAGAGGCCAAATCTGCTATCGATCTATCGTTTTGCTGAACATTTAAACTGCAGTTAGTAATAAGATCCTGAACTTCAGTAGCTAGCAATTAAGATTAATGATCGGCTGTATTGTATCAGGCTTAAGTATTAAAGGAGCTTTATTAAGAATTGCAGTTAGTAATTAAGTAATTAAGATCAGTAGAAGAAACTGCTAAGTTCTGAAGCTGCAGCAGTAATTAGGAGTTAATACCAGCTTTGTTATGTGATGATTAACCAATCTACAGTTGTAATGATAAGGCTTAAATATTAAATGAACTTAATTAGTGGTTCGATTATGGTTTCATAAGTGATTAATTAACTCTAAATATATTGTATTTAGGGGTGTCAATATTGACACGACTCAAAACTCCGACCCAAAATTCAAGATTAGGGTTAACCTGTTTGAGAAACGGGTCAAGTTCGGGCTTGGGATTCCAACCTTTTGTAAAACCGGGTCGAGTTCGGGGTTGACTCGAAAAAACCCAAAATAAACCAGTTTCTGACCCACCAACACCCAACGATTCGTGGGTTCGACTTCGCCTCGCGTGACCTCAGATGGAGTCCGTTTCGCTCAGGCCTCACTCTGGCGATGCGCCCTCACTTAGGGTGTTTGGGGTTCAACTATTCGACTTCGCCACTTCGAGTCTTCGCATAACCGGCTAGTCCTGGATCGTGGCCGTTGCCCGCTTGCTCAGCGCAATTCGCGACCGCCTTGCAGTCAGTTTGCGTAGTCCCTGCCTTTGTCCTTCTACGTCGCGCCTGCCAAACTTGCACGACTGCACATGCTGCCACAGTGTTGCAGCTATCCCCATCGATTCGTCTGTCAAAATCAATTTAGGGTGGTCGGGTCGAGTCAACCCGTCAACCGACGAGTCGGTTCAACCTGTCAACTCGCCAGGTCTGTCTGGGTTCAGGATTCTGACCTTTTTGAGAACTGGGTGGGATTCGGATTGATCCGTTTAGACCTGAGTCAATATGACCCGAACCCAACCATTGAACGATTTTGACCCCCTAAATGTATTTCACTTATAAGAGGCGAGGAGTTTAGAGAATTTTTTAATAAAGTGAAGGCAGTAAAATAAGTGTAAAATAAAATAATTACAGTTGATTTGTACTTAAAAATATTTTTACTTTATGCAATGAGCTAAAAAATAATCTATTCTTAAGCATAGAATCTTAAATGAATTTCGTAATAATATTTTTATATCAACAAATCAATAATTTAATTAGAAGAAAATTAGAATAAAAATATTTAATTAGTATAAAAATTTAAAAATCTTAAATATAATTTTTTAGATTAGAATAATGTTTGAATAATTAATACATTTTATATTCAATAATGTTAAATTAAATTTAAAATAAATTAATTTTTATAAATTTAGATTCGAATTTCACCATCTTCTTTTTTTTTTCAATTAATTTTGTTTGCTTGTGTGGAGGCGGGCTCGTGTCCCGGCAGCCTCTTACTTTCCTGGTCTGGTTCGTTCACGCGACGTCTTGGGAATTAAATTACTTAAAGAATTGTGATTGGCTGATTTTTTTTTTTATTTAGTGATATTATAGAATAGAAAATTATTAGTACGTGTTAATGCCAGCGTGCAGATAGCTCATTTGAGCGAGCTGATCGTCACACGGGCCCAACTTTCGTTACCCATAATTTGAGCTTGAGCTTGATTAATTATTCAATTCAGCTCGAGCTTTAATTAACGAAGTTAGAGTCAGACTACAAGCACATTTAGTTTATTTTGAAAGAGAGAAAAGACATTGATTCAAGTGATTTATATATATAAAATCATTTAAACAAATGAAACACGAAAACAAATTAATAATAAATAATAACTTAATTTTAGAAAATAAGATGTAAATTTTTTAAAAAATTTAAATACTTTTTTACTTAAAAACATATAAACTATTATATTTTAAATGTATTTTATTATTAATACCTTTAAAACGCGCCAACTCGCAAGCCAATTTATCAAGTGAGGGATAGCCTCAAGCTTAGCTTGTTAGTTAGACTAAATTTGGCTTTTTTGTCCCTGGAGTATCGTTGGTGGTAGAGAAATATAAAATTTCGGTCTTAGCTTGTAGACAGTATCCACCACCCCCCACCGCACAGATAGAAGAGAGGTGCAATATTTATGAGAGACCAATATTTTACGTGAAAACCTCTTAAAAAAGGGGGAAAAACAAACACGAGGGCTAGCCAATTTGAATGAATTCCACTAGATATTGTAGTTGATTACAAATGGCCTTCCTTGGGGAGACCTTAAAGGCTTGATGTACATCTTAAGAGCACATTACTGATGAGAAAACAAAAGAATCATTGTTGATGTGTTTGTTAATCTAAAGGGCCTGTAGTCAACAAACGACGTTACGCCAGAAAGACCTTGTTCGGCGGGCGGCGCGCCGACGGAGGTTCAGAAGGATGAGGTCGGTGGGCGATGTAAGTTAGAAGGACCATTAGTCGGCAGGCGACTGGGGTCAGAAGGACTGTAGTTGATGGGGAGCATGAGTCAGAAGGGCCGTATCGCGGGCGACGGCAGGTCGGAGGGATTTGTAATGGGTGGGTGATGTAGTCAAAAGGACCGTAGTCAAGCGGGGCGCGCAGGTTGGAGAGACTGTTGTCTAACGGTGGAGGTCAGAAGGACGGCGTACTTTAGAAGTCCATCAATTGATAGAAAATTCAACATCATAGCATGGTCGGCGAACTCGACAACAGGCAGAAGGTTCCAGCGTCGGGTAGAACTGCGACGAGCGAAGTTGCAACCTTCGGAGTGAAATCCGGACGTTAGTTGGCGGCCGAGGATAACTCCCGCGTGGATGGTATCGGGCAAAACTCGACGTCCACTTGGATGTCGGGCAAAATTCTGGGCGTCACTTGGGCAAAAATGCCGCTCTTGTGGAAGTCGGGCAGAATTCCAGCGTCACACTGCAGAATTCGAGGCGCGGTGGTCCGAGGAGAGGTTTTTTCTCCCTCCTATCGTTTCTCTTCCCTTCTCCCTCCTCCTCTTCTTCTTCTGGTCTTTGGGGCCCCCTCTCAGAGAACATGAGGGTCTATTTCTAGATTCCTAAGATATGGCATGACCCGTAAATAGGAGGATCAAGGCAAATGTCGGAGTGGTCGCGATGGACGGCCGATATTGAAATCCCTTGATCGTGGACTGTTCATCAGACATTTGAAGGTCTAATGATGTCAGAATTTGACGACTTGGGCTCGTTGGATTTGTCTCGTCGAGCGCTCGTTCGACTATACGATGTCATGGTTTGGAGACCGTTTGGTTCAAATTTGTGGTTTGTGAACTTTCCAACCGCGCTTCGGCGTGCTGATTTGGACTCATTTTTGGGTCGGATGGTTGAATTTGGATGTCGTGGGTATCGTATTTTCAAGACATCAATTTCGAGTATAAGGGTTGTTGCTGAAATCGAAGGCGTTGAGACGGTCTCCGCATTAAATTTTGAGTTCTTCAACTAGATTTACCTCACAGATCTCATGCCCGATCAAGCATAATTTTCAATAATAATATCAGGCCTTATTTAAAAGACCACTTTAAAAAGTAAATTGTATAGGTAATGAGAGAAAAGTAATGGTGTACAATAGCTCCAACGTGAACTTATATCAACTTCTAGATAAGTTAAAGTGTTTTGAAATAGCTTTAAGATTGTGTGTTTGATTAGTCAATCTCAAGAATACATGATGAAGTGGAGTGGAGAGATATTATATGGGTTGAGAACAGATTTTAAGATGAGTATAACTGTAAACTAAAGAAAATATAAAAAAGAATTACCTATGTCTAATAAAGATAGCCAAGGCTACATTATAAAGTCAACGAAGTTAAATAATGAAGAACAGTTCTACAATAGAGATAATAAAACTATATATATATATGATAACAATTATTTAAGAATGGTGAATTCAATAATAATATATATATTTTTAACATTAAAAAGAATTATCTATTAGTAAAAGTTGTTAAAAAAGCATCTAAATTAAACCTCCATTAAGAATCCATTGACAACAATTTTCCTGACTTCCGAAGCATCTTTTTTAAGTACCAAAAATTCTTGCATATAAAAGTTTTTGTACTAAAAACCACTTTAGAATATAACTAAGAAAGATGTCTCAATAACAAAATCTAAATGGTTAGATAAGAGATAGGGGGGTGTCAATTAGGGTTGAAACGGGGTTGGGTTCGAGTGAACCAGGAACTTACACCGTCACTATTCGGTCAACCCGGAACCCGACCATTTTTAAAAATGGGTCAGGTTCCAGACCCAAACCCGACCGATTCGGAGTCAGGGTCAACCCGACCGAGACGAATGGAACCCTGCGGGGTTGACCCAAAAATTGTCTAGTTTTCGAGTAAAAAAAATCGGGTGTCCATATTCGATTTTCGGTTGTAAAAAATTAAATATCGTCAATCTCGATTTTCGGTTCAAAATGGGTCAATCTCCGATTTTCGGAGTCAAATATCGAGTTTTCGTGTTCACTTTCAGTTCAATTTGCGAGTTGATTGTGGTGGGTACTGGTCCAACCCGAACCCAACATAATTTTTAAAACGGTGATTGATTTATTGAACCCGAATTCCGACCCATTTCAGGTTTTGGGGTTGACCCCAAAATACCGGATTTTCTAGGTCGGGTTCGAGTCATGTTTTGGGTCGTGTCAAAAAGATGAACACCCCTAGATGGAGAGAAAACAACCTCTTCTAAATGAGTCCCTAAACAAACCTCTTTGCTCAAAATGTGAACAACAAATTCCGAAGGCTCATCATTGACAAAATATTACTATCCAGAATATTCAGTAGGTCCAACTGCCACTCAAGCAAGCGCTGACCACCTCACAATCCTCAGTGCAAATAATTAATATTACCAACTTTTCACCAACAACACCATGGAAATTCCATATGGATATCATGCATTTTTCAATGTGTATCAAATTTCAAAACTCCTAAATATATTACATAATATTAGTGCCAAACAGTTAATTCCAAATTTCTTTTTTCTCTTTTTTTGAATACAGGACAGCCCTCTAATGTAAGTTTTGAACATTTCATAAATCACTTAGTATTAAATGTCATTTGTTATGCAATAACTTGTCTTTATTTAATTAAATTTGACTTAAGATTGGTTCAATCAGTTCATCTTATCTCAATTCAAGTTAGATTTCATTTAGAGACACTGTTCTTACGTTTTCTAAAAGAAATTATAGCATTAAAAATGTCTAGTTCAAAAAAAATTTGTAAAGAAAAATGTTTAAAAAACAGTTAAGAGAAGCGTCTCAAACGAAGCCTATAAATCTTTTTATAAGTTGAGCTCTTCAAGCTAAAAATCATATGGTCTCATATTAAATTTCCATCCTTATACAAATTTTCACTCTAAAAAACACATCCATATCTATAAATGTGTGCATTCATACAAAAAGATATCATACTTTTCGATATATCTTGAGCGTAACACAATCCAATTAGACTTGTTTATTAGATTACGATCCAACTTTAAGTCTTCATATTGAGACAACCTTTGTGTTGATGTCTAAACCAGCTTTCTAGTTCAAAAACTTCTTGAATTAGAAAATTTTATACTAGAAAGTCCGTTTAGGAAGTCAGTACGCAAAACTATCCCAAACGAAGCCTTAGAGACTCATTAGTCAGTGCTTCATCGATTGAAGTAAAAAAAGATCTAATTTTTGACGTAATCTTAAGGCAAATTCATGGATAGAAAATACAATGAGAAGTGAGAAGAGCACCACAATTTTAAACGCTATAGCTGGCCATTAAACTGCAGGAAGAGAGCTAACCATAATCTGTGCTACCAAAGCCTCTCTCTTTGGTGAGGCTTTGATTTGGGTCAGCCAACAACTTCGAAACCTCCGTTGATCAAAAGAATAAAGACTAACTAAAATTTTAAGAAAATAAACGAGAAGATATTCCATCCATAAACGTTTTTTCTAAAAAGCCCAGTTCATAGGTAGAACAACAAACCAAAAGTGGGGTGGGGCATCAGCAAGAATAGCGAGTCTGAGGAAGTTTTGGGAGAAACTCTACTAGCCACCCGTTCATACTGCACCAAAAACCAGAAGACTTACCATAACAGCATAAATGAGAAATATATACATGCAACAATGTAACTTGTTAGACGAGACAAAATTGATATGTGGGCCTAAAGGTATTCGTTTGTGGACGGTTTCTCTTACTGCTTCTTAAGCAGCTTTTTAGTACAAAATTAAAATTATTTATACTAAAAAATATATTTAAAGAGTAAGAAAGTCGTCCCAAACGAAGCCTAATTTTAAAATTTGCTTTAATATAGTTTAATATAGTAAATTTCCAAGGTTCTAAATTCATTATGATCAAATTTTGTTCAGGCAATCCTGCAGCAGTCATTTTTACTTCCAAAATAAAGAGAAAAATACCAGTAAATGTTGGGAAGATATGTAACACTACACTTCTCTTGAAAGTACTTATCCGGACAGCGCTGAGGGGGGAGTTACAGGAATTCTGCTGCAAAATAATGCCATTTGGAGAACTACAGATTTAAGGTCTAAAGCTTGTATGAGGTGAAATGCTGGGAGAGTGCAATTCTGTACAAAATGCAAGAACAAACAATTAATATGAGGAGAAACAAAAGAAGAAAAGTTGGTAGGAAGGATCTCAAGCCATTAGTTTCTAACTTAAGATCAGTGTAATATAAGATGAACCAATTAAAATTTACCATTACTCTCATCTAAAAGTTGGTTTACTTGAAGATCCATCCTCACCAAGTTATGTGCTCAAATTCCTAAGCCTTTTTATTTTTCTGAAATAATCAAAAGACAATGGGATCGGGATGCATCTACCCAAGGCTGATGACTGGTCACAATGTCCATACTGGCCCGGAAAAGACAGCAGATGCAGCTATTGTACAGAAGGTAAACATACTTTACAAAACTGATATTCGACCAAGTGAAAGCTCTGACAAAAATTTGCATGTACCTCTAAAGGAAGTGAAGGACCTGTAGATTGGAATAGAAGTAATGAGGGGGAGGGCAGGGGAGAGGGCGGGGGGGGGGGAGGGAAGGGGGGGGGGGGGGAGAGGGGGTGAGGGGGAGGAAGGGGGTGGGGTGTGGGCTAGGGGAGGGGACCTGCGCCGTGGGGGTGGGGGGGCGGTGGTGTGGGGGTGGTGTTGTGACAGGTTTGTGGGGGCGGGGGGCGGGAGGTAGGGGGGAACGGGCTTTTGCGGGGAGGGGTTGGTCCGTGTGGTAGGTTGGTGTGTGGTCTGGGTGGGTGGTGGGAGGCTCACTCGGGCGGGGGGGGTGTGGGGGGTATGGGGGGGGAGTGGTGAGTTCTTTCTTCGTTGTCCCTTTTCGTGGCACCGTACTTCACAACATAAACAATCATATATAGGATCACATCCTAAGCAATACACATCCTTTGCAGGTGAAAAAAGAATATCACAGATGTATCCTGAGTAGTTGTTCTCATACAGTCATGCTTTTATAATACAATATTCCTGACAATAGCCATCCGTTCGTAATCATCAGGTCAACTAGAATGTTAGCTATTTATCATATCTACTGCGACCACTAAGGCTTATCGTTTGGGCGACTTTCTCTTCTGCTCATCTTAAAAACGCAGCTGTCCTAGTACAAAAAATTCGAAGAAGCTGTTTAAAAAGCATAAAAGTCATCCCAACCGAAGCTAATCTACACAAATGGTTGTCAAAAGTTCAACTTAAGGTGAATATGGCGCTCAAAATCCAAGTCAATAGGCAAACGAGAGACATTGCCCAAGCAAAGGTGCTGAAACAGAAAATAGTGATTCTCCAAATAAACTATTCAATATGAGACTTTCACAAAATGATAACTAGGTAATATTCCTGTTCGATGAAAATAATCAATTTTTCTAGATTCCAAACATTTCCGTGTTGCAAATGGTAAATAAATTATCTATAAAGAAATAATAAATAAATAATGATTAAATAACCTAAAATAATTTAACTACTTCAGTTTCTACTAGCATTTACCAGAGATATCATAATTCATCTTCATCATCATGCAAATTAAATTTTACGCATATTGTCCCCAGAAAGCACGACATTTCTTCTTCTGAATGTTTTCCCATCCTAGAAACCTCAAAGCTTTTAATACCAAAACTTTGGATCCTTAGGGCATTACTTCTTGTAAATTGATGCTAGTAGAGTTCCTGACCACCTCTTGTTCTAACTTCTACCACCCACTGTTATTTTAGTTTCTAGCATCTATTGCATATGTTCAATATTTATCTTTATTGCATCATATTAAATATAATATTTATATAAATAATTTGCATAATTTCATTTAGAATTATACCCGAGCTTTGCAGGTTCACCCTTAGCTAGCAAGACTTCGCTACCCTCTATTTTTCTACAGTTTGCCTTCAGGCCAGGTACACCATCTTCCTCCTTTCTTCGTTAGTTCACTTTGTATTCGTACCATACAATGATTCGATGTGCTCTGTGCAATTTCCAATGATCAGGATATCAGCAAGCCCCAATCATTGTAAGAGACCTCAGCTCAGTTATGCTTTTTTTTTGCACTTCTTTTTTTAGTTGTTTTCACTTAGTTCCTTGTTGCTTATGCAGGTACCAAGGAGGAAAGAGACACCAATTGTTAGCTACTGTAGGAGAACCTCAGTTTAGATACACATGTTTTTTATAGCTTTAGATACACTTGCATAGTCTTTCTCTTATCAGTCTACCTTGCTTTTGTTGCTTTGTGCAGTACCCAAAAGTGCAGAGTACCCGATTCTTTAAAAAAAACAAAGTGGGTTGTTGATTTCTTTCTTCACTATATTTTGGGGTAGACTTCAGTCCTTTGTAAGGACATTGTACCTTTTCTTTTTCATGACAGGTGTAAGCAGCAAAAAGATGTAATTCAAATTTGTATAAGAAATTTTAAATTAACCAAATTCAAGCATGTGCTTTTGGATATTCAAGAAGCTCTTCTTTTCTTTTGTGGCTCTTGTAGACTTCTATGTTTTTTGCTCACAGCTTGATAACAACTGTTAGAGTCAGCAGTTGTATTCTTTCATGCTTTAGCTTGAGTTGTGAGGCTTTGATTGCTCCGCCTATGCCTTGTGTCGGCAGAATTGGTGAGGATTATACATTATTTGTCCTATTGACTTGTCAGGAGATTTGCTGGTCCCCTGAAACCCTCTGCTTCTTGCTTTGACGAGCTTGAACAAGGAGTATTTGCCATGACTAAACCTTTAAGTGTTATACTAGACGGTTGACGAAAGGTTATCGATCCTGAGCTTTGTGAGTAGCAGAACCTATTTAGACAACAATTCTCTAATACTAGAACAATAACAACCTAAAAAATGAAAAACTGTTTTCCCCAACAACGCCAAGTTTATTCTGTTTTGTTCTGCGCACTGTTTTCCTAGACTTTTGCTTTATGATGTACCTGTATGAACAAGAGTACATTTGAAATAACATCATATAATAACCTACGAAACTTGTTCATTTGATGATTTCATAACTCAACTGTAAAAATTAAGCATGAATTTTGCATGTTAGTAATGTACTTGTTAAAAGGATTGTCTAGTTTTGTTTATGATAATAGAGAAATACTGAAGTTATTTGAAACTTTTTGGAAGCTGAAGTGCAATTCATGTAAGGCTTGACAAATGAAATGCACCAGTAACTCCTTAAATTCCTTGCTGGTCTTAATTACCTTTGAAAATCAACCGCAAGATCCATATTTAACATTTCAAGTGTAGCAATTGTGCCTACTACCTGTAATGACTTAATATGTCGCTTAATAAGAGTTTTCAGTTGTTGTTGAAGGCTTGTAAGAAAGGTGCTAAATTCAAATGGCAAAGAAAAAAGTTATGTATACTCCATCGTTGTTCTGATAATTTTATTTTGACTTTTAAGTGACACCAGTATCCATCCTCTTAATTAGGATTATTTGTCTTAGTGGGATTATTTCTGCTAAACAAGTACTAGATAGCCTTCAAAATGCTAATTTATAAACATTCAGCAACAAAAATTGGTCAAATTTTAATTTCAAGGCAACATTTTGTTTTCTTCTCCAAACCCAGTATCCCACGGAATAGATTGGTTTGTAGTTTGGCTAGTCGTCAATCCAACAAGGCTGCTTTTTCCGTATGATGAAGAATATAGTTGCTCTCAAACTGTTCAAAAAATGTAATCTCATGGTAATGTGATAGCTTCCATTGCATTTTACATTCCTCGAGTGATTGTTGGCTTGTCAATTGCTATTTCCTGCAACTATCACTCATCTACAGTGGTAAGACTCAGCAGGAAAACACTCTATTCCTTTATCCAAGTCTTTTATGACCTCTTCAAATCATAAATCTACTTTTATATCAGATATTTGTTTCTTCTGTTGTTTTTTGGTCTTCTGTGTATATTTCCACGCTTCAAGTGGTCAAACAAATCATGCTGCTTGAATGAACCATAGAATGATATTGAGGATTCGTTTGAGACGGCTTTTTGACTGCTTCTTGAAGCAGCTTTTTAGTGTAAAATTTTTAATTTTTATACTAAAAAGCTGCTTCAAGTAGTAAGAAAGCTGTCCCAAATGAAGGCTAAGAGTATATCATAACAATATGATTAGTTACAAGCCATCTTCCTCTGCTACTTATATTTTTTTGCCTATACACCGTTCCAGAATACTGTGAGAGGTATGCAAAGCATGAAAACTCTGCAGCTGATGGAAATTCCAGCGATGAAGTACTGAGTGATGAAGAATATGAATCCAGCGATGAGGAAACCGTTCCAGGCAATCCTGATCCTTGACCTTGCTCAGATTTTATGTTCAATGTACATCAGTCATTTGAGCTAATGCCAGAAAATAGGACTCTCGTTTCTGTGTAATTAACTTACATTATCTTTGTGCTATTATAAACATTCAGCTGCAATTGAATTGGATGAAGAAATTCACCGAGCTGCTTCATTGTGTTTCTTTCTTATTTTTGGGACCTTGAAAAACCTGATCTTATAAGACAAGTAACAGAGGGTAAAAGAGATGAAGACTATAGGTGTGAAGGCAGCTCAAATTCAGTAAGTAATTGAACTCTTCATTGCCCATTATATTCTTAGGCTAGTCCAACTTATGAAGGGATTGATTAAACTGCCCATTGTAGGTTCATCTTGAAATTTGATTGATTTTTCAGTTGAAGATAAATGTGCTAGAATATATTTGAGTCTAGTTTCAAGTAAGGGTGTCAGGCTGACAAATTATTTTTGATTTTGAGTTTATGATGGCTTGATAATAGAAGTAGCATTAGTATATGTGTTTTGTGTTTGATTAGAGCTTATCTCAATGTTAGATGGTTTGGGTTTGGGTTTTAGATTGGTGGGGCTTTCAAAGGGTTGGCATGATTTGCCTATGAATTACAGTTTCGTTTGGGATAGCTTTTGATCATTATTTTGTCATTGTTTTCGTGAAATTTTTGTATCAAAAAGCTGTTTTAAAAAAGCAGTAAGAAAACAGTCTAAAATGAAATCTAACTCAATCCACTTGAGCTACTTAGAGTTCGTGGGGGCCTTAAGCACTTTCAATCATCTCTTACACCCAGTTTGTGGATTCTATCATCAATAACTATCAAACTAATTGGAACCTGATACCCCCTCAATATGCATGAGGGACCTCTTGATTGAACTAAATGTCCTTGAAGACATTAGGGAGTGGTTATTTGACCACCATTATCAAATTCAAAGTGCTTGATCCTCTCCACAGTAGGGAAGAAATGTGAACATATTAAAACGTTTTATTAATTTTTTTTTTTTTGGTGATGAGGAACTGTCTGCTGCCACCCGGATTTCATCCGGGCGCGTGGCGGTCCGTAAACCCCGGTTGACCTAGCCGAGTGACCCACACCAAACCATCTACTCGGGGCCAATGCTTATCTGGTCCCGCTTAAGGGCGATTGTCGCTGAGGGAATCGAACTCGAGATGAGGTGTTCCTAACCGAACTCGGGATTACCTTGTTTTATTATATCCTTATTTTATTATATTATAAGTGTTCGTTATAAGGCATGCTCAAGCTGGAAAAATACAATACAAGATTGGTGTCTAAAATGGCTGAGCAACTAGTATACAAATATGTTAGTGTTTAAGTTTTAAAAATATGGTTGTTGGATGTTTTATATGCGTTTATTTTTTATTTAAAAAAAACTGATATGTCATAAAAAGGTGACTAGATTGGGCATGAATATTGATGCATATTTGAATTGGTAACTTTTTTTATCTAAATTTAGGGCCATTCAAATTTTCATTTTAGCGAACTTATAGTCAAATTGGATGTCTCGGTGAGATGATGTGATCCAATTCGAATTGCACTCAAATCAAGCACATGAAGCATGCTAAAAAATTTTAGAATTTAATTGTAGGATTAAAGATTTTCAAATCTTGCATTTTTATAATTAAATAAAGATTCTTGATGAGATGAATCTAATAAGCCTAAAATTATTTAATTATGGCGTTCTTAAAGCACTTAAATACTAAATGAACGGTTTATAATTGAAAAAATTAATAAGGTAATGCAATAGATGTTCCAAAATGTGGTCATATTTATGAGACATATCACTCTGAAAATTTTAAATAGTCTTCCGCTTTCTACATGAAAGGGCTTGGACCTACGCTTGAAATTCAAAAAAGCTTGAAGGCTTGAAGAATCCCAAAGTTGCATCAAAGCACAACACCCGAAGTACCATCGCCTAATTCTCATCCTCCAACCATCATTATCTAGCTGCATTTCTTTGATCATTGTTGCTTGACTACAATCCTATGATCACCATCACTGGACCATGATCCTCCAACCACCTCCCGATTACATCCTATGATCACAATCATGTCATCACAATTCTCTAACCATCATTGCTTAGCTATGATCATCCAACCATTATAGTTTGATTACAATCTCTTGATCATTGTTGATTGGTTATATCAACACTTGTTAACTTATCACTTGCCATCACCAACAGCATGGAGGCATGCCATTACCCACAAAAGAGAATAATCAAATAATATATTGAAAAAAATTTCCATGCCACATGGCTCTTCTAGCATGTATCATGGAATTTATTTTACATAGTTTTTGTCTATTATATTGCATCAACATTTTAATCAAAGAAAAATATATTATTTGTAACCAATAATAATTACTCATTTCAACTAAAGATAGATCCTATGATTTTTCTCTTTTTTGGGGTTTCCCCATATAACTTAGGTGGCTCTTGCATATATAACTTAGGTGGCTCTTGCATCCTCTTTTATATGTGGATGTCTTAGGTCTATGTGCATATACTAAGATATTAAACTACCTCTCTCTAGCATACAATAGTTTGGCATCATTTTTTAGGAATCAAATCCACAACCATATATTTAAAAGCATAATTATAGCCCTTCGACCACCATTGCCCAATTGTGATCCTTTGACCATCGATTGACTGTGGATATTTAATCATTACTGCCTGACTATAGTCCCCTTACCATCATATCTTCTGACTTCGATCTTTTGACTAATATCGCTTGATTATTATCCTCCGACCACCATCAGCCGGCTGATCATTGTCTAGCTACGACTCTATGATCATCATCACCCGACTATTTTCTTTCAACCATCGTTGCCCAACTTTAGTCTTCTGACCACTATTGCTCAACTTTGATCCTTCAACTATTATTGCATGACTAGGGTTCTCCAACCACCATCACTCGACTAAAATCTTTTAACAATTGCCGCCCAATTGCGGTTCTTCGATCACCATCTTCATGTTTCAATACTTAGACTATTATTGCTTAGCTACACCCCGATAACATCAATGCATGCCTTCAACCACATGATCTATGGGCACAATTGGCACCAACTAGGACTCCCGATGTTAGCATTAAGACCTATGCTAGACTTCTTGGCCTTTGATCTCTTCCTTAAAAGAGAACAATCAAACAAAGAGCAAATAATATCTTGAAGATAACTTCTATGCCACATTGCTCCTATAAGTTTTACCAAATAAATTTGATTTGTACTATCTTATATCAATATATTTCCTAACTAGGAGAAGTTCATATATCATTTGTAATTGATGACAAACACTAGTATAATCATTTCTACTATAACACGTAAATATTCTATCTTGCAACAAAGCATTCAAGCTATTTTTAAAAACACTCAAAATAATATTAGATATTTTGAGTATTTTTAAAAATAAATATCAACGCTAGTAGCTATCCGCCATTCATCATCATTCACCACTGCTTCCCACCACCATCACCACATCAGCATTAGTGTCACCCTCAACAAAACAAAAATATAATTCTAAAATACCAAATATATTTTATTTCAAACCGAAATATAATTAAAATAAAATAAACCCCAAATATCCCCTAAATTCAACAAGGAAAAAAGAAGAAGTATGAATAAACAAGCTTTTATTTATGCTCTAAATGGCAGACTCCCATTCTTCAAGCTCCCAAAGAAGATACCTTTCACATGAAAATGAACATTCCAAAGCCTTCTCTACCAACACTACAATCCAACCACAGCCATCTTTCCTTTCTGCAGAAAACCCCCAAATGGTAGGCTCATATATACTGAATCTCTGATCAAGAAAAAAAAAAAAAAATTTTTTTTTTCAAAATTTTCTCAATTATTTACACATATTTATGAATGCAAATTAAAAATATATAAAATAAAAGAGATTAAAATTTTTATAAATTTTGTATTTTATTCTCTGAACTGCACATCCAAAGTAAAGACAAATGTCAGTTAATAAAATGATTTTAATCAGAATCCATTATATCATAATTAATGATATAAGTCAAGCTCTTACTATATTAGCCTGTAAATATCAGAAGGCAAAGAATATGAAGGAACGAATCAAAGATAGATTCAAGTTATTAGTAGTGAGAAACAGCTGGATTGATTTCACTTATTTAGAAAGCTTCAATGATCATAATCTATGATAAAAGAAAGAGGAAGGTCAGAGTAATTTTTTTTTTTTTTTTGAATATTGTACTGCCAAATAATTTGATCATTTTTATTTTTGGGAGAAAATATGTTGGATTATTTAAGATAAGTATTATAATATACGAAGAATCAATCAAAATTTATGATATATTTATCTAAAAGTAATTTTGATGATATTGAGACTCATAATAATTAAAAATAATGAGAAGCTGTTTTTACCACTAAAATTATTGATATGTGGCAGAGTTAAAATATTAGTTGTTTAATATATATATATATATATATATATATAATAGAAATGATTGAATAATTTAATGATAATATTTTTTATATGATATATAGTTAATTACATGCAAATGCCATTCTGTTCTTGATTCAACTGTTTGTCAGTTAAACCTCTCAACTAGCTGTACAGGAGGAGACAGCTCTCCAAACGACGAGGAACTATAATCTCAATTTGTACTCACTTGGAAGCTTTCTTCCAAACCCTAACAGATAGAGAGAGAGAGAGACAACAGACGTCCGGGCGAATCCGGACACTGGACGTAATGATTTTTCCTAAGGGCGAATTATTCCATCCGGTCACCGGACGTTCGGACACCCAATCCAGACGCGCCACATCACCAGAATACATTGGGTCCCGGTGTATTTTGGTGACGTGGCGCATCTGGATTGGTGTCCTGACGAATCCTGACACCAGAATAATTTTCCCTGAGGGAGAGAGAGAGAAGTGATTTCTCCGGCCGGCCACCATATATATTTATATTTATAAAAGCTTATATAGAGAAGTCTCCCTCAGCCTTATGTGAAAACGCGTCCGTCTTCCTCCTCCGTAAGCCATGGACGAAGAAGGAGAGGAGGAGAAGCTGAAGGCAGCCGGCGATAGTCAGGCCGAATCAAGTGAACCGGCAGCCGACGAACCGGGCACTTCCACCGGCGGCTCAGCCCGGTTCTACGACTGCGTCTACTGTAAGAGAGGTTTCACCACAGCGCAGGCGTTGGGCGGGCACATGAACATGCACCGACATGATCGGGCCCGTTTGCGACCCGCCCGACCGTCTCCTTCCAGCCCAAGAAAGAGCGAAGAGGCTTACCATCCTTATTCCAGAGCCCAACGGCCTCCTCCTCCCAAACAATCAGCAGGCGAGCAGTCCTCGTCAAGCTATGTGGTTTACTTCCCGGCTTCTTCGTCGGAAGAAGGCTCACAAAGAGCGACGGAGCTGGTTCAAGCCGGCGAAGAGCTGCAACTTGGGTTGGGCGGGTCGGGCCCGAAGGAGGAGAAGGAGAAGAAGAAGGAGCTGGTTGAGGAGGATTTGGATTTGGAGCTGAGGCTTGGTCATAGAAAATCTCAAGAATCTAATTCATCAGATTAGTATTTTTTTTTAATTCATTTCATTATTTGATTAATGCTGTGGTTGCTACTGAATAATTTAGTGATTAATCTTTTTTATTCTGGTTAATGAATCTTAATTAGTAAAATGTACGTTATCAGTTTTTCAGATTATTTGTGTTGCAGGAAGCATTGCTAGTTAGGCCTTTCACTCTCTTCTATTCTTTAATCTTTAATGGATGTTCTATAGAATGATTATGATCATGCAAATATTTTGAGATACTAAAATTTCATTTGACACAATTTTTTTTACTGTTTTCTAAAGTAATTTTTTACTATAAAAAATTTCTTATAAAACTATTTAAAAAAATAGTAAGAAAGCTATGTCAAATGAACCGTAATCTTTGTAGATAAAAGAGGTTTGTCTTATTGCTTCAAATGCTATCAATGGACAATCAAGAAAATGATTTATCATTCAATGCAAGATTTGTACCATCTTCATTATGTCACATAGTGTATGTAAATCATAAAAAAAAAAAAATAAAAAAAAAAAAGTGCTCACCATAATAGAATTTAATAATTATCAATTTTATGAACATTATTTGAAGGTGTTCAAGTTCAGTAGATCATTTTATGTTTCGTTTGGGATGACTTTTTTAGTGATTTATAAAATTACTTTTTAATATAATTTTTTTTGAAAGCAGGGATAAAATAGTGATTTAAAATTATCCTAAACAAAACCTTAAGACAATTTTTTTCTTACTTCTTAAAACAGTCTTTTAGTATAAAATTTTAAATTTTATAGTAGAAAACCACTTTAAGAAGCTTTGTTCGGAACGACTTTCTTGGTACTTTTTAAAACGGTTTTTTAATAAAAAAATTAAAAATTTTATACTAAAAAAAAGTTTCAAAAAGCTGTAAAAAAATCATCCCAAACGAAATCTTATTCTAGTGATTGAGTATTTTGGCTCAAATCATTATGTCCTATTTTTGAGATCTAACATAAGAAAAAATACTTGTTAATTTATAATTATATATCTATAGTAATATCGTAAAAATAAATAAAATAATTTTTAACTGAATGATCAAATAGGCTCCATCAAGCCAATTTATATTTTTACACTTTCATCATTAATAGCAAATATCTTTTCCCAAAAATAAAATTTTCAAAGAAAAATTTTGAAATTAATAAAAAATTTGTTATATTAAATTTATAATTATAATTATAAATAAACAAATTCAATTATAGTTATAACAAAGAATCATCACTAAATAAAAATGCAAAAAATATTCAAAAACTAAAATAATGAAAAACTGTCACATAGACATTAAACCATATGTTATATTTCTCTTCCAAGTTCCAACATAAAAATTATCAACATATTTGCACTTTTTTTGAGACATCTACATCAATTAAGGCTTAGTTTGGGACAGCTTTCTTATTGCTTCTTAAAGCAGCTTCCTAATACAAAAATTTAAATTTTTTACTAGAAAGCTGCTTTAAGAAGCAATAAAAAGTTATCACAAACAAAGCCTAAGTTAAATTCACAGGCAGATCATATATACAAGACTCAACATCAAAAATTTTTATTGATAGCCAAAGTTCCTAATCAACAGACCAAGATGAGCTGATTACAGACCCGCACTTAAGCTTAAAGCAAAATCCTTCCACGTGGCACACTGAGAATTGTTCTACGTCGATACGTCGACATATTGTACATATAATTTTGGATTAAAATAAAAAAAAATTAAAAATTTGAATCAATCACGTCAATTGAAGTTGGAAGATTGACCCATGCAATTGCAAATTTATGGAAATGCTCGCCAGCTTCAGCCTCAAACCATCCTGTCAAAAAGTAAAAAAATAACTACAAAATTAAATAAATATGAAAATAATGCCAATTTGTCGGATTTAAGTCGTCCTTTTTTGCTTAATTACATGACAAGTGTTTTGATGAATCAAAATATTCTGATAAAAATTTTAATATAATAGCAGTATTGTAAAATAAATTTAATATATTATTAATTAATTATGATTTATATCCAATAATTTGAAATTTGCTCTGAAAATAATACTATAACATCAATACTGGACAAGAAAATTAAACTTTGACAAATGTGAATTGTTTCTGGTAAACGATGTTAATGTTTCACTTATATACAATTAATGTATGAAAATAGCTTAAATGTTTGAGACAACTTTCTTACTGTTTTTTAAAGTAATTTTTTAAATAAAAATTTAATTTTTTTTATAAAAAATTATTTTAAGAAACAGTAAAAAAACCGTCCCAAATGAAACCTTAATCTTTAGTTAACACCAATTTTGTTAATTAGTTATATTTGTTACTAAAGTTTATTTCCACTGTTTGTCATTAACATTGCGTTATTTTTTTAAAGGCAATCAAAGACATAAATTTCATTACTTAACAATATGTTGGTGGCTATAAATTATTCCACGTTTAAGGTTTAGTCATGGAGAGATTATTTCGTGCAGAGGCCGGATGTAAAACGTTGTCCGGAGATAAACCAGAATGTGCCACGTCCGCGGTACCGAGCAGTACCAAGCCACAGTACTGAGCCGCGGTACCGAGCGAAGAGGTGACGTGACGCATTCTGGTTGGTCTCCAGATAGAGTTCGACGTCCGCACAGAATAATTAATCTAAGTGATGAAATACAACAGATGATCCAACACAACCTAACAAGTTGTAGCCTAAAGGTACAATAAAAAACATGTTACGTACCATTGGAAATATTCATGAAGATTTTGTTCCAATAAGGTCCTCCAAAGTTAGATTTAGGGTGTCGATTGAACCTTTCCTGACCTCCTCACCTCGAGCTGCCAAGAGATCCTCAATGTTTCCAGATTCTCCAAACCAACCGAGGTGATCAGCAATAAGGTGGAGATTGTTGCAGCCTCCACATTTAGCAACAACGATGCCTTTCTCATAAGATTCACGGCACATGGTTTTCACAGATCGAGTCTCACATACCTTGCAAGTGAAGATCATAGCTAGATCATGTCGTGTGGAGGTTTTCAGATTGGATATGGCTGTGTAGTTCACATTGGAGTCTTTGATTATATTGCTAAGATTTTCAGCCAACTGGGTAGGAGCGTGTGAATCATTGAGAGAAGGTTTTGAGTGCTGAGTTTCAACATCACATCGCTCCACTTGTTCAGTCTTCTCTTGTATGCTTCTAACACCTTCAGGAAAAAGGTAAGAGAAGGCTTTAGTAAGTAGTATATATGTCATTAAGAGGATTTTTCAAGTGTCTTGTAGTCGAGGAAGGAAAGCCGTTGTTACAGAGTAAGGAAGAGAGAAAAATCCCACCGGGTTTAGCTGGGTTGGTGGGTGAGCATGATTGGGAACCCCCAAACCCATGCTCGAATCCCCTCTCATGCGGTGCAACCCCTTAAGTGGGGAGAAAATAATTGCGGGTCCTGCACTTGTGGGGCTGGTTGCTGGTAGGCTTGCCAAGAAGATTAATTACGCCGCCAAGCGCCTTCTAAGAGACGTGACAGCATGTACATACCACATTCCAAAAAAAAAAAAAAAAAAAAGAGAGAGAGAAAGAGAACAGCAAAATCCTTTAACTTCACCAGTTCATCATTTAATATCATTAAAAGAAGTCGAGCATTATTATCAATTCAAAGATCATAAGCTATTCTTTATATGGTTGATGTTATTCAAAATGGCAAATTAACCTCAAGAAAATTAAAATTAAACGAAACTTAATCTCCTCAGCAAAAAACAACTACTTTTACGTGAAACAAATGATAAACTAAACTCCAAACATAGGACTCCTGTGTTACATCAATCTTAGCACAGGTAGGGTTGGGACAAGATTTTTAATCTATCTTTTACTGGAACCATTCATCTTCTAGTTTCTCAAAGGATTATATTGTTTTTAATTGTATAACAGAGACTAAAGTTCTTAAGTTCTTTTCAAAATACAATTTGATTTTGGTGCAAATATGCTTCCAAAATCCCTACCTCAAGTGTGCATTCTCTCTAAGACTTCATGAAAAATAGGAAATACCCATATATCAACGTGAGAGTAGATCGGCTGTTTTTTTTTTTAAATCTGATTCAGCACAACAATTAACAATTACCACACAAAGCCCAAGTGAATAACTAGGACTCTAGAAGTCTATGTATTATGGCAAACGTCCTCGTAAAAAAAGGATTCCTTCAAGAGAATAATTAATAAGGAGAAAAAAAAAAAACCCTCTCCATTTGATTTATTCGTTGTTCATAAGCTGAGAAAAGCATAATGACAATACATCGGATCGGGCTTTGAAGATAAAGAAATAAAAGGAGCTGTCAATTAACTGATGTCCACATGCATTCCCTCAGCCATTAGTCTTAATCAAAACAAGTACGTGAAGTCAGCTTTTGCAAATTCGGGATCATCTTTTAGGAAAAAAAATATTTGATTTGTGTTTTTAACTAATTTTCCTTTTAAAAATAAGGTATTTTTTTAAATATTTAAAAAAAATTGTAGGCTTTTTTAGGTGTTTTAATTAGCTTCAAAATGTAAATCACCACAAATAGCTGCTGATCACCGCCACCACTGTCGAGCCTATTGCCACTACCATCACGATCACCTCATAAATCACCATATGTTATATTAAATAAAAATAAAATGATTTATATTTAAGATGCCAAATATATTTTTATTTTATATCAAAATAAACATAAAATAAAAAATAAGGACAAAAATTTAAGATAGAGATTTATCCCGAGTGGCTCTAAAGATTTATTACTGCATGAATAGTAAGTCTATTTTATTGGAGACCATCAACAAACCTCTAGTGAATGAATGATGACACATTCGCATTAAGTTTACAGTCATCGCATTGAAACAATCCATATTCAAGCACAAACACACAAGTCTAATTTACTACACTAACTTATATTTAGAAGTGTTACTCAAACCATCCCTTCAAATAACTATTTCTCCTGATATTTTGTAGGTTTTTAGACCGCTATCTTATAATGTCCTTTCTATCACACTCAATTCAATCACTAGCTATTTATATATTCATGATTCCTCAAGCCTTGGCAACATCAAATTCTTTGGAAGATTTCGCCTCGAAGAGTTAAGAATGGGTTCCTTCAACATTGATTAAAAAAGTTTTCCTATTGATAAACTGAGGATCAGTCAATCAAGCTGCACAAAGAGGTGTGTGCAACAAAACTATATGAGGATGTACCAAAGACAAAGCCAAACGAGAAGCAGGAGATGAATCTGTACAAGAAACGAAGTCGATTGAGAAGCGAAATATGAAATATCGTGAAAATATATAACAAATAAAATCAATACTTAGATGTAAATTTGCATAAGGAACAAGCGATGAAGTTGGCTAAAAAGTGAGCCACAAAGTCATGTGAGAAACAGGTGGCAAAAACTAAGATTAAGAGGGGTAAGAAACACAATGGGTTAAGAAGTGGTATTAAAGCTACATGAAGTATAGGCAACAAAAGGCCAGAGTGTTGACAAAGCCACATAAAAAAGTGCAAGATGACTTCGTCAGACAAGAAATGCACAATAAAGGTGCGTAAAATGAAGAAGAAGCCCCCCTAAAGATTAGGCAACAATGCTTCAAGAAGAGGAGAAATTGACGAAGTGAACTGAAGGGCTAGCGATGAAATCAATTGACCAGAAATAACAAATTCAAATAAATCATAACGAGGTGTAGGCAACAAAACAAGGAGCAGAAGAATGGACAACACAAGTAGCATGCAACGAAGCCAATAGAGAAGTGTCATAGTTTCACAAAGAGCATACGATAAAGTCGGCTGATGAGTAAGTGATGAAGCTACATGGCAAAGTGGAGATGATGGAAGTTGATAGGGGAGAGAGCGATGAAGCTACAAGACGTGTAAGCAATGACGCAACCTTAAGAGATGGACATGAAGAAGCTAGTTCAATAGCAAACAAAGAAGTTGCTCGAGTAGGCTACAACAACGCACGAGTTGTAGGAAACAAAGATGCTTGAGGAGCATGCCAAATTTATGTCTTCAACCATGCTTAAGGACATTGTTTAAAATTGGGCAATATGAGGCTCGCCTCAACGCAATTACAGTGAAAAATGTCTCGAGGCTTATGCCTCAAGTGTTTTTTTATGAGTCATGTGCCTCAGCTTGGTTGAGGCCCACCTTGAGGCGCGCCTCGCCTCGCGCTATGAGGTTTACACTTCACCAAATATATATATATTTTTATTTAAAATTTACATAAATCTTGAAGTAAAGTCCCGAACAAATCACAATTCATACACCCCTCGATCGCAACAACTTTCTCTCGACTGCCTCAACCTCCACCACCGTCGCAGCCGCCATCTAGGATCACTTGAAAGCGCGCAACACATCACTACCATCTCTCCTCTAAAAATTTTGGAGTATTAATCTCATCTTTTGTAGATGAAAAACATTTGTGAAAGAGGACGATAACTGAAATAAATGAAGAATAAGCATATTGAGAAATATTAGACTCCATAGGATGAGCCAGGGGAGAGATCAATTTGCTATAATGACGGCTCAAATAAGATCCCCTCAGTGATGACACTACAGACGATTTTCTAGTTGTTGCCAACCATTTCAACCTTTTTTAGAAATTAAATATGGATGAGTAGGGAACTGAGAAAAAAAGAATTTGTAGTTAAACTTAATGTAATATGATACTTTTATGCAGTTTCTATATTTAATATTTTTTTTTCTCATGTAATATTTGCATTTCAATTATATTTCATGCAATTTATCACTTGCCACTTTACTTCTTGTGCAATTTTTTATTTCATATGTATATCAATTTGCTACTTCATAATTCAATAAAAAGATAATATGTTATTATTTAACATATTATTTGAGTATTATATAAAAAAACACTTTTACCTTAATTTACATTTTACGCAATTTTTTTATTTTGAGGCGTGACGCCTTGAGGCTTACACCTTGCCTCACGAACAAAAAACGCATCAATACTCAATTGCGCAATTTTAAACATTGCTTAAGGCTGATGTTGTGGTAGTTCAGAGCCATGCCATCATCATTGAATTAAAGCAAGGAAAGTGATAATTTTAGATAATGAGATCACAATAACCTTTGAGTCAAGACATCTGCAGGCTAGAGTTACACAATTGTCTAAAAAATAAGTTAGTATTGGTCATTTTTATGCCAATGACATTTTACAAATGATATGCACCCCTAACCTAATTTATGTATAAGGCTTAGGAGCTCCTTAAAGATGCCGACCACATTAAGACGTCCAGGTTGGTGCCTAGTATTGATATGCAAAGATTGATACATGCTCGCCTTTTTTATTGCTTATTTCGCTCTGTGATTTTTAGTGTGGATGTTATTTTCCTTTTAAATTCATCGACCAATTTCATACATTATCCTCCAGCTCCAACAATTTTTTTATAACAAAATTAGAACTTTTCGTTTGCAATGCAGAGCACCTACGTTGGAAATGCAACCCAACACCATCAGCCCAAAAATAATGACTTCACTGAAGGCCCTTCCAAATGAATTTACAAGGATTCTTCACACCATGGGAAAATTAACTTAAAAGGTACTAACACCCCACATCAAGTTTCTATTTATCTACCCTTAGTAACTTGACTCATAAAGGACTCTTTGGGATCAACTAGAAGTATCCTTCTCAAACTGCCACTATGTCATCAAGTTGTTATAAAAATAACTTCATGCCATTAAATAATTTCCATTTTGAGTGTTTTTTTTAATAGATAGTACATTTTTACTAGAATATAATGCAAGTTTATCTTTCTCAATAGAGAACTTAGAATTATGTGTGATACCAACAATTATAAAATATTTTTATCATAAATGAAGTAATATCTAGGTGATAATGATTTAAATTTCTTGGGTCTATTATATAGAATAATTAGGATATTGATGACAAAATAATTTTTAGAATTAAAGATGGATGGTTAAAATAAAGTGACATTTCAAAAGTACTATGTGATAAGAGTATCATAAAGAATTAAATATAACTTCTATAAAATTCCAATTAAGACAACAATCTTTTATGAATTTGAATGTTGGACAGTAATTTTCTTTTTAGTTTTTAATGTGCTGTGTTTCAATCACCGCTTTTATCACCCACAATTACGCACCATCAAAGTTAATATGATACATAACGACCATTCTAACACTTTGTGCGTGTTGCAGGGGAACAAGCGTTGAACATGTACGAACATCTTACTTGTGGTCTTCTGTTTGATTTCAGTTAAAATTCATATAAAAATCTATCAACATTGTAATTTAGATTAATTAAAAAAACTACCATGTATATTTGGGTATTTTTCAGAATAAAAAAAAATGATGCAATGTGAAATCTTTCTTGCTATTTTATTCTCTTATTATTATATTATTATTTTTGCACCACATCACCATAAACGCCAGTTTTCCAACACTCCACTTCCCTTCGGTAAATATCTCTGTTTATAAAAGCTCAGACACCTCCTTCCTTCTCCTTCAATCACCTTCACCCAACTCTCACACAAAACCAATCACTTCTTTCCTCTCTCTTTCTCTCTTTGTCTCTCTCTCTCTCTCTCTCTCTCTCTCTCTCTCTCTCTCTTAAGTTGAGTATGACATAAATGATAATATTAAGATAAAAGTGCGTCAACATTATAAAAGATAAGTTCAGAAATAATTGCATTAGAGGAAATATTTGAGGGGCATCTATTAGAAACAAGATAATTGAAAGTAAACTTAGATGGCTTGGATATATATAATTAATGGTAGACAATACACCTATTAAATGAGTAAATAAAATTAGTGACCAGGAATTATGAAAGAGAAAAGATAGACTTAAGATAACATGAACATAAACTGTTTGCAATATTTTGCATCGAGTAGGTAATCTTCAAGAAACATCTAACAAAAATTAATGATATATTGATTCATAAAGCCATCCTAAAAAATTTGATGTAGGGCTGATGTTACTAATGAAACAACTGGTTTTATTTTTTAAATGAGTTCTTTAATGAGCAAGCATAGATCTTCCATTATCAAGATGTTTCCTTAATGGTAACACAAATGGGAAGCAAACATGGGGTGTTTCATGTGGAGCATGATGTCATTAATCTAATGTATGTTGGTACGATAAAGGACGTTTAAAAAGATTTTATCAAAGATAATCAGCCATTGCATGAATCCTAACATGGGATTGTCGACGTTGACATAAAATTCTTCTTGTTAACATGATCTTAAGCAAGAACATCATTGAGAATGATATAATTTTATATGACCACAACACGCGTTGGTGTTGTTGGCGTGCATCGACATTGCTAGAGATTGCAAGTATCGGCGTTGATGTTGACAACATGCATCGGTCTTATTGGCATTGGTATGTGTCAATGTTAGTGTTAAGAGTGGCTGAAATTGGTCAAGTATGGTAATTGGGTAATAGTAGTTGGGCGATGATAGTTGGAGAATAGTGATCAGGTAATGGTGGCCGAATGATAGTAATCGGGTGACTATAGTCAAGCAATGGCTGGGGGGATGATTGTAGTCGAGCAACAATGATCGAGCAACGCTATCGCTATTTGAGATCATCGGTGTCGATCATTGAATAAAGCTTGCTGAAAAATTATTTGGCATGACAATTATTAAAGATTGCTAACTAATGATAAAATGTTCAGCTATTTGTTCCAAACTTTAAGATTCGTGAGAAAAGGATAAATCTTTACATGTGTTAAATCTTGTGACTGTGGGATTTAAGAAATCCTGGATTTACAAAATACCATGGATGAAACGGAAGTTATCAAAACAGTTCGATATAAAGTTCCCAAAATGCTATTTGCCCGGATTTAAGCTAAATAATTTATTTCATGCATCTTCTATAAATGAATGAGGGCAAATTTGCTTCGTGGATTAACTATACTTTTGTTTTAAGACCAATTCACTCTTCATTCTCAAATAGTATGAATGGAAGGTTCAGATCTGGCCTCTAACTGTCAAAATGGATTACACCGATTCAAATAATGATGTACCAAAAGATAACATCAAATAGAAATTATAGGAAAAAGAATATCACAATAACTTCGCCATGGCGTGGATCATTGAACAACTACTCGTACAAGAAAGACGAGAAAATTCAAGTGGGACCGAAGCCGAAGGTATAGAAGAGAACGATGTTCTATGTTAAAGTCAGATTTAGGGCATACAAACCTCGGCTATTTAGATAAAGCCTCCGATTGTGGGAGAAGATAGAGGCGAAACGCCTCTGAAGTACTCTAACAGACGCCATGGAATATTTCCCGGCTTTACTCGGAGGAGCTGCCCCTTCAAACCTAAAGAAGGTTGCGTTCAGGATTCTAGAAGCTTTTGGTCATCACATAAAAGCTCGCTACCAGTTGTGTGCATTATATTTAGAAAAAAAAAAAAATGTATTTCTTACATTACAAGAAAATATAAATGAAATAATGTTAGTTATTACTATATTCTTTTATATCTGTAGTTCAGAAGAATATATCATTATATAAAATAATTATAATGTAAGACATAACATTATTGTCAAAAAGTCAAGTAGCTTATAAAATGATTTATTATAGTAAAATACAAAAAAAAAGTTATCACATCATATAACATTTAATTAAGCTAAGATTTTATTTGGAATAATTTTTTACTGCTTCTTAAAATAGATTTCAAGTATACAAATTTTAACTTTTGTACTAAAAAACTATTTTAAGAAGCAGTATGAAAGCCATCCCAGATAGGTTTAGATCATT
Source organism: Dendrobium nobile (assembly GCA_022539455.1). Lineage (NCBI taxonomy): Eukaryota > Viridiplantae > Streptophyta > Magnoliopsida > Asparagales > Orchidaceae > Dendrobium > Dendrobium nobile. Next base: position 80,686,695 of record CM039736.1, read on the forward strand.
GTTTTTTCATGCTTTCAATGTATTTTGTGCTAAAAGCAACTTTAAAAAGTAATAAGAAAGCAATCCCAAACAAAGCCTAAGAGTTCGTTTGAGACGCTGCAATTTTTGGTAAAGATAATTATAAAATTGATATAGGATTATTATCTTTATCGAAAATTTTTGTAAAAAATAACTTCCTAAACTTTTTTTTTATTTGAAAGTATTTGAAGATTTAAAGAAGGGTTAAGATTGTCTTATGGAGGCTTTAAATATTTGTTGTCTCCAATTTTCATTGATTAGCAAAAAAAAAAAAAGTTTGGTATATTAACCCTACTAATACTAATATTCTTTAGTTTTAATTGCTCAAATGATTTATCTTAAGATAGAGCAAACTATTAAATTAAAAGTTGAAGAAGATGAAAATAGCATTAGAAGAATTGAATCTGTCCTCCAATCTCAAGAATTGGTGTTTTCATTCATCTTATAATTTTATACTTCATTTTTAGCTTTGTGTTGTGTTTTTTTTTTTTTTTTTTTGGCTCTCTTGCCTTTGTTAAGTTTAGTCATGTAGTAATAGGTACTGTGTATGAGTGATTGAAAAGCACTAAGGTTATCAAGATCACTAGATTTCAAGGATACTTTTTTAGAATTATAATAAGAGTAGTGATGTACTTTGGGGGCTTCTTTTTTAATCTCTTATAAATTTTGATCTCTTTTGATGACTAGAGTTTATTTAAAACTTAGGGATCCTTTTTTTTGTAAGAATAAATTGTCTTGGTTATTTATACCTCTTTCTGTAAGTTAAGAACACTCTCAACATTGATTAATTTTTCCTAAATATGATACAAGGTCCTACGTGTGATGTCCCAGAATTTAAATTAAAAAAATTGCATGTATTTTGATCTTCTATAAATCAATCAGAGCTCACAAAATTAAATATAAATTGAAAACATAATTACAAATTTAACAAGTTCCCAAAAATATATACAATAGCCAACAATAAACTACAAAATAACGTATAAAATCAAACAACGAGAAATAAAACCTAAACTATTATTCGTTGATTGACCTTACTCTGTAGGCTCCTTACCCTTGATAGAAATCATATGAAAATCACATAATGAGCACATAACCCATCAAGTAATCAAAGCTTACCACTATATTTAATGTTAGGAAAAAAGAATTTATATATGTGTTATAGTTCTAGTCAAATCAATCAATAAGCTATCAGTGTGAACTATATGTAATATATGAAATCAATAATAAAATATATGATCAATAAACTAGATTATTCAATAAGCCAAAGGAGTTTATCAATTTATGAGAAAATCAATAAAATGACTATTAATCAATGATAGGTGTTTTATTGTAAAACAAGCTTAAGTTGTCTATCAATTATATTAGTGTTGATGGTTCTATCTCATGATTTTATTAATCATTATACCATATTAGTATGCTTTATCAAAATGTTGTATCAATATATACATCAATATGTATTAATATCTTTGTCATATGTTATGTCATGTATCCGTATCAATATTGGTTATAAACTTTAGTTTTATCTATCAACTAATTAATATGATATCATATAAATACAATCATGTATGCAATTACGAATAGCAAAACATGACATCCGACTTTAATGTGATATTTTTATTCTTATCAATTATTCATTATATCATCATGATTACATGCGGCTTTCAATAATCTATCAAGAGTCATCACTTTCTGTCTACCCACCCTCATATACTGGGTATTAATATTTTAAGAACTAACATATATTAATTATTGTATTAATAACTAGACTTCATTGCTTATATGCAAATGTCACTTTTATCTTAAAAAAATCATATGTTTTCATTTATGCAATATAAGTTAATATCATATATGAAATGCTCTAACATATGAAATACAGGAAAATCTATATGCTATGTATTTACTTCAGAAAATCATAACTATGAATCAACCCATTAAAATTTAATAATATCAAAGTCAAAATGCGCATAAGAATAATGCCTATCATATACAAAAAATAACGTAGTAAAAGTTAAGTAAATAAAGAGAAATTGTATTTTTGATAGATTCATGAGAGATAAAAATCGTATAAACCAAAACTATCAAAAATAAATATAAGATTTTAGTCACTTACATCGATCAAAATAAAATTCGTAACAAAAGGACGGATGAAAACACCCCGAAGTACTTCCTCTCCCTTTTTCTCTTCTCTTCCTTACTTTCCTTCCCCGCAAGCCAAATGAATGAGGGGAGGGGTGGTGGGTGGTAGTGATATTTAAATGAAAAAAAAAAAAATCTTTAGTGCTTATTGTTGCGGGGTGCAAGATCCAGTGCTACTGAATTGTATGTCGCCTCCAGAGTTACTATAGAATACAGAGCTCGGTGATAATTTCCCAACGACGTGGCGGCGCTTTACCAATGCTGCAACAAAGCTCTCACGATGCCGCAACAGCGCTTTCCCAGCGCCATTGTGCCTGCCAGTCCAACACCAGAATGCTGCCTGTTGGGTCAAATTTTTATGGTTTTCAAACAAATTCATTTTAAACTTTTGAGTTATTACATTATGAATATATGCATTTTGGCAATAGTTGTGAAACCCTTTAGGAAAATAAAACTAAACTCTTAAAACATCAAGATACCTCTTGGTATAACGGTTGGAGTTTTATTAAGAACTCTGAAGTTAGGCGAATTTTGGTGTCAATGTTAAAGTTTCATTAGAAACTCCAAAATTAAGAATATGTTATCTCTTGAGAAGTAACACCAAGGGGGAAAATCAAAAGCCGTTAGGCCAAAACAAACAATTTCTAGATCGTTAAGAATTTGGGCTCTTACAATGGTGGCCTCATTGTTGCCAACTTCAAGGGGGCATCAAGCAACTACACCTAGAATGATGCTTATAAGAGTAAATGATCAAATTTCTCCAATAGTATTCCACATAAGCATATCTTTATGCAAATCATATTAAAAAGCACTTCTTGGAGCCATTGTGACCTCAAAAATCACTCAATTTATAGATAAATTACCTAAAAAAAACACTCTTATATAAAAATGCTTCATCTTACCCACCATATAATTGGCAGTCACAACACATTCCATTAAATTTACAACCAATACATATATGGGTTTTTGATATTTCACTATGTAAATGCTTGTCTTATAGTAAATATTTGAAGTCCCTTAAATTATTAGGAGGTAATTACACTTTTACTTATTCCCTAGCTCATGTAAACATAAATTTTAATTGATTAATTACTTATTTCATTAATCTCAAATTTATTTCAAATAGGCTAAAATCATATTAGGATTTAAGATACTTACTCTTTTATAGTGGCCTTATACTTTTATTCACCTCTTTATTATCAATATTAATATTAAGATTTATTTGGGATGACCGTAACTTTTAATAAAAATAATTATGTTTTAGAAAATTTATTTTTTGTATTAATTTTTTTTTAAAAGCAATAAAAAATAATAGTAAAATAAAAATTATGATTACAACTTTGAGAAGTAAAGCAGTAAAACGCAATCCCAAACGAAACTTCTGTTGCACGAAAAATTATTAGGTGCGGAGTGTGCACCGTCCACACAAGCACTGGGTACCTAACGGTACCTAATGGTACCCAGCGGTACCGAGTGCTGGTATCTAGCTGGGTATAGTGCTTGTGCGGACGGTTCTCCCCATCCGCACTCCGCACCTGATAATCTCTCCTGTTGCACAGACGAAATATGATTTGGCTTCGCTTCTTCTTTCCAGAAATGGACGTTAATTTTGTCAAAAATATTCATTGCCCACATTTTTGGGCACGTTTATGAGTTTGTCGCATCTAAGCTGTTTAATAAGAATAGAAGAGAGGAGCAGTACATAGATACAAGAAAATTAGTCAAATATAATTATATTTTAATGAATTAAAATTATAGGATAATTTTGATACATAAGATATAGTAATTATTCATAAGATTGCATATCAAAAATTTTTCCTGAGAAAATAGAAGATATAAGCTTAAAATTAATAAATAACTTAATTTATGAGATTGATGAATGGATTTTTATAATAATTTTAATTAAAAAAAGATTATGCGAAATTATTTTAACCATAATTTGATCAAATTTAATATAAATATTATTATGGGCTAGATGTGGACCTCCGAAAGAGCACCGCGCAAACGGGCCAATTGGAAGGGACAGATTGGACCGTAAATGTTGACTAAGCCATTTGAGCTCATTTCTTTCCTTTTGAGTATGAACTTCCTAGTCTCCCTTTTGTGTGCCAATCCCCTTTGTCTGGGAAGGATAATATTGGATCCTTAATCGAGAGTTTTCTCGGGCTCCGGTCTGGAATGTAATTAACCACGGGGGCTTGCGCCAGTTATGAAGATCCATCATAAAAATAGAAAAATAAAAACAGCATTACTGACATCAGAATTTTTTCATGAAAAATCAGAAATGTGAAAACTATGGATTCTTATCCAACTGAAATGATTCAATCATGTGATTGTTGATTATAAGGGTAGAACATCTTTTCTATTGCTTTCTAAATCAGTTTTTTAGTAGAAAATTTTCTTCAACTAAAAAATTTTGTACTAAAAACTTATTTTAGAAAGCAATATGAAAACAGTCTCAAACAAAGCCTAAGCGATAAAAGTATGGCAGTGAAACGATTATATGAATATGTAAGCTGATTGAACATTTTATGATAATTACAATAGTTATATGAAAGTCTTAAAATTTTCATATGAATATTCCTCTGAAGTTGGAAGTCGAACAAGAAAAATTTAATGAGTATAATACATTAATAGAGAGATTAACAAAAGGAGAGAGAAAATCTAATAAGCTCATGATCTGATCAATTAAGCATATAATTAATACATTAAAAGGTTTTTTAATTATGATTACATAATATTTTTCCTTCTTAATTGGGGGATTAAAAAATAGTTAGTGTTTTTCTTACTCTAAAAGTGAGAAAAAGCAACTTGGTTTTGTCTACGCGTTTAGTGGTGGAAACTAATGAAATAATGTTAACGGTAATATTTTAAGTCAAATTAATTAGTAGCATCACTTGAACTAAAATATAGCAAGCTTGAGGAGGAAGGCATTTAATTTTTTAATCAAGTAATTAAGATGTCATTAAAATCGATCATTAATGACATTAAATTAATCCTAATGATCCTTAAGGAATAAAGTCAGCTTTTAATATATTTTAGATTATAAATAAACTTATATTTAAAAATCATGTTACAATCCAATATAATAAAACTATTAAAACATATTGAAATTATTACAATTACAAATAATAATAATAATAATAATAATAATAATAATAATAATAAGAGAGCACAAGATTTTGATTAGACTGAAGGCTTGAATTCAGAGTCTTAGGTCAGACATGATGATATAAGCAGTGATGTCATAAAATATATTCAATGCTTATAATATAAAAGTTTGTATGATATATAGGAGTAATAATTGCTCCTTTTTTAGTGTATATATATATATTGTTGCGTCCTCGAATATTCATGGCGGTAGAGAAATATAAAATTTAATATCATAGTATTGTACGAAGATCCATCACACAAGCAGAAAAAGAGAGGGTGTAATATTCATAAGAGACACAAGAGTTTTTACATGGAAACTCATGAAAAGGGGAAAAACCAAAGGGTCTGGCTTAGTATGAATGAATCTATTAGTGTTTTTAGTCTATTACAAATGAGGCCCTTTCTTAAGAGGAAGATCTTGGCTCGATGTGGCAAATATACATCATACATATTATATTACACGGTGGGAGTTGGAAGAATCAATGTTGACATGTTTGTTTGGGGTGGCAAAACCATAGTTGGCGAGCGATGTATGTTGGAAGAACCATAGTCGGCCGGTGACGAAGGTTGGAATGACCGTAGTCAACGGGCGATAGAGGTCGGAAAGACCATTATATGACGACAGAGGTCGGAAGGATCGTAGTCGGCGAGTGACGAAGGTTAGAAGGACCGTAGTTGGCGAGCGACATAGGTCAAAAGGTCCGTTGTATGGCGACGGAGTTCGGGAGGATCGTAGTCGGCGGGTGACGGGGGTCGGAAGAATCGTTGTTGGCAGACGATGGAGGTCAGAAGGACCGTAGTCAACGGGCGACGAAGGTCGGGAGGACCGTAGTTGGCGGGCGATGCAGGTCGAGAGGAGACGAAGGTTCGAAGGATCATAGTCGGCAGACGATGGAGGTCGAAAATACCATAGTCGGTGGGCGACAAAGTTAGAACTTCAACTCGAGCTTGAGCCGAGCTCAACTTATTGGACTAAGTGAAGGCTCAACTCAACTCAAGAACTTGAATTCCTCCACAAATTTTCGATACACTCGACAACTAAGAAGCCATGAAGCTAGGATAGGAGTTCGCTAGAGAAGGAATCTACTAATGAAGTCATGGAGGGAGCTTGCTAGAGAAGACATTGACGACCGGATAGTAAGATGGCAAGGAAGTTGGGGCAAGAGGTTACTATAGAAGGAATTGATAATGAGATGGCGAGGAAGATGCAATGGGAGCTCACAATGATAAGACATTGACAGGACTAATGACTTTGGAAGAAGAAGATTTTGTGAGTTTCAGGATTTAACTTAAAGAAGTTGAAAAATGATTTAACAATTTCTAGTATTTACCTTTTTAATTGAGTTAGATTGCGAGCTACCTACCCAAGCCTCATCAAGCACAGAAAAATATATGGGCCATAATTTGAATTCAAGATCATGGCTCGATCAGCTCGACTCATGAGCTCAATAACAAGCTCAATTCAAGCCAATTTGCAAGCCAAATTGGTTCACTTGGGCTTTGTTTGAAACTGCTTTTTACTACTTTATAAAGCAACTTTTAGTACAAAATTTCAAGGCTGTGGGACAGCATTCTTACTGCTTCAGAAAATAATTTTTTAATAAAAAATTTTCCATTCAAAAAATGTCTTAAAAAACTGTAAAAAAGCTATCGCAAACGAAATGGAAGGTTCATCTCATTTTTGATTTTAAGCACGCAATAAAATCCTTGCTGTTATAAAAAATGTTCCTTGATTTATTGAAAAGGTTTCTTCTGTAAATTTGCATTGACTCAAATAAAAGTAATCATTGGGAGCCTTTGAAGGGCAGATTAAATGCTACAGATCTTCAGAAACGGCCTTTTCAATAAATATAAGAATAAAATAATAATAATAATAATAAGCTTTAGTTTTTGTTTTACTGACCCTGAAACTTTTCTAAAGTCATTTGGAATAATTTATATGTTAGAAAATACAAAATTTACTCATTCATTAAAAAAAATTGCCTTGATCAAACACGAATCTCAAGGAGCTTTACCTTTTCCAAAAATTGTAATAAATAACAATGAGTAAAATTATTGTTTGTGTGCGGGCTAGAATATACGCGGCGATAGAGTTAAAATACTTTCGTCTTAGCATTGTACGAATATTCAGCACACAACAATTATAAAAATATTATTTATCTTCTAAGTATTCATATGCACATATAAATGCAAAATGCTTTGTACTTATGCCCGTTATAGCTCGTAATTTTTTACCTCCCACCTGTTCAAGATAGGTGCAAAGTAGAATCAGAACTTCTAACATATAATCAATTCAGAGGCGGAATAGAATAACTTAAAACAAAATATTTTACCTCCCACATTATTGTATGGTGCTGAGGTTTTCTAAAGGATGTCTTTTTTTTTTTTTTTTTTAACTATTCATTTAGTTAATCCATTAGGCAGCCGATGCTAGAGAGAGAAGAGAAAATTCTTAAAGAGTCTATTTTGGACTACTTTTGGTCGTTTTCAACTGACGATCTTATTTTGAATGTTGTCCGGATCGAGATAGTTCACACATTGCCTATCTCAATTTTCAAAATTAAATAAAAAAAATTCTAATTTTTTTACTTAATTTATATTTCCATAACAAAAAAGATGTAGTAGAGCTATTAATTAGTTATAAACATTAAAAGATTTTCTATAAAATTTTATAATGGGTATTTTGAAAAGTGCACTAGCTATTTTAATTGCCCATAAAATAATCTTGAACTCAAAAAATACTATCATATTATAATTAAAGTCTCAAAATAAACTTTTATATAATTCTTGGTGATTTAGTTAAATTCTGAAATAATAGATTTGTGTTTAATATTGTTTTTGTTGCCTACGATTATTGTATTTTGTGAAATTTTAGAATGAGTTTGTTTATGTTTTAATTATTGCAATGCAATTAATTATGTGCTTTATTTGTTGTAATAAAAAGTTCTAAGGAATTTTGGTTTTGAAAAGAAAGTTATTCTTGTGTCTATAAGACATATTCTGGTGGCTTTAAGCTTTGCTCTGGTGGCTTTAAGCATTGCTCTGATGCCTATAAGACGTATTTTGATAGCTATAAATCATATTTTGATGCATATAAGATATGTGCTGGTAGTTATAAATCTTGTTTTAATTAGGGGTGTTAACTTTTGACCTGACTCGAAACCCGACCTGGAAAAATCCAGGTTTGGGTCAACCCGTTTGCGAAATGGGTCGGGTCCGGGTTCAGATTTTTGACCCGTTTGAAAAACGGGTCGGGTTCGGGTTGACCCGACAACCCACGGGTCAACCCGAATTGACCCGATTCGCAAACCCAATGCTCAGGTCGCGTCCCGTCAGCTCGTCAGGTCGCGTCTGAGTCAGGTCCAGCAAACTCGCGCTCGTCCAGCCTAGCGAGCCCGAACAGCCGTGGAGCAGCGGATCCCGTGTCCAGCACTCCAGCCGGACCAGCTCGCACTCGGCAGTCGGCGCCTCGGCGGTTCCCTACGTCCCGCGACCCTCGTCCAGTCTGGCCAGGCGTCTCGCGACCTCGACGTCCAGCTTGACCCAGCGTCCCGCGACCTCGGCGTCCCACAACCTTAGCGGAATGGGCAGACCCTGCGTTCAGCCCGCACCAGCTCCGCTCCGCACTCCGCAGGAGCACTTGCGAGTCGAAGTCACGGCTTGGACTCCGCCGTTGCCGCTCACGATCCCGCATAGCCGCACTCAGGTCGGGTCGGGTCCGGGTTGAAATGTTTGACCCGTTTGCAAAAATGAGTCGGGTTCGGGTTGACCCGTTTAGATCCGAGTCAGCTTGGGTTCGATCCGAACCCGACCCGTCGACCTGAATTGACACCCTTAGTTTTAATGCCTATAAGACATGTTCTAGTAGTATAAGTCATGTTTTGATGCCTGTATGACGTGTTTTTGTGTTATAAACACATTTTGTTCTGATGATGGGCATTGGGACTTATACGAATGAAGTATGTGAATTGTGACTCTCAGATATAAAGTGCTTGTTTATTTACTTCATAGTATTATTTTTTTATATTATATAAATGCAATTATTATTCCGTTATACACAGTGATTTATTCTATTGCTTAATAAATGAATATTTGAAAATTTAGATCAGCTTAAATGTGGTATACTGAGTTGTGCTAGGTCACTGATGTTTTTTTTTTCTATTTTTAGGGTCTGGGAAAGGGAAAAAAGTAAGTCAAGTAGCAGTTCAGGCTTTCACATGAGCCTGTATATGTATTTTCTCTTTTAATTTTAATACTGTTATGGCAAGAAATTTTATGTTTTGCTTTGTACTCTAGTATTTAGCCATGTACTATAGTGTAAATTTTGTACTCATATTTTGATGATATGATGAAAAGAAATTGCATGGATCAGTTTATTTTCAGTAAACTGGATGATTTTAGTAACTTTGTGATTGATTTCTTTTTTGTTTTAAATTTTATTTGAAAGAAAATTCAGAATAATTTCCAAAACTTCAATCTTGAGGTTTATCTGTTGCAAGCCAATACAATAGGACATGTCTTATCTATCGGTCTTATCCGATTGGGTTGTGATACTAAGGTTTTACCGGCTAAACGAACAAGCCAACGTTCTCTTGAAAATAGCGCTCATGTCATTAGATTCTTCCCACCCCAATCATGTAATTTTCTTTATACGATACATATTTGATACATTAAGCTAACGCCTTCTCCGAAGAAGAGCATCATTTGTAATTAATGACAAATATTAGTTGACTCATTTTAACTGGGTCAGACCCTATGATTTTTCCCTTTCCTGAGTTTTCTACGTTAAAAACCTGATGTCTCTTATGATTGGGGGCGGAGTTGTGATGTGAGTGAATGACAAATGTGACGATTGAGTGAATGATCAGAATAGGGTGATGGCATTGACAATTACTAGTATAATGAACTTGAGAATCATTGAGACTGCTTTGAGATCAGTATAATACAAATTCTTACTATGAGTCACTAATCTCAAAGCAAATGTAATAATTTTAAAGTCCCTCTTAATACAAATCATATCATGCTAAAATAACAAATTTTTTTCTAATCTTAAAAAATAATAAACTTTATGCATTAAATATAAAATAATTATGCATCTATATATATATCATCTAAATTTCTTTATAGATAAAAAAACTTTATGAAATCATCAACTTTCCATATATTTCGAAGAGGAATGTTCTACACAAATCTAGAACCTAAGCATAAGGTCATCTTCAACATTTTTACACTAATAAATATTCCTTAATTATGTCGCTACACCATAAAATTGACCCGCTACAACTTAGCAATGAGGTAGCCCGCCACACCACATGCTCCCCTTAATTCATCAATACATGAAGTAGCTAAAAAAGCTCGTTGTCTAATTCACCACACTTTATTTAAAGTTTTCATTTTTTTTAAAATGCCTTTATCAGAATCCACTCAAAAAAAAAATTAAAATCATTAAATTTATATTAAAATAAACAAATATAAATATTAAATTAACCTCAAAATAAATAAAATTATTTAAAAATTAAGAATCTGTTTGAGACAATTATAGCTTTTGATTGTGAAGTTGCTCTAGGGAAAGCATTAAACCTTGTTTGGGATGACTTTCTTTCTGCTTCTTAAAGCAGCTTCCTTGTGCAGAAATAAGAAAGTCGACTCAAATGAATAAGCTATTTTAAAAAGCAATAAAAAAGCCGTCCCAAATGAAGCTATTTTAGGCTTCGTTTGGGACGGCTTTTTTATTGCTTTCTAAAACGGAGTTTTAGTACAAAAATAAAAAAATTTGTACTAAAACTCCGTTTTAGAAAGCAATAAAAAACCGTTCCAAACGAAGCCTTAAAAAGAAATAAGAAAGTCGTCCCAAATGAAGAAGTAACTTAAACTAAGAAGCTACTTTAAAAAGCAATAAGAAAGTCGTTCCAAATGAGGCCATAGGCTTCGTTTGGGACGGCTTTTTTACTGCTTCATAAAACGGAGTTTTAGTACAAAATTTTTTATTTTTGTACTAAAACTCCGTTTTAGAAAGCAATAAAAAAGCCGTCCCAAACGAAGCCTTAATCATTATGGTCATAAAAAACAACTTTTCATTATAGAAATGTTTAAAAACAAGTGAGAACGCAAAAAAAGAGCCAAATAAAATTATGATTGTTGTCTGAAAAACAAATTGTCCCGAACAAACCCTAATTTTATCAAGATTTGAATATTATAATCATATTTTAAAAAAAATTAAAAAAATCAAGAAAGGCACATTCCCCTTGTTGCCTAAGCCACCGGTTTGACCCATCCACATACACCGAACCAAAATCCTTTTCTCCTTCCCCCTATTTAAACCAAAGCTGATCTCTTCCTTCCACGTACAACAACTACCTTCCTTCGCACGTGTGCCGAATCTTACTCCATCCCGTTCACCGAATTTAAACCGAGGGAGCCGTTGCCGCCTTCCACAGCTCAAAGCCAATGGAGAGAGACGAAAGCGCCGGCAAAGAAACCCGCTACCGCGGCGTCCGGCGGCGTCCGTGGGGGAAATTCGCCGCCGAAATACGCGACTCGTCTCGCCACGGCGCTCGAGTCTGGCTCGGAACTTTCAGTACTGCTGAAGAAGCTGCCCGCGCTTACGACCGAGCTGCTTACTCCATGCGCGGGTCGCTCGCCGTGCTGAACTTCCCCGACGAACGGCATTTGTATGCGGCCGACGCCTCCGCCTCTTCGTCGGGAAATGAGACGAAGAAGGAAGTGATCGAGCTCGAGTGTTTGGACGATAAGGTTTTGGAGGATCTGCTTGATTCGGGGGAGGAGGAGAAGAGTAAATGAGCCAAATCTGCTATCGATCTATCTGTTTTGCTGAACATTTAAACTGCAGTTAGTAATTAAGATCCTGAACTTCAGTAGCTAGCAATTAAGATTAATGATCGGCTGTATTGTATCAGGCTTAAGTATTAAAGGAGCTTTATTAAGAAATTGCAGTTAGTAATTAAGTAATTAAGATCAGTAGAAGAAACTGCTAAGTTCTGAAGCTGCAGCAGTAATTAGGAGTTAATACCAGCTTTGTTATGTGATGATTAACCAATCTACAGTTGTAATGAATAAGGCTTAAATATTAAATGAACTTAATTAGTGGTTCGATTATGGTTTCATAAGTGATTAATTAACTCTAAATATATTGTATTTAGGGGTGTCAATATTTGACACGACTCAAAACTCCGACCCAAAAATTCAAGATTAGGGTTAACCTGTTTGAGAAACGGGTCAAGTTCGGGCTTGGGATTCCAACCTTTTGTAAAACCGGGTCGAGTTCGGGTTGACTCGAAAAACCCAAAATAAACCAGTTCTGACCCACCAATCACCCAACGATTCGTCGGGTTCGACTTCGCCTCGCGTGACCTCAGATGGAGTCCGTTCGCTCAGGCCCTCACTCTGGCGATGCGCCCTCACTTAGGCGTGTTTGGGGTTCAACTATTCGACTTCGCCACTTCGAGTCTTCGCATAACCGGCTAGTCTGGATCGTGGCCGTTGCCCGCTTGCTCAGCGCAATTCGCGTCGCCTTGCCAGTCCAGTTTGCGTAGTCCCTGCCTTTGTCCTTCTACGTCGCGCCTGCCAAACTTGCACGACTGCACATGCTGCCACAGTGTTGCAGCTATCCCCCATCGATTCGTCCTGTCAAAATCAATTTAGGGTGTCGGGTCGAGTCAACCCGTCAACCCGACGAGTCGGGTCAACCTGTCAACTCGCCAGGTCTGGTCTGGGTTCAGGATTCTGACCTGTTTGCAGAACTGGGTGGGATTCGGATTGATCCGTTTAGACCTGAGTCAATATGACCCGAACCCAACCATTGAACCGATTTTGACACCCCTAAATGTATTTCACTTATAAGAGGCGGAGAGTTTAGAGAATTTTTTAATAAAGTGAAGGTCAGTAAAATAAGTGTAAAATAAAAAAATTACAGTTGATTTGTACTTAAAAATATTTTACTTTATGCAATGAGCTAAAAAATAATCTATTCTTAAGCATAGAATCTTAAATGAATTTCGTAATAATATTTTTATATCAACAAATCAATTAATTTAATTAGAAGAAAATTAGAATAAAAATATTTTAATTAGTATAAAATTTAAAAATCTTAAATATAATTTTAGATTAGAATAATGTTTGAATAATTAATACATTTTATATTTCATATATGTTAAATTAAATTTTAAAATAAATTTAATTTTTATAAATTTTGATTCGAATATTTTCTTCTTTTTTTTTCAATTAATTTTGTTTGCTTGGTGGAGGCGGCTTCGTGTCCGGCAGCCTCTTACTTTCCTGTCTGGTCGTTCACGCCGACGTCTTGGAAATTAAATTAATTAAAGAATTGTGATTGGCTGATTTTTTTTTTATTTAGTGATTTATAGAATAGAAAATTATTAGAACGTTAATGCCAGCGTGGCAGATAGGCTCATTTGAGCTGAGCTGGATCGTCACACGGGGCCCAATTTCGTTACCCATAATTTGAGCTTGAGCTTGATTAATTAATTCAATTCAAGCTCGAGCTTTATTATACGAGTTAGAGTCAGACTTACAAGCCAATTAGTTTATTTTGAAAGAGAGAAAATGATCATGATTCAAGTGATTATTATAATAAAATCATATAAATAATGAAACACGAAAAAAATAATAATAAATAATAACTTAATTTTAGAAAATAAGATGTAATTTTTTAAAAAATTTAATACTTTTTTACTTAAAAACTTATAAACTATTATATTTTAAATGTATTTTATATTAATACCTTTTAAACGCGCCAACTCGCAAGCCAATTAGTCAAGTGAGGGATAGCTCAAGCTTAGCTTGTTAGTTTAGACTAATTTTGGCTTTTTTGTGTCCTGGAGTATTCGTGGTGGTAGAGAAATATAAAATTTCGCGTCTTAGCGTTGTACGAAGATCCAACACGCACACAGATAGAGAGAGGGTGCAATATTTATGAGAGACCAATATTTTTACGTGAAAACCCTTAAAAAAGGGGGAAAAACCACGAGGCCTAGCCAATTTTGAATGAATCCACTAGTATTGTAGTTGATTACAAATGAGGCCCTTCCTTGGGGGAAGACCTTAGCTTGATGTACATCTTATAGAGCACATTACATGATGAGAATACAAAGAATCATTGTTGATGTGTTTGTTTAATCTGAAGGGCTGTAGTCAACAAACGACGTACGCCAGAAAGACCGTAGTCGGCGGGCGCCGCCGACGGAGGTCAGAAGGATTGTAGTCGGTGGGCGATGTAAGTTAGAAGGACCATAGTCGGCAGGCGACTGGGGTCAGAAGGACTGTAGTTGATGGGAGACATAAGTCAGAAGGGCCGTAGTCGGCGGGCGACGGAGGTCGGAGGGATTGTAATGGGTGGGTGATGTAAGTCAAAAGGACCGTAGTCAAGCGGGCGACGCAGGTTGGAGAGACTGTTGTCTAACGGTGGAGGTCAGAAGGACGGCGTCATGTAGAAGTCCATCAATTGATAGAAATTCAACATCAGATAGATGTCCGGCGAAACTCCGACAACAGGCAGAAGTCCAGCGTCGGGTAGAAACTTGGCGACGAGCGAAGGTGCAACCTCGGGTAGAAATCCGACGTTAGTTGGCGGCCGAGGATAACTCCGGCGTTGGATGGTATTCGGGCAGAACTCCGACGTCACTTGGAGGTCGGGCAAAATTCTGGCGTCACTTGGGCAAAATTCCAGCGTCTTGTGGAAGTCGGGCAGAATTCCAGCGTCACTTGGGCAGAATTCCGATGGCGGTGGTCGAGGAGGAGTTTCTTCCCTCCTATCGTTCTTCTCTTCCCTTCTCCTCCTCCTCTTCTTCTTCTGGCTTGGGGCCCCCTCTCAAGAGAAATGAGGGGTCTATTTCTAGATTTCTAAGTATGGCATGACCCGTAAATAGGAGGATCAAGGGCAAATGTGGAGTGGTTCGGATGGACGGCCGATATTGAATCCCTTGATCGTGGACTGTTCATCAGACATTTGAAGGTCTTAATGATGTCAGAATTTGACGACCTTGGGCTCGTTGGATTTGTCTCGTCGAGCCGCTCGATTCGACTATAAGCATGTCATGTTTGGAGACCGTTTGGTAACAAATTGTGGTTTGAACTTTCCAACAGCGCTTCGGGTGCTTGATTTGGACTCATTTGGGCTCGGATTGAGTTGAATTTGGTGTCGTTGGGTTCGTATTTTCAAGACGATCAATTCGAGTATAAGTTTGCTGAAATCGAAGTTGAGACGGTCTCCGAATTAAATTTTGAAGTTTTCAACTAGATTTTACCTCAAGATTCATGCCCGATCAAGATAATTTTTCAATAATATATCAGGCTTATTTAAAAGACCACTTTAAAAAGTAAATTGTATTTGGATAAATGAGAGAAAGTAATGGTGTACAATCAGCCTCCAAAGTGAACTTATGATCAACTTCTAGATAAGTTAAAGTGTTTGAAATAGCTTTAAGATTTTGGTTATTGATTAGTCAATCTCAAAGAATACATATGAAGTGGAGTGGAGGAAGATATTATATGGGTTGAGAACAGATTTCTAAGATGAGTAATATGTAACTTAAAGAAAATATAAAAAAGATTACCTAAGCTAATAAAGATAGCCAAGCTACATATAAAGTCAACGAACGTTAAATAAATGAAGAACAGTTCTACAATAGAATAATAAAATTATATATATATATAACAATTACTTTAAGAATGGTGAATTCAATAAATAAATATATATTTTTTACAATTAAAAAGAATATATATTAGTAAAAGTTGTTAAAAAGCTATCTAAATAAAACCTCAATTAAGAATCCATTTGAAACAACATTTTTCCTGACTTTCCGAAGCATCTTTTTAATACAAAAAATTCTTGCATATAAAAGTTTTGTACTAAAAAACCACTTTAGAAAATAATAAGAAAATTGTCTCAAACAAAATCTAAATGGTTAGATAGAGATAGGGGTGTCAATTCGGGTGAACGGGTTGGGTTCGAGTTGAACCCGGAACTGACCCGTCACTATTCGGGTCAACCCGAACCCGACCCATTTTTAAAAATGGGTCAGGTTTCCAGACCCAAACCCGACCCGATTCGAGTCAGGGTCAACCCGACCCGAGACGAATGACCCGGGGTTGACCCAAAATTGCTAGTTTTCGAGTAAAAAATCGGGTCAATATTCGATTTTCGGGTAAAAAATCGGGTCAATCTTCGATTTTCGGGTCAAAATGGGTCAATCTCGGATTTTCGGGTCAAATATGAGTTTTCGTGTCACTTTCAGATCAATTTCGGGTTGATTTGGGGTTACTGGGTCAACCCGAACCCAACTAATTTTTAAAACGGGTTGATTTATTGAACCCGAATCCGACCCATTTCAGGTTTGGGTTGACCCAAATCCGGATTTTTCTAGGTCGGGTTCGAGTCATGTTTTGGGTCGTGTCAAAAATTGACACCCCTAGATGGAGAGAAACAACCTCTTCTAAATGAGCCCTAAACAAACCTCTTTGCTCAACAAATTCCGAAGGCTCATCCATTGCAAAATTTACTTCCAGAATTTCAGTAGGTCCAACTTGCCAACTCAAGCAAGCGCTGACCACCTCAAAATCCTAAGTGCATATTAATTAATATACAACTTTTCACCAACAACACCAATGGAAATTCCATTATGGAATGCATGCAATTTTCAATGAGTATCACATTTCAAAACTCCTAAATATATTCATAATTTAGTGCAAACAGTTAAATCCCAAATTTCTTTTTTTCTTTTTTTGAAACAGACTGCCCTCAATGTAAGTTTTGACATTCATAAATCACTTAGTACTTAAATGTCATTTGTTATGCTAATAACTTGTCTTTATTTAATCTAAATTTGACTTAAGATTGGTTCAATCAGTTCATCTTATCTCAATTCAAGTTAAGATTTCATTAGAGACAACTTTCTTACTGTTTTCTAAAAAAAATTATAGCATAAAAATGTCTAGTTCAAAAAAAATTTGTAAAGAAAAATTGTTTTAAAAAACAGTAAGAAAGCTGTCTCAAACGAAGCCTAAATCTTATTTTAAGTTGAGCTCTTCAAGCTAAAAATCAATATGGTCTCAATTAAATTTCCATCCATAACAAATTTTCACTCTAAAACACATCCATATATATAAATGTGTGCATTCATACAAAAAGATATATACTTTTCGATCATATCTTGAGCTAACACAATCCAATTTAGACTTGTTTTGATTAGAATTCGATCCAACTTAAGCTTCATTTGAGACAACCTTTGTGTTGCTGTCTAAACCAGCTTTCTAGTACAAAAACTTCTTGAATTAGAAAATTTTATACTAGAAAGTCGTTTTAGGAAGCAGTACGAAAACTATCCCAAACGAAGCCTTAGATGACTCATTAGTCAGCTCATCGATTGAAGTAAAAAAATGATCTAATTTTTAAGTAATCTTAAGCAAATTCATGGATGAAATACAATGAGAAGTGGAGAAGAGAACCACAATTTAAACAGCTATAGCTGGCCATTAACTGGCAGTAAGAGAGCTAACCAGTAATCTGTGCTACAAAGCCTCTCTCTTTGGATGAGGCTTTGATTTGGGTCAGCAACAACTTCAACCTCCGTTGATCAAAAGAATAAAGACTAACTAAAATTTAAGAAAATAAAGAGAAGATATTCCATCCATAATTTTTTCTAAAAAGCCTCAGTTCATAGGTAGAAAACAAACCAAAAAGCATCAGAAGAATAGCGAGTCTGGAAGTTTTGGAGAAACTCTACAAGCCACCCGTTCATACTGCCAAAACCAAGAAGACTTACCATAACAGCATAAATTGAGAAATATATACAATGCAACAATGTGAACTTGCTTAGACGAGACAAAATTTGATCATGATGGGCTCTAAGGTTTCGTTTGGGACGGTTTTCTTACTGCTTCTTAAAGCAGCTTTTTAGTACAAAAATTAAAATTTTTATACTAAAAAACTATTTTAAAAAGTAGTAAGAAAGTCGTCCCAAACGAAGCCTAAATTTTAAAATTTGCTTTAATATGAGTGTAATATAGTAAATTTCAAAGGTTCTAAATTCATTATGATCAAATTTTGTTCAGGCAATCCTCAGCAGTCTTTTTACTTCCAAAAAAGAGAAAAAACCAAGTAAAATGTTGGGAGATATGTACAATACCTTCTCTTGAATGTACTTATCCCGGACAGCGCTGAGGGGGGAGTTACAGGAATTCTGCTGCAAATAATGCATTTGGAGAACTACAGATTTAAGGTCTAAAGCTTTGTATGAGGTGTAATGCTGGAGAGTGCAATTCTGTAACAAAATGCAAGAAAAACAATTAAGATGAGGAGAAAAAAGAAGAAAAATGTTGGGTTAGGAAGGATCTCAAAGCCATTAGTTCTAACTTAAGATCAGTGTAATATATGATGAACCAATTAAAATTTACATTACACTCATCTAAAAGTTGGATTTACTTTGAAGATCCATCCTCACCAAAGTTATGGTCAAATATCCTAAGCCTTTTTTTTTTTCATGAAATAATCAAAAAGAACAATTGTGGATCGGGATGCATCTACCCAAGGCTGATCAGACTGGTCCAATGTCCATCTGGCCAGGAAGACAGCAGATGCAGCTATGACAGAAGGAACAAACTTTACAAAACTATATTCGACCAATGTAAGCTCTGACAAATAATTTGCCATGTACCCTAAAGGAAGTGAAGGAACCTGTAGATTGGAATAGAAGTAATGAGGCACACGATTGGCTTTACAAAAGCATTAATAAAATCAGTCATATTTGGATCAAATCCTTAAGCAATACACATTTTGCAGGTGAAAAATAGAATTCAAGAGTATCCTGAGTAAGTTGTTCTCATACAAGTCATGCTTCTTATAATACTAATTTCCTGAACAATAGCATCCTTAGTAATCATCAGGTCAACTTAGATGTTAGCTATTTATCATTCCTACTGTCGACCACTAAGGCTTCGTTTGGGACGACTTTCTTTCTGCTTCTTAAAGCAGCTTCCTAGTACAAAAATTTCAGGAAGCTGTTTTAAAAAGCAATAAAAAAGTCATCCCAAACGAAGCCTAAATCTACAAAAATGTTGTCAAAAGTGCAACTTAAAGGTGATATGGCTGCTCAAAATCCAAGTCAATAGGCAAAACAGTAGACACTTGCCCAAGCAAAGGTGCTGAAAAGAAAATAGTGATTCTCCAAATAAATCTATTTCAATTATGAGGACTTTCAAAAAATGATAACTATAATATTCCATGTTCGATGAAATAATCAATTTTTAAGATTCCAAACATTTCCAGTTGCAAAATGGTAAATAAATTATCATAAAGAAAGTATAAATAAATAATGATTAAATAACCTAAATAATTTAACTACTTCAGTTTATAACATGCATTTACCAGATATATCATAATTCATCTTCATCATTCATGCAAATTAAATTTTAAGCCTATTGTCCCCTAAAAAGCACACACTTCTTCTGAATGTTTTCCCATCCTAGAACTTAAAAGCTTTTATACCATACTTGGATCCTTAGGGCATTACTTTGTAAATTGATGCTAGTAGATAGCATTGCCACCTCTTGTTCTCTTCTACCACCACTGTTATTTTAGTTTCTAGCATCTTTGCATATGTTCAATATTTATCTTTATTGCAATCATATGTAAATATAATATTTGTATTATATAATTGCATATTTCATTTAGAATTTACCCGAGCTTTGCAGGTTCACTAGCTAGCAAGACTTCGCTACCTCATATTTTCTACAGTTGCCTTCAGGCCAGGTACACCATCTTCTCCTTTCTTCTTAGTTCTTACTTTGTATTCGTACCAACAATGATTCATGGCTCGTGCAATTTCCATATGATCAGGATATCAGCAAGCCAATCATTGTAAGAGACCTCAGCTCAGGTATGCTTTTTTTTGCACTTCTTTTTTAGTTGTTTTACTAGTTCTCTTGTTGCTCTATGCAGGTCCAAGGAGGAAAGAGACACCAATTGGTTAGCTACTGTAGGAGACCTCAGTTTAGATACACATTTCTTTTTATAGCTTTAGATACACTTGCATAGTCTTTCTCTTTTCAGTCTACCTATGCTTTTGTTGCTTTGTGCAGATCCCAAAAGTGCAGAGTACCCAGTCTTTAAAAAAAACAAAGTGGGGTTGTTGATTTTCTCTTCAGGCATAGATTTTGGGGGTAGACTTCAGTCCTTTGTAAAGGACATTGTACCTTTTCCTTTTTCTTGACTGGTGTAAGCATGCAAAAAGATGTAATTCAAATTTGTATAAAAATTTTAAATTAACAAAATCAAGCATTGTTCGCTTTTGGATATTCAAGAGCTCTTCTTTTCTTTGTGCTCTTGTGACTTCTATAGTTTTTGTGCTCACAGCTTTAGACAAATGTTAGAGTCAGCAGTTGTATTCTTTTCATGGCTTTAGCTTGAGTTGTGAGGCTTTGATTGCTCCTGCCCTATGCCTTGTGCGGCAGACATTGGTGAAGGATTACATGATTTGTCCCTATTGACTTGTCAGGAGATTTGCGTCCCCTGAACCCTCTGCTTCTTGCTTTGACGAGCTTAACGAAGGAGTATTTGCCAGTGACCTAAACCCTTTAAGTTTATACTAGGACGGTGACGAAAGGTTATCGATCCTGAGCTTTGTGAGTAGCAGACCTATTGATGACAACAATTCTCTTAATTCAGCCTTAAGCTTTATGTAAACTTTAACATAATTTCTTCGATCCTTTGATTTATGCTTTGGCGAACTTCTTGAAGAATTTACTGGTTTCAGGTTTAATCAATAGTCCAAACGTAGGTAATATGTTGACTCTTAACCAATCGGGAAGACTTCAATCTGGATTAGTTGAACTCATCAGATCGAGTGAGTTAAGATTTGGTAGCTTTTTGTCATCCGACTGTTGAAACGGATGTTCCTCAACTACAACCTTTCTAATAGCTTGTTGAGTAAACGGATCTGCCAATAACTCGGCCACATCTTGGCTTGTTGAGTACGATCTATATGCCTGTTCAGTCTTTAGACTTAAGCTGTGGAGAAACACGCTCCCTAAGCTGGATTTGTTAAAGTTTGCAGATTTGAAGACGTCCTTCGGGGTTCGAGATCTCAAAGCTTACGTGCATTCGGTAGCTATTTTGATTGAGACTCGTTCCTTCCCACTATAAGTTTAACTCTCCAATCAATTAAGAGAATTTCGTAGGCTACGGCTACTTGAGCTTGTCGAGTAAGATAAGTCTTCATGCTTCTTACAGCCTCTATTGACAAATTGACGAAATGGTGGTTCCTCTATTACTGTCTTTCTTATGGCTTGTCAAAAGTGCAACCTCAAGGTGATATGGCTGCTCAAAATCCAAGTCAATAGGCAACACAGTAGACACTTGCCCAAGAAAAGGTGCTGAAAAGAAAATAGTGGTTTCTCCAAATACAACTATTTCAATTATGAGGACTTTCAAAAACGATAACTATAATATTCCATGTTCGATGAAATAATCAATTTTTAAGATTTGAAACATTTCCAGTTTCAAAACGGTAAATAAATTATCTTAAAGAAAGTATAAAGAAAACATGATTAAATAACCTAAATAATTAAACTACTTCAATTTATAACATGCATTGACCAGATATATCATAATTCATCTTCATCATTCATGCAAATTGAATTTTAAGCCATCCATTCATTATTGTCCCCTAAAAACCACACTCTTCTTCTGAAGGTTTTCCCATCTTAGAACTTAAAAGCTTTTATACCATACTTGGATCCTTAGGGCATTACTTTGTAGATTGATGCTAGTAGATAGCATTGCCACCTCATGTTCTCTTAAACCACCACTATTATTTTAGTTTCCAACATCTTTGCATACGTTCAATATTTATCTTTGTTGCAATCATATGTAAATATAATATTTGTATTATATAATTGCAGGTTTCGTTCAAAAGTTGCCTGAGCTTTGCAGATTCACTAGCTAGCAAGACTTCGCTGCCTCATCTTTTCTGCAGTTGTCTTCAGGCTAGTTATACCATCTTCTCCTTTTTTCTTAGTTCTTACTTTATATTCATACCACCAATGATTCATCACTTGTGCAGGATTCAGATGAGCATGATATCAACTAGCCAGCCATTGTGAGAGACCTCAGCTCAGCTATGCTCTTTTTTTTTTTAGTTTGTGCACTTCTTTTTTGATTGTTTTACTAGTTCTCATGTTGCTCTACATAGGTCCCAGGAGGAATGGGACACCAGTTGGTTAGCTACTACAAGAGACCCCGGTTCACGTACACATTTCTTTTTATAGCTTTACATACACTTGCATAGTCTTTCTCTTTTCTTTTTGTTGATGCTTATGTTGCTTTTTGTATGTCCCAAAAATGCAGCGTGCCTAGTCTTTGGAAGGAACAGAACGGGGTTGTCGACTTCCTCTTCAGGCATAGATTTTGGGGGATAGACTTTAGTCCTTTGTGAAGGACATTATACCTTTTCTTTACTGATGTAAGCATGCGAAAAGATGTAATTCAAATTTGTATAAAATTTTTAAATTAATAAATAAAGCATTGTTCGCTTTTGGATATTCACGAGCTCTGCTTTTCTTTATGCTCTTGTGACTTCTATAGTTGTTGTGCTCATGGCTTTAGAAACATGTTAAAGTCAGTAGTTGTATTCTTTTCACAACTTTAACTTGAGTTGTGAGACTTTGGCTCCTCTTGTCCATTGCCTTGTGCGGCAGACATTGGTGAAGGATTGCTTGATTTGTCCTCATTGACTTGTTAGAAAATTTGCGTACCTTCAGCCCCCTGCTTCTTACTTTAGCAAGCTTGACGAATGAGTATATGCCAGTGAACTACCCTTTAAGTTTATAGTAGATCAGTGGCGAAGGGTTATCGATCCAAAGCTTTGTGCGTAGTAAACTTGTTGAAGATGTATATCCTCTTAATTCAGCCTTATGCGTTGTGTGAACTTTAGGATAATTTTTTTGATCTTTTACTTTGTGCTTTGACAAATTTCTTGAAGAGGTTATATATTTTAGTAGTCTGAACGTAGGTAATAATTTGACTCTTAACCAGTCGAGAAGACTTCAATCTGGATTACTTGAACTCATCAAATCAGACGAGCTAGGATTTGACATCTTTTTGTCATCAAACTATTGAAACAGGGGTTTCTCTATTATGGCCTTTCTTATGGCTTGTTGAGTAGATGAAGCTGCAAGCGACTCGGCCGCATATTGGCCTATTGAATCCGACCTTATATGCTCGTTCAGGCTTTAGACTTGAGCTGTGGATAAACAAGCTCCCCAAGCTAGATTTGTTGAAGTTGCAGATTTGAAGTCATCCTTTGGGGTTCAAGATTTCAGAGCTTACACGCATTCAGTAACTATTTTGATTGAGATTCGTTCATTCTCACTATAACTTTGACTCTCTGGTCAATTATGAGAATTTCGTGGGATATAACTACTTGAACTTGTCAAGTTAGATAAGCCTTTGTGCTTCTTACAGTCCCTACTGATGGATTGACGAAATGAGGGTTCCGCTATTACGACCTTTCTTATGGCTTATTGAGTAAATGGTGCTACCAATGATTAGGCCATGTTTATGCTTATTGAATCCAACCTCATATACCCATTCAAACCTCAAGCTTCAAGCTGCAAAATAACTTATTTCGCTCTAGCTCAACTTGCTGGAGTGTATAGTCACAAAATTCTTCTTTCCTGGCTTTTGAAGTATCGGAACAATAGAGAAGGCAATGCCCCGAACCTTTTGGAGAATCACTTGCGTGCATTTAAAAGAGAAGTCATCATATTCCCTTATTTAAAGAGATATTCATATTTGATGATTTTAAATATTTAGTTGAGGATCTTGACACATAACACGATATCGACCCAAATAAATATTTAAAAATACATTCTATTTTGCAAGGAAAATTTAGACATATTTTAATCATAAAACTAAAAATATACCCCCTGTCTTGCAAAGGGGATTTTCGTGGGATATTTGAATTGCCTTTTTATAACACAAGAGAATTTCAAGAACATAAAATGTATATGTTAATAAACATGTATGACACTCATAATACATTGAACATAACATATTATTGAGTAATTTTATACGCAGTGCTTCTTTAAGTATCGACAGTTGATTGACGGCATGATCTATGAGTGTGCAGATCGATAAGCTGGTAATACTTGGTACATCGTCTCGATGACGAAAGGACCTTCCCAATTAGATACGAATTTACCACTGATTTTTCTATGTGGGATGATTGAGCTTCTTAGCATCATGACCAATTCACCTTCTTAAAACATTCGGTGACGCACCATTCTGTCAAAGGATCTAGCCAACCTAGCTCAATAGATTTCTAGATTCTACTGAACCTGCAGTCTGATTTCATCTAATGCGTAGAGTTCTTCCATTCTTAGGAGAGCAATTTGTTCCTAAGTGAGATCATGCTAGACAGCTACCCAAAGTGATGGTAACTCAATCTCTAGTGGCAACTCTATTTCAACTTCGAACACTGGTGCATATGGACTACTTTAGTTTGCGTCTTGTAGGTTGTATGATATGCCCACAACGCTTCCACCATCTTAGCGTGCCACTCTCTCTTATTCTTGATGAGGATCTTCTTCAACAATTTTGCCAATGTCTTCTTGAAGGCCTTAGCCAGGCCATTCTCCCTTAGGTTATATATAGACAAATATCGTCAATTAATTTTGTATCGATCAACGAACTTGTAGATCTTGGTACTCTTGATTTTTATATCGTTATCTGAGATTATGTGGCATGATACACCAAATTTGTAGATAACGTTGTGAGCGAAGAAATTGATTACTTGCTCAGATATAACTTCTTTGAATGGAATCGTTTCTGCTTAGTTAGAGAAGTAGTCGGTTGCTGCTAGTATGAAGCGGCATCCAACTGACGATGATGGATCTATTGGTCCGATTATGTTTGCACCCCAGCATTCAAACGACCAAGATGGTACTCTATGATGTAATGAATTTGGCGGCTGATGTATAACATTGCTATGAATCTGACACTAATGACACTTTTTAGCATAATCAATACAATCCTTCACCAGTGTTGGCCAATAATATCCCATTCTTTTGAACTTAGTTGTCATTTTTGAGACCTGATTGGTGTGCATCGCAAAATCCTTCATAAATTTCTATTATCATCCTATCGACTTCCTTGATCCACAGACACCTTAACCACACTTAGTCGAAAGCTCTTCGATATAGTGTGTTGTTGACAAACGTGTAACACAATGCTCTTTTTTTATTTGCGCGGCTAGCGATTTGAGTTTTGGTAACTTGCTTTCTTTGAAGTAATTAATGAACGACTATCTCCAATCATCCTGTTCTTCGACATCTAAGCAATGTTACCATGATTCTGAGGCAACGCAAGCTTTACGTCTCTTTTAACTATTTGATATTCACGTGGCGGATCCTCAATGATGATATGTTGGGGAGGTTGAGGATCAGTCGAAGTTGCATCCTGTTGGCCTCAACTCGGAAATCCCTCTTCCTGTAAGAATTGCAAAATGGTTGGCTGTAAGACCCAATGAGTGTGGACTCCAATCAATACGGGCTCGTCATTCATATTTGCCATCTCCATGGCCAATTTAGCTAGGCAATCATCCTTACTATTCTCTGCTCATGGAACTCAAGTTAATTTAATAGTCGAAATCTGCTTCATAAGCTCGAGGACCCGCCAGTGATAGTAGGCCAACTCAAGCTTGGTAATTCTATAGATGCCCAACACCTGAGTTATAACAAACTGAGAATTGCCAAAAACTTGGAGGTTCTGAATTCCAACTGAAATTGCAATCTTCATACCCGCCATTAAAGCTTTGTATTCAATCTCATTGTTGGTTCGAGGTTTGGTTAGACCAAATGAATATCTCATTATGACTCCCTCAGGTGTTATGAAAATAAGACTAAAGCTGGCTCGAGCCTTTCTCAGATTTGATAATTGGTCAGGTTTAATCGACAATGCTTCGTCGAAGTACATCTCTCAAACTCGTGGTTTCTCCTCTTCTTTGACATGCATGATTTGCTTATCGGGCAGAACATCATTGAGCGGCGAATCTGCAGGAATGAGATGTGCAGTGAGAAAATCTATCAAAATTTTTCCTGTCACTGCCTTCTGTGGAACATATGTGAAATCAAACTAAAGAAGTATCACTGCCCATTTGACTAAACGAACTGTTAACGTTGGTCTTATCTTTAAGAACTTCAACGGATCGATCTTGAAAATCAACATAATTTTATGAGATAACATATAATGGCAGAGTTTTTGAGCAGTAAAAATAAACGCCAGACAATGCTTCTCAATAGGAGAATAACATATTTGTGCCCCAATCAATCTTCAACTGATGCAATAGAGCGCATTTTCCTTTCCTTCTTCATTATGTTAGACCAGTAGTGCTCCGAGGGACTCTTCTAGTATTATTTTATACATGATAAGGAACTTCCCCCAAATTGGTGCTGCGTGAATAGATAGGTTTAACAAGTATCTCTAGATACTGTCTAAGACTTCCTGACACCTACCCGATATATTCGATATAAATTGTCGAATGAAAGTCAGCTTCCCTTGCAACAAGTGAAGTTGTCGAAAGTTTTTGGGAGGAGGTATCTCCATAATTGCATTAATCTTGTTGGAGTCGATACTAATTCCTCATAAACGAAAAATGTATCCGAAAAATTTTCTAGATGAATCACCGAAGGCGCATTTGAGGGATTCATCTTAAGATCGAATTTTTTGATCCTCCTGAATACAGCCCTCAAGGCATCTAGGTTCTTATTTCGATTTAAAATTTTTTGACAATAAGAGATCCACATAGCATTCAATCTTCTGGTGGATGAGCTCATCAAATATGTGTGTCATAGCCCTTTGGTATGTAGCTCCAGCATTCTTCAAGCCAAAGGATATGACTACGTAGTAGAATATGCCGATGAACATTCTCAATAAGATATGTTTCTAATCTTCAGGTGCCATCTTAATCTGATTGTACCCCAACGATCCGTTCATAAAAGAGAACATGTTATAGTTGGAAGTGTTGTCAAGTAAGAGTTCTGACACTGAGAGCGAAAAGTCATCTTTGGACACGCCATGTTAAGGTCCCGAAAGTCGATGCATATACGGGTTTGACCATTCTTCTTGACCGCGACAATATTGGTGATCAAATTGGCATATTTTTCTTCACGAATGAAGTCTGCATCTATAAGCTTCTTCATCTTTGCTATCACCTCTTCTTCAATCCCTAATATCATTCTTCTTAGAGCTTACTTGATGGGTGTTGTATTTGATTTAATGGCTAATCTGTGAACAGCTATGTCAGGGGGAAAACTAGGCATCCCATCATATGTTTAGGCAAAGTAATCCCTAAATTCACAGAGGAGCTTCTTTATTTTCTCTACTTGCACTCCGGGAAGAACACTATTGAAGGTTGGGAGATGATCTTCTTCTATCCCCAAGTTGACTTCTTTCAACTCATCCATAATGGTCATCTACCCACCATCTTTAAGCTCTTCTTATGTATGTTTAACTTCCATGGGTTGATCATTTGCATATTAACTTCATAGATTTCTTCCTTGTTGTCATCGTCGGATTCAATTTGATGTGAAACAAATAATGGAATTGCAAGATTTTAATAAGAAACTTGTTTTAGCAATGAATTATAGGATTAATGTTTCACAAAGTTAAGACTTTCAATTTTCGTCGTTATTGACTTGCTTCAAGCATGCAGTTACACGTTAGATTAACAAATGATTCAAATAATAACAAGAAAATAGTAAAACAAATATGCGATTAATGATAATTCGTCACTTAACAAATAGAACTTTCACCTTAGAGACTCGCTCTTTGGAAGTAGGGTTAGCGGAGGACGAATGTCAGCAATCCAGGTGATGCCACTGAAAGACAGAGGAGGCCGGCAGTTTTGATGAACGGGAAGTTGTCCAGAGTTGGAGAGACGGGTGGTCGTCCGGTGATCTTCCACTGTCCTATAGGTTGTTGCTTGTTGATGACGTCCACCAAAGTAAAGAAAATGCGCTCCACGTATTCTTCAACGGTGCCTTCGGCTCCAAATCCAAGATCGAAGAAGGATGATTGAATGATGTCGAGTTGCCCTTGCGAATTGTAAACGAATCCGTGGTCGACTTTAGAATCTGCCATCCATGAGCTTGAGAGTATCCGTGTGGTGTTCCTTGGTGGGGCCACCGGTTGGAAGAGGTTGAGAGGGGTGGCGGAGAGTGGTAGTTGGCGGGTAAGGAGGAGAGGAGAGGGAAGGGGCGGGTAGAGCTAGGGTTTGAGTTTGGAAAAGGGATTCTCATAAAATTTGAAATTAATTCAAATTTTCCTAAGAGGGGAGGGAGGGAATAATTTGAATTTCAAATTATTCCTAAAAGGGTAAGGGGGCCAGCAGTTTAGGAGTAGATTAGGGAAGCTTTAATGGAGGGTATGATTTAAATAGGAGAGAGAGAGGCTTAGGAAGAGGGGTCGGCCATATAGAGAAATAGGAGAGAGGTTAGTATATTAAGTATGTGGGCACCAAGGAATAAATAAAGATTTGAAACAAATCTGAATTTAGTTTCATATTTGTTTAAATTAGGGAGATTTCCTAATTTAAATTCTAGCCTTAGGAAAGTATTTGAATTCAATTAATTAATTGAATTCAAATTAGGAAGCTTTACTAATTAACTAAAATCTATTTTAGGAAAGTGAATAATGGGTATTTGAAATTTGAATTTCAGATTTAGGAGCAATGGGAGGGGCTGTCGGTTAGGCCTGTGGAGAGGGAAGGGTAGAGGGGTGGAGGCTGGCGGTTGAGTGGGTGGTGGCCGGCGGTTGGGGCAGCCAAGGGAGGCCGGCGGCGTTGGAAGGGAGGGTTCGGTTCAGGGAGGGGACGGGGCAATGGTAAGGGTAGGCCGGCGGGTGGTTGGGGTGGGATTGGTGTTGAGGTATAAGGGAAATAAGAATTTGAAGAGCCGTAAACCTTGGAATCCTCCAAGGTTGATGTGTATTGCTCTCACCCTCACCTAGAGTTTCTCCTCTCAAGAACTCACAAAGAGATCAAGCAAGAAAAGTGGAATTATCATTCATAATCATTATTAGACCATAATACAATAACTAGGCCTTTATATATAGGCCTCCAAAAGCAAAAGCGTAAAAGACACATATGCCCTCGGGCTACAACATAAAACAAATCCCTCATAGGGGTACAAGTGGAAAACTAAAAAGTAAATAAAAGAAATACATTAAAACATCATAAATAGAGACTTTGAATTGTAGCCGTCGATCTATGATTCCTCCGATGGTAAGTACGTTGAAATCTCCTGTGGATGACATCATAATAATCTTCCCACATGTGATCACATAGAAAATCTCCTTTTAGGGGTATTTATGCATAAAGAATCCAAGATCCCTTCTTGCAAGAATGTCATTCCTTCGTAATGCGTGAGGATTTCTTTGATATCATATACTCATATGGAGATGAGTTTGTCATTTAGTAGTACCGACATAAGCTCCTTCTTTCCATATCATTCTTTGAATATTTTTGGTACAATACTTAGGCATTATTGCAGGCATTATCTCTCTAGAATCAATGAGCTTGAAAATCCAATCATAATTCTCCTCTTCACGCTCTCTGGACTTGCAGAGTAGACTTCCTGGTCCATTTTTTTTGCTTAGAGGTACATAAAATGTTTTGAGCTCTTTGACATTATGCACCTCACAAGGAGAAATTTCTATCAAGTGTCGTGGAGGAAGAGGTGTGACCATGAATATACTATCTGAAATTGATAAGCTACCTATTCTCCTTGAGAAGATGCATTGCATTTTACTTGTGTAGGTAGACACGTAGTCGTAATCAGAATCTGAATATTCCACTTTTTTTTTCTTTTGGCTATAGACTGAAATGTCTTCTTGGGGATGACATCATCTTCTTCAGTGTCACTCCCTAGGTGAGGCACAACTCTTCTTAGTTTAGGGGTGATAATTGTTTTGGGAATAGTCGGAATTGCCTTCTTTCTCCCCACTTATTTCTTTACACCTTCTCGTGTAGGTCGCTTTGCAGCCTTTGAATTTGAGACATTGGCCTCAAGAGAGCTCAATGGCTTTAGTTCCTTTGGAATGAAGTATTCTCATCTTCATAGATTTTGATCTCGTGGACTGCAAAGGGTTGGATGTCGCATGAAACCCTGCCCGTCTCTGAAGTGCTTCGTACACTTGTTTAAAGTTGATAGGACAATGCCATATTCATACAATTAGAGGTGTCACAGGAGTACTTTAAATGAGATATTCACGTCAATCACATGGAATTTAGCCTATGTATAAAGTTCTCTGAATACGAGAGGGAGTACGAATGGTCCCATGATCTTCTATCCCTTCTCATTGAAGCTATGTACCATCAGATTAGCTTGCGCCAGGATTTTTTTTAGATGGGATCAGATATTATAATATATCCCTACTACATATTCCCTGCTTTTGCTTATAGGTGAATCTAGGGGTGCAAATGAGTAAAGACAACTCGCGAGCCGGCTCGAACTCGACTCAGTAGTAGGCTCGACGGTTTATCGAGCTCAAACGGGTTGATGCTCAACCCGTCAGCTCATCGAGCATCTCCACCGCGGAGCTCACGGGCGAGAAATCCAAATCAACGGAGCTCGCAAGCAAGTAATTTAATTCGCAAGAGTGAAATCCAAATTACCAAACGACGGAGCACTCGTGAGCGAAAAAATTACGCTCAAGACGACGATCTGAACGGCATACATGAAGGGACGAGCTCGGGATGATGGATCTAGATGGCAGACGCGACAACGAGCTGGTATTTGTTTATGAGAAGTGTTGTTGTTTGTAGACGAGCAGGTATATTCATATGAAAATTGATACTGGCTATCAGGTTAACTGCATTCATTCATGCATCGACTTTTGTCACCCCTCCTCCTTGCAACATGTCTACTATTGCTGCTTGTAGCCAAGCTGATGTGTTCATTTGCAAGTTCATATCAACTATTGGGTAAGTTGTCTTCACCATTGATTTCCTCGTGCATGTTGATTGATGAATTATTGCGTTCGCTTGCATATCTTTCGGCATTTGTGGGAACCTAATAAAAAATACTTGAATATATCAAGTAAACCCTAACAAAGACAGAGAAAAACAGCAAACGATTCCCACAAAATTTGATGGAAAGCTTTCCAAACAATAATTTTATTGCAAAAGGGAGAATGAAAATAACGAAAGCAAAGATACAATTGATCCTCAATTCGAGAGGATGATTGTTCTCTCCCAATCTCTAGACAACTCTAGAGCCAAAGACACCAAGAAGAAACTCTCAAGATAACAATAATCAAGCATAACCCTAACCCTAATTAATTAATCAATCCAAATGACCAAGGAGCCCTTGCCACCCCCTCTTTTCCCTCCAAGGAGTTTGAATTTGAAGCATTGGTGGACCCCACTCTCCCTCTCTCTTTGTTGCCACCCCTTCTATAGAAAAACCGAACCGATCCCTTAGGGACCAGTCTAACAATACCGCCCTTCCAAAGAATCACCTTGTCCTCAAGGTGAAAACAAGGAAACTAATGTTTCACCCTCTCATACGGCTCCCACGTGAAGTTGTAGTCCGGGAGATTCTTCCAATTGATCAATGCTTCCTTAATTTCATCTTCTCTTTGGCAAACCCCCATCAACTCCAAGGGTTCCAAAATCACCTCTTAATCTTCAGTGAGTGTCACTGGTAACTCCGAACTGGCTACATAATCTCCAATGGCCCTTCTCAACTGAGATACATGGAAAACAGGATGTAAAGTCGCCGTTGATGGAGTTTCCAATATCTCATAGGGCCCAAAATATCTTGGGGCAAGCTTCTAATTCCTCTTGTTGGCATATATCTTTTGCCTATATGATCGATGCTTCAAGAACACCTTCTCCCCTACCTCAAATTGGATGTCCTTCATATGCCCATATGCCTGTTTTTTTATAATCTATTGCGCTCTCAACATATGCTTCTTCAACTCGTCCAACACCATGTCCCTCTTCTCCAAGTACTCCTACATTGAAGAAACTGGAGTGCTAATATGCCCAAAGTGCACCAAGTGAGGTGGAACCCTCTCATACAACACCTTGAATGGTGTCATCTAAGACGCAGAATGATAAGAGGTGTTGTACCAATACTCAACTTGGGTGCTCTGATATAAAATATTTGAGGTAAGTCTCCAAGCTCTTGTTAACCACTTCTGTTTGGCCATCTGTCTGTGAGTGGCAGGCGGTACTCCTCTTCAATACTATCCCCTATAATCTAAACAGCTCCCTCCATAAATGGCTAAGGAACATCTTATCCATGTCAGACACTATAGCCTTTGAACTTTGGTACTCCATATAGTCTGACCACCTCTCTGATGAAAGTTGAGGCCACTGTCACTGCAGTGTATGGGTGTCACAGGAAAATGAAGTGAGCATACTTGCTCAATCGATCCACAACCATCAGGACTACTATAAATCCTTCTTATTGGAGAAGCCCATCCATGAAATCCATTGATATCTCCTCCCATACCCGACCTGATAAAGCAAGTGGTTGTAATAATCCTCATGGAGACTTCGTCATGTACTTGTTCCTCTGACAGAACTCACACATAGCAACCATCTCCTTCACATCCTTATGCATCCCCTTCCAGTATAGCTCTGAAGCTAGTCTCCTGTAGGCCTTCTGCACCCCTGAATATCCCCAAATAATGCTCCCATGGAACTCCTGGAGCAAGTGTAAAATGTGGACCGATGTCCGAGGCATCATAAACCTCCCATGGTACAGAAGTCTCTCCCCCACCAAAGAATACCCCGGATGGCTACTCTCCTCCCTTAGTAAATCAGTCATGATCTTCCCAAATTCCTCATCTCGAGCACTCTCCTCCTTGATGGCTTCCCAATCTAACATCAATGGAACTGACATTGATGTCGCCCGCAACTCCCCCATACATCTGGACAAGGCATCTGCCACATTGTTCTCCACTCCTAGCCTATATTGGATCTCAAAATCATAGCCCATTAGCTTATATAGCCACCTTTGATGCTCCTCTGTCACCATCCGCTGCTCCAACAAGTATTTCAAGCTCCGTTGGTCCGTCCTGACAACGAAATGCCTACCTAATAGGTAGGGCCGCCATTTCTGGATGACTAGTACAATTGCCATCAACTCCCGCTCATAACTAATTTCAGTCTAGCCCTAGTTATCAACACTGGCTGAAATAAGCAATGAGTCGATGATTTTGTATAAGCGCTACCCCCAACCTATATCCTGAAGCATCTGACTCTACTACGAACACCTGGGTAAAGTCTGGTAGTGTCTAAAGACTGGTACAGTCATCATAACCTTCTGTAGACTCTCAAAAGTTGTTGTGGCTGCCTCCCCCCATAGGAATTCGTACTTCTTCAATTGTTCTGTTAGTGGCCATGCTATAGTGTTGTACCCTCTCACGAACCTCTTGTAGTATCTTGTCAGCCCTAAGAATCCTCTCAACTCCTTCAGATTCTTAGGTAATGGTCATCTTAACATAACCTTATTTTTTTACTAATATGCTGCCACCCCCTCTTTGGACACAATATGGCTCAAATACTCCATACTAGTCTAGGCAAAACATCACTTCTTTAAGTTGGCCCTTAGCTGGTACTCCTGCAACACCTTTAGCACCCTCAAGTGCTCCCAATGCTCCTCCTCTGTCCTGCTATATACTAGGATATCTTCAAAGAACACCAAGACAAATCGCCTAAGGTAGGGTTTAAAGACTTTGTTCATGAGAGACTGGAATGTAGCAGGGGTGTTAATGAGGCCAAAAGACATCACCAAGAACTCATAATGCCCCTCATGAATTCTGAAAGTAGTCTTGGGTACATCCTCCTTCATTTTAATCTGATAGTAGCCTGACTTCAGATCTATCTTGCTGAAAATCACTGCCCCACTCAACACATCCAAGTGTTCATCAATCACTAGTATAGGAAACTTGTCTGGCACAGTGTCCTTGTTCACCGCCCTAAAGTCCACACAAAACCTCTAGCTGCCATCATTTTTCTTAATTAGTAATACTGGACTGAAAAAAGGACTTACTGGGCCTAATAATACCTACCTCCAGCATTTCTCTAATCAACTTCTAAATCTCATCCTTCTGCAATTGAGGATAGTGGAAAGGTCTGACGTTGATGGGCAATACACCTTCCCTTAAGTTGATTGCATGCTCCTGCTCCCTTGGTGTAGGCAATCCTTGAGGCAGCTGAAACGCCTCCTGGAATTGTTGGATCAACGACTGTATGGAGAGGGGTATGTCCCCTCCTTCCTCCAATCCAACTCCCTCCAATCTGTGCAGCTCCACCAAATAACCTTCCCCCACCTCTTGGATGATATTCCTTACCATGATTTTGAGTGACACCATGGCTTTGGATAGCCCTGCATCTTCTCTGATCATCACCTTTCTCCCATCCACCCTCAACTCCATCGTGAGTGCTCCCAAATTAACCTTGGTGTTCCCCAAGGTCTGCAGCCACTTCATCCCCAAGATGACATATGTACATCCTAACTCCAATGGGAGAAATTCCTCCAGCACTTGAATCCCCTGGATGGTCAGCACCACTTCTCTACAGATCCTTTGGCCTTTCTCCACCTTTCCTTGTACCCATCATAACCCCATAACAGCCGATGTTCACCAATTTCACTCCCAGTTGATCGACGACCTACGTGAAAATGAAATTGTTGATAGCCCCACTATCAATCAGAACCATCACCTCCCTGTCCTCCATCTCCCCTTTCACCTTCATGGTATTATTTGTGGTGAATCCTACCACCGAGTTCAAGGAAACCTCTGTCAAGTCCAGATGCATCTTCTCCTTTATCTCCTCCTCTACTTTTCTCTCGCCTCCCTCAATTTGCTCGTCATCACAAACGATGAGAACCTGAAAAGTTCGGTCCCTACATCTAAGCCCTGGGATATACTTCTCATCACACCTGAAACACAACCCCTTCGCCCTCTTCTCATGTATCTCCTTCTCTGTCAACCTCTTGAAATTTCCTATGCTCCCTCATATTGTTTTCTTCTTGGTGGTCTCACGAAATCCTTCTATTGCAGGTCCCTTGGGTGCTAAGTGGGTGGTCATCATCCTATAAGTGCCTCCTGAGCTACTGCTCCTAACTCCCTTCTCTAGATTCTTCCCTAGTTGTGCCAACTTCACGGCCTCTCCCAAGTCACGAGACATCATGACTTTCACCACCGCTCTGATTTATGCCTTGAGCCCCTTTATGAAGTTTCCTTCCAATGCAGTTTCTGATAATCGCTCAACCCGATTGGCTAGGTACTCGAATCGCTCCCGATAGTCATCCACTGATCCGTCCTGTACTAGTGCAAAAAACTACTCATAGAAGTCCTCTCCCCCTATTAGTTAGAAAATATTATAATAAACAGTCCTTGAATGCTCAGCACCTTCGTATAAGTCTCCTTCGGTCCCTCCACTAGAACCATGACAACTCATTCCCTTCCAAACATAGGCCTATTGCTATCAGTTTCTCCTCATCCGTCAACCCATTGACGGCGAAGTACCTCCATCTCCACCTTCTAGATCCATCCATAAGCATCCTCCCCTTCAAAAATTGGCATCTTCAGCTTCTTCGCCTTTGGCTCTCCCCCATTTAACCCGTATTACTGCATATTTTCCCCTCTCCCAAATGCTTTGCTCTCCCTATGTCTCCTTATCTTCTCTTACATGTCTTCAAACCCCTCTTCACTTTCTTTCTTACTTTCTCCAAAATCAGCACCCCTCCTACCATAATTTTCCTCTCTTTTTTTTCTCCCAACCAGCACCCCTTACTCCTTGTTCCCTATTCCTACGTCTCTCTACATACCTTCCTCCTTTCTCCTCAATAATTTCTACATCGTCTTCCCTCTTATGAAAACCAGATTTCGTAGTTCTTTCCATTGATCCCTTCGCCTCCGATGCCACCGTTTGGATTTGATTTTTCAATAATTTCTTCACCATTAAATGAAGATCAGAAATTTTGTCTTCCACGGACGAAACCTTATCTTCTACGGAGGAGATTCGATCTTCCACAGTGGCTTTTATTTGACCCATTTCTCCTTCAAACTGTTCTTCAAAGCATCTATCTTCTTGGCCGCCATCAAAATTTTTGGAATTGGATCCAAAAATCAGCATTTTCACCTTTGGAATTCCAAAAATTCTGCCCCCGATGATCCCAAGACTTGCTCTGATACTAATTTGATAGGAAATACTTGAATATAGAAAACCCTAACAAAGATAGAGAAAAACAGCAAACGATTCCCACAAAATCTGATGGAAAGCTCTCCAAACAATAATTTTATTGCAAAAAGGATAACTAACGGAAACAATGAAAACAAAGATATAATTGATCCTCAATTCGACGAGATGAGGGTCATTCTCTCCAAATCTCTAGATAACTCTAGAGCCCAAGACACCAAGAAGAAACTCTCAAGAGAATAAT
Organism: Dendrobium nobile; assembly: GCA_022539455.1. Taxonomy (NCBI): domain Eukaryota; kingdom Viridiplantae; phylum Streptophyta; class Magnoliopsida; order Asparagales; family Orchidaceae; genus Dendrobium; species Dendrobium nobile. The sequence goes on from CM039736.1 coordinate 80,723,496, forward strand.
AATCAAGCCTAAGCCTAACCCTAACCCTAATTCCCTCATCCTACTTAAAGCATACAATTAATTAATCAGGCCAAATGACTAATGAGCCCTTGTTGCCCCCTCCTTTCCCCCCAAGGAGTTTGAATTTGAAATATTAGTGGACCCCACTCCTCTCCCTCTCTCTTCGTCGTCGCCCCTTCTATAGTAAAATCGAATCGGTCCCTTAGGGACCGATCATAATTGGATCGCTCCACTAGGGACCGGTCTAATAGAACAAGCCCACTGACATCGATTGCAGAGAGACTATTATATTTACAATTTATCTATCATCGCGGCTCACAAACCAGGCTAGTGTATAGCTGATGTTGGTTGTTGGTGTCTTGTGTTCATTACTAACTTACCCCTGCATGTCGGTTGGCAAGCCACCTCATTTACTTGCACATCTTTCATAACAGATAGCCTATATTTATTGTTAGTCTACCATTTTAAACCGCAAGCAAGTTGTTGTATGCATAACAAGTCTTTTATTGTTGCCTGCAGGAGGTGTATGTGTTCTTTGCAGTTGACTGTTGTTGCTTGCAAGTTGATTGTGCTTGAAAACTTGTCCATCGCAAGCCCCATGTTCATTCTTTGATTTTCATTTGGATGATCCAGCTCTTTAATTAGCGTTTGTATTTTCAATTTGACTGGGTGTTTATTAATTTAAAGTCGGATTCCCTATGATCATTTCAGTTATGTTCCCTACAGTTCAATTAAATTCAACTCTCCTATATTTTTGTTCAAATCAGGTCATTTGTATTTGTTTAAGTTGTGTGCACCGTCAGTTAATTTCAGCAGCCTCCCGAGGTTTCTCCCGTTTAGGGGAAAATTCAGGAGTATTAGCCTACCCACCACGTTAGAGAAAGATGTGCGTGGTCAGTGTCTGACACTGCGGCCATCGTATTTGATCCCACCACACCAGAGAAAGGCATACATGGGTCTTCAAGGATACCTGTTTGAAAACGCAATCTTCCCGACCATGCTAAAAAAACATGCACAAGGCTTTACCCGCTTCGACGCAAGCGCCGTACCAAGTTCTCTCTCACAACGCTAGAGAAAAGTGTACATATGGGATCTCCGGGAAGGCCGCGAACGCCAAAAATAGGGTTTTGGAAGTTTTTGTGCTCATAAACCATTATACATTTGCAACAAGCAAGATGATGGTGACGGTGTCGAGACGAGATGATGAGGATGTGCACACAAAATTTTTCTTTCTTCTCTTTTTCTTTTCTTTTTTCCTTTCCTCTTCTCTCTTTTTTTTAATCTTTCTTCTTTTGCTTTTTTCATTTTTTTATAATAATAGTAATGATAACTATTAAGATTAATTAACAATAATAATTAGTAATAATAATAATGTGGAAAATAGGTAGCCTCATTGGTTGGTGTAGTTGTGGTTTTTGAAGAATCTAGGTTGAGTAAATGGTTTAGTTGAGTTATGTACATACAGTTAAGAAGGATTTGTTGAGGAGAAAATATAATGGAAGATGAGGGTTATGTTGACTATAGTGGATTGCTTGCTTTGGGTTACAACAGAAAGGAGGGGTCGGGCAAAGCAACTAACGAGAGTTGGATGCAGGAGGAAACTTACTGGATTGGATGGATCAGGTTGCTTGAGGAGTCTGAAGGCTGGTCGAAGTGGGGAAGTTCGGCTACAGATGGGATCGAGTTTGTCATTGCAAGGCAGCGAGGAATTTTGGAGGTGGGGTTGGGGGAATCGGCACAGGAGTTGGGATTGCGGCTATAAAGTCGGACGGCTAGGTGTAGAGCTCTATCAGTCGGATTGGCATAGGAAATAGAGCAAGGGGTCGAAGTAAGCTCGACACAGGGATTCGGCGGAGGAAGGCCCGTGTAGGAATCAGCTACAGGAGGAAAAGGAGGTGTGAGGTGTCGGCTAAGAGTTGGATCAAAGCTTGCATACGTGATAGAGACTATGCCAGTCTAGTCTGGTTGGATCGAGTGAGGGGTTCCTGCTAGAGGATTTGCGGCTGTGTGAGAGCTCGGCGGGGAGGTTGGATTAAAGGAAGAGGCGGATGGCTAGAAGCAAACGGGTAGTGGTTCAGTTGTGAAGAGGAGTTTGAGATGGGACGTACGTGTGGGTCATGGATTTGGCCTGCAGATGAGGCGTCAGTTGCACCTTGAGGTCGAACGAGAGTATCTTTTGTGGGGGTCGCTTCAAGTGACAGTCTATGGGTTGTCAGGTTTGAGAGTAAGCGGAGGTGAGGTTGTTGTTTGGTGGAGAGAGAGTGAGATAGGGTGAGAGGAAGAGGTGAGGTTGTTGTTTGGTGGAGAGAGTGAGATAGGGTGAGAGAAAGAGAGAGAGAGTATGAGAGGGAGAGAGGACAGGCAAAAGAGAGTAGCTTGGCAGGTGGTTGGCCCACAGTGGGCTTGAGTGCTCGGTGGCTAAGGGAAGTAAGCTATTGGGGTGTAGAGTTGTCTGATCGGAGCTATGCTCGACGACGACGCCAACACATGCAAATCAATGGAAAATGAAAATTGGAGGTCTGGTTGGTCTGGTGATTCAAATAAGGAGATGGTCGATCAGCGATGCGGACGTGGTTGAAAGTAGGGCTTGTTGGAGGAGAGAGGGTTTGGGTCGATTTGTGCAAAAATAAGGAGAGGAGAAGAGGGGAGTCTTGGGAGATAAGTCCATATCTGGGAGCATGAAAGACAGAGGAATCCAATTTTTCTTTCTTTTTTTATATTCTATTTTATTGGAACGACAAGGATGAATTCCTAGGTTCGTTGGGCTTGAATACAATGGGAGTAGCACCGAAATTTTAGGGATTTTGGGTCGAAGTATAAGATTTATTATTATTATTATTATTATTATTATTAATTTATTCATAATATTATTATTTTAAAGTTAATTTAAAAAATACATAAAAAAATGAATTGACCCCTCATGCAATCTCATTTTTAGTGCATCTCGAGATATGTGTTGTTACCTCGCTCGTGAGTAATGTATTTTGACTCATACGACAACTTAGATAATATTGGTTTCATTTTTGATAATTTTGACATTCCAGATGTGATGCATGGCCTGTTTCAAAAACAAACAATGTTCAAGCGATTTCAGGCTACATGTTTGTGGACCATCATTTCCATTGTAGTTCATTTAAGCTGAACAAGGGGGTTCTTTCTCAATAATTTTGACATTCCATGTACGACAACGTGATCTATTTCACGAACATATGACATTCAGATGATTTCGTGCATTGTCATATCCTTAGACTATCATTTTTACCAATTTTAGATTGAGTTACCCGCTTCTCAAAACAAGTGATGTTCGAGCTTGTTTCATGTGACGTCATATTCGTTGTCTATTATTCTCAGCACACGTGCTCGAATTGATCATGGAGCACATATGTAGCTCAACACTGCCTTGCCTAGGTTTAACTTCATGCACAAAATATGAGAAAAAATTTCCTGTATTTAGCTATAGAAAATGCATTTTTCTTAGGTATTCAAGAAGTATTGTCCCTAAGGCGGTCAATATAATTATTTTAGCATGTTTATCTCCTAAAAAAAAACTTAAATAAATTTGGGGTGATACATACACTATAAGACACTTGCGCTGCTCTGAGGAACCTTCTGCACACAAGAATATGATGTTATTAGAAGTCATCTGTTTAATAGATCTGGCATTAAAAAACAAAGATCTGGAAGGTTAGATGACCTTAAAAAAGTTTTAATAGTGGGAACAGACAATCGGAAATCCAAGTGGCTCAGTACTTCAATCTCCATTTTGAGTACCTGCCATTGATAAGGTGAACAATCATTAAAAATATATATGGTTAACTTTCTTTTTTTTTTTCATTTCATTGATTAGTTTTCTGGCCAAATAACTGTAACATGTAAACTGGAGATTAATTATCATACATCTGCTTTGTTGTACGTGTTATCTGTAATATAGCAAAACTCTTCCACACGAGGAGCACAAATTTCTTCGTACTTCCTGCAAAAACATCGGACAGTATATAAAACAAATCGAGGCCAAAGGTGACATTTCTGCCTTAACTTTGCAGCATAAAATGGACAATGGGAAAAGGTTTTCGTGATTCAAATTCATAAAATCCTTATAAATTAGTCATTGTACAAAAATAATTAAAAAAGTTTACAGAAGAAGTCTACATCCTAACATAATCAACAAAAATCATTCAGCGTGGAACATGTATGTATATATTCAAATGGCAAGAGCAAGGCATAATGAGGTTGAATATGCAAAGAAGGATACGGTTGACTTCATGTAAAATTACTAGAAAGCATGTGAATACACTCAGGCGCTGAATACTCCCAAGCTAAGTAACTTGCTTTCATAACTCCACATTGCTTTTACTAATCAATAACAATTTCCCCAACAAGCCTATGCTTTGTTTGCCGCAGATACCGATGCATGCATTATGCTACCAATAATTGTTTTGAACAAAACAATGCAAATTTACTGTTCCCACATAGCACACGAAATTTTCAGCAAACAGCTGAAGTTACAAGAATTTGATGGCAAAAACCAACCAACGTAGTAAAATGATATTTGTGTTATGGTTTTTTAACTTTTAAGGGATTGTTTGGTTTGAAGTAAAATGGGCTAAAAGTTTTCCAAATATAGAGATTTGAGAATATTGGTGTTTGGGTTGAAGTAAAACAAATAAAGTGTAAAATGTTTTGGTATTTGAAATGTATCATTAGTGTAAATTCGATGTATTTGGAATTAGTCCTATTTGGATAATTTCTAGATACACTGTAACTTCATCGCCATGGTCGTTGCCACCTACCGCCCACCACTGTCGCCTGTTGAAGCCACCCAATGACGTTGGTTGCCGTCACCCACATCCAACGGCCACCACCTCCGCCGCTCTTCTACTAGCCGCAACATGCCGCCACTACCATCACTACACACTTCAACCCATCGTCGGCCACCGCTACCACCACCTCCAACTACCACCGATGGTCAACGCCTACCACTGGCAGCCACCACCACCAGGCTCCACCCGCTAACGTTGTTGCATACCGCAGGCCACTGTCATTGACCACCACCATCCCTACTACCAGCCACCAACCCACCATATTTGAATTTTACACTACATTCATTTTACTTCAATCCAAATAAAAAAATAATCACCTGCATTTATTTTACACACATCCAAAATATTTCAAATATAGTGCATTCCTTTTTCAGCTAACCAAAGAGTTCCTGATGTGAAACTACTAGGAGTTACGATCAAAATTAAAAAGAGAATTGTTTAGTTTGCTTTTTATAATTTTATGGGGATCATGCAAGATAGAGTTAAGATTTAGAAACGTTAACTTTGCTTAGGCCAAAGAGTTGCAAAAGAGATTAACCAAAACGAGTCATTCAAAGTTCTAGGCGAATTTCATATGCAAAGTACAATAACAAAACCCAACGTTTAACAACGAGAATTTCACCTTGGGGCCGTATCACTCAAAGATTGGTGGACTTTTGGCGGAGATAGAAGATCCAAGCGATGAAGAAAGTTACCACTAGAGAAAGGGCGCCAAAGAACTTCGTCGGAGGAAAAGTAGCCGGCGGGGATGGATGTCGTAGGTGACCGTCAAGGCTCCACGTGTGCTTTGAAAATTGACGGTCGTAAATGCTTGCAAGGATCGGGACGACTCTCTCCAAGTAGTCTTCCACGGTTGTCTCGTCTTCAAATCCTACGTCGAAACAAGGTGATCGTAGAATGTTGATGCTTCCGTCGACGTTGAATACAAGACCCCACTCAAACTCCGGATCCGCCATTCAACATTGAAGAGAATAGGAGAGGGGCCGTCCACGTTGTCTCTAGGCTTCTCAACGCATGAGAGAAGGAGAGAGAGGGGAGGGGTCGGCGGGATCCTCAAGGGAGAAGGTGAAGCCGGCGGGTGCAAGGAGGGAGAGCTAGGGTTTGGAGAAAATATGCTTAGGAAATTATGGGAGGGATTAATCAAATCTGAAATTTAATTTCAGTTTTGAGTAATTTAGGAGGGAATTGATTTGAGATTTGAATTTCAAATCAATTGGAATTAATGCCTTGATTAGTGAAATAATGGGGAGCTTAATAAGGGGGAGGCCGGCGGTTTCTAAAGGAGAGAGGGAGGAGTTATGGTAACAAATTCTGAAATAAATTTCAGAATTTGAAAATTTAGGAGGGAGTTTTATTTGAAATTAATTTTAATTTCAAATGAGGGAGTGATTAGTGGTGGCAATTAATGGGAGGGGGGCTTGGTGAAGCCGGCGGCATCAAGAGGGAGAGGGAGTGGGTGGAGCAATTCACACACCTTCCAAAATTGGTTGTTTGCATGAGAAAGACTAAATATGAAATTCAATTCGATTCAAATTTCGAAATGATTTTAAATTGAAAACTTTCCATATTTGGCTTTGACAAATTTGGCAAGTTTCAACCCAAAATTTTGAATTTTCAAAATTCGATCAAGCGAAGAGTGAGAAGGGGCCGGTGGTGGAGGTGCAAGGGACGGGTGGTTGGAGAGGGTTGTCGACGGCCAAGGCTTGACTAGGGCCGGCGGTTGTGAAGGAGGAAGGGTAGGAGTGAAGGGGATAGACCACGAGCCACGGACTCTTCCAATGACTGGTGGGTGTTGCTTTTCGCCCTCACCTTGGGCTCTCGCTCTCCTCTCTAACTCTCCACAAGAAGAAGAAGAAGAAGACAAGACAATCAAAACAAATTTTCATTCATAATATTCATTAACCTCAAAAAGATACAAGAGACCACTATATATAGGTCTCAACTCATACAAGGTGAAAATACTAAATTGCCCTCTGGGCTACAATGAAACATAACTCCCCACAGGGGTAAAATGGGAAAAACAGTAAATCAAACAAGACAATAATAAAATACATCATGACATCTAAATCAGAAGTAGAGGCGCTGAATCGTGGCCGTCGATCTGCGGTTTCGCCGGCGATAAACATGTCGGTAGCGTCTGTCGATGTCCTCATCAGTTCCTAAATCAAAACCTAATCTCGTGTCATAATTTATATAGGATATAAGAAGTTGACTGGAACTAGTGAGCATTATGTTTAGTTAATCTTGATATGTCAGCAAAATTGCTTTGATCAGGCACGAATCCTGATGCATATTTAAATTGAAAACTTTCAAAATTAAATTCAAAATAATTCAAACTTTGATTTCAACAAACTTATAATTGAGTTGAAGGTCACGACGAAATGAACCCAACATAACAAAAGTGGTCCATTCTAAGTGACAATAAGCCTAGATTAAGCACATCAAATGTAACTGAAAACTTGATATTAATTGGATGACCAAACGATTTTCAAATCTTATATGCTTATTGACAAATCGAGTGTCTAAACGAGATGAATCCAATGAACCTAAGATTGCTTAATCTTGACAACATTAAGGCATTTAAATGTTGAACAAATGCCCTATGATTAAAAGGATCACTAGGGTCGTCTAACAGTGTGTTATGGATATTTTCTTTATTTACAAGGCATGTCACTCTCAAAAATCAATAAATAAACGCACACTCTCATGGGGTGGGGGAACTGGGAGCTTAGACCTAGGCTTGGGATTCAAGAGAGCTCATAGGTTATAAGAATCTTGAAGCTCCACACTCGAGCATCACCGTCCAATTGCCACCATCGAACCATCGCCCGACCGCTTCCATTAGTACATCGTCGGACTGTCGTCGTTGAGCCATCGTACAACCACCATCGTCACAACATCAACGCTACTCTCTATCGTCATCAATGTTCTAACACGTAACAAATCTATAATTGCAAATTTGAATATAGATTCAGAAGAAAGAACAAAATAGAAAACATTTTATGCACTCATTCGGTACATGTTAACATTTCTGCAATTTCTTTTGGACATGACTTGCTGGAGTTTTTAAAATACAGGATCCATAAAAAACTTAAATAAAATTTAAGTGCAGCACGTGAATGTTGGCTTCACAACCATAATGTACAAGAACGAAATTTTTTGGAGCTCCAACTGTCTGATACAGCATTGATAATAGCCAAGGTAAAATACTAGAATTTTAAGAAGCGTTGAAAATAAAGAACCCCTCATACAATAAAAAAAAAAATCTTACGATGCAATCAACATGCATGTTACACCCAGAAGTTGCAGCCTTTGTCTTTCAATACAATTTTCAGATAGAAAACTATCAATGGCATACACGCTCAAATAAAGTGTATCTGGAACAAGTCTATATTCTTCAGCAACCTGAAAAAGAAAAGAACATTAACAGAAATTTCCTAATATGCAGGAAAAGTAAATTAGGGGACCAAATGTGTAAGAACTGAGTTCAATTATATAGAATAATCAACATCCATGCAATCATGATGGAATCAACACAAAAGTACTCAAAATTGAGCATGTACTTATGATAGTCATGGGGGAACCCACAATGCAACTTGCAGCAGCAGCAGCAGCAAATGAGGGTGTAAATATGGAAAAAAACATAGTTCAACCATAGAATAATTAACACCACAACAGAATCAACACATAACTCTAAAAACATTAACGTTAACAAAGTTGAGCATTAAAACAATCATGGGAGTGCTCATTCTGTAACATGAATCATCATCACCTCTGGAATCACAATGGAATCAACACACAAACTTCAGAAAATTTAAGGTCCCAAAATTTTAGCATATAGCTAAAACAATCGCAGATACATTCATCTTCAAAAGTGTTTATTTGCTAATTTTCCTAATAACTAGAACAATCAATTATGCAATCTCTTGTCCTCTTTTTCCAAATACTTAAGGGCTATTTGGAATTACATTCTATATATATATATATATATATATATATATATATATATATATATATATATATATATATATATATATATATATATATATATATATATATATATTTCATTGAATATTAAATAAGTTGATTCAACAGTGGGGTCATCATCGCCAGTGGGGTGGCAGCAGCTGACAAGGCAATGATAATGGTGATGATTGCAAGCGAGATTGTGTAAGTGGTGGCTGGCGCCGGCAATGAAGATAGCAATCAACGCGGCAATGTTAGTGAGTTTCAATGATTGTGATAATGGCGGTCAATGATGTGGTTGTTTTTAAAAATATTTTAAACATATTAAAGTTATTTTGAGTAATTTATTTTAAAACTAAAAGATAGAACTAATTAAACAATAAAATTATATATATATATATATATATATATATATATATATATATATATATATATATATATATATAAAGTTGAAAAAAAAAAACAGCAACAAAAGATAAAATTGATCTAAAACAGCCCCTTGAAAACTAAAACTTTCACTTTCGGTTCAGCTGCCAAGTCGGCAGCATCGATTTTTTTTTGGTCAATTAATACTGATTTAGTCGTGCAATAAATAATAACTGAGGAGTTTAATGCCGCTAAATAGAATCGTTTTCTTTCACACAATATTTCTTTTTACCAATGTTGCTGCAATTTTCAGTTAGCCCCACAATATTCCCCACCTGACAACATTGTCGAATGTAAATGGAGAACGGCAACCAGTGTGTCTTATAAAAAGAGTAAACATTAACAAATCCATTCAAAGGAGTAGTGGAAAAATTTTAAAAAGAGAAAAAGATTAAGATAGTTCCTCGACTCTTTACGAAAGATCAAAATAATCCTCAATTATATTAAATGATCATTTTGATCCCTCAACTTCTTAATGAGGAATCAAAATAGTCTCATCATGACACTATTTTGATTCCTCTTTAAAAACTTGATGGATCAAAATGGTTCTTTAATATAATTGGGGACAAATCTGTAGGGGACTAAAACATTTACATCAATGATTTGAAATCAATCACCTTTATCAATTTTCACATGGTAGAAACTAGAAATTTTATTTTGTATTATGATATGTATTAAATTCGATTACTAATAAATCGGGTCATGACAACTAAATAGGAAAACATTACACTAAATTTAAAATAAAATAAAAAGTGGCTCGCATGTCAAACGTGAAATATAAATGGTACGCAAATGCTAAAGAAAATAACCTCTTAAACATGCCACGATAAAGAAATTTTTTAGCAAAAATGTATACCTCATCTAACAAACTATTACATACCTCAACAAGCCAATCAATCAAGATGCCTCTCATGCTTTGAGTGATTTCTCGTTGCAAGGTTTCCATATAAGTTGAAGAAGTCCTACAGAGAAGCTGAAGAAATAAAGGATGAAAGTAACCAAATTTAGTGAATCTCTAGTATAGGTAGTGCAAAAAAGGAAAAACAATTCTGAGAGAATAATACATAGAGATCACAAAGCTGATTTATAAAACTAAATGATAAAGGAGAATACGAAAAGCAGACTTCCATCAGTGAATAGTATGAATCATTATGACATTTGTGGAAACTTAAGTGAGTAACAAAGAAGAAATAGAACAATTTCAGTAAGATTTTTCATGTAAACCAAAATGAGCAAGATTAAAAGATAAATGAGTAGCATTAATTACCTCAGAAGCTCGTAGATTAGTATATATGTCATTTGCATAGAGGCTGCACATTTGAGGGTTTGAAATGTCCAAATCAATATCATGAATACCCAAGCAATTTGAGCTGTCCTGATCCGCAGAAAGGATGCCTTTAACTGCATAAAAGCTCAAATAAACTCAGATGAAATGTAAACAACAGAAATACCATGAAAGTTGAAAAAGAAATTTCGAATGATTAGGTTTACCTTCATTTGATTTGTTTTTATTTTTACTTAAAATTTATTTAGATGGTCTATTAGTTTTCTGATCACCAAAAATAGAAAATGGCATTAATATAAGTAATTTTAATAATTAAGTTTACCTAATTCATATTTAATCCTATCAAAATGTCGATTATCCTAAATCTAATTTCAGCCTTAATTAATATAAGTTAGAATCAGAATCAATAACTAGTTAATCATGGATTTGGTTAATTATTTTTAGATTAATTGCTTATTTTACTTAGCAAAACTACATTTAAATGATATTTTAATTGTATCAATTTCAAATAATCATAAATAAGTAGTAATTAAAACTTAATGGAATTAATTACATTATTAATTGATTATTAATTAATAATAATAATTACTTAATGGTTAATTACTATGCAAAATTAATAGTTTAACAAAGTATCCTATGCCTAAGTACTCTAACTAAATACTGATATAAATTCGATGATCTAAATGAAAACCCTAATTCACCACCAATTATCCTAAATAAAATGTTAATTGTAGATTCTTATCGTCAATAAAGAGTTGATTTATTATATCAAGCTTAATTAACAAAATCAAAAGCAAATATCTATTTCTAAAATTCAATAAAACCTTCAAAAACCAATAATTAGGATAAATAATTCTTTAAATACCAATTGCTCTTTTTAGTTAATTAATAATAAGCTTAATTATTGAATAAAAAAAGGCTCAATGATCTTAATTAAAACTTCATTAATCTCTAATCAGTTGAGATACTTAAATACTAATTATTATGGCTAATTAACCAACAAATTTATTCTCCTGGACCTAATTATTATAATTAAACGTTCATAAATATTTAATTATATTAATTAACACCCTATTTAATAACCAACTAGCCCTAATATATAATCAATGCTAAAACATGTTAATTAATTAACTATGCTATACCTAACAAGCATAATTAGATGTGATGAGGACATCGATCCAAGGTTCAAACAGGTGTATTGCCGGAAGCATCGTAGATCGACGGCCACGATTCAGAGCTTATATTTTTAGTTATTCATGCATTTTCAGTTTTCAGTATTCCTGTTTTACCCTTGTGTGTGAGTGAGTCATGTTGGGGCCCCGAGGGCGATTTAGTCATTATTTATGCTTTTATTTTTTTTATATCTCATGACCTATATATAGGGGTCATGTATCATTGTATGAGGCTAATGAAGATTATGAAAATTTGTTTTGATTTCCCTTGTCTTCTTCTTTTTCTCATTGTGGAGAGTTCGAGAGGAGAGTGAAAGCCCAAGGTGAGGGCGAAACGCAACACCCACCAGTCATTGGAAGAGTCCGTGGCTCGTGGTCTATATCCCGCATCTGATTCCCCTCCTCCTCCCCAACCCGCCGGCCTCCCACTTCCTATAGCCGCCGGCCTCCCTCCACCACCACCATCCGGTGGTGACATTTCAAACATCGGTTTAATCCCCGTCCCCTCAAATTCAGATTTTGAAAATTCAAAATTTGAATTTCAAAATCTTTCCTATTTTAGAAATTCCAAATTAGGAAAGTTTTGAATTCGTTTCATGACAAATTCCAAATTTCAAATGGATTTTGTTTTAGTTCTTTTCAAATCTCATGCAAGCAATTTTGGAAGCCACCCACTAGCACCCACACCAAATCCCTCCTTCTAGAAGCCGCTGGCCCCCCTCATGGAGATTTCTCATTAAATGCTAGTTTAATGCCTTGACCGTTTTGGAATTCTAATTGGATTTCAAAATTTTCCCTCCCGATTTACTTAAAACTGAAATTAACTTCAGTTTTAAGTTTCAAACCTTATTTCCCTCCCCCTAATCATGCCGCCGGCCACCTTTTAATGAGCCCCTTTAATGGCTCATTAAATCCCCTCTTAACTCCATCTTAATTTGAAACCTCTTTTCAAATTTTTCCCTCCAAACTTACTAAAATCTGAGAATTAACTTCAGATTTTAGTAATTTGCTTGCCACCTCACCCCACCTAACCTCTCTCACCCATTGCACCCGCCTCCTCTCTCTTCCACCTTGGCCGAATTTCTCCTTCCTTGGAAATCCCGCCGGCCACCCCCTCCTCTCCTTGAAGAATCCTCCACGCCAAGCATGTATGGCGGATCCGGAGTTTGAGTGGGGCCTTGTATTCAACGCCGACGGAAGCATCAACATCCTACGATCACCTTGTTTCGACGTAGGATTTGAAGACGAAACGACCGTGGAAGAGTACTTGGAGAGAGTTGTTCCGATCCTTGCAAGCATCTACGACCGACAATTCGCTGAGCACACTTGGAGTCTCGAAAGTCAAGCATTCACGCCCTCCTCGTCATCGCCAACCTCTCCGTGGCTCAAGACCCTTGGCATCGCGACCTTCCTCGTGGCATCGTTTGGTGTGCTGAAATTCTTCTCCCGCAAAGCCTAGTCTAGTTGAGTGATTATTTCCCCAAGGTGAACTTCTCGTTATTAAATGACGGATTGTTGTAATAGCTTTTAGTGTTGCTATTATTATTTTGGTTGTCTGAAAGTTTTGGCTAATCTACATACTTCTTCGCCTAAGCTAGTTGATAACTACGAAATTTGAATGATTTTCTTGCTATCTCAATAAGATATTAATTGAAATTACGTTGTCATTCACTTTTAATTCTCTTAAGAAGCTCCTTCGCATGTTCGTTCTACATCAAGATGCTAATAAAACTTTAATGATGCTAATTATAAAACAAACTAATCGCTAATTGCCTAATTAGTCTAATTTATTGAAAAAAACACATAGGCATGTAACCATTACATGTGGAAACACCTATAAGTATGTTTTAAAAACCAATTTTGCCAAACAAGGTCGGTAAACAACGCATTTTGTTTCAAAAAACAATAAATTAAAGTATGATTGCCAAACCTTTGTTTGTATGTAGGTGCATGTAACATGTTTTATAAAACAATAAACAAAAGTGAATGGAAACATTGATTAAACTACTAAAAGTACTAATTAGCTAGTAAAATTGCACACTATAGGCCAATATCAAAGCTACACAGTTGGTCCAACAATTCTCTAATATCAAGAGCATAAAGTATTTGTAAACGCTTCAGCATAAAGTAGAGATGCATCTGCAATGCTAACCACCAATTACGCATCCTTCCATTTTAGTCTCTCTTAGCATAGCCCCATCCAAATTTGCAGAAGTAAATGAGCTCTCTCGATCGAATAAACTCTCTGATACATGTTTTTTACATTTTCGGTCGTTTCCATCATCCTGCAGCTCAAAATTAGAAGACATGGCTGGGGTATATTTTAAATCTTTGTGGTCAGACCTTGTTTTAGCCTTAACATTTTCGGGTCGTACTTGCTGCGTGCAAGCCTTGGCCTGAAGATAAATGCCAAAATTGAACAATGTTGGTAATTTGACCAGATGAAATTTGGGGAAACAAAGACGAATATTAGTAGATCATAACGCTGTGGCCTAAGAAAATACTCATTTATGTATCTAAAATGGGAAAATCAAGCAGGAGAAGGAATATCACCTGTATTTTTACTGGATTCACGCAATTTCTGTAAGAACTCTCACAGCATACATTGGAGACATCCTTAAGAACTGCTCGCTTTTTGTTCTGTGAACTTACAACGTAAGGGGCAGTATGATTGTTCTCTTCTGAAGTCACTCTCTTTGTTCTTCTCACTTTTGTTTGTTTTTTATCAGGTATTAGCGGTGGCCTTGGCAGAAGTCTCCTGCCTTGAGAAGCCATGGCAGCAGTTTTAGCTCGTGTGACTGGCCCTTTGTTGTTCCCATAGCTAGGAACAATTGAAGCTTGCTTATTCATGTTTAAAAACAACTTAGAGCTTCAAGAAGGATGAGAACTCTATCTTCAAATGATGATGTTGTCACCACCTGCAATTAAACAAATAAACTGATTTAGGAAGCAGTGACATAACGATAGGAATAGAAAGAAGAAAAAGCTATATTGCACTAACAAAATGAAAAATTTTAAATGCAATCAAACAATCTAAAGGCAAAAAAAATGAAAATACCAAAGATATAAAATTCATTTATCGAAATTCTGCAAGGTAAAAAACATTCATTAAACATTATGAGCAAATTTGACCAACAAGACTCATCAAATGCATCCGAACCTTGAACATAGAGAAACTTAATTTCGCAAGACCAGTAACAAATGCATCCGAACCTTGAATTTTGTCATCACTCAATGCGTGGACTGATCTGAGGTATTAAATATTTTAATTTGTTCACTATTGGATGAAAATCAATTGGAAAATAAAGAATTGGCATGGACATGATATACACAGATTGAATGCCCACAACGATTGCGAAACATGAATTAAAATGTCTGGAAGCTATCAAATATAAAAAAGTTAATAAAAAAAAGGGGGATTTATAGCTGTATCAATGCAAACTACAATCCTTCTCTGGAATCAACACTTGCCCTACGAACTAATTCAAGCGAAGCACTTCACAAGTGAAAAATACGAGCTGAAGGTTTAATTGTGGGCGACTTGATCTCACTGGAGAAGAGTCGAAGGACTGTATCTCGAGTAAGTTATGCCAGGGATAGCGACAATACGGGTCTAGATGTGCCTACATTCTCCGTAAAAGAGCCGCGAAGAGGAGGCAGGCAGTCTTCAGGGGTGTGGGGCTGCTCGATATCGCCCAGCAGGAATCATTAACACCATCTCCCAGTGATGAAATCTGGTATCCCGGTAAATGAAGGTGACGACGGTCAAGCTCCAAACAGATCTGTACAAGCGAAGCAGCAGGTAGGAGACTGAGTACGAGAGGAGCCGAGAAGATGGCTACATGAGGGCCCACCAAAAAAAAAAAGAAAGGATTGCCCGTCGCCGCTGCCGGAGGAGGATTTGCGGTGCCTCCGGCGTGCGGCAGCCTTCGGGTGAGAGTTTAGGGTTTGGAGGGAGAAACGATTCGAATTCGAACGGGTGTTTCGGGTAGATTCGGTTCAGGGAAGAAAGGGGAAATCTGCAAAAATGGGCTTTGACAGATCTGTTCGAAGAGCAGCTTTCTATCAGCTTTTCAAACCACAATTTTCAAACAAATTGCTATCTATGTTAAGTTCTTAATGATCGAGCGTATCATTCCATAATAACATCACAAAATAGCTCTCCATATAACAGTTTCAAAGCTGATTTTAATGATTGATGGAACCTCCCCAAATTGATCAAAAGATCCTTTGGGACTTTTTTGGCAGCCATAAAGATTTAAAATCCTCACCATTTAGGGTTTGTTTAGACCGGCTAAAACTTTTTATATCTTTTTCAGAGAAAATTTTTTTTTTAAAGCTACTATAAATGATATAATAGCTCTCACTTGTTAGAGTATGTAGTTATAAAAGGCAGGTTATCAATACAAAAAACTATTTAATAAACGGGTTGGAATTGGATTGGGTTTTCTGACCCGTTTGTTAAATGGATCGGGTTCAAGTTGACCCTCAAACTTATTTTTGAGCTGAAAATGATTTGTTTAGCATTTTTTGCTTAATTTTCTTATATGTGGGTTTAATCTTATTATTTTTTGTCAAATATCATAAATTTTATAGTTAATAACTTATTAAAAAAATTAATCAAAACGGATTAACGGGTCAGATTCAAGTCATTCGAGTTGCTAGTGGTCAAAGATCCTCGAGGAATAATTGTCTTTATTTGATTTTTAACTTCCATTTTTTGTCATTTGGATGAATTTAGGTCACATCTTGCTCAAATTTCGCTACTTAACAACCCTTAGTTTTATGTTAGTTTTTATTAATTCATCTTTATTACACTTTGCTCCAAAATAAAATGTATGAAAATTTAATAAAATAAAATTTTAGCTTTTTTTCTTTTGAATTATTATGATAAATAAAATTGGTTGATAAAAATATAAATAAAAATAAATTTGATATCTTAAATATATTTATTAAATATCGCACTAAGTTGTTTTAAATAACAAGGTGGCAGGTTGGTGATGGTGGGTGGCGGCGAGTGGTGGTGGACTGCAATGGACAGTTTGTTAATGAAGAAACAAACTTTCTTTGAATTATTCGAATCAATTTATCTATTCAAATTTGATTCATCACCATCATTATTGTAATGTTGTATCGGCCCGGCATTCCATATTATATTTTTTAGGTTTAAAATCATAAACATTGGATTTCATTAAAATTAATACATAAATTTTTCTAGTCATTATTTGAAAAACAACCAAGATAACTCGTATGGTCATTTGATGTATAGTCAATATTTAATTAATTGTCATGTCCATTATGTGTGTACTTGACAAAAATTAGTAAATGATCTCAAATGATATACACTATAATCCTTATAAGTCATGTTGCGTCCAGGAGTATTCGCGGCGGTAGAGAAATATAAAGTTTATCGTCTTAGCGTTGTACAAAAATCTGGCACGCAATCAGATAAGAGAGATGGTCTAGCATTTATGAGACACCAAGATTTTTACATGAAAAACCCCTGAAATGGGAAAAAACCACGGGGCCTAGCCCAGTTTGAATGAATCCACTAGTATTGCAGTCGATTACAAATGAGGCCCTTCCTTGGGAGAAGGCCTTAGCTTAGAGTACATTACATGATATGAATACAAAGAATCACTATTGACATGTTCGTTTGGTCGGGAGGACCGTAGTCGACGGGCGATGGGGATGGAGGTCGGAGGGCTTGTAGTCGGTGGGCGACGTAAGTAAGGAGGACCATAGTCGGCTGGCGATGGAGGTCGGAAGGACTGTAGTCGGCGGGCGACGTAAGTCTGGAGGACCGTAGTCGGCGGGCGATAGAGGTTGGAAAGACTGTAGTCGGCGAGCGACATAAGTCAGGAGGACCGTAGTCGGCGGGCGACGGAGGTCGAAAGAACTGTATTCGGTGGGCGAAATAAGTCAGGAGGACAGTAGTCGGCGAGCGACGGAGGTCGAAAAAACTGTAGTCTGACGACGAAGATCAGAAGGACAGCGTCAGGTAGAAGTCCAACAGTGGAAAGAAACCCATCTTCGCGTAGGCGTCTAGCGAAGTTCGATAACCGGTAGAAGTCCGGCATCGGGTAGAAACTTGGCGAAGAGTGAATGTCTGATGTCGGGTAGAAGTCCGACGTCTATTGGTGGCAGAGGAGAACTCCGGCTTCACTTGGGCGGAGTTTCGGCGTCAAGAGGGAACTCTGTTGCAAATTGGGAAGAATTTTAGCATCACATGGAAGTTGAGCAGAATTTTTGCGTTCTCCCGAATATCACGCAGAATCCCGGTGTGTTCGTGTGGCAGGACGAACTCCGGCAGTGGTCGAGGAGGAGAGGATTCTCCCTTTCCCCTTTTCCTTCTTCTTCTCTCCCCCCCCCCCCCCCCCCCTTGTGAAGAATGAGGGCTCTATTTATAGTTTTTCTGGAGTTGCATGGCATGTAAATATGTGTGAGATCAGGGGCGAACAGGGAGTGGTTGAATGGACGGCTGATATTGAATCCTTTGATCATACACCGTTCGTCAGCCATTTGAAGGCCTTAGTGATGTCGGAATCCGGCGATCTTGGGATCGTTGGATTCATCTCGTCGAGCCATTCGATTCAACTATAAGCTCGCCAAAATCAGAGGCCGTTTGGTAACTTTAGGTCCTTGATTTGGACTCATTTTGGGCTCGGATTGAGTCAAATTTAGTGTCGTTGGGTTCGTATTTCCGAGACGCTCAGTTTGACTATAAGTTTGCTGAAATCGAAGTTCAGGCACTCCCGGATTTAATTTTTAAATTTTCAACTAGCTTTTTGCCTCGAGATTCGTGCTCGATCAAGATAATTTTTGCATGACGTATCAGTTGCCCCCCCCCCCCTATTTTCGGACGTCGAAGCTCCAGGAGTCCGAAAATATATGCGTCGATAATTTGTTTTAGCTGAAATGCAAAAAATTGCTTTTCAAAAATTAAATGCTTGCTCAAACTTGATCGTAGAGGCCCCGTTGAGCTTCGAAAGTGTCAAATTAGAGTCCAGAACATCGAAAAACGTGTCCTAGGACCCCGAAAACGTCGGATTTGGACCGTCCGGGGCGGAAATCGAGCCCGGACACGCATCGGCGCCTGTAGCCGCACGCCGGTGGCGCTCGCGAAACGGCGCGAATGCACGGTTAGCTGCGCGGTTATAGTGAATTCAAAAATTTTTATTTTATTTCGTGGGCCCCACAAATCTTCAAAAAATTCTCAAAAAATCCGAAAAAATTTCAGAAAATTCCGAAAAAATTTAGAAAAATTTGAAAAATTAGAAACTCTAGAAACTTCCCTCTCTCTCACTCCAAAAAAGTATAAATAGGCCTCTAAGGCCTTTAGAAAAATTGCCTCTTCTCTTCTTTTCTCCCTCTAGCTTTCTGGCAGTTGAGGCTTCCGCTATTTTCGAGTGGAAAATTTCTCCTGCTCGACTTAGCGCCCCTCCTCTTGTGCAGAAGTTTAGGGGATTTTCCTTCCTCCCCCCGGCTTTCTGACGGTTGAGGCTTCCGCTATTTGTGAGTGGGAAATTTCCACTGCTCCACTTGGCGCCCCTCCTCTCGTGCAGAAGTTTAGGAGATTTTTCTTCCTCCCCTCGGCTTTCTGACGGTTGAGGCTTCCGCTATTTGTGAGTGAGAAATTTCCCCTGCTCGACTTGGCACCCCTCCTCTCGTGTAAAAGTTTAAGGATTTTCCTTCCTCCCCCCGGCTTTCTAACTATTGAGGCTTCCGCTATTTGCGAGTGAGAAATTTTCCCTGCTCGAATTAGCGCCCCTCTTCTCGTGCAGGAGTTAGGGGATTTTTCTTCTCCTCCCCCCGGCTTTCTGACGGTTGAGGCTTCCGTTAATTTCGAGTGGGACATTTCCCCTGCTCGACTTAGCGCCCCTCCTCTCGTGTAGAAGTTAGGGGATTTCTTCGCCCCTCTCTTTTCTTCGAGAGATCCTATGAAGTTCTGATGTTAGTTGGTTGGAGATGGAGGTCGGAGAGACCGTTGTAAGGAGGAAGGTTGAAAAGACTGTTGAACTGCAAAAATCCGGCGTCGGGTAGAAATATGGCATCGGGCAGAAGACCGACGAAAATCCATTGACGGACAGAAGTCTGATGACGGGTAGAAGTACAGCGTCGGGTAGAAGACAGACGAAATTCCATCGACGGTCAGAATTTCGACGACGAGTAGAAGTACAATGGCAGACAGAAGTCCAACATTATGTAGAAGTACAACGTTGAGCAGGAGACCGATGAAATTCCATCGACGGGCAGAAGTCCGACGACGGGTAGAATTCCGACGTTCGGTGGAAAACTGACGAAAGTTCGTCGATGAGCAGAAGTCCGACGACGAGGAGAAGTCCGACGTCGGATAGAAGTACAACGTCGGATAGAAGACCGACGAAAGTCGTCGACGAGTAAAAGTCCGACAACAGTAGAAGTCCGCTGACGAGCCGAAGTCCGACGACAGGGAGAAGTCCGATGTTGGGTAGAAGTACAACATCGGATAGAAGACCGACGAAAGTTCGTCGACGAGAAGAAGTCCGACGACGAGTAGAAGTCCGCTGACGAGTAGAAGTCCAACGATAGGGAGAAGTCTGACGTCGGGTAGAAGTACAACGTCGGGTAGAAGACCGACGAAAGTTCGTTGACGAGCAGAAGTCCTACAATGAGTAAAAGTCTGCTGACGAGCAGAAGTCTGAAGACAGGGAGAAGTCGGACGTCGGGTAGAAGTAAAATGTCGGGTAGAAGATCGACGAAAGTTCGTTGACGAGCAGAAGACTGACGACAAGTAGAAGTCTGCTGACGAGCAAAAGTCCGACGATAGGGAGAAGTCTGACGTCGGGTAGAAGTACAATGTCGGGTAGATGACCGACAAAAGTTCGTCGATGAGCAGAAGTATGACAACGAGTAGGAGTCCGAAAATATTTGTTCCGAAATTTTAGACTGACTAAATTCTTTGTATAAGTTATAGATTTATCAATCACTTGTATTCTTGGAGCCTTTATAGAGTGAATATTATTCACTCAGAACATTGTTTCATGATTTTGACCTTTGTAAAAGGGCTCGAGAGAATCCACCAAGGATGTGAGACCTATACGAGATTGTATGTCAGAGCCCTGCTCGATGACATTAATCTATATGGATGAGGTCGAGAGAATCCACCAAGGATGTGAAACCTATCTGAGGTTGCATGTCGGAGCCTTTGCTCGACAACGTTAACCTGCATGGAAGAGGTCGAGAGAATCCACCAAGGATGTAAGACCTATCCGAGGTTGTATGTCAGAGCCCTGCTCGATGACGTTAACCTGTGTGGAAGAGGTCGAGAGAATCCACCAAGGATGTGAGACCTTTCCGAGGTTGTATGTCGGAGCCTTTACTCGACGACGTTAACCTGTGTGGAAGAGATCGGGAGAATCCACCAAAGATGTGAGACCTTTCTGAGGTTCTATATCGGAGCCTTTGCTCGACGACGTTAACCTGTGTGGAAGAAGTCTGAAAAATCCACCAAGGATGTAAGACCTATCCAAGGTTATATGTCAGAGCCCTACTCGATGACGTTAACCTGTGTGAAAGAGGTCGATAGAATCCACCAAGGATGTAAGACCTATCCTAGGTTGTATGTCAGAGGCCTGCTCCATGACGTTAACCTGTGTGGAAGAGGTCGAGAGAATCCACCAAGGATCTGAGACCTTTCCGAGGTTGTATGTCGGAGCCTTTGCTCGACGACGTTAACCTGTGTGGAAGAAGTCGGGAAAATCCACCAAGGATGTAAGATCTATCCGAGGTTGTATGTCAGAGCCCTGCTCGATGACATTAATCTATATGGAAGAGGTCGAGAGAATCCACCAAGGATGTAAGACCTATATGAGGTTGTATGTCAGAGACCTGCTCGATGATGTTAACCTATGTGGAAGAGGTCGAGAGAATCCACCAAGGATGTGAGACCTTTCCGAGGTTGTATGTCGGAGCCCTGCTCGATGACGTTAACCTGTATGGAAGAGGTCGAGAGAATCCACCAAGGATGTAAGACCTATTTGAGGTTGTATGTTAGAGGCCTACTCGATGACATTAACCTGTGTGGAAGAGGTCGAGAGAATCCACCAAAGATATGAGACCTTTCCGAGGTTGTATGTCGGAGCCTTTGCTCGACGACATTAACCTGTGTGGAAGAAGTCGAGAAAATCCACCAAGGATGTAAGACCTATCCGAGGTTGTATGTCAGAGCCCTGCTCGATGATGTTAACTTGTGTGGAAGAGGTCGAGAGAATCCACCAATGATGTATAACCTATCCGATATTGTATGTCAGAGGCCTGCTCGATGGCGTTAACCTATGTGGAAGAGGTCGAGAGAATCCACCAATGATGTGAGACCTTTCTGAGGTTGTATGTTGGAGCCTTTGCTCGACGACGTTAACCTGTGTGGAAGAGGTCGAGAGAATCCACCAAGGATATGAGACCTTTCCGAGGTTGTATGTCAGAGCCCTTGATCGACGACGTTAACATGTGTGGAAGAGGTCAAATCGAATCCCCCTAGGATTGATTTTGCTTTGATTGGGAGGGGGCGAATGTCGCGTATATCCCGAATCAAAGGTGAAGAATGGTCTATCTTTAGACCGTTACTGCCTTTTTGAGGATTAAGATTTTGTCCAAGGAGTAGAAGCCCAGCAGGGGACTGTATGAGGCTTATTATTGATCAGAAGTATCCTTGCATTTGTTGAGATTTTCCTGACATATCACCTTGATATAGAAAGCATCGGAGGATCTTTTTGACAAAAATTGTGGTCAAAGTTGCCCCCCAGTCCGCATCTGATGCGATAATGACTGATGTCAGGAAGTTGATAAGAGCAATCTTTTGAGATTGGAACAAAAGTTGCCCCCCAATCGGGAACCATGTTCCCACAAACGGCGCCAAGCTGTTGTGGTAGAGAAATATAAAGTTTATCGTCTTAGCGTTGTACGAAAATCCGGCACGCAATCAGATAAGAGAGAGGGTCTAGCATTTATGAGACACTAAGATTTTACGTGGAAAACCCCTTAAAAGGGGGAAAAACCACTGGGCTTAGCCCAGTTTGAATGAATCCACTAGTATTACAGTCGATTACAAATAAGCCCCTTCCTTGGGAGAAGGCCTTAGCTTAGAGTATATTACATGATATGAACACAAAGAATCACTATTGACATGTTCGTTTGGTCGGGAGGACCGTAGTCGACGGGCGAAGGAGGTCGGAGGGCTTGTAGTCGGTGGGCGACGTAAGTCAGCAGGACCATAGTCGGCTGGCGACGGAGGCGGAAGGACTGTAGTCGGCGGGCGACGTAAGTCAGGAGGACCGTAGTCGGCGGGCGATAGAGGTTGGAAAGACTGTAGTCGGCGGGCAACATAAGTCAGGAGGACCGTAGTCGGCGGGCGACGGAGGTCAAAAGAACTGTAATCGGTGGGCGACATAAGTCAGGAGGACCGTAGTCGGCGGGCGACGGAGGTCGAAAGAACTGTATTCAGTGGGCAACATAAGTCAGGAGGACCGTAGTCGGCGGGCGACGGAGGTCGGAAAGACTATAGTCTGACGACGAAGATCAGAAGGACAGCGTCAGGTAGAAGTCCAACAGTGGAAAGAAACCCATCTTCGCGTAGACGTCCAGCGAAGTCCGATAACCAGTAGAAGTCCGGCATCGGGTAGAAACTTGGCGAAGAGTGAAGGTCTGATGTCGGGTAGAAGTCCGACGTCTGTTGGTGGCAGAGGAGAACTCCGGCTTCACTTGGGCGGAATTTCGGCGTCAAGAGGGAACTCTGTTGCAAATTGGGAAGAATTTCAGCATCACTTGGAAGTTGGGCAGAATTCCTACGTTCTCCTGAATATCACGCAGAATCCCGGCGTGTTCGGGCGGCAGGACGAACTCCGGCGGTGGTCGAGGAGGAGAGGATTCTCCCTTTCCCCTTTTCCTTCTTCTTCTCTCTCTTCCCCCCCTTCCCCCTCTTGTGAAGAATGAGGGCTCTAATTATAGTTTTTTGGAGTGGCATGGCTTGTAAATATGTGTGAGATCAGGGGCAAACAGGGAGTGGTTGAATGGACGGCTGATATTGAATCCTTTGATTATACACCGTTCGTCAGCCATTTGAAGGCCTTAATGATGTCGGAATCCGGCGATCTTGGGCTCGTTGGATTCGTCTCGTCGATCCGTTCGATTCGACTATAAGTTCGCCAAAATCAGAGACCGTTTGATAACTCAAATTGTGGTTTGAACCTTCCAATAACGCTTTAGGTCCTTGATTTGGACTCATTTGGGTTCGGATTGAGTCAAATTTGGTGTCGTTGGGTTCGTATTTCTGAGATGCTCAGTTTGACTGTAAGTTTACTGAAATCGAAGTTCAGGTGCTCCCGAATTTAATTTTTGAAGTTTCCAACTAGCTTTTTGCCTCGAGATTCGTGCCCGGTCAAGATAATTTTTGCATGACGTATCAAGTCTAATATATCGAGGTTTTCCTTTGCATTAAGGACTAAATAATTAAATAAAATTTGCATGGTACTACTTATAACATACTTTATATGATTAGATCGCATTTTTAAGTAATGCTTTTAGTCTCACTTCTTAATTAAAATTGAATATATCCTACATTTGCATAGATATTGTGTATAATGTATTTCAAAGTACTAAGGTGGATCTAGTAGGTTCTCCCATTCAAGTGAGATTATAAAGCATATGTCTTTCTTAGCCTCCTTTAAGATTCTAATTTATAAGTGCTATTAAATTCATTCACATCAATTTTAGGCATAGAAGTCATATACAAGTGGTGTTCTAATTTATTGCCACATACCTAGGTTAAGGGTACTATCCTTTTGAAATGAAAATCTTAAATTATAAAGCTCAATAAAGAATGATGTTGTTTAAACTTCCTAACTCCAATAACAACAACAACAACATCATCATCATCAAACCGTTATCCCACTATGTGGGGTCGACAACATGAATCCTTTTTTTTTCCATTGTACCTTGTTAAAAATTAAATTTTTATTTAAATCTAATATAGAAAAATCATTTCTAATATTTTTCTAATCAAGGCTTTTTAGGTCTACCTCTAACTTTTTTAACATAAGTTAAATCTAATACATCTATTTTCCTAATCGTGTCATCAAAAGGATGTCATTTTATATGACCAAACCATCTAAGACGACTATCTCTAATCTTATATTCCACTGAAGCTACTCTAACCTTTTCACGTATATGCTCATTTTGTATCATATCTCTAAGAGTAAAGCCACTCATCCACCTAACATCCTCATATCTGCAACACTTAACTGAATATTGTGCTTCTCTTTTAATGACCAACATTATGCACCATAAAGCATTGCAAGTCTAACCACATTCTTATAGAATTTTTCCTTAAGCTTGAGAGTGACTTGTCTATCACATAGCAAGCCCGATGCATTACTCTACTTCAATCATCAAACTTGACTAATAATATCCCCATCTATTTCACCATCACTATGAATGATAGACCCAAGATGTCTAAAACATTTACTCTTATTAATGACTTGATCACCCAAAGTCAAATCCCTCCACAAGAATTATTATTACTAAAATTAGCATAATTAGTATAGTATAAGCCTCCTAACTCCCTTAGTATTAAATTATATCAACATGTGTAAAAATCATTGAGTTTATTTTGTGATTAGTAATGCTATAAAAAGCTTATACTATATTAATCTTAAAGTAAATCAAATAGTTTTCAAATTCATCATAATATACTTTTTATTAAAATATTTTGATATATTTTTTATTCTCAATCCTTAGTAATTTATGGGAGAAGCAACTAGGGCAACTAAAGTGCTCCATATATAGAAAAAGATCTAGCTCTGCCTCAATTGTTAAAACTTTCTCATATATCTAGAGCATCTCCAGTCGAAGTACTCAATTTTCACTCCAAAATACACTCAGAGACATATGAAATAGTAATTCATGTCCAACTGAACTTCATTTCAAACACCAAAAAAGAATATTATATGTATCTTATTTCTCTTTCCTTTCTTTACCTAAAAAAATGCATTCGCGAACAGTGCAACACAATATTGACTCGTACTGTTCAAACCACGAAAATATCTTTTCGAATGCCGCTTGGTTGGAAACTCTCATGAATTACAAAAGCTTGAATGACATTCGGTTGGAGATGCCCTAAGAGTTTATTTGGTTGGATTCATGCATGTCATGATCAACACTGCTGTTGTCAGGTCTGAAGTCCTTAATGAAAAAAATAGAGGGTTGTGTTAGGTAGTCAACAACCAACGAAAAACTTGTCTAGATGAAATTCACATTGAAAAATATATTTTATTTTATTAGATTCATCATTGGAGCAGATATAATTAAATTCCAACATTAATTTTAAATTTCAAAATTTTCCTAAACTCCATTAAAAATAATAATTTTTTTACACTCAAAATAAAAATAAAAATAATATAATTAATATATTTAAATATTATTCGTTTTTCCAAGCAACCAAATAAACCCCAAAAAATTAAGTTTTTAGCATGACCACAAGTAATTTCCCAAAATATTCTTTGATAACGTTAAGAAACTTACTAAGTGCTCTCAACCGTCCGATGGTAAGGTGGAGGATTCAACCGTCCGGAAGTCCAACGGTCGCCGCCATTAATCTACCAGGAAGGTTTACGTGAGCTGCTCAGCTGCCACGGTTTTGGTTGCAAATTTTTAAAGGAAGAGGGGTTGATAGAAAAACAAATTAACAGCGCCAACACGAAACCCATCAACCCCACCTGTAATTATTTAATCTCTGCTGAGCCTCCTCTCCTTATGCGCTTCTCTCCTTTTTTGGTAATCTCTCTTTTGATCGTAATTAGCGAATAAAAAGAGAGTTTTTCTTCCTTTTCTTCCGATCACAAGTGCAAAAGAGAAACGAGAAGAAGAGGAGCAAGAAAATTTTCATCAAGCTGATTTGAAGCACCAGCCGCTCTGAGAATCGCTGTAAAATTCTGAACTTGATTCACCTTTCTGTTAGATGCTTGAATCCTGGGAATTTGTTCCGAAAATAGGTTGACTTATAGGTTATCTAATGTAGATCGATGGGTTAAGCTTTAATCGTAGGGCATGATAGTTTAAGAAGCGGGGGGAGGAAGCAAGTATTTGCTGTTTCGTCAAGGAGAAATTTTTTTTGGGTCAGAATATTCTGATTCAAATATGATCAGATGGGGTTTCTAACATTGGATTTGTTTTGTGATGATTATAATATATGAAGAATGAATGAATTCTTAGATTGTGCTTATCTTCCCCAGCAAATTTAGGTCAAGATATCCTGCCCTAAATTTCTTCCCCGGCAAGGAGAGGTTTTTGATATTTTGGAGCAGGAGAAAGGTATGGGGATTTCGTAGAGTATACCTGCTTCGCCATGGCGTCCTTTCTACACCATGGTTTTTTTTTTTTTTTTTCTCAATCGGTTTATATGGTATTATTTCTGTAATTTCATGTGGTTTGTGATCTTGTTTTTGGTTGGTTAGCTCTAGACTGTTTGGGTAGTAGAAGGATTTAGCAAATCTTGTAAATCCAGATATAATAAACCTTGAGAGGATTAAAATATGAAAACTGTTTAAATCTGCTAATTTCTGGTAAATTATTTTGCTATATCTTTTAGGATTTGAGATTTGTGTGAAAAGAAATCTTCAAGTTCGTTAGATCTTCAAAATGATGCGAGTTAATAAATCTTGTATTCAATCAGTAATGGGATTGAAAAGGAATTTATCAAAATAACAGGATGGAAATCCCAAAAATTTTCCTGGCCAAGATCATAGCTGAATCATGCTTAAATTCTGCCTAAAGTAGGATTCCAAACTGCCCCTTAGCATTAGGATGAGATATATGCTGTTATGTGATAATTTATTAAAAATCTACATGTAAGCTTTGCAGTTTGGTTTATGGATTTGGTAGCATTCCAATTTTATAGAACATCTGTGCCAAGTTTTCAATACTTTATAATAATAAGAAACAATGGAGTTTATGTTTGACTTCCAATAGGGTTTAAATGGAGTAGGATTTAGTAAATCTTTTGATTTAGATTTAGGGAAGCTTGAGAATTAAAATCTGAAAACTATTCATCATGACAACTTTAAATCTTGCTAAATCTTGATAAAATACTTTATTATTTGTTTTATGATATAAATTAAATGAGAGAAAATCCTTTGATCCATTAAATCATGTGAATGGTGGGATTTAGTAAATAGACTATTATGGGGTTGAAAGGGGATTTATCAAAATAGTAGGATTTAAAGCTCCCATAAATTTGATTGGAAGGATTTAAAAATCATGCCTAAAATTGGATACCAAATAGCCTTTCTAATTCCAAATCTTCGTCAAGTAAATACAACTTAAGAATCGGTTCAAAAAATTTTTCTTGTTGAGTGTGAAGTTCCTTTTTTTTTTTTTTGCTTCTTGGGTTTTCCATTGACTTGTCTATTTTGAAATATGGGTTGTACATTCAGTGGTATGTTCTATCTATCCAAAGATATCAAAATTGTGTAGAAGGAACTGATCTTTTGTATCAATATATAGTGTACATGATATCATACCCAAATTATAGATAATTTAAGCTTATGCATTTATATTAGTTTGTGTTTAGGCTTTTTTTTTTCTTTTTTACTATTTATTTTCTGATATTTTGATTTTTGCATAGCTTTGAATTGTTGTAATATGACTTTTTTTTTCCCAAATAATAGATGTAACTCCTTCATTTAAGTAAGTAATGGTTAATTTTCTTCTCAATTACGGTTATTTGAAGCATTTCGCACTTGATATTGCTGAATTTTTGTTGTGGTGCTTAACTTTGATTAAAGGTTGTGGTATTGATCACAAACTTCTCAAAAAATCAGATTTTTTTTTTATTCGTGTTGCCACATTGAAGGAATATGCTAGGTGGCTTAAATTGCAAAACCAAATGTCTTAAAATTGAGATAACGATCCCTATTTACTATGATATATTAGGTGAGCTATCTAGGTGTAAAATTTTGTAAATTTGCACACATGTATTTTGCCCATTGCTCTTATGAGATTTTAGCTTATTACCCCTACAACATTAACAATAGAAATACAAAATTAACATGGTAGAATTTAGAATGCATATAATACATGACATCTTAGGGCTAGGGTTCACTTATGATAACCTAAAATGGGATGGACAAAAAGAACACACAACAACAACAACATCAAGCCTTTGTCCCACTACGTGAGGTCGGCTAAATGAATCTTTTTTCACCATTGTGTCCTGTTAAAAGTCAAATTCTCATTTAAATCTAATAAAGAAATATCATTTCTAATATTTTATAACCAAGTCTTTTTAGGTCTATCTCTACTTTTCTTAACATAAGTCAAATCTAATACCTCAACTTTCCTAACCGGGTCATCGGAAGGCCTCCATTTAATGTAAACAAATCATCTAAGGCGACTCTCTCTAATCTTATCTTCTACTGGAGCTACTCCATCCTTTTCATGAATATGCTTATTTCATATCCAATCTCTAAAGATAAAGCCACTCATCCACCTAAGCATCCTCATCTCATCCACCTAAGCCTCCTCACTTACAAAAGATAAAAATTCATATTTTTCCAACTTTTAATTTAGTAAAAAAGTGACATTTTTTGTTACAAAATCATAGAACTCACTTGATGCATTCTCGTTATAAAAAAAAAATAGATAGAAAAGAGATCACTGAATTGTTAATCCTGGTCTCACATAAGAAGAAGCATCCTTTTTATGAGAAATTGCAAGACACTTGAAGAATTTAAATCCAAAAATACACACAAGTGTTGAGATGGGAACAAAAAAATTTTAAAACCATAGATTGTTTTTACATACCTAGGGGTTTTCTATTTATAATAAAAAAAGCCCAAATATAGTAATTTCTCATGATTCTCCAAGATCTGATCAAATTCTGCTAGTTTTCAATTCAACGTCAATAGATTTCATCAAGACACCAATTATCCAATCTCATCTAGTCTAGAAAAAATGTGGCGATTTTGGGTTTCCAGCACAAGGCAGAATTGTGGGTAATAGTTCATCGATTTGCAGCTACAATACCAAAACCAAAGGAATACAACAGACTTAGCCAGAGCAAGTTTCGAATAATGAAACTACCAACCAAACATTGCCATAATCAGAAAAGTCGAAGGAAGGAGATAAGAAGCATTTGAATCATAGGCAAGTGGAACTGCAAGTATGCTAAAGTAGCGGCAAAGGTACTGTAGCTAGAATCACAAGATTACAAGTGTTAGGCTTCGTTTGAGATGACTTTTTTAGTGCTTCATAAAGTAGCTTTTTAGTACAAAGATTAAAATTTTTATACTAGAAAGTTGCTTTAAAAAGCAGAAAGAAAGCCATCCCAAACAAAGCCTTAATCTTGGGCTACAAGTTAGAGCCGAGAAGGGGAAAGCAGGGCAATAACATTAGTACACTTCCCAAAATTAGAGGTTGGATAGAAAACAAGAAACTTGGGAACGATTGATCAAGCGAACCCAAGAGGTAATTCAAAACAACTAACAACAGTAAACCAAACTCTACATGAGAATCAAAGCGTCAGAGAACATGTAATTTGCTTACTTAATCATTTTGCAGTAATGATCGAATTCTTTCCCTTTTTAAGGTTCATTACTGTTTATTTCGTTTCAAACGCATGGATGGGCCTTTCTTGTGTTATTTTGGATGAATTGGTTGTTTTGCAAGTGTTGAAAATAATGCTATTATTATGAACTACTAGTCCTGATGACAATTGGGTGAAGTAAAGTTTCACCAGAGAGTTTCATTACTGAATTATTTTTTATGCTGGACGGCCTCATCTATTAAGATGATGAAAAGAATTTCATAAAATTGGCCATGAAGAAAATATTTGTGGAGGTTTATGGTTGCCATGCTTCTTGTCAGCCATGAGTGCTATTTAGCCTTCAAACAACTTAATTTTTTTTGTTTGTAATTTTCGTATCATGAGCTTGCTTTATCTTCTGTACTAGTAGATGTTCTTGAGTTTTCTTTTATTTTGTGTATGCTATCTATAGATCTATGCCGTGGTTTGAGTTGGATATTACCATGTTGAGCCAGAGAATCCATTTTCTAATGCTTTGGACCACTTCTTTCTGTTCATATTATAGATGGAAGAGGTGAAGGGTAGTATCTCCACCACTGCAGACATTATTGCCATACAAAAAGAATGGGATGAAATTTCCTGTCCAATTTGTTTGGACCATCCTCACAATGCTGTCCTCCTAATCTGCAGGTCACATGAAAAGGGTTGCAGATCCTACATTTGTGACACCAGTTATAGGCATTCAAACTGCTTAGATCGGTTTGCAAAATTAAGAACAAACCATGGAAATAACTCTGATCCATCCACCGAACAACATAACCGAGCTAGGACCGATCGAACCCTTGCATCTAACTCCTCTCTCACAAATCCAATGGCAAGAAGAAACTCCAATGGGAATCAGAATGACCAGGGCCATCTTGAAAATAATACCAGGATTGTTTACAGCATTTCTGAATCAATGGCAGAAGGCAATAGAGACCATCATGACAGAAACATGCAGGAATCCAACATCTTGATTTGTCCCCTTTGTCGAGAAACGGTATCGGGTTGGATGATTGTTAACGAAATACGTCAGTATCTGAACCTTAAATCGAGGAGTTGCTCTCGGGAATTGTGCTCATTTTCTGGCAATTACAAGGAGCTGCGGCAACATGCAAGAAGGGTTCACCCAGCAACACGACCTACTGACATAGATCCATCTAGACAGAGGGCGTGGCGTCGTTTCGAAGACCAGCGGGAGTATGGTGATATCCTCAGTGCCATCAGGTCAGCAATGCCTGGTGCTGTTGTGCTTGGCGATTATGTTATCGACAGTGGTGACGATCTGCCACAGGATGGTAGATCATGGTTATCTACCTTCTTACTACTGCGTATGATTAATGGCAGCTCAATTGGGTTGCTTGATGAGCCAAGAGGCTCTTCTAGGCCTTGGAGGATGGACCGGCGATCATATGGGCGCCATACCGTATGGGATCAAAATCTACTAGGTCTGCATGGTGGTGGTGGTGGTGGTGATGATAATGATGATGATTTGAGTCCAAATGATGATGTTATGATACCAAGGAGGCGCAGGAGGTTCACAAGATTCAGGCATAATGAGGAGCAGCAATGATGAATGCATTTAGATACTGGTAATTTGCTTCAATGTGCCATGTAGTTGTCTATATGCCATCCTAAAACATGACAAAGTTAAAGGTTTTGCCTACAGGTCCATGAAGTCTCACGATGATTGTTCCAGATCTGGAGGTTGTA
The DNA here is from genome assembly GCA_022539455.1 of Dendrobium nobile. NCBI lineage: Eukaryota > Viridiplantae > Streptophyta > Magnoliopsida > Asparagales > Orchidaceae > Dendrobium > Dendrobium nobile. Next base: position 80,755,473 of record CM039736.1, read on the forward strand.
GCCAACATATTCACAAAGAGAAGTGTCTCTCAGGCTTCGTTTGGGACGGCTTTTTTATTGTTTCTTAAAGCAGCTTTCTAGTACAACAAATAAAATTTTTATACTAAAAACCCATTTTAAGAAGCAGTAAGAAAGCTATCCCAAATGAAGTCTCAATCCTGTGCGCCTAAAACCACCCTGACCCTTGGGCCATGGCCGATCAAGATTCTTGGTTGACCAGATAAGCATCCATTGGAAGATATAGCAGCTTGTCATTGTCATAACCTGTATGTTTGTTTATAACATTTAACATTCCAGTAGTTGTACCTTATGATTGTTTCATGGAATAGTTCAGTCCTCTGTTGCATTCTTTACCAAAATGTACATAGACAAGTATTTCTTTTGGATCACCGCTTGACATTCTATTGCATCACTTCACATAACAAGTCTTAGCTGTTTTGTTTGATTATGATTAATTGTTAACATATCAAACAGTTTAGTTTGTGTTTATTACAAGTTTGAAGACATTATATTTTGTTTTATGTTATTATTTGTTGATTTTGTTAAAAAACAATTATTATATAATTACTTTGATTATTGTAATGTAAATGCAAGATAATATGTTGTAATTTGGTGAAAATAATTTTGCATATGAATATGCTAAATTAAATGTATTCACAATATCTTCTAAAGTATATATGTGGTAAGTAAGATCTCTCACAAGATGAAATTTTGTTCTCATTTTCCCTGAACTCATTTTAGAATGGTGCATAAATTAATTTTTTTTTATAATACTTTTAGTTGACAGTGAAAAGAAGTTTGTTTGTAAAGTCTCTTAAAGACAACTCCTATGTCATATGATTCTTCGAACTTTTGCCACGAAGTATATTCTATGTAATTTATGTATATTTTATTGTATAAATAATTTCGCCAATCATCAAGAAGTTGTCATTTTTAATCGGTGATAAACACGCATAGAATAATTTCTATTAAGCTAGGCTCGATGGTTTTTCCTCTTTTTTTTTATTTTTTAAGGAAAAGATAAGGTCTCTTGTAATCTTTTTTTAATCTATGAGTGTGATGGATTTTTATATAATGCTAAAAATCTATAATAACAATAACATCCAGCTTTTATCCCATCATATGTGGTCGATTACATGAATCATTTTTCTCCGTTGTGCTTTATTATGAGTCAATTTTTTATTTAAATATAATAAAAATATCATTTCTAATACTTCCTAACCAATTTTGTTTAGGTCTATCTCTATATTTTCTAACATTGGCCGGATCTAATATATCTACTCTCCTAACTGGATCTTCGGAATGACGACGTTTTATATAAACAAACTATCTAAGCCAACTCTCTTGAATCTTAGCTGCTACTAGAGCTACTCCTATCTTTTCACATATATAATCATTTTGCATTCTATCTCAAAGTGTAAAACCAATCATCCACCTAACCATCCTCATCTCTACAAGACTTAACTTAATTTTATGATTCTCTTTTAATGACCAATATTTTGCACCATAAAGCATTACAGGTCTCACCACTATCTTATAAAATTTCTCCTTGAGTTTGAGGGGTACTTTTCAATCAAATAGCAGGCCTAATGCATTCCTCCACTTCAACCATCCAATAATATCTCTATTTTTTCACCATCCCTTGAACAATAAACATGAGATATCTAAAATATGCAATCTTTTTAATGCCTTGATCATCCAACGTCACAATCCTACTATCATGTCCCGAGATCTAAACGAGAAATTTAATGTACTTTTATACACATTTATTAATCCCCATTTTAACTTTTCATTTTTTTAAAGCCATCTAATCATCCAAAATAAGATAAAACATACATTCAGAATATATATGCAAAATATTTCTTCTAAATATCCATAGCAATAGTTCAAAATACAATAATTTCAACAAAATACTTAATACATTCTGAACAACAAAAGCTGATGTACCATCTATTCCAGATTTAAATATTTCTTCTCAACATTTTCTCATATTAGAGTTCAATTCAAAAGTCTTAATTGGAATAGGTAGAATAATAGAGAAATCACTTAATTAATTTAAAATTTTACAAACTTGACTAAATTAACATACTAATACGAATCAATAAACGTGCATACTGCATGTGTCAAATCCCCCTTATAACTCCCATTCACCACCTCCCACCCGCTTGTGATAGGTGCATAACAAAATAGAGTATTTTCCAACACAAAGTTATTCAGAGCTAACACATAACAGAGTAATCCAGAACAGAGCTATAATTGTATTGGGCTCAACTCCGTAATCCAAAGTGTACTTTCATTTCCATAATTGAGCTTTAGAATGCCATAAAATGAATAATAATGCAAATATAGTATATAACTAAGAAATTAAAGCATGTATATTCAAAATATGTAGATTTATCAGAATTTTCCCAACTTTCAAATACTTACTCAAAATTTTCATAATAGGGTAAATTTTACAGGGATTATGTAAAACACCAAATCAACACATTTTGTCAAATAAACTGGGGTCTGGGGCTAAAAAATAACACCTTTACTCATAATTTTAAGAGTTTCATACCGAACAAACTAGCCATTATAATATACAAAAAGTTATGCGATTAAACTTTTTCTAAACTCAACAAAAATACATTTATGAGCATACCAGAATTCAAATCGAAAAAAGAGTATATGTTGTCTACCTCGAGCCCGACAATTTTCTTTACTATCTGAATGATGATTTCTGGATTACGGCCTTCAAAACTCTTCATCTTTTCTCTCTCCTTTTCTTCTTCCCTTTCTTCTTCTTTCTTCTCTGGCAAGGCTAGGGGTCAAATGGGATTAGACAAATATTTTTAGATATTTTAATATTTAAAACCCACTATTTTAACATAGGGTCATGACGCTCAACTCCTCAGGGCATTTGCGCTCCTAGAGAATCTTCCATATTCTCTCAAAATATCTCCACCTGAGACTTGTCTCCATAGCGGTGCCGCCCGATGCTGCATCACATACTCTTTTTTTCCTTCCAAACATAGAGTTGAATGTGACGGTGCTGTCAATCCAAGCGCCACAGCGCTCCCAGAGAAAATTTTTGTAATCTAAAAATTCACTTGTAGCTCACTTCTTGACTTCCTTAAGGCTTCAATGTGCACACTAAGACTCGTAATTGCTAACCAAATTAAAATTGGGTTTCTTGACAACATATATCACACCCACCACTAGATATATTACTACAAAAATTACACTCTATGTATTTGATTTTAGATCTACTCAAACAATAAACTTTATATTCTAAGGTTAACTTCCATAATTCAGGGTTTTCTTCAACTCCCTCTATAGTCTTATCAGTAAGAAGAATATCATCAGCAGAAAGCATACACCATGGCACTTCCTCTAACAAATGTCTAGTAAGAGCACCCATGACTTAAGCAAAAAAATATAGGATAAAAGATGTGACGCTACAGAATCTAAAAGAAAGAATTCTTCTAAATTAGATTCTTGTATCGAAGCAATACACCAACCAAAAGATGGGAATAAAGTGTCCTACAAGAAAAAATGCTAAGCCATGGGAGCCGCCTCTTAAACCCTGTATAGGAAAAAATGATACGTGGCGGGAGTCACAACTTGAACTTGTAGGTACTACATCTAAAATCTTATATACTTTGTGGATGATTCTGGGATAAAAATATTGACAAGAACGTCAGTTACTTAACTGGGGGAGATTGTCAAACCCCTTAAGCAAAAAAGAACTAAGCTCTTAAACATTGTGATGCCTTTTTGTGTAATTATTGAAATTTTATTAAAAAAATTTGCAGTTAAGCGTTCTCATCTCGAAGAAATAATGGGAAGAGTGACATCTTGAAAAGTTAAACCAACAAAACAAAATGGTGAGGCCCTTAGGCCAAAGTGGACAATATCTCGATAATTAAGTGTTTGGGTTGTTGCAAAAGACGATCCTTACTCTTTATGCACTTCTCATCAAACCTCTCAACAAATGTATAGCTTCTGTAGTAGACCCAGCCGACATGAATCCAAATGGATTTTAAGAAGCATTAGTATCATGGCATAACCTAAGCTTAATTACTCTCTCTCATATTTTTAATGTAGGATACATTAACTTAATTCATCTATGATTCGCATACTCTTGTGCATGACCTTTATTCTTAAAAATATGAACCAAAACACTCATCCACTCATATCACATCTTTTTAGTATTCAAATTAATATTAAAATATATTAAGATAAGAAATTCTTTAATCTTCTAACAATTCCCACATCTTTATTGAAATATGATCAAGTCCCAATGCTTTTTCACTCTTCATTTTCTTTAAAGCCTTTTCAACTTCAAATTTATTGATACGACGGTAAAAATAAAAATCTCTATTTTCATTTCTGGTGCTAAGGTCACTAAATTTAATTTTCTCACAGTGCTCATTAAAGAGCTTATCGAAGTATCTCATCCACCTATGTTGAATGTCTTCTAAGAAAAGTTTTTTATCTTCTTGCTTAATGATTCTTATTTCTCTTATGTCTTTGATTGCCTAACTTATACATACATCTTTGGCTCTTCTTAATATCTAATATATTATATAAATAACTAAAAATTAAATTCTTTGCATCACATATTGATTTCTTAGACTCACAATGGGCCCCTCTATATTTTTCCCTTTTTTTTAACTTTTAGATGTAAACTGCATTTCATAATAGTTTTTTATTATTTTTAATCTTTTCTTACACATTTTTATTCCACCATCAACTATTTTAACTATAATTAGCTTTTTATTTTGATTCTCCAAGCACGTAGTTTGCTACATTATTAATATCACTAGTTACTTTTTCTCATATAACATTAACTTCTCATGAACAGCCCAATTCTACTTGACTTCATTCCTACAACCTTCATCGCCCCATTATAATCCTCTAACCATTATCAACTAACTATGGTCCTTCGACCACCGTCGCCTGCCAACTACAGTCCCTCTGACTTCCGTCACCTCTATCGACCGCCTACTATGGTCCCTCGGGCCACCGTCGCCTGCAACTACGATCCCTTCAAGCACTGTCGCCCGCCGACTAGGATTCCTCCAACCACCGTCGTCTACTAATTTTTGATCCCTTTAACCACTGCCCCCACTGATTATGATCTATATGACCTCCGTCGCCCGCCAACTACAGTCCCTTCAACCTTCGTCGCTCTCCTACTATGATTCCTTCGAGCACCATCCCCTGCCGACTATGAATCTTTACAACCATTGTTGCCCACTAACTACGATCCATCCTACCTCTGGCGCCTACCATCTTTAATCTCTCTTTAGTCTCTCCGACCTATGTCACCCGTTGACTACAGTCCTTCCTACCTTCATCAATCGCCAATAATGGTCCCTCCAACCTCTGTCAGCCACCAATTACGGACCGTCGCCGGCTGACTATGGTCCTCCGACCATCGTTTCTCGCTGGCTATGATCCCTCCGATTTCCGTCACCCGCTGACTACAGTCCATTTGACCTCCATTACCCTCCTAATATGATCCCTCCGACCTTCATCACCCTCTTACTATGGTTTCTCCGACCTCAATCGCTTGCCGAATACGATCCCTCCACCACCGTCACTCGTTGAATAAGGATCCCTCCGACCATCATCGCCCGCTAACTAAGGGTCCCTGTGACCATCATCTCCCGCCGACTTTAATCCCTCCGACCCTTCGGTCCCTCCTACCTTCATCACCCACCGACTATGATCCCTCCAACCTCCGTTGCTCGGTGGTCCCTCTGACTTCTGTCGCACGACTACATTCCAACCAACCAAATGAATAGGCCAACATTCACTTGAGTGTAGCTCTCATATCACTAGATTCCTCCAACCCCAACTATGTAATGCGCTCTATATTTTTCTACAATTAGCCAATGCCTTGCCTGAAGAAGTGCATAATTTGTAATCAATAAAAACACTAGTAGATTCATTTCAATTGATCCAGACTTTGTGGTTTTCCCCCTTCTAAGGGTTTACCATGCAAAAATATTAGTGTCTCTTATGACTCTTGCTCCCTTCTCTTTATCTATATGCGATCTGGATCTTCGTTCAAAGCTAAGACGCTAAACCATTTATCTCTTTACCGTCGCAAATGTTCCAAGACGCAATAACTATAAAACCATATTACTTGTTTACATTAACAAAAATAAAAATAAAAAGTCTCCTTCCATTATATCCATTTTCTTAACAAATAACTCATTTCTAAGTCAAGATAAACTCAAAGTACACCTTAATCTCAAAATAATTTCCTTCTGCTAGCTATAGTACAAAACCTCCTGGTTATCCAACGTATAATATTATTATTATAAACTTTAAGATATATAACTTATATATATATATATATAAATGACCCTAATAAAAAATAAGTTTTATAAAAACAATATTTATTAAAGGTGTGAAAATAAATGTATACAAATTTTGAATAACTTTTATTTTATCTTAGCAAAATTTTGAGCGTTATAATTTTTTCTAACTTATTGAAATTTCATTCTCAAAATTCACTTCTATATTAATCAAGCAAATAAGTGAGGATACTCATACCTTATATCATGCCATTCTTAATTCCAATGTTGCCTCTTTCTAATATATGCTTCCACTTTATTTTTACATAAGAGATCATTCAATTCCTTAGTTCTAAAATGTAAATTCAATATTGTTCAACTAATTTCTATCACAAATATCTTTGCTAATTTTACCATTGAATTAATCTTATCTTATAAATAGAAAGAAAATATGCTAATTTCACTTATCTATTAATTATAACCCAAATGCAATCATGCCCTTATCTATTATTTATCTTTTCCTTCACTCCATTTACAATGATTGTAACATTTCAATTGGGTTCCAATGCTCAATTTTCACCTATGACAATTCACATTTTCCTAAATATTCAACTACACCATTCTAAATATCGAGAAATTATTTTGTGCGAAGATTAGATGTAGAAAGTCATGCGGAGACCAACCAAAATGCACCACGTCAGCGGTGCTGAGCAGCAGTATCGAGCACACAGGTGACGTGGCACTTTCTGATTAGTTTCCAGACAGCATTCGACGTCCGCACAGAATAATTAATCCTTTATATCAGGCCATCAAACTCATGCTTTTAAATCTTTTTACATTATAATAGTATATGGATGAATCAAATAGCCCAAGTAATAAGACACTGTAAACTAATTAACCAATAGCATTATAAATATATATTATATTCTGTTTAATGGTATATTACATGTGCTATATAGACGCTTGGACTAAGCTGCTAAGTTCCCGAGGAGGTTCATCAACAAACCCCTGTGAAGAAAATACTTCAATCCACTAATTTCGTTAGATTTTTATGGAACAATTGTGCCTACGATAAGTGGAATGGTGAGAAATACAGACGAAAATCAATACATACAACAAAACTGCACAGGAATTACAAAATCCTGTAGAAGTACCTCTCAATCCACTTGATTGGGAGCTTTCTATGGCCTCCTATTCTGATCATCTGATATTGTCTCCTCTGAAGATGCATCACTATCTAAAACAACCAAATCATTTGGTACAACAACAGAAACTGGAATGTTATTGCTCAAATCTGTAATATTTTTCTGATGATGAGAAGCTGCAATGCTTATCGCAGGCCTTTCGCAGGCCGGAATTTGTATTGGTGCGACACATAGATTTATGCTTAGAGAATCTTCGAGGGACGTCGATGCTTCTTCGATCTTTACGATGCTGGTATTTTTGCCAGAAATCATGTTTTTTCTTTTCAGGATTCCTCGTCCCCTGAGATCTTTAGATGTAAGTGGCTCGCCATGTTTGGCAGTGGGAGAGCAAAGCCCAGTGTCATTATGGATCAAGCTTACGGCATTTCCAGCTGCGACAAATTGCGGCCATGGTAAATCACTTGGCCATGGTAAATCACTTGGACTTGGGTGTGAGCTGCAAGCTTCTTTAAGCCAATGAGGAAGATCTGTACTTTTAGGCAATCCTGCAGGCTTCTGTTGAGTCCCTGACCTTTCTCTAAACTGTTTATGAAAACCATGATCCATTTGATACATGGACCGCGATGCACTGGAGGAGCTTTTATGTCTTATTGGAGCTCCAGGATGCAAGGACATCGACAAGAAGCTGCCTAGCAAGGGGCAAGTGGATGAACTCTCACTGGCTGTCGGATAAGTAAAGCCAAACGGACTACTTTTAGCGATATTCTCCTTATGAAAGTATACACCACCAAGAGAGAGTTTTGTTTCAGTAAATAATGGATTCTCAGAATATGAATGAGCTTTAGCATTATGGTGGCCTTCCCGCAATGAAGGAGAAAATGTATTTGTCTTCAAAAGCCTTGCTGGAGGATACAGAAAGCCATTGTAAAGCTTCTTCTGTTCTTGTTCCCATTGCAAGGCTAGATCCTCTGGGAACCTCGACTGTGCAAAGTGTAGTTTTGGATCCCTTAAAATAGCATTCCAGTTATCTACCCCATGTCTTCTCACACCAATCCATAGAAAATCTAGCTCTTCTTCTGACCATTCACTTGAATACCTCTTTGGTTTATCTGATAAAGAACCTCGCTTTCCATTCAGCATCATTTCTGCTATATTTTTATGTTTGAACAAAGATGAATTCGCATTTGGGGAATACGGATGTTTCCAATTATGCATAGAAAGATTGTCTCTAAAATGTGGCCCTGAGGGTGGCGCAGCAGTATTCAAGTCCAATGATAAGCCCGAATTTGAAGGGGCATAACGACCCAGAAAATCAGTAAAAGAAGTTGATTTATCAGTTTTCAGTTGCTCTTCACAGCTAGGATCAGGTAAGTTTGTTTTTTCTGGTAATGTGATTAAATGATTCACAAAATCAATTCCTAGGTTCTGCAACAAAAGTAGAAAAATATATATATCGTGTTATGACGATCTGCAGTTTCAGCTAACAAAAATTTCATCTATGAGTAGTGCAATATCAGGACATAATGGAAGAGATTATGAGCTATAATCTAGGCTGACCTTATTATTCACAGATTGCTCAGTTGACTTGTTTGCCGTCAAGGAAGTGAATCCTTCTCTGCAGTTGATAACATCGTCAACTATCAATGAGCCTGTACCACTATCTTTCTTTTTCTCCCTTAAGACATTATCAAGGCTTTCCAACCATTCTACTTCTTTGCTTCTTGCGTCATTTTCTTCATCAGTGAAGACAATGGAACAGCCTGGAGTCGATGAGCTTTGAGAATCTCTGTGATTTTCGAGCAAAGCATCATCAGATCGTTTATTTGCTTCCAGGTTCATTTGGGAAACAGATGTAGGTGCAACAGAGAGCTGCAGAGCAGCAGGACATTCCCTCTCCTCTGACATACAGGTAATTATTCTCTTCTCACAGTTGTTTGTACCTGTGATCAACTTGCTCCCAGATTCCTCGACATCAAAAATAAAGGCATTATTACCTGAGTTTGAATGTTCAGTATTTGGTGGACAAATGTAATCTTTGACAACATAAATTGGTTGTACTGCCAAGAGTTCTTTAGATGGTTCTTCACAAGTATCCACGGCAGATAGAGCAGGCATTAGACATTCAGAACTTGTATCAAATCCCTTCTTGCTGACAAATTGTGAGACTTTGTAAACTTCTTTGTATATAGAGAAGTAACATGTCTCTAAAATAAAAAAGAAAAAGCAGCTTGAGTGAGAACTACACTTACATCATCGATCCAGTACACACCTCTGCAGTATAATCTAACGTGGCATCAACCTTGACCGCCATCTTCATGCCATTTTAAATCAAAGTCAAATCAGAGTAGATTTTATCAGTTAACGAAGATGAACTTGAAATTTAAAGAAGGATCAATAAAACATGGGTCAAAAGTCAAAAGTCACGCCATGCAAATCTTAATGACTTTCTCAAAACAGGATATAAAAATGCACTAAGATATGCAGTATGCTCATCTCTCTCACCCCACAATTCTTGGGTATGTTTAAAACTGCTATATCATTTTTTTTAAACTTTTCGAGGTTTCCAGTCATTGTTTTAGCCAAACGATAAGCAATTTTCAGAAGGCAAATTAGATTGAAGATAAGACACTACCCATAAATTTTGTCCTCATTTTATGATGACTTCAATATCAGAGTTCAAGTTTTTCATAGGCACAAGCTCATATGATTAATTACTCCTGCCGCTTGACAAGAGAGCACTTTTGATTAAGGCTAGTCATTAGATGAACACTTAAGCACCCAACATATAGGAACAACAGATTTGGTGTTTAGGTTTTAAAAATTTATCACATTGCACTTAAAACGAATGATGGGTAAAATGATGGCGAATCCGATCAAGATCTCATGATTCCAATGTCCGAATTTATTATATACTCTAGTATACGTAGTCAGAAAAAATAGTCGACTCAACCTGACTGAAATATCCCTGTCGGCAACCATTGATTGTACCGTCCAAAGTTATCTTGTAGCAACGGTGAGGATATTTATCTAATGGGATAAATTCAAGTCAACTTTAGCTAATATGTGGATTTTGTCCAATCAAGTATACCCGACAATTCATTAATCAAGGGTTTTTATCCATTAGGGAACATATAAGTTCTAGCTATAATCAAAATTTGATAGTACCTTTCTGTGACAAAATTACATGGTCCGCATAGGGCCCTGTTATCACCGATTACCCATGTTGCATTAAACTTGAAATATCTTGAACTTCGTTAAATATTAAGTTTTTAAATTTTATTAGAATTTAAATCTCGTGTGATTAACTTTACAATTTAAAGGTATTCTAAAAGTCATGTATAATCCCCTCCAATTGACATTTTTTGTCAACACAATTATCATTGAAGATTTTAAATATTTTTACTATGTTATTTTCAACGTTGTCAACTACGTTAATTAGCAGAAGATCAGATCTAAATCGTGCTCGGTATTTTAGCCCGCGCAGTATTCTCAGTCTTCAAATTTAGGTGTTTGATATATTGGTTGAAGCACATACGGATGTTTAATTTGAAAAAGGGATTTAAGTTTAGCTCACTTTTAATCATTCACAACATTCTCAAACTTTGTATTTGCACGTTTATCACGTTGTGGAATTTTGAATTCAAAAATAAGATTTTTAGCTTATCTTCCATCTGGCCCTTCACATTATTCTCAGACATTGTATTTGTGCATTTCGCACGTCTGTTAAAAAAATGAAATGAATTTAAATTTTATTTTAAATGACGTGCGTGTTTGTTTGCATACTTTTCAATGCACTACTGCAATGCATTAGCATGCCTTTAATATATTTGCACATTTTTATATGCATATGTATAGCATATTCACACATTTTACATTAATCACTGAATTTTCTTATTATTAAAAATAATAGAATGCTTTTTCATGAGAATTGTATGCTTTTCAAAGTTGTATCATACTATTCAAGGAAATGACTCAATTCTAGGGGCAGTAGCACGCTTCACAAGGCTATTGCATGCTTCAAGAGGCTATGACACACTTCTCAAAGTTCTAAACTTCCTAAGGCTGTGGAACACTCCTCAATGCCATGGTATGCATCTTGGACCTGCCGCACACTTCTCAATATTATGGTAAACTTATCAAGGTGACTATGCTTGAACTTTAAAAATTAAATTTTGATGGATATGAAATTTCAAAAAAAAAGAAGAAGGATTTGATTGTTTGCACAATAATTTATTATTAAAATTCATACAAAGCTTTATTTTAAAATTAAAAAAAAGCGTCTTATGTCCGCTTGCGCGTATATGTTGCAGATTTGGTTGCATTGAAAGCAAGAAAAGATCTTTATATATATATTTTTTTACATTGCCAAAATTTCATTTCTTTTTTTGTGTAATTGTAAAACTTAGGCATTCAGTTGGAGTCAAAATGTCATGTTCATGCTTGTAGCCATTTGTCGTGTTCATTACAAGTTCTAGATTCTTGCTCGTAGGCAAGTTGTCATATTCATTACAAGTCCCCTGCCTATGTTTGATTTTGCTCGTTTGAAGCAACAAACATTGCATTTTATCTGTTTTCATTTTTTACCCTAAAAGGTCATTTAAATTTTTATTTTGTTGCATTTTTAGTCATGGAGGTCTTTTTATTCTCTTATATTTAATTGGGGCATTAAGATAAGATTTCAACAACCTCCTGGCCTCTCCTCATGTTTGGGACATCTATGGGGAATGCTAGGCTAACCCACCATGCTTATAAAAAAGCAAAATGTTCAATACAATGTGACATTGCAACCAGGCTCTTCTTACCAAACGCGCTTAAGGAAGCAAGCAAGGTCTTCATCACTTGCACCAACGAAAGTACAACTTTTAAGTATTACGCAAATTTTCCTGCAACATTAGAATAACATGCAGAGTTATTTAGTCTGACAAATTTCCCCATCGAGTCGGAACAACGCGCACGGATATTTAATTTTAGCATTTTGAAATTATGCCTCAATGCATGATGTTGATGACAACATAGAGAGAAGATTGTGAGGCGACGAAAAAACAAAATTTTCTTTCCTTTTATTGAATTTTCTATTTTATATGAAATATAAATATATTCTTTTCTTTTAAATCTTTTTATTTTGCTCTCTGTTTTGTTTTCTAATATATACATTATATAAATATATAAATTTATATAGAGAGAGAAAGAGGTTGGGGGTTAGAAAAAGAAACTTAGAGAGCAAGCTATCTATTTAGAGAGAGAGGAGGAGAGAGAGGGAGGAGAGAGGGAGAGAAATGAGAGGGAGACTGGAGCTCCCTATTTAAATAGAGGAGTGGAAAAGATAACAAGGACGGAGACTAGAAGCTCCCTATTAAAACAGAGTGGAAAAGATAACAAGGACGGAAACTCTCTCTGTGTTTGGAAAGAAGGGGAGAGAGAGAGAGAGAGAGAGAGAGAGAGAGAGAGAGAGAGGAAGTTAGCTCTCTATTTAAAGAGATAAAGGTGGAGAGAGAAATTTAGGGAGAGAGAGGATGAGAGAAGTTGAGAGAAAGAGAGAGGTTGCACCAGGAATTTTCTCAACATAGAGAGAGAATGGCAGGGGGAGACAGAATTTGTTCTGGTAGGTGTTGCTTGGGGGTGTCGGGTTGCTGGGTTTGTGAGAGAGAGAGAGAGAGAGAGGACAAAGTAGGTGGTGGCTTGGATTAGGTTGGGCTACAATCGGCTGAGAGAGTGGTTGCTGAGGCCAGGCTAGGTGGCAAGGTGGAAAATAAATCAACGGCTTGGAAGGTGCTAGGTCGGCTGACTAGATGTGCGTGGGAGTCGAAAGAGGCTGCAAGCTTGGAGAGGGAGGAGATAGGGATGGTCATGGTAGGAGGGGTTTTGATATAGGGAGGAGGAAGAGAGCTTGTGTATGGTGCATATGTAGAGAGGTTGTGGTTGCGAGCTTGGAAGAAGGTGAGGCCTATTGGGTGTTCAGTTGATGTGTTCGAATACGAGCTAGGGAGATTGGCCGGGGTGAAGATGGAGGCAATATGGTAGAGCTGGTGTTGGGATTAATTAAAGGTGCAAGCAGCGAAAGTAGAAAGGAGTGTACAAATAGAGAGATGTGCTTGTGGGTTTATACGTTTTTTATTTAGTATAATGAAAAGATGATGAAGACTCGGCGCAAAAATATAGAACAATTTGGTCTATATATATCTTATAAATTTAATAAAAAAATAATAATAATAACTTACAAACAAAAATTGTGAAATGCAATTTCTTACTTTTCGTGTGTCTCGATTAGCATGAATTGTCTTTATTGACTTGTTGGTAATTCATCGTTTTCACCATTGGACAACTTTATACAACGTATAGCTGGTAATTCATCATTTTCACCATTGTTTGATTAAGTTGCGCGCTTGTGATTCTTCTTTGGTTAATTCAACATCCTAAACGGGTCAGCGCTATCTATTTCATTAACGAGCAATGTTTGAGTGATTTTCGACAGGGCATTTCAAACTCGATATGCGCGACAACGCGTCAGTTAATCCAAATTCTCATCGTCCTCTCTCGAATCGATTGCAAAACATATACGGAGGTCAACAAATATCACCTAACAAATAAGGTAAGCATCTAGAGCAAACGATGTTTGTTGCAACTGGTTGACCTTGGATCTCCAAATATTTGTGTTGGTATGTTACACAGAGGGTTCTCCTTTGCAAATCTCCCAAGGAACAAGAATGTTGATGCAAGAAGTGCATTGAACTTTAACTATGCCATGATAGCTTGTTAATCCAATGAAGGTTATCATCGATACGCTTTGTGCTTGAAGGACTCGATAATGATTATCCATCATTTGTAAATTTGGACTTTGGGATATCTTATGTGCTAGCTTTGCGATTTGACGAACTTTGTGAAGGAGTTTGCTTGAATTGTCTTCATTGACTTGTTGAGGAAAATGAATATACCCTATGTTTAAGTATAAGCCACTTCTTCCAATCCTTTTTATTTAGTTTATCCATAAGCTCAACTTTTTAATCTTTCTTTTTAACTTCTCTAGTTCTTTCATAGTCATCCTCCATCATAGCCAAGTATCAAAGGGCCACTAGACCACCCACAAGGGTTGTATGATATAAACATGGTAAATCATTTCACTTTTCCTTATAGAGATCAAAATGTATAAGAATACATTTCACTTTTCCTTACAAGTCTTTCCAATAAAAAAAAAGATTTTCAATTAATCACATTAAATACAAAAAGTACATAAATACATGTACACAAGCACACCAGCTTGATACAAGCCACACAATTAAGATGGTTTCAAAGATTTGCTGGTAAAAGGTCACACAAACAGCAGCGATTAAAGAGAAAATTTTACTATGCTAGGCATTAATGTATGTTATTAAAATGTTAAAAAAAAAATCAGAAAATTAAGAGCAAATACCATACCTCATCTGCAACATCTACTTGTGAAGAGGGGACCACACAATTTTCAAGAAATATAGGTTGACAGTTAACCTGTTCCTCAAACCTACACTTTTGAGATGAACCTTCACAACCAAAGTTAGCTCCTACAACACAATGGCTACTTATGGCAGAAACACTTTGTTTCTCCACAATTTTAGAATTTCTGTCTGTTATCCTTTCACCTGCATCCTGTTTCGTTTTTGCTCTTCTTGAAAAAGTAATCAGTTGGGCACAGGAATGCTCCTTCAAAGTTGCATCATTAAATAATACATCATCACTGTTAGCAGAATGTAGGCCCATCTTAGCACCAACTTCTGGACATCCAGAACTGTATACTCCTTCAGTGGCTAAATTCACATTCAAATTGATTGGGTTACCCATTAGATCATGGACTGCCAATAGAGCCGTTGATCTCTCTTCAGCACATGTCATGCAGTCTAGTCCAGACTTTCTGCCAGAACCATCCATCTGAATAATATCTTTATTATTACTCCGAGATCTAGTCACTGTAGGGGAGGTTGCCTGCTTGGAAACATTCTCAACTTTTATACTACTCAACACCCTGCTGGAACGAAGTACCATAGGCCCCGTGTCTTTTTGCACAGGTATTTGACTTTGCTTCATTTCTTTGGTTAGTGGAATATGTTGCTGCAGACATTCAGTGAACCCACATCTGCCATTGCAAGTGGAGCACTGACGTTTTCCCTGTGAAAGAAGCATCAAAACAAAGAATTGTGCAGAAATCAGTTCAACAGTTAGAACTTCGGAAGACGTTTACATGCCATCAAGCAAAATCTTAATGTTATTTCTTTATTTGACTCGTGATGTTTTCAACGCTCAGGAACATTGGTTAAATGTATCGAAAGTCTTCAAAGAGAAAATCAATTTTTTTTTTTTAAAAGCCTGCAGGTAAAATGAAGGCCTGCCTTTTAAATACAAGTTTCTGGTAAATCGTACTTAATGTGAAAATGACGAGTTTGGTTATTTGACATACGAGAAAAAAAAAGAAATTCCAAAGATAAAATCACACGCAAACCTTTTCAGCAGAAGGTAGAATGCATTGAAGATGATACATAAAAGAATAGTTATCACAGCCCAACAGGTTCTCAATGACATCAGAATCACCACAATAAAAAGCAATAAGCAGTGAAGATGGTATATAATGGAAGACACTATTTAAGGAGACTATCAACTATTTGAAGATGTATATAGAAAGATAACATTTAAGAAGGTTTGTTATAAAAATTGGCTTAGATGTAAAAGTTTGGATAATTGGGATAGATATAGATGGCCCTACGGAATCTAAGAAAGAAATATGTGATTCAAAGAATTTAGCTTTTAGTAATTTATACAATATATTAGATATTAATGAGGGCGAAAGATGTATATGTATAAGATAGTCAAGCAAAGAAATAGAAGTAAAAAATTTAGGTCAAGTGAAGTGCATTAAAGAAAAATATAAAAAGGTATTTTTTTAGAAAAAGATATTCAACATAAGTGAATGAGATATTTCGATAAGCTTTTCAATGAAAATTGTGAGAATACAATTGATTTTAGTGATCTTAACACCCTAAATGAAAATAGAGATTTTTATTTTTATCATAATATTAGTAATATCGAAGTTAGAGAGACAATAATATAAATAAAGTGTGGAAAATCAATAGGACCTGATGTTTAGGAGATCAAGGAATTTCTTCACTTACTAAACTTTTTAAGATTATTTTTGAAGACAAAAAAGGTAAATTAGGTAATAGATAAGTGAAGAAAGAGTGTGTTGATTCATATTTTAAAAATAGAGGTAATGCACAAAAGTGTGAAAACTATAGGTGAATTAAATTAATGTCATATATTAAAAGTATGAGAGAGAGAGAGTAATTAAGCATAAGTTATGATGTCATATTAATATTCCTCAAAATCAGTTTGAATTCATGCATAGTAGATCTACAATGGAAGATATATGAAAGTTAACATTTGTTGAGAGGTTTGATGAAAAGTACAGAGAAAGTAAAGAGGACCAACATATGATATTTATTGATTTAGAGAAAGAATATGTTAAAGTTTCAAAGGAGATGCCCTAGAGAGATCTAGAAAAAGAATGAGTTAATAATACTTATATTCAAGTCATAATATATATATATATATATATAAAAGTTGATACTTATGTTCAAACACAAGGTGTTTTAACCAAATATTTTCCTATTTCAATTGGTTTACAACAAGAATCGCCTTTAAGCACCTTTTTTTATTTAGTTATAAATGTTCTTACTAGACATTTGCAAGAGGATATACCTTGGCGTATGCATTTTGCTAAAGATATTCTTCTTGTTGATAAGACTAGAGCAGTTGATGAAAAACATGAATTATGGAGGTCAACATCAGAGTTTAAAGGTTTTCATTTGAGTAGATCTAAAACTGAATACATAGAATGTAATTTTAGTAATAATAAATCTAACAAAGGGATTGTGGCATTCGATGATCAAGTCATTAAAAAGAGACCAAGTTTTAGATATCTCAGGCCTATTATTCAAAGCAATCATGAAATAAATTGAGATATTATTAGTACAATTGAAGTTAGATGGTTGAAGTAAAGAAATGTATCGAGCCTATTGTGTGATAGAAAAGTACCTTGAAAACTTAAGAGAAATTTTTATAAGATTGTGGTGAGATCTGCAGTGCTTTATGATGTAGAATATTAGCCATTAAAAGAGAAGTATAAATTTAAGTGTAGCAAAGATAAGGATACTCAGGCAAATGAGTGGATAAGAACTTAGAGACATAATGTAAAATGAGTATATACATGAAAAGGTTGGAGTAGCTTCAATGACATATAAGATTAGAGAGAGCCGATTTAGATGGTTTAGTTACATACAATAAATTTTGGCCTTCCAATGGCCCTGTTAGAAGGGTAGATGAATTAGATACAACCTCTGTCAGCAAAAACAACATCAAGCCTTAGTCCCACTACGTGGGATCGGCTACATGAATCCTTTTTCGCCATTGTGCTCTATCAAGAAACTTAAACGTAGACCTAAAAAGACTTGTTTAAAAAATATTTAAAATGACCTACTTTTATTAGACTTAAATGAGAATTTTAATCATAATATGACTCAATGGAGAAAAAGGATTCATATAGTCAACCCCATGTAGTGGAATAAAGGCTTGTTATTGTTGTAGTATCTACTATTTGAATGATGTTCACAAGAAAACAATAGGACTATAATCATGTCATGCCAAGTTAAATTCGCACTTATACTAAATCCAGCAAAGTTTAAAGTCAAGCTAGCATAATATTCATCATGAAAAAACATTAATGAAAAAAGTGTACTAAAGCAGAGAGAAGAGTTTTGATAGACCGGTCTCTAGACCCGTCCAACCAATCAGGTTGTTTTTCTGTTTTATGAAATTCAATTCACTATTCTTGAATTTCTACAAGTGTTTTCTAATAAATTGGTATCAGAGCATCGGTTCGGGGTACCTATGACCGGAAGAAAAGAAGAAGTATTGGAAGGGGAGATATGCCAATAAAGAACAAATTTTGTGAAACAACTTTCATAATTTAAAAATCAATTTGCATCCGTCCATGAAAAGATGGACGAAAAGTTTGTCGTCGTGGAAGAAATGCCGAGGAAGTTGCTTGAGGCCCAACTCAAAACGACGTTATCGGAGGCAAGGAAAGCCACCGGTGACCAAGGGCTGGAAACCCAAAATTTGGTGGATACCCGAGAAAGGGAGGAAGAGATGCTTATAAGCTCAAATCAATTTGCATTCAACAATAATAATAACGTTAATTACATCATAAAAGTATAAATAGCACATTGTTTAAATGTTTAAAATCTAAAACATCCAAAACAAAACTAACAATTCTAATGAAATCATGAAATGATATATATAAATGAAACTAAATAAACTTAACATTTTTTGATGAGGAAGTCAGGTCCGGAACTTATCAGATAATCATACAGATGAGTACATTGATATGACTACTATACATTGCATCCTAAGAAGTGAAGAGTTGTGGCACAATGTCACCCCCTGTAAATTAGGACCTGTCCCGGATGAAGGAACCTCTGACCCTAAATGTGGGTTGCCCAATAATTATAACTAAAGCTCCCTAACTTAATAATACCAAGAATCAAAACCAACACCATAACTTAGAATTACATTATCACAGCCAAGGCTCCATCACTTAAAAGGACAACAATAACAAGAAGTTCCATGACTTGATGCTAAGTAATCACATTCAAGGTTTTCTGACCATCTAGATAAGTGTCTTCTTGGTAAATCCCTAGATCAAAAAATTATAGGATGTTGATGGATTTTACCATCAACCTCATAAACATGTATTCATGCATGGTGCAGTTATATAATGGTTTTATATTGAATGTTATTTAGATAAGACGGTTGTCAAAATAAAGAGTAAGATTGCAACTTTTTAATCCAAAGTTCTCTCTCAATAAGAAGCAGTAATTAAGGGCTCGTACTCATATAAGCTTTAAACGTTAGAATAAATCAAACCTTCACCACAAGGCAAAACCTAGTTATATTATATTCAATCTGCTTTAAACAATAATGATAAATATAAACATATGTGCGCAAACATATATAAAGGCATTTAGCCATATACAAATGAGTGCGCACATAAAAACTTGTAGACAACCAAACACACAAATAGACATATAGCTATGCACACTCAAACACACCCACATGTGCATAAGCTCATAAAGTGCTTTTATGATAGGCAAAATAAAAATGTATAAGAGCAAAACAAAAATTTCTCTACTTCAAACTTTGACAACATTAAATGACCATGTCAAAACAACAGTAAACAATGAATGGATAAACAAAATGGTCCCTAGAATTATCAGTTGTTTTTATTTTAATCCAAAACTTTTTCAGACGTAAAATTTAGTTTATGAACTCCCAAAATTTTAATAAATTTGGTCTTATCAACAATTTTACCATTTTTTTAGCGAGATACGATTAGGTAGCTTTAAACTTTTTATTATTAATCTCACTACTTAATGCTAGCTCAAACCAATGGGACTGACCCCAATATATCCAAAATACACCCTGAAAAGCTTCCCATTACTACTTTCTATCTAAATAAATGATAAAACTGATGATAGAGCTAAAATGGTTAAGATTTGATAGGTAAACAACTAAGGGGTCAATTTGAGGTAATTATAGCTCATTTGTAAATGTAGTTATAAAGTTGTTGAGGGAAAGCAACTTTTTTTGAAATTATCGTGGGTATTATAAATATCTTCTTTTTAAAAATTCAGAATGCAGGTTTTAAGCAACTAACACACACTAATATATCTAATTATAGAAAGCAACTTTTCAATACAAAATTTTGTAAAATGCAACACAAAAATAATAGCCAAACAAAAATATGATAGTAATTTGAAAAGCAAAACAATGAGAAAGTTGCCACAAAAATATCCTAAATTAAACACCTTGAAAACTATGAGACTTCAAAACCTAAAAAATCTAAAGATCAATTTATTCATTTACTCAAAGAATTAAAAAGAATAGATGATCAGTTACTTATTTCTTATTTGTATTTTAAAAAAAAACTTCTACTTGTAGAAAATGATGTATAATACAATATTAAATTATAATTTTCTTGTCCATGTATGAATCAGCAACAAGTTCATTGAGTTAGATAGCACCTGTTTCATAAATTTAAATTCAACGTTAGCATTCCCCCCCCCCCCACCCCCAAAAACAAAGAAAAAGTTCTCAAATCACAAAACAAGTTCAGTTTCCAAATTATCTTCAAGTTGAACTGCTACTAAGTCCATATTATAAATCATTCGTCATTCCAACCTTCCTAATTTTTACATGACATGCATATTATTATTCCATTTTCAATCATGCTGAACTTAGATTTGATGACATCTTTGTTGCCAAATACATGGATCTATTCATCATACCAAGGTTCAAGATAACTTTATAAAGTCTTTGTTGCCAAATACATGGATCTATTCATCATACCAAGGTTCAAGATAACTTTATAAAGTCTACGTTTACTCTTATGGATGGTACTACTTAGGGACTTCATTTTAACTTCTAGTTTTAACACTAGAAGCTGCGTCATCATTTATATACTTGTTCTTTTATATAATAGAAAGATAATTAAACCTATAGTGGCAG
This sequence comes from Dendrobium nobile, assembly GCA_022539455.1. NCBI lineage: Eukaryota > Viridiplantae > Streptophyta > Magnoliopsida > Asparagales > Orchidaceae > Dendrobium > Dendrobium nobile. The sequence continues at coordinate 80,776,495 of CM039736.1, forward strand.
GTATCACTTTATTTTATAAAAATATTGACTATTAGTTATGAACTGGAAATGGCTCCTGATGTAAATCCAGGATTTGAATTTAGAGATTTAACAAAATATTATTCAAGTAATGACATTGCAAATTCAATCTTGTTCTCAATTCAAGCTTTTCAAAAATCTTAGTTGTTAACTACGGTTAGGCAAGCACTTACACCTAAATTAGCAAGACCAAGAAAATAACAACTTCAATAAACGTAAAGCAAATGAAGAAACCAACTAGAATCCCAGGGTTAACAAAGCGATTGTCTCACCTTGAGGCCGCTCTCATTTACCTACTTCTAAGCTTGTTGGGAGAAGAAGAACCACACGATTGATGAGACCACCCCTAGGGCGATGGTGCCGTAGATCCGTAGGAAAGAAGAGGTTGGCGCGGGTCGTGGAGGTGGTGAAAGGCGACGCCCTTCGACGATCCAAGTGTAAACTGAAAAATGATCGTCGATGGTCTCTATTAGAGTGGGTACGATCCGGGCCAAATACTCCTCGACGGTGTCGTCGAAGTCGAATCTGACGTCAAAGAAAGGAGATCGGAGGATGTCCACTCGTCCGCGGTCGTAGTATTCAAACCCGAAATTCCATTCGGGGACCTCCATGCATCCTTGGAGGGGTAGGAGGGTGGTCGCCGCGAGTAAGTCTCCAGGGAGGAGAGGTGGAGGCGGCGGGTAAGAGCTAGGGTGAAGAGGCCGGCGGGTGGTATGGGGTTGAGGAGAGATGGGTGCAAGAAACAAAGCCAAAACTGAAAGAAATTTCAGGTTTTGGGAAGTTTTGGAGGGGAAATTCGAATTCCCAAGAGAGCGCAATTAATTCCTTAATGGGAATTAATGGGGGGAAGAGGGGTATGAGGCCGGCGGTGGGAGAAAGAGAGGGGGAAGGGAATAAACTGAAATTATTTCAGTTTTAATCCAAATAGGGGGGAAAATTAATCACTCCTAATTTGAATTTCAAATTAGAATCATGGGAGTTAATGTAGCAATTAAGGGGGAGCATGATGGGGGGGGCCGGCGGCATGCTCAAGGAGAGAGAGGGAATTATGGAGAGGGGAAGATGGTTTCCAAATTGAGAACTTGATTTGAAAATTTCTGAAATAAATTCCAAATTAATCTTGATTTAAAATTTGAATTTATTCAAAACTTTCCAAAAATAGACTTCCAAATTTGGAAAGAATTGAAACTTTGAAAATCAAATGTTCAATGAGGGGTTGAATGAGGAGGTGGGGTGGTGGTGGTGGAGGGGAGGGAGTCGACGGCGCGGTGGGGGTGGTGTGGGAAGCTTGACCGGCGGTGGAGAAGGCCCTAGGGGCCGGCGGCAAGAGCAAAGGGGATAGGGGAATTATGGGGGAACTCTCTAGTAGGAAGAAAATTATGCAAAGCAATTAAAAAAACAAAGATAATTAGAGAACTCACTAAGAGATCTCAATGGAAGCACTCACCAAGAGAACTTCATGCACTCACAAAGAGAACAAAGCTTGGAAAAATTTTTTCATTCATTCAATAAATCTCAAATACAATGATACAAGCCTTATATATAGGCTGACAGAAAAATAAAAGCATAAAGTCGAAAATGCCCTTGGGCTACAATAAGTGCTACATCCCTCATAGGGGTACAAACGGAAACATGAAATAAACTAATGAAAAAAAAAAAGAACTAAAGCATCACAGATAAAGGCTCTGAATCAGGGCCGTCGATCGTCGTCCCCGGCGATGGTACACATGTCGAAATCTGATGCCCTCATCAGCTCCATTACAATGAATTTAAATAACACATCATATTAAGAAAATGTACTGCACCTTCCATCATTTAATGTATCATTACACTGGAACCTTCCTATGTATTTATAGAGAAATTGTATAAAGTATTATATTATTTTATGAAATGTAACACTTTCCAAAGCAATGGGAACAAGCACTGTGCTTCATTTTATCGTCACAGTATGAAGCAAAGGTGATTCTAAATCAATCCTCAAACATTTCAATATTCCCTCTTGATTCACTGAACAAAGAGGCCTAAGGTTACAATTGAACAGTTGTCCCAAAGCATTCAGTCAAACAAGGGTACAGAAGTCAAATGGCAATGCAGCAGGTTGCTCCCTGCGCAATGTAGCTCAGATTCAAAAACTCGAATGGAGAAAGAAAGCAGCACCAATGAATCTAGAGAAGGCTTGGCAAAAAATAAGCCCAGGTCATAGGGATTTTCTTAAAAAATGCAGGCAGAATCAATGTACTGGAATTTGGGAGCAGCGAATGAAGGGAAGTTCTTGTAAGAGACAGAGAAAACTAATTGGAAAGATCAATAACAACAACAACAAGCCTTTATCCCATTATGCAGATCAAGAAAACTAAAAAAAAAGTTATGGAACTCATACATATCACTAAGAGTAATAGATAAATGGGTACATTCACACTAGTTGGATCAGATTCAAAGCTAAAATAGGCATCGCCCTGTTTGAGGCAAAGAAAGCCTCAGAAGAGCACCGTTGACCTTTGGGCAAGTTTGTCGGAAAATTGCATGGTAAATGGATATATAAAAACATGCCCAGAGAAAGAATGGCGTGGTAGTGTGAAAGGGGGATTACGGGTGATGGCACAGTGCTAGAAATAGAGAGGGAGACAGAGTGTTAGTGTGATGGACTAACCCACCACTCTATCAGAGAGAGGTGCATAATTCAAATCCTAACAAGAATATAACACATCTTCATTCTATGAGATTGGCAATAGCACAGTATAACTGACTCTTCATATGCAATAAATGAGATTATAATTCCTTGGTTTCATCTCACTAATTGATTGTCTATCATGTTGCAAAGTATTTGATAACGGTCAAATTGAAGTTCAGATAGAAAATCTCAAGAAAAAGAGCTCTAGAGATTTCCATTTATACATCATGTGCTCAACATTGCTTATGTTATTTACAAATGAAATTGTTTCAAAAAATTAGACATTTTCTCCAAAAAGAAAAACCTACAACAATTTATGAAATTTTTACAAGATAATAAGCAAAGTATAGCTAGAAAAAAAACAGCATATGATATACAATTTTAACAAGAGTGAAATTGATAATTATCAGTCATTATTATCTGATGGTATATTGATATCAGGCTAGGATAAATTTAACTATCTTAAATCTACCAATTATATACAAAAAATGGGGATACGAGGGAATAATTTCAAGGGTAGGTTTGAGTAATTGAAATAGGGAAGTCTGAATAGCAGTATGTAATTATAGAATATGTTGAGAAGTTGATAAAATTATAATTAGCCTTGGATATAAACAATAAATTAAGATGAATGTGTGGTAAAAATAAAATAAAATGAGTGAGAAATGAGAACAATAAGAAGTTAGAGTACCATATATTAAAGAAAATGTAGCTAAAAATGGAATTGAGTGTTTTGAGCATGTAAATGGAAGGTAAAAGATAACCAATAAGAGTGGCAGACATGAAAGGATTAAAAAGAAAATTTTGATCAAAAGTAAAATTGATCAAAAGTAGCATGATAGAGATTGTGAGAAAGGATTTGTAAAAATTAAATTAATGCAACACATGCAAGCTCAATAAGAATAAATTTAAAATAGTGATTCTAGTTAAGGTGAATGATGATAATGCACAAAGAAGTTTATAAACACCTCAGATAAGCTTACAATTTGCCCAATAATAATGAATTAGAAATGGTAACTCATAAAGTTGGTGCCAATTAGTTAGGATTAGGTCTATGATGATGATGATGCATGCATGCAAAAGGAAGAAGTTTATAAACAGCTCAAGTAAGCTTATAATCTATAATATATGTAATTTACAAACTAGCTTTATAAAATGAAAGAAGTTCAAGTAAATATTCAAAACAAAAAAGAAAAATGAATTACATATGAAAATAGAAATCATTTTTTTATATACTACTATAATTAACAAGTTATAAATACAATCATCATAATCATTAGCCTTATCCCCAACTATTTAGGGTCAGGTTATTAATCATCATTCTTAATTCACTCATGTTGAGTACTATGTGAGTTATCAAACATATTTTGCAAAAATCTCTTTTACAACATTTGTTAATGTACATGTATTTAAAAGAGATCATTAATAAATATACATATCTTCATCAGAATGCCCAATAACCAATTAACAATGGTTAGTCATCATCGCAATATTATTCAGCTATAAAATAGGCATATCCTTGTATATGTTTACTAACTATTACTATTTAATATACATAACAGTGAACTTTAAATAAATATTTTTAACAACTATGATGAAATAAATAATTATATCTATGCTATTTAGCATACATAACTATGTAACATATATATATATATATGGAAAACATCTTTCTGTTAAAAATTAAACAAGAAAATAAAGCTTTTAAATATTCACATCTTAGAAAAACATTTTCATATAAGTTACTCGACAATTGAAAGAAAAATATTATTTGAATGGTTTGCTCTTGGCTGTCCAGCATCTTTGTTCAGCAGAAATATTAGTGGCAAAGCTGATGAAATTTGTTATTCTGCCACATAGCACATACATTTAACAAAACTATAAAATTATAAAGTGAATCTTAATTTTAATAAAAATATTACAAGAGTGTTAAACCTTCTTACTGAATGATGATTGTTGAGTTTCTCATCGTTTGCATCGCACTCAGATTTAAGACTAGATATCCATGATGATCCTCTTTGAATATTAGGGGGTAATTTGGTTGCTTTAGTGTCATGAATAAAATCAGTTTGAAAGGAGACGCGTTTCCTCTTGTAAGTCAAAAGCACTTTGTCGCTTGACATGCTGCCTTAAGTACAGTTCTCTTCAAATTCTCGCACTTGATATTTACAGCTGCTTGGATAAAAAAAATGTATAAGAGTTCAATGAGGCATGAAATTTACGAGCAAAACTATAAAAAGCCTCCTATATTATTGTAAACTTACACAATCACAGGAAATTGTCATTTTCTGTTCAAATAGAAGAGATCTCCATGGCTTCCTTGAATAATCACAGCGACTAGTTGAATGAGACAAATATCCTACCAAATATTTAAAGCAAATTAAATGATTATTTAAAACATCTTTCTTCATGAAAGCTATTCATGGGTTTTGATCTCTAGATATAATTATTCAAAATTCTTCTTAAATCCTTCTCTGCGTATTTCAAGTGCAGCTTCTACAAGTCCTACCAAGCCTACTTCCTCTTTTTTTCTGATTGAAGAAAAAACTTATAACAAAAGATTGGATTGATAAGCAAGAAGAAACCAGCCCAAACGATGGCAACTCATCTAATTGAAGAAAGATCATAATGATGAAAAATCAACAAGCCATCAAGTGTAAATCCTATTTTGTGTGGATCAACCGAGACCCACCTTTAATAGAAATCAGATACACGAGTAAACTAGTCCATAATGTAGAGAAACATTCTCTGATCAAAACAATTTCACCTTAATCGCATGCCTAATGCATAAGTAACAAGCTAACCAACGTTTTAGACTAGGGCTTACCTCTGAACCCAAATCCATTGTGGAAGAAGGAATGGCAACGAGAATGTACAGAAGGATAATGTCATCCTTATTCGCAATAGTTATTCCACGGAGAACCTCACCAGAAGCGGCTAGCGAAAGGCGAGCGAGAAGAAAAAAGTTGATAAGAGAGAGCGGCGAGCAGACAAAAGTAAAAAACAGAAACTCCCTTGCTTCTATTCACAATATCTCTCGCCGACCGCTTTCGAGATATTTGAAAACGCCGTCACGTGTGATTCCTAACACTAATGGCAGCCGACCGGCGATGAAAATGTGAGGCGGATTGAAACAGTAGGTAGAGGAGAACGAATCTTCTTTGGTTCAATAGCTTCCGCATCAGCGTCCACAATCCCGGCGGACTTCCTCCCCCGCAGGTCTGAAGCTCCGGACCTCGACCTCGGCTCTCTCGCCGACTCTGCGTGGCCGGAGAGCGGAACCGAACGTCCGCTTCACAAAGAGACAATTTTAGAGTTGGTAAAGGCGTGTTCAGTGGAACTCCCATCAGTTGGCCACAAATTTCTATACGCGCTGTTGGGCTGATTAGAGATTGCGCGGTCATTTCGGGTCCTTTGCTTGGAATCGGGCCTCAAACTATATACTGTTGGGCCAAATTCGGGTTGAGCCCAACATAGCAATCATTTTATCTCAACTTATTAATTTAAATAATAAATCCTAACCATTAATATAATTATTCTTATGTCTTTTTCTTACTTGGTAGAATATTTATGGAAATAAAAAGATAATTGTATATCCTACTTTTATAAAAAAAAAATATCTTGCACATATAAATATAAAAAATAATATATAAATCAATTGAGACTTTACATGAAAAAATAAATAAGGAAAAATGATGAAGACTAATTTGGATTAAATATTCATCATATATATAAGTAAAATTAAAGAGGTTCGCTCTTCCTCTTAATGTTCTCATATAATTATAATATAGCTTATTTGAGAAATAATTAAAGGTGATGATATAGACCTAATGAGATTAATCAGGCACTAATTATTTAATAACAATAGTCGAATGATGACGTTCAAACGTTGGCAAATAGATGATGTTAACCAATCATACAATGCCAAACGGGTGAGGGTGGTCAAGTGATGGCAACAAGTTAACAGTAGTTGCTAACAATGATCATTGGTATTGAATGTCACATAAACACTACAGGAAATTCAGTCGAAATCGGCGGTTTTTTCCTGCTGCTTTACTGGTTAAAATCGGCGGCTTTTCGGCGGTTATCAAACAGCCGGCAAAAACGGCGTAGGAAACTATTGCCGGCGGTGTTTTTCCGGTGGTTTTTTTTCCCGACGGCTTACTGGCGGCTTAAACTGCCGGTTATTACCGGATTTAGTACTCGCGGCGTTCCAGCCGTTGAGCCGCCGAACAAGTTACCGACGGCTAACCGGCGGTCCACCACTCACGGCTTCCCGTCGGTTACAGCAGCCAGCGTGCGGTCGAACAACTGACGGTAAGCGTCGGTAAATCGCCGATACAATACCGACGGTCATTGCCGACGGTATTGCCGGCGGTAAACACCGCCGCTAGTTCCGGTGGCTTAAACTTAAATAACCACCGGTTAGGCCGTCGGCAAGAACCGGCGGCCATATAACCGCCGGTCAAGGCCGCCGGTAACAGCTGAATTTCCTGTAGTGAAAGTTCTAAAGTTCTTCGAGTCTCCAAGCTATCAGTCCAAGAACATGTCTTCTTCACGTGAAAAATCATGTTTTAATTATAATTTTGTTTCGTGGAATTTTGCTAAATCCAGCCAAAATCCAAAACAATTCATTAGATAACCCATGTCGATACCCTTAGTTATAAATCACTCGTTCAAACTTTATGTACTTTAATGACCTTAGAAATGAATGCTCATAGGCTAACTGAAATGTTTGCTTTAACTATAAGCACACAAAAGGCGAAGATTATTTGGTCCTCAAATTACGATATTAAAAATTTCAACCATATTTCAAGTGCTTGATTTTGGTTAATTTGAACTTGAATCATTTCACTTTTAGTATCATTGAATTTGTGTTATTGACGCATTCAACTAAACTCTAAGTTTACTGAAATTAGACTTTGAATGATTCTAAATTTAATTATGAAAGTTTCTAATTCAAATTTTACATTAAGATTCGTTCATGGCCGAATGAAATGTTTGGATGATGTATGATTTACCTTCTTATATTCGGGCTTCAAAGTCTATATTGTCCAAAAATATGCAATGGCGTGAAGTTAAGCTTTTGAAAATATTACAAGACATGATTACTCCCAAAACATCAACATAGACCCTTCTAAAATATACCTTCGGCTTCCATGAAGTTGGTGTATTGGTTGAAATAAAAATAGTTAAAAATTTAGACACAAAATTAATCAAATTTGTTCAAAAATAATTATAAATGCTCTACTAGATTTGCAAGTGCCAAAGTTGCGAGCCAAATATTAAAAAATGGTCCTCAAAATCTTAAAAATGCAAGAAATTCTTGAATATTGGGTGCTTCTTCTTTTTGATGAAAATAACCCTGTGCTATAATCTATAATGACTCATTCTTCTCATTATTATTATTATTATTATTATTATTATTATTATTATTATTTATGTTTCTAATTTCGGAGATTTTCAACTTATTTTGCATAAAAAAAGATAATTAACAATATTTGTGGTAACTGCAAGTCTTCACCCAAACGTCAAACATAAACGTATTTTGTATTTTTTGTCTGATATGAGCAGTGCGACGCCATCGCACAGTTCAAAGCATGAAAACGACGTTCAATTTGTTGTTCAATTGGACAATCGCAGCTACTACAAACCGTAGAATGCCGTTCGGTTAGAGATGGCCTAATTACTCATAAATTAAAGCACAATTTTGTATAGAATATAAAGATAAATTTTCTCCTTAATAATTACATTGACATGTTGCAATTTTAACAGCTCTAAAGTAGTCTAAACTGCTTATAAACAGACATCAACAATGAGAACAAGAAATGCCCAAACCTGGGAATTATTCTTCCTTTTCTGTAAGCTATTTCAAAAGAATCTGAAAATCTTCAGCTTTTATATGATTTGTTTATGAGGTTTAAGCAGATATCATTTCATCTTTGTGGTCACCTTCAAGAGAAGAGTCCAGTGGTTGCTCACCATTTATTTGTATCACCTTCTTTTCCAGGGATGGAATGACAGGAGGCCTATATCTGCGAGTGACTGTCATTTTTAAGCCCTCAGTTGTGTGGATAGTTGCACCAGTTGTCATTTCAACCTATAATTTTTGGTGCATTGCTTTGTTAACAAAGAAAATTTTGAAGATAAAATAGCTTTACATTAGGCATGCTTTTAGGGTTTAGGGAGGAAGAGGGCGGCCATACCGAAGGTGCTCCTGGTGCCATTTCAAAGTTGAATCGTCTTATCAGCATCGCTGTCGCCACCACGGTCTGAAACAAAACAAACCATTTTATCATCCTCTAAGGTTTCGCATGGGACGGCTTTCTTATTGTTTTTCAAAGCAGCTTTCTATTACAAGAATTGTACTAAAAAGTTATTTTAAGAAGCAATAAGAAAGTCGTCCCAAACGAAGCCTAAGAGTGCCAAAAAAGCTCTCTGTTCAGGTATAATTGGTATTTGGATCACTAAGAAGCTCTGAATAAGTGAGCCGAACTTTAACATATATTTTTACCTCATTTCCTTGAGAAAAGCGAATAAAATTATGCTTTACAATGTTTGGCTCATTAACTGTTTGAATAGATTATACAATTATCTATTGTTATCATACTTATATTTCACAAATGGTTGAGATCTCAGCGCCACACATGAGCCTAACGAGTTTAAAATGAACCAAACTAGACATAGAGTCTTCCAAAATAATCTAACGGTAGACAAGCTTGAACAGAACATAAAACAAATGAGCGGAGCTCAACAGAGGTCAAGCTCACTGAAACTCAGCACGTTTCCATCTCTACCTCAACCAAGAAGGTTTTAGCTGGTTGAGTTTATTTGCTCTCTCTAGTAATGCTAGGGGCCTAGCTATAGAGAAATTATTTTGTGCAGCTACCGGACTGTTCGGAGACAAATCAGAGCGTGCCACGTTACCTGGTACACGGTGGGTACACAACAAAAAAGTGACGTGGCGTGCTCTGATTCGCCTCGGACAGCTTCAGTATCCGCACAGAATAATTTCACCTAGCTATATCGGTATCTAAGCCTAATGTGTTTAATCAGTACAAATTGGATAGATTAGCAGGTTAATCTATTACAAGCGCATCCTCTTAATAAGTTAAATTATGGAAGATATTTCAAAGAGGACGAGTTGAATTAATCTCCATATTAACTCATACAATTATGTTAGAATGCTGGTTGAAAAAATTGTTAAACACACTAATGGATCATACTCGTTTGTAAGTAATGCACTAATGCCTAATCCACTCACAATTTTTTTCTAGATTGGAAGCTTTTCCTTAGTAGTATGAGTTATAAAATCTCTTAGAAAAACTGATCCATCAATCAATGCCTTTGTCATATAAGCTATGCTAAGTGCATTAAGGACTCCCTCGATTTGAGGTTTTAGATGGGTTGATTTATTTATCCTTTTGTCCTGTACCATACAATATAGAGTTTTTTTTTTTTTTTTCTGTACCATACATTCATACAATATAGAGTTATTTGAACTATTCATAAAGCTCATAACCTCCATATTATAACGGAAGCAACTTTTTCATTGCTCATGCCCATTGATTAAAACAAAATGCAAAGCATTACCTCAAATGTTGCAAACATATCTCCAACGCATTTCCTTGGCCCTCCACCAAATGGCAGGTAGCTGAAAATACAGCATCAGTATGTGTCATTACCTTAAATACTCTTTCATCAGTAATCATTTTGAAGAATTTCAAACATTCCAAGTGAAATTTAAAAAAAAAAAAAAGGATTAACATCATGTTTTGCAAAATAGTACACTATTTATTAATCACTAGCTCTGTGCCTAGCTATGGTCCCATTTGAATAGAGTTTTATTTTATAAATCCATTTTGAGCCCAACACATTTTGTTATGGAGACGGTGATGTAGAACAAAGTGCTTGATTAAATATGTAATGTTGAAAATGCACTGTCTTATGAGTTAAAGCAATAATAATTATGTTTATTTCTAGTGATTTAAACAAAGGTTAGAATATTAGAAAGATGATTAAAGCTTAGGCCAAAGTATATGTAAGAGTTTATAATCATGAATAATCAATTTTAATCAAGACTAGCATAGCATGGGGGAATTTTAATAGAAATCCCCAAGTTAACAATAAGATTATGCACTATTAGAGTCTACTTGATGTGAAACAAGGAATTGAATTTAGAAGCTTAATAAAATATTGTTTAAGTGGTGAAATTGCAAGCTTAATATTGCTCACAATTGAAGCTTTTCAGAAATCTTAGAATTCAACTACGCTTAGGCAAGAGCTTACACCTAAATTAGCAAGATCGGTAAAATAACGACGGTAATAAAAGTAAAGCAAATGAAAAGCCAACTAGAATCCCGCGGTTAACAAAGCGATTGTCTCACCTTGAGGCGGCACTCATTTACCTACTTCTAGGCTTGTTGGAGGAAGAAGAACCACGCAAGTGATGAAACCACTCCGAGGACGATGGTGCCGTAGATCCGTAGGGAAGGAGAGGACGGCGCTGGACGTGGAGGTTGATCCACGTGTAGACGGAGAAATGATCGTCGATGGACTCCACTAGAGCTGGGAGGATCCGGTCCAAGTATTCTTCGACGGTGTCGTCGAAGTCAAAGCCGACGTCGAAGAAGGGAGATCGGAGGATGTTCACTCGTCCGCGGTTGTCGTGTTCAAACCCGAAATTCCACTTGGGCACCTCCATGCATTCTTGAAGAGGCGAAGGGGTGGTCGCCGCAAGCAAATCTCCAATGAGGAGAGAGGGGGGGCGGCGGTTGGGGAAGGGATGGGGAGGCCGGCGGTGAATGTGGGGTGAGGAGGGATTGGTTTAGAAAACAAAGACAAAAACTGAGAGTAATTTCAGTTTTGGGGAGTTTTGGAGGGGAAATTTGAATTCCAATGAGAGGGCAGTTAATTCTTTAATGAAGAATTAATGGGGAAGAGAGAGAGAAGGCCGGCGGTGGAAGAGAAGAGAGGGGGGAAAGGATTAAACTGAAATTATTTCAGTTTTAATACAAAAGGAGGGAAAATTAATGGATCCTAATTTGAATTTCAAATTAGGATTAAGGGATTTAATGTGGTAATTAAATGAAATCCACCAAGGGGTGGCCGGCGGCATGCATAGGGAGAGAGGGAGAAATTTGGGGAGAGGGGGAAGGGATTTAAAACTTGATTTGATGACGTGGCAAGGGATTTAAAACTCCAAATTAATTTGATTTGAAATTTATTTGCTCATGAAAACTTCCCTAATTTGGATTTCCAAATTAGGAAACAATTCAAAATTTGAAATTTCAAATCTCTAGTTTGAAGTTGATGGAGATATGGGATGAACCGTATGGGAGGGATCGTCGGCGAGGGTGGTGGACGGCGGTGGGGAGCTTGGCCGGCGGTGGGGAAAACCCTAGGGAGGCCGGCGGCAAGAGCTAGGGGGAGGGGAATTTTGTAGAGCTTGTTTGTGATAATGAAGATTAAGAAAAGCAAATAAAAGAAAAGAAAAATTAGAGAACTCACTAAGAGATCTCAATGGAAGAACTCACCAAGAGATCTTCATGCACTCACAAAGAGAACAAAGCATGGAAATTTTCATTCATTCAATAATAATCTCAAGTACAATGACAAAGCCTTTTATATAGGCTATCAAGAAATAAAATGCATAAAGACGAAAACGCCATTGGGCTACAATAAGTACTAATTCCCTCATAGGGGTACAAAAGGAAAAACATGAAATAAAAGTCATGAATAAACTAAAGCATCAAAAATAGAGGCTCTGAATCAAGGCCGTAGATCGGCGTCTCCGGCGATGATACACGTGTCGAAATCTGATGCCCTCATCACTACTCACTCACACTCTTGATGTAGGCTAAATGGACATAGGTTGCACAACCCCTTATGATGCCACAAATTAACGAGAAGACTTGGAAAAGTAAAAGATTTGAAGGAGAAATTCACCTTGATCAAGATTTAAAAACGATCTGCCACTGGACGAAAGATAGTTGTTCGTTAATAGCGACAGCGAGGGTGAAGACAATCATTTCAACGTACTACGTGATTAATCTTCAAGTTGAGGTCGAAGAACGGTGATTAGATGATATCAACTTGACCTTGATTGCCGTAAACAAACTCGTGGTCTTGTTCAGAATTCGTCATACATGAAGGAACAACAGACTTTAAGGTACTAGAGCGTCTGGACAGCAAACGGTGTCATTCCGGAGGGCTGGACAGCAAAAATCCTTGCTGAAAAGTTCAGGACAGCAGGCCTAGTGATGTCCAGAAATCTAGACAGCAACTGTGAGGATGCCAAAAGCTCTTGGACAGCAAGAAGTGGACTACGTAAGTGCAGGACAGCAAGAAGATCTTGCTGAAATTTCTGGACAGCAGGAGGAAATCTTCAAGCAAAAGTTCTGGACAGCAATTTGTTTATTGCAGAAATCTGGACAGCAAACTTCGGTGCAGTGGGATTATTTAGGGAGGGAGAGGGATACGGAAATAAGGATCAGATTTTGGGGGAAAAGGAGGGAGGGATTTAATTTTAGGTTTGAATTTGAATTAGGAGCACTAGATGCAAGCAATTAAGGGAGGAGAGAGGGTAGGCTGGCGGGTAAGAGGTGCGGAGATGATGGGGGAGGATTTAATGAGTTTCCAAACTTAGAATTAATAAAGTAGGAAAGGGAAATCATAAGAGATCTCTAATGAGATTTGATTGTGAGGATAAAATTAAAGTTTCCTAACATAAGTTATCCTATTTTAGGAAAGGATTTCAAAGTCAAATTAATTTAAATTTGAATTTTGAAAAATTTCCTAATTTAAAATTTAACATGAATGGAAAGTGTTAAATGGAGGAATTGAATTTTGGAGGCAAAGGGGATTGGGGACCGGCGGTTTGGGGTTAGGGTTAGGATGGCCAGCGGCAAGAATTAGGGTTAGGGTTAGGTGGCGGTGGGGTTTGGGGTTGGCTTAGCCGACAGTTAGGGATGGGAGCTTTAGGTGGCCGGTGGCTATGAGGAGGTGTGGCCGGACGGTCAATGGAGGAGGAGGAGGGGGATTTAGATAAAAGAAAATGAACCACGAGCCCGGACGCTTCCTACGGCTGGTGGGTGATCCATCGCCCTTCCCTAGGGTTCTTACCAAAGCTCTCTCTCAAACACCCAAGTGACAATTGCTGAATTTTTCATTATAATCTTCATTACCCTCTCTAAAGAGGAGGGGATATAAATAGCTAAAGTTTACAATGAAGAAATAAAAGACACAAATGCGCCATAAACAACTAATCCATCAAATGAGAATAGAAACAGAAAAAATGCATAACCAAATCAAATACATATATTAACTCAAAAATAAATCAGTGCGATCGTCGTGGTCGTAGATCTTCGACCCCGCCTCTGATAAACTCTCCAAGATTGGATATCCTCATCAGACGGTGGAAGTAAAATCCCAGGAACTCAGAGCTTGAAGAGTTTCAAACTCTTCAAACATGGCTTAACATGAACCTTGATAGCTTTTGATAACAAGTTGGATCAAAATTGGTGATGCAATGGGTCATGCTCACAATGTGTTTTTTTTTAGACATTTGCAAGAGGATATACCTTGGTGTATGCTTTTTGCTGATGATATTCTTCTTGTTGATAAGACTAGAGAGGGAGTTGAAGGTAAACTTGAATTATGGAGGTCAACCTTAGAGTCTAAAGGTTTTCGCTTGAGTAGATCTAAAACAGAATATATGGCGTGTAATTTTAGTAGTAATAGACCTAGTGAGGGGATTGTGACTTTGGGTGATCAAGTCATTAATAAGAGTACACGTTTTAGATATTCCTCCACTTCAGAGTGATGGTGAAATAGATGGGGATATTATCAGCAGAATTCAAGTTGGATGGTTGAAGTGGAGGAATGCATCGGGCTTGTTATGTGATAGAAATGTACCCCTCAAACTTAAGGGAAAATTCTATAAGATGGTAGTGAGGCCTGCAATGCTTTATGGTGTCGAATGTTGGCCATTAAAAGAGAAGCATAATACTAAGTTAAGTGTGGCAGAGATGAGGATGCTCAGGTGGATGAGTGGCTTTACCCTTAGAGATAGGATACGAAATGAGCATATACGTGAAAAGATTGGAGTAGCTCCAGTAGAAGATAAGATTAGAGAGAGTCGCCTTAGATGGTTTGGTCACATAAAACGGCGGCCTTCCGGTGACCCGATTAGGAGAGTAGAGGTATTAGATTTGACTTATGTTAAGAAAGGTAGGGGTAGACCTAAAAAGACTTGGTTAGAAAATATTAGGAATGACCTTTCTTTATTAGATTTAAACGAGAATTTGACTTTTAATAGGACACAATGGAGAAAAAGGATTCATGTAGCTGACCCCACGTAGTGGGATAAAGGCTTGATGTTGTTGTTGTTGTTGTACTAGCATAAAGTCTCGTTGCCACTTAGCATCTCAGCGGCGGGATTGAATACCCGGATCAAATCAGAGTTCACACCGGGTGAGAGCAGGTACTTGTTTGAGATCGAGGTGAATATATGAAATGCTAAGAAGATGACGAATTTTCTAGGGAAACTGTGGTTGGGTAGAATATTATTGGGCGAGTTAGGGCAGCTGATTGAGAAGACCTGGAGGAATGCTCAGGTTGATGCATCGAAATAGGTTCAAACTGCCGAGAGGGAGGTGGAAAAATGCAAATTGAACAAGGATTAATGGTGGATGATATGGCTGAGTAATGGAGGAATTAACTGAGTAAAAAGGAAAGATGCTCTCTTGAAATTGAACATGGCGTGATACAATATATTTGTTTCTTTGAAGATTGTAACATCTATATCCTTCATAATTGAAAGCATAACCAAAGAACACACATGTAGTGGATTTTCGTTCAAATTTATGCTTTGAAGCAATGAATAACTACAGATAACATAAGCACACGAAAATTTTAAGATGATTATAGTTAGGAACTTTACTATATAGTATCTGATAAAGAGAACATATATTGTTTGTCAAGGAAGGTCAACGATTAATAAGATATAAGTGTTGTTAAGATAATATAAACAGATAATTTGAAAGGAATTTTAGCATCAAGCATCATGGTACGTAGGGTTTCAATTATATGGTGATTGATGTGAAACCAGGAATTGTTTCTTAGAAAATTAATAGAAGTTTGTTAAAGTATTGATAATACAATCCCAAGCTTCGCTAATTTGACGATTCAATGAAAATCTTAGAAGTTAACAAAGTCTAGGCAACTTCAACTAAGTTTACAAGTTCTATAAAATAACAACTTCAATAAAGTAATGGAAATGAATGGTCAACAAGAATCCGGCGGTTAACAAAGTGATTGTCTCACGTTGAGGCCACGCTCATTCATCTACTTCTAGGTTCGTTGGGAGAAGAAGAAACATGCTAGTGATGAAACCACTCCGAGGACGACGATGTCGTAGATCCGTAGGGAAGAAGAGGATGGCGCCGGACGTGGAGGTGGTGTGTAACGACGCCCTTCGATGATCCACGTGTAGATGGAGAAATGATCGTCTATGGACTCCACTAAAGCTGGGAGGATCTGGTCCAAATACTCTTCGACGGTGTCGTCGAAGTCAAAGCCGACGTCAAAAAAAGGAGATCTGAGGATGTTAACTCGTTCACGGTTGTCGTACTCAAACCCGAAATTCCACTCGGGTTCCTCCATACATCCTTGAGGTGGGATAGAACGGCACTGCGACGAAATCTCCAAAGGAGGAGCTAGTGGTCGGCGGACTGGAAGAAAGAGGGGAGGCCAGCGGTGGGGTTAGGGTGAGGGGAGAAGTGAAATTTAGAAAAACTGAATTTAATTTCAGTTTTATGAATTTGGGAGGGAAATAACAATCGAATTGGAATTTCCTAATTAACGCGATTAAGGCATTAATTAGAATTAATGTCGGTGAAGCCCATGGGGAGCCAACGGTAGGGAGAGAAGGGGGAGTTTGAGAAAAAAATTGAAGTTAATTTCAGTTTTAGTAAAAATAGGAGGGAGGATTATATGCATTCAATTTGTGATTTCAAATCACAAAAGGGGATTGAATGCAAACTTAATTGGGGGCTTGATAGGGGGGGCCGGCGATATGAGTAGAGGGAGAGAGAGTTGGGGAGAGAGGGAGAAGAGTTTCCAAATTTAGGTGGATGATGTGGACAAGTATTTTGAAAACTCCAAATTAAAGTAAATTGAAATTTGATTCAATCATGCAAACTTTCCTAATTTGGAATTCCAAATTTGGAAAGAATTCAAAATTTGAATTCTAAATTTCAAATTCAGCATAGGATGAGGGAGGGGAGTAGGCCGGAAGGGGAAGGGGCGGCGGGGAGGTGGTTGGCCGGGATGGTGGTGGTGGCCGGCGGCAAGATCCAAGGAGGGCCGACGGCAAGGGTTTGGGGAAGGGGATTTTGTGGGGCTTCTAATGAGAGGGAGATGATGAACAAACAAAATAAAATATAACTATATAACTCACCAAGAGATCTCAAAGGAAGAACTCACTAAGAGATCTTTTCATGCACTCACAAAGAGAACAAAGAGAGCAAATTTTCATTTCATTTAGCAAGAATCCAAAATACAAAGAACAAGCCTTTATATAGGCTAAACAAGCATACGGAAAGTAAAAGACTACAATGCCCTTGGGCAACAACAAATACTAATTCCCTCATAGGGGTACAAAAGGAAAAATACAAGAAATATAAATGACATGAATAAAATAAAACATCAAAAATAAAGACTCTGAATCAGGGCCGTCGATCGGCGCCTCCGGCGATGGTACACATGTCGAAATCTGATGTCCCCATCAGTGATGCTTATGTTGAACAACACCATTTTGATCATTTGTGTAAGGACAACTTAATTGATGAACAATTCTGGAATTATGCATTATAGTCTGAAGGCTTGTATTAATATACACCTCAACATCATTAGCGCAAAAAATTTTAATGGATTCATTAAAGTGACATTCAACCAAAGCTTTGAATTGTAAAATTTAGATATTGTTTCAGATTTTGTTCACATGGGACAAATCCAATTATAAAGAGAGAAATCATCCACAAATAAAATATAATATTTATATTCTTGCATGGACAAAATTTGGGAAGGAACCCATATATACATCAATATCTATCAATTCCAAAGGTTCATTACTACGATAAGTACAACTAGAGAGATAATTTGTGACTCTTTGCACATACACAAGATTCACAATGAGAATTTTTTAGAGAAGTTGAGCTGAAGTTTACTGTTTGTTGACCTCTTTTTTTGTTAACTTCTTTTTTTATTTTGTTTTGCCCTCGAGCACATTTGACTGAGTTGGAATCTCGTCGAGCTTGATTTAATTTGAATCGGCATTGATTTGAGTTTGATTTGTATAGAATTGGTTTGGTCGAGTCGAGTTGAGCTGTTTGATCCCAAATCGACTTAATTTGGGTCGAATTAAGTTCAATTTGAGTTCAAATGTTAACCCAAGCCAGCCCAACTTAATCTCAATTAAAGCCCAAATAGCTTTCTAAATGATTTGAATCTCCATCCAAATCAAGAAAATGTCTCAATGGCTCTGATTCTACCCAAAGCCCGAGCCCATTTCAGAGGAGGTTCAGATGGCTTTAGGTAGAGCGGAAATGCCCAGCTCCTTTCTTATGCTTCTTTTCGCGTGGAATCGAGCGAGATCTCTCTGGACTGGTGTAGAGAAAAGCTCCAGCCGCGGTTTTGACTAGGGCATTCGCTCCTTCTCCCTCTCTGGATGGATTTTTGCACAGCCCGCCCCTCTCCGTCCTCTCTAATTCGCAGAAGCCTAGAGGCCGAAGCCCCTCTTTCGGTCCGTCGCCTCCTTGTCCGCAAAGCTCGGCTCCAGCCCCTTCCCTCTCTCGTGTGGCTGACTCAAGCGGAGCCCCCCTAATCCGACGAGCTCCCGATGCTGCACGTCTGGACCGAGCCCGTCGCCTCCCTTGTCTTGGCCGATTGAGTTCCATCCCTTTGCAAGCCCTAATCATTGGCCTTTCTTCATTTGCAAGGTATATCTCTTCTCTTCTTCATCTCCTTTTATCTTTTCTTTATCCTTCTTCCTGTTCTCTCTTCTTCTCTTCTCCTTCTTCTTCTTCTTCTCTAATAACTTTCTCCATTATTCCCACAACTTTATATGTGATCTGGGTAAAGCCTTAAAGTCTCTACTCAATATATTAATTCTGTTAAAATCTTATATAAGATCAGAGTTGAAGTTTGCTCTCTACTTTCTCTACGGTGTATTAATTATTGTTATTCTTTAGAGAAGATCTAAGCTCTTCTTCTTCTGCTTCATAGAGGCGATGATGATAATGATTGTGAAAGGGAATATACCATGTAGTCATTGCAATGGCTGTGATTTTTCTCTCTGTATTTTTTTTTGTGGGAGGGTGCAGATCATTTCCAATTGCTATTTTAATTTCATGATGCAAATCCCCATCCATGCCTTATGGTACACTTCGTATGAAATTTTGTGTTGTTAATATATTTTTTTTTTTTTGTACTTAAGTGTCGGCTGAAGATATTAACAATATAATTCTTATAAAGGATTCTTTATATGGTTCATTCGGCTGTTAGAAATTTGAGATGTTTTAAATTATGACAAATTTTGCTAGATTTCTCTATTTTGACTAAATGCAATTAGAAATAAAAGTGAATGGAGTGAAAAAGGTTAATGGTTTACATATAGAGGATGCTTTGATACATCCTTCCATTTTGCGATGAAATTTATTTGTGTCTGCATGATGGGGCTTTGATCGGCATTTAGAGGTTGGACAATATTGGTAGGGAAAAGTAAGTGTTTTCTCTTTAACCTGTTAGTTGGCCATAATCTGCTAGTGGCGTTCATGGAAATATTGGAAATTCTTACATAATTGCTGGCCGAATTTTGATTTTATAAAATTTATCTCTTAAACCTCTTTCCTGAAGGCATAGTTTCTATACACTTTGGAAGTAAAATCTCCAACATGGTTTGCTCTTCCTCTTTAAAGTAGGTGTCATTTTCTTGAAATCGTTCAAACATGAAATCTGAAATTCTTCTTTTTTTCTTTATTTTCTTTACATGTGAAATTGAGGGCTTTGAATGTTATTTCCAAAATCTCCGCATGCAAAATTTTTGCTGTTCTTTGGAAAATTCATGTGCTAAAATGAACCTCGTTTGCTTAAAGGGAAGTAGAAATTGGATCTTTATGTTACATCTTTTCGTGGAAAGGTCTATTGCATAAGAAAAAAAAGGAGGTTTCTATGGTTATTAGACATAGATTGGGGGGAGATTTTGTTACCTTCCACTCTTGCCTAAATCGGATTGAGAATGCCCCATACATGGTGTCTTATGAAGATCTTTATATTAACATTGTTTATGAAGGATCGTAGTGCTTTGTGGTTATTAGACAAATGTTATGATGAGATATGAATGACCATGACTTATATAGATTACATTGTACAACTCGATTCAAAGTTTAATGATTTTTTTTTTTTACTAGTCTACTCAAAAGACTATGGTTTAATGAGATTCTCTTTCATTCTAAAGTTCTTAGTGAAATGGGTGAAGAGTGTACTGTTATGAGGTTAAATAAGCATGTGAATAAGTATGGATATTCTTTCAGTTATGGTATAAAACATGATTTCTTATGTTGATGAGTTCTATAGATCTTTGTAATGTTGCATGTTCGAGGTCGTATGACGAATAGGCTTATAATCATGATGAAGGGCTTTATCTATTTTTATAGTTCAATTGCAAATCATGTTTCTTTGTTTTATATTGTTGGACGAAAGCCCCTTTCTTCATAATGACATCGATGCGAGTATGACCATTGAGGTTTGACACTTAGAGAAGCTTATACTTAAGATCGCGCTCTAGCATTTCATGAATTTCAATAATGTTGGAAATATCACAGGTGTATGTAAGCTTTGATATTGGGCACATTCCATGTTATAGACTTATGAATTTATGTTAGAAGTCATTTGTGCCATTAATATTGCCCCTTTTCATAAATAAATTGGTTGAGATATAAGTTGAACAAAAAAAAATAAAAGCACTCTACGGTTTGATTTATGCTTCTCATTCTTAATATCAATTACAATGAAGATATGGAAGCTTTACCACATCTCTTGATTCACCTCAATTCCATTAAAGTTAGAAAGTCTTGAATACCCTTTTATAGTTAAGTATATGTATATTTAAAAAAAAAAAAGAGAAAGGGGGCTTTTAATTCATTTCTGTTTAAAAAAAGTGTGTACATGAGATTTTCTTCTTGAAACTATGTTTCTATTTTTTTTTATTTTGGGAAGTTGGAAATGCATGCATATCATGATTCTCAATCTTTTGAGCTATGTTTGGTAGAAAACAGATGTGTGATTTAAGCCTTGATCCGCTAAGTGGAATTTGATCGTTTTTTTCTTCTTTCTAATATTTTGATGCTGAGTTCGGGGCCTCGGCAAGTAATAGTTTCGCATTTGATCATTAAAAGTGGAATTTATCAATATCATCGAAAATATTTAACATGCTTCACGTTTCAATTTGGGGAATACATGACCCAAATGCAAAGTTGTTGGTTTTATATTGAAAGTTTTATAAAAATACATGAAGGTTGGGGAAGGCTTTGATTCATTTAGTGTTGGAAGGAACTTTGATTTGTTTTATGAGGGGAAGATTTTTTGATTTGTTTTGTGCTAGAAAGCCTCTTCGCATACACATATCTTGATACCACATACAAGTTTAATTGTATATTTTAACCAGTAAAAGTGCTGTATATTATTCATTAGTAATACTCATGTGAAATTTTGTATCTTTCAACCTCTTTATCCATTGCTCTTTGTTGAATACATAAGCTTTTGTGTTAGCAATGAGATTCGATTTCAGTATTTGAAGCATATTTTAATCAAGTACATATCTATTGACTTTTCATGATAAGCAAAGTTCGAATATGAATTTGTGGCAATCTATTGTTTGCTAAAAGGCTTTTAACTATATAATCGAAAATATTAGTAGCCATCCCTTTTAAATTCGATGAAAAGTACAGACTTGACTTTGTTGGAAATTTGTAAGCTATTATTCTCTTGAGCCTCTTTATTTAGAGAATGGGCATTTTGAACAACATTTGAGGTACCTTCCATTATCTATTGGTTGAAAGACCAATAAAGCCTGATTACTGAAAGATTGAGTTGTTATATTGCTTATGTTCTATCAAGATGATTTAAATGATTTTTGTCATTTCCCTTTAAAGAAAAATTCTCTTAAGGTAGGATAAAATTTCTTAAATAAATGCCCTTCTCATTTGTGTTTGGCTCAAAAGTTGGATTGAAATTAAGTGGTGAGATTTACTTGTGCTCTCTTGGATATTTGGTGGTGTGTAACACAGAGAATTTGCTATGGAAGCTTACGAATGATTTTATGACTTAAAGACTTTTATGATTTATTTTATATAAGAAGATTTCATGGCTTGCTTTATGACTGGAGAGATCTACGAGCTATTTTACGATTGAAAAGTTTTATGAATGTTTTATAACGAAAAGCTTTAGCGAAGTTTTCTTGTTGGAGAATTTTTACAGTTTTACCCCACTCCAAATAAAAAGAAAAGCACTTGAATTGTTTTGTTTTGTGTTATGAAGGTTTTAGTAAGTCGTTCGGGTGGGGCTTTATGGGTAGTTTCATTTGAAAGTTTTATAAGTCTTCTTGTGGATTCATGGTCTTACGATTGACTTTGTGTTGAAAGATTCCTTGGTGTCTTTGTTTTGGAATGAATAATCTTGTTTATGTAGGGAAGCTATCTTTCTTCTTGCATGCACTTATTTTTTAAGTGGTTTTGGGATTAGTGGGTAGTAAGATCATGTTTTGGGTTTTAAGTGAGAGGTCTATTTTGGAGATTTATTTCTCTTTGCCGTTTGGAGCTTTGTTTAGAGGGTAAGTGTGAGATCTCGTTCCCTTAATGTTCCTCTCTGAATTGGATTTTCCTCCCAGGATCGGCCGGGACGATTTTGATATCGTCCAGGCCGATCAGTGCATTGAAAACAGCTGATTTCTGGAGTGTTTTCAGGAGTGATTTCTGGACTGGATCGTCCAGGCCGATTTTGGATCGTCCTGGGACGATCAGATACGACAAGAATCCAGAGAGCAAAATCGAAATTATCGGCCTGAGGAATCGTCCGGGCCGATTTGATTTTGTTCTGATCGGCCAGGACGATGTGGCGATCGGCCGGGCCGATCAGACTAATGTTATAAGCAAATCAGCTCGTTTTGAGGAGAGAGAAAACATTTTTATAAAACGAAAATATCCGAGGAGAGAGAAAGAGAAAGGAAAAGAGAAGAAATCTTGGATTTCGGAGGCCGCGGAGCGCTTTTCGTCCGTCGCCGCTGTTGGGATAATTGAAGATCTCGCGGTAAGGACTCTGAATCCTATTTCTGTTTTCAGAGATATTGATTTTTGATCGAGTTGTGCACTGATTTGTATTTTCGTAGTCGAATTTTGGACATGATTTTGTATTGAAACAACTTTCACCGCACAACTTTTAGAATGTTATAGATATGAATATTATACACGATTTGAGTATTTTCTACGAAGATTTTACCGGTCGGAATTGGTTCTACGCGATTTTAATTGAATAGAAAAATATCAGGATATTATTTGATATGGATTCAGTAGAAGAATAGTCTTATATTGTTGTCGTGAACATTCTATTGTAATTTGGTGAATTGTGATTTTGTAGGATTTTTGTGTAAATTTGATAGACTGTCGTTACTCTGCCGAAATTTCGTACGATTTCCGATTTTTCTGAGATTGATAGATTAAATAGATATGCATATGAATGTTGATATGATTGCTCTAGATTGTTCTTATATTGCCTATTGAATTGACTATTGAATTGATCATTGATTGATTATTGATACTGGAACACAAGTGGAACCTGGTTGAACGTTGGTTGGAGATTGAATTGACCTGTACAGGATGGTGGGCCGACGGGCTTTCCTTTAAACATTGATTATGGATATATGGATGGGAGTCATAAGGAGTTCTTATAGATATGCCGACGGGCAATAGAGTGACGACTCTTTTATTGAAACCAACGTATGGATATCTACAACAGCAATATGGATTCTACAACAGCAACATAGCCAGTTGATTGTACTTGTCCAGTATTATTGTATTGAATGCATGTTTACTGTATTGACATACGGATCGACTGCTTTATCGATTTCTGCTTTATTGATTTGATTGGATTGATGGATTTTTCTTTTACTGTACGGTTTCATTGATTGATCGCTGAGCATAGATATTGACATGGATGGATATAGATATTGTATTGATTCATTGATGCTATGGACATGGATACTATAGATTCCTTGATCTTATTGATTATATATTCATTGATACTATTGCTTATGCACCATATGAACCTGCTGCATTTGATTCATTGCTAGTATAGATTGAGCTTTATTGTATTGTTTTTCTAATTGATTTGATCGATTGATTCGATACGATTGATTTGACTGATCGACGGATTCTTCTGAGCATTGACGTATTGATTTATTGAGTTTGATTTATCGATTCTTCTATCGCTGCATCGACTATTGATCTTATCGACTATTGATTTCCGTACTGCATTGACTACTGAATGGATTTCCGTATTGCATAGACTCATTGACCATTGACTGTTATGGATTTGATTGACTGACATGCATATTGATAGCAGTGCCGTGCTTTGATTCCAGTTATAGGTTTTAGATGACCTGCTGGGCTTTGTAAAGCTCATTATATGTGGTTGATATTTCAGGTCAGAACAAGTGAGCAGGAGATAAAGATTGATCCGGATCTACAGGTTTTAGTTCTTTTGATGATTTTGATTCTTTTATACTCAGGACAGGATAGATTTCAGTACTTGTGGGTATAGTGTAGTTCCTGAGTATTGTATATGATGTTTTGAGATATGAATCGACTTGTACATTGATGTTTTAAATGTTATAGAAGTTGATAGACTGTTTGTTGACGTTATAGATGACTCTGGTAAATGGTCGGATTTATTGAAATTCTTTCCAAGTTAGATCTTGGGGCGTCACAGTAAGTTTAGTTGTTTGAGTTGAGTCTCATTCAAGTGCCTTGTTTGGAATGTGGGGACAATAAAGGGCATTGAAAATACCTTCTTCCTTATTCGTATTACATCGAATTAGGGAGGAGGCTATTTTAGGGACACACTTAGCTTCAAAGAAGTGTGTCTAAAATAATAATGCCTACATTCCTTTTATTTCTGATTTTTATTTTTTTCTTTCTATTGTATTTAGTCGTTCTTTCTCTTTACTTCTCGCCCTCCTACCGCTTTGTTACTTATTATTATATTTTTATGCATAAATCCCTAAGCCTAGTGACATATGTACGAAAGTCCTAAGAGTTAGAAAATAAAACTCCTTTTAGTCCTATAACCTTAATGACATCTAAGGACAAAAATTAAAGATTGAGTCTTAGATAACATAGGCTTAGGGTGCATGCTCCTTATAGGATAGAGACATTAAAACTTAAACTCAGTGACACTCTTTCCTAGGTTTAGTGTTCTCTAATTCATTAATAATCAACCAACAAGTTAATCATAATCTAACTCCTAAAAGGTATTAGAACACTTAATTCCTAATTAAATCATAATCAATACATATAATCATTAAATTGCAGATCTAAAACATACACTTGAATCAGGTCTAACTAATTTATTAATCATTCTCTAATGCACTTAAAACTTAAAGGATGTAGACTAAATTAGATGAGTAAACTTAAACTAAAATTCCCCAACATAAAAGATCTATAAAATCAAAGCTTTAATCAAACCCACTTATAATTAATGACACACTTAGTCTAAAACACCTCTAATATTAAATTAAGTGAATCAAAACCTAACATAAACTAAGTGAATCATAAAGAATTTATCAAGAGATTTCATTATAACCCAAAGCCTAATAACTCATCTAAAATCCATCAAACTCTTAAATCAATCTTTTAAAATCCATCAACAAACCACTTAATACATAACAACCACTCCAAAGATGAAGTTTATTGGATGGACTACTCCGGGCTACGGGGCTAAGTGTCCTAAGGAGGCCTGGTTCCTCGAGCCTGGTGGCACAACGCCACGAATGGATTCAATGGAGTGTTAAACTTTTAAATTAATTTCTTAATCGGTTTAAATCAAACCTTAATTGATAATAAATTGTCTAATTCATCTTTCTTTCTATTTTATAACCAACTGATTAATTCAACAAAAATTGGTTGCCACTGGGTAACCCAGGCCTACGAGGCTATTAAGTTAGCCCTAAGGAGGGTGAAATAAACCTCACGGCCTCGGTGTGAAACAAAGGTGACAATCAATCAAATACTAAAATAAAAAAAAAATTCTAAAAATCAATCCTAAAATATTAATATTTAAACTTAAACTAAAATCTTCCTTCTGCCCTTTAACAAATCAAATGGAAGTAATTATAATTAAACTATCCTGCATAGGACATACCCAAAACTACACAACCTATTACATACACCTTAGACTGGTTTGGTTAGGGCACGACTCCTAGTCTTAGGATAGGCTGTCATTTTTCTTTTCTATTGATTCAGTGTTTATTACATGCACATGTTCTATAAATGCAATTCTTAAATTTCCTATCAGTTATATTATTTTATTTACCTGCATTTCTTTTCTGAATGGCATCTACGCTCATTTGCATATTTCTCTCTTATCTTATATTGCGAGGTACATCGGAGCTTGACGATCGAGAATTGAACAGGAGCATTTGCTTAAAAGTTGTTAAGTGGCCGCGCCACAATTTGGGATCATTTGCTCATAAGCTTGTAAGTGGCAGCGCCACATATAGTCAGGTATAATTTTTGCAACTTGTAAAGTAAATTTTTAATTGTATATCAGAACTGCTACACATCACACACATTTTGTTGATAGGTATTCTAGCATGTTTAGGTAGCCAGCCATAGGTTAGTGCACTGACGAAGCTTTGGCCCTATAGGTCAAAGCTTGCTCCCCTTCTGTGAGCCCTAGAGATCATTAGGGTCATTTAGGCCTGTAGAGTAGGCCACCTATTTGTGCCATTGGGCATCGTTGTTTTTCCCACACGAAGTGGGCATCGCTAGGATTTCGGCCTTTTTCTGGTTTTGGGTATGATACCCCCCACCTTCTGTGAACCCTAGAGACCATTAGGGTCATTTAGGCCTGTAGAGTAGGCCACCTACTCGTGCCATTGAGCATCATTGTTTTCCCACATGAAGTGGGCATGCTAGGATGGTTTGTTGTGCAGATGCCTTGCCTGGAGGGTATCTGGTGTGTTTATTTATTTTTTATTTTTTGTACTCTGGATGTCATGCATGCATTTGCTATTACACCTTATTTCACATTGCACCTCACTCATATGCATACATTACATCAGTAGGTACAAGAATATTTTGTATCTGTTTCATGCATCATACATAACGCTAGGTACATTCTTTTGCATATTGTAGAGTCCCTGATTGAAATCTTTTAAACTATAAATTCTTGATTTCCTAGGATAGAGTATTCCTATCTTGTATACATATAGGGCGATTGATTGTGTTTAGGATGTTAGCTGGCAGCTCACTCTAGGCAAGCATAAGCCCAGGTTGTACACCCCTGAGTGTGTCTCCTCTCATATGTGTTTTGAGTCTGTCATTTCTCTTAGGATAGTAATTCGATCTTTGATCTTTTAAACTCAAAGTTTTAATCATATCTTTATCCATTCAAAAAGGTCCAATCATCATTAAGGATAAATAGAAGAGATTTTTTTTTTGGAATAGAACTTATGAACTCTTTTTGTGCACCAAATCAAGAAGTAAATAATACATCGTCCTTAATCGAGAGTTTTCCTAAGTTAAGGCTTAGGATGTAATTAACCGGAGGCTTGCGCCCGTAGGAAACCGATCCCCACAATCAAATAAACCCCATTCGAGCTGATGCATCGAATGGGGGAAATCTCGTGAACTTTTGGGTTATAGATATTATTATCCATCGAGGTTGGTAGGTGAAAGCCGCTATCCTCCATGGCTAATCGTATCTATAACTCCATCTGCTCTTCCATCGGCCTGCTTGTGTCGATTGTAAAGGTCTATGACCACTTTGTCCTACGGGATAGTGTGATCGTACTCTTTGCATTCAAACCACACGAGCAGAATCCTTTCGGAGACCCACACTGTTGTATATAGAAAATAGCATGTTCAAGTACCCCACGTAGTGGGACAAAAGATTGATGTTGTTGTTGTTGTTGTTGGCATTTGGTTGGACGTAATTTAAAAAGACGGAAGGTTTTAAAATCTACAAAGACTTTCAAAATCCCTCAAAACTAATGATTTGATTTTCACAAAGAAAATGAGTGAAAGCCAAATAATTTTCTAATAATATATTATATCTAGAAACAAACAATTGAGCCATAAGAGAAGGTTGAGAGAACAAGAATTACAGAAGGAAATGTAATATTTCCATGTAGCTTCTTGTTCAAACTACACTGCATACCCAATGACAAAAATGTTCATATGAAGAATTTTAAATACAGGGCTAAAACTAACGAAATTAAATACTGAGATCTAAAAAGATATATAAGACAAGATTTCAACCTAAAATTCTGATTCACTTCATTTGGATTTGGCCCATCAATAGGCCATCTTTCAGGATTGAAACTTTCAGCATCCACCCAATGCACCGGAGAACGATGGATGTTCCATACGGAAATAAATATATCTTCACCTCTGCCATTCAAATCAAAACAAACGCAATGCTGTAATTAAGGATTTTCAACAGGAAAGACCATAGGAAGAATAAAGCATAGCCAATAGAATTGCTTTCATGGTTCCAGAGTATGCATGAATCAATCTCCTTTAAAATAGCCTCATTAGCAGTTATATTTTTTGGGCCATGACTGCATAGCAGGCCAAAAATGAGCAACTGAAGAAATGTTATTGCCTATTGCATATACTAAGAAGAAAGTTAATCAAACATGATAAAAAGGAAATCTATAGTTATTAAATCTTTATTAGTCATGAGTTTTATGAACATAGCTAGTTTAGAATATAAGATGACAGTGTTATGAAAGTAGACGTTTAACACTTACCTGTATATTAACACTTTTGAACAGTTGTCAGTAGGAAATGACTGATTAAGTTATAATCAAACTTCATTTTCATTATCACATTACTTTGCTGTTCCAAGAATGCTTTCCTAAATGCAGATCGAAACTCCATCATCAAATGAAAGTAAGGCTTCAACAACATCCAGCCACTACATAATTTTTACTCCCCAAAAAATATAAAAAAGGACTTAATTGTGCCACTTAGGCTTCAGAGCTCTAGCCTAGTCAACAACAACATCAAGCCTTTGTCCTACTACGTGGGGTCGGCTACATGAATCATTTTTCGTCATTGTGTCATGTTAAAAGTCAAATTCTCATTTAAATCTAAATAAAGAAAGATCATTTCTAATATTTTCTAGCCAAGTCTTTTTAGTTCTGCCTCTACCTTTTCTAACATAAGACAAATCTAATACCTCAACTTTTCTAACCGGCCGTTTAATGTGACCAAACCATCTAAAGGCGACTCTCTCTAATCTTATCTTCTACTGAAGCTACTCCAACCTTTTCACGTATAATCTCATTTCGTATCATATCTCTAAGAGTAAAGCCGCTCATCCACCTGAGCATCCTCATCTCTGCAACACTTAACTTAGTATTATGCTTCTCTTTTAATGGTCAACATTCGGCACCATAAAGCATTGCATGTCTCACCACCATCTTATAGAATTTTCCTTTTAAGTTTGAGGGGGATTTTTCTATCACACAATAAGCCCGATGCATTCCTCCATTTCAACCATCCAACTTGAATTCTACTGATAATATCCCCATCTATTTCACCATCTCTATAGAATCCAAAAAATTTCGGTATATTTTTTGAGTTTATCATTACTTTTATGAATTTGCTTTCATCATTTAGTAGTCTTGATAACTATGTTCACGTAGTAAACAGCTTGAAGGAATGGACATAATTAGAATAGTTCTAAAGACAAAATGTTATTTTGGAAGCCAAGTTCCCAGACCAAGGGAGTTATACCATCGATGTGCCAAGGAATCTATAAGTTGACGATTATATAGGTCCCACCGAAATTAACAAGGTCTCTTAGAAACCAGCTTAAGGAATGACTAAATTCTTGGCAACAAGACAACCATCCAACAAGTGGGGTTGGAACTACTAAACAAGGTTGAAAAAACAAAAGACAAAAATAGGCAAGTCAAGCATAAATATATAAGTTTATCTCAAAACAGCAAAAAAGAAGGAAAAAAAGAAAATAGAGTAAGCCAGATTTGATGCAACCTTTCCAAAAAAATAATTTCTTAAAAAGAAGAGAACCACTACCGTTTGATAGGATATTTCCCAAGTTGATCAGCCTCAATAGAACGCCTAATCAGCACAGGAGGCTGTGGATATAGTCTCAAAGACTGCAAGGATAGTTGCAAATGATCAATAAACTGAATTTCACATGTGAATGAATTACACGTTGATCTATGACCGTCATTCTCATGCAAGAAACGATAAGATCTTACTTCATTAATAACACGAGTGGTGTACTTCAACTTTGTCATGTCTTCAATAGTTGGAAAGCGATCCCCCAAAACAGAATCAACCTAAGCGCCGGGGCCAAATAGAATATGAAAAATAAGTGGGTGGATGCCAATCTCAAACCTTCTTAATTAAAATGCTTGAAGCACCGACCTCTTCTTGGAGCTTGGCCACAACCTTAGGTTCCTGAAAAATAAAAACAGTTCCATCAATCATTCACAGGTGATGACCATACAAGAGCAAACATTTTATTGATGAGAACCTCAGTAAGAAACATTATTCAAATTGATGCGGACATCCAACCGTCCATGCTTATCCGAGGAGGAGCTGAAGATCGACGGCCGAGATCACTTTATTTCATTTTAGTTTATTAAGTGTATTTTTATTTAATTTTGCATTTTCCCTTTTTTACCCTCTTATCTTATGTAAGCCCAATGGGCAAAATTGTCTTTTATTTTCTTTTAAAGCCTATATATAGAGGCTCTTGCTCTTGTAATAGGGGATGATGGATTAATAAAAAAAAAATTGTGTTTTGCACTTGTGTTCTTTGGGAAGAACGTTAGTGAAATCCCTATGGGAGGGAGTCGGAGTTTCCACCAGCCGCAGGATGGGTCCGGGCTCGTGGCGTGAAGTCCCTTGGAGAAGGGCAACGTAGTACCCGTCAGCCGCAGGATGTGTCCGGGCTCGCGGTTGTATCTTTGATATTTTGTTTATTTGCTTTTGTTCCTTCTTATTGCTCTTCGTCGTTATATTCATCTTCCTCCTCCTCCCCATCTTCGTTTGGCCGCCGGTTATTCCCACCACCAATCCACCACCTCATCCCCATTGAACTCCTTTCCTAATTTGGGGTGCATGATATTAGGGCTTAATTTGAAATTCAAATTGTTTAAAATTTGAAATTCAAATTTATTTCCTAATTTAGTCCACGTATTTTGGAAAGTGTTTAATTCCATTCAATTGAAATTTAAATTCAAAATCTGATTTATTGGCTCTCTTTCATAACTCCTAAATTCAAATCTATGAGCATTAAATCACCTCATTCAAAGCCCCCCCTTGTTTCATGCAAGCTGCCGGCTCCCTAGATTTGAATTGGGATTTATTTCCTAAAGTACAGAATCCTATTTTAGGCAATTGATCCAAGCCACGTTAATTTCCCTCTATCCGAATTTCCACCAGGCCTTTTCTGTTTGAATTATTCCAATAGGAAAGTCCTATTTTGGAAGTAAATCAATCCTTTATTTCCCTCCCTCTCTCCACCGCCTCTCTTGCAGCAACTCTCCACTTCTCTATTTCAATTTCATTCCCGTAACTCCCCACCTGGCTGAATCTCCCAAATTCCCCAATGCCTGCAGTTATTTCTTAAATCAAATCGTTGATTTAGGAAATCAATTCCCTTCCTTCCCTTTTTCTCTCTCCAAGACCTCTCTTAACTCACGGCTAAATTCTTCATCTCAATTCCCTACCTACCACACTTGGAAAAATCTGAAATTCTACTCAGATTTCAATAGCAAAATCTGAAATTGTTTCAGTTTTGCTGGACAGAACATTGGAAATTTTGAACTGAATTCTTCCTAAAGCCTACCCAGGATTTTGTGGTTCTCTTTGACAAGAGCTTGGGCTATCAACCTGCTGTTGGCAAATCCGAGATTCCTCTTAGATTGTGGAGAAGAGATCCATTCACAGAAGAAATCATCTCATAACTGCTCTAGACAAAATTTCTGGTGCATAACCTGTAGCTTGATCCCTCTCCATAGCAAAGCGGTACCCCGTTCTACATCACAAATATATTCTCCTACTTCTGGAAGATGTAGATTTTACCCTTATATTTGATAACATTTTGTACACATGAAATCCAGCTCATTATTGAAGACAATCAATATCATTGCACGATACTTGCTAAGATGGCACAAGGTTGATAAACTTGCTAGTTTGCTGTTGTCGACTGAACAGCATAATTGGAGATCACGGTGGGCCATTGATGCCTTGATTTGCTTAGAAGGGAAGAATATATAGTAAAGGAAGAACCACAAAGGTAAAAAAAAGAGGAGTTTAAGAAGAAGAGATGAGCGAATGCATCAATGGAAAGGCATGAGGTATTTAAAGAGCTAGAAACGTAGGCATGAATCCCAGTAGAGGGTTATACAACTAGGGGAAAGTATTCAGCAAGAAGAGAGGATCATGCGAGAAGTTAGGATCACCAATGCATGCCTTTGCACGCATCTTTCTAGACTCAATGAGAAGATTATATTATGCTTATTTTGCACAGGAAATTCCACCCAAAAAAAAAATCATACATATCTTGTTTGGAGTAATGGACATTAAGATAACTCGTTTGGATGCTCCGCACACCACTCATATATGCTTTCTAATTTTGGGACATAATTAGGCAAGAAAAATTAAATTAAATTGATGAAAAGTATAAAAATGTGAGAAAATGAAAACTCAAAGCCTTTACACATTTTGTATAGTACTATGGGTGCAAAAGCAAGCATTCATCATTGTTGGGAATGACAAAAGCACATAGCCTAGTGGGCAAGAATCCTATAGAAAAAAATCCTTATACATGCCTGAGAATGCTAAAATGCATGTTTGTCCCCTAAAAATAGCCATCCACTTCCTCTATAGGTTAGTCGCATGGGTTATGAGCAATACCAAAGGATCAAGCAAAAATGTAGTATATTGAGCAAGGTTGCCTTCTTCGATAAAGCTGTGAATCTAAATATCCAGATGAATGGTGGCTCGAGCCCACATTAACCCCCACCATAAACTTTATGATAATGAGATAAAATCCATGAACAAACTAGCAACAATATCAAACTGTCTCATCTATCCACATCCACAGAGGATTGTCTACAAAAAAAAAGATATTCATTGGGGGGAATGCACTATTCATAAGGATGGCCAAATATCAATAGTCATGCACTACATATGCATCCAATATGAGATCGCCAACTCCTCAAATCCCATCAAATAAGTTGTTGATAAGTATCATTCTACTCATTTTAAGCTTTTGAATAATACATGTTCATTTATAAATATAGGAGTGAGTCATAAAAGAACTCAATGAGTAAATCATAATTATAAATTACAGTAATACAAGGCATTATAAATAATATGTATGCTCATTAGAAATAATATGCATGCCCAATTTTTAATGAGATCATCAATGCAATGCATATTTGTATCACATATTTTATATCTTTTATCCTTTCTACATATAATACAACCATCACAAGAGACATCGTCTAAAATAGTAGCAAGGAAGGTACCCATTTTTTATTTCTTTTTCCATAACTTTTTTTTCATTTACGTGCAATGGTACATTGCGTCCCTAGCCAGTACCATAAGGGAATGTGCTACATCATTCAACAAGCACATGCAAGTATATATATAGCCATTTCATTCATATAGCATTCATTTACTTTCTATGATAATGTGAAACACAACATAGTAATTTCATTATATTCAAAATGATCAATCATCAGGTATGAGAAAGACAAAACATGATCTAGCTAGCAAAAAAGACTTAATAAGCATGTATTATCTTTCAAAACATTTAATTGAAAAGAAAACAAAGTATTACTATAATAAAAGAAACATGAGTACCGTCCTTGACTCTAGGTATCGCCTCTTTACTCTTGCTCCTTACTTTGACATTGATAGATTTAATGCTTATATAAAGGTCTTGTCGTTAAAATTTAATTGATAAATTTCTCTTAATTTCTCTAACTTCTGCATTTATAATTAATTAGTGTAATTTAAATTTCAAATTAAAATCTCAAATATTATTGATTACAATTGCATTCATTTACTTTCTATAATAATGTGAAACACAACATATTAATTTCATTAGATTCAAAATAAACAATCATTGGGTATGAGAAAGACAAAACATGATCTAGCTATGTATTATCTTTCAAAGTATTTAATTGAAGAGAAAACAAAGTCATTACTGTAATAAAAAAACATGAGTACTCACATTGACTCTAAGTATCGCCACTTTACTCTTGCTCCTTACTTTGACATTGATTGATTTAATGCCTATATAAAGATCTCGTCATTAAAATTTAATTGATAAATTGCTCTTAATTTTTATAAATTATTTATTTATAATTAATTAGTGTAATTTAAATTTTAAATTAGAATCTCAAATATTATTGATTAGAATTGCTCTCCCTCTCTCAAATTAGTTATTGAACACGCATAAATAACTCTTTGAATTTAATTTATTAAATTACTGATAAAATTTATTCTCATTGCATTATCATTTAAATATGAATAAAATCATTATTTGATTATTATTAATTTCTAAAATAAACTTTCTATATTTAATTACCTTCTTGCTCTAATTAGCTAATTAAATATAATTTCATTTTTCTATATGAATTATCTTTAACTCATAAAGCATTTATTTTTCTAAATCTAATTTATAGGTTGACTAACTCCATTAGCTAAGTACGCCAAAATTCATGACAACTCAAAAAGATGAAAGTGTGATCTTGATCGAAATCATCATCCTCTATAACATTTGCTCTAAGGTATTATCAACATACTCTCTCCTCTAATACAAATTATTTCTATTAAAAATATAGCATTGAAGATCTTATAGTCTAACCAAAATTAAAAAATCTCTCTCACAATCATAAGGGATAACTAAACATGTGGGCTTGCATGTTTAAGAAATTTACAGACAAATCATGAATTCCTCTAATAGGAAACACTTGAAAGTGACAAGAATTTCCCATCAATCTTTGGAAAACAGCAAAAATTCTCCGCAAGAATCCACACAAAACTAGGAAAACAGTACATAATTCATTAATTTGTATTATTTGATGAATAGAAATAGAAAATATCAATATACAATTAATCATCTCTTCGAGACAAGGATCTCTCTCACAAATCTCTAGACGCCCCTAGAGCCCAAAAACCTAAGGAATCTCAAATTTCAGCCAAATTCAAGATGACCTAACCCTAAAAAAACTGATGTGGATATCGATCAGAGGTTCAAGCATGTGTATCGCCGGAGACAGCGCAGATCGACGGCTACGATTCAGAGTCTTTACTTTTGATGTATTTTATGTTTTATTTAGTTTGCATTTCCATTTCCTAGTTTACCCCTATGGGGAGTTGTCTTATTGTAGCACAGAGGGCATTTGAGTACTTTTCATTTCTTTATGTTTAAGACCTATATATAGTGGTCTCATGCTTTGTAAAAGGTTAATGAATTTTGAATGAAAAAATTTGATTTTGTTTCTACTTCTTCTTGCATGAGAGCTTGAGAAGAGAGAGAGCTCAAGGGGAGCAAATCGCAAGGCCCACCAGTCGTTGGAAGAGTCTGCGGCTCGTGGTTATTTTCTTCTATCTTCTCGTTCGTGTTTTCCTCCAACCCCTTCCCCTCCACCACAAGAAAGGCCATCCAAAACCCTTGTTGCCGCCGCCTCCTTGGAAGCCCGCCGCCTGCCACCTCCACAACGTCGGCCGGCCACCTTGCCGCCGGCCTCTTCCCTCTCCACCACTTCCCCCACACCTCCCTTCCCTAGTTCCCATTGGAATTTGAATTTCAAAATTCAAATTCTTTCCAAATTTGGAAATTTCATTTATGGAAATTTTTTTGAATGAATTCAAATTTAAATAAAAACGATTTGAATTTATTTAAAAGTTTTCCTAATCATCGTTCATATTTGGAAACTTCATTTCCTTCTTTTCCTAACCCCCTCTCTCTTCCTCCATACCGCCGGCCCCTATATTGGGCTCCCCATTAATTGTGCAATTAACTCCATCTTATTTGAACTCCAAATTGGGTTCAAATATTTTTTTCCCTCCCCATTGCAATAAAACTGAAATCAATTTCAATTTTAAACTCCTCCCTCCCTCTCTATAAGCCGCCAGCCCCCCTCCTTGGCTTCCCCTCATTAAACCCAATTAATTGCATTAATGCCTTGATTTGAAATCTAGAATTCAAATCAAATTTCCCTCCAAACTTAATCAAATCTGAAATTAAACTCAAATTTTGATTAAATCCCTAAAGCCATCCACCCAAACCTAATTTCCCCTAACCCTAACCCTCTCACCCTTGAACCTGCCGGCCCCCTCCCTTTTCCCCTTAGAGATCCCGCCGCTCCTCTTCCTCTTCCCCTTGCTTCCAACAGTGCACCTTCATCTCCCGACAAGGATGCATGGCGGAACCCGAATGGAACTTTGAATTTATACATGACGATCGAGATCAAGTCGACATCCACCAATCGCCGTTCTTTGATGTGGGCTTTGATTTCGACAACACCGTTGAAGACTACATCGACCGTATCCAATACGCTTTAGTTGACGTGATCGACGAGCAAAGATCAAAGGGACGTTGGATCATCATTGGACGACCATCTTCCTCCACCACTCCGGCCATCTTTCCAAGAACGACGATCTTCGATTCCTTCTTCCTTGGAGTAACCTCGATTCTAATGTGGAGACTCTTCTGCCGCTAAAACCTAGACTATTTGAGTGTATGGGCTCCAAAGGTAAAGCTCTTATTATTAAATTGCGGATTGTTGGTTAATAGCTCTTAGTATTGCTACTATTTTGCTTATCTACTAGGTTTGGTTAATCTACGTGCTCCTTCGCCTACGCAAGTGAAAAACTAAGGTTCTTTATTGAAATTCCTTATTATTGCAATAAGCTATTGAGTGGAATCACAATGCCAATTCATTCTTAAAATTTCTTAATGAGCTCCTGCGCATGTTGGTTTCACATCAAAAACAAACTATTTAATGCATACAATCCAAAAGGAAAACTCTAAATAGTCCCTACATTCAAATTTTCCTCCTAAAATTTTCATAAAACCTTCCTAATACACTCCTTTGAACTGGGCAATTCGTGCAGTGCATACAAGGGGGGGCAAAGGCATTCCACCTCAATTTCGCACGAGCTGGTCCAATGTGAATCAACTGGACCGATCTAACAATACTCCCCTCCCAAAGACCCATCTTATCCTTAAGG
This sequence comes from Dendrobium nobile, assembly GCA_022539455.1. Lineage (NCBI taxonomy): Eukaryota > Viridiplantae > Streptophyta > Magnoliopsida > Asparagales > Orchidaceae > Dendrobium > Dendrobium nobile. Next base: position 80,813,758 of record CM039736.1, read on the forward strand.
TGGGAAAAAGGCACCCTCATCCATTCACACATCATCACAAACAGTGAGAACCTGAAGAGTTCGGTCTTTACATTTGTGCTCCGGTGTATACATCTCGTCACATCTGAAACAGAGCCCCTCAATCCTCTTCTCCTATAATTTCGTCTCTGTGAGCTTCTTCTTGAAATTGTCCTCAGGTCTTTCCTCCTGCAATCTTTTCCTTCGAAGTCCGCCAAAGAGTATCCGGTATTGGCTCCTTGGATATCAATAAGGTGGTGGTCATCCTGTACGGGCCTCCTGAGTTGTTGTCTCCTATCTCTCTCTCCAGGTGTCCCTGATCTTCCACCAATTGAGCAAGCTCCATAGTCTCCCCCAAATCACGAAGCCTCGTTACTGTAATTGTTGTCCAGATCTCTGGTGTCAATCTCTTCATGAAGTTCTCCTCTAGCGTTGTCTCAAAAAGGCGATCCAATCGGCTAGCAAGGTACTCGAACATCTCCCGGTATTCTATCAATGAACTATCATGCATCAAGACGAAGAACTGCTCGTAGAAGTCTCCTCCCCAGCCAGTTCGAAAATGTTCTACTAAACAATCCCGGAACTCCCTTCAAGTCCGTATAGGTCGTCACATGTCCCTCCATTGGTACCAAGACAAAATCTTCCCTTCCAAACATAGGCCCGCTGCTGTCAGTCTCTCCTCCTCTGTCAACCCATTGACGGCGAAGTATCTTTCAACCTTCTAAATCCACCTGTGGGCATCCCCCCCCCCCTCCTCAAAGATTGACATCTTCAACTTCCTCACCCTCAGATCGCTTTTGTTCCCTTTGTTCCCTCCATAATTTCTCATTCCTCAAGGGGGTGGTTCCCCCCAAATGTCTCAATCATCCCTTCTACGTTCATACCCATGTCTTTCATCAAATGCTCGCATCCTACTTTCAGCACCCCTTGGATCATCACAAACTCCTCTTTCCAATTCGGCCCTACTTTTGTCAAAATTTCCCCCTTCCTTTTCAAATTCAGCACCCTTCCACTTATGTCCAACCCCTCACGCCTCCCCACATACCCTCTATCCAACTCCTCCCCAAGAATAAGCCCTAGGGGGGCATTTTCTGTTCCTTCCGAAATCTCCATCTCTAGAGCTTTTTTTTGTCTGATTGGCTTAGGGTTTTCTCCACTTCCCCAACTGTCGATGACTTCCCTCACCTCTGATGGCATTTTTTTTAGTTTGGCCCTCAAGCACTTTCTTCAAAATCTCCTCCAGGATGGAAAATTTCGAATCGAACTTATCATGGGCGACTGAAATATTTTTCTTTAAACCTAAAACTTGAGATTGAAGATCTAAAATTTCAGATTTTGTTTGTCTGATCTCCCCTTCCAATACTTCTACCTTTCTTTCCATCCATCCATTTGTCTCCGCTGCCGCCGTTTGAATTTGACTCTCTAATATCTTCTTCACTATCTCATGAAGATCGAAAATTTTATCTTCCACAGATGAAATTCTATCTTCCACCGTTGCTTTCATTTAGATCATCTCTCCTTCAAGACGTTCCTCCGACGCATCTACCTTCTTGGCCACCATCAATACCCGGATTTTTGTAGGTTCAAAAAATCTGGATATTGGCCCAAAAAATAACAAAAAACATTCCTCCAACAAAAAACAGCTACTGAATTTCCCGAAAATAGCCCACAAATAGTCCCAAAATCTGCTCTGATACCAATTTGATACGGAACACTTGAAGATCTCAAGAATTTCATATCAATTTGAAAACAACAAAAGTTCTCCGCAAGAATCCACACAAAACCAGAAAAATAGTACATAATTTGTATTATTTGATGAAATGGAAATGAAAAATACCAAGATACAATTGTTCCTCTATTCGAGAGGAGGATTTATCTCTCCCAAATCTCTAGACGCCGTTAGAGCCCAAAAACCTAAGGGATCTCAAATTTCAACCAAATTCAAGATATCCTAACCCTAGAAAAACAAATTATTTAATGCATATAATCCAAAAGGAAATCTCTAAACAATCCCTACATTAAAAATTCCCTCCTAAAATTTTCCTAAAACCTTCCTAATCCACTCCTTTGAACTGGGCGGTTCGTGCGGTGCATTCAGGGGGACAGAGGCATTCTGCCTCTATTTCGCGCGAGACAATCCCATGTGGATCGTTCTAATGGACCAATCTAACATCCTCATTATAGGGTCAAGCCATTGAGTAATGTTTTATCTAATATCCATTCTTCCTTCTTAAAAATGAATCCAAAATAACTATAATATATCACAGAGTCGGGTGAGCATTTTTAGTGCTAGTATGCATGCATTTTCAGTGCCCGCATGCATTGCAGTTGCTTGAATGCTTAGTGCAATTCTGTTTTCAAAACGCATTGAGGCACACATCTCATGCTTGTGAAGTTGTGCTTTGAGGTGCACACCTCAATCTAGCTGAGGCGAGCCTTGAGGCCCGACTCGCCTCACACATGTGAGGTGTACGCCTCATATGTCGTTGCATTTGTTTTATTTAATTTTCCATTTTAGCCTTTTATTAAGGGATGTCGCATGTTAGCCCTGAGGGAATTTTCGTTTTTTATTTTTTGAGTCTTATGTACGAGGCTATTTATAGCCCCTTGTTTCTCTTTCGAAGGTAATGAATGATCAAGTAAAATTTTCGTTTCTCTTGTTTGACTTCTCATGAGAGCTTGAGAGTTTGGAGTGAAATTCCTGGAAGAGGGATAATTGCGTAACACCCACCAACCTAGACTAGTCGGGTTCGTGGTTTTCTTCCCTATCTCTTTCTTTTCCCCTCCCACCACCACCATCGGCCATCAACGCATTCAAGCCCTTCTCCCTCCCCAAGCCATTTCCCCTTACTCGACCGAGTTCCACAAACACCCCAACTAGCCGCCGGCCCCATACCCGAATCCAATCCACCCGCCGGCCCTCGCCCCCTTTCCTCTTTGATTTCCATTGCCTAATTTGGATTGGAATAATTGGGACAGATTTTGAATTCAAATTCAATCAATTTGTAATTCAAAATCTTTCTTAAATTACTAAATCTATTTTAGGAAATTTTCTAAATTAACCTATTTGAATTTCAAATTTAAATTGGAGTTAATTTAAATCTTTCCTAATCCCTAAACCCCAAATAGTAAACCCCCAATCCCTTTCCCCAACCTCTTGAAGCCGCCAGCCCCCCTATTAAATCCACTTGGATTTATTTCCTAAAACACAATCCCACTCTTGGAAACAATTCAAAAACCCCAAGCCCCTCTTGGCCGAAATTTCCTAAAGCCCCACCTCATGAATACTTTCCAACTCATCTTTGATTTTGGAAATAAATCCCAAGTCTTCCCCTCTCTCACCATCCCGCCGGCCCCCTTAACCTAGCTGCCCCTCTCTCTCTCCACTCCCTCTCTCCCTCATTAATTCCCCTCCCCGGTTTTTAGGAATTAAATTTTCCCTCTTAATTTTCTTTCTCTAATTTCAAAAATCTGAAACTTATTTCAGATTTTGGAAGGGAAATCTCTCCATCAACCTACTCCTAACTCCACTAGTAGCTCTCTTTCTTCCCCCCCCCCCCACCTCATCCCTACTTCAAGTTGAAGAGAAACTTCTTTCTCTTCAACAACGATCAAGAGTACTAGTCATCTTTGTGAAGACATTGTCATCTAGCATCCATGAATGGCCGATCCCGACACTGATTACGTACTTGCGCACGATGACCATTCAACTTTCTTCGACGTCAACCCGAGGATCGACCATACGGTTGAGGATTACATAGATCGCATCTTGGATACCTTGGTTGAAGCAATTGAAGAACAACTTGAAATCGTCGGGTGGAGAATTGTCGTCGATCCTTGACGAAGGTTTTCTACTTTTCCTCTTTTCTTATATTTCTTAAGTCTAACTTTCTCTTGTGATTTGATTGTAATCACGAAGGATTTGTCCGCCCGATTCTGCTAAGTCTAGTAAACATAAGAATTTGAGTGCACTTCTTTGTTTCTAACTCTTATTGTTAAACTAGGGATTTTTGTTGAGACTGCTACCTTGACATGATGTTATTTTATACTTTATTTTGAAGCTTCAAATCTTTTGATATGTAACTTAGCCTAAACGGGCGTGACCCCTCTTATGTTTTGATTCGTTGTTTTAATTGCTAATACCTTTTTTTGTTATTTCTCTAATCAAGAAGTTGTGCAAAGCCTTAATAAAATCATTGCCATCATCATAGTTCTGCATCATGTTGTTTATGCTAACATAAAACAGCTCTTGCATACCTACATCTAAACCGGAACAATGGCTGCAGTTGGAGGCTACAAATTGAGCATGTCATACATGGCATGCAAAGGAAATATTTATTGGTGGTACCACCAAAGGACCTTTCAAGAACATGCAGTCTCATACACCTAAACCCCAATCACAACTAGAAATTTCTTCTAGAAGAAACTCCGATCACTTTTTCTCTAAGAAATACAAATTAATCACATTGTGCTGCAGGACTATAAAATCACAAACTACCTTGGAAAGAAGATAAAATGTCCATGTAAGCACTGCAGCAGATGTTTCATGTCCAGCTATTAGCATTGTCATCAAATCATCACGGAGCTGCTTGCTAGAAACCTATCATGCGCGTGTAAAGATTAACATTATAAATTCTTATTAATGTAAATCATAATGGGCTAAGAAATGTATACTTTGCGAAATCATACATCATCTCCCGATGCCAATAAAAAGTGTAGAATACTAGGATCCTTCTCGTTCATGTATTCCTCGTGAAATTGCAATTTCTCTTCATCGACCATCCTCTGCAAAAAACAAATACAGCAGTACTTCAATATTGCAAAGCAGCATACGGTAGAAGCTTACAAATTAGCAGATGCAATTTGAGCTCATGAGAATATCTCTGCACTTATCAATCATGAAATTAGAAAAACAAATCCCACGCACTAAGACATAGGGTCAAACAATATGCACAATTTTGGATGTTAAAATAGTTGCAATGATAAAAGAAAATTGAATGTATACAAATAATATACATAGATTCTGATACTTTGTGGAAATGGCCCAATCGGGTTGCTTTCCCGGGTCTCGCCGGTGTTGCATGTAGGTCGTGATGAGCCTCAAGAGGGCCATCTCATGTCCCCTGATGGTGGGGAATCCGCTCTCGGGGCTGCGTCTGGCCCGTCCTCTAGGTACCTTTGGAAGGCAGGGAGTGTAACAGTGTAAACGCTTCCCTGGTCCTTCTCATCAGTTGCAAGGTTTGGTGGCCCTAAATTGACTTGGCTTCGCCAAAAGGCCTCATCTCCAACGCCCGGCTCGCAAGGCATCCCTATGGCTGTAGGGAATTCTACTTATAATTTCACAAATCAAGTGGTAGAAAAATACTAGCTGGTATAACGTATTACTTTACAAGTCTTCGGGTGAACTAGATTAATGGTGCAAAGCACGGTACCGGGAGTAGGAAGGAAACAATTAATTCCCAGTCAGAGTTTAAATGATTAACAAGCAAAAATATGAAGAGGAAAAACCAAATGGAGCAAATACACAAACATGAATACACCAAAAATTTTGTGTGAATTGGTGAGATCTACCATCATTTACAGCTGCAGAAAAATCGAATAATTCAATAAGCTTCAAAAGAATATATAGAGATATTACACTTCATATATAATTAAAGATAGAGATAAATATATCGCTTTGTTTATATGGCTAACTCAGAGAATGCAACCACCTGTATTGAACATGAAAGCATACATAGAGAAGAAGATATTGTTGTTGCTATCATTACTCTCTTCCTTTCTCTAATGCAAGAGTTCAAATGGAGCTTCTTTTGTAATGGTTGAAGGTTTCCTCTCCTCTTCCCTCACTCTTATCTTTATTTGCTTGTAAGTTTGGGATGTCAAGCCCATTCCCCAAAAGGCTATTTTATAATGTTAAAAAAGAAATCCGGAATAAATTACAAATTGTGTCTTAAGGTTAATAATATAATATATTTGGGATCTTTACATCAATACAAGATATAATTTCAGGTTTTTTATCTTTCTCTTTATGTCTTCTATTTCTCTGGAAGTTTACACCTACACGAAAGATGTCAAAGCTTCTTGATGATCAACACTAGAGATTTTGATCCCTTCAAAGATAGGTGAAACTTTATTTGATAAAGGCAATCTTCTATTCACATCTTCTAAAAGCCTAAGTATTAGGCATTAAATGTGTTGGCCTTGATCAATTCATCATCCATTACTTATATTTATATGAACTTAACAAAAGCTTTGACATCAACTCTTAAGATAATAATATTGAGCAAAAACACAAAAAAGAGAAACCACTGCAACAAATACACAAGCATATGCATAAATAAATTTTATGTGATTCAATGAGATATTCTTACACCCGTAATTGTATACAACAACAACATCAAGCCTTTGTCCCACTACGTGGGGTCGGCTATATGAATCCTTTTTCACCATTGTGTCCGATTAAAAGTCAAATTCTCATTTAAATCTAATAAAGAAATATCATTTCTAATATTTTCTAACCAAGTCTTTTTAGGTCTACCTCTACCTTTCTTAACATAAGTCAAATCTAATACCTCAACTTTCCTAATTGGGTCATCGGAAGGCCTTCATTTAATGTGACCAAACCATCTAAGGCGACTCTCTCTAATCTTATCTTCCACTGGAGCTACTCCAACCTTTTCACGTATACGCTCATTTCGTATCCTATCTCTAAGGGTCAAGCCACTCATCCACCTAAGCATCCTCATCTCTGCAACACTTAACTTAGTATTATGCTTTAAAATGATAAAAAGACATTACACTTCCTATAAAGTAGAAGACAATAGCATATATGCTATTTTTTTGTCACTGATTGAGACAGAATTGAGCCACCTATTATGAAGATGAGGGTTGGACGTGGAGAAGAATACAATAATACGTAGTAAGATTTTGAATAAACGTTTCTCCAACAGTGGACAAAGACTTCCTCTCTTGATTGAAATGGAAACCCATTGGCCTCTCCTTTTTGAAGAACAAAAGTAAAAGACTCCCACTTGTAAGCTTCCCAAAAACCTTTGTTGTTATCTTGGTTGGTAAACCCCTTCCTTTTCTCTTATTCTTCTTTTTATTTGCGCATGTTTGTGGGATGTAAAACAAATTTTCCCCATCATCTTATTTATAATAATTGAAATTTTCTAGAATTATAAATAAGATCCGCATAAGTCAATTATATGATATTTTCAAATTATTTATAGCATTGAATGATCCCAAAAAAATTCTCATGCCCCACAAATGAATTAGTCAAATATTTACATTTAAAGAGAAGCTCATCCATATTTTGAGAGGATTTTATCAAGAGAAAAGTTGGCTCCTTAGCAAAAACACACCTTACATATTGCTATCAGGTCATCAAGAGTATCATTGATCAACTTAAGAGCTTTTGTGACCTTCTGCTGTCTAGGAGAGAGATCTTTCCAAATTGGAATTTCCCAAGTTGGTATTGGAGAAGTGCTTCGCTGTTCTGCTTCTCTCAAGACAATGTAAACAGCCTACTATATCTATAAAATTAGATAAAATATGTAATAAACAGAGTGGAATGAAAAAAGTTAAAAAGAATTTAAAATTACCTCAACAATTCCATTGTCTAGTGATAAAGAATCAAAATCATAGTTGAAAACAGCCTTCCCAATGACATCTAAGGTTAACCGTGAGAAGAGTGACTCCATCTCTACATCTTCACCATCTGATGAAGCTCTATCCAACTTCTCACAGAGTCTAAAAGAAGCTCGCCCAAAGAGAATAATCATGGCAGCCACATACTGTTGATGACGCAAAACTTATAGTATCGGCTATGGCAAAGACAACAAAAAGAAGTACAAAAGCCAACTACATATTTTGCAACACCCTGAGCTCATGTACTGCAACAAAAGAGTAAACTTGTAATAAACCAGCTGACATGCAGCAATAACCTTCTTATGTAATGCAGGGACAATTACTCTTCGCCGGACCCGCCATATCTCACCATCAGCTGGGATCAATCCTTTCCCCATGACAAAGTCCAGAATCTCCGCTAGAATGCCCTTCACATTATAGGCGGGGGCTTAAAATAATAAGCTTTTGTTTTCTCAGAAAACAGCGGAGTTGAAACCAAAGGAGAACAAGTACTAAAACTACCTTTGAGTAAGCTTTGTAATTATCCTTAAGAATGTGCTTGGCTATTCCAGGGTCAGAAACTATCAAAAAAGACTATTACCAGGAAGAAATCAGCAACAACACGCTACAGAATATTCAATAGTGTTCATATAATAATGCGTATAACTGCAAGTAGTTCGGTATTTATAGCATCAAGTCTACCTTGGGCCCAAATGTGAGGCGAAAGATACCGCCATAGGTAAGGTAAAGCTCATAAAGAGGTATGAAAAAGGCCTGGCCTCCAACAGCTCTGAATGACCCCTTCGCCTGAGGAATCTCCATGCGCTCACCATCCTCAACGATGTCGCCCAATTTAACTAACAGCTCACCTAAGAACTTCCCAGCCGGCCCAATCTTGGAAAGCCCAGTCCCCAGCATCGAGAGAAAACTTTTGTTGATTCCCATTTCAACGAGAAAACTCAAAACCACTAATTCCAATATTGAATTAATAAAAACTGGAGGGAAAGGAACAGGACAAGAACAAACCCAGATTTTTGGACGGTGAACTCTCCGGAGGCGATACGCGCAGCAAGATCGGACCGCCGCTTCTCCTCCAGCATTTGCTCCACCTCCTTGACGGCCAAGTCCTCAGTCTCCCTTCCTTTTGGACTACCGTTGGAGGATGAAGTTGAGAAGCAGCGAATCGAACAGCCAGCCGCAGGCGCAATAATTCCAGATTTCCAAAAGGAAGAATTTGATAGCGAAGAAGTCCTTCCAGGTCTAGGACATTGAAGAGCTGCGGAGGATGAGGTGCAGGAGAGCAAATTGGCCGCGGCAGCGGCCATTGCCTACCCTCCGTGCTTTGCTCTCACCGTCTCTGTGTCTCTCCCCCCACTGGCTCAGTTTAGCATGGGTTTATCAAGAGCAAGAACGACAGCATCTCCTTCTTAAAAAAATTTCCAAATATATTTAGCTTTGAAAGAGATGGTGAGCTCATACATTTTTATCTTTGGAAAGAAAAATCAAATAAATATTTTTTTCTCATGTCTTAATAAGGATCACGCATTCTTAAAAAATCTTAGAAACCCAAATTTACAATTAAATTTAATCAAAATCTTCTAAGAACTAATTTATTAATTTATGCGTTTATAGTATATATATTTCATTTTTCTACCTGCCGTTAATGCTAATTTAAACTTATTCATAACTAATAAGAAATAAAATAATCTTTCGTTTGCTCCGTACCAATTTTTAAACAAATTTTGTTGGTACTAATTATTTAAATTAATATTTAATTTTCAATTGCGTATTAAATTATTTTATTTTTTATTCAAGTTTTATTAAAATTATTAAGATATTTATACTCATGAAACTATAGTCTGAAGTCTGAACATAAATTGTTTGAGACTTTCTTTGGGACGGTTTTTTTATTGCTTCTTAAATCAATTTTTTAGTGCGAGAATTTAAATTCTGTACTAGAAAAATATTTAAGAAGTAGTAAGAAAGATGTCCCGAATAAAACCTAGGTTTTCATGTGTCATATAAAAATAAATTTAAATAGGTCCAAATCGTAAAGCATATGAGAGTTGAAAATTTTTTTAATCAAATTCAAGATCATCTGAACTCCCTTTTAACAAACTTACACTTAAATTGAGTGTCTTAATGAGATAAATCCGTGAACATGAACATCGACAATGATTCAATTAAAGACCAATGAGCCCTAATCAAGCATTTAAAATATAATTAATAATTTTGTGACATTGATCGAATAACCAGAGGTTCTCTAAATCTAGCATACTTGTGGTCGGATTGAGAGACTCAACAAGACAAAATCAACTAAGCTGATATCGCTTAAATAATAACTTGGGATGTGTGCCCAATGTGTGTTCAAATTTGGGCTTAAATGAACTTTTTATTATACTTGGGCTTATTGGAATCACCTTTATGCTCTTTATTTTTTACGCCACTAATAGTATTTTTTTATATAGTTTATTCTAAAGATAAGCAATAAAGTATTCAAGCGCCTCTCACCTCCCCCATTTCGACCATGACTTGCTCATGAAGGAAAGGGAGAAGGGAAAGGAAGTGGAGAGAGAGAGAGAGAGAGAGTTGGGCTTTGTCATTTTTTTCTGTTGCTTATGCTAACAAAAATGCTCTAATCATTGTAAATAATTATCATTTTTTTTTCAATGATTTTGAATTTAGAATGGATTGTAAAACCCCTATTGGATAAATTAAGCCGTGTTGTGGAGTATAGATTGTACATTTGTGAACATTTGATTTTTGTATAATTTTTTTCTTTTTCAATAATGAAGATAAGATGATATTTATATCACAATGCATATTAAATTTTGCAATTGGTGTTTTCTCTTTTTGGGTTTTTAACATTGTTGCGTCTTGGAACATTCGTGGCGATATAGAAATATAAAGTTTAACGTCTTAGCTTTGTACGAAGATCGAACACACATACAGATAAGAGAGAGTGTGTGAAGTATTCATAAGAGACAAAGATTTTTACATAAAAAACCCTAAAAATGGGAAAAATCACGAGGCCAGTGCCAGTTTGAATGAATCAACTATTATTTGCAGTATATTACAAATAACACCCTTCATTTGGGGAAGGCCTTGGCTTGATGTAATAAATATACATCATATAACATGCATTACATGATGGGACTTAAAAGAATCACAATTGATATGTTTGTTTGGTCTGTAGAACCATAGTCGACAGGCGACGGAGATCAGAAAGACCATTTTCTATAATGACGGAGGTCAGAAAGACCGTAGTTGGCGGGCGACGGACATTGGAAGGACCATTGTCTGGCGATAGAGGTCAGAAGGATAGTTTTCTAACCACGGCGTCTGGAAGGACTGTTGAGTAGCAGAAATCCAGCGTCGGGTAGAAATCTAGCGACAAGCAGAAGTCCAGCCTCGGGTATAAGTCTAATAAAAGGCCTGTGACATGCAGAAGTCCGGCGTCGGGCGGAAGATTGACGATGGGTGGAAGTCCGACGATGAGCGAAAGTTCAGTGCCAAGTAGAAGTCCAGTGGTAAACAAAAGTCTGGTGATAAGTGAAAGTCTAGCATCGAATAGAAATCCAGCGATGGGCGAAAGTCCGACGTTGAGTGAAATTTCTGAATCGGGTGAAAGCACACCAATAGTTGGAAGTCGGGTAGAAGTGTGACGTTAATTGGTGGATGGACATGTAGAATTCCGGCATCACTTGGTGACTAGGAAGAATTCTAGCGTCAGTTGGTGACTGGGCAGAAGTCCGACGTCAGTTGGTTTCTAGGTAGAAGTCCAGCGTTGATCAAGGAGGAGTTTGGCGGCAAGAGAAGTCAAGTTTTTCTTCTTCCTTCTCTTCCTTGCTTAGTCCCTTCTTCCTCCCCGATCCACCCTCATAGACTTTTATAGTTTTATGAGAGTGGAATGCCCAGTAAATAAAAGGAATATTAAGGGTAATTTTGGATTGTTTTAAATGGACGACGATGTTGAATCCCTTGAATATGGACCATTCGTTGGGCCTTTGAATGTCTTAATGTTATAAGAATTCAACGATCTTGAGCTCATTGGATTCGTCTCATTGAACCGCTCGATTAGACTATAAGCATTTTACATTTGGAAACCAGTTAGTAATCAAAATTATTGTTTAAACCTTCCAAATATGCTTTAAGTATTCGATTTGAACCTATTTGAGCTTAGATTGAGTTGAATTTGGTGTAGTTGGGTTCGTATTTCCAAAACATTCAGTTCGATTGTAAGGTTGCTAAAATCAAAGTTTATATGATTTTGAATTTAATTTTGAAAGTTTCCAATTCGATCTTGCTTCAAAATTCATGCCTGATCAAGATAATTTTTGATAATATATCTATTGCCACCTATTTTTGAACGTTGAAGCTCTAGAAGTCTGAAAATTTATATCATATCTTTTAGGTAAATTTTTATGCTATTTGACACTCCAAAATATTTAAAAGTGCTTGAAATTTCTTATGAAGCCTCCGTTGAGCTCCAAAAGTGTCAAAATTAAGTCCGGAATGTCAAAAAAGGTTTCGGGAATCTCAAAAATGTCTGATTTGGACTGTCCTGGGTGAAACTTGGGCCCGAGCACAAATAGGTCGCCGAATCGACTAACCGCTCGCCGGCGGAGCGGCCTACACGTCAGCGGGCCAAAGGGTGCGCGGTATTAAGAGCAGCCCGTTTAAACCGACTGTAGTTTTATTTTTATGTAGGGCCCACATTACAAAAAAAAAAACTAACACATTTGGTGCAAACTCTAGCTGCTCGTCTCTGTTTTTTTTTTATTATTATTCCAAAAAAATTCATATTTGAGCCCCAAAAAATTGAAGAGACTTTTATAAGCATTTAAAAAAAATAAATACTTTTGGGAGGTAAATTTCCCCCCTATTTTCAAACGATTTTCCCTCTTTTTATTCTATAAATCGCCCCATGGGGCAAGGAAAAATTTACACATTCTCCTCTTCTTCCCTCTCCTTCCCTCTCCTTCTAACTTTCTTACAGTTGAGATTTTCTACTAATTTTTGTAGGTGGCATCCCCTACTAAAATTCAGTGCTTATCTCTTGCGTATAAGTTAAAATTTTCTTCTTATTCCTTTTTCTTCTCCTATAGTACTTTTCTTACATTATAGAAATTTCACTGTTTGATATAAGTGACATCCTCTATCAAACTTCAGTGCCCCTCTTTTGTATAAAAGGAGAGTTTTTTCTCCTTATTTTTTATTCACCTCTAGTCTTCTTCTTACATCAGATGCATTCCACTGTTTGAGATAGATGAAATATCATATCAAACTTTAGTGCCCCTCTTTTATTTAGAATGAGATGTTTTCCACCTTACTTTTTCTTCTCCTATTGTCTTCTTCTTAAATTAGAGGCATTACAGTGTTTGAAAATATGTAGTGTCCCCTATCAAATTTTAGTGCCCCTCTTTTGTATAGAAGGATATTTTTTCTCTCTTTTGCTTTTCTTCTTCTTACATTAGAGATATTTCACTGTTTGAGATAGGTGGCATCCCCTATCAAATTTTAATGTCCCTCTTTTGTGTAAAATGAAAATTTTTTCTTCCTTATTTTTTTATCATCTGGTCTTCTTCTTATATTAGTGGTATTTCACTGTTTTAGAAAGGAGGCATCCCATATGAAATTTAAATGCCCATCTTTTATATAGAAGAAGTCACATGAGAACTTACTCTTTAAATAAACCTGGAGGAGAGTTGAAAATTATGAGAAGATGGGTAAAATTTGACGATTATAGAGCAAAAATTCAACGACGATCGACAACCATGTTGAAGTCCGTTGTAGATCAATGGTTGGGAGGAAATATGGTAGCGATTGACAATCGATCAGATAGCTGAAGTAGATAGTTGGAGAGCATGCTGATAATAATACTCAAGCGAGAAGTCGATAGTGGATGATATAAAGTAAAGGATCGACAACGTACATCAGGCGAAGGAATGATGATGGCAATGATCCAATTACATTTTGCTAAAGCAATATTTATCCATACTAAATGTGCCAATATCAGATATCCCTGATTGAAGGGGTCAAAGTAGTGTGCTATGTTAGTAGCTTGGTGACACACTAATAACGTCAATTGAGTGGAGGCATGATGATAATCATGTTATAATCTTTATTTGAAAAATAATTTGTAGGAGATACATAAGAGTGCAATAGAGAAGGGGGTTAATAGAATCCACCAAGGATATTTGATCTATCTTTGAAGTTGTTTGTTACTTGATGACATTAACTTGTATATATGATATTGATGTACTTTTAATTTCAACTTCTTTTGAATATGAATATATACTTGAACCTGATGTGGAATTTATGTAACTCCAATAATATTGCATATAAAATTGATATTATTGTATGAGCTCGATGCATATTTTTCATTTGAAATGAACTTATCCCTAGTGGAAGCTAAATTATTTACGTATCTTTGAGACATGCTTTGATATATTATACCATATGCCTATTTTAGGCTTTTTAGCGTGCTAAAATCTTCATATGAGTGATGTCTTTATCAACCACTTGCTTTTATGGAATGATTCTAAAGAGAATATTGTCCACTCAAAACATTTCGTGATAACATTGACCTATGTGGAAGAGATCCGAAGAATCCGTCAAAGATGTATGACATATTAGAGGTTGTATGTCAAAGCGCTACTCTATGACATTAACATATATGGAAAAGATCAAGAGAATCCACTAATAATGTATAACCTATCTGAGGTTATATGTTAGAGCACTGCTCAATGACATTAACATATATAGATGAGGATGAGACAAAATTCACCAAGAATTTATGGCCTATCCGATGTTGTGCGTTAGATAATTGCTCGATGACATTAATATATATGAAAGATATCGAGAGAGAACCCACCAAGGATGTATGATTGTATGACCTATTCGAGATTATATGTCAGTGCACTACTCGATGATGTTAACCTGTGTGGAAGAGGTCGAGAGAATCCGCCCAAAATGTATGACCTATCCGAAGTTGTATATCATATTGCTAGATGACATTAACCTGTGTTGCAGAGGTCGAGAAAATATACTAAGGATGTATGACATATTCGAGGTTATATGTAAGATCATTGCTCGATTGTGTTAACTTGTGTTGAAGGGATCGAGAGAATCGACCAAGGATTCATAACCTATTCGAGGCTGTATATTATAGTGCTGCTTGATGACGTTAATTTGTATGGAAGAGGTCGAATCAAATATCCCTATGATTTATTTTGTCATTGTTGGGAGGAGGCAAACGCAGCATGTATCCTAAATCAAATGTGAATAATGGTTAATCTTTAGACCATTATTGTCTTTTTTAGGGTTAGATTAATACCTTGTCAAAGAAATAGACGTCCAGCTATGGATTGTATAAAGCTTGAAATTTATTGGAATCATTGTTACATTTGCTGAAGTTTTATGATCCCAATATATATTCTTTTATATTTGAAGAGTTGGAGGGATTTTTTACCACAGCTGTTGTCCCCTAGTCCACATTTAATTCACATGAAATTGATGAGCAATAGCTGATGCCATGACATTTATACGAACAACATTTTGAGGTTGAAGTGATGTTCCCACAGACAACGCCAAACTATTACATCCTGAAACATTTACAGTGATAGAGAAATATAAAGTTTAACATCTTAGATTTGTACGAAGATCCAACATGCATATATATAAGATAGAGAGGGTGTAATATTAATAAGAGATACCAAGATTTTTATATGAAAAACTTTGAAATTGGGGGAAAATCATGAGGCCTAGACCAATTTGAATGAATCCACTATTATTTACAATCGATTACAAATGAGGACCTTCCTTGAGGGAAGGCATTTGGCTGATGTAATAAATATACATCATCCAAAGTGCATTACATGATGAGACTTGAAAGAATAACTATTTATATGTTTGTTTGGTCGGTATAACCTTAGTTGGTAGGTGACAGAGATAAAAAATATCATGTTATGGTGATAGAGGTCAGTTGGATCATAGTTAGCGGATGATGAAGGTTAGAAGGATTGTTGTATGGCGATGGAAATTGGAATGACCATTTTCTGGCGATAGAGGATGAAATGATCATTTATAGGTGGAATTCTAGCGTCGGGTAGAAATCGACGACGGGTGGAAGTCATTCATCGGGTAGAAGCTTGACAAAAGTTTGGAGACAAGAAGAAATCCAGCGACGAACGGAAGTGCAGCGTAGGGTAGAAGTCCGATAATAGGCGAAAGTCTGACGTTAGGTAGAAGTCCGGTGATAAACAGAAGTATAACGATGGGTGAAAGTCCGGCGTCAAGTAGAAAACTGACGCTCGATGCTGGGCGAAAGTATGGTGACGGGCATAAGTCCGACGTCTGGTGAAAGTTTAACGTTGGGTGGAATTCCACAAATTGCTTGAAGCTAGGTGGATGTCCGACGTTAGTTGGTTGCTAGACAGAATTCCAGCATTAATTGGTGTTCGGGCAAGATCCTGGTGTTAGTTGGTGGTCGGACAGAATTTCGACTTTAGTTGGTGGCAAAGCAGAAGTTTAGCGTTAGTTGGCAACTGGGTGGAAAGTCCGACGGTGGTCGAGGAGTCTGGTGGCAAGAGAACTCAAGTTCCTCTTCTTCCTTCTCTTCACTGCTTGGTCCATTCTTGCTCTCTGAACCCACCTCAATGAAGAATGAGGAATCTATTTATAGATGTTTAATAATGGTATGACTGGCAAATATGAGGAAGATCAAGGGTAATTTGGGAGTGATTTGGATGGACAGCCGATGTTGAATCCCTTGATTTGGATCATTCTTGGGGCATTTGAATGTCTTAATGATATCAGAATTCAACGATTTTGGGCTCGTTGGATTCGTCTCATCGAGCCGCTTGATTCGACTGTAAGCATGTCACGTTTGGAAACCTTTTGGTAATTCAAATTATTGTTTGAACTAGGGCTGTCAATATATGACACGAACCGAAAACCCGACACGAACCCGACCCGAGAAATTCGGGTTAGGGTCAACCCGAACCCGAGACGGGTCGGGTTCGGGTTGAGGATTTTGACCCGTATGCAATTCGGGTCGGGTTCGGGTCAACCCGGATAACCCGAAAATGACCCGTTTTGACCCGGGTTTCAGTATGTTTGCGCAACATCAACTGGCCAGTCGCGCTCGCCGCTCGTGCCCGGTGCCCCCTTGCCAAGTAACTTACAATTTTAACCTTATGGCATTTAACTAGAGTTTTATGTAAGCGAGAGACAAAATATTCGCCGTTCCGCGTTCGTCTCTCTTCGAGCTAGGGCATTGGGCAGTAGGGCTGCTCAATTTCGCAAAGATCTCCTCCTCTGCGGCTCTTCGACTCTTAGTCATTGAATCATCGGATCATCGTCTCATTGGTTTGGTTTTTTGGTTAACTTTCATTCGGTTCTCTTTGATTCTTTGTGACTTATGAAGTTATGAGTTTTCCTTTTTTGTTTTTGTTTTTTTGTTACTGAGCCAGTGCTACTACTAGAAATTAGAGTGGTATTTGTGAGTTATTTGGTTCTTCACTTCTTCCTTCCAAATTGAAGCTGTCGTGGGCTTGTGGCTTACTGGCTTTGAAATATCGATTAGGGCTTCACATTTTGTGCTTTAATGATTTAATCTAGTCAGTTTTTTATGTATTTTTATCTTAAGAATTAAGATATAGTTATAATCTTATTATGAAATCATAATCAGATTTCTGTTGAAATTCAGCTTTAGGGAGTTAGGGTTTTAAAAATTTCGACTTTTTGGTACCAGTTGCTTTGGCTTTCTTTGATTATATGCTATGGTAAATTGGCAATATGTATTATTTTGCTTGCTAACTTAGTGACTTGTTATGGCTGTTAATCCTGTTATGATGGTATCAGCGTTTGTGACTTATAACTTACAAGATATTAGAAATTGGAATTATATGTTGCATGTTTTCTAATTCCTGTTACCTGTTGGAACTGGCTGTTGCTTGGATATTCTAAAATCGTCTCAAAATCGTCTCATGTTTCCTGTTTTTGTTACTGGCTGTTGGAACTTGGAAGTGGGGTTGGGCTATAATGCTATATGCAATTCTAATATTTGTCATTTGTCAAAGGCTTATTGGCTGTTGCCTGTTGCCTGTTGTTACTTGTTAGTGGCCTATATGCAACTTGATTCTTTAGTTGCTTGGATATTTTTTAGGTACTTTTTCACTTTTCATTTGTATAATTGGTTATAATTTTTGCAATAGATGGAGGATTCAAACACACTTCCCGAAAATTATATTCAAAAAAATGATGAAGTTCACATTGAAGATAATGTGGTAGAGGGCCTAGAGGCATCTGATGATGCATGTGATGATGGTTCAGTTGTAATTAAGAAACAAAGAAGGATGACTTCCAAGGTATGGGGCCATTTTGAGATGTTACCTAATCCTACAGATGGTAAACAAAGGTGTAAATGTAAAAGATGTGGTGCTCAATACTTATGTGATAGTAAAAATGGCACTGGTAACTTAAGGAGACACTTGCAAAATTGCAAGAAAAGAGATTTACGTGATATAGGACAGCTCATATTGCAAACTGGTTCTAGTGCATCTATTTCTATGATTGATCAAAAGTTTGACAATGCTGAATTTCGTGATTTATTTACTGCTTGCATAATTATGCATGACTTGCCCTTCCAATGTGTTGAATGGATGGGTGTTTGATCACTTATGACATATCTTCGTCGGGATGTTCAAATATTTTCTAGGAATACAGCAAGGAATGATTGCAAAAAATTATTCACTAAAGAGGTTTGTAATATTCGATCAAACTTAAGTAAGTGCACTAGCAGAGTTTCTGTTACATCTGATTTGTGGACATCTATAAATACTGATGGTTTTATTTGTTTGACCGTGCATTATATTGACAATGAGTGGCATCTACACAAAAAAATAATTAGTTTTGCTTTTATGCCACCACCCCATGATGGGATAGCACTATGTGAGAAATTGCAGTCTCTTTTTCTTGAGTGAAAAATTGAATCTAAACTTTTCAGTGTTACCTTAGACAACGCTTCCGCAAACAATGTATGTGTTGACTACTTGAGAAATCAGTTGAATTTGAGAAGAGCTTTGCTATGTGAAGGTCGGTTTTTTCATATTAGATGCACAGCTCATATTGTTAATCTTATTGTTCAAGAGGGAATGAAAGAGATTGATGTTTCAATCTCAAAAATCAGAGAGAGCATAAAATATGTCAAGGGATCTCAAGCTAGGAAATAAAAATTTTTAGATTGTGTGAAACAGAGTTGCTTGGAGTCGAAAAGAGGTTTAAGACAAGATGTTCCTACAAGGTGGAACTCCACTTTCATAATGTTAGAAAGTGCTCTATATTATCGCAGGGCTTTCCAACAATTAGAGTTGGGTGATTCCAACTTCAAAACATGTCCAGTAAATTCAGAATGGGAAAGAGTTGAGAAAATTTCAACATTCTTGAAACCTTTTTATGATATAACAAAGGTTATCTCTGGAACGAAGTATCCAACGACAAATCTATATTTTCCATGCATATCTACAGCTTATGCTACATTGAAACATGAATTGATAGAGGGCCCTGATTATATAAAACAAATGTGTAGAAGGATGATTGCAAAATTTGAAAAGTATTGGCATGATTTTAGTGTCATTCTTGCAATAGCAGTTATTCTCAAATCCGAGATATAAATTCGCATTTGTAGAATGGTGCTACAAGAGGTTATATGTGGGTGATTATGTGTTTGAGGTTAAGAAGGTGAAAGACAGTTTGTTTTCATTATTCTCAAATTATGCAAGCAATAATGTCAATGTTCCGGCAAATGTAAGTGAACGACAAAATTCTGAATGCACAAATTCTTCTTCAACTGTGATAAATTCTCAATTTCTACAGGCATTACTTTTTTTTCATTAACAATGTCTGATTTGGTTGAGGCTTAACTTGCACCAATGCTCAATTCTTACTTTCCAAAACAGGATTTTGATTCTTTTGAGGAGGAGGTAGAAATGCCAAAAAAATCCGAATTGGAGATGTATCTTGATGAACTAAAAATAGATAGAAAAATTGAGCTAGATATCTTACATTTTTGGAAAGCCAACCAATATAGATTTTCTGAAGTTTCTGCAATGGCACGTGATGTTTTGTGTATTCCTATATCAACTGTTGCCTCTGAAAGTGCTTTTAGTAATAGTGGGCGAATCCTCGATCAATATCGGAGTGCACTCAAACATGATATCGTTGAGGCTTTGGTCTGTTCAAAGGATTGGTTATACGGGGATAAGGGTGCCGTTTTTTTTAAACTTTTACTTATACATGTGCACTTTCTTTAGTAATTAAGAAGTAAATTATTAAAAGCATATTATTATTTCTTGGCTTCTTGCAGTTACACATGATCCTGAACTTGAAGTTGTGACTGAAGATATCCTTACTTTAACAGTAAATGAACTTGAGAGAGAAGCTGGAGAAAGTTCTATTATATGAAACTTTAAAGTTTAAACAATGAATTTGTGTTGTATTTCATTAAGAACTTGAAACTTTTGCAGTACCCTTCTGGCTGTTTAGTTGTTTAGTTGTACCCTTCTGAGTTCTGGAATGTTTAAACTTTCTAGTACATGAACCTTATTTGGTTGTTTAGTTTCTATTTCTGGCTGCAGCTGCTGTGAAGCCTCTGATAGTCTGATGTATGTAAACTTTTGCAGCATGTGCTGCTTCATTCCTTCATTGTTATTTTGGACTTTTGGTGTCTTTTCTTTCGGGTATTCTGCTGGTGCTGGCCTGCTGGTTATTTTAAATTTATGATATGTTCTGTTTCGGGGTGGACTTACTTATTTATGTTGCCTATTGCCTGTTTGGCTATTTGAAGGCTTCTTCTAAAGTTCTGAATCAAAACTTCTGATGCATTTTATTTGTTTATTGTATTTGGCTATTTGCTGATGCATTGGCATTTGGCAGCATTGCTATGTTTGCTGCTGTTACTTTTGATTACATATTTACAGTCAAATATTATTTATCGTTGTTTGAAGTGATGA
The DNA here is from genome assembly GCA_022539455.1 of Dendrobium nobile. Classification (NCBI taxonomy): domain Eukaryota; kingdom Viridiplantae; phylum Streptophyta; class Magnoliopsida; order Asparagales; family Orchidaceae; genus Dendrobium; species Dendrobium nobile. The sequence goes on from CM039736.1 coordinate 80,834,400, forward strand.
AGCGATGATGATCAATCTTCCAAAATTATCGTGGGAATAGTTTCTGAATAAATGCTATTACAACCAGGATACATTTTTTATATTGTATTCATTATTCAAGTATAATGAGCAGATACTACATATATAAATGAATAGATACTAGCTTGTCTAGCTTAATGCAAAGTATAATTTGTCTCATTGGATGGTAATATGCTAATGTTGATTGAACTTACACCTCATTAGGAGATTACAGATTTGGAAGATTTAATCTGAGCAATGAACATCATATTGAAGTTTTTAATCATATCTTGATATCTAATTTGTTTTAACACAGACTTATAGTTGTTCTATTTCTATACTTATGCTGTATGGCTGTATGCATGAATGGCTGAATGCATCACTGAGCGTCTGAGCCGTGAGCCCGTGATTACTTAGTTGAAACCGAAGGCTTCAACAGTTGAACTTTGAAAGTTTGAAGGCTTGAAGTTCCTTACTTGAAGAGTGAATACTTGACTGTAACAGAAGGAAGAACTGAAGAAACATTTCAAGAATGAAGATGACAAGAAGTTAAGAACAATTAATTATTAGATATTGACATGTTGTAAAATAAAAAACAGTGATTATATATAGATTTGTAATTTTGTAAATTGCGAAATTATAAATGTTTTGAGCTTTGTAATTTCAAAAATTGCTTTTAAATTAATTGAATGGTCAATGGTGTATATTTCAATTTTAAATTTAAAAAAAACCTGATTTCAATTTTTTCGGGTCATACGGGTCGTGTCGGGTCGACCCGGACCCAAAGCGGGTCGAGTTCGGGTCCAGTATTATGACCCGTTTTGAAAAACGGGTCGGGTTCGGGTTTACCCGTTTAGACCCGGGTCAGTTTCGGGTTGAACCCGAACCGACCCGTGACCCGGTTTTGACAGGCCTAGTTTGAACCTTCCAAAGATGCTTTGAGTCTTCGATTTGGACCCATCTGAGCTAGGATTGAGTCGAATTTGGTGTCTTTGGGTTCGTCTATTCGAAACGTTCACTTCGACTGTAAGGTTGCTAAAATCAAAGTCAATATGATTCCAAATTTAATTTTGAAAGTTTCCAACTCGATTTTGCTTCGAGATTTGTGCCCAATCAATATAATTTTTTTATGGTATATCAAACGTAAAAAGTTCTTCTAGCCCTATCATTTTTATTTGTTAGTGCTGAAATTTCGCACACTGCGAAGGTGTGAAACATAAACTCTATATACTCAAATTTTCTAACACGCAATAAATCATAATATAATTAACATAATCATAATTGATAATCAATTAATTACTTAGAATTTTTAATGCTCAATAAATAAATAAATAAAAAAATAAATAAAAAAATGAATGAATAAATAAATAAATAAATAAATAAATAAATAAATATATAATTTTGACTATATTAAAGGTTAACATTTAAAAATTATACATCTTATTTGTGTTATTGGGTAAATAGGCATGAAAGTTAATTGTGCATCAAAATAACCACACTTTTTATCTTAAGTACTTTTTTGTAATAAAATTTTCAAGTTATATAAATATTTAAATTTTCAAATAAGCTGCCAAAATAAGTTATATGTATTTAGGCTTTGTTTTAGTCAGCTTTCTTACTGCCGCTTTTCAGGTCATAATCATAATTTCTATTTAGCCGTTATTTTTTTGACGCCTAAAAAATTGTATACTTGAATGCTACTTTCTACAATAACTTATTTCTTTACAACAATTTTACAATCATTAAGAAAGTTGCCATACGAAGCCTTAAGCTTCGTTTGGGACAATTTTTTGTTGCTTCTTAAAGCAGCTTTTTAGTACAAAAAATTTAGTCTTCGTTTGGGAAGGCTTTTTTACTGCTTCATAAAATAGCTTTTAAGTACAAAAATTAAAAATTTTATTCTAGAAAGCTGCTTTAAAAAGCAGAAAGAAAGTCGTCCCAAATGAAGCTTTAATTATTGTACTAAAAAGTTGCTTAATGAAGCAGCAAGAAAGTCATATCAGACGAAGCCTTAATTAAATTCAGCAAATGTTTTTCATAATTGAACCCCATTAATATTTATTAATTAAGACTTAGTAATTTACTAATCATATTTGAGTTAAATCTAGAGAATGAGCCCTTTAATGATAAAGGGGTTGTTTTCATCGTTCATGAAATGTCATTATATATGGCTAAAACATATTTTAGATTTAACTATTATGTAAAAAAATCAATATATTTATAACCTGATTAGCCTTTCATGCAAGAGTGCGTTCTGTATTAGCCGCCATTTATATCTGTTCATCGCCCTAAGTGTACATTTCCCGGAGAGCTTCTCGAGTTTCCCCACGGGTGATCCAATCGACATTCGGCACCAACGGCCCTAGGGTTTTGTAGGAGAGGAAAACGGCTCGAAGTCAATCGTAAAATTGTTGTTTTCTCCTCACAACTGCTCTTTGCCAATGGCGCAGCCGATGGATGTTCTCCGAGCAGCCGCTGAGGGGGTATCGACTGCTTCTACTAAGCAGCGGATTCACATATTTCGCGAGAAACTGCTGCCACTACTGGAGATCAAAGGTGTCGTGATTTCCTTATACTCATCCTTGAGCTTTTGGATTTGTGAAAATGTTGAATGTTGGTTGGCTCGATTCAGTTAAACAGCTTTTAGCGTGGTCTGCACAAGTTGATTCTTTGGCCTTCTTTTTAGTTCTATGAGTTGATATTTTTGTTCAAAGGGGTGCAAATTTGTGGCATTATTTCACTTTTGTTAGGGTAGCGGGATTATAGCTTTTATTGCGGCGTTTCAATTTTTGAGAAGTGTAGTTCACTATGCATCTACATACACATGAAGCAGATCTATGATGTTATTATGTGCTTGCAGGGAACCCAGGATATAAAATCTTAGAAAAATGATTAGAGTTTTATAGTCTATCTTCTATATGCTTGCTACTGCTTCATAGTACATAGTAATGCTTCACGTTGGTTGTTATATGATATTTGATGTTCTGTGATTGATATTACTTAGGTTTATTGAGATGACGAGTAGAGTCCTAAAGCCAACCATCACTCACTTATAGGTTAGATTTATGTAAATTGTAAATTGAAAACACACATTGTCTATCGCTCAAGTAGGGGTAGTGATCTAGCATGTGAGTTCATATTGGTTGTAGACAAGGATCTATCATTTTCTGGTTGTTATGCCCCATGCCAATCTCACCCCTAACAGTTGGCGCATATCAAAATAAGAGGAAAAGCCACAAATCATTTTACATTACAATTCACAATTCATTAAGATCCAGAATATTCCAAAAAGTCATTAAATCCTTCAATCGTAAGTGGAAGCTATCCAGATAGGCGCATGTAGGGCACTACAACAACCTTAAAATGGCTAAATTTTGTACAATTTGCTATCATATGACCAAATCGATTCACAATAATCATACCTTCTAATTCTCAGATCAAATACACAACTATAGGCATCAATTCCCCTCGCACTACAAATTTCCTAATCAATAATTGAACACTGTGAGATTTGAAATGTTACATGCACAAACTACCCATAGGCGCAAATTAAACTTCTTACCTTTTTATCTTATCATCCTTTATTTTCTTCATGCCTTCCCTGCTTTTCTTCTTTTCTATTCCAACTCCCTGAATTCAACCCTACAAAATTGCCAACTCTTTCTAACTCTTAAATTCACCCCACGACAAACTTCACCCCTACTCACACATCCCACTCTGCCCCCTCCCTACTCCAACATGCTAGTCTAATCCCACTAGCTAGCACCCAAACACGGCCAACACCACACACAACCCATCCTAACTGATAATTCGAGCCCCCCTACTCTAGCACCTTCCCGATCACCTCGTTAGCTCTAGTAGCTCGATTCCATATAGCCCGTGAGAGACGTAAAACAGATAGTTCGGTTTGAGGATAAATGAACGAAGTAAATTCACTCAAGGCAAAGCAATTTCTCTTAAGTAGTCTCCTCCAAACCAAAGCATGCAAGCCACCAGTTAACTCCATTGCCTCATCTGCATGCTCAGGTGGATGAGTGGCTTTACCCTTAGAGATAGGATACGAAATGAGCATATACGTGAAAAGGTTGGAGTAGCTCCAGTAGAAGATAAGATTAGAGAGAGTCGCCTTAGATGGTTTGGTCACATAAAATGGCGGCCTTTTATGACCTGGTTAGGAGAGTAGAGGTATTAGATTTGACTTATGTTAAGAAAGGTAGGGGTAGACCTAAAAAGACTTGGTTAGAAAATATTAGGAATGACCTTTCTTTATTAGATTTAAACGAGAATTTGACTTTTAATAGGACACAATGAAGAAAAAGGATTCATGTAGCCGACCCCACGTTGTGGGATAAAGGCTTGATGTTGATGTTGTTGATGTATGAAACTATTGTTGCTGTTCTTGGTTCCTCAGTTTAGTGCAGCTTAGGATACCAAATCATGCCAACCTAATTGTAAATTTAGCGCATATAAGCTGTATGACATTGCATGATTTGGAGTTTTATCATTGGAGATGTGTCTAACACCTATTTGAATTCACATCACTCTTTTGCTACAGTTTTAATATGCTCGTGATGGAATGGTCGCAATCAACTGACAAATAGATTGATGAGGTCCTCAAAGTTTTATTTGCTTGACTTTCCGTTGGTAATAACATATCAGCTTAAATTTCTTTGTCCAATGGGTTACGGGCCTAGTGATGCTGTTAGATTCTAATATCAAACTGGCAACATAGTCTCACTGCTCTAATACACTTTGCACAAAGTATGCAGGCTTATAGTTAATTGGCAATGCCAGGCCAAAGGGGTTTGCCCTCAAGGGGATATCCTAACAACAGAATGTATTGTGGACCACAATAAATGACATTAAACCTTTACCTCCTACCTCCTAGGGATTACTAGCTTCAGCACATTTGTTTTGGGTTATCCGAAGTATTTTTAACTATTTGAACAATTTGACTCTTTACTTATGACTTTTGGTTCATTTATGCCGTGAATTTGCTCAAAGATTTATCCACTTGAATGCGAAGTTGATGATGTTTGATTTTCAGCATTCTATCAGACTCTAATTAGCGTTATTGTTTGTTCCATGATAACCAGTTCTGCTTTTAGTTGGCATTGTAAATTTTTTTTGTTTGATCGTGCGCATGTATGGCATTTTCATCAACATTTTAGTGGATATCGGTTTTTTTGCTACTCTGGATACATGGTTACTGACCATGTCTATAGGTTTGCGTTACTATCTTAAGCTATTCATGTTTGGCGTGGCATTTGGATGGTGGTAATCCTTACGTTATCTTCTTTTTAGTTGTGTGGATTCGGTTACTGATGATCATGAATGCTTTAGTTTCTATTCAAGTATTATTGTTTGGTTATTTTTTTGAAACCAAGCTATGTTATAAAATTATCTCTGTTTTGTGTTTTTTTTTTCTAGAGCTATCCTCTGATGTTGTGGAACCATTGGTGGGGTTAGTTTTTCAAACATTGTTAATATATGATGACCGGCCATCAAGGAAGGCTGTGGATGATTTGATTATTACAGCTTTGAGTAGTGAAGCCTTCATGAAGTGCTTTGCTGCTGTCCTTGTTCAATCTATGGAAAAGCATTTGAAGAGCGATTGTTCAATAGGATGTTTAAAACTATTGAAGTGGTCATGCCTTCTCGTGAGATGGAGCCAGTTCACATCTTTGTCTAAGGGTGGCTTTTTGAGACTTACTACTGCACAAGCATTCTTATGTCAAATTCTTATGCATGGAGCTCACCGAAGACGCCGGGCTTGTAGGAAATTGTTTTTCCATATTTTTTCTGAGGTATGTTTTATTGATAAAGCCCTGACTTTGATGTTTTATGTAAATCTTGTAGTCTTACTCAATTTAGACTCACATTTTTGTTTTATACATGCTCTTTACAGGCTCCATATATATATGAGATGTACATGGAGGAGCTGAATGGCTCAAGAATCTCCCCAAAGGATAGCTCTGATCTTATAAGAATTTTACTTGAATTTTCAATCGGCAACTCATTTTTTGAGAAATACAAGGTAGAATTTGTCATGCTCACTTTCTTTTTTCTTTGTTTAGCTTAAGTTGTTTATTTCCTTTATTTTCCTGAAAATTAAGTTTCTCTCGTGCTTACTGTTTTTCATATGTGCACATATGATATTCTTATTTACTTTGTCTTCTCATGTTTTGCCTCATTCAGCCGAATTTTCTCGAGCTATATGTGAAAGCTGTTTTGAATGCAAAGGACAAGCCATCTCACGCTCTTGCTGATGCTTTTCAACCTCTTTTCATGCATATAGAACATGAAGATTTTCATATCCTTGTTTTTCCATCATTAATCAAGATGTTGAAACGAAACCCAGAGATCATAATGGAATCGATTGGAGATCTTTTACTCCATGTCAATTTGGATATGAGCAAGTATGTGATTGAATTCCTTTCAGTGGTGCTGCCACAAGTTCGGCATGCTGATGATGAAAGGAGGACCAAAGCATTGGCTATTGTAGCCTGTTTGAGTCAAATGTCCAGTGATCCAGATGTCCTACCCTCCATCTTCAATGCCGTTAAATCAATCATTGAAGGTCCACTTTTGGTGCATTATTTATGAACATTTAATGCCTGCTTGATATGAAGTTTCATTCATATTGGTTATTTTGATAAAATTTCAAACATTTGTTAACGGACACATGATTTCGAACTTACTAGTCTAGATCGAACAGGTTCTGAGGGAAAACTAGCACTGCCTCATCAGAGAATTGGAATGATAAATGCTTTGGAAGAACTGTCAAAGGCACCTAGTGGGAAAACACTCAATAAGCTTGCTCCTATTGTCTCAGCTTTTCTTTTGTCTTGTTACAAGGGGGATGGTGAAGCGTTATATTCTTTTTCTCTACAGCTTTTATTTTTTATCCTTTCTGCTACTTTAATTTTGAAATACTTTTTTGGTTTCAAAACTTCTGAGAATTCTCCATTGTAGGGAGTGATGAGGTTAAGCTTGCAATCTTGTCTGCTTTGGGTTCCTGGGCTTCAAGATCTGCTGACACCGTCCAGCCAAATGTTATCTCTTTTCTCACTGCCGGCATAAAGGAGAAGGAAATTCTGAGGAAGGGGCATCTTAAATGTTTGCGAGTTATATGCAAGAATTCTGACTCCTTAACAAAGGTGTGGGAATTTCTTATGTCACCTTAACAAGTACCTTTGATACAAAACCATCACTTACAAGATGTTAATTGTCCTTATGCATGGCATGCAATATGTAACTTTTTCAGGTTGTTCCATTGTTGGAGTCACTTGTCCAGATAGTTAAGATTGGCTTCACAAAAGCATCTCAGAGATTGGATGGAATTTATGCACTTTTTTCTGTTGCAAAAATCGCTTTTATAGATACCAAAATAGGTGCTCTTTTACTATCCTCTCCATTTGTTGGAGTTAATGTTTTTATCTGTAATTTGCATTAATCTGGACACTCATAACAAGAAAAATAAATTATTAGAGGAGATTGTGCTCAAGGAGAAGCTTTGGCAATTTCTTGCTCAAAATGAGTCGGCATTAATTCCTTTCCCACAGGTATGCCTCTTTTGATTTTGCCAGTTAATGGCTGTTTGCTAATAAATAAAAGGAAATGAATTGCAAAGCCCCTATTATGCAATTTTGGTTAGTGCAATTTAAGCTTTTGTTTTTTATTTGTCAAAATATGATAAACAAAGATTCTGCAAACTATTAGGTTTCTTAAAATATGGCATGAATTTTCGGTGCACAAATCCAGTATCATCTGGTCCTTTTTTGCATTAAAATTCATTTATTGTAATAAAGAAAGATTGTCTACTAATTATTGTGATATTTTTGGTTGTAAAAATTCTAAATAACGTTTCAATTTTTTGGGTCTCAAAATGATGCATGCAAAAATTTGGGAAAATCCCAACTTTTTGCAAGCAAAAACAAAAGCTTCATAGGAAATAGAATTGACACAAAATTCCCAAAAAATTAGACAAAATACGACTTATACGACAAACAACAAACTTTAATATTATAAAAGACTCTTACAAAAACGACGCTTACAAACTTTTAAATAAAAGCTCCTAAAGTTGCATTTCCTTGCTTGAGAAGAAGGATACATTGGCGTCGAACTTACAGAGAGAAGGAAGAGGTAAAATGTCTAAGACAAAGAGTGGAGAAGCTCGCAAGCCTTCCCAAGAAGTATAAGAAGAAGAAGTGGAACAAGCTCTCAACTTGTTCCAAAAAATCCTCAAGTTTTCATGTCCAAAAGTAAGGCATATATCATCCTTTTATTTGCCAAAACATCACATATATATATATATATATATATATATATATATATATATATATATATATATATATATATGATAAAAGGGGCAGCTAAACAGCCACCCAAAACCTTCCTTTAAACCAATTAAAAAGCCTGCATTAAATCTAGAACAACAGCTGAAAAGACATCATAGGAACCGGATAACAGCAGCCACGGGAAGGAACAGGGAACAACCACGAGAAATAGCAACCAGGGAGGAAATCGAAGGGGCTGCACAGGAACCGGACCAACAACCAAGCAAGGAACTGGAACAGTAGTTAGGGGACTGGAACATACAATAAATGTGGGAGGAATCAGCCATGGGAAGGAGAGCTAGGTGGGGGAACTAAAGTGATAGCAAATGGGGGGAATGAACCTCAATTTATGAGCTAAAAAGACTATGTACTAGACATTAATGAGCCGATTCTAGTAGAGGACTTAGAAGCTTTCCAAATTTATAATTCAAAATGTTTTGACCCCCCCTGCCTACATCAATTCTCCTCAAGTTGAAAAATTTCATCTCCTGATGAGATCGAATTTAATAAATTCCTTTAGGAGTTAAATGAAGCAATTCGGATGGTAGATCTTCCACATGAATCAGAACTTCGGCTTGCTGACGGATTTTACTTTCTTTTCCATTTTTTTTTAAATTTTAAATGAAAGGAAGAAACAAACAACCTAGAAAAATTCTAACCTAGGCTCTGATACCAAATTGATGCATGCAAAAATTTGGAAAAACCCCAAATTTTTGCAAGCAAAAACAAAAGTTTTCTAGGAAATAGAAATGACACAAAATTCCAAAAAAACTAGACAAAATACGACTTATACTACAAACAATAAGCTTTAATATTATAAAAGACTCTTACTAAAACGACACTCATAAACTTTTAAATAAAAGCTCATAAAGTTGCATTTCCTTACTTGAGAAAAAGGATACAATGACATCGAACTTGCGGAGAGAAGAAATAGGTAAGAATGTCCAAGGCGAAGAGTATCTTTAATTCATTTCACTTCATATCTTATGCTTTTTTATGTTTAATATTATTCACTAATTAGTATATAAAAATTTATCATTTTATGTTTACGCAATCTTTTGATTTTGAGGCTTACGCCTCAAAACGCCTTGAGGCTTACGCCTCCCCTCATGATTGAAAAACGCCTCTATACCCGAATACGTAATTTTAAACATTGGTTTCGGGTTTGACCCGAACCCGACCCGTGACCCGAAATTGACACCCCTACTCTGAAGAGGGGAAGAGATCGTTGTACCAGTGGAGGTTTGTGATGCTTATGACCTCAGTTTATATCCCACAGCTGCCGCAAGAGTTCCACAGGCGTGCTATTTGAGGTCACTCTAGTATATAGAAAACATACAAGAGACTAGCAATGAAGCTGTATTCAAAGGGGATGCACAAGGAGGTGGAAGGGACGATGTTTAGATGAGAGGTGTGCCAGCAGAACAAGTATCTTGCCATGGCTCCTGTGGGGTTACTTCAACCCCTAGATCTACCTAACAGGGTGTGGGAGGAGGTCACCATGGACTTTATTGATTGGGTTTCCTCGATCAGAAGGGTTTACTGTGATTCTGGTGGTAGTTGACAGATTAAGCTAGTATGCTCACTTCATCCCCTTATGACATCTTTACATGACAGTGATAATAGCAGCCGCATTCATTAGGGAGGTGTTTATGCTACATGGGATACCAACATCTATAATATCTCACAGAGATAAGGCGTTCCTCAGTCTTTTTGGAGGGAACTGTTCAGGTTACAGAAGACTGTGTTGAAGAGGAGCACTGCTTACGACCCCCAGATAGACGGGCAGAAAGTAGTGAATAGGAGCTTAGAGAGATGCCTACAGTGTTTTGCTTCAGAAACACCTAGGGTATGGACCAAGTGGTTGGCATTGGCATAATACTAGTGCAACACTTCGTACCACTCAGCTTCCCAGATGACTCCTTTCAAAGTGTTGTATGGGAGACAACCTCCACATTTGGTACATTTTGGCAGAGCCGCACACCTTTATCTTCATTAGCGCAGTACCTTGAGGAAAGGGATAGGCGCTGGAGGAGTTAAAAAGATACCTGCTGAGGGCTAAACAATTTATGAAGCAAGTGGATGGGCATAAGAAAGACGTCCAGTTTGCCATTGGGGATAGGGTATTCTTAAAGCTCTGACCCTACAGACAGATGATAGTAGCCAACAGAAGGAATGAAAAAGCTAGCCCCGAGGTACTTTGACCTTTATGAGATGTTGGAGAGGATTGGAGCAGTGGCCTATTGCTTGAAGTTACCCTCAACCGCTTCCATACACCCCATGTTCTATGTATCATTGATGTAGAATGGAGATTGTTGTTGGGGGGGGGGGGGGGGTTGGGGTTGAGGGAGGGGTCAATTGAAAAACTTAAAATCTGAATTTAATATCAGATTTCAAAAGGGGGAAGTGGAGGGGAAATTTGAATTTCAAATCACCTTAATTGGAGAGGGATTAATTGGGATTTGATGAGGGATGGGGGCCGACAGTTAATAGGGGTGATTGGAGTTGATTGTGGGCCTTAATGGAGTGGAATTAATTAGGGAGGAGGTGAGAGAGGGGGGTAATAAAAATTGAAGTGCTAAAATTCAATCTCATATTTCCCTTAATTAATGGATTTGAATTTGAAATTCAAATACGAAAAGAAGGGAGGGAAGAGATGAATTAATTTTCTCCTTAATTGGGGCCTTTAATCAGGAAGGAAATTATTAGGATAGAGGGGAGGCCAGTTTGGTGGAGGTGGTGTGGCCGTCAGCTTTGTGGGTGGGAGAAACTTAGACCGGCGGCTAGGGAGGAAGAGGGAGAAGGAGAAATGTAGTTATAGGGAAAGAAATACAAGGAGAAACACAAGAAAAGATAAAACCGTGAGCCTGGACGCTTCCTGCGGCTGGCGGATGTTGCGATGCCCTTCACCAAGGGACTTCAAGCCACGAGCCCGGACCCATCATGTAGCTGGTGGAAATCACAATTCCCTCCTAGGGATTCCCATAACGTCCTCCCAAAGAACAAAAGTGCTGAACAATTTTTTTTTTTTATTAAAACTCTTTCATTCCATTACACAAGCAAGGGTCTCTATGCATAGGTCTAAGAAATTAAAACAAGACACATATGCCCCTAGGACTTACATAGGACGACCCTCTTAAGTGAGGATAAAAACAAAAAAAATTATAATAAAAATAAAAATTACAAATAAAATTTAAGATAAAGTGGGACAATGACGGCTGTCGATCTTTTGCTCCTCCTCGGATAGGCATGGACGGTTGGATGTCCGCATCAATCACACTTGAGGAGAGCTGTGGGGGATCATGCAGCTAGTTCAAAATTACCAAGGCCGCTGACAGAGGATCTTGATGTAATTTTGTAACCCCGGAGCTTCAAGGGATGAAAGGGAGGAGAGCCCAAGGAAGTGCTGATTAAGTGGAAGAACTGACATGACCATGATGCCACATGGGAGTTGTATGAGAGGGTAAAGCATTAGTTTTTCTCCTTTTACCAAAATGTGGTTCTTTGGGAGGGGAGTATTGATAGGACAGTCTTGGGGCCGGTCCAGGTCTACAAGGGGCGGAACAAGGAAGTTCAACCCCCATCATTGCCGGCCCAATCCTATTGGGGTCCACAAGCTTAATTAGTGGGGGGTTTTTTTTTTGGTTGGGGGGGGGGGGGGATGCAGGACTAAGTATGCTTTATATGAATGCGATAATAAATTGCACTTTTTAGATAAGAGCAAATGATAATTTAAACTACTAGCCACTAAGCAACGATAGAAAATGAATGAGGGGTAACTACGCTTAGGCCAAATCACAAGCTAGGAACATGAACCACCCAATTAATTTAGAAATCCAACAAAATGCAAATCAAGTAGCTATTCAGTAAAATCCTAATCTAATATTGAGATAAGCAACATAGAAGTAAACTCAAATCTTACGTTTATTAAGCAGAGGCAGAGAGCGAAGCACGAACCCTTGTAATTAAATCACCACCTACAAGGTTAGCTGATTAGGAAGATAAATGAATAGGGAAGAAGTTCACCATTGTTGAGGTTCAGAAACAATTTGCCACTAAATGTTGGCAAGTTGTTCTTCGACGGCTTCGGAAAGTATAAAGATGACGCGGTCCACGCATTCTTTGACGGAGTTGTCGGTTCCCGGGTTAAAGTCGAAGAAGGTGGAGTGAAGAATGTTGATGTTCCCTTGCTCGTTGTAAGCGATTCCGAAATCAAGTTAAGGATCGGCCATTCATTGGTTTCAAAGTGTTGAAGCGTTGGCAATGATCGTTGTTGTTTTCCTTGAAGACTCCTATTGAGAGGGAGGGGTTTATCTTGTAAGTTCCAGAGGGAGAGATGTGACCTGCCAAGGGTGGGGGTGAGGAGAAAGGATTAGGTTCAACTTTTAGGAGAAGAAGATGGAGGGGAAATCAATCAATTACTTTCCTAATTAATACTTTTAATTTGGGAAAGGATGAGGGTGTAATTAGGAAGGGGCGGGTCGGCTAAGAGAGAGGGAGAGGAGGTTTGAATTATTTCTAAGAGGGAAGCTAGACTTAAGCAAATAATTCCATGGGAAGTCCATGATGAGGCCGACGACATAGGGGAGGGGATTGGGGAAATTAAGTATGGTTTAATGCTTTCCTCTTTGGGATTCTCTAATTAGGATATGAGAATTAATTTCCAAACTAAATCAAATTAGTTTTGAATTTGATTTTGGGAACTTCCCTAAAATAGAATATTATTTTAGGAAATGTTTCACATTTAAATTTAGAATGACTGAAATTATTAACTTCCCAAGAGAGAACGTATGCAAAAGGAAAGTAATAAGGAGGCTTTCCAATTTGGGAGCAAGAGGAGCAAGGGGGGCCGGCGGTTTGATGACTGGACTATGAGTGGGGGATGGGGAAAAGTGGGTTAGGTGGGGTGGGGCTTTGGGTGCTAGCTGGCAGGAAAAGGGTGGGGCTATTAGCGGTCGGGGAGGGGCTTTTGGGGAGGTGGTCGGTGGCTTGGAGTGTGGGAGGGCTGGTGGCTTGAAATGGGAGGTTGGACGGCGGGTTGGGGTGGAGAAAGGGAGGAAAGACGAGATAAGTAGAACTAGCCGTGAGCCCAGACTCTTCCAAGGTTGTCGGGTGATACGATTCCCTCTCCAACGGATTTTTCTCTCAACTCTCTCAAGCTTTCGCAAGAACTCACAATGCAGAAAAATTTGATCAATCATTCATTAACCATCAAAAGAGAATATTAGGGCCATATATAGCCTCATACAAAGGACTCAAAATAAAAGATGGCGATGCCCTTTGGGCTTACACATGACCACCTTTAAATAAGGGGTAAAAGGGGAAAACCACTAAAGCAAATACAAACATAAATAAATAAAAGACAAATACATAAGCCAACTTAAAAATACATCGGTGTGATCGTGGCCATAGATCGGTGGCCACGTTTCTGATAAACTTTCTAAGCTCCGATGTCCCCATAGAGGGGGGTGGGATTTAAGAGGGAAAATTCAAATAGAAGGAGCTATTTTGGGATTCACATAATTATTGTATGCTTAAGTATGTTTTGGTGGCTAGGGTTAGTTTTTTATCTCTGGTTTTTGCTGAATTTTTCCGGTTCTTAGTTATTGCGTGGGCTATAGTGGCGTCTAGAGATTTGGGAGAGCCGGATCTTCCTTTCCAATAGAAGATTGTATCTTGTTTATCTTCTTCCGTATTTCTTCATTCTAAAAGCTATTTAGTGGTTTGCCATAAGATTCTTCTATATTTTTGGTTCCATAGTGCTGAAATTTCAATTTATGCTGACAATTTCTGCACTTGTTACCTAACAATGTCACTTTAAGGGGATTTTTCGTATTTACTGCCCCAGTTATAGCACATTAATGGTATGAACAGTATTATTAAAAATTTAAGTTTGGAAATATTTATTTGAGATTAAATTAATTCATTTATGCTTATATACTTGAATTTTCTTTTATATAAATGATTGTGACAATCTATAGAATTTTATAGAAATATTTTTTTATAAATTCCAAGATGTATGAAAACTGGGGTATATTGCATTTGGGATTTTTACTTCTCAAATTTTTGGGATATTACATTGATATAGATAAATTTGTTAATTAGATTATAGCCTCGGTAGCAGTTGTTTGAGAAGTTCTAATATTCAATTTTTATATTTTTTGCTAATAGGTTGCTAAACTCTCTAATGAAGATTGTGTTACATGCATAGATGTTCTTGAAGTGTTGCTTGTGGAACATCAGTATAGGTATCTTGACAGTTTTGGATGTATATGAGCATTTAAATTAATATCTCATAATTCTTTTTTTGTTTGTACCTGACAATTGGCTTCGTTTGTAGGGTTTTTGATACTTAATGCAGAAGACTGATAAAATTTACTTTGTACGCAGATCGTTGGAATTTTTATCTGTCAAAGACTTTCTACAGGTTAATAACTCCTTTCTTTTTTTACTTTAAATTTCTTTGGACGAATAAATTTGAGTTTTACTTTTTTTATCCTTTGTGTATTCTCTTATGTGGCGCAGCTACTGCTTCATTTTATTTGTCATCCATGCTGGGATGTCCGCAAAGTTGCTTATGATGCCACAAGAAAGATTATTTCATCGTCAACGAAATTAGCAGGGGAGCTATTACTTCAATACAGAAATTGGTTTCCAGTAGTTAGTGATAGAATTTCAGCTATGAAGTTAAGGTAATTTTTTTTTACTCTTCTGTGTTATCATTTTGCTATAAAAGAATCAGATTTTTTTTTTCTTGCTATATCACCTTGAAAGACTGGGATTATTTGTTATCTTGTATTTTAATTACCGTGACCACAACTCTATGACTGGTTATCGCGCAGTAATCCATTTGTTTGCTCTCACAATTTTCTGACTAACACACTAACTATTTTGCTATATAGTGATACAGAAAGTCGACTAGATTCTCATATAGCAGTTGTTCCATCTGCCGAAGTGTTGGTGAAGTGCTTGCTACTGATTGCACCTGCAGTGATAGCTAGTTCTGGGACATATTCTATGCTTATTTTTTGTGCACATCATCCTTGCTTGGCTGGCACTGCTATAAGCGATACAGTTTGGAAGGTACTTGCTGATGAAATATGCTCTTGGCATGTAGAGCCCTATCATTTTTGGCTAAAATCTTCTGAGATGGATTTTTTATATTGCCAAAGTAGAAAGTCATGATTGCCTATTATTCCGCATGTAATGCTGCATCTCATCCAAATTATTGGAGTTTTAATCAATTAGCTTTCTAAGATCTCATGGGATGCATTCGTAGATATTTCTGCTACATTTACGTTCTTGTGATTGTTAATGCGAGTGCTTTGTAATGTTTGCCAATTTAAGTATCCTTTATCACTAGAATGATTATTTTAAACTTAAGTGTTTAACTTTATTATCACTTTATAAAAAAAATCTTTTATATGCATCCTGTTTGTGCTCCACAAACTTCTAAGCAAAACTGTAATGGGTAACGCATTGATTTTAATGTTAGCTTGTATGGTATTGTAGTTAAATCCATTATTGGATTATATTCAATTTGTAATAGGTTTTTTCTAAGTTTCTTTCTTTCATATTGATGCTATCAAGAATTTCTGTACTTTTCTTTTATTTGAACAATAGTATATTTTGTTTTCTATTTTATTTTCTTTTCTTTTTTAGCTATCCAATGATGGGAAAGCATCCAATGATCATGGTAGATTGTGCATAAGGCTTGGTAGACCTTTGGCTTGCTGGCTCGATTGGTCCTTGGCTACTGATGGTTCACGGGTTGGCTGTTTTGGAGCTTATGGCATTGAGCTCATTCTCTTAAGTTGTTGAGCTGAAGTTTAGTAGCTCATTAATATCCAAAAAGGTACCTCATTAAGAAGAATTACTCTTGGAATGGCCTTGTCCCTTCCCCTTCCCCTTTTCTTCTTGTCTCTTGGAAAACCGTGGCTTGCTCTTTATTGGTGGCTGAATTCAATGCATTAGAATTTATAATAGAGTGCTTTACCCTTGGGAGTCCAGCCGGCCTCTGTTTTTCCATGCTGGGGTGTTTTTTCCCGTGGCTGTGTTGCTTTGATTTCTTGGCCTGCTTGCTTACCGTGATGTTGGCTCCTTGGTTCCGTGAAATGCTGGGCTGTTTTCCGAAGTTGCATTTGGAAATCCTATGAAAAATAATGCTTGGGATGTTGAGAGCATTATCTCAGGTGGTTTTTGGCATTCCTGTTCTATGCCTATAAATAAGAGAATATGTTGAGAATGAAGGCAGTTGATATTTGTGAGCATATTTGCTATTAACCTGCGGGTTTATTCGGAAATCCTGCGGGCTGTTTCCACCCTTCTTTTCTCATCCCCTACGAAAATCCTGCGGGCTCTTTCCACCCTTTCTTCTTGGGCTTCTAACTTCTTTCGTCTCTCCGCAAGTGCCACTCCATCTGTATCCTTCTTCTCAACAGTGAAGCAATTTTAGGGTGTCGTGTCTTGGTTGATTTGGAAGCATTTGGACAGTCTTGCAGTGGTGGACCATCAGTTTGCTAGTCTTATGCACTTCTCTTATTTAATCTACTATTCGATGCATGTGAGGAACCCGCTCTGACGGTTGTCTGAGGATAGCTTTTTGTTTTTAATTTTCTTTATTTCCTTAAAAAAATCTCCTAGTATTTCTTGTCGTGTTTGTCAAGTTTTAGTTGTCCATCTTTAATTTAATAAAGTTTGTTTTAAGTTCTATCCATTGCGTCTGTTTCTTTATTGTGTCTACATCACATATTCTAGAATTTTTATCATGAAGAAATTGTAGTGCTTGGTTTTGGTCATTAGGAATTTTTTTTTTCCTGGTGCTTCATTTTTCAGTTTAATTGGTGTAATACTGGAAGATTAAATTATCTCGGAATTCCTAATTGGATAATTAGTTGTTATTTATCCTCGTAACTCCTTCGGAGATTGATGTGTTCTTGTTTTCAGTGTAGACTTGATTTAATCTTAATAACAAGGATATTTAGTCCTGTATGCCAACTGCATGTGGAGTTGGTTTGGAGTGTGAAATAGTTACCTTCAAAATTTATTGAAGACATTTTCTTTTGGGCTCATTGGAAGGACTCAACTTTTTTGAGATTTGGAAGAATGCTTGGTTTGGAGTGCTGGCACAATGTAGCTTACAAAACGAACCATCCTAACGAAATTATTTTGAATTTCGTGTTTAGAATTGAGCAGTAAGAGTTATATTGTTCCATCAATTTTTATAATTAGGTTACTCTTATTTAAACTCTTAAATGTCAACTTATAACACAAGTTTGATCAGATAAATTTTGAAAAATAGCCAATAATAAAATAATTGATTATTCAATTTATGCAACCCTTGTAGACATTTATAAACGTTGGATCCAGGTGGCTCACCAATGCTAGTTGGCTTTTTCGTTATTTCAACTTGTGAAGTCCATGAGCTGAGCAAGGAGGTAACACCTAAAGAGGCCACTTATACCAAATGCACGCTTTGTAGAACTTGGGTAGATTTAGCTACCCTAGATGTGGTTATAAAGTTATTTTAAAATGTCATGGTTGTAGAATCTTCATGTAACCACAATTAGCTGCACACTCATAAAATCCCATTCTCTCTTATAGTCTTACTGTCTACGCCCTTTGGCTAAAATATTATTATATAAACAATATTTAATGGTGGTCAAGCGAGTCCTCTAAAATATAGTAATAGTTTTTTTATTATTATTATTTTATGAAGGTTGTTAAGGAGTGTGAGTAATATGGAGATTATTTAGGATAATTGTCTCTTTTGTTTGTGAAAAGCTTGTAGTAGCTTCATTGGCGGATAAGATTAGAGTGAGTTGTCTTATTGGTTTTGATTACATAAAACGTCGGCCTTCCAATGATTTGGTTAGGAGAGTAAATATTTCATGATTAATTTATAAAAAAGAGCATGTTTTAAACTTAAATTAGCTTAAGGAGCAGGGTTACAAAAAGTTTAAAAAGGAGCAAATACGAAGAATAGAAGCACGTATTCAAAATTCTCATAAAATCGGGGATTAATTATCTGGTTTTGTAGAAACCATAGTTTAATTATCCGGTTTCAATTGAAACCACAACTTCATTCTCTGGTTTCCGTAGAATCGGATTTTAATTCTCCGGTTTCTATTACACAATTTTTTTGTTTGTTTACTCATAAACCTTTATTTAACGGTATTTAAATTTGATTAAAAATATCATCTCACTTATTTTTTTTAATGTTATTTTGTCATATATATATAATTTATATAATTTTTATATTTTTAAAAATTTTGTTTAGTGAGTATAAATTTTTTTTATTTATGTTTATTATTAATAAGATTAATTTAAGTGAATTAGTTGTTAATAAATTTTTAACTTAAGATTTAAATTAATACTAATAATTTTAGTTTACTATATAAGTTTTTTTTTGTCAAAAATTATATAGTATATTATTTATAAATTTAGTTTTATTTATATATTTAGTTAAAATAAAACAATTGTAAATTCATTTGTGAATAAGTTGTACTAAGTTTTGTCATATCAGTTTGTATTGTCAAATCAGTTTATATTGTCAAATCAGTCTAATGATTTATTTTTGTACCAACTACATTGATGAGATCTATGGTGATGCGGATATCCGATGGTGGACGATATTCAAAGGAAGAGTTGAAGATCGACGGTCAAGATCACTCCATTTTATTTTAGTTGATTAATTGTATTTTGATTTAATTTTACAATTTTCCCTTTTCACCATTTTGCTTAAGAGTTTTGTCTTATGTAAGCCCAAGGGGCAAATATGCCTTTTAATTTCTTTTGAGGCCTATATATAGAGGCTCATTCTCTTGTATTAGGCATGATGGAATTATAATAAATAATTTATGTTTTTTCACTTTTTGTTCTTTGGGAAGAACTTTGGGTGAGATTTCTATTGGATGAATTCATATCCAGTCGCAGGATGTGTCCGGGCTCGTGGCCTGAAGTCCCTTGGTAAAGGGATATATAATACCCGTCAGCTGCAGGATGTGTCCGGGTTCGCGGTTGTATCTTTCTCTCACTAAATCCTCTTGTCCTCCTCCCTTGACCGCCGGCCAAAATCCCCCACTTTCCACTGGCCGATTCTCCCATAAACCCTTCCACTTCCACAAAACCGACCTCCCCTTCTCCCACCCCACGGCTTTAGATCCACCTCCAACCCCCCCCCCCCCCCCCCCCCCCCCCGCCAACCTCCCTACCCGCTGGTTTCTCCAATCTGTTGGCTTCATCCCCACCATCACCCAAACCCACTCGCCAGCAATCTTTTTGCCTAATATCACTTCCCTCCAAAATTGCTCTTTCCTTATTTAGGATGTCATTAATTCAAAAAGATTTCAAATTCAAATTAATCTAATTTGAATTTCAAATCCACCCTCATTAATTACATTAATTTTTGAAAGTTTCTTTATTTAATTAATTAATCAATTTTGAAATTGATTAATTAATTAATCCCATATCCAAATTTCAAATGCTTTCCTAATTAGTACATCTATTTTAGGAAGCATCCTTCAATCATATTAAATATGAAATTATTTTAGATTTAACTCTCCAATCTCCCATTAATGCATGGGTCCACATACATTTGCTCTTCCCTCCATTGGCTGGCCCACCTTCTGTCCCCTCTCTAATTATTTATTCCCTAATTTACGGCTTAAGATTAAGGAATATTAATTACCTCTTTCCTCCTTTATTCTTCTTGTTTGAAATTCAAAATTTTTTATATCTCCCCACCTCCTCCAGTTCTACATGTTATTTGGTATCAGAGCCAGGTTACCCGGGTGCAGACTCGACAGAGTTGAGCTCTTTTCCACCCCGGGAGAATGATGCGGACATCCAACCGTCCATGCCTATCCGAGGAGCTAAAGATCGACGGACGTGATCATCCCATGTTATCTTAAATTTTATTTATAATTTTTATTTAATTATGCATTTTACATTTTTACCAACCTTACTTAAGGTTCTAGTCTTATGTAAGCCCTAGGGGCATGTTCGTCTTATTTAGTCTTTTTTTTATAAAATTTTTGAGGCCTATATATAGAGGTCCTTGCTATTGTATTAGGATGATGATGTTTTAATAAAAAATTTGCTCTGCACTTTTGTTCTTTCGGAAGACGTTAGTGAGAATCCCTATGGAGGGAATCGTAGTTTCCACCAGCTGCAGGATGGGTCCGTGCTAGTGGCTTGAAGTCCCTTGGTGAAGGTCAACACATCACTTGTCAGTCTTCGAAAGAGTCCAAGGGTCACAGTTTTATCTTTTTTCTTTTTTTTTTTGTCTCATCTTATTTTTCCTTTAACCTCCGGCTAAATCTCCCCCTTGCCGCCAGCTAGGGTTGTCAATATTTGACACGACATGAAAACCCGACCCGGACCTGACCCAAAAATTTCGGGTTCGGGTCAACCCGAACCCGAACCGGGTCGGGTTCGGGTTCGAGTTTTCGGCTCGTTTGAAAAACCGGGTCGGGTTCGGGTTGACCCGAAAATGACCCGGAATGACCCGCTGCCCGCCCTGATCGGGGCTGACTGAAGCTGCCCGCGCGGAGTCCAAGCGGACCGAGCCTGACCGCGCGTCGCATCGCTCGTCGCGTCACGCTGAGAAGTCGCGAACGCGCGCCGCTGCCGCCAGCCCGCCGCGCCGCTGCCGCCGGCCGCCGCACCGCGTCACGCTGCGAAGTGCAAAGTCGCGAACGCGCGCCGCTGCCCCCGGCCCGCCGCGCCACTACCGCCGGCCCGCCGCGCCACTGCCGCCGGCCCGCTGCGCCACTTCTGCTGGCCCGTCGCTGCCGCCGGCCCGCCGCACTAGGTCACGCTGCAAATTGCGAATTGCGGGTCGTGACCCGAACCCGAAGCGGGTCGGGTTCGGGTCCAGGATTTCGACCTGTTTGCCTATCCGGGTCGGGTTAGGGTCGACCCGATTGAACCCGGGTCAGTTCCGGGTTCGACCCGAACCCGACCCGTGACCCGAAATTGACACCCCTACCGCCGGCCACCCCACCAATTCTCTAAGGCTCCAATTCCCAATCATTATTTTATTGCTTTCCTTATTTAATTCAAAGTAATTTGGAAATTTCAAATTAATTTGAGATTTGAATTTTGCTCATTAATTTGAATTAATTACATAATTCCCTCCCTTCTCTTAATTTTGAATTTTAAATTTTGAAAGGTCTTTCATCCCTTTCCTAATTTAAGTTTCTAATTAAAAAATCATTCAATTACTCCATTATTATATTTCTAATTTAGCCACTATTTTATTAGGAAAGATTTCATAATTCAAATTCAAATGAATTTGAATTTTAAAATCTTTCCTAAGTATCATGCACCTATTTTAGGAACCCCCCCCCCCCCCAATTAGTACAAATCTGAATTGAATGATTTGATTTGAATTTAATTCCCCGTATTCAATGTATGTGGACACATACATCGAATCTGGACATCTTTCCTCCCTCCTTGGCCGGCCCTCTCTCTCTCCTCTATCATAATTATTTCCTTCCTAATTAAGGGCCCAATTAAGGAGATAATTAATTCCTCTCTTCCCTCCTTTCTTTTCGTATATGAATTTCAAATTCAAATACATTAATTAAGGAAAATCTAAGATGGAATTTTAGCTCTTTAATTTTTATTACCCCCACCCATATATGTTCTACATCATATGGCCTTGTATAAATTGAGCATATCTTGATTATTTGGAATCATGAGATATGTTTCCTGCAGGCTCAATTTCCTTTGCAAATATTCTTCTACTTCTTATTTCTTCATCTGTTTTGGATAGGAATAATAAATCTTTCTAAATAAATTGATTGTGGAGGGTTGCAGTCGATTGAAGGAATGTTTGGTGCATTCCACTTATGATGGACTAGAGGATAAGACCAAATGAAATGAAATTTTTCGGTGATGTATGTATTTCTGGTCAGAGGGTGAAGAATGCATATTTTGGCATTCATATGATGAAGTTATGAAAATTCCTTTTTACAGGGATGGAGCCGGTTTTAGTGATGTGGGTTAGAGATTTTTGCAGCAGAGGTTTATGGAACATGGTGACTATTTAGCTCATCTGAACATTCTTAAGGCCATATTTTGTGAAATTGGACATCGTGAAGATGGTTCTTTTGGAATGATTGTAGAAAGCTCAACGACTGATATAGATCACTGTATTCTCTAACGTAAATGACATAATGCAGCAAATGCATTCCTCGAATCATATGAGAATCTAAATGTTGTTGCAGGTGAAAAGAGGATAGAGTTTATGAATGCATCAGGCTGACAATATATCCAACAAGAGTTTTAGTATAAATTCAGTTGTTGTTTAGCTCAATCCCAACTCCAAGTTCGCATGCACATGGTGATCATGAATGGTTAAAGGGCTTATTTTTTGTTGAACTTTGTTAAGTGTTTTAGTTTTCTGAATTCCGCTTTTGTGTTAACGTTTATTTGGATGTGTAGGTTTGTGTCTGTTTGAATGTAGTTTTTAATATGAAGTTTTTATTGTTATTAATCCTATAATTTGTGATATGAAATAGTGATATATGTAATGATATGAATAAGACACTAATGATGCTCAAGGCAAAAAAGTGAAAATAATACAAAAATGATTTTAATTAATGCCATGGACAGAACTTCATAAATTTTTACGTGAGTACAACACATACGTAGCTCACAGCCAAACACAGTTAAAAAACGTTAGTCCACCTCCAATATAATGTCAGCACGATGGTGTTGGTGATAGGTCTAACAAACATAATTAACTATGCAGTCCACCTTGCCTGCAAAATGAAGGCAGGTCCTGTTAGTTACGTAATATAAGGCAAATAATATGAATAATAAAAGACTTGTCGTGAACTGCTAGCTTTGTTTGGACATGTCACTTTATTATGACCAGTAGCACATACTTTGTAAGCTCGATCAATATTCCTTATGGTTTCATGCATTGTATTCTTGAACCTACTTTACCTTGGTCTCCCAGTCCGCCGCCTGAGTGCAGGTGGTAATAATGGTATGATGCCTTCTACCTTATTGAATGGTGGTCAATACAACTTCTCCGATATTACGTGAAAAAGAGTAGCATAACTTAATTGTTAGAACTGTATATTGTAGTAGAGTGAAACAAACATATTGTAATCCCATCTCTTTGCTCCAACAACAATAGCATGGAGACATGGAAAAATTATACAATTGTGGTTTATTACAACTACACAAACACATCTGATTTGGATTGATTTTGACCTTGAATGCCCTACAAGATATATCAAATACCTGATGCTCCCGGTTATTTATGTAAATGAACGTTGGACAACAACGAGCTTCCCACTCATATCGCTCCAAAGAGCTCCTTACATTGGGGGTGGGGAAACTGAAGATTCTGAAGTAGCAATCCAAGTGGTTACTTCAGCCAAATGCTCACTAATTAAAGCAACGAGGTTGTACTATATAACTGTGATTAGTCCCTGGATGGGTAGGGTGTGTGCACGTTTAAGAAACTCATTGAAGCACTCTGAAGCATTTGTGGTCATGATCCCGTAACGACACCTACCATCGTATAAAAGACTCTACTTACTAACATATCGCACGACAAATGAAGATTCTGAAGTAGCAACCCAAGTGGTTACTTCAGCCAAACGCTTACTAATTAATGCAACGAGGTTGTACTATATAGCTGTGATTAGTCCCTAGATGGGTAGGATGTGTGCAAATGAAGATTCTGAAGTAGCAACCCAAGTGGTTACTTCAGCCAACACTCACTAATTAAAGCAACGAGGTTGTACTATATAACTGTGATTAGTCCCTGGATGGGTAGGATGTGCGCACGTTTAAGAACCTCATTGAAGCACTCTGAAGCATTTTTGGTCATGATCCCGTAACGACACCTACCATCGTATAAAAGACTCTACTTACTAGCATATCGCACATCAAATGAAGATTCTGAAGTAGCAACCCAAGTGGTTACTTCAGCCAAGCGCTTACTAATTAAAGCAACGAGGTTGTACTATATAGCTGTGATTAGTCCCTGGATGGGTAGGATGTGTGCACGTTTAAGAACCTCATTGAAGCACTCTGAAGCATTTGTGGTCATGATCCCGTAACGACACCTACCATTGTATAAAAGACTCTACTTACTAACATCTCGCACGACCAACCATTGATGTACTTCCTCAATATTTTTGATGTCCAACATCGGTCTGTTGAGAGTTACAAACTCGTTCATGCTCCCAGCCAAGTACATTTTCTCACAAATAGCTTCTGAATCAGTAACTGCGACACACTGAACAAATTTCTTGAAGTTCTCTCGAAGGTGTCGTAAGTAATGACGATGCGCTGCATGCGGAAAGACTTCCCGACATCTGCGAACAAATCCGGAGTGCTTATCAGATAGAAAGAAGACGTCTTGTTGAGCTCGGACCTATGAAATGAGGTCGTGGACCATCTTCAAGAACCATGACCAAGACTTATTGGTGTAATATTGCAGGACGCTCGCTCAGACTTAAGCGGCCTACACTTATTGGTTCATAGTGTAGTAAACGTTCACTGACACTAAGTTGACGACTTTCATGTGGAACATTGGGTACTACAGTGGGCCTGCAACATACATTAGAAGGTAAAGGTTATGTTTCAATTTAAACACAATGTCTCGTCCGAACTACGATTAACATCAAACTCATATTAGGTGCGTATGAACCTGTCTAATTGGTAAGAGGATCTTAGGTCATCATAACACATCTGATCTGGAGAATTGAGACTTATGTCACATCTACGCATTTCCTCAATTTGAACATAAATAGTGAGAGATGTTCTTAGGTGGAAGAAAATTTCTTTCAAAAGCTAATCAAAGATATGTTTTTTGAACATTGTCGAAGTTACAGTGTACTTTGATTAAATTATTAGCAAGGCAATAATATAACATATTTAATTTTTACAGAAACGTTAACACAAACTATTATAGTTGGTGATAATATCAAAATTGCATGAATTTGAAAAGTTCAAATTGTCATACTTACGCATCTGTTGTGAAAGTAACATTTTTGCTTTCGTGAATATTTAGTATTTGACCATCTTCTACAATTTACTCTACTCGAAAGTGACAATAATAAACATCTTGAATTTCCGTAGGAATTGCAAGAGTGCATAATTGTTCACATGATCTCTGTGTTTTATTAGATTCCTTCTTTAGAGCATGATTTAAGTTCTCTTTTGTAGTTCTAGATTTATACTCTAACCATGATGTTTTTCTCATCATTTCTATTGACGTAACTCACAAATTACATATCCTCTACCCACACAATTTCTCAATAACATGTCTTAAGTACTAAGTTACATTACTGCTTACAAACAAAAGTCTTAATGAAAATTAAACTAAATTTATTTTTAAGCAAAAAAAAAAAAAAAAAAGTTCAGTCAGCTTCTAAATAGATTTATTAATTTATAACTAAATTTAATTTTTACATAGATTTAATTTGAAAAATCTAACTAAAATAATTCTTTCTGTAATCAAGCTTTACAATAATTACTCACTCACTTGCGATATGCTAAAAAAAACTAGTTAAACTTTTTTATTTGCTCAGATGTCAGATATATCATTAACATCACGTATAATACATTAAATACAAAACTCCAACTTGATGAGGACATCTGCCAGAGATTCAGACATGTGTATCGTCGGAGGAACCGTAGATCGATGGCTACGATTCAGAGTCTGTATTTTTATGTATTTTCTATTCTATGTATTATGTTGTATTTGAGTTTTCCTATTTTACCCCTATGAGGAATTGAGTCTATGTTGTAGACCACGGGCACTTTAGTCTTTTTGGTTTTTCTTTAATTTGGGCCTATTTGTAGGAGGCCTGTTGCATTGTATTGGAATGATGAATATTGAAATGAAATTTTAGTTTTCTTTACTTGATCTCTAAGTGAGTTCATGAGAGGAGAGACCCTAGGTGGGTGAAAACAATACCCGTCAACCTCGGTGGATTCCTTGGTTCGCGGTTAGTTGTCTTCTTCTTTTTCCTACACCCCACTTCCTCAACTCCCCTTAGCACCTGCTGACCTCTCCCTTCCCCTTCTATGTTTTCTTTTTGTCTTCTCAAAAAAAAAAAAAAAAAAAAAGCTGGCCTCCTTCCTAAACCCCTATCGCCGCCGCCCCCTCCCCCCCGACTCCCAAGCCGCCAGCCTCCAGTCATGGCCCAACGGCCGGCCCCAGCTCGCCGCCCCCTCCCCACTAACCCAACCCGCCGGTCATCCCTCCATACTCCCCTAAATTTGAATTTCAAGTTAAATTACCCATAATTACTTTCCTAAAATATCTCCATACTATTTAGGAAAGATTTATTATTGGGCTTCAATCTATTTTGAATTTCAAACACCTTCCTATGAAAATAACCCCTCATTAGGTAGTTACCTTAATTTAAATCAAATATGAATTTAAAATCTGATTTGATTTACATCACATTAACTCCATTGGGGACTACATACATCACATCTAGACATATTCTCCCCTTCCCCTATGGCCGGCCCCTCCTCCCTTGGATTTTCTCCTCCAATTAAACCCCCCCTCACCCCAATTAATATTCCTTAAATCTCTCCTAAAGCTGCCGCCTCCATCAGCCCTAGTTTTGAGATTAATTTGAATTCAAATTACTCTCATTCCCCTTTAGAAAATCTGAAATAAAATTCAGGATTTTAGAATTTATGCTTCCCTCCACTAAACCCAAAATAACGGCACCACAATCCTAGTTCTAGCCCACCCATCACACCTTTCCCCCTTCCTCTCTCACGGCCAATCCCCTTTCCCCCCAAACCACCACCCCTCCTCTCGTCCCCTCTCAAGGTAAGCATGCATGACCGATCCTGAGATCGACTATGGCTTTGTTTACAACGCCTAAGGAGAGATAGATATCTTATGATCTGCTTTCTACGAACCAGATTGAGAGTGCAACAGCACAGTGGAACGCTACGTCAACCGCATCGTCTACTGCCTTGCCGAGACTATTGAGTTTCAACGACCAAAAACACCGTGGTTCCTCGTCGGACGATCCTTGCCTCCTGCACCTCGGGCTACCTTTCTAACGACTATTACCTGAGGCTTCTACCTTCTCTTGGTGGCATCACTAAGCGTGTTGATGTCGCTTCTCCGTCGAACCCTACCAACTTGAGAGAGAGTGACTATTGGAGCTCAAGGTGAACACATCACTTTGTTAACCCGTGGATTGTGTTGAACTAGTCATTTCATTACTTTATATTTGTTGTTATTTTAAAGGATTCCCTAACTTTAGTTTGTGATCGATTGCCTATGCGTAGCTTCTTCATAAGAACTTCTTTGAACCTATTTGCGTGAAGTATTAAGATTTAATTTATCATTGCTCAACAATTTATTTATTAATACTCGCAAACAATTCCTAGTTTCACTTCACAACTATTCCAAAATAAAATATTATTCAGATATATTCTTGCAAATTTCTGAAAATACTATTACTAAAACTAAATATCATTTACATCATCAATAAATTATTGCATTAAACAAAAATATTTATGATAAAAAAATAGCTCCAAAGTTAGCACCAAATCTTCAAGAAAACTTTACTTCACTTTAATCTACATTGCATTCCTCTAACACCTTGCAACTTTTATATTCAGTAAAATGTATAGGGCTTCAATTTCGGACTGGCATAAACGCGCATCAATTCATTAAAATGATTGGTTGTTAGCATGAAATTCTGGAGGGATAAGGAAAAAAAATACTGATTGGTGATGATTGAGGGAATCACAGGCGAAACAACGGAGAGTGATCACGGGCAAAATACAAGGCGGTTGGGTTAATGAGTGGTAATCAGATAGCTAAATTCCGGTTTCAATAGAAACCAAAGAATTAAATTCATCTTTCAATATAAATCGGACAATCAAATTCCCGTTTCTACTTAAACCGTGACACAATGTTCCGATTTTAGTAGAAACCAAAATTTGTTTCTCTGATTTCTATTGAAACTGTAACTCTCTTTTCTATATTTGCTCCTTATTATATTAACTATTCAACTGGCATCTTATACTCATTTTAATTAAAAACATGTTCCTTTTTATAATTTGGCCATGTTTGATATCTGGCCTGTGTTAAGAAAGGTAGAGCTAGACCTAAAAGACTTGGTCATAAAGTTTTAGAAATGACATTTTTAATTATATTTAAACGAGAAATTAACTATTAATAGAACACAATGGAGAATATTCATTTAGCCGGACTTGTTAACACATTTTTTATGTCAACTCTTCGTCGATCGAGCTGATTTGAGCTCAATTGGGTTCCATCGAGCTCGATTAACTCGATCGAGCCGCCCCTTCAAAATCAAATCAGACCCAAATTGAGTTCATTTGAACCCAAATCGATCCATAAACTCAATTTGAACTAAATTTAAGCCTTATTGATTCAAATGAAGCCCAAATCAGCTTGTAAATCAAGCAATTGAATTAAACAACTATGATTACCTTAAAGTTTTCAATCTACCGCATGTTTGTTCCCAAGATTTACAGGATTTTCAGCGGTTGGAAGTCTTTCTTCGAAATGTCTTGAGCGACCAAGAGGTAGATGGCGCTTCATTTTCGTGTAGAGAGTGGACCAAGTGACAGAGAAGGGTGTTCGGGATATTCATTTTCTTGCGCATGAGAAGGAGAGATCATTCTGGGCCTTTCCTGTGTTTGGGAGCAAGGAGATGATCAGCCTAGGCTTCTCGTGTGCTTCTTTGAGGCTTCTTTTTACTCTCGTACGCATTCCATCACTCTATGCACGATTTGATTCCGCTAGGTTCTCTTGCGCCTGTGTTTTGCCCGTTTGACTCATCTGCTACTTGCTTGGTTCTACTTCCTTGCTTCAACGGAAGGTCCGATTCTGTTGAACTGGACCAATCATTTATTACAAAAAACAATATCAAATTCCTTAGCTATTTTTTTAATAAAAAAGTGAAATAAGAAAAATAAACTACCATATGAGTTACATGTAAATTAGTTAAGCCATTTAATAAGACCATGATAACCCTAAGAGAAGGAGGCCACGAGCCCTTGTGTTTATCTTATTATATTCTTAAATTAAAATAAATTAATAAATAATAGAAGCAGCATTAAGAACAACAACATCAAGTATTTATCCCACTATATGAGGTCGGCTACAATAAATAATATAAACATAATATTAAAATTAATTTCAAGCCCTAATCAATTAGCGGGTGCCATTGGGGCAATGTGCAATGCACTATTGCCATAAATAGCGCTTGCGATTTTAGGTTCCGGCACTACGCCATACAATTGGTATTAGGAGTGCTTCACACCATGCCATTTGGTGTTATTAATGTAACAACCCAAACTCTTAACTATTGATGTATTGTCCGCTTTGGCCTAATTGTGAAATCCCTTAAGTAAAAAGAGGTTAAATTCTTAAACATTAAGGTGCCTTTTGGTGTAATGGTTGGAAATTTAGAATTTCTTCAAGACACTCCAAAGTTAAGTTTATTGATGCATAAGCAATTTTGGGATGAATGACCTCCTGGGAAGTTACACAAACGAGACAAAATTGTCAGGCCATTGATGTAATAGCCTAAACTCTTAACTAAAAGATTTGTTTGGTTTGGCCTAATGGCCTCATGGTTTTATCCCGGTGGTGTAATTTTTGAAAGGGTCATCTATTTTATGATTGCTCCTGCACGAGAACACTTAACTTTAAAGTTTTTATTGAAATTTCAACCATTACATCAAAAGGTATCTCGATGTTTAATAGTTTAGTTTTTTTTACTTAAAGGGTTTCACAACATTCTTGTCAATATCCTTATCTTAAAATCATTCACTAGGCAAATAAGATTCTAGAGGTGGCCCCTACAAGTTCAAGTGGTGGCTTCCGACATGTAGCATTTTGTCCTATATAGGATTGAAAGTGTTGCTCCCATGACATAGCATTTTATCCTGTATGAAACTTAATTCCTATATTTCGGCTAGTGTATTGCTCTCAAACCATTTTGTAACAACCAAAATATTTAACTATCAAGGTATCGTCCGCTTTAGCCTAAGGGCTTCACGGTTTTATCCCGTTGGTGTAACTTCTCAGGAGGTAATCCATCACAGGATTGCCCCCGCACGAGCGCGCTTAACTTTAGAGTTTCTTAGTGAAATTTTAACCATTACACTGAAAGACACCTCGATGTTTGAGAGTTTAGATTCTTTTTACTTTAAGAGTTTCAAACTTCTTGACATAAGCTCTTTAAATTGATCAAGGTAATCAATAAGTGATTCAAGTCCGGGCTTACAATTGAACAGAGCCTCAACAAGGTGTCTCTTAGAGTTAAATGAAGAGATGGAAGAAAAAAAACTTGGCAAACACATGTTGGAGTGATCCACTTACACTATTTGTATATATAAATCATTCTGATGAGGACATCAGCAAGAGATTCTGACGCGTCTATCACCGGAGGAATTGTAGGTCGACGACTATGATTAGGAGTCTTTATTTATGATGCATTTTATGTATTACTTTTGTTTATGTTTTAGTCTTTACCATTGTACCCCTGTGAGGGATTAGTTTGTGTTTGTAGCTTAGGGGACATTTTAGTCTTTGTATTTTTGTTGTTTTGAGGCCTATATATGTGGGCCCTTGTATGAGGATGATGATTAATCAAAATTTTGCATTTGTGTTCTCTTGACTGTTGAGAGCTCAAGAGAGGAGAAGACCCTAGGTGAGGGCAAAAGCAACACCCATTAGTCACAGGAAGTGTCCGGGCTCGTGGTTAACTTTCTTTCTTTAAGTTCCCTCCTTCTCCACGACCCGCCGACCACATCCCCTCCTTAAGCCGCCGGCTAAGCCCCACCCCTTCCTTCTCCACCCCACAAGCCGCTGACCACCCTTACTTAAACCTTTATCCAACTCCCCTCCTCTATAGCTGCATGCCACAACCCTCCAAAATCCCTCCATAGTCGCCAACCCTTAGCCTTCCTCCTCCAAACCCTAGCCGCTGGCCACCCCTTGCTCTCCTAAATGTGCAAATTTCTTAATTGAGCACATTATTAATTAGGAAGGTCTCTTAATACAATTGAATTTGAATTTCAAAACATTTCCTAATTGATATAAACATATTTTAGAAAGCGCCCCCCCGCCCCCCCTCCCTCCCAAGTTCTACAAATCTGAAATTAAATTGGATTTGTTTCCAATTCCACATTCAATGTATGGGGACACCCTTCCATCCCCCACCCTTTGGCCGGCCCCTTTCTCCCACTCTCTTAATTATTTCCTTCCCCAATTGGAATTGCAATTAAGAAGGTAATAGCCGCCCCTCTCCCCTCTCCTCCTCTCTCCTATCTTACCCAATTAAAGCCCCATTAAAGGGCTGCCCCATCCCTCCTCCTTTCCCTCTTTGCATTAGAAATTTGAATTTCAAATTCTCCCATTCAATTCCAACCTAAATCTGAAATCAGATTTTGAAATTACCTTCCCTCCCTAACTAATTCCTAAAATCTGAAATTAAATTTACCCCCTCTCCTAGCCTTAGCCGACCACCCAAATCCTTCCCTTCTCCCTTACATCGCTTCTCCCATCTCCCATGCTTGATATGTCATCTAAGGAAGAAGATACACAACCTCCCTCGGCTTACTTGCTCATGAATGGCCAATCCCGAGCATGATCATGGATTTGTGTATGACTCTCAAGGATGAGTAGATGTTCTTCAATCTCCCTTCTTTGACATCAATTTTGTGATCGACCACTCCGTCGAAGACTACATCGATCGGATCTTCTTCACTTTGACAGACGCCATCAACGGTCATCAACTTCCCGTTCAGTGAAGATTCTCTAACATCCACCAACTATCTCCTCTCCGAATAACTCTTCATTGAGCTATATCTTAAGTGCCTATTGTATTGTGTAAAGTATTCCTCCGCTGAAATCCTTGAGAGTATGAGTGAGGGAAACAAAAGGTGACCGTTCTAATTGTCAACTGGCGGGTTCTTGTAATTGGCAAATTAAGCACCTAACATTTTT
The DNA here is from genome assembly GCA_022539455.1 of Dendrobium nobile. Classification (NCBI taxonomy): domain Eukaryota; kingdom Viridiplantae; phylum Streptophyta; class Magnoliopsida; order Asparagales; family Orchidaceae; genus Dendrobium; species Dendrobium nobile. The sequence goes on from CM039736.1 coordinate 80,866,737, forward strand.
GTTCTTATTTTACATTTCTCCCTATTCTATATTGTAACCGCATACTATTATCAGATCTCTAACTAAAAAATACTAGAATCTAATCTTGTGAAATATGAAGTTTTAATTAGCAAGCTTAATAATTCTCTTATTTTCACGCAATTCCTGCAACTGTTTTTTGTTTCACATCACATTCAATTGGCCACACACAAATAGTTTTATTAATTTTATATAGATTATGCAAATGTTCTTATGCACTTGCTTTGTTTTTTCTTTCTTTTATTTTTTTAATGCAGTCACGGTTGCCTTTTATTTCTGAAGTTTTCATGTTCTCGTCACTGTATTTTCTGGCTTCATGCTTCATTCTAAATCAGCAAACATCTATTGACTGGATTTTGTTTTTGATTATTGTTTTCTTGCAAATTTATGTGTCAATTTATTAGTTTTTAATCATCAGTGCAGTATTTGCACGCGTGCATGAATCGTTCATGGACATTCTCACCAAATGTTTGGCATGTTTGTTGTGAATAATAATTGATACACAAGAAAGTTATTTTTAGAATCTTATTGATCTTATAAACATTTCCCGTGCTAATGTTTCAGAGGCTCCAAAGAAATCTTCGAAGGCACAATTTTGATATCATTGAAATCATGACTGCAAATGTGAGCTTAATATGCAAGGTAATTTCGATAGATAGTGTTTTGATTCATTTTTTTTTCTGCTTAATTACAAGCTAACTACAAAACCAAGTAATGTAAGCTTTCATCCCGCCTAATTATCAAAGAAGTGCGTACTGTGTATAATGGTGCTTTGATCATGATTAAGAGCAAAAGTAATCTCTGTTATAGTATGATGGTGAAACTCATCATCATAATTATCATTATTAGTTTCTTGTAAATCCTAATTATTTTGGATTAGCTTCATGAATCTTATGTGCAGTGCTATCTGAAGTGTTAGAATTACTTCACAGATCATTTTGAACAACCATTCATGTTGCCTTAGGCTCCTTTTCCTATGTAATCCTTCGATATTAAGTTTATATGCTTATCATGCATTTAATCTTTTTAATAGATACCTCATCAACTATTAATATAATAATTTCTTAATGTTTTTGTTATTTTTGCACTTATTAATATTAAAATATTCATTTATGCATGCACAACTTAGTTATAAACAATTGTTTCCTGTTGCAGTAGCTAGATATATGCAACATCACTGGCTAAACTTATTAATATTAAAATATGTAATGCTCATATAAATCCCAATTATTTGTGCAATATCTATATCCCAAATTTTTATGTAATTGATCTAAGTTATTTAAATTTATCAAACCTGGGCATGACTATCTTCTTATTATTTTACTTCATAATTGCTAATTGCACATCCATTAAAGTTACGGGTTATATTTTAAGCATTTATTCTACTAATTCTTAGGATTTTTTAATAGAAATATTTTTTATGTTGTTCTAATTTTTCAATTATTTCAGCATATGATTCACCTAATTTATGATGATCAAAGTGACGACTAGATCTTAATGTAGTTGATGTAGAACGGGAGGGGGGTCATGTGAACTTTTAAATTTCAAATTAATTGGAGAAGAGAGGGATGGGGCCGGCCAAAGAGAGATGGGAGAAGGAGATTATCCTCATTCGATGTATGTGTCCACATACATTGAATAGGGGGAATTAAATTCAGATTTGCACTAATTGAGGGAAATTTCCTAAAATAAGTGTAGGATATTTATGAAAGATTTTAAAATTCAAATTCATTTGAATGTGAATTACGAAATCTTTTCAAATAAGATAGGTCTAAATTAGGAAGATGATAATAGGGTAATTGAATGATTCTTTATTTAGAATCTTAAATTAGGAAAGGGATTAAAAACCTTTCAAAAATTAAACTTCAAAATTAAGAGATGGGAGTTAATTGGCGAGCAATAAGGGGAAATATATTAATTGAATGGTGGGAGAAAGAGGGAGGGTGCCGGCGGCTTCAAAGAGAGAGGGAGGGTTTGGGAAAAAGTTTAATGGGGTTTCCTAAATAAGGCTAATTAAATTAAGAGGAATTGATGATTTGTATTTCCTCTTAATTTAAATTTGAAATTTGAATAGAATGATTTAAAACTTTCCAAATATAGATCATGCCAAATTAGGAAAGATTTGAAATTAGAATTTGAATTATTTTCCCTCTCAATCTTCTTAACCTAGCTTTAGGAAGTAGCAACTACTTTGGATTCAAGGGGCCAACGACTAGGGTTTTGGGAAACCCAAAGGTGGCAGTTTGTAGTGGAGATGGGGAGGGGACCGGCGGTTGGAAGAAGGGAGGGTGGTGGATGATGGATGAAAATGAGAGGGGGTGGGTGGCCGGTGGTGGGGAAGAGGATGGGAGGTAGAATGCTTACGGCTAGGGGAAAATTTAGCTAGCGGTTAAAGGGGGAGGTGGAGGATTAGAGAAAGAAAATAAACTGTGAGCCCGTACACTTCCTGCGGATGACGGGTGATGCGGTTGGCCTTCACCAAGGAACTTCAAGCCACGAGTCTGGACCCATCCTGCGGCTGGTGGAACATACGATTCCCTCCCATAGGGATCTCACCTAAGTCCTCCTAAGGAGCAAAAGTGCAGAACCAAATTTTTATTAAAACTCCATTATACCATTACACTAGCAAGGGCCTCTATATATAGGCTTTAGAAATAAAAGAAACTAAAATAAGATGATCATGCCCCTAGGGCTTACATAAGATTAGTCCCTTAAGTAAGGGTAAGAACGGATACTGCATAATTAAAATAAAAATTACAAATAAAAATTTAAGATAATGTATGACGATCACGGCCGTCGATCTTCAGCTCCTCGGATAGGCATGGACGATTGGATGTCCACATTAATAGTGTCCTATTCCCTTTGTTGAAATATACTTATCCTCAATGGCTTAAGGAACATTATATCATGTTTATGTATTATGATATGTACACGCCTTTGACCTTCTGCGCTTTTTTGGAATTAAAACATTTTTTATTTATGACTAGCGTTCAACTCAGCTTTTGTTTGCCTGTACAGATCAGCTCTCCGAAATCATATTTTGCTATTTGCAAAGTCGTTTATTTTGATTTGGTGGATTTAAAAAATTTACAAGAGATTGTAGAGCCACAACAAATAATATTCCTAGTAGTTATCTGATGCATGACAGCAGAGTGGTCGTCTTTGTGGTTTGAAACAATGAATTAATAATTGAAGAGAAAAGAAAGTGAATCGAAAGTTGTGAATATTAAATAAAGATGAAAATATGTGAGAATATGAACTATCTTTCTCCAGTTCGCGCCCTTCTTTGGCCAGTTCACATAAATCTGTGAAATTTCAGGATTTACAAATCTGGGATTTTCGGTCCAAATGGGGAGACGGGGGATCTATTCCGCTGTGAGTTTTAGCGGGTGCTTAGGTCCCATTTGGCAGGATTTGGCATAAATCATGCTCAAAATCGGCTTAAATCCTATTAAATCCTGCATCCAAACAGCCCCTAAGAATGGTGACCACAAGTCTCACGTTTGAATAAGAATATCAGATTTCTGAAATTTAGGACATGTTTGTGGTAGGTTTTTTAATGTTTTGCTTTTTTGATTGCAATCATATTTCTATTTGGTCATTGTTTCCTTGCCTCTTTCTGATTGTTTTGCAAAAAATTATGTGATAAGAAATGGCTTTCTACAATCTTAGCATCTAATATGTGTTTGTCGTAATAAAGTTGTTGTTACACTTTTTCAAAAAACAACATATTTATAATAAGCACAATAGTTTATCATCTTCTTACTTGTACGTAGTCAATATGCCATTGGGCTCTCATTGGCAGGTTGTGCCCTCAACTTTCCAGTTCACTATTCCAGCTTAGATGGTGAAGCAATCTTTTGGTCTCTCTCAACTTGATGTTCTAGTGACCATTGTCATGGGCACATGTTATAGTATCATTTATTGACACTCTATAAAGCATAGGCACAAATTTGGTGACACAAACAAGGCGATGAGATGTATAACTATAAAAAATAGGACTTGAAATGTTGTAGATGTAATATGTATTTTGTAAGTTCTTAATATAAAATGTATAATTAAAATACTGATACTAATATTTTCCGCTGAAGGTAATATTACATAGTGAAGTATAATATCACATGCATATACTTCCCATAAGAAGCTTAACATTAATAAAAGAGAAACAAACATTGATAAATATAAAATGACTGTTTTATCACTTGTGATAATTATCATTTTTTAACAACACGATTTTAAAATGGGATAAAGTTAATAATTTAGATTAAGAGAATGAGCTAATTACTGAAGTGTTATTTTTTACCATCTTTGCATATAAATATCATAAATTACCTTATAAATGTGGACATCATTACATCTCTTCTTTCCTTTAAAATCAATATATCATCCCTTTCACCTTTTTTATTATAGATTCTCGAATTTCATACACAAGTTGGATACAAAATTTGTCTGTATCAGCCATTCTTAATACTTAAAATATTGCTTTTTGTAAAAGAAATAATATTATTTATTTTATCCCATCAGAAATAATTCAGTATCTTTTCTTTGCAAATTTGGCTTTATTCACATCATATTTTCAAATTTCAATGCATGCTCTACCTATTGCTAATTACCATTGTTTTTTAACCTTGTTTTATATTTTTGAATCAGGCGAGGATAATGATTGTTGATGCAAAATGAGTCTATGCTTTTGTAAACCTTTTTAGCTTCACAGTTTTTTTAAAAATTGAAAGTTTTATCTAACGATCCATGATGAAATTCTTTTCGAAGTTCGCATCTCTTGTTATATCCGTGATTTGATTGCATTCTTTATTGATGATCTTATTTACTATCTACTTTCTTTGGAGTACAAATATTGTTTAATGCTAAATATAATTTGTGAACATCGAAGAAGTAAAAAAAAAAGGGTATTGTGTCTCAATTCATGTTCCTGTTGCTCTGCATGTTAGTGCATTGTAAGTGATTTGTTGAATTACTTTATATTAATCAACCCTTATAATCACTTCTTTAAAATGATTTGTCGTGTAAAATTTATTTTTATATGTTCTTTCATAGTTGATAACTTTTATAAACACACATGCTAATTCTACTGCCCTAAAATTAATAAAAGGTATTATTTGTGCTTTAAACTTACAGCAGAATAAATTTTAACTAACTTATTCTTCCAAAATTTTTTAAATGGCTCAATCCTTTTGGCTCTTTTCTTTTTGAAGCTGTTTTCCTCAAACAGATTTTAACCGGACGAGACATTTAATCAGAGCACTATTGGCTATGTAAGAAGAAATTCTAAAATAATATGGGTTTCTTGCTAATTGAAATGGAAGTTTGGTTGAATAGAACTTTTGTGCTACTTTTCATACAGTTGATCTTTAGCTTGCAAATTAAATGCTCTTTTAATATATGCCTTCAATTTAGATTTTTTCTGTCTTTTTGGGAACATGACTCGCCACACCATCCTAAATTTATTTCCATTTGGCCCCGAGGTAGATTGGTATAATATTTATTCGCTTGATTAGAGTCACTTTGCCTAGAAGAAGGAAGATGAATCCTCTTAAATGAGTCATTCTTCCGAGCTACTTTTCATACAGTTGATATTTACCTTGCAAATTGAATGCTCTTTTTGGTATCATGACTCTCCACACCATCCTAAATATATTTCCATATGGCTGTGAGGTAGAATATTTATTCACTTGATTGGAGTCACTTTGCCTAGAAGAAGGAAGATGAACCTTCTTAAATAAGTCATTCTTCTTATTTTGCTCAACATCTGCATCAAATTTTGCAATTCCTAAAATTTTATGCATATATACATAACCTGACATTTGAATTCTATCTCTTGTTTCAATTCTTTATACTTTGTCTAATTTTAAAACGTGCATCAGAAAACTTATTATCATCTCCTATGAGATTATTACAAACTGCAATAGTATATATTTTAGAGTCATACTCCCAACATATAATAAAATTAACATATGAAAAAAGCTTAAAAATAAAAAAAATTGTAAAAATATAAATTAATCTCTACTTAGCAGTTTATCAATCATAAATAGCTTAAATTATAACAGCAAAAGGAAAAAAAAATAATTAGTAGCTTGCCTCGCATCAACTATAAATACTTTTAACAACTTATATGTTCTGTTTAAACTTTTACAAGAATGCGCAATTGAAGTGAGGGCAAGATACAAAGACTAAACATGGTGATGCCAATGGAAGGTTGGATAATTTCTTTGGCTTACCAATTGCATGCATCTATTATTTGTTGTTGTGCAATGACAATCTAATTATGAAAGAATAATGTAGACTCCCAACGCCAATTAAGGGCTGATTTATCAACTACTAACACAACTAAATTATATCACACGAAGATCTTAGCAATTATAAATTTCAATAAATGAAGTTAGAACCTTAATTAACATTTCACAATTGCCAAGTAATAGTAGCTATATAGATATGATGTGAAAACTTTATCTCTTAGTTGTTAGGTGAAGTTGTTGTTGAAGCGATAAATAAAAGATGCCAAAATAATTATAATATTAGGGTTTGGTTATTTCATAATATTGACCTAAAACTTAAATATTCTTATCCAACTTGAACTTATAAATTTATTTATGAATAACATTCAAATTTTGGAAGAAAAACAAGCCAATGTTACCTATGCATTTATGCTTTCCCATTATAAGGCACCACCGATAAGTTTATGAGATGGTAAATTGGTAATTAGGATGTAATGCAATTTTTGTAACTTGAAGAATGTAGTTGACTGATGGAGAAGATGTTAAGGCACATTGACAAAACAAGCCTGATCACAAAAAGAAGATGCATAATCACAAAAAGAAGGCACCCGATGATGCAGAGAAGAGATATGCATTCATAAAGCATATAAATGATTAAAAATAAATGAGGTTGAAGGATGCACTTGTGAACTTTGAAGCTTTGTCGAAGCCCATCAAAGTAGAGATATGGGTGACGATCAAAGAGAAAGGGGGATTGGAGGCTTCACCTTCAAGCTCCGATTCTCTATCTAAGGCTCTTTAAAGGCATGCCACCGACTACACTAAGATTGCTCATGGAAGAAATACACGGAGAGAGAAATGCTTGGGCGCATGCATGACATAATGACTTATATGACAAATGCTAGGGACGAACGATGATTTTTATAACATTCTCACTTGCGTGTGCGTGTTGGCCTGTCTAAACCTAATTTATATTGAAATGCCTTTCACACACTTCGGTCAGACACGTGTCATTGTGTGCTAGAGACATGTTTGTGTTTGAAACAGACACAAAAGGCATTTTTAAGTGTTTGTGCTTCATAACCGGCACCACTACTATCCAATCCTCTTCCAACCCATTTCCATTACCCATGATGCGATCCTCATAACTTGCAACCTTCAAATGTTGCTTGACTTGACCCAGCTAGGAAGCTCATGTTAAAGAAGCGAGAACAGACGATTAGACAGTTATTATAGTTCTTTAAATAACAATAAATACTCAATAGACTAATATCCAAAATATAACTGAAGAGCCACTAAAATATTTTTCAATTTGAACTTATAATAAATCAGTTCTTACATATTTTCATTTGACCCTCTTCTTCTAGACCCGAACTTTTCTTTTTATGCTATTTAACCTGCATGAGATTTACCTTACACTTCAATTTAAATATTTGAGTTTTCAATATAAACTTAGTGGACAATTACAATTTATATTATAACAATTAAACATGCATATAGGTTGTAATGTAATCATGTTCATTTATCAAAATTTTCATTTAACATACATATGGATATTTAATAGAAATGTAAATCAAAATTTCTATATTCTTAATTACTTTATTCTTTTAACATTTCAATCTGTACAAGAGCACCGTCTAATTTTGTACCAATGAAGGTACAATCTTTTTCATTTTTTTTTCGTGCACGGGTATGTTTTGTCCCCAACCAATACCATAAGGGATGAACTCCTATATTTACATACATGCGTTTATCTTTTCCTTTCAATATTTTTCATTTATATATTATAAATCATTTTATTCTTTTCATTTTTTTGAACAGATCCATATTCTTTTGTATAAACAATTTTTATATTTATACATACCTTATTGTAACATTGATTGCTTAATAATCTTCTACATAATAAATAATGAATACTTTAGGATTTAACTAGTACAAATGCATGATACAATATCAATTAATTTTATTGAAACAAAATTTAAAAATGCAACTGATATAAGTAAATGTAATCACCCACTTTACTTATTTTTGGTTCCTGAAATCCTTTCAAATTTTCTTCAATTTTTAATTAACCTTCCTTGAATGAAATATGATCATCAATTATACAATTATGTTAATTTGCGTAGATAAGCACAAATAAATTAGAAATTCATTGCCATTAAATTCAATTTAAATTTTCATTAACATTTTAACCCTTACCTAATATTTCCCTGAGAACACTTGCTCTTACAGTATAGTTGTACTTTTGTCTTGGCTATATAGTTCAATTCTTCATTGCTAAAAAAATATTAATATTGTAATTAAATATTAATATCGGCATTAGAGAAATTTAGCATCATTAAAAACTACGTCGAACTCCTCAAACAACTTCTAAGGTAACATAAGATGATGCATTGAACATCATCAATTTATTTAACCACCTTCTTACTTGCATTATACTATTTGATGCATTTGCTGACATATTTTATAGAATGATTGAAATAAGATCTATAAAACTTGCATCTTTTACCTCCAAACTTTTTTTCCTTATTGCCAAATTGAAACCTCAGAAATTGTTGATAATTATTTCTTCTTCCCTGATTAATAATTGAACAAATTAATTTTGATAAAATTAAAATTTATGAATTTCTTTCTTTCTAAAAATAAACAAAAAAAATAAAAATTTACCTTACATTTTCTTCTTTTTCTCTTGCTGAGCACAAATACTTTTCTCCCAAATTCCTTTTCTACCTCTCGGTCTCTGCTCCTGATTTGCATTTCTCTCATTTGGCTTAATTGGGCGGAGTGAAATGGAGTTATCACTCGCGAGGAGTCGCGTGTTTTTGTTTCCAAACACGTTGCTTTGCTGAGTTCGCTTAGCTGCTCGCTCGAGCTCTCGTTCGGCTCGCTCTTTTTTTTTTTGCTTGCTGATGCTTTAGTTAGGGGACCATTTAAATTGAATCGGTCCAGCTGCTGGTTCTAACTCTGCCTTCCATGTTAATGACCTTAGTTTTTGTCTGAATTTGGTGCTTTATCTAATAAAGGTGATTTTGCAACGCTCGCCCATTGTTTACAGTTTCCCAATTTCTTTTTTTTGACTATTACTGATTTTTGTTGAAGGCATGTTTTTCCTCATATGTAAAATATCAAATACCATTGAATTGAGCTCCAATAATCAATGATCCATGATACTATCCTTCATATGTTGGAGAAAGATACTGATTCTTTTGGTGATATGTATAAGCATATCTTGGAATTAAATACACTCATGACTTTAGTATGTTAATAAATAGTTTTTTTTGTACTAAGTATTTGTTTTTCTTGCTGATTTTTTTTTTGTTTTTTTAACAATATATTTCATTTATAGCATTTCAGATTACTTTTGAATTGCATAATCACTTGATTTTTGTTGACTATCTGGTTTTAATGTTTTTTTTTGTTTTACAGGATTTATTGGGATCCAAGGGATTAATGAGTTCTAATTCACTAGAGCAAATTGCAGCCTTGCACTCATTGTCAACATTGATGAGGATAACACCCAATGACACGTTTTCAGAGTTTGCGAAAGTTTGTTTTATTAACTTCTTGTGAGAATATGCTACCATTTTTATTAGTGTCACTTCCCCTTGTCATCATTTTACTCTTTTTGCAGCACTTGAATGAGCTTCTGGACAGTCGAGTGCATGATGCTTTATCAGAGACTGATATAAAGGTGATAAAGCTCATCTTTATTTCTGCAGAACTCATGGTCAATAAAGTAAACCTATTTTAAAATTAATCCTTAGTATTTAAGTCCTGTATGATGAGAGGGTGATGACGATGATGGTGCATGGTCCATTCAGTTCCTTTTTTTGTTACTACTTAGGTTTGACTTTTACATGTTTCAACATCTTATTCTAGGACATTTATTCGTTTTATGTACTTATTACTCTTTCATAAGGTATGTTGATGTTCCGAATTATTTTGTTATGTTCTTGCGTTCTCTTTTTCCTTGGTAAAATGTAATCCATTAGTAAATTGTTAGTCCTAATGGTAATATTAGTTTGAATGTTAATTTCAAGAAATGGTTTTCTTTATCTGAATTTTTAGCTAAGCAAGCTCAGGTTTTTTCACAGCGAACTAACTCCAGCACCATAATAATTATGTGTTATCCTTTTGCTCATCTTATTTTTATTTAATTTTCATCTGTTTTCATCGCATTAAACTTACTTGTGGCGGTGTTTTTGTAGCAGTTTATTGCAGCGTTTCCCTTAATTGTTTCTTTAGGTTCTTTGTGAATGAAACTTTGGAGGGAATAAAAAACTTGTATTAATTTCTGTTAGAATTCACATAATTGGAGAGGGAAAAAAGGATTGGATTATTATTACATAAATTTATCCCTATTTATAGATCTATGCAGGATATCTTAATAAAGAAACAAATAAATACAAAATTATTCATAATTGCGCTAATATAATCCTTCATAAATCAGCTACCTGCATATTGAAGGAGATTGGAGTAATCCAAGTGAGCCTCCCACGGATCTCTATCCTTGGCCGTGGGATCAAGGGCCAAAGGGATGGTCGGGATTTTAACACTCCCCCTCAAGCTGGGGAATACAGATCAGTCATTCCCAGCTTGGTAATTAGTCTAGTAGAATTATCAAATCCCGTAGTGTACTATAGTCTTCCATTTGGTCAAAACTGTGGGAGAATTAGCTTCAACGACAAATGAGAGCGATGAAGGCTATATCAATCAAGCCTGTAAGGGCAGCAATGAAGGCTGCGTTGAACAATAGCCCTCAAGATATCGGAAATGGCAATTAAGGCCAGTGTTGGGACAATAGAGAAGGTGAATTAATTATCCTTTAGGTCTGTCTCCTTCTTGATTTTTAAGGGAATGTCAACAATGAAGGCACGACAATATATGACAAAATTCTAGCAATGAAGACCTGAGGTGGGAACCTGCATTCCTCATAATTCCAGTAACAAAGGCCGGTAGAAGGACCAATATTCCTCATAATTCCAACAATGAAGGCCGGTGATGGGAACTTTATATTCCTCATATTTTCGGCTATGAAGGCATGTTTTTCCTCTCCGGACTGTACTACCTGGAAGATGACATTTTGTGTCAAATGAAGACTATCTATTTGATCTTGGATAGCAATGAAGGCTCCAAAAATAAGATTTCTTTGATCTTTAGTTATGGCAATAAAGGTTTTTTTTTTTGAAATAACCTCTCGGTTTAGTAAACCGAACTGAGCTGAACCGAGCTTTAAAGGACTCGGATAGAGAGAAACTAGGGCATGAAGCCTTTCTTTTGCACGCGTGAGTCAGACGTGCTTCAATTCTTCACAAGCTTTGTCCGCCTACGTCTGTGGCTTCATGGCTTCGTAGGAGGTGTAGGCACACGTCGCTTCTTCGACTCCTTAGTGGCTGTCCGACTTCGCTCCTTCGACGTCGTTGCTGTTCGGCTTCAGGTGTGTTGCAGGAGGTGCTTCTTCGGTTCCTTCGTGGCTGTTCGATTACGCTCCTTCGACGACTTCTCCCTTATGTCGAATCGGAAGTTACAATACTTGGATCGGTTCCTTCGTGGATGTTCGACCGTTCACAGGTAGTGTGAGAGTCGGATAGAGCTCCGTAGCCCTGCTCTCGTTCCGCCTGGTGTTGCTTCCTTCTGGTGTTGATTTCGCCTAGATGTTCGACTCCACCTAGTGCCGACTCCACCTACTTGCATTCGTCCGAGTCGTAGGCAGCATCGGCGGCGTTTGGCAGCTCCGGTTTTTTTTTCTTTTCCTCATCCAATGATTCTACGATTGTTCTTCAATTAGCAATGAAGGCCGTTGGCTTTGATACCATGTTGGAATTCACATAATTGGAGAGGGAAAAATGATTGAATTATTATTACACAAATTTATCCCTATTTATAGATCTATGCAGGATATCTTAATAAAGAAACAAATAAATACAAAATTATTCATAATTGCGCTAATATAATCCTTCCTAAATTAGCTACCCGCATATGGAAGGAGATTGGAGTAATCCAAGTGAGCCTCCCACGGATCTCCATCCTTGGCCGTGGGATCAAGGGCCAAAGGGATGGTTGGGATTTTAACAATTTTAAAGCTCAATCATTTAGAAAATTAGTTTAAAATCATTATGAATTGATTCTCAAAAGAAAGGATTCCGACAATGCTTTCTATGCTGCTCATTGATCTGGGTGGCCTACAATTCCGGCATTTCTGGGAATAAGGTCACCATCTTCACCAATATGATAAAACAAGTCTAAAAAGAGGAATATTTCAGTAGTGGGTTATAATAATTTGGCGCTTCTTTCTTTTGCTAGCTGCTCTCTTTTCATAAGGTTTTATATGGTACATGTGTTGTTTTTTTTTGTCATGTTCTATTTATTACTTTTGTTTTTACTTTTGCTTCTTTGAATGATAGAAATAATTTTAGGATGTTTGAGAACTGCTTTGGGAAAAGACTAGTTTTGTTATAGTTGAAATGCAACTTTCTTAAAGTGAGTTTAGTAACTTCACAGGGAAGTTTTTTTTAGAGGCTGGGTGAAAAAGAAATGTAGTGTAAATCATTTTCGTTCATTTTTGAGGTAAACTAAACTCGTTCAATTTGAGCGAGAGCCGTTTACTCCGCAAGCAAGCTCGCTTGACTGCCCACACTCGCCGGCGTCTGGCGATGCCACTAGCTACTACCGATAGTCGCGTGTCCCACCACTGGCTGTCATCTCCTCCCACTGCCGTTGACCACCACCACTATAGTCCGCCGCCCCCTTGCCGCCAGCTGCCACCACTACCACCACCGTCGACAGCCGCCGCCCACCGATGGCTGCCACCACCACCACCTCTGGTAGCTTGTCACCTGCTGCTTGTTGCTACCCGCTGCCGGCCACCACTAGATGATGAAAAAGATAGGTGGAGGAAAGCAAAGAAAAGGGGGGAGAATGATATTGATGAAGTCTTAGACTACAATAAAAACCCTCACCCCTTTTCTCTCAAGTTTAGGGGAAATCTATCCCAAGGAAAAGAGACCTTCCCTTCTCTCTCAGATTTCGAAATCTGAAAAATAAATGAACTAACTCCTCGTCCCCCACATAAGACTTAGGTATTTATAGGAAAGAGCTTAAGGACTAAAATATACTAATTACTAAACTACCCCTAATAAAAAAAAAAGAGAAAAGGGGTTATTAAGTAATTTTTTTGTTAATAGAAATTGTTCTACTATCTCTATCTTCATCATTCTTCTCGGGTTGAAGGAGACTCATCCTCTTGTCTTGAACATATTCTTATTCCTAGAAAGGTCAAAGTATTGCAATGTTGAATATTTTGATAGGATAACCACATCATGCAAAATTCTTTTTTGTTGGTATTAGGTTCTTTTGATCATCTCAAGTCCAACTACTTTTTATTGGAGAATACTAAAAATAGGATATCTTCGACTAAAGATATTAGCGATTGTATTTTGCACACTTGATTTTTGTTTCCATTTGTGTTGTAATAAAAGCCGAAATAATTATGGGATAGGCTTTTCTTGTTTGTTACCCTCTTTAAGTATGAGAGCATAAATTGTGGAAACTTCCTTCATAGCCTTGAGAACATAGACTTAGACTATATTGTGTGCAGGGGTGTCAATTTCGGGTCACGGGTCGGGTTCGGGTCGAACCCGAACTGACCCGGGAGGTAAACGGGTCGACCCTAACCCGACCCGGGTAGAGAAACGGGTTGAAAATTTGAACCCATACCCGACCCGGCGGGTTTCCGGGTTGACCCGACCCGACCCGCGCGGCAGAGAGCGCGGCAGCGCCAGCGCGAGTTAGGGTTCGACTCGGCATGCGGCAGCACGAGCGCGAGCTCGAGCGCGGCAGCACGGCACGCGGCGACAGCACGCAGCGGCGGCAGCACGCGACAGCGGCAACACGCGGCAGCGGCAGCACGCTGCACGCACGCGGTGGCGGCAGCACGTGGCACGCACGCGGCGGCGGCAGCACGCGGCAGCGGCGGCAGCGCTGTACGCGGCAGCGGGCAGCCGGCGGGGGCAGCGGGCAGTGGGCGGGGGCAGCGGGCAAGGCGGGAAATTAGAATTATTTTTTTAAATTAAACGGGTTGGCGGGTCAACCCGCCAACCCGCCGGGTCAACCCGAACCCGACCCGTTTTTTAAACGGGTCAATTTCTGGAACCCGAACCCGACCCGTTTTGAAATCGGGTCGGGTTCAACCCGAATTTTCCGGGTCGGGTCCGGGTCGGGTTTTCGTGTCGTGTCAAATATTGACACCCCTAATTGTGTGGGCTTGATTTTTCTACACCTTGTCTTTCATTGACGTGAGAACTATCTTTTTCTCTTTATAATCAATGTTATATGTGTTTTTATAGCCATCATGAATAGTATGCCTATCATTTTGCCATCGTCGACCTAATAACTTATGGCAGACATTCATAAGAATGATATCATAGAACACTTCGTCTTACGGCTTCTTTCCTATAGAAAATTAGACTAAACATTTTTTTTGAAACCTTAATTTCATTGCCTTTTTTAAGCCAAGTTAACTTATAGGGTGTTGGATTCTCTTGCATAGGTAAATTTAATTTTTTCACCATTTGACTGGACACAACGTTTTCAAAACTACCTCCATCAATAATCATATTGTATACTTTATCTTAAATAGCGCATCTAGTGTGAAAATATTGTGTTTCAACCAATCAACATATAACTCCATAGTGGTATTTTAAACTCTACACACTTTCAGGAGTTCATCATTAGCATAAATCAATTGTTTCTCATCTTCCAAATTATTTTGAATTTCATTTTCTTCTTCAGGTGGCACATCAAATGGATTGTTGTTAGTGGAGGTATTGGCCTTGTTATTTTCGGATGTTTGGATTTTATTTGGGAAAACATTTTTTGAGGGTTTCGATGCGTTTCATCACGGGGGTTTCTTACTAGCTCTTCGAAAAGCTTGTCCTATGCTAGAGGAAAATTGTCTATTATTGCTTTGTTGTTTTTAAACCCTTATAGCTAATTTGGTGACATCAAATAACCTCTAATATTGTTGTAATTGTATGATATTGGAAATGGAAGGACTAGGCCACCTAAAAATTGGGCGACAATATGCTCTTCCGGTTCGACAATATCAGATTTGAGCATCAATTGTTCAAATTCAGAAATATATTCTTCTATGAAAAAATGTCGTTGTTGAAACCCATGTAATTTAAGAAAGGCATCTTTTTTACAGTGGGATGTTTAGTATCTTCTCCGCAATTCTTTTTTCCTTTTCTCTGATATGTTAATTTTATTTTTGCCCTCTTAACTTTGTTCTCTTAAGGTTTTCCCACCAAATAGATACATTTTTTATTAATTTAATGACTACCAGTTTTACTTGTCTATCAGATGGGACTTCTTTGTAATCAAAAGACATGCTCCACCATTTATACAAAATCTATGAAATCATCAGGATTTAACTCACCTTCAAAATCCGGAATATTAATCTTATCCCTAAAATTTTGGTACTTTTTTATGGGTTCTCTCTACGGTATGGCTTATTTTTATCGTATGATTGTTGAAATGCTTGATGGAAAGCATTTTTCATTTCATGTTCGTCGTGGTGGTCATCAAAATGAAATGAAATGGACTTGATTCTCTATCATGTCGTTCATAGGTTGCCAACCTAGTTTGGAGTTTTTTTATTTCACAATGCAATTCTTCCATAGTTTGGAGTTCTTGGTTTTGCCGAGGTTGGTTTCTCCTAGGAGGCATTTTAACCTAGGGCTCTAATACCAAAATTTTCTCACCGTCTAGAAATGAAGAGACAAGAAATAGTGGAGTAAAATAAACAACTAAGAAAGTTTTATATCTAGAACGATGAAAAAAAAAAAAAAAGCTCACCAGCAATGAAATAAGACAATAAAGACCCCAATTCCTAATTGACAAGACCCGCAAACTTCCTTACACCCACATGCGTAAAATCTTCAACAAAAATGAGTGAATAAAAAAAAAAGTTACTGAAAGACTCTTCAGTCACTTACAAATTGTTAGATGCAGAATTTTAGAACTTCTCTTATTCAACTTTGTTGGCTGATCATGTTATCTTCTTCCAAGCATTGGTATGATCATTAATCCTTGGTAATGGCAGTGTAGGAACTCTTAGGAACTTGGTCGTCACCTGAAGAGAAGTAAAAAAGGTCTTCCAGTTGTGGCCAGTTATTTTTCTTGTTAAAAAAAAAAAAACAACTGCAAAAATTTTCAAGATGAGAAACAAAAACAAGGACAGCTTTTCTTCTTTTAAAATATTTCAACGAATTAACAGAATAGAAGAATACAAAACCTGTTAGGATGATCCAAGGGTAGTTGGAGGTTTCTCTTATCTTCTGGACGTTCTTCTTGCAAAGACAGTGAGCTGTATTTCTGTTCAGCCCTTAAATCAGTGGCTGTTTGCTCAATCCTAAGGCCAGCGGCTCAGGAACTGAATGCAAGGAGATTGGTAGGAGGTAGCAAGAATCTTGGTTCTTGCATTGATACAATGACTGGCAGCTTGGGAAAGACTGGCAGCAGGTTCTTGATAGTTTAGTCTGCTGAAAACAGCCCAGGTCGTGGCTGGTTTGGTGGCCCCAAGGGTGGAAATGGAGAGACTGCTTGTGGAATGATGAATGAGAATGGTGCAGGAAAGCAAATAAAAGGTGGGAGAATGATGTTGATGAAGTCCCATACTACAATAAAAACCCTCACCCCTCTTCTCTTAAGTTTAGGGCAAATCCATCCCAAGTAAAAGAGACCCTTCCCTTATCTCAGATTTTGAAATCAGAATAAGAAATGAACTAACTCCCCCTCCCCCACATAAGACTTAGGTATTCATAGGGAAGAGCTTATGGACTAAAATATACTAATTACTAAACTGTCCCTAATAAAAAATAAAGAGAAAAGGGACTATTAAGTAATTTTTTGTTAATTAAAATGGCCATTTTATCTCTATCTTTATCATTGTTCTTCTAAGCAAATCAACATTTATGTTAAGTTTTAAAGCAGTGATCAGGATCAAAATTAACAGACTAAAGTGCAGAAGAAATACTGATATGTATCAAATCTTTTATTTGTCGTTCATTCTTGTATATTTAGTTTATTTTCTTCCTTATGGATGATGCATATACATCTATAAAAAAATTAAGTTTACTTAAATTTATTCGTTGCAGCATATAATTGTAATGAAGGGGTTGTTCAGTTATGTTTTGAAATAAATGAATTTGGAGGGGTCACTGCTGATGATTGTTTGAGGTTGTTTGTTTCTGTAGCGTTGAATTATAAATGATTTCACTTCCTGTTTTGTGTGCGTGTGTGTGTTTTTTCTATTTTTTTTATGCTTCTTGCTTAGTAAAGCTCTATTCACTTATCAACTAGTGTTACCTAGATCTTTTATACTCCGGAAGGCATGTTATCAAGCGAGCAAGGTGTTTATGTTGCGGAGACAATTGTGGCTAAGAACACGAAACTTGCAAAAGGCCGTTATCGTCTGTATGAAGACCTGGATGACTTTGTATGATCTGATGCCTTTCATTTTCTGTTTTAAACACGTGGAAAAAGCTGTAGATTTTTAATTTTCTCTGCAATCTTTGAAGGATAATGTCAAATCTAGCAATCCTGTTCGAAAAGAACCTAGCCGAAAAGATACTTTGAACTCAGGGAAGAAAGATATACTGAAGGCTTCCAAGAAAAGTGGTGTGTTTTGTTTATCAATTTTATAGTCTAAATTCTGGTCTTAAGTTTGATGCCTTGATATCTTTCACGAATGTTTTCTTTGCATTGGTGTAGATAAGCCAAAAACTGCTAAGGAGGAAGCTAGGGAATTGCTGCTTATGGAGGAGGCCTCTATTCGGGAGAAAGTTAGATGCATTCAGATTAATCTTTCTATGATGCTTAAAGCTCTTGGTGAACTGGCCTTTGCTAATCCAGTTTTCGCACATGCTCAACTACCCACACTTGTGAGTATCTTTGAATTATTTGCGCCATGCTAATTTGTTTCATTTCATTATTGAAATATTTCATGATATTTTCTTGCGAATATAAAGGATTCTCTTTGTTTTCCTTTAAACTTGCATATTTCACACCCTGATATTTAGATATTTTCTTGCCTTAATACTATTGAATTTTGATTCAAATTTCTTCATAGTTGTTTTGAAGCGTTTATCAATAAGCTTGTACAAGGTTAGTTTGAGGATGTTAATAGAGATTGCAAATGGAGCATTCAAGGTTTATGTGTTTATTTTTGTGAAGTTTGCAAACTGTTGATGTGATTTATGGAACAAAACCGGTCTTAGATAGTTACTTTATTCTTTGAGTGAGTAATCATAAAGAAAATGATTTTGCAATAAAACCAAAATGTATCTTTGGAAATAATTTATCTTGATCTCTGATTTAATTTTATTTTGCTGGAGAGCAGTTGTAGGCATGATAGTTTGGATTATGTAGATTGAATTGATAGATTATCATCAAGTTAATATTTGATTTGGACAAGTTGATCCAAAACTCATCTAAGTTTTGTTTTGGTTCGAGTAGGATTTCTATCGACTTTTGTATTTATTTGGTTACTCTATTTAAGTATTTCTTAAAAATAAAAAAAATTGTGAAATACTCACTTCTTGCACATCCTGCACATCTCACTGGCACACTCATTCCTTTGTTCATGTGCTCTGCCCCCACGTATGCCAGCACTTATCCTGCTTTTGCCTACTCTTTCGTTCTTCACATTCTCCGCCTTTTTGCTTGCATTCTCTCTGTCTCCTTTAATCCCATCTCACACCCTGGTGCTACCTTCAACAATCCTGCACCTGCATCTACATAATCTCCTTTGTTCAACTCATTCTTTTCTCTTAGCTGATCCCTATCTCTCACTTGATTATGCTCCTAAGACATGCTCCATCCCATGCATGCTTTGCATCTGCCACACATGCGCTTGCTGTCCCTCTCTTATGTCCGATACTATAACTTTCATCTTTTGCAACTCTTTATTCCATCGCCGCTTCAATACAACTCTTCTTCCTCGTGACCCTCGAATGCTCACTCTCTTTGTTCTTGATTCTACTGCATGTGATGCATGCTCCACGCTCATATTTTCTCCGCATTTGCAACATTTCTTCTTTGCATGTCTCTCATTTGCAACCCCAACTTTCTTTTCTCCTTGGACATCTCTCCCGCTCTTTGTTATAATGTCATTTGACTAACTCGCGAACACTGTTCTTTCCAGCTATTTTGATCTTTGTCGCTGACTTGAACTTGTTTTGTCCTTATACCACCTCTTTACACTCATGTCTATCGCTTGCTTGCGCTTTATTTCAAATTCCTTTGTAACCCTAGCATACTTTCGCTGGTGTACACCACTAATAATGTCCACAATAGTAGGTGCGACCTTGCAAAAGCCCTCTCTCTCTTGAATCTTAATGGCACAAGTCACTCTGTATCCTGCTATGCAGCTGCTTGGGTGGGTTTCATAGCTCTTCCTACAGTTTAAGTTGTCTTGTGCTATACTGTCATCTGTCAGATCAGACATCGTAACCTTTAGCACGATAAAATCTGCCAAAGTTATGGGAAATGCTAATTGTTTTTTATCTCACCTCTCAATGCCTTATTTAGCTTGAAGACAGAATGGTACCTATCAACTCAAGCATTTGGCCAACGTTGGATCAACAAGTTTAAAGTGGAAAGTGCGTCATATTTAATGTTTTGACCAAGTACACAGAATATTTTGTCTTTGGACCAAGTATACAAAAAAGAGAAAAAAACATTCAAATAAATTGATATTATAATGAGCCTTATGCTCTAAATTTAAAATAATAATTGAGTTTGTATTAGAGCTGATCCTAAATTACATGGGAATCCTTTGCAAATCTAATACTTGTTAATCAAATTAAATTAGCCCAAACTAAACTTTGAACTTTGAAAGAAAATGTTCTTGGAGTTTCTTATATATTACATAAAAGGATTTGTATGAATCTCAAAATTACCCCTTTCATCAAAAAGATTATTATAATATGTGATTTTGATGTTGTCAATTTTAAAGTGTAAATCCCAATACATTTTATACATTGGCAATACTTTTGTGATCCTTGATTTACATCAAATTAAAATATCCGTGAAACTTGTCAATGTATTAACTGCATTGGCCTGATTTGAGAAATGTGCCGGAACTCCAAGACATCTCCGTGTTTCCTTGTAAAGCTTGTCTATCTGATCTAGGGGATGCTTACAGATATTCTGAACAGTGGTAAAATGATATTCAACAATCTATAGTCACACCACTTTATTGTATTAATGCTAAGGAACTTATTTTAGGCTGTTTTGTTTTCAATATTTGTTCGGGTTTTTAGCTCTTCTATATTAAATTTTTCTGTCCTCTGATCAGTCATTTTCGACCTTGTTGGATGTTTTTGAATCCTCATTTTCACAGTTCTGTAATGCAATCATTTCATGCTGATAACTTTTTTTTTTTTTTTTTAATTTGCTTCAATAGCTAAGCGTATATATATATTTGTAATCTTATTAACAGGTAAAATATGTTGAACCTTTACTTCATTCACGGATTGTAAATGCTGCTGCATTTGATGCCATGCTAAAGCTTGCTAGGTGTTTAGCCCCTCCTCTTAATGGCTGGGCAAGTGAGATTACTGCTGCTCTAAACATAATTTCATCTGAAGATGCGCGCACAGTCTCAGACCTTATTGCCCCAATCAGTGAAGGGGAGGATATAAATAAATGGCCATCTGTGGGTCTTTTTGAGAGGATAGTTTCTGGACTAGTGGTGTCCTGCAAGTCTGGACCACTCCCTGCAGATTCATTTACCTTTGTGTTTCCAGTATGGTTCCCTCTTAACGGTTTCTGTTTATTAATGTCTGCTAAATGTCTGAAAGGTGTCAAATGTCCTTTTTGCATTTTCAGTGACTCTCCTTGATGTCTTACAGATCCTGGAGCAGATTTTACTTTCATCAAGGAAAACTGCTCTACATGATGATGTGCTTCATATAATCTCTATGCATGTAGATCCTATATTGCCTCTTCCCAGAACACGGATGCTACAAGTATAGACTTTGAGCTGATTTGCCTCTTAAGATTATTTTATGTAACAATCCAAAACAATTGGAAGCTATTTACCTTATTAACAACTTGTTTTGCAGGTCCTTTATCACGTTCTTGGTATTGTTCCTTCTTATAAAGTATCAATAGGGCCCTTGTTAAATGAGATATGTTTAGGCTTAAAGCCTGATGAAATAGCAACTGTGAGTTTTTTTGTACTTTCTTAGTATGCTTATTTTGATTAATTGAAATTCTTCATCCAGAACCTAATGTCGTGTGCAGGCTATGTATGGAATTTATGCAAAGGATGTTCATGTCAGGCTTTCCTGCTTGAATGCATTAAATTGTATTCCTTCAATTTCTGGACATTCTATGCCTCAGAATCTTCAAACTGCTACAAGAATTTGGATTGCATTACATGATCCAGAGAAGGTGAAATATTGGAGTCAATTGCAGTTTTTATGAAATATTGGCTGCCTAAGCTGATTGTCACAACAGATAAACCTTTACTTTATCATTTCCCCGTTTTGATTATTTGTGTGATTTCAATGGTTAGCGTCCACTTTCTTTGTTCTTTACTAAAACTGATTTATCAAATTTTAATGGATTGAAAAATGTTGTATTTGCATTTCTGATGTTGTCCTTCGGTGATGATCCTTAATTATTATTCAAATGTTGGGTAACAACCTCAACGGAGCTAGAATGAGAAAAGTTGAAGGTAGATGTTAGACTAGTAAACTGTTATAAAACATATCAAATTTATGAAATGAATTCAAAATAATAGAAAATTAAAGACAATCTAAAAATGATTGGGTTAGGGTGTTAACCCATAAACTAAGAAACGCGCGAATATAATTTTTCTTGTTTTTGTAGTTTTCTTTTGTGTTATTCTTTGTTCTATTTTTATATAAGCTGGTCTGTTTTTCCTCAGGCGGTTGCTGAAGCTGCAGAGAAAGTATGGGATTGCTATGGATGTGAATTTGGCACTGACTATTCTGGTCTTTTTGATGCTCTATCCCATGTTAACTACAATGTGCGTGTGGCTGCAGCTGAGGCGCTAGCTGCAGCTTTGGATGAAAATCCTGAAACAATTCAAGTATGTCTTCTTATAGTTTGTCTAAACAAAGGGGGATTAATTTTACTTAATTTATTTTTAACTGTTGACTGTATATTCAGGATGCGCTTTCAACTCTTTTTTCTATATATATACGGGATCTTAGCACAGGATTTGAGGTTGCTGATCTTTGCTGGCTTGGGAGACAAGGCATAGCTTTGGCACTGCATTCAGCTGCAGATGTTTTGAGAACTAAAGATCTTCCTGTTGTAATGACGTTTCTTATATCACGTGCCCTGGTTAGATTGTTCTGAACTCCAGTTTATTTTTGGATCAATATCATTCAATATTTACTGTTATTATTTTTGCTGCTCCCTCCTATTATCTTGTTCTCAATTTGGCAGCGCTGGTTGTTGTTCATGCAAAAAATCACCAATTATATGCTTTTGTGGCCTTTGTTCTTTCCATGAACTTCTTTGGCATTTACAGGGTGATGAGGACATCGACAGTCGTTTTCGACAAGTATATCAACGCAGGAGGCGCAGATCGATGGCTACGATCCACAACCTTTATTTTGATGCTTAGTTTTATTTTGATATTTATGTATTAATTGCTATTTACGATTGTACCCTTTCTTTTGAGTTGTCTTGAGTTGTAGTCCCAGGGCATTTGTGCCATTGTATTTTTGTTTTTTTGGACCTATATATTGTGGCCTCATCTATTGTGTCAGATGATGATTAGTGAATGAAATTATATTTTCTATTGTTTGATCTCTAAATGAGTTCATGCAAGGAGAGACCCTTAGTGGGTGAAAGCAGTACCCGTCAACCTTCGGAGGATTCCAAGGTTCGCTGCTCCGATCTTCTTTTCTTTTTCTTCTTTCCCCTCTCTTCCCGCCTCATTTCCTAGCCACCTACCAGCCGGTCTCCTACACTCTGCCCCCTTCCCCTCCTCACAAAACTAAGCTCCCCATCTCCTGCCTACCGGCCTTCTTGGCTGCCCAAACTGCCGACCACCAGTCCAGCCGCCGACCGGCCCTCCCCTCTCCCCCTCTATTTGTTCCACCCACCGGCCCATCCTCCATAGTCCCCCAAATTTGAATTTTGAAATTCAAATTCTGTCATAAATACTTTCCTAAATTATCTCTATGTGATTTAGGAAAGAATCCATGTTGGCAATCAATTTATTTTGAATTTCAAAACTCCTTTCTAAGAGAGTTAAGTCCCATTTGGAAGTTTCTTATTATTTAAATCAAATCTGAGATTAAATTCAATTTTGATTAAAATTACATTACTTCCTTGGGGCCCACATATTAAACACAAAACCCCTCTTTCCGCTCTCTACATGGCCGGCCCCCTCTCTCTCATAATTTTTCTCTCCAATCCCATTCATATCCCAATTAATGCTCCCTTAATCCCCTTCCATAACCGCCGGCCTCTAGCCCTAATTTAGGGGATTTGAATTCGTATTAATTTTCCCTCCCTCTCTAATTAAAAAATCTGAAATTAAATTTCAGATTTATCTTTCTCTAAGATTATTTTCCACTTCTCCATCAATTCACCTTACCTCCACTTCGCCAATCCCAAGTTCTCCCCTTTGGAGTGACCGGCCTTCTCTTTCCAACATTCCTATTTTTTGTATTTTGATTTTGCTTCTCTATTGAGAGACTCTCCGCAAAGAAGCCAAGACTTCCAAGTTCCTCTTAGTCTCATGTAGTGCATGGCCGATCCCAATATCGACCATGACTTTGTTTACGATGATCATGGTTGGACGAACATTTTGCAATCTCCCTTCTTCGACCTAAACTTGGACGTCGACGATTCCCTGGAGAGCTACTTAAACCACATTATCTTCACTTTGGCGCCGTTCATTGAAGAACATCTACCAAGTGGTTCGTGGACAACAAATCCAACCGTCGCCGGCTACCTCTCCATCGACAAAGTTCCTAGGCCCCTTCTTTCTAGTGGTGCTCTCAATTCTAGTGTGGAGAATCTTCTTCCGCTAACCCTAGAATAGTTGTGTGAGTAAGTCCTCAAGGTGAAAATCTCCATATTAAATTTCGGATTTGTGTTATAGGCTATTTCATTATGTTTGCCTTTGTATTTGATTAAGAGCGTCTTGGTTAATCTTCATGCATCTCTTTGCCTAAGCAAGTGGAAGACTGCGAATTTTAACATCTTACTTTGATTTAACGCATAATTTTATGATGGATAACTTTTATTAAATTTTCTTGTTAACCTCTTGTAAACTCCTTGCATGTATCACATCATATTTGGTATCAGAGCATGGTTAGCATAGGCTATGCATGCTAGAAATCATCCTAGGGAACTTTATCATCAATTTTAAGTGTCATTGCATGCTCATCACCACTTAGAAAAATTTAAATCCTTTGTTAGTCTTGCTGTCCAGAAAATTCCAGCATCAATTAGTGGCCTGTAGGTGAGTCTAGGCAAGTGTTTAGGTCTTTGCTGTAGTTTGCTGTCTTGATCATTTCAACATCATTTTGAGGCATTAGGAGCATATTCTCTTAGTGTCTAGGTGCTGTCCACTACCCCGTTACCTCCCCTAGCGTCCCCTAGCACCTACCCATGGATCTGGAACATATTCAGGTGACTCTAGACCTCATCGTGGGTCAACTTGGGACAATTACTCAACAAATTAGGAACACCCAGATTGACTTAGCGGACTTTAGATGCCAAACGGGTGAGCGACTTGACAATATTGAGCAGTTATGACACCCTGTCTAAACCGCATTCACCTTATGGTGATGAAATCTGGACTAATTATGGGCCATATCGGGATCACTATCGTCATAACCTTAGACCCAATCAGGATCCCATAGGACATGAGCCCACTTGGAGAGACAACGACGCTCAGTTGTTAAAAAACATCCGAATATACGCGTTCCTAAATAAGTGTTTTGGGTATGTTTATTATCTTGACGGATCCTTAAAATTAAGGAGGATGCAGAAATTTGGTGTTTTCATACTTCAGAAATAAGATAAAACATATCTAAATTATTGAAAAATACTAGCACTTTACAATAGGTTGAATTTTTGAAGATGCAGTTTAGATTGACAACCATGATTGTGATGTGATAAACTTGCTCTTTGATTTTTAAGATGTAAAATATTTTAACTTCATTTTTTTGCTGAACAGGAATACGTATATGTGGAAAGTAGCAAAAAAAATAAATAAAAATAAAAATAAAAGCAAAATGCAGTGGGGCATACGTTAATGCAAATGAAAGCATAATTTGGTTTGACCTTTTACTTTTTAATGCAGGAAGGCTAGTTTGAATACAACTACTTAAAGTGTCCTAAGAGCTTATTTGTTTGATTGTAGATTGGAGTTGTTTTTTATAAAAGGAAATCTTTTGATTTGGATGAGATTGTTTGTAGGTATAGCAAGGATCTACATATGATATTTATTGATTTAGAGAACATATATGATAAAGTTTAATATATAATGCTTATAGTCAAGTTATTAAGGATTTGTATGCAGGAATTATTCCTTGTGTTCAAACACAAGGTGGGTTGACTAAGTATTTCCTATTTCAATTGAATTACATCATTGATCAACTTTGAACCCATATCTTCTTGCTTTAGTCATGCATGTTCTTACTAGACATTTACAAGATGATTTACCCTAGTGTATGCTTTTTGTTGATGGTATTCTTTTTGTTGATAAAACTAGAGGAGTTGAAGGAATACTTGAATTATGGAGGTCAATCTTAGAGTCTAAAACTTTTCATTTGAGTAGATCTAAAATCGATTAACGGAATTTAATTTTAATAGTAATAGAAGTAGTGGGGGTATTGTGGCTTTGGGCGATCAAGTCATTAAAAAGTACACATTTTAGATTTATTGGGTTTTTTATTCAAAGTGATGGTGAAATAGATGAGGATATTATTAGTAGAAGTTAGGTTTGATGGTTGAAGTGGAGGAATGCATCGGGTCCTGTTGTGTGATAGAAAAACACCCCTCAAACTTAAGGAAAACTTTTATAACATGGTTGCGTAACTTGCAATGCTTTATGATACAGAGTGTTGGCCATTAAAAGAGAAGTATAAATTAAGTTAAAGTGTTGTAGAGATGAGGATGCTCAGGCGTCCGATTGACTTTTCTTTTAGAGATAGAATGCAAATTGAGTGTATATGGGAAAGGTTGGAGTAACTCCTGTTGCATATAAGATTAGAAAGAGTTGACTTAGATGGTTTGATCATGTAAAACGTCGGCCTTCAGATGATTTGGTTAGGAGAGTACATGTAGTAGATCTGACCTATGTTAAGAATGATAGAGATAGGCCTAAAGAGACTTGGTTAGAAAGTATTAGAAATGATCTTATTTTTATTAGATTTAAATGACAATTTGACTCTTAATAGAGCGCAATTGAGAAAAAATGAGTGCAATTGAGAAAAAAATATTCATTTAGCCGACCCCACGTAGTGGGATAAAGTCTTGATGATGTTGTTGTTGTTGTAGTTTGAGAGTGTTTGTGGGGTGTAAAATTAACATTGATTTCTAACTGTACCAACCATTTGATGAATAGGCGGATTTCAATGCATTTTAAAATTCTTCTTCTTATTTCAAGCAACCAAATGGACCCTATGATGCAAAGCAAAGTTGTAATTATTTGGAATTATTTTCATTTTCTATGTCACCTTAAGGTTTTGGACTTCAAGAGAAAGGGACATAAAATAAAATATAAAGTAAAATGATATTCTAGGATTTGACGGGGACATTTAAAAAATATTAACAAAAATATTTTTAATAGTAAGATTATAGATGTTAATATTTTGTCTATGCATGAAGATGCTAATGTTATGTGGGAAAAAATAGTTAGTGATATTAAGAATATTGCAAAAGATATGCTTGGAGTTTCAAAGGGAAAATCTCTTAATAGTAAAAAAAGTTGGTGTTGGAACCCAAATGTGCAAGTAAAGATAAAAAAATAAGAAGAGTTGTTATAAAAATTGGTTTAGATGTAAAATTTATGATAATTGGGAAATATATAAAGAGACACGTATGGAATCTAAGAAAGTAATATGCGATGCAAAGATCTTAGATTTTAATGATTTATATAATAGATTAGATACTAAGGATGGAGAAAGATATATGTTTAAGTTAGCCAAACAAAGAGATAGGAGTAGTAAGGATTTAGTTCAAGTGAAATGTATCAAGGATGAAGATCAAAAAGTACTTTTCTTAAAAGATGATATTCAACAAAGGAGGATGAGATATTTTTCTAAACTTTTTAATGAAGAATGTAAAAATACGATTGAGTTTAGTGACCTTAACACCCTAAATGAAAATAAAGATTTCTGTTTTTATCGGCGTATTAGTAAAACCAAAGTTAGAGAGACTTTAAAGAAAATGATGTGTGGAAAAGCTTTTGGACCTGATGATATTCTAATAGAGGTGTGGTAATGTTTAGGAGATAGAATGTATTTCTTGGCTTACTAAACTTTTTAATACTATTTTGAAGACTAAAAAGATGCTAAATGAGTGAAGAATGAGTGTGTTAATAACTATTTTTAAGAATAAAGGTGATGCACAAGATTGTTCGAATTATAGATGAATTAAGTTAATGTGTCATACTTTAAAACTATGGGAGCGAGTTATGGAGCGTAGGTTGCGGCGTGATACTATTGTTTCTCAAAATCAATTTGGATTCATGCTGGGTAAGTCTACTATGGAAGCCATACATTTATTGAGAGGTTTGATGAAGAAATATAGAGAGAGTAAGGATGATCTACATATGATATTTATTGATTTAGAGAAAGCATATGATAAAGTTCCAACAGAAGTGCTATGGAGAGTTCTTCAAAAGAAAGGAGTTAATAACGCTTATATTCAAATCATTAAAGATATGCATGCAGGCGCTATTAATTGTATTCAAACACAAGGTGGTTTGACCAAGTATTTTCCTATTTTGGTTGGATTACATCAAGGATCAGCCATAATCCCATATCTTTTTTCTTTAGTTATGGATGTTCTCACTAGACATTTGCAAGAAGATGTAGCTTGGTGTATGCTTTTTGCTGATGATATTCTTCTTGTTGATAAGATTAGAGAGGGAGTTGAAGGTAAACTTGAATTATGGAGGTCAACCTTATAGTCTATGTCACGACCCGGCCCGGATGCTCGATCTAACGAGGCGGGTACGAAAAGTCGGACGATAGTACATTTCCATCAATATAATAATAACTCATCATCAAAAACTTTTCTATAAACTGAAGAGCCACTATACACAAAAATTTAATTTACCTGTTATCATTTGCACGACGTCTTCTGTAAACATGTTCTTCTCTTTCTTCCATTTCTTTTCTTAGGAATTACTTGAAACATTTAAACTCGTGGTTTGAGTTTACTAAGTAAACTTAGTGGGTAACTATATAAATTGATCATTATAATTATAGATTAAGATATCTTCTATCCTTTCTTAACTGTACTTCTTTTATTTCCTTAACTTATACTTCTCTGGATATTTTTCATTTATATCAATTTGAAACAATTGTTATCTTTAATATTTCATTTATATTTCCTTTTCCCATATGATTTGCACAGGAGCACCATCTCAAAGTACCCAAAGGTACAACCTTTTCCATATGATTTCCTTTTCCCATTTCCATAGAAATTTCCTTTTCCTTTTTCGTGCATGAGTATGGCGTCCCCAGCCAGTACCATAAGGGGGTGAGTCCTATCATTTTCAATACCCTTTTCCTTTATTCTTTTTTCTTTTCTTTTCTCATTTTCATCCTTATTATTACCATTTCATATAACATAATTAACATGTATTTTTATAAATATTTCTTTTCTTTTTCCATAAGCTTTTAAACCTTTATAACATATAGATTTTTTCTTAAGACTATAAAATCATAAAAGGTTTGTCTCCAACATTTAATAATATAAGATTTTTAATCAATTATTTAGAAAATTGAAATCATAAATAAAACATAAATAATATAATTTACCCACTTTAAACTTTTCAGGTCTTGGATGCTTGATCTACTCTTGAATCAATTTCTCTTCTTGTTGAATCCTCGCGGGATCAACACTTATGACTTGATCTTTTACTTTCTAAAACCCTAATTTCAAACAATAACTTCTATCAATATAATATTTTGATTTAAATTCTAAATATCATTAAAACTGAAATTGGAAGGAATTTACTTACAATTTTGAATGAAGACTTCTCAAACTCTCAAAATCCTTCTTCTCGAAATTTCTTTTTTCTTCGCTTCAATCCCTTATCTTTCAAGAAACATGTCATTCACTTTGGATGAAGTAAAGGGAGGAAATTTATACGAGAAATCTGAAAGAAAATCAACAAATCTTTCCCTTAATCCTTATCGTCTGTTTCTCTCGTTCTTCAAATCTCTCCCGAAATAACACTGTAATAATGATAAGAATGAAAAGGAATCATTATTTCCTGTCATTGAAAACAATCGTGTGCTAAAATTAGAAAAACGAAACTCACTTTGCTCTCCCGCACGAACGCTCCGTCGCTCGCCCCTCTCTGTTTCGCGTGAACTGCTTTGTTCCGCGACCCTCCTGTTCGCGGTATAAAAAGGGTGGGCCGACTGAGCCGGCCAGAAGAATCGGTTGTCACAGTCTAAAGGTTTTCGCTTGAGTATATCTAAAACTGAATATATGGAGTGTAATTTTAATAGTAATAGACCTAGTGAGGGGATTGTGACTTTGGGCGATCAAGTCATGAGTTAGAGTACACATTTTAGATATATTGGATATATTGTTCAGAGTAATGTTGAAATTGATAGGGTTATTATTAACAGAATTCAAGTTGGATGGTTGAAGTGGAGGAGTGCATCGGGCTTGTTGTGTGATAGAAAAGTAACCTTAAACTTAAACGTATGATGCAAGCAAAAAATTTGAAAAACTAATGATTTAACCCTAAAACACAGCAAAACCAGACAGCCAAGCCCAAACTGAAAAAAATAACAGCTCAATCATAATGAGCTGGGGCCAAGCAACTCCCTAAAACACAGCAAAACCGGACAGCCAAGCCCAAACTGAGAAGCATCAGCAACCCAAGAGCCAAGGCTCATGATTTGACCCCCTTGCCTACATCAATGTAAAATTCTATAAGATGGTGGTGAGACCTGCAATGCTTTATGGGGTCGAATGTTGGCCATTAAAAGAGAAGCATAATACTAAGTTAAGTGCTGCAGAGATAAGGATGCTCAGGTGGATGAGTGGTTTTAATCTTAAAGATAAGATACGAAATGAGCATATACATGTGTGGGCTCCAAAAATTCGGCCCCCGCCTCCGCTCGTACTGTTGTTTGCTTTTGCTTTTTCTTCGGCGAGGGAGTTTTAACAGAATAAGTTTCGGGGTAAATTTGGAAGGCAGATCTGTTTGTAGATGTTTGGAATGGATTTTTGGGAGGCATTTGAAAAATACATGAAATTTATCCCTCCGGTTGAGATCTTCGTTCAACACAGCCATCATCGGGGTATTTGGGGCCATTTTCATTTTCTGGATTAAACCTTGTCGACTCTGTCTACTGGTCGACAGAGGATCATGTTTCATGGGTTTTATGCCTTTATTAGTGAATTCTCTTGATTATAGGCCTTGAAGGCCTAATATGAATGTATTAAAACAAATACACCGGTCTCCACAGCCGTGTATTTGTTTGAAGGTTCAAACCCTGTCGACTCTTATTGATCCATATAGAAGGATCAGGTTCGAACAAAAATTCACTTATTGACCCGCGCAGCGTCCCTAGACGTCACGTGTGTACAAATAACACGCTCGCTGGGACCCATGCGGGTGTTTGGGGGCATTTTATAATTATTGATTGAACCTTGTTGACTCTTATTTACTTTCTTAGAAGGATCAGGTTCAAATTTATTGACCCGTGCAACATCCCTAAACGTCACGTATATACCAATAACACGCTCGCCTGGCCCCTTGGGGGTTTTATAATTGTTTTTACCCGTTTTAGTGTACCTATGTGTATACAAACTACGGTGCACGTGTGGGGGTATTTTGAAAGTACTTGTAGACGCCTTCTGTCTGCTTGCATAGAAGTTGCGGATCCGGTGGCGTGGCGTAGCAGCTTCTGAATTGACTTGTTCGCTGCTTTGTATAGGTAGATTGTCGTGCACTATTTACTTTATGTAGGTGGGTCGTAGTGCACTAACTAATCTCCTGCCTTTGGTTGTTGATGCTTGCATTTGTTGAAGCACTTTTGGCATTTTGCTTGTGAATATTGCAATGGGTACACAATGGGTCTTCTATAGTAGCTCGTAAAAGCCCTCATTTGTCACATCATCTTTGTATTTGCTTGTAGAAGTCATGTCGAATACAATATTAATCTTTGGTAATGGCCCGTAGGTACTTGCATTTCTGTGATCTTCTCCCTTGTAGGTAGAAGATCCATTAAGCCTTTGATACATCTTCCATCGTAGCTTGTAGATAGGACTGATGTATTTCAACATTGGTAGAAAGAGGGTTGTATCCTCCACAATTCTCTTACTTCACCTGTGGGCATACCACATTGATTTTGTATAAATATCACTTGTATGGACTTCATGGCATTCGTTGCATTTATTTTATGTTGTGCATCATCATTTGTAGGAAGAATATTGTTTGCATGTTGATGTTTGCCTTTTGTAGCATAAGTGCCCTCCATCATTTATTCCGAAGCTGCATGGAAGTATTATGGCTTGGCAAGCATTGATGGTGACTCCATTATTCTTGATGAATCTTCTACTACCATAGGAATTTTTCTATTCATTACAACTCATCTAAAATTGCTTGCAAATACATTGCATTCCTCCATTCAATTGAGATAATCATTGTAGGCTAATTATAATCGCTCAAATAAGCTTTATACCAAAGCTTGTAATGGGTGATTGTTTGCTTGCTTGGATGAAATTCAGATGGATCACCCTCTCTGATTAGTATTTGCAACTCCTAATGGAATGATAATTCCTTAATCTTTATTGAGAGTTTATTGCTATGATCCAAACTCAAGCTTCACTATAATTCAAGTTCCATGTACAAGTTTGAGTCCTTGATCAGACTTGATTCAAGTCTTTTGTTCACTCAAGTTTGATTTGAGTTCATATTCCTTTAGTTAAAATTCATGTTCAGGTCCACTATGCTTGATCAAGTCCAAGCTTACAAATTTCAAGCTTACAAGTTTTAAGCTTATAAGTCCAAGCTTGCAAATTCTCTTGCTTATGTTCAAATCAAGTTTTATGCATATGATTCAAGTTTGAACTTGAATTCTTTGTCAAGTTCAAACTTCAATCCAAATTTGAATTCAAAGTCATTGCAATTCATATCACATTCAAGTTCAACCATATTATTGTTCAATTCGAGTTCAAAGAAAGCTTGAGTCAAGTCCTCATGTTAGAACTTCTTATATCAAGTTCATTTCATAAATCAGTTCGAGTCCAAGTCTTATGCGAATCCCCTGTAGTCCAACTCAAATATTTCAAATGTTCAAGTCATGCCATTGTTCATCTTGCAAGTTTAGGTATGAGTTCAAATTGAGTTCCTTGTGGTCTTCTTGAGTCTAAACTCAGTTCAAATTCAAGTCTTCGTAGTCTTGTTGAGTTCATGTTCAAATTCTTCCTCTTTATTCAAGTTATGGTTCAAGTTGCATTTAATGTTCCTTTAACAAGTCCAAGTCCAAATAATGTCCCATGTTGTTGTCCAAGTCCTTGTCCTTTTTGGATAAAAATTCGGCAGCCTCCCGGCGTCTCCCCCGTTAAGAGGAAAAAACCAAGAGGCCACCTACCCGCCACGTCAACAAAG
Source organism: Dendrobium nobile (assembly GCA_022539455.1). Taxonomy (NCBI): domain Eukaryota; kingdom Viridiplantae; phylum Streptophyta; class Magnoliopsida; order Asparagales; family Orchidaceae; genus Dendrobium; species Dendrobium nobile. The sequence continues at coordinate 80,899,863 of CM039736.1, forward strand.
ACGTGCACGGTTGGTGTTTGTGAGACACCGCGACGGTAGTATTTTGTTTTTTCATCCACCACGCCAACAAAGGCGTGCATGGGGTTTTAAAAAGCATTTTTGAAAAAGTAGTTTGCTTCCCCCCCCGCTCGGAGGTACTTATGAGCGACCTCGCCTGGTCGTAGGTGCCGCACTAGGGTCTCATCCCACCACGCACAACAAAGGCGTGCATGGGCGGTTTTCCGGTCCGCCATGAACGTTGAAGTAAGGTTTTCGAGTTTAAGGTGATTACTCGCCTTGTCGTAGGCGCCGCATCGGGGTCCCATCCCACCATGCGCAACAAAGGCGTGCATGGGCAGTTTTCTGGTCCGCCGCAAACTTCGAGAGCGAGAATCTGAGTTTAGGGAGTTTCGTACCTTCGCGGGGTTGGCATGTAGCTCGAGGGAAGGGAGATAGAGCAAGCATTTTCTTATTAATTATAATTAATATCAATTAACTATAATTAATTAAATAATTACTTTTAATTAATCATTTATAACTAATTATAATTAATTGAAAATAATTAACTAAATTTTATTAAAATTAATTAAGACAATAAGTTATAATTAATTATAACTTGATTGATATTAATTAAATCCAATAAAATATAATGAATTAATAATTAATTAATAATAATTAACTTATAAATTATGATTAATTAATAATAATTTTAATTAATTATATTTAATTAATATAATTATAAATAAAATAAACTATATTACTTATATAAAATAATAATCCCTTAGTTCGGCAGATTCAGGGGATTAGGCCGAACAGGCGTGCGAAAGGGAGATGTTACCTTCACAGCCGGCGAGCTCCTCGTGTTGCTTCTGATCAGACAAGAAGGGCGGCTCGGGTTGGGATCGAAGATGAGAGGGAGAGAGCGTCGGCTTGGAGGAGTTTTCGGAAGACAGAGCTGGGAGCTCTGGCGTCGGCGTGGAGTTGGGGGATTCGGCTCTCTCTCTCTCTCTCTCTCTCTCTCTCTCTCTCTCGGCTTATGTGGGAATCGGAAGATGGAGGCGCTATGGAGGAGTCGGGCAAGAGGGATCGGAGCCTGGAGGCGATTCGATCGGAGCTTGCGGAGTAGGTAAGATCTCTCTCTCTCTCTCTCTGGATTGAGCAGATCAGAAGGTGGAGTAGGGAATGAACAAGAGGAAGAGCGACAGGAGTTTGAGGCCTTTGTTCGTGTGGAGCAACCGAGAAGAAGGGTCATTAGCTCCTATTTAACGACGCAAAAAGAGTACGATTCGACGAAATCCTTGCATGAATCGCGGAGTAGCGACACCAGCGGCGCCGAACAATTAGGTAACGTGATTTCTTCCTCTTTCTCGGCATAATTTCAGGATTATGTGGATTTTTGTTTTGATTTCTCCTTTTTTGTTGATTGTTGTTCATTATCTGGTGGTCAACAACATGAAAAGGTTGGAGTAGCTCCTGTGGAATATAAAATTAGATAGAGTTGCCTTAGATGGTTTGGTCACATAAAACGTTGACCTTCCGATGACTCGGTTAGGAAAATACAGATATTAGATTTGACTTATGTTAAGAAAGGTAGGGATAGACCTAAAAAGACTTTGTTATAAAATATTAAAAATGGTCTTTCTTTATTAGATTTAAACAAGAATTTGACTTCTAACAGGACACAATGTGATGTGAAACCAACATGCACAGGAGCTCGTTAAGGAACTTAAGAATAAATTTGCAATGTAATTCCACTCAATAGCTTATTGCAATAACAAGGAAATTCAATAAAGAACCTTAGTTTTCCACTTGCTTAGGCGAAGGAGCACATGTAGATTAACCAAATCTTGTAGATAAACAAAAATAGTAGCAATACAAAGAGCTATTAACTAACAATCCACAGTTTAATAATGAGAGTTTCATCTCGGGGATTGATCACTTAACTACACTAGGCTTTGTTGAGAGAAGATTATCCACGTTAGAATCGAGGTCACTCCGAGGAAGAAGGAACCTAGGATCGTCGTTCTTGGATAGGTGGTTGGAGTGGTGGAGGATGCTTGTCGTCCAATGATGATCCAACGTCCCTTTGACCTTTGCTCGTTGATCACGTCAACTAAGGTGTAATGGATACGGTCGAAGTATTCTTCAATGGTGTCGTCGAAATCAAAGCCCACGTCAAAGAATGGTGAATTGGTGATTGGATGATGTCGACTTGATCTCGATCGTTATGCACAAATCCAAAGTTCCATTCGGGTTCCGCCATGCAAAGGGTTGAAGGAGTACCCAAGGGGAAAGGAGGTGGAAGGATGTCGTCTTCTTCTTCTCTTGCCTTCCAAATTCACAAGGGAGGGAGAAATGAGAGGGGCGGCCAAGGTAGAGAGAGAGAGGGGGCGGGTGGCTTTGGTGAAGGGATTTAGGTTAGATGAGGGGAGAATGAGGTTTACTCAAATATGAAATTAATTTCAGATTTTGAGTAAATTTGGAGGGAAACAATTTGAAATTGATTTCAAATTTCAAATAGAATTAAGGAGGATTAACGGGCGTTTAATGGAGCCCATCAAGAGGGGGTCGGCGGGTCCAATAGAGAGAGGGAGGGGTTTATTTCAAAACCTGAAATTAATTTCAGGTTTTGAATGAAATAGGGGAAAGAATAATTGGAAATTGATTTCAAATTCATGTGTAATGAAGGCATTAATTGGTGGCTTGAATGGGGCTCCATTCAAGGTGAGGCCGGCGGCATGGAGAGAGGGGAGGAGGGAGATTAGGGATTGGTAGTTTACCTTCCCCTCATGTTTGTCACGACCCGGCCCGGTGAGCTCGCGCATGCGAGGCGGGAACAGAGGTCGGACGTAAAAGTTAAAAGAAACTTAACATAACATCAATTGAAACATCAACAATAAAGAAAGAGCCACTACAATTTCTCCAAAAACTAACCTTTTCTTTTTCTTTCATTCATTAATCAAAATAATTATGTACAAAGAGAGTCATCCAAAATGGGAATCTAAACAATAGTACATCTCTCCAAAAACTTGTTTACAACTATTACCATCTATCAACAAAACAACAAAAGATAAAAGAACCTGTCGCCCGTCGTCTCCCTACGACGGTACGTGAGCGGAGGTTGGTCAGTCATTTACTCCTTCCTAGATCCTCCTGAAATGTAATCCCACAACGAGGGTGAGTCTTACTCAATAGGTGAGAATGGAAATTCAAATAAACTTAGAATCAATAGAGAAATCTATAACATGCTTTAAGTATTTTAGCATAAGAATCATTGATCATAAAACAAGTTGCTCAAAAAAAAAAGCATACCTTTACCTCAACTTTCAATTGCATAATCCTTCCATAACCTTTCATTTCTTTTCTTTTTTTTCCTTTCTTTTCTTTTTAAAACATCATGCCTCAAGTGACAGCCTCAAATGCATAAAACATGTGTATGAAACATTCATAATAATTTAATATATGCATAACTATATCACCCGTCTCAGGAGTATCACTTGTACTGATCAGGTACAAATAATTGGCCATTTCCTTTTCCATAGCTCCTAAGAGCTTCCTTTTCCATGGCTCATAAGAGCCTCCTTTTCCATGGCTCATAAGAGCCTCCTTTTCCATGTGATACTCCCGCGTCAACATGCACATACATCTATTACTTAAATAATCATAAAAATGCTTCATGTAGAATTATCCATAAGCTATGCAAATGTATGTTTCCTCAAAGATGCGTATGCTTGCTATGCTTGTATGTACATTGCATGTAAAATAGAGAAAGTCATGTAGAGCAAGTGTAGGAGATGAGTATGTAATCCAATCATAAATTGAGCATTGCATAAGGGAAACATTTGTAATTTCCTCAAGTATCCATAAACTTACCAAAGAAAATATGAGTCATAAGAGTGTCATAATGAGCATAAAAGAAATTGTCATTTCTATGTAATTGCGTGAAAGTAAAGTTTTCTAAATTTAAAAGAACATCCATTCCACCTACCTCAATTCGTACACCACAAGGAGATCCTTCAAAAGTCCTCACGCCCCCCCTTTTTCCTCTTACGAAATTCAACTCTACAAGTGGCAAACATAAGGTATAAATATAAGTTTTCTCCCTCATACCTAAAAGAAAAAAACCTAAGTTCAAAAAAAAACAAAATCCTTATTTTCATAAAAGTAACTCATATTAGGATTTTAAAAACACCTCCTTACCTCTCTCTAAGCTTAATCCAAAGAAAACTCTAATCTTAACAAAATCCTAATTTACAAAAATACAATTTATTCTTATAAAACTTAAATCAAATTCCATAATTATCTTCTAAGAAACATTAAGAAACATTTTTGTGAATGTACTTTGAAAGAAAATCATTTTTGAGTGAAACCCTAACTTCCAAAAATTCATATTTTTAAGAAATCAACTCACATTAGGGTTTAGAAACTTCATTTAATCATTCTCTAAACTTTTCTCAAAGAAAAACTAAGTTTTCTCAAAACCCTAGAAATCTTCTCATCCAAAAATCTTGAGAAAGAGAGGGGAAACCCTAGTTCTATTGCATACCTTTGCTTTCCCTTAGTCTCCCCTACAATTTTCCCTAAGTTTGGCCGCCGGAAACCGCCGTCGGAGCCGCCGCCGAAGATGTCGTCGCCGCTCCTACCCGCGCCTCACGCTCCTTGGTTCCGCTCGGTTTGGTCGTGACAAGCGAATGGGAGAAGAGGGAAGGATTTCGGTTTAGTATAAAGGGAGAAATGGGAAAGTCCAAATGACATAATTACCCTCACTTAAACAATTTCGGCCTTCATAAGGCCTAGGGGTAACCTTGGCATTTCTATCCTTCCGAAAATTATAACTCTCAAACTACTCAAAATACAATACATGTTCTATACATCAAAACGATCAGAATTTTACGCTCTATTTTCTAAAATTATTCCCGTCGAAATCCGACAACCTCGAATTTTTCACTTAAATCTCGTCGCGGCGCTTTGAAAAGCGTGCGAAGCCTAAAACGACGTTTTGCGGGTTTTACAATTCTCCCTCCCTTATAAAAATTTCGTCCTCGAAATTTAAGACAAACTTAATAAATCATACCTTAGTCAAAAAGGTGAGGGTAGCTTTCCCTCATCTCTGATTCTTTCTCCCACGTAGCATCTCTCTCAGTTCCATGCTTCCACATAACTTTGACATAAGGAATCTCTCTACTCCGAAGCTGCTTAACATCATAATCTATGATCTTTTCAGGCTCCTCTACAAAAGTCAGATCTGGTTGGATATCTATTGCTTCAGTACTGATCTTCTGAGTTTCATCTGCAATGTATTTCCTCAAGGAAGAGATATGAAATACATTATGTACTCCACTCAAGTGAGATGGCAAAATCAATCTGTAAGCCACACTGCCTACTCTCTCAGAAATTTCAAATGGGCCAACATATCTTGGACTCAGTTTCCCAACTTTGCCAAATCTCTTCACACCTTTCATAGGACTTACCTTAAGGAAAACAAACTCTCCAACCTCAAACTCAACAAATCTGTGCTTGGCATCATAATACTTCCTCTGTCTGTCCTGTACAGTCTTCAATCTATCGCGAATCAGCCTTATCTTTTCAGTAGCATCATCTACTAAATCAGCTCCAATGATCTTTCTTTCTCCTGTCTCCGCCCAACATAAAGGAGTTCTACACCTCCTTCCATACAAAGCTTCATAGGGTGCCATACCTATACTTGCTTGGAAGCTATTGTTATAGGCAAATTCAATCAAGGGAATGTGTGTCTCCCATTTGCCACCAAAGTCCAGTACACATAATCTGAGTAAATCCTCCAATGTCTGAATAGTCCTCTCTGATTGACCATCTGTTTGAGGGTGAAATGCCGTACTGAAAGTGAGTCTGGTGCCCATTGCCTCCTGAACTTTCCTCCGCAATCTAGAGGTGAATCTCCCATCTCTATCTGATACTATCGATCTTGGCACACCATGAAGTCTAACAATCTCATTAACATAAACACTTGCCAACTTCTCAACAGCATCAGATTGCTTGATAGGCAAGAAGTGTGCTGACTTGGTCAATCTATCAATGATCACCCATAGAGCATCATGACCAGTTCTGGATCTAGGTAACCACAAAATCCATAGCTATGTCTTCCCATTTCCATTCTGGTATGGGTAAAGGCTGCAATAAACCTCCTGGCTTTTGATGTTCCACCTTTACCATCTGACAAATTGTACATCTAGCCACAAATTCTGCTACACTTCTTTTCATCCCTGGCCACCAAAAGTATTCCTTCAAATCTTGATACATCTTGTTACTACCTGGATGAATGGTATAACTTGAATAGTGTGCTTCCTGAAGAATGTCCTTCCTCAAATCTCCAACATCAGGGATGCAAATTCTGCCTCTATACCGTAGTAACTCCTCTTCATCAAACTCAAACTCCTCTACGTGACCAACCTTCACCAATTTTAGGATTTTCTCAAATTCTGCATCTTGTGGCAAAGCTTCCCTTATCCTATCCTTTAAGGTGGACTGAATGATCATCTGATTCAAAGCAACAAACTCTGCATCATCAGGCTGAACTACAGAAATCTCTAACTTCTCCAAGTCTCTAATCAATTCAAGCTGTTGTGTAATCATCCAACTGGCACTGGAAGTCTTCCTGCTTAAAGCATCTGCTACAACATTTGCCTTGCCTGGATGATATTGGATATCCAAGTCATAGTCCTTGATAAGCTCCAACCATCTCCTCTGCCTCAAATTCAACTCTTTTTGTGTAAAGATATATTTCAAACTTTGATGATCAGTAAATACTTCACACTTCACTCCATATAAGTAATGTCTCCAAATCTTCAGGGCAAAGACCACTGCCGCTAACTCCAAATCATGGGTTGGGTAGTTTCTTTCGTGGTTCTTCAGTTGCCTTGAAGCATAGGCAATGACCCTTCCGTTTTGCATCAAAACACAACCCAGCCCTTTGTGAGAGGCATCAGTATAAATCTGAAATCCATCCGTCTCCGAAGGAATAGTAAGCACTGGAGCAGTCACCAAACATTGCTTCAATCTTTGAAAAGCCTCTTCACATTGATCTGTCCATACAAACTTTACTGCCTTTTGAGTCAATCTAGATAATGGCATAGCTATTCGAGAAAATCCCTCAACAAATCTTCTATAGTAACCAGCTAAACCCAAAAAGCTTCTGATCTCCGTCACAGTAGTGGGTCGTGGCCAATCTGATATAGCTTGCACCTTGTGCTGATCCACAGAGATCTCTCCATTGCTAATCACATGACCCAAAAAGTGTACACTCTTCAACCAAAACTCACATTTGGAGAACTTAGCATACAAGTCATTATCTTTTAAGGTATACAATACTGACCTTAAATGATTTGCATGCATCCTTTCGTCTGGAGAGTAAACAAGTATGTCATCTATAAATACAATCACGAATAGATCTAAAGAATCCTTAAAGATTCTATTCATGAGGTCCATAAACACAAGGTGGTTTGACCAAGTATTTTCCTATTTTGGTTGGATTACATCAAGGATCAGCCATAATCCCATATCTTTTTTCTTTAGTTATGGATGTTCTCACTAGACATTTGCAAGAAGATGTAGCTTGGTGTATGCTTTTTGCTGATGATATTCTTCTTGTTGATAAGATTAGAGAGGGAGTTGAAGGTAAACTTGAATTATGGAGGTCAACCTTATAGTCTATGTCACGACCCGGCCCGGATGCTCGATCTAACGAGGCGGGTACGAAAAGTCGGACGATAGTACATTTCCATCAATATAATAATAACTCATCATCAAAAACTTTTCTATAAACTGAAGAGCCACTATACACAAAAATTTAATTTACCTGTTATCATTTGCACGACGTCTTCTGTAAACATGTTCTTCTCTTTCTTCCATTTCTTTTCTTAGGAATTACTTGAAACATTTAAACTCGTGGTTTGAGTTTACTAAGTAAACTTAGTGGGTAACTATATAAATTGATCATTATAATTATAGATTAAGATATCTTCTATCCTTTCTTAACTGTACTTCTTTTATTTCCTTAACTTATACTTCTCTGGATATTTTTCATTTATATCAATTTGAAACAATTGTTATCTTTAATATTTCATTTATATTTCCTTTTCCCATATGATTTGCACAGGAGCACCATCTCAAAGTACCCAAAGGTACAACCTTTTCCATATGATTTCCTTTTCCCATTTCCATAGAAATTTCCTTTTCCTTTTTCGTGCATGAGTATGGCGTCCCCAGCCAGTACCATAAGGGGGTGAGTCCTATCATTTTCAATACCCTTTTCCTTTATTCTTTTTTCTTTTCTTTTCTCATTTTCATCCTTATTATTACCATTTCATATAACATAATTAACATGTATTTTTATAAATATTTCTTTTCTTTTTCCATAAGCTTTTAAACCTTTATAACATATAGATTTTTTCTTAAGACTATAAAATCATAAAAGGTTTGTCTCCAACATTTAATAATATAAGATTTTTAATCAATTATTTAGAAAATTGAAATCATAAATAAAACATAAATAATATAATTTACCCACTTTAAACTTTTCAGGTCTTGGATGCTTGATCTACTCTTGAATCAATTTCTCTTCTTGTTGAATCCTCGCGGGATCAACACTTATGACTTGATCTTTTACTTTCTAAAACCCTAATTTCAAACAATAACTTCTATCAATATAATATTTTGATTTAAATTCTAAATATCATTAAAACTGAAATTGGAAGGAATTTACTTACAATTTTGAATGAAGACTTCTCAAACTCTCAAAATCCTTCTTCTCGAAATTTCTTTTTTCTTCGCTTCAATCCCTTATCTTTCAAGAAACATGTCATTCACTTTGGATGAAGTAAAGGGAGGAAATTTATACGAGAAATCTGAAAGAAAATCAACAAATCTTTCCCTTAATCCTTATCGTCTGTTTCTCTCGTTCTTCAAATCTCTCCCGAAATAACACTGTAATAATGATAAGAATGAAAAGGAATCATTATTTCCTGTCATTGAAAACAATCGTGTGCTAAAATTAGAAAAACGAAACTCACTTTGCTCTCCCGCACGAACGCTCCGTCGCTCGCCCCTCTCTGTTTCGCGTGAACTGCTTTGTTCCGCGACCCTCCTGTTCGCGGTATAAAAAGGGTGGGCCGACTGAGCCGGCCAGAAGAATCGGTTGTCACAGTCTAAAGGTTTTCGCTTGAGTATATCTAAAACTGAATATATGGAGTGTAATTTTAATAGTAATAGACCTAGTGAGGGGATTGTGACTTTGGGCGATCAAGTCATGAGTTAGAGTACACATTTTAGATATATTGGATATATTGTTCAGAGTAATGTTGAAATTGATAGGGTTATTATTAACAGAATTCAAGTTGGATGGTTGAAGTGGAGGAGTGCATCGGGCTTGTTGTGTGATAGAAAAGTAACCTTAAACTTAAACGTATGATGCAAGCAAAAAATTTGAAAAACTAATGATTTAACCCTAAAACACAGCAAAACCAGACAGCCAAGCCCAAACTGAAAAAAATAACAGCTCAATCATAATGAGCTGGGGCCAAGCAACTCCCTAAAACACAGCAAAACCGGACAGCCAAGCCCAAACTGAGAAGCATCAGCAACCCAAGAGCCAAGGCTCATGATTTGACCCCCTTGCCTACATCAATGTAAAATTCTATAAGATGGTGGTGAGACCTGCAATGCTTTATGGGGTCGAATGTTGGCCATTAAAAGAGAAGCATAATACTAAGTTAAGTGCTGCAGAGATAAGGATGCTCAGGTGGATGAGTGGTTTTAATCTTAAAGATAAGATACGAAATGAGCATATACATGTGTGGGCTCCAAAAATTCGGCCCCCGCCTCCGCTCGTACTGTTGTTTGCTTTTGCTTTTTCTTCGGCGAGGGAGTTTTAACAGAATAAGTTTCGGGGTAAATTTGGAAGGCAGATCTGTTTGTAGATGTTTGGAATGGATTTTTGGGAGGCATTTGAAAAATACATGAAATTTATCCCTCCGGTTGAGATCTTCGTTCAACACAGCCATCATCGGGGTATTTGGGGCCATTTTCATTTTCTGGATTAAACCTTGTCGACTCTGTCTACTGGTCGACAGAGGATCATGTTTCATGGGTTTTATGCCTTTATTAGTGAATTCTCTTGATTATAGGCCTTGAAGGCCTAATATGAATGTATTAAAACAAATACACCGGTCTCCACAGCCGTGTATTTGTTTGAAGGTTCAAACCCTGTCGACTCTTATTGATCCATATAGAAGGATCAGGTTCGAACAAAAATTCACTTATTGACCCGCGCAGCGTCCCTAGACGTCACGTGTGTACAAATAACACGCTCGCTGGGACCCATGCGGGTGTTTGGGGGCATTTTATAATTATTGATTGAACCTTGTTGACTCTTATTTACTTTCTTAGAAGGATCAGGTTCAAATTTATTGACCCGTGCAACATCCCTAAACGTCACGTATATACCAATAACACGCTCGCCTGGCCCCTTGGGGGTTTTATAATTGTTTTTACCCGTTTTAGTGTACCTATGTGTATACAAACTACGGTGCACGTGTGGGGGTATTTTGAAAGTACTTGTAGACGCCTTCTGTCTGCTTGCATAGAAGTTGCGGATCCGGTGGCGTGGCGTAGCAGCTTCTGAATTGACTTGTTCGCTGCTTTGTATAGGTAGATTGTCGTGCACTATTTACTTTATGTAGGTGGGTCGTAGTGCACTAACTAATCTCCTGCCTTTGGTTGTTGATGCTTGCATTTGTTGAAGCACTTTTGGCATTTTGCTTGTGAATATTGCAATGGGTACACAATGGGTCTTCTATAGTAGCTCGTAAAAGCCCTCATTTGTCACATCATCTTTGTATTTGCTTGTAGAAGTCATGTCGAATACAATATTAATCTTTGGTAATGGCCCGTAGGTACTTGCATTTCTGTGATCTTCTCCCTTGTAGGTAGAAGATCCATTAAGCCTTTGATACATCTTCCATCGTAGCTTGTAGATAGGACTGATGTATTTCAACATTGGTAGAAAGAGGGTTGTATCCTCCACAATTCTCTTACTTCACCTGTGGGCATACCACATTGATTTTGTATAAATATCACTTGTATGGACTTCATGGCATTCGTTGCATTTATTTTATGTTGTGCATCATCATTTGTAGGAAGAATATTGTTTGCATGTTGATGTTTGCCTTTTGTAGCATAAGTGCCCTCCATCATTTATTCCGAAGCTGCATGGAAGTATTATGGCTTGGCAAGCATTGATGGTGACTCCATTATTCTTGATGAATCTTCTACTACCATAGGAATTTTTCTATTCATTACAACTCATCTAAAATTGCTTGCAAATACATTGCATTCCTCCATTCAATTGAGATAATCATTGTAGGCTAATTATAATCGCTCAAATAAGCTTTATACCAAAGCTTGTAATGGGTGATTGTTTGCTTGCTTGGATGAAATTCAGATGGATCACCCTCTCTGATTAGTATTTGCAACTCCTAATGGAATGATAATTCCTTAATCTTTATTGAGAGTTTATTGCTATGATCCAAACTCAAGCTTCACTATAATTCAAGTTCCATGTACAAGTTTGAGTCCTTGATCAGACTTGATTCAAGTCTTTTGTTCACTCAAGTTTGATTTGAGTTCATATTCCTTTAGTTAAAATTCATGTTCAGGTCCACTATGCTTGATCAAGTCCAAGCTTACAAATTTCAAGCTTACAAGTTTTAAGCTTATAAGTCCAAGCTTGCAAATTCTCTTGCTTATGTTCAAATCAAGTTTTATGCATATGATTCAAGTTTGAACTTGAATTCTTTGTCAAGTTCAAACTTCAATCCAAATTTGAATTCAAAGTCATTGCAATTCATATCACATTCAAGTTCAACCATATTATTGTTCAATTCGAGTTCAAAGAAAGCTTGAGTCAAGTCCTCATGTTAGAACTTCTTATATCAAGTTCATTTCATAAATCAGTTCGAGTCCAAGTCTTATGCGAATCCCCTGTAGTCCAACTCAAATATTTCAAATGTTCAAGTCATGCCATTGTTCATCTTGCAAGTTTAGGTATGAGTTCAAATTGAGTTCCTTGTGGTCTTCTTGAGTCTAAACTCAGTTCAAATTCAAGTCTTCGTAGTCTTGTTGAGTTCATGTTCAAATTCTTCCTCTTTATTCAAGTTATGGTTCAAGTTGCATTTAATGTTCCTTTAACAAGTCCAAGTCCAAATAATGTCCCATGTTGTTGTCCAAGTCCTTGTCCTTTTTGGATAAAAATTCGGCAGCCTCCCGGCGTCTCCCCCGTTAAGAGGAAAAAACCAAGAGGCCACCTACCCGCCACGTCAACAAAGACGTGCACGGTTGGTGTTTGTGAGACACCGCGACGGTAGTATTTTGTTTTTTCATCCACCACGCCAACAAAGGCGTGCATGGGGTTTTAAAAAGCATTTTTGAAAAAGTAGTTTGCTTCCCCCCCCGCTCGGAGGTACTTATGAGCGACCTCGCCTGGTCGTAGGTGCCGCACTAGGGTCTCATCCCACCACGCACAACAAAGGCGTGCATGGGCGGTTTTCCGGTCCGCCATGAACGTTGAAGTAAGGTTTTCGAGTTTAAGGTGATTACTCGCCTTGTCGTAGGCGCCGCATCGGGGTCCCATCCCACCATGCGCAACAAAGGCGTGCATGGGCAGTTTTCTGGTCCGCCGCAAACTTCGAGAGCGAGAATCTGAGTTTAGGGAGTTTCGTACCTTCGCGGGGTTGGCATGTAGCTCGAGGGAAGGGAGATAGAGCAAGCATTTTCTTATTAATTATAATTAATATCAATTAACTATAATTAATTAAATAATTACTTTTAATTAATCATTTATAACTAATTATAATTAATTGAAAATAATTAACTAAATTTTATTAAAATTAATTAAGACAATAAGTTATAATTAATTATAACTTGATTGATATTAATTAAATCCAATAAAATATAATGAATTAATAATTAATTAATAATAATTAACTTATAAATTATGATTAATTAATAATAATTTTAATTAATTATATTTAATTAATATAATTATAAATAAAATAAACTATATTACTTATATAAAATAATAATCCCTTAGTTCGGCAGATTCAGGGGATTAGGCCGAACAGGCGTGCGAAAGGGAGATGTTACCTTCACAGCCGGCGAGCTCCTCGTGTTGCTTCTGATCAGACAAGAAGGGCGGCTCGGGTTGGGATCGAAGATGAGAGGGAGAGAGCGTCGGCTTGGAGGAGTTTTCGGAAGACAGAGCTGGGAGCTCTGGCGTCGGCGTGGAGTTGGGGGATTCGGCTCTCTCTCTCTCTCTCTCTCTCTCTCTCTCTCTCTCGGCTTATGTGGGAATCGGAAGATGGAGGCGCTATGGAGGAGTCGGGCAAGAGGGATCGGAGCCTGGAGGCGATTCGATCGGAGCTTGCGGAGTAGGTAAGATCTCTCTCTCTCTCTCTCTGGATTGAGCAGATCAGAAGGTGGAGTAGGGAATGAACAAGAGGAAGAGCGACAGGAGTTTGAGGCCTTTGTTCGTGTGGAGCAACCGAGAAGAAGGGTCATTAGCTCCTATTTAACGACGCAAAAAGAGTACGATTCGACGAAATCCTTGCATGAATCGCGGAGTAGCGACACCAGCGGCGCCGAACAATTAGGTAACGTGATTTCTTCCTCTTTCTCGGCATAATTTCAGGATTATGTGGATTTTTGTTTTGATTTCTCCTTTTTTGTTGATTGTTGTTCATTATCTGGTGGTCAACAACATGAAAAGGTTGGAGTAGCTCCTGTGGAATATAAAATTAGATAGAGTTGCCTTAGATGGTTTGGTCACATAAAACGTTGACCTTCCGATGACTCGGTTAGGAAAATACAGATATTAGATTTGACTTATGTTAAGAAAGGTAGGGATAGACCTAAAAAGACTTTGTTATAAAATATTAAAAATGGTCTTTCTTTATTAGATTTAAACAAGAATTTGACTTCTAACAGGACACAATGTGATGTGAAACCAACATGCACAGGAGCTCGTTAAGGAACTTAAGAATAAATTTGCAATGTAATTCCACTCAATAGCTTATTGCAATAACAAGGAAATTCAATAAAGAACCTTAGTTTTCCACTTGCTTAGGCGAAGGAGCACATGTAGATTAACCAAATCTTGTAGATAAACAAAAATAGTAGCAATACAAAGAGCTATTAACTAACAATCCACAGTTTAATAATGAGAGTTTCATCTCGGGGATTGATCACTTAACTACACTAGGCTTTGTTGAGAGAAGATTATCCACGTTAGAATCGAGGTCACTCCGAGGAAGAAGGAACCTAGGATCGTCGTTCTTGGATAGGTGGTTGGAGTGGTGGAGGATGCTTGTCGTCCAATGATGATCCAACGTCCCTTTGACCTTTGCTCGTTGATCACGTCAACTAAGGTGTAATGGATACGGTCGAAGTATTCTTCAATGGTGTCGTCGAAATCAAAGCCCACGTCAAAGAATGGTGAATTGGTGATTGGATGATGTCGACTTGATCTCGATCGTTATGCACAAATCCAAAGTTCCATTCGGGTTCCGCCATGCAAAGGGTTGAAGGAGTACCCAAGGGGAAAGGAGGTGGAAGGATGTCGTCTTCTTCTTCTCTTGCCTTCCAAATTCACAAGGGAGGGAGAAATGAGAGGGGCGGCCAAGGTAGAGAGAGAGAGGGGGCGGGTGGCTTTGGTGAAGGGATTTAGGTTAGATGAGGGGAGAATGAGGTTTACTCAAATATGAAATTAATTTCAGATTTTGAGTAAATTTGGAGGGAAACAATTTGAAATTGATTTCAAATTTCAAATAGAATTAAGGAGGATTAACGGGCGTTTAATGGAGCCCATCAAGAGGGGGTCGGCGGGTCCAATAGAGAGAGGGAGGGGTTTATTTCAAAACCTGAAATTAATTTCAGGTTTTGAATGAAATAGGGGAAAGAATAATTGGAAATTGATTTCAAATTCATGTGTAATGAAGGCATTAATTGGTGGCTTGAATGGGGCTCCATTCAAGGTGAGGCCGGCGGCATGGAGAGAGGGGAGGAGGGAGATTAGGGATTGGTAGTTTACCTTCCCCTCATGTTTGTCACGACCCGGCCCGGTGAGCTCGCGCATGCGAGGCGGGAACAGAGGTCGGACGTAAAAGTTAAAAGAAACTTAACATAACATCAATTGAAACATCAACAATAAAGAAAGAGCCACTACAATTTCTCCAAAAACTAACCTTTTCTTTTTCTTTCATTCATTAATCAAAATAATTATGTACAAAGAGAGTCATCCAAAATGGGAATCTAAACAATAGTACATCTCTCCAAAAACTTGTTTACAACTATTACCATCTATCAACAAAACAACAAAAGATAAAAGAACCTGTCGCCCGTCGTCTCCCTACGACGGTACGTGAGCGGAGGTTGGTCAGTCATTTACTCCTTCCTAGATCCTCCTGAAATGTAATCCCACAACGAGGGTGAGTCTTACTCAATAGGTGAGAATGGAAATTCAAATAAACTTAGAATCAATAGAGAAATCTATAACATGCTTTAAGTATTTTAGCATAAGAATCATTGATCATAAAACAAGTTGCTCAAAAAAAAAAGCATACCTTTACCTCAACTTTCAATTGCATAATCCTTCCATAACCTTTCATTTCTTTTCTTTTTTTTCCTTTCTTTTCTTTTTAAAACATCATGCCTCAAGTGACAGCCTCAAATGCATAAAACATGTGTATGAAACATTCATAATAATTTAATATATGCATAACTATATCACCCGTCTCAGGAGTATCACTTGTACTGATCAGGTACAAATAATTGGCCATTTCCTTTTCCATAGCTCCTAAGAGCTTCCTTTTCCATGGCTCATAAGAGCCTCCTTTTCCATGGCTCATAAGAGCCTCCTTTTCCATGTGATACTCCCGCGTCAACATGCACATACATCTATTACTTAAATAATCATAAAAATGCTTCATGTAGAATTATCCATAAGCTATGCAAATGTATGTTTCCTCAAAGATGCGTATGCTTGCTATGCTTGTATGTACATTGCATGTAAAATAGAGAAAGTCATGTAGAGCAAGTGTAGGAGATGAGTATGTAATCCAATCATAAATTGAGCATTGCATAAGGGAAACATTTGTAATTTCCTCAAGTATCCATAAACTTACCAAAGAAAATATGAGTCATAAGAGTGTCATAATGAGCATAAAAGAAATTGTCATTTCTATGTAATTGCGTGAAAGTAAAGTTTTCTAAATTTAAAAGAACATCCATTCCACCTACCTCAATTCGTACACCACAAGGAGATCCTTCAAAAGTCCTCACGCCCCCCCTTTTTCCTCTTACGAAATTCAACTCTACAAGTGGCAAACATAAGGTATAAATATAAGTTTTCTCCCTCATACCTAAAAGAAAAAAACCTAAGTTCAAAAAAAAACAAAATCCTTATTTTCATAAAAGTAACTCATATTAGGATTTTAAAAACACCTCCTTACCTCTCTCTAAGCTTAATCCAAAGAAAACTCTAATCTTAACAAAATCCTAATTTACAAAAATACAATTTATTCTTATAAAACTTAAATCAAATTCCATAATTATCTTCTAAGAAACATTAAGAAACATTTTTGTGAATGTACTTTGAAAGAAAATCATTTTTGAGTGAAACCCTAACTTCCAAAAATTCATATTTTTAAGAAATCAACTCACATTAGGGTTTAGAAACTTCATTTAATCATTCTCTAAACTTTTCTCAAAGAAAAACTAAGTTTTCTCAAAACCCTAGAAATCTTCTCATCCAAAAATCTTGAGAAAGAGAGGGGAAACCCTAGTTCTATTGCATACCTTTGCTTTCCCTTAGTCTCCCCTACAATTTTCCCTAAGTTTGGCCGCCGGAAACCGCCGTCGGAGCCGCCGCCGAAGATGTCGTCGCCGCTCCTACCCGCGCCTCACGCTCCTTGGTTCCGCTCGGTTTGGTCGTGACAAGCGAATGGGAGAAGAGGGAAGGATTTCGGTTTAGTATAAAGGGAGAAATGGGAAAGTCCAAATGACATAATTACCCTCACTTAAACAATTTCGGCCTTCATAAGGCCTAGGGGTAACCTTGGCATTTCTATCCTTCCGAAAATTATAACTCTCAAACTACTCAAAATACAATACATGTTCTATACATCAAAACGATCAGAATTTTACGCTCTATTTTCTAAAATTATTCCCGTCGAAATCCGACAACCTCGAATTTTTCACTTAAATCTCGTCGCGGCGCTTTGAAAAGCGTGCGAAGCCTAAAACGACGTTTTGCGGGTTTTACAATTCTCCCTCCCTTATAAAAATTTCGTCCTCGAAATTTAAGACAAACTTAATAAATCATACCTTAGTCAAAAAGGTGAGGGTAGCTTTCCCTCATCTCTGATTCTTTCTCCCACGTAGCATCTCTCTCAGTTCCATGCTTCCACATAACTTTGACATAAGGAATCTCTCTACTCCGAAGCTGCTTAACATCATAATCTATGATCTTTTCAGGCTCCTCTACAAAAGTCAGATCTGGTTGGATATCTATTGCTTCAGTACTGATCTTCTGAGTTTCATCTGCAATGTATTTCCTCAAGGAAGAGATATGAAATACATTATGTACTCCACTCAAGTGAGATGGCAAAATCAATCTGTAAGCCACACTGCCTACTCTCTCAGAAATTTCAAATGGGCCAACATATCTTGGACTCAGTTTCCCAACTTTGCCAAATCTCTTCACACCTTTCATAGGACTTACCTTAAGGAAAACAAACTCTCCAACCTCAAACTCAACAAATCTGTGCTTGGCATCATAATACTTCCTCTGTCTGTCCTGTACAGTCTTCAATCTATCGCGAATCAGCCTTATCTTTTCAGTAGCATCATCTACTAAATCAGCTCCAATGATCTTTCTTTCTCCTGTCTCCGCCCAACATAAAGGAGTTCTACACCTCCTTCCATACAAAGCTTCATAGGGTGCCATACCTATACTTGCTTGGAAGCTATTGTTATAGGCAAATTCAATCAAGGGAATGTGTGTCTCCCATTTGCCACCAAAGTCCAGTACACATAATCTGAGTAAATCCTCCAATGTCTGAATAGTCCTCTCTGATTGACCATCTGTTTGAGGGTGAAATGCCGTACTGAAAGTGAGTCTGGTGCCCATTGCCTCCTGAACTTTCCTCCGCAATCTAGAGGTGAATCTCCCATCTCTATCTGATACTATCGATCTTGGCACACCATGAAGTCTAACAATCTCATTAACATAAACACTTGCCAACTTCTCAACAGCATCAGATTGCTTGATAGGCAAGAAGTGTGCTGACTTGGTCAATCTATCAATGATCACCCATAGAGCATCATGACCAGTTCTGGATCTAGGTAACCACAAAATCCATAGCTATGTCTTCCCATTTCCATTCTGGTATGGGTAAAGGCTGCAATAAACCTCCTGGCTTTTGATGTTCCACCTTTACCATCTGACAAATTGTACATCTAGCCACAAATTCTGCTACACTTCTTTTCATCCCTGGCCACCAAAAGTATTCCTTCAAATCTTGATACATCTTGTTACTACCTGGATGAATGGTATAACTTGAATAGTGTGCTTCCTGAAGAATGTCCTTCCTCAAATCTCCAACATCAGGGATGCAAATTCTGCCTCTATACCGTAGTAACTCCTCTTCATCAAACTCAAACTCCTCTACGTGACCAACCTTCACCAATTTTAGGATTTTCTCAAATTCTGCATCTTGTGGCAAAGCTTCCCTTATCCTATCCTTTAAGGTGGACTGAATGATCATCTGATTCAAAGCAACAAACTCTGCATCATCAGGCTGAACTACAGAAATCTCTAACTTCTCCAAGTCTCTAATCAATTCAAGCTGTTGTGTAATCATCCAACTGGCACTGGAAGTCTTCCTGCTTAAAGCATCTGCTACAACATTTGCCTTGCCTGGATGATATTGGATATCCAAGTCATAGTCCTTGATAAGCTCCAACCATCTCCTCTGCCTCAAATTCAACTCTTTTTGTGTAAAGATATATTTCAAACTTTGATGATCAGTAAATACTTCACACTTCACTCCATATAAGTAATGTCTCCAAATCTTCAGGGCAAAGACCACTGCCGCTAACTCCAAATCATGGGTTGGGTAGTTTCTTTCGTGGTTCTTCAGTTGCCTTGAAGCATAGGCAATGACCCTTCCGTTTTGCATCAAAACACAACCCAGCCCTTTGTGAGAGGCATCAGTATAAATCTGAAATCCATCCGTCTCCGAAGGAATAGTAAGCACTGGAGCAGTCACCAAACATTGCTTCAATCTTTGAAAAGCCTCTTCACATTGATCTGTCCATACAAACTTTACTGCCTTTTGAGTCAATCTAGATAATGGCATAGCTATTCGAGAAAATCCCTCAACAAATCTTCTATAGTAACCAGCTAAACCCAAAAAGCTTCTGATCTCCGTCACAGTAGTGGGTCGTGGCCAATCTGATATAGCTTGCACCTTGTGCTGATCCACAGAGATCTCTCCATTGCTAATCACATGACCCAAAAAGTGTACACTCTTCAACCAAAACTCACATTTGGAGAACTTAGCATACAAGTCATTATCTTTTAAGGTATACAATACTGACCTTAAATGATTTGCATGCATCCTTTCGTCTGGAGAGTAAACAAGTATGTCATCTATAAATACAATCACGAATAGATCTAAAGAATCCTTAAAGATTCTATTCATGAGGTCCATAAACACTGCAGGGGCATTTGTTAGGCCAAAAGGCATCACTGTAAACTCAAAATGCCCGTATCTAGTGTTGAAAGCTGTCTTTGCTATGTCCTCTTCTCTGACCTTGAGCTGATAGTATCCCGATCTCAAGTCTATCTTAGAAAATACTGAGGCACCCTCCAACTGATCAAACAAATCATCAATTCTCGGAAGAGGATACTTATTTTTTACAGTCAGTTTGTTCAATTCCCTGTAGTCTATGCAAAGTCTTAGACTTTCATCCTTCTTTTTCACAAAGAGCACAGGAGCACCCCAAGGCGAAGTGCTAGGCCTGATAAATCCTTTACTAAGCAATTCCTCCAATTGATCTTTCAGTTCCTTCAGCTCTTTTATGGCCATCCTATAAGGGGCTTTAGCAACAGGGTCTGCTCCACTAACCAGTTCAATGGTAAAATCAATCTCCCTGCTTGGAGGCATTCCAGGTAAGTCATCTGCGAACACTTCTGGATACTCTTGTACAACAGGTATCTCCTCTAACCTCCTATCTTCTTTCTCTTCCTCCTTAACATAAGCTAGAAAGCCTTCATTACCCTTCCTCAATAATTTGTAAGCCACCAACGAAGAGACTATCATGGAAGTTAGGCCTCTTTCTCCTACAAATTTGAATTCTTTCTCCCCTGGCATACAGAATTTAAGTTCTTTCTTATTACAGTCTATGGTCACAAAATGACTAGACAACCAATCCATCCCAAGGATCATATCAAACTCCGTTAAGGGCAATAACATAGGGTCTGCACCAAGACTTCTATCACACACAATCAACTCCACATGACACCCTTTGTTGGTTTCCAACTGACTCCCATTGGGCATCATAACAGATAGGGGTTTGAGCATAAATGAGGAAGATAAACCAACAGACTTAACAAATTCCTCCGAAATGAAAGAATGAGAGGCTCCCGTATCAAACAATACCTTAACAGGCTTGTTACAGACAAGGATCGTTCCTAAATATCATGCATGTAACATAACATAAAGCTTATTTTACTCAAAAAAAGCATAAAGGAATTCATTGACATTAAATAAAGTCCATACCTGTGATAACATCAGGAGAGTCCTTTGCTTCTTGTTGTGACATTCCATAAACTCTTGGTTGAACTGGTGGACGAGCTTGGCCTTGTGATGGGGTAGATCCAGTAGACTCTACAGTTCTTGGCCTGCCAGCTGTCCTCTGGGGAAAAGTGTTTCCTGTTCTGGCCGCTGGGGTAGACTTCTGTCCCAAGGTAGGGCAAAACTTTGCCATGTGCCCTGGCTGATGGCACCAAAAACAGGTATTGGTGCCAGAAAGGCACTCTCCCCTATGAGCCCTTCCACACTTATTGCACATAGCAGATGGTGTGCTGCTCTCTGAAGTGTTGAGCTTGGGCTTCTTCCAACTAGGCCTTCCAGAGTGAAAAGACTGGGCAGGTCTTGATCTATCTTCATTCTTCCTCTTCTGGAAGTCTCTCTTCCTCTGAACACTCTGATAATCAAGCTCAACCTTCCGTGCTTTATCAACTAATTTAGAGTAATCTTCAATCTCCAAAGCAACCAATGGCTGTCTAATGCTATCCCTCAAGCCACAAAGGAAACGGTGGCATTTCTCTTCTGCATTAGGAATCAGATGAGAGGCATACCTAGATAGCATCGTGAATTCAGTCTCATACTCTGCAACAGTCTTATCTCCCTGTACCAATCTATTAAATTTATCTTGCATTGCTCTCCTAGCAGTCATTGGCACATACCAATCTCTAAACACTTTGACAAATTCCACCCATGAGATTTGACTGCTAGATCTCCCAGTAAAAGTTTCTTCCAATTGTCTTCTCCACCATCTGTTTGCCTCCCCTCTGAAGGCATAAGTAGCTAAGGCTACCCTCCTATCCTGAGGGCATAGCATCCCCTCCAAAATCTTCTCAACTTCCATTAACCAGTCCTCTGCTTCTATAGCTCCACCTCCCACAAATGATGGTGGCTTCATGTCCTGGAATAACTTTAAATACTTGTCAATTGGAGCACTTCCACTACTTCCAGCTTGAGTCTGTGTATTCTTTATCATCCCCGTCATAGCCGCCATCATTTGGGTAAAAGAGTCCAAAGTAGCATTAATGTTACTGCCTTGAGGCTCTACTACAGATGGTAATTCCCTCCTGACCTCCCCTGTGTTGCCATCAGTGGCATCTAGTTCTGGTTCCTCAGCCCTGAGACATAAAGCAACAAAGCAATCTAAACAAATAAATACACAAGCACCTTACACCTATTCTAACCTATAAGATCTTCCTATTGGCTCTTTTATGAAAATCAATATCCTCAAATCCTTGCGCTCTGATACCACTCTTGTCACGACCCGGCCCGGTGAGCTCGCGCATGCGAGGCGGGAACAGAGGTCGGACGTAAAAGTTAAAAGAAACTTAACATAACATCAATTGAAACATCAACAATAAAGAAAGAGCCACTACAATTTCTCCAAAAACTAACCTTTTCTTTTTCTTTCATTCATTAATCAAAATAATTATGTACAAAGAGAGTCATCCAAAATGGGAATCTAAACAATAGTACATCTCTCCAAAAACTTGTTTACAACTATTACCATCTATCAACAAAACAACAAAAGATAAAAGAACCTGCCGCCCGTCGTCTCCCTACGACGGTACGTGAGCGGAGGTTGGTCAGTCATTTACTCCTTCCTAGATCCTCCTGAAATGTAATCCCACAACGAGGGTGAGTCTTACTCAATAGGTGAGAATGGAAATTCAAATAAACTTAGAATCAATAGAGAAATCTATAACATGCTTTAAGTATTTTAGCATAAGAATCATTGATCATAAAACAAGTTGCTCAAAAAAAAAAGCATACCTTTACCTCAACTTTCAATTGCATAATCCTTCCATAACCTTTCATTTCTTTTCTTTTTTTTCCTTTCTTTTCTTTTTAAAACATCATGCCTCAAGTGACAGCCTCAAATGCATAAAACATGTGTATGAAACATTCATAATAATTTAATATATGCATAACTATATCACCCGTCTCAGGAGTATCACTTGTACTGATCAGGTACAAATAATTGGCCATTTCCTTTTCCATAGCTCCTAAGAGCTTCCTTTTCCATGGCTCATAAGAGCCTCCTTTTCCATGGCTCATAAGAGCCTCCTTTTCCATGTGATACTCCCGCGTCAACATGCACATACATCTATTACTTAAATAATCATAAAAATGCTTCATGTAGAATTATCCATAAGCTATGCAAATGTATGTTTCCTCAAAGATGCGTATGCTTGCTATGCTTGTATGTACATTGCATGTAAAATAGAGAAAGTCATGTAGAGCAAGTGTAGGAGATGAGTATGTAATCCAATCATAAATTGAGCATTGCATAAGGGAAACATTTGTAATTTCCTCAAGTATCCATAAACTTACCAAAGAAAATATGAGTCATAAGAGTGTCATAATGAGCATAAAAGAAATTGTCATTTCTATGTAATTGCGTGAAAGTAAAGTTTTCTAAATTTAAAAGAACATCCATTCCACCTACCTCAATTCGTACACCACAAGGAGATCCTTCAAAAGTCCTCACGCCCCCCCTTTTTCCTCTTACGAAATTCAACTCTACAAGTGGCAAACATAAGGTATAAATATAAGTTTTCTCCCTCATACCTAAAAGAAAAAAACCTAAGTTAAAAAAAAAACAAAATCCTTATTTTCATAAAAGTAACTCATATTAGGATTTTAAAAACACCTCCTTACCTCTCTCTAAGCTTAATCCAAAGAAAACTCTAATCTTAACAAAATCCTAATTTACAAAAATACAATTTATTCTTATAAAACTTAAATCAAATTCCATAATTATCTTCTAAGAAACATTAAGAAACATTTTTGTGAATGTACTTTGAAAGAAAATCATTTTTGAGTGAAACCCTAACTTCCAAAAATTCATATTTTTAAGAAATCAACTCACATTAGGGTTTAGAAACTTCATTTAATCATTCTCTAAACTTTTCTCAAAGAAAAACTAAGTTTTCTCAAAACCCTAGAAATCTTCTCATCCAAAAATCTTGAGAAAGAGAGGGGAAACCCTAGTTCTATTGCATACCTTTGCTTTCCCTTAGTCTCCCATACAATTTTCCCTAAGTTTGGCCGCCGGAAACCGCCGTCGGAGCCGCCGCCGAAGATGTCGTCGCCGCTCCTACCCGCGCCTCACGCTCCTTGGTTCCGCTCGGTTTGGTCGTGACAAGCGAATGGGAGAAGAGGGAAGGATTTCGGTTTAGTATAAAGGGAGAAATGGGAAAGTCCAAATGACATAATTACCCTCACTTAAACAATTTCGGCCTTCATAAGGCCTAGGGGTAACCTTGGCATTTCTATCCTTCCGAAAATTATAACTCTCAAACTACTCAAAATACAATACATGTTCTATACATCAAAACGATCAGAATTTTACGCTCTATTTTCTAAAATTATTCCCGTCGAAATCCGACAACCTCGAATTTTTCACTTAAATCTCGTCGCGGCGCTTTGAAAAGCGTGCGAAGCCTAAAACGACGTTTTGCGGGTTTTACAATGTTGATGCCACATAGGATAAAAAAATAGTGATTCCACATGTCATGAAATTTGGATTGGATCAAATTCAAAACTTTCCTTTTTAGGAATTTTGCAAATATGGAAAGTTTTTGAATTTTAAATTTTGAAATAATAAAAAAAAAAAATCGGTAACTCCTTTATTTTTTGCTAGGCCACAATCAAGGAGCCATTATGATGATTGACATCTTCATCATGGCTTGGGGCAAGGTGGTGGCCGGCGACCAATGGAGGAAGAGGGGGCTTGCCGTCGGGTTTGGAGATTTCTTGATGGAGCTTGGGTTGTAGTGGAGGAAGTTAGTGGGTAAAGCGGTGGATGATTGGATCTCGGGTAGGGCTTGGCGTGGGGAGGAGGAAAACAAGAGTTGGAGAAGAAAACAATAAGATAAAATAAACCACGAGTCGAGGACGCTTCCAACGACTGGCGGGTATTGCTTTTGCCCTCACCTTGGGCTTTTCCTAGAACTCACACAGAGATCTAGGAGAGTTGAACTCACTAAGAGATCAAGAAAATATGAACTCACAAAGAGAACACAAAGAGAAGAATTTCATTTTCAATAATCATCATCCCCTCATACAATGCATGAGGCATTCTATAAATAGGCCAAAATGAAACAAAACTAAAAGACATAAATTCCCTCGAGGCTACAATATCAAATGACCACCCATAAGGGTAAAACCATAAAACTGAAAAATAAAATAAACTACTACAAAAAAAAGACTCAAAATAAAACTCCTGATCGTGGCCATCGATCTCTGGTGTCTCCGATGGTACACGTGTCGAAATCGCTGACGATGTCCTCATCACAATGGAGAAAAAAGATTCATGTAGCCGACCTCACGTAGTGGGACAAAGGCTTGATGTTGTTGTTGTATGTGCAACTTAAGGCATTGAAATACAATCCTTATAAGTAGCTCACCTGATTCTATCTCACATGCATTTTTTATATACGATTATATTTTGCATCCTAAAAAACCTATTCCTTTCGCTCTCTCTGTCTGGGATTGTTTTCTATGTACTTCTCTCTGTATTGACAACCAATGTCATGCCATCGGCTACTGTAGAGCAGTCCTTGGGAACTACTTATATTTGGAAGCTTCCCAGGTCTACTTTGCTGCTGAAATCCTTCTGTCCATAATTCATTCCCTATGCCGTATGCTTCTTTTGCAGGAAGCCTCCCCTTCATGTTTTCCTATCCTCGCTTTTCTACTTATATCATTTCCCCATTACATCAAGCGTTGGCAAAAGAGATGTCCAGTTTAGAATCTCAGGTACTGGTTCTTGTGCCTGCTGTCTTTAGGCTTGGTTATTGTATGTGTTATTTTATAGCATGCCTTGCGATTGATGCTTTGGTTTTTTTGTTCATGTAGTGAAATATGGTTGTTAGCAACAGCTGTTTCAAAAAAGGTTGTCTTTACGGATTGACATGCTACAAAATGGTGCACATGAGGCTTCCCACATTGTAGAACCTTGACTAGGGTTGATATACATAGCCTTGCATGTCTTATTGTCTTGGGTTTATGTTTGCATATTATAGTTCCATTTTCTGGTGGGGCTATGCTTAATTAAAGGTTACATGGTTAGGTTTATTATTTTCCAAGTTTCCATATTTAATTGTTTTGCATAATTGAATGTATAATTATTATATATTGGTTATTTACTTGAGGCCATGTTTGAAGTAACTTTGAAATGAAGGATTTAATATTGAAACCATAGAAGTATTGGAGCTAGAGCTAATTATTATTTAGTCCTACGTGCGACTTCACCTAATATATCCTTAATCAAAAGAAGATTTGCTCATTCTCAGAAATTTGGTGATGCGGATAAAAATGAATTGTATTGTGCCTTATTATTTTAGTCGAATTGTCATTATATTTCTATTTTTTGTTATTTATTATCTGCACTTTGATTGTCAAGGGTAACATAATCAATTGTTAGTTGTTTAAGATAAACTTGATTATTGGTCTTAGATTATAGGATATTTTATTCTAAATGGAGGATCATGGGGTGATGCTGGAACAAACTATTTACTAAATGAAATGAAGTTTGTTATGCTCCCCCTACCCTCTCAAACTGTGTTTTTGACTCTTAGATTTTTCCTCAATCTTTTTTTTGAGCTCCTTGGTGTAAGAAAGCTCACCACCTTAGTTGAGAACCAGCTGATCACCATTATCTACCACAACTCCACAAGGGCACCCTTCATAACTGGTCACATCTTTGTCGTTCTTATATGGTACAGTAATTTCATGACCTACTTGTATGACATCAATTTTGACTAATTCTCTTCCCTTTCTGGTGATGATCATAACAAAAAATGTCTGTTATGTTATCCATATGGATGATGGCCTCAAAATACCATTGCTAACCATATCCATGATATGTGCTGTTCACTGGAAAATCGCTAAAGAATGTGAATATTGATATGTATAAATGGTGTAAACTGTAAAGTGGTCAACATGACAATGGAGGATATTTGCATGATTTGCTTATGACCCATTTCATCCCAGTCTTGCAACATTGTCTCTTATTGATTACGCTTGTTGCACATCTTATGTATATTTAATATCTGTCACACTTTCTTGCAAATCTTTTGCATTTGTTATTAATTATATGTCATGCACTATTTCTTTGTCACATTATGTGTGCCACCTAAGCAACTCCCTTGCTATGCTAATTGATGTGAAATGTACATGCAAGGATGTCTAGATTAAGGAAGTTGCACGCTTAATTTTAGGAGCCACAATAATTATATCCTTTATATTGATTTTAAATGACAAGATAAAATACAAGAGCGGTAAAACAAGCTTAGCCTAAATTACATGCATATGAGTTAAGATCGTAAAATAGCCAATTTAATCTAACATTTCATACATGAATGATTTTCAACTATAAATCTCAATGCTTACAATAAGATTAGGCACCATGCAAGAATCCCTCACTCAACTATCTAGTTGTCTAAGCTTTAGCGGGGAAGAGTTAGTGATGGGGACATCCGATTTCGACATGTGTACCATCGTCGGAGGCGCCGATCGACGGCCATGATTCAGAGTCTTTATTTTTGATGTTTTATTTTATTCATGTCATTTATATTTCTTGTCTTTTCCTTTTGTACCCCTATGAGGGAATTAGTGTTTGTTGTTGCCCAAGGGCATTGTAGTCTTTTAATTTCCGTATGCTTGTTGAGCCTATATAAAGGCTTGGTCTTTGTATTTTGGATGATTGATGAATGAATTGAAAATTGCTCCCTTTTGTTCTCTTTGTGAGTGCATAACAAGATCTCTTAGTGAGTTCTTCCTTTGAGATCTCTTGGTGAGTTCTCTAGTTTATTTTATGTTTATTCGTTCACCATCTCTCTCTCATTAGAAGCTCCACAAAATCCCCTTCCCCCAACCCTAGCCGTCGGCTCCCCCACCTTGGATCTTGCCGCCGGCCACCACCACTATCCCGGCCAACCACCTCCCGCCGCCCCTCCCCTTCCGGCCAACTCCCCTCCCTCATCCCATGTTGAATTCGAAATTTAGAATTCAAATTTTGAATTCTTTCCAAATTTGGAATTCCAAATTAGGAAAGTTTGCATGATTGATTCAATTTCAATTTATTTTAATTTGGAGTTTTCAAAATACTTGTCCACATCATCCACCTAAGTTTGGAAACTCTTCCCCCTCTCTCCCCAACTCTCTCTCCCTCCATACATGCCGCCGGCCCCCCTATCAAGCCCCCATCTAAGTTTGCATTCAATCCCTTTTGTGATTTGAAATCACAAATTAAATGCAAATAATCCTCCCTCCTATTTTCACAAAAACTGAAAATAATTTCAGTTTTCAAACCTCTCCATTCTCTCCCTACCGCCGGCTCACCCATGGGCTTAACCGAAATTGATTCCAATTAATGCCTTAATTGCATTAATTAGGAAATTCAAATTCTAGTGTTATTTCCCTCCTAAACTCCTAAAACTGAAATTAAATTCAGTTTTCTAAATTTCACTCCTCTCCTCACCCCAACCCCATCGCCGGCCTCCCCTCTTGCTTCTAGCCCGCCGACCACTAGCTCCTCCTTTGGAGATTCCGTCGCAGTGCCGCTCTATCCCACCTCAATGATGTATGGAGGAACCCGAGTGGAATTTCGGGTTTGAATACGACAACCGTGGACGAGTGAACATCCTCCGATCTCCTTTTTTTTGATGTTAGTTTTGACTTCGACGACACCGTCGAAGAGTATTTGGACCGGATCCTACCAGCTTTAGTTGAGTCCATAGACGATCATTTCTCCATCTACACTTGGATCATCGAAGGGCCTCGTTACACACCACCTCCCCGTCCGGCGCCATCCTCTTCTTCCCTACGGATCTACGGCATCGTCGTCCTCGGAGTGGTTTCGTCACTAGCATGTTTCTTCTTCTCCCAACGAACCTAGAGGTAGATGAATGAGTGTGGCCTCAAGGTGAGACAATCACTTTGTTAACTGCCGGATTCTTGTTGACCATTCATTTTCATTACTTTATTGAAGTTGTTATTTTATCGAACTTGTAAACTTAGTTGAAATTTCTTGCCTAGACGTTGTTAACTTCTAAGATTTTCATTGAATCGTCAAATTAGCAAAGCTTGGGATTGTATTATCAATACTTTATAGAACTTCTATTAATTTTATAAGAAGCAATTCCTGGTTTCACATCATCTTGGTATCAGAGCATGGCTAGCATGCTTTGCTCATGTTAGATGCATCCTAGGAAGTCTACTTTAGCTTGCCATTAATCGTTTACTTGCATCACATCGTTTAAAACATTTTATTCACTGTTTTTCTTTGCTGTCCAGTCATTTCCTGCATCATATTTTCATTATTAACATGCATGCCAACTTTACCTATGTGTTATTTTGGTCACTTACCACCCACCGCTTCACCTAAGTCACTTACTACACTTAAAATTCTTGCTGTCCAGAGTTATTCCTGCACTGTTTAGTGGCTGTTAGGTGCCCGTAACCTTTGTCTAGTTGCTGTCCACACACCACAACCCACCCTATTCACTTAAACCACTTTCCCCATTGTGTTAGGTTGCTGTCCCCAACGTTCCAGCAGCTGTTTGGAGGCTTTAGGGGCTGTTTTCTGTAGCAATTAAGTGCTGTCTTCCACCCCAACTCTACCCCATTCATCCCTTAACCAATCCCATGGATCCGTAGCACCTCCAAGCTACCCTAGACCTCATCTTGGGCCAATTAGGGACTGTTACGCAGCAAATTCGTAACACTCAGACGGACTTAGCAGATTTTAGGAGATTAACCAGTGATCGGTTAGATAACATAGAGCGTATTGGGAACCCCGCGATCTACACACCATCACGGCCTCACTCACTCTACGACGAGGATAACCGAGCAGAGCATGGCCACCCTAGAGACCAGTACCGCCATAACCCGAGACCCCAACAAGACCCTGTAGGAGATGAGAATCCTTTGAGAGACAACGATGCCCAGTTGTTGAAGAACATTAGAATTGATGCTCCAACCTATGATGGAACCCTCGATCCCCAGGTCTTCATGGATTGGCTCAAATCCATGGTTAGTTACTTCAAATAGTATAATATCTCGGAAGCTAGGAAGGTTAGATTTGCTGAAATGAAACTCACGGGCCGAGCCAACTTGTATTGGACCAATTTAGAGAATATGCGCGAGGCTCGAGGCGAACACCCTATCACGGATTGGAGGACGTTGAAACAAGAACTTAAGAGAAAATATCTCCCTCCTTCGTACTACCCGAAGCTCCTTGATAAATGGAATAGATTGACCTAGGGGAGCAAGCCCGTCAAAGACTATATCTCGGCCTTTGACGACTTCTTGATCCGTTGCAATGGCGAAGAATCGGCCACCCCAACTCAAATCCTATCCATGTTTAGAGCTGGCCTTAGGGAAGATCTGCGCACGAAACTCTTTGCTCGAGGTGTAGACTCGTTAGAGGCAGCCTGTAGCCTAGTTCTCGACCTCGAAGATTCTAAAATCCACTCCCAAACAAGGCATTTTGACTCCCGCTCGAACTCGTATAGAACCTCGTCTAGACAACCCCAAAACCGACCCTCGGGATCGACTGCTAGCCGAGCCCCTGCTAGTTCGGCCCCACCTCGCACGGATCTCAAAGGTAAAGCCCCCGAGCGAGACGCTCCCAAACCCAATTCTGGAACCAAGTGCTATAGGTGTCATGGGTACGGACACATTCCGTCGCAATGTTCGAGTCCTTACAAAGTCACCATAATTGAAGAGGTGGACGAGGAAGAAGAAGAACCTGAGACTGATTTGGTTCACCAAGTGGATGAGGAAGAAGACTCTTTTACTGAAGAAGAGCCCGTTACCCTGCAGGTTGTTAGGTGCGCTTTGGCCCAACCTAAGTTAAGTGATGATTGGTGTAGAACCTCAATTTTTCATACCTTCATTAAGATCAGAGAAAAGAGCTGCAAAGTTATCGTAGATAGTGGAAGTTGTATCAACGCAGTCTCTTCAGCCATGGTTTCCAAGCTCAATCTTAAGGTGACCCCTCACCCAAATCCGTATAAGGTTTCTTGGATCAATTCGACTACCATAGAAATTAAGGATCGAAGCCTTATTCCTATAGAATTCGTGGTTATCAGGATAAGATTTGGTGTGATGTTCTAACCATGGACGTAGGTCAAATTATCCTTGGTCGCCCTTGGTTATTTGACAACGACGTCCATATTTATGGGAGGACGAACACCTGTGTGTTCGAACATAATGGAAAGAAGATCAAGTTAATGCCCTCTCAACCTAAACCTCCCAAAACTGAAGCTAAGCCTATCCCTGTCAAGCAAAGTAAAGGTCTCCACTTATTGAATGCGAAAGAGGTGGAAACTGAGATCACCCAAGGAGCACCCATGTATGCCCTAGTGGCTAGAGAAGTAGATGAGGACCAGAAAGAACCAATCCCTGATGCCGTTAAGCCTCTTCTTAAAAACTTTGCTGATGTATTCCCAGAGGATTTGCCTAACCAACTGCCTCCCCTGCGGGACATACAACACGCGATCGACGTGGTGCCGGGAGCATCTCTACCCAACCTCCCTCACCACCGGTATGAGCCCAGCTGAGATTGTTTATGGGTACCAACCTAGGCAACCAATAGACTTACTCCCCATGAGTCCTAGGCTTAGAGTGTCAGAGTCTGCATCTGCATT
Source organism: Dendrobium nobile (assembly GCA_022539455.1). NCBI lineage: Eukaryota > Viridiplantae > Streptophyta > Magnoliopsida > Asparagales > Orchidaceae > Dendrobium > Dendrobium nobile. Next base: position 80,931,403 of record CM039736.1, read on the forward strand.
TGCATCACATATCCAGGGATTGCATCAAGAAATTAATAAAAGAATTGTGCAAAGTAATGAGAAATACAAACTTAATGCTGATCTAAAGAGACACTTCAAGGAGTTCGAAGTTGGAGACTATGTCATGGTTCGGATTCGTCCGGAGCGGTTCCCTCCAGGGGCCGTTAAGAAACTACATGCTAAGAGCGCAGGTCCCTTTAAAATAACTTCAAAAATAAACAGTAATGCCTATGTCTTGGACCTTCCTGAAGGTTTCAACATGAATCCCACGTTTAACATAGAGGATCTAGTAGCCTTTGATGGACCTGATTTTAACCCTGAAAATCCACTAAATCTTGAGCCTTGTGAGTCCATACCTTGTGAGATCCCAAGCTTGCCTCCACTTCCCACAATTCCCCCATTACCTAATACGGAGAAGATTGAAACTATACTCAGTGATGAAATCATTTCCACCAGGAACGGCGGACGCCAAAGATACTTAGTGCGTTGGAGAGGAAAGCCGGAGACGGAGGACACGTGGCTGGAGCGTGAGGAGATACAAAGATTGGATCCTGACCTTCTGGAGCTGTACGAGAGTTCTCAGGACCCTTGCTCGACAGGGTCGAGCTTCCTCCCACCTGGGGAGAATGATGGGGACATCCGATTTCGACATGTGTACCATCGCCGGAGGTGCCGATCGACGGCCATGATTCAGAGTCTTTATTTTTGATGTTTTATTTTATTCATGTCATTTATATTTCTTGTCTTTTCCTTTTGTACCCCTATGAGGGAATTAGTGTTTGTTGTTGCCCAAGGGCATTGTAGTCTTTTAATTTCCGTATGCTTGTTGAGCCTATATAAAGGCTTGGTCTTTGTATTTTGGATGATTGATGAATGAAATGAAAATTTCTCCCTTTTGTTCTCTTTGTAAGTGCATAACAAGATCTCTTAGTGAGTTCTTCCTTTGAGATCTCTTGGTGAGTTCTCTAGTTTATTTTATGTTTATTCGTTCACCATCTCTCTCTAATTAGAAGCTCCACAAAATCCCCTTCCCCCAACCCTAGCCGCCGGCTCCCCCACCTTTGATCTTGCCGCCGGCCACCACCACTATCCCGGCCAACCACCTCCCGCCGCCCCTCCCCTTCCGGCCAACTCCCCTCCCTCATCCCATGTTGAATTCGAAATTTAGAATTCAAATTTTGAATTCTTTCCAAATTTGGAATTCCAAATTAGGAAAGTTTGCATGATTGATTCAATTTCAATTTATTTTAATTTGGAGTTTTCAAAATACTTGTCCACATCATCCACCTAAGTTTGGAAACTCTTCCCCCTCTCTCTCCCTCCATACATGCTGCCGGCCCCCCTATCAAGCCCCCAATTAAGTTTGCATTCAATCCCTTTTGTGATTTGAAATCACAAATTAAATGCAAATAATCCTCCCTCCTATTTTCACAAAAACTGAAAATAATTTCAGTTTTCAAACCTCTCCCTTCTCTCCCTACCGCCGGCTCACCCATGGGCTTAATCGAAATTGATTCCAATTAATGCCTTAATTGCATTAATTAGGAAATTCAAATTCTAGTGTTATTTCCCTCCTAAACTCCTAAAACTGAAATTAAATTCAGTTTTCTAAATTTCACTCCTCTCCTCACCCCAACCCCACCGCCGGCCTCCCCTCTTGCTTCTAGCCCGCCGGCCACTAGCTCCTCCTTTGGAGATTCCGTCGCAGTGTCGCTCTATCCCACCTCAATGATGTATGGAGGAACCCGAGTGGAATTTCGGGTTTGAATACGACAACCGTGGACGAGTGAACATCCTCCGATCTCCTTTTTTTTGACGTTGGTTTTGACTTCGACGACACCGTCGAAGAGTATTTGGACCGGATCCTACCAGCTTTAGTTGAGTCCATAGACGATCATTTCTCCATCTACACTTGGATCATCGAAGGGCCTCGTTACACACCACCTCCCCGTCCGGCGTCATCCTCTTCTTCCCTACGGATCTACGACATCATCGTCCTCGGAGTGGTTTCGTCACTAGTATGTTTCTTCTTCTCCCAACGAACCTAGAGGTAGATGAATGAGTGTGGCCTCAAGGTGAGACAATCACTTTGTTAACCGCCGGATTCTTGTTGACCATTCATTTCCATTACTTTATTGAAGTTGTTATTTTATCGAACTTGTAAACTTAGTTGAAATTTCTTGCCTAGACGTTGTTAACTTCTAAGATTTCCATTGAATCGTCAAATTAGCAAAGCTTGGGATTGTATTATCAATACTTTATAGAACTTCTATTAATTTTATAAGAAGCAATTCCTGGTTTCACATCAGTTAGCATGATCGTTGTGATTCAAAATATAACCATGATTGAGAAATAAACTAAAAAGATAAGTGAATTGGGGAAAGCGTTTACCCAAAGAAGGGGAGTTACGACGTTCCGGTGTGATCGATTGTGAGCTTGGGGAAGAGTGGACAGCAATTTCAGGATTAGAAGCCTTCATGATGGCGATTAGAAACCTTCTGGACAGCGGGAAAGCCATAGAAGGCACCAAAATGGCTGGACCGCAGCTAGGGACATCTTAGACAGCAGCAATGAAGGCGGGACAGCAATTTAGCACTTGAAATGATTCTGAACAGCAACTTTGCAAACCTGGACAGCAGTTCCAGCACTTGAAAATTCTGGACAGCAAAGTGTATGGCTTGGTTTGGCCGTGGGTGGGAAGGGAAAAGGTGGACCGGATTAGGAGAGGGTGAAGTAGAGAGGCCTAGGTTAAAAATCTGAAGTTAATTCTCAGATTTAGAGAGAGGGAAACTTTAATTTGAAATTCAAATTAATTCCCAAATGGTGGCTTGATTGGGGCGGCATCCAAGGGAGGTTTAATGGGGATTTAATGAGGGTCTAGGTGGCGAATTGGAGAGAGAAAGGGGCTAGAGAGGAGGCTGGCCACATAGGATGAAGTTTGAGGTGCTTTCATTTAATTTGTGGGCATGGGAAGGATTGTCATTAAATCTGAAATTGATTTTAGATTTATTGTGTTTAGGAGGTTTCCTAATATATGTTATTAATATGGAAAGCTTTAGAATTCAAATTTGAATTTGAATATAAATGAAACAACTTTCCAAATTAATAGGGACGTAATTTAGGAAAGTAATTAAGGGTGATTTCGAAATTTGAAATTCAAAATCCATGGGTTGGGGATTGATGGCCGGCGGTTAGTGGGACTTGGGGGAGGCCGGCGGGGAGGTCTTGCTGGGGATTCGGTGGTGGCCCGGTGAGGGGCAGGTCGGCGGCACAAGGAGAGTCGGTTTGGGTGGGGTTTGATTTCGAGAGGAGGGAAGGGGATGGGATTTTGGGCGGCCGACGGGTAGGGGCTAGGAGGGGAGATGAAAGTAGAAAAGAAAAATTAGAAGAGAAAAGAATGGAGCCACGAACCATGGAATCCACCAAGATTGACGGGTATTGCTCTCACCCACTTAGGGTTGCTCCTTTCAAGAACTCACCAAGAGATCATGTAAGAAAGTGAAAATTTTCATTCATAAGCATCATTAACCCTCAAGGATGGAGGGGAGGGCTTTAAATAGCCAATATAATGTGACAAATAAAAAATACTAAAATGCCCCTTGGGCTTACACATGACTAAACCTTCAAGTAAGGGAAAAAGTGGAAAAGACAACAAAATCATAAACAAAGCTAATACATCAAATAATAAAAAATGAACATAGAACAAAGTAGAGTGGATGTCTTCATCACTAATCCCTCACATAACTCTAGTATCTCTCTCTTTCTCGCTAGTTTTCCATCTTGATTCCTTTCTCCTTGCTCACATTATTCAATTAGTAGTCCTCACTCCCTTCTTCTTTGATATGACCTCTCTTTATTTTTTGCTTTTATTTTTTGTTTGCTCATTTTGTCTCTCCTTGACACAACATTTCTGTTGAGAGATTCGACTTTTTCCCTTCATCCTTAATTTCTCTCAAGGCTGTTGATGCTATTTCCTCTAGTCATATGCCTTCTCACCTAATTTTTATTACCGCTAAATCTTTCCTCTCATTCTTTGTTTTGCCTTTCTCCTCTACTTTGTTTAACAAATTACCTTTATATTCTATGAACTTTCTCTTCTATTCCAACCTAGCCATGACACTTTAATTCATGTTTTATTTTGCACTCTAACCAATCTGCCCCTCCAATTGTTTTCTATCATCTTATCTGCTGTATCTTTTATTAGAATACAGGTGTAAGAGGTCATGTGGAAACACACTATTATATTGAATGAAATGATGTTTAACATTCTTCTTCTTCCCTCATAGAGTGTGTCTGATTCTTTCTTCTTTTATTTTTTCCTTTTTTCTTTTCCTTTCGTCTTCAATTATTTCAACTTTTTCATGACTCTTCCACTCTCATCTACATAAATTGGTTTTAGAGATGGATGCTCTTTCAGCAGAGTTATTCTACGTTCCTGATTCAGATCTCTCTTAGAATGCAAAACTTCATTGGCTTGAGTGAGCAACAGCCAATCATTGTAAAATAGCAAAAAGGGCCTCCTATCTTGCTATCATTTTCAATATCATAGCCTCATTTTTTAGCTAATTAAAAGAAAACTTCCGAATCATTGTAGTGGATTTTGATCTGCAAATAATAATTCAATTATGAAAGCGAGTTATTATCTTGGCCTACTATCGTTGATCAGATCGTTTAATAGATTTCTTTATTGAGAAATTACCAAAGCATGTTTTTTTCGCCTCACTAGCTATGAAGGGGAAAGTGGCCACTCATAAACATGATTTTGATTGCTCTCGTAGATTGCACATGTTGATGTACATCTCAATCACTTGCTCATCTTTTTTATATCTCACTTACTATTCATGTTCAATCACCATTTCCTCAAATATAATATGCTCCACCCACGCAACTTTGTTGTTCTGCTAAATTCGTGTACAATTTTTTCTCTTTTTCTCTCATTGGTTCTCTCTCCTAGTTCTTTTACCTCAAATAATCTTCCTTTATTTGGTCGATCGACATCACTCCCTACTTGTATCATTCATATGATCTCCATCTTTTATTTGCATCTTCTGCTTGCTCGCTTTTTTTCCTCTCATTGACAAAACTTTTCCCTAAAGAGAGTCTAATGTTGCACTGCATCTTGATGTCTTGCAAGATTGTTGATGCTATCTCATCCATTCGCACCCCTCCTCACTTGATTCTTATTACCACTATCTATGGCCATGCATCCTTTTATTTGTTCTGTCTTTACCCATTTATATTTTTAACACATTAACACTGTTTTCATTTGAGTTTCTACTTAAATCTTCTCATCCTAGCACCTTCATTCATATCATATTTCTTACATCAATCTTCCACTTAAATCTAACATCAACCTTAAATTTGAAATACAATCCATTCCATCAAAACCTTACCCCTATATCTAATTGAGCGATAAGGATGAAAAAAGGGGTATGAAAATAGCTTGAATTTCTTGCACGCTATGATGCACCGACACTTCTCCTCAAAGAGGCGTGCAGTGTCCGACACCGTGTCCGACACGACACTTGTCCGACACTCCTCCGACACGTGTCGAACACGCCGAAAACGTGTCCGATTAAAAAAATATTAAAAACAAATTGGACACGCGTATCTTAAATATTTTATTATTTTTTTAAAAATATAATTTCTTATATTTGGCGGGATTTAAATTAAATTTCTTATTTCCTATCAACAACACCAAATCAATGCCTGCATTTAATACCAATTCATCGAATATTCTTATTTTCATTTCTCTCTAGCAGTGAAGGTATTTTCATCTCCTCTCTTTTTGCACAATTACAAATCTTTCTTTTGTTGAACTAGAGTTGAAAGTATTGATATTCAATGATGATGATATTGAAGGCCAAAAACAAACCTCTAAAGCTAATCATAGTAGTTAAAGCTTGAATGCTTGATGTTGTAGTAAGTGATTATTTGCTTATATTTTTATGGTTGTATTAGATATTTTGTACTAAATTTTTTATATTATAAGCTAGACAAGTTATCATGTCATTCATTTAATATTTTTTGTTATTTTTAATATAATATTACATTAATATATATATATATATACTATATAAAAAAATGTATTGCCGTGTCCGCGCCGTACCCGTGTTCTATATTTTCAAAAAAAGCCGTGTCCCGTGTCCGTGTCGTGTCGTGTCCGTGTCGCCGTGTCCGTGTCCGTGCATCATAGCTTGCACGTCGATTCATTATGTAGAATAAAGTGATCACTTTTTCAAAAATGTTTCGATTGTTATAAAAGAATATACAATTAGACACCTGGATGGATGTGTCGTATGATATTTAACCCCTTCATCTGTCTTCATAGGAAAGTTGCCCCTTCATCTCATCTTATTTAGGAAGCATTCTGTACAGCATGGATCTCATTTCTTGGCATTGTGGCAGAGTCCTTATGCTTTTCTTACCAAAAATGTTTCAAAATCTCTAGGGTAGTGTTCTATGAATCTTAGGACATTAGTATTTTATTGAATTATCATTGTAGTTTGATTAGTTTTTGTCTTAATTTAAATTGTCAAGGGAAACATTGATGCAGGACAGAAAACGCCGGCTTTGCTACGGAGAGGATCTCCTCTCCAAAATCTGAAATTTTTTTCTTTCAGGAAATCTAAAAAAAGGAATTCAGATTTTCCTCTCAAAAGTCTGAGAAGAAAATTGAGCTCTCAACGTTAAGAAAATTTCTGCCAGCAAGGGGAAGAATAAGAGATTAAATGTTTAAAGCAATTTCATTACTGTCATTAAGCAATTTCAGTAATGAAAGCAATTTCATGAGAGGAAATTCTATAATTAATTCCAACGGGAAAGCTGGCAGCAGCAATCAGGTTTTGGAAGCTTTCCAAAACCATAAGCTGTTACGGGAATTGTAATGGGGAGGAATTTAAGTCTCCAACTCAATTTATGTAATAGAATAGGCAAAAATATATGAGGGGGAGAGCAAGACCAGCGGGATAATGAGTTGGGAAGCTTTGTTATTTCCTAAACTAGGGATTTGATTTAGGAATCAAATTAGGAAATATGGCATTCCCTTGCATCCGTGAAGTCACGCCTTGGGATTTTCGGAATTATTTCCAAAACGTGGAGGACTCTTTAATTATGTGTTGGAAATTTAATTTCCAAATCCCACTCAGATTTTAGAAGGGATATCACGTGGATATCTGAAAGTTGATTTCAGATTTAAAAGATTAGGAAAGTTTCCTAATTTAAGAACAAGTCATTTGGAAAGAATTCGAAATTCAAATGTCATGAAATTTGGATTGAAAGGGGCTTAATTTGGGGAGTTACCAAAGAAGAAAAATGTATGGCAATAATCTGTTACGATTCCTATCAGAAAATCTGAAACATTTCAGATTTTTCTCACAACATCTGAGAGAAATGGAGGTGGGGAATAGCTTCACGTTTTTTTTTTTTTTTTTTTTTTTTCAATATTCTGAGAATTACTTCAGGTTTCCTTTCTAAAACCTGAGAAGGAAATCTCAAGTTCAAGTAGTACGGGTTGAAAAACAACCTCAGATTTCCTCTCCGAAATCTGAGAAAAAATTCTCAGATTTTGTGCTTTAGGAATTAGAGGAAACAGATGAGGGAAAGGCTTTAGAAATTAGGTGGGGAATAAAAGAGGAAGAAATCAAAACAAAAATAAAACGAAAGATAGAAGACATGAACCGCGAGCTCGGGCTCTTCCGACGACTGACGGGTGATGCTTTTGCCCTTCTCCAAGGGACTTCAAATCACGAGCCCGGACCCATCCTGCGGCTGGTGACAACTTCGATTCCTTCCCATAGGAATCTCACTCTCATTCTCTCACAAGAACAAAGTGTGGAACATAAAAATTTTCATATCAATTAACCATCCTATTACAATAGCTTAAGGCCCTATATATAGGCCATAACATGAGAAAAATAATAGAAAATTACAAAAATGCCCCTTGGGCCAAAACACTCACATAAACTCTCCTAGGGGTAAAATAGGAAATACATAAAACAAGAGCTAAAATAATACATAAATGAAAATTTAAATAATGGCCGTCGATTTACGACGCCGCCTGTGATAGATGCGCCAAATTTTCGTATTGATGTCCGCATCAAACATGGTCATTTGTTAAGTTTTTAGGATTCCTTTGGTTATTGTTTTTCCTTCTTCATTTCTTCTATTATGAAGTCCAAAGGCCATTTTAAAATATGTGATATTGTTTGAAATGATGCTTGGTATGCTACTTCCTCCCTTTTAGGACCTGTGCCTAATTCTTTCTTCTTGTTTTTTTTTAGGTATAATATTGGTTCAATTCTACATTGGCTATTGACTGTGTTTGTTAAAAATGAAATCAAATTTTGAGTGTTTTGTCGTGATATTCAAAGGAGTGCAGTTTCACTTCTTATTATAGATTATTTACTTGTTTTTAAGGCATTAATAAAGGTTGCCTTATCTTATGGAATAATTACTATTGCCCTGTATGTTTTTTTTTTTAAAGTTAGTTTTTCTTAGATTTAATTGCCTTGTCATTTCATCCCCAGCCCATGCAATTTTATCACTTGTTATTTTAGCTTCCTGCCATTTTATGTGAATTTTATGCCAGTCTTTCAATGACATTTTCAAGAGAGTTATTAACTAGTGATTTTACTTCTATAGCCATTTCACAACAAATTGATTTATTAGGTATGCCCTTGATGTGAAACAACCAATGGAATTGCAAGATTTTAATAAGAAACTTGTTTAGTAATGAAATTATGGGATTAATGTTTCACTAAGTTAAGACTTTCAGTTTTCGTGGTTATCGACTTGCTTCAAGTATGTGCGGTTACATGTTAGATTAACAGGACGACCCAAAACAATAACAAGAAAAATAGAAAAACAAATATGCGATTAACAATAATCCGTCACTTAACAAAGAGAGCTTTCACCTTAGAGTTTCCCTCTCAATTGCTCATTGGAAGTAGGGTTAGCGGAGGAGGACTGTTAGCAATCCGAGTGACGCCACTGAAAGACAGTGGATTCCGGCGGATTTGACCCAAGGGAAGTTGGCAGGAGTAGGAGAGACGAGTGGTCATCCAGTGATCTTCCACTGTACTATAGGTCATTGTTCATCGATGACATCCGCCAAATTATAGGCAAATCCATGATCAACTTTCGGATCTGCCGTCCATGAGCTTGAGATTATTTTGGGTGGTGTTCTTTGGTGGAGCCGCCGGTTGGGAGGAGTAAAGCGGGGCGATGTAGGGGGGGGGTCAGCTGGTGAGGAGGAGAGGAGAGGAGCGAGTAGAGCTATGGCTTGAGCGTGGACAAGAGGTTATTAGAAAATCTGAAATTAATTCAGATTTTTCTAAGAGGGAAGGGAGGGAATAATTTGAATTTCAAATTATTCCTCAAAGGGGAAGGGGCGGCGGTTAGAGGAAATTAGGAAGGCTTTAATGGGGATTAGGAGTTAAATAGGAGAGAGAAGGGCATGATTAGGGGGGCCTGCCATGGGGAAATTAGAGAGAGGTGTTTTGTTTTAAGTAGGTGGGCCCACAAGAAATAAATAGAGATTTAAAACAAATCTGAATTTAATTTCAGATTTGTTTAAATTAGAGAGGTTTCCTAATTTAAATTCTAGCCTTAGGAAAGAATTTGAATTCAATTGTTTAATTGAATTCCAATTAGAAGCTTTCCTAATTAGCTAAAACCTATTTTAGGAAAGTGCTTAATGGGTATTTGAAATTTGAATTTCAAATTTGGGGAGCCATGGGAGGGCCGGCAGTTTGGATTTGTGGAGAGGGGCGGATAGGGCTTTGGAGGCCGGCGGCTGACATGGTGATGGCCGGTGGGTGGGGCGGCCAAGTGAGGCCGACGGCGTTGGAAAGGGGATCTTGGTTTAGGGATGGGATGGGGCAACGAGAAGGGGAGGTCGGTGGGTGGTTGAGTGGGATTGGTGTGAAAGTATAAGAGAGAAGAAATCGAAGAACCACAAACCTTGGAATCCACCAAGGTTGATGGGTATTGCTCTCACCCTCGCTTAGGGTTTCTCCTCTCAAGAACTCACAAAGAGATCAAGCAAGAAAGTGGAATTATCATTCATAATCATCATTAATACAATGACTAGGCCTTAATATATAGGCTTCTAAAGCACAAAAATGTAAAAGACACAATTGACCTCAGGCTACAACATGACACAAATCCTTCGTAGGGGTACAAGTAAAAAACTGAAAAATAAATAAAAGAAATGCACTAAAACAATATAAATAGAGACTATGAATTGTAGCCGTCGATCTACAATTCCGCCGATGGTAAGTACGTCGAAATCTCCGGTGGATGTCCTCATCAGCCCTTTGTAGCTTTCATTATTGATTTCGTGCTATTTTGAGGTTGCCTTTTTTCCTTTAGGAAGTTAGTTGTAGCTTCCCGCAGTTTTTAAAAATTTACTCTTACTTTGTTACGAATATTCCAATTACCTATGCTTATATTTTTTTTGCTATCTTGGTTTTGATCCGAAAAAGCAGATAAATGATGTATTGCATAATTCTACAGGCTGACCCTAATATGGATGTCCGTGGGAGAATGATAAATGCTGGCATCATGGTTATTAACAAGCATGGAAAAGAAAATGTTCCTTTACTGTTCCCCATTTTTGATAGTTACTTAAATAAAAAGGTCTCCTAGTGCTGAATAGTTGATTTTTTTTATTTAATTTGTGTAATTTTTTTGTTTGAATTATACTGTAATATGACGTTCACTTGATCATTTCAATATGAAGACGTCTGATGAGGAGAAGTATGATCTTGTTCGAGAGGGCGTTGTGATCTTTACAGGAGCATTAGCAAAACATTTAGCAAAGGTGAACATGTTAGGTACTTTGCTTTAAGGTTTTAGGTGCTGATGATTTTCATCTTTACTTGGATTTTTATATCTCAAACAGGATGATCCTAAAGTTCATGCTGTGCTTGAGAAACTCTTGGATGTTTTAAACACTCCCTCAGAAGCCGTTCAGCGTGCTGTTTCAGATTGTTTATCTCCTTTAATGGCATCAAAGCATGTAAGTTTTAGAGTGCAAACATTCTTATAAAATTTCCGTGAGAGCTGCACTGCACTGTTGTGCTGTATTGAGATACGATGGGTTCCTCATTGTCTACTATTTTTATCTGATGGCATCCTAATTTTCTTCTGCAGATCACGGAGTTAATTCTTTTGTAGCAGAATGAACTTTTAGGATGCATCTTATTTTTCTTTTCAATATAAAAATTTTACAGTTAGGATAAAGCTTGTTAACCTCTACACATGTTTGTTGGATCAGGATGATGGTCAGACACTGGTTTCCCGACTTTTGGATCGTATGATGAAAGGTGACAAGTATGGTGAACGACGTGGTGCAGCTTTTGGGCTTGCTGGGGTTGTGAAGGGGTTTGGAATTTCCTGCTTGAAGAAGTATGGGATAGTAGTCATGTTACAGCAAGGCTTGGAAGACAGGTTTTCTCACCAACTTGACATCTTATAGTATGTTTGCTGAATTTTATAGGCTGCAGCTAATGGTTTAACGGTCTTATGATCATTTGTGTTCATGTAGTCTGTTGTTTCAGCCGGTTGTTTTGCAGTTTCTTCTGTTTACTTGTTTATAGCTAAATACATGAAGAAATTCCTAAATGCATGTTTTAGGACATGTTTATTAGCATTTGCATCATTCCATGTTTTTCTACTATTATGAATCTCAGTGCTTGTATTTCAGGAATTCTGCAAAGGCTCGTGAAGGTGCTTTACTTGGATTTGAATGTCTTTGTGAGAAGCTTGGCCGATTGTATGAGCCGTATGTACTAAACCGAGCTACTTTGATTATATCTCCATTAGTTTTATTGAAGCAACTAATAGTCATTATGTAATTTGAGTTTTTTTTTTTTTTTTTTCAGGTATGTCATTTTGCTGTTACCCTTGCTTTTGGTTGCTTTCTCGGATCCAGTTAGTGCTGTCCGTGAAGCTGCTGAGTGTGCTGCTCGTGCAATGATGGCACAACTTACTGGTCATGGAGTGAAGCTTATCCTTCCTTCACTTCTGAAGGTACTTTATCTACATGTGACTTTATTCATTTGTGCTAGTATTTTTTATCGGTATTCTTTGCATTCATTGAACTTTTCCTTTTGTGTACGTTCTAGTTATTGATTTTGAATCGCTTGAATGAGTGTCTTAATGCTCTTTAAAACTACTAAACATTAAAGGGGAGGAAAAGGGCCTTTAGAATGAAGGTGAAAGATGGCCTCTTAGGGGACTTAAACTGAGGCCACAAGAGTGAAGAGGGGATAGAAAGAAATTCAGTCAACTGCACAGGAAGGGATAGCCACAAGTATGATGAACCATTACAATTGTTTAATAAGTTGAAAACCCACATCTTATGAAACGAGAATTTATGCATTTTTAATTATAGGCAAGTCAAAGGCATGCTTATTAAATTACAAATTTGTCATATATGATTGATATGAACAAAGTATTAAATAAACAAATAAATAAATTTAAACATGAATACTTTAGTAATGTTACATTCTTGTCATCTTCTTGTTGGACAACTTTTGCAATACAATTGACGGACTAAACATGATGGGTTCCATAACACCTACTCCTACAAAGAAGGTCAATTAGTGGTACTGCTACCTTCAGAAGAATAGATTGAACGAACAAAACCCAGTCCTGAAATGATGCCGAAGTCCCTTCATACAAATTTGTAAGGAAGCTGATCACAGGTTGAATTTGGTTGTTGATTCGGAGCAGCACATACCACCAGCAAATGTCCAAGGTTTAATCTAACAGTTGCGACTTTAGATTTTCTTGAAGCCTCTCATGGTAAGGGAGAATGGCGTCGGTACTAGTAAGACCGGTTGGTTGAGCCAACCAGGTCAACAATCAACCCAATTTGGATTTTTTTTTTAATAGTTTACTCTATTGTGTTGGGGAGATTTGGAGTAAAAACCACAATGACGAAACAAGCAATAAAGTAAAAGCATCAGAAAAGTAAAGGACATCCGGATTTAACGTGGAAAAACTCAAAATAGGGAAAAAATCATGGAGCCACACCACACCAAGAAATCAACTATGAAAAAATGGAGAAATAATAACAAATCTCTTTTCTCTCTCACACTCTCCTTGTTTCTCTTCTCACATGCATAGTTTTTGATGTCTATATCCTCCAAATACATGAGAAAGCCAAGTAAAATAACCCCAAGAGACACAACCCTTTAGAAAAATGAGAAAGAAAAAAACGTATAGTCCTTGTAGTGCTGTGGCACAAGTTTGGGGCGCTGTGGTTCTCAAGCCTTTGTCTTGCACAGTTGCAACGCCTTATCTATAACACTGCGACTCTCTGCTCTCTGTCATTCAATGCTGGGATGCTCGATAATAAAACACCAGGGCGCTCGAAATCCACTATGAAAATATGGAGAATTAATTACAAATCTCTTTTCTCTGTCACTCTCTCCTTGATTCTCTTTTCAGATGCACAGGTTTTGATGTCTACATCCCCAAAATACAAGAGAATGCCAAGTAAAATAACCCCAAGAGATTCAACCCTTCAGAAAAATGAGAAAGAAAACCGTCCAGCCCGTCTCGCAGCGCTGCGACACCAGTTTGGGGTGCTGCGGAGCTCAAGCCTCTGTCTTGCACCGCTGCAGCGTCATATCTATACCGCTGCGGCGCTTTGGTCTCTGTCGTTCAATGCTGGGGCGCACAATAACATAGAACCGGGGCGCTCGGGTACACAACACCTGAACCCAAGTAGGGGTAAACCCACACACTCCCCCAACAAACAAGACAAGCTTTGAGGTCTGAGACAACTGAATAACCAAATTGATCAACACAATCAGATTCTACACATAACATATTGGTAATTTTGTTAGTCATCAATAGGATGGACTCTTATCTTATCCTAGTCATAAGGTGATGTAACCAAAATTTACTAAAATAAAGAGATGCTAAGGTTGCAAATTCAAGACACTAAAAGATTGCCAAAAAAAAAAAACTCCTTACAATATAGCTTAAAGAAAACCTTGAAGTTTAACCGCTTCATACTTACATCAAATGGAACACTAGAATAAAACAAAACACAACAACGCTTACAACTTCTAATAGAAAGAACACAATAACACTTAAACTTTCAATAAAACATGACACGACACAACTTAAAACTTACAATAGTTTTAGAGAATAAAGATACAATTGGAAGGGATACTATGGAGAGAAGAAAGTGATTAGAAACCGAGACGAATTATAAGAGAGAGGGAGATAGAAGACAATAGCTCGCAAGCTATTCCAAACCCGCATGTTCATGCTCCAAAAGTTATCACATAACTCCTCTTTTTTTCCTCATAAAACAGCCCCTATAAATAGGGAAAAAGAATACAAACAGTCCCCAAAAAGGCGCCGCCCCAAGCCTCCAATGGGAGCAGCCAAAGCATGAGAAATACCGAAGAGAGAGGCACGACCAGCCCGAAAACCAAACAGCCAGAAAACTGACAGCCAGCTCAGGATCCAAACGGCCCAAATAACCAACAGCCGGTCCCCAAAAAGGTGCCGCCCCAAGCCTCCAATGGGAGCCGCCATAATTTATGAGAAATCACCAAGAAAGAGGCACGACTAACCCAGGAACCAAACAACCAAAATTTATAGGATAACACCAAGAAAGAGGCACAACCAGCCCAAAAACCAAGCTGCCAAAACACCAACAGCCAGCCCTCAGCCCCCAAGTAGGAAACCGAAGCAATCCCACTTCAGCTGAGATAATCAAGACACCAAGCAGCCAAAGAAAAGAAAAAATGGGCCAAACCCTATAAGAGAAATTCAGCCCATTATTAAATGCCCAATAAAAAAAACTGAAACTTTTTCCTACTTCATAAGGGGTTAAATTCTTATAAATAGATCTTCCTCCAATTGTATCTTAGTTTTTTTTATAAGAAATAAATTTCCAGAGATTTGTTTTCTCTGTTCTTGCATTTTGTATCGTGGAATTCTAGATGGTGGCTGCCTTACCCTTCCATTCCATATCAGCCAGAGAGCCTTATTTCCTACTGTCCTGCCCTTTGCCGCAATAGAAGCTGTCCGCCTTGTCTTCCTGCAGATGAGCTTGCTGCAACCTTCATCAAGAATGCAAGGTGCTGCTTTACCCATTCCAGACCCAAAAAGAACTAGTCGTTCCTTCCAGGCTGCAGAATTGTTGTTCTTGTTTGTTTTTCCAGATGCAGGAACTGTTACGCCCATTTAGCTGCCTAACGTGGCTGTCCAGCTGCTGTCAACCACCTTCACAACTCTTAGGAACTAATTGGGGTTGTCCAGCTGTCATCTATCTTCTTCCAGATCATAAGAGCGTAGACAGTTGCTTGTGCTATTTGGTTTGTTTTGGGCTCACCAGCACCGCCTTACCGGAGTTAATTTTAGCCTTGAAAGTTGTCTAGTAAGAATAAGGAATAATCAAGGTGGAGAGATGGACTGCAACATAGACACTATTAGTTCTTGTTTTCTCTTAGCCAAATTCCTCATAGAAGCCAGCTCCTCCACTTCACCCGTTGCTCTCTAGAACACCAAATGCATAAGAACAAGCCATAGAAAGAAGGAAGAAAGCCTCTCTATGAGCCCTTCCTGACACCTTCTGTAGCCTTTCCCTCCCAAGTTTTTTCTAGAAACCTGACGCAAGAAAGAATAAAATCCCTCGATTTTGCTTGGTCTTGGTCGCCTTCTTCTCTTTTTCTCCTAAAAACCTGAAAAACCTGAAAATCTCCTAAAATCCCGAAAACCAGTATAAGCTCACACACTGAAATGCTCTTTCCTGCCTTCACCTTATCTTTTGTACATTTCTCTCCAGCCGCTTCCTCTGCTGCCCTTTTTTGAAAATCCAAGCATGTCGCCCTCTCAGTTTTTGAGCTCAATTTGTCTTGATTAGTTTAATTTGACCCAAGTTGAGTCAATTTCATCTCGGTTAGTTTAATTTGACTCGAATCGGGTCAATATGAGTTGAATCAATTCGATTGAGTTGATTTGATTGAATTTGATCTATTTCGATTTGTATTAATGAAAGTTAATTGAATCAAATAAAATAAAACAATAATATTGATTGATTAAATTTAATCGTTTCGAGCTTTAATTCAAGCCAAAAAAAAATGTGCGGAATTTGAATCAATAAATCAAATTTAATTTAATCTGATTGTCTCAGGTCGAAATTTAGTTACAATTTAACTCTTTTTAAATGAAATTGAGTCGACCTGATTAAAAGTTGAATCAACAACTACGCAGGTGGGTGATGTGGAGTCTGCAAAGCAGCCAATTGCTGAGCCAGACAAAAGCTGTACTTGTTTTAATTGAGCAATGTTTTCACGATGAAGATCTCCTCAAGAGGCAGCTCCGAGGGACGCCGCAAGGGCATGGTCATGTCCAGTCTTTTTGTTCTAATACCACCTAATTATTTTTGCTTTTAATTGAAAGAGAACCAAGTGCCATTGTGCAGAAGAAACTCCCAAAACTCAAAAAAATCTCC
This sequence comes from Dendrobium nobile, assembly GCA_022539455.1. NCBI lineage: Eukaryota > Viridiplantae > Streptophyta > Magnoliopsida > Asparagales > Orchidaceae > Dendrobium > Dendrobium nobile. Next base: position 80,947,892 of record CM039736.1, read on the forward strand.
TCACCAGCCCATTACACAATTATATAAATACATGACTTCCGGTCACCCTAGAAAATTATTTACCATTTATATTATACTTCATGTTCCAGTTATTGACGGAATTATCTACAGTTCAATTCCAACTTGAGTTGGCTTTTTTGGAATCTCTTGTACTTATTCTTGCGAAGTGCTTCATTTGATGTTGGTTCAAATTTGATAGCACAACTTTATTTATGTTTCTTACGCATGGAGCCATTTCTTTTGTTAGGATTATGCCCGTAGTACGGTTCACCTTGTTTCAAATTTGATTCACCTTGTTTCTTACATGTATATATTTATTGTCACATATTTACAATGTTATTACGTTTTTCTTAATATTTTATCCCTTAATATAATCTTTGGTGCATTCAAGTTTATCAATTTTGAAATTTCAAAATTTCTTTATTTCTTGCTTATGCCATTATCTCTCTTTTGGCCTATCTTAAATGGTTTTTTTTTTTATGTTGCGAGAGAAACATTTTGTCCCATTAACATTAGTATATTAACCTAAAGTCTGCAATTTTAGAAGTTATTATCTCTTCATCATATATGTTACATGGTGCTCTGTGAAAATTAAATTATTTGATTGGAATATAGGGCCTAGAGGACAAAGCCTGGCGAACAAAACAAAGTAGTGTGCAACTGCTTGGTGCTATGGCATATTGTGCTCCTCAACAGTTATCTCAGTGCTTGCCCACAATTGTCCCCAAGTTAACGGAGGTTTTCAGCTGTTCTTAATCTAGATTGTTTCTTTGATTTTCACTATTATGATTCAATATTTTATTTGTTTTGCTTGAATTACTGTAGGTGCTTACTGACACACATCCAAAAGTTCAATCGGCAGGGCAAGATGCTCTTCAGCAGGTTGTATTTGATTATTTTAATTGCTACTCATGGATCTTTTCTTTTGAGTTGAATAGAGTTCTATCTTTTCTCAGGTTGGAAGTGTGATAAAAAATCCAGAAATATCTGCTCTGGTTCCTACCCTTCTGTCGGGTCTCAGTGACCCTAATCAATATACTAAGCACTCTCTTGACATTCTTCTCCAGGTATGTTTGGGGTGCTTGAAGGATTTTTTGTTGCTTTTCCCTGAAATTTCTCTATGTCAACTCTAGTTTAGTTTAATTTCTGTAGACAACTTTTATCAACTCAGTTGATGCACCGTCTTTGGCACTATTGGTGCCCATTGTCCATAGAGGCTTAAGGGAGAGGAGTTCAGAAACCAAGAAAAAGGCAGCTCAGATAGTTGGTAATATGTGTTCCTTAGTAACTGATCCAAAGGATATGATTCCGTATATTGGGCTGCTACTTCCTGAAGTGAAGAAGGTATGGATCTTGATCTTTTGCAATTAGTGGGACTGATGGAAAATGAGTAGAATTGACTCTGCATGCACAATTTGGAGTAATTTGTGCATACCATTTTGATCTTAGAGAGCACGCAATTAGCTACAAATAGTTTGCATTCATTTAATCTGACATCAATGATCTATATCATTCAATTGTTAGCCATGGGTCCCTTATTTATAGGAAAGAGATTACATGGATACGACTAATATTTTGAAAGCAAATCTGCTCATATCTAATTCAAACAAATGTTCAAATTTAATACTAATGTTATCAAATTTTATTCAATTGAACCTAATAAAATAAATTGAATATAAAACGAGAGTTGTTGGCCATTCATAAAATTGACGTCAAAAGGTTTGAAAACTTAATTGGTTTAGCTTCTTTATATCCCAATTTAACTGTCTTTGATTCACCTTAAAATTTGGCTTTTATGTACTAAACTAGTTAATTTGTATTGCATCATTTATTTTTTATGGTTTCATCAAGTCTTCATAATTCTCTTATGGAAATTTAGGTTTTGGTTGATCCTATACCAGAAGTACGTGCTGTTGCTGCTAGGGCTATCGGGTCTCTAATCAGGGGAATGGGAGAGGAAAACTTCCCAGATCTTGTATCTTGGTTATTGGAAACGCTAAAGTCTGACAATAGTAATGTTGAACGATCTGGTGCTGCACAAGGGTTGAGCGAGGTGTGCATGTTATACTCTACTTGTTTATTCGTTCATAACATGCATTTATTATTCCAACTTTATATTTTTTGGGTACTTTATAATAATAATAATAATAATAATAATATTAGTATCATTATGATTATAATATTAATAATGGGATAATAATCATGATAATAATAATAATTATATTAATGATGGTAATACTAATAGTGATGATAACAGTAATAATGGTATAATAATCATGGTAATAATAATAATTATATTAATGATGGTAATACTAATAGTGATGATAACAGTAATAATGGTAATGATGATAATACTAATAACGATAATAATAAAAATGATGATAATACTAATAATCATAATCATAATAATGATAATGATAATAATATTGATAATGATGATAGTAATAATAATAATAAATATAATGATAATAATATTAATCATGATATTAATAAGAATATTGATAATACAACAACAACAAAATAAAGCCTTTATCCCACGACGTTGGGTCGACAATATGAATTAGTTTTCTCTATTATGTTTGATTAAGAGTCAAATTCTCATTTAAATATTATGAAAAATGCCAATTCTAATAATTTCTTACAAAGTCTTTTTTTGGTCCTTCACAAAGACTAAATACAATACATCTACTCTCCTAACTGGGTCATCGAAAGGCCGACATTTTATGTGACCAAACCCTTTAAGGCGACTCTCTCTAATTTTATTTTCCATTGGAGCTACTCAAGCCTTTTCATCTATATACTTGTTTCACATTCTATCTCTTAGAGTAAAACTACTCATCCACCTGAGCATCCTCATCTCTGCAACACTTAATTTTATGCTTATCTTTTAATGGCCAACATTCTGCGTTATAAAGCATTGCAGGCCTCACCATCATCTTATAGAATTTTCTCTTAAGTTTGAAGGGTACTTTACTATCACACAACAAGCCCAATGTATTCCTCCACTTCAACCATCCAACTTAATTTTATTAATAATATCCTCATCGATTTCACTATCATTTTGAACAATAGACCCGAGATATCTAAAACTTAAACTCTTTTAATGACTTTATTGCCCAAAGTCACAGACCCTCACTTGATCTATTACTTCTAAAATTATACTCTATGTATTTACTCTATGTATTTGGTTTTAGATCTACTCAAACGAAAACCATTAGGCTTTAAGGTTGACCTCCATAATTCAAATCTTCCTTCAACTCACTAGTTTTATCAACAAGAAGAATATCTTCAACAAAAAGAATGCACCAGGGTATATCCTCTTGCAAATGTCTAATAAGAATATCCATTACTAAAACAAAAAGGTATGAGCTTAAAATTGATCCTTGATGTAATCTGATGCAGGAAAACTAGAAAGAAAAGATAAGTAGGAGAACACTAGGACAATTTAAAACCAAACTTCATTCAAACTAGTAAGCAAACATCCCCAAACAAACTCCAAAGCAAATGTAAAGTCGAAACGAACGAAACAAAAATTATAACATAAAAATGCTATTCTCAAAACAACCGTCAAACGGTTTCCTCACATGCAACGAAAGTAGGATAATATATGATAAAGTGCTTAGGCTTGGAAACCGAGGGTCCACCACTGCAAAAGGGTCCAACGTCCTATCAAACTCATCCAGCAAATGTCCCCCAAATCAGCCAACAAACCTCACCAAATAGCTCAAGAAGAAGGATACATATGGAGTGGAATTTGTGTAGAGAAGAAGAGATCAGAAGCCAAGACGAAATAGAGGAGAGAAGAGAGAAATGGAACAAGCTCTCAAGCTTTTCCAAGAGAAGAGAAGAGAAGAAACCCTCAGGTTTTAGTAACTTATCTCAAGTCAATCAACAACCTCCTCAAGACAAAATACTTCATATTTATAGGAGAGAAAGGAGAGCCAAACAACCAACTCCAACCTCCATCCAAACCAATCAGGTAAGGGGAAGAGGAAGGGCAAAAGTTATCACAAAACAGCTCCCAAAAAACAACACAGGAAACGGGTAAGAGATGCCACGGGATCTCAGCTAGGAAGCCACGAGAACACACCCAGGGAGGGACCAGAAGAGCCAATACACAAAACGGAAAGGAGAAGCCACGGGAAAGCAATCAGGGAGAAAATCGAAAAGGCAACCATCACTCATCCTTAATTCACAAAGAAGAAACCAAGGAGACACAAGAAGGGGAAGAAACAAGCTCCACTCCACATACCTTTTCAAATTTATGAGTTAGGAAGTGCAATTACTCTACATAATGAGCTGAGCATCAGCTCAAGCATTAATGAGCTAGCACTAAGAAGAACCCAACTTTTTTAGCTCAAACCCAAGCAGCCAAGGCCCCAACCGAAAGATAGCAAGCAGCCCAAGGGACAAAAGGACCCAAATGCTAGCAAACCCAAGCCTTGCCATGGCCAAGCACATCCTACCATGATCATTGGATGCCTCCCATTATTGGATAGCTTAAAAAAAACATAAAACATAACTAATAATGTTCAAATTACATTAAAAAAAACCAAAATATAATTGCATCAATTCCCCCTGGTGGGAGAATCTCATATCCTGATGAGAAAGCTTCTACAATCTTCTTATAAAGATTCGAGTGATGATTTTTTAACTCATTGGCATCCTTCCAAGTACAGTCTGTCAAAGGACGATTTTTCCATTTTGCCAAAAACCTCATGTGTTCTCCATGCCTAGTTTTAGTAACTTTGACATCAATAACATCTTCAACATGTTCATCATTATTTAAAACTGATGTGGAGAGTGGCAAAGTTTCAATTTTCACATAATCTTTAGAATTTCCTTCATACAAATAACGGTCAAAAACATTAAATACAGGAGAAGTGCCAACAGTAATAGGAAGATCCAAGAGATAAGCATTTGTGCCCAATTTTTGCAGAACACGAAAATGTCCAAATTTCTTTTTGTTTAATTTCCCAAAAGTACCAACAGGAAATCGTTGGCGACGAAAGTAAGCCATAACCAAATCTCCCTTTTTAAAATAAACTTCCCTCCGATGTTTGCCAGCAGCATATTTGTATTTAACATTAGCCATTCAAAGTTTTCAAGAACTTGCTGTTGGATAATTTTGATATTGTCAAAAGTTTTAGAAGCTTCAGCTGATGCGGACATCCAACCGTCCATGCCAATCCGAGGAGGAGCTGAAGATCGACGACCGAGATCACTTTGCTTTATTTTCGTTTATTAAGTGTATTTTATTTTAGTTTTGCAATTTCTCATTTTACCCTCTTGTTTTATGTAAGCCCAAGGGGCGAATGTGTCTTTTAATTTCTCTTGAGGCTTATATATAGAGGCCCCTTCTCTTGTATTTGGAGGATGGATTATTGATAATGGAAAATTTTATTTTCGTGTTGATCTCTTAGTGAGTTCAGAAGGATCTCTTTGTGAGTTCCGACTTTCCCAAGATCTCTTTGTGAGTTCTTGAGGAGAGTTTCGCGGATCTCTTTGTGAGTTCCGAGATTCTCAAGATCTCTTTGTGAGTTCTTGAGGAGAGTTTCGTGGATCTCTGTGTGAGTTCCGACATCCCTACAATCTCCTTTGAGATCTTGAAGTTTAAGAGCGTGAGGTTAGAAATTCCTAGATTTCCCCAAACTTCTCATCCTCTACCAAGCTCGGGCTTTTCCTCCCCAAGTTCTCCTTGCCGCCGGCCCTGTTGGCCCGTCCAGAAATTCACCCGCCGGCCATCCCTTAGGCCGACGCCCACCAACCCCCACCTCCCCCTCTCTTCCTCCTTGGAATAAAGAAATTTCTTAATTAGGAGATGCTCACAATTAATGACAATTCAAATTTAAAATTTGAATTTGAATTAGCTTTAATTACTCCTTAATTTCAGATTTCCATTCTCTGTCCCCAAATTGATTTGGGCTTTAATTAATCTTGCCACCTAGGCAAGTATATGGCATTTACGTTTCACATCAGTTTGGTATCAGAGCATGGTTGCTCACCCGGGATGTGAACTCGACGGAGTCGAGTCTTTTCCACCCCGGGAGAATGATGCGGACATCCAACCGTCCATGCCAATCCGAGGAGGAGTTGAAGATCGACGACCGAGATCACTTTGCTTTATTTTCGTTTATTAAGTGTATTTTATTTTAGTTTTGCAATTTCTCATTTTACCCTCTTGTTTTATGTAAGCCCAAGGGGCGAATGTGTCTTTTAATTTCTCTTGAGGCTTATATATAGAGGCCCCTTCTCTTGTATTTGGAGGATGGATTATTGATAATGGAAAATTTTATTTTCGTGTTGATCTCTTAGTGAGTTCAGAAGGATCTCTTTGTGAGTTCCGACTTTCCCAAGATCTCTTTGTGAGTTCTTGAGGAGAGTTTCGCGGATCTCTTTGTGAGTTCCGAGATTCTCAAGATCTCTTTGTGAGTTCTTGAGGAGAGTTTCGTGGATCTCTGTGTGAGTTCCGACATCCCTACAATCTCCTTTGAGATCTTGAAGTTTAAGAGCGTGAGGTTAGAAATTCCTAGATTTCCCCAAACTTCTCATCCTCTACCAAGCTCGGGCTTTTCCTCCCCAAGTTCTCCTTGCCGCCGGCCCTGTTGGCCCGTCCAGAAATTCACCCGCCGGCCATCCCTTAGGCCGACGCCCACCAACCCCCACCTCCCCCTCTCTTCCTCCTTGGAATAAGATGCTCACAATTAATGACAATTCAAATTTAAAATTTGAATTTGAATTAGCTTTAATTTCTCATTAATTTCAGATTTCCATTCTCTGTCCCCAAATTGATTTGGGCTTTAATTAATCTTGCCACCTAGGCAAGTATATGGCATTTACGTTTCACATCATCAGCACTAATTTTATTAGGCATAGACAAACAATTTCTATCTAAAATGTGAGGTATAGGCTGATCATAAATAATCTTAAATGGAGTTTTACCAATGGAATGATTAACAAAGTTATTGTATGTAAATTTAGCTTGGGGAAATATCAAATCCCATTGGGATGATTTTTCTCTAGGAAGGTATCTCGGTAAATTTCGCGTTTGCCCATCAGTTTGTAGATGATATACACTACTAAATTAAAGAGAAGTTCTTAATTTTGCCCAAAGTGTTCTTCAAAAATGACTCAAAAATCTAGTATTTCTATCCGAAGTAAAAGTGCGAGGAATATCATGAAGATGAACAATTTCTTTAAAGAACAAGCCAGCAATATATGAAGCATCAGAAGTTTTCTTGCAAGGAATAAATGTACCATTTTGCTAAAGCGATCCACAACCACAAAAATAGAATTAAACTTTCTAGTAATAACAGGCAACCCCAAAACAAAATCCATTGAGATATCCTGCCAAGGTTTATTTGGAATAGGAAGAGGAGTATACAAACCAGTATTTTGAGAAGTTCCCTTAAACCCTGACAGATTTTACATTGTTTTATAAGCTTAGCAATTTGCTTTCTCATATGAGGTCAGAAATTTTTTTCCTCAACCAAGGCAACAGTTTTACCTTGCCCAAAATGTCCACCCAATCCCCACTATGAAGTTTTTGCACAAGTTGTTCTCTTAAAGAATTTTTCATTATGCAAAGTCTAGATTTCTTAAACAAAAACTCTTGACGAATAACAAATTGAGCAGTAGGAATAGTTCCAGAAACAAGACAAGAATCCCAAATATTCTTAAAATCATGATCATTTGCATAAGTATCTTTAAAAAAATCAAAAGAAGTGATAGTCGGGTAAACAATTACCAACCAATGAGATCTCATGCTTAAAGCATCAGCTATCTTATTTAGCACACTAGTTTTATGTTTAATTTGAAAAGTATACTTTTGCAAAAAAGAAACCCATTTAGCATGCCTCTTGTTCAGATTTTTTTGAGAGTCCAAAAATTATAAAGCCTCGTAATCAGTATTTAAAACAAATTCCCTTTGGATCAACTAACACCTCTAGAATTTCAAAGCTTGAACAATAGCATAACATTCCAAGTCATAAGTAGAATATTGGGATCGAGCATCATTCAACTTTTCATTAAAATAAGCAATAGGTTTTTCCTCTTGACTAAGCACAGAACCAATACCAACATGAGAGCATCACAATCAACTTCAAAAATGTTTTCAAAATTTGACAAGCTAAGAATGAGAGCTTGACTCATTTTTGCCTTAATGATTTCAGATGTTTGTTCGGTCTGAGGTGTCCACCTAAATATCCCTTTTTTCAAACAATCAGTAATATGAGTAATCAGAGAACAGAAGTTCTTAATAAACCTTCGATAAAAAGAAGCCAAGCCATGAAATCCTCTCACTTTACTTATGTTTTTAGGAGTAGGCCAACTTTAAATTGCCTCAGTTTTTATCGGATCAACCTTTATTCCCTCAGTAGAAACAATGAAACCCAAAAATGTTAAGCTCGAAGTCATGAAGGAACATTTTTTAAGATTGATATACAACTTTTGTTCCTTTAGAGTTTGCAAGACTTGCCTCACATGATTAAGGTGTTCAGAAGGGTGAATGCTATAAATCAAAATATCGTCGAAATAAACCTCAACAAACTTTCCAATAAAAGGTCTCAAAACATGATTCATTGTTCTCATAAAAGTACTCGGAGCATTAGAAAGTCCAAATGGCATAATAAGCCATTCATACAAATCTTCTTTAGTTTTAAAATCAGTTTTCCATTCATTCCCAGGTCTTATTTTAATTTTGTGATACCCGCTTCTTAAATCAATTTTGGAAAAGATTTTAGCACTGCTTAACATATCCAGCATGTCATCCAGTCTATGAATAGGAAATGATATTTAATGGTGATTTTATTTATTGCTCTACTATCCACACATATTATCCACGTTCTATCTTTTTTTGGAGTTAATAAAGCAAGCACATCACATGGACTTAAGCTTTTTTTTTTATCAAACATTTTTCTAACAATTCAATCACTTGCTTAAAAAGTTCATCATGCTCAGTCGGACTCATTTTGTAATGGGGAAGATTAGGCAAAGTAGCTCCAGGTATTAAATCAATATGATGTTGAATATCTCGCATCGGAGGCAAACCAATAAGCAATTCTTCAGGTGTTATATCAGAAAACTCATCAATTAAAGCTTGAATTTCTTTAGGAATTTGAAGAGTTGAATCAGTTTCCTTTCCCAAACCAAGCAAGCTACCTTAGAATGTTTCAAGTCATTTGTGTTCAGAAGCAGTTCAGGAGTGTTTATTTTGGCAACGTTATTATTTTTGGCAGGCGAATCAGGCACATGTTTTTGAGGATAGAGAGTGAACTCTTTATTATTTTGAATCAAAGTATAAGTATTCTTTTCTCCATTGTGAATGGTTTTGTGATCAAATTGCCAAGAACGACCCAACATAATATGGCAAACTTCAACAGGTACGACATCGCAAACAACTTGATCCTTAAAAGAACCCTCAATTGTTAAGTTGACAGAACATTATTTTGTTATAAGAACTTCACCCCCTTCCTTGAACCAAGAAATTTTATAAGGCTTGCCAAGTGGTTTGGATCTTAACTTTAGCTTATCAACTATTATTTGTGACACAAAATTTTTCGAACTTCGCTATCGATCATAAGAGTACAAATTTTTTTCCCCATACCGTGCAAGTTGTTTTGAAAATGTTTCTCTTAAGCTACCTATCCTCATTTTCAATTTTAGTTGTTAAGACTTGTCAGATTACCAAAAGCTTCTCACCTTCATCTCCATAAATATCAATTTTTTCTAATTCAATGTCATTTTCAGGTTCGGATTCATTTTCTTCTTCTTCTTATATATCTTCATCGTTTTCTATGAAATTGTTTCTTGGTGGGTTATTTTTTCTACAAGCCGTGGAAAGATGACCATAAAGCTTACATTTATAGCATGACCCAATTAATCTAGTTTGTTCAGAAGGTTTAGGCCCCATAATTCATTTTTCTTTATTCGCATTTTGATTTTCAAAAGACAATTTTCACAGCCGATGTTTGAGAAGATTGATTCTTAACCCCACCGGTTGGTCGTTGCTTATATATTTCCGTTATTTTATTGTTTCCCTTTTGATGTTGTTTCTCAATTTTTAAAGCCATACGATAAGCTTCATCAATTTTCATTAAATGGTGCAAACTTAATTGATCTTGGATTGTCCATTTTAAGACGTTGATATACCTTAAGACTGACATTTCTTCAGATTCATCTAAATCATTTCTCAATTGAAGTTTCTAAAATATTTCAGTGTATTATTCCATAGATTAAGTTACTTGCCCCAAATTATTAAAGTTTTGAAAAAGTGTTCGTGCGTGATCAGATGGCAAGAATTTCCCCTCATTTTTTCTTTCGTTCGTTCTCAGTTTTGTATTTTCTCTTTCCCACGCCCAAGTCTATTGTTCTGTAAGTTTTTCCACCACGTAAGAGCATGATCAGTAAGTTTTAAACTTGCAAATTTTATTTTTCTGTTTTCAGGAATTTCTTTCCAGTCAAAAAATTGATACATTTTTTCAATCCACTCGAGGAATTGGTCAAGTTGTAATTTTCCTTCAAAGTTTTGAACATCTGTTTTAATCCCATAATCCCAGTTTCTTCGTTGCCTATTTTGGTTCCTAGGAACTTTTTCTTCACTTCCAGATGTTTGGACATTATGTTGGTTGACATTTAGATTAGCAAGAGTGTTAGCCATTTCATTCATTTGATTTTGCAAATCCGCTAACTGTTGCATCATATTTTGTCAATCCCCCGAATTATTAGCCATCTTAGATTTTAAAGAAAAAGATTTACCAACCAAGGATGTGCTAACTTGCTCTGATATCAAACTTGATGCAGACAAACTAGAAAGAAAAGACAAGTAGGAGAACAATAGGACAATTTAAAATCAAACTCCATTCAAACTAGTATGCAAACATCCCCAAACAAACTCCAAAGCAAACAAAAAGTCGAAAAGAACGAAACAAAAATTATAACATAAACATGCTATCCTTAAAACAACCGTCAAACAGTTTCCTCACATGCAACGAAAGTAAGATAATATATGTTAAAGTGCTTAGGCTTGCAAACCGAGAGTCCACCACTGCAAAAGGGTCCAATGTCCTACCAAACTCCAGCAAATATCTCCCAAATCTGCCAACAAACATCACCAAATAGCTCAAGAAGAAGGATATAGGTGGAGTGGAACTTGCGTGGAGAAAAAAGAGATTACAAGCCAAGACGAAATATAAGAGAGAAAAAGAACAAGCTCTCAAGCTTTTCCAAGAGGAGAAGAAATCCTTAGATTTTAGTAACTTATCTCAAGTCAATCAACAACCTCCTCAAGACAAAATACTTCATATTTATAGGAGTGGAAGGGGAGTTAAACAACCAACTCCAACCTCCATCCAAACCAATCAGGTAAGGGGAAGAGGAAGGGCAAAAGTTATCACAAAATAGCTCCACTCCACATACTTTTCAAATTTATGAGCTAGGAAGTGCAATTACTCCTCCACATAATGAGCTAAACATCAGCTCAATCATTAATGAGCTAGCACCAAGTAGAAAGCAACTTTTTTAGCTCAAATCCAAGCAGCCAAGGCCCAAACCGAAAGACAACAAGCAGCCCAAGGGGCAAAATGACCCAAATGCTAGAAAACCCAAGCCTTGTCATGCCCAAGCACATCCTACCATGATAATTAGATGTCTTACATCATTGGATAGCATAAAAAAAACATAAAACACAACTAATAATGTTCAAATTACATCAAAACAAAATAAACCAAATATAATTGCATCATAATCCAACTAAAATAGTAACATACTTGGTCAAATCACCTTTTGTTTAAACATAAGTAACACCACTTGCATGCATATCTTTAATGACTTAAATATAAACATTATTAACTCCATTCTTTTCTAGAACTTTCCAGAGCTCTTCTTTTAGAACTTTAGCATATGCTTTCTCTAAAGCAATAAATATCATATGAAGATCCTCCTTATTCTCTTTATGCTTCTCCATCTATCTTCTCAATAAATATATAGCTTCCATAGTAGACCTTCCCGACACGAACCCAAATTGATTTTGAGAAACATCAGTATCACGTCGTAACCTATGCTCAATAGATCTCTCCCATAGTTTTAATGTATGACAAATTAACTTAATTCCTCTATAATAATAATGATATAATAATTGGGAGAATAATAATGATAATGATAATGATACTAATAATGATATTAATAATGATAATAATAAGAATAATAATGATGATAATGATAATAATGATAATAATAATAATGGTGATAATAATGATAATAATAATAATGTTGATGATCTTAATAATTATAATGATGATGATTGTAATGATAGTAATAATATAATAATAATTGGAAAAATAATAATAATAGTAATAGTGGTATTAATAGTAATAGTTCTACAATGACACTCATTGGTTTGCTTAATGAATATAGCGTATCATTTATTCACTTTTTTGTTGATTTGTGTCTATTTTCTTTCAAATGACATTTTATTTAATTGACTAATCAATTGATAGTTTTTAAAATAATTTTATATTATAAATTGTTTTGTTTATACTAAGATTACGTGGTTATGATAACTTAAATGATTCTGGATGCCTGCATTTCATATAATTTGACTTTTGAGCACGCAGATGTGCAACCTTCATATGATAATTTTGGTGACATTTTTTATTTGATTATGCATCTCTTATATGTTCAATTTCATTAATTAATTTGATAAATATTATTCTTGAGAGTTAGTTTTTGATGCAATGCCAGGTACTTCATTTTTGTAGAGTATTACCCTTATAGTACGTCATCTATCTACATTCTAGTTTGTTGGAATGCTTAATGAATACAATATGTCATTTATTCATCTTTTTTGTTGGTTGAGTCTATTTTCTTTTATGTAACCTATTATTTATATAGTTTTTTAGATTTTTCTTATTGTTGTAGTAATTTTTATTGCTTATTATTTTAAGAATATTATTTTTATAATGACCTGGATTTTAGAAAATGTTTATAAATTTAATGGTTTAGAATTGATAAAATAGGGACTAGTTCATGTAGTTTTAATAAATGTGATATTTTTTGACCAAATTTTCTTGAAGATAATGTGCTAAATAAGTGTGCTAATTTTAATTATTGTAGTCATTAAATAAAAGCATATAGATGATGTACCTTTCAGAACTAAGATTATATATATATGTAAAACGGAGAAGTGATGAAATATTACGCCATAACAGAATCTAACACACTTAAATTATGTTAGGTATATTGGCTGGATCTTAATGTTGGATTGTAAAGTTATTGATGGATAAGCCGAATATGATATTAATGAGAATGCTAAGATGAAAGTGCAGAATAAATATCTTATATTTATTATAGTAAAAAAGAACGAGGATATGACTTCCTGAATAAATATCTTATATTTATAACAAAAAAAAAAAGAAAAGAATCTAACTTAAGGATAGGACTAGTTCATGTAGTTTTTTCTTTCAATTTGGTGGTGTGAAAAATGGAAGTCATATGCCAGTCATCAACAGATCGGGGGTGTGATAGAGCACATCTCACCACACATAGGGGAAGGGGGTCCCATTTCTAGATGTAATGGATTACATTAGTATCATCCTCATCCTAATCAAAGAATTCACCATCAGCATCTACCTGATGAATGAGGTAAGCCTCAAGCTCAAAGTCATCTTCAATAATCTCCTCAATAATAATGACCTTATGAGGGCCAGAACATTGGGAGGCAATATGGCCATATCCTTGGCATCTAAAGCACTTGGTCCCTAGGTGAATCAAGGACTGGAGACTTGCCCTTATTGTCAGGATGGAGCTGGGGTGAACTAGCAGGGGTTCGGCTAGCAGGGCTAGAAGGTAGCCTAGAGGTAGAGGCATAGGGGCTTGAGCTCCTAGAAGGTCTAAAAGAGGATTTGACTTCCTGGTGACGGGTAGGATGTTGAGTTTTTGATGGGAACTAGCAAGTTAAAGCTCAATGGAGAACACAAAAGAAAGTAGAACACAACTCGATATAGGCAAGTCACCAAATAACATTAAACAAACTGAAATTATTTTATAAGAAGAAAGAAAATCAAAACAAATTACCCTCAAAACAACCAGCTAGTGGTCACCTCACATGTTGTCACGACCCGGCCCGATGAGCTTGTATAGATGAAGCGGGAACGGATTGTCAAACGTAAATGATATAACAGAACATGAAATTATCATAAAATATGAATTGAAGAAGAATCTAAAACACTTTAAGAGGAAAATAAAAGCACCTCTAAACAACTTCCAATTTAAACTAAATATTTTATATCATTTCATATAAAGTTACATATGTACAACGGTGGCTAAAATATTTCTTTCATTCATGCCAAACCACCCAAAAATTAAAGTACAACTAAAAGAAAAAACAAGTGGAACCTGTCATCCGATCCTCTACGGCTATATGTGTATCAAGGTCGATTAGTAATTCCTAGCAGCGGAGTCTCCTGAAAAAAATATCTCAAATGAGGGAATGAGCTAGAGCTCAGTAGGTAACAATTAACTCTAACATATTCATATACCGATAAATGAAATTAAACATGTATGCTTAATGTAATTTAATTCATCTATATGATTATGTAATGTCATGATTTTGCTAAGTGTCACATGCTATAGTTCATATGCATATCCTTGAGGTCATTTCAGTATGTCCTTTGTGTCAAAAATGTACTAACATGCTTTCTTATTCTTTAACATATACAATCGTACCGGAGTTCCAAAAGTGTACTGATCAGGTACACAAACATATTTTTGGTAATATCATATTTCTTTCCTCTTTTGTCCCGAAGAGTCATATTGCTCATAAGAACTGTATTGTGCTAATACACCATATTTGGTACTCCGCCTTCAACATGCATATTCATTCAAACATTCTTTTCATAGGAATGTAGTGTAGCAATCTCATATCAATCATGTGCATCGATTATTAGGCAAGTTTACATGAATGATTGTATTTCATTTCAAAGAACATTTAACATGCATTGCTATCAAAGAAAGAGAACTTCTAACATGTATTTCTATCAAAGCAAAAAAAAAGAACATCTAAAATATAAAAATAGACATTTCAAAACATAACATAAAGGAATATGAATTTGTTGAGTTAAGTGTTCCTACCTCAAATGTCACTTTTTGACATCGTCGTCTCGCCTCGCACCGGTCTCTCCTTAATCACTTCCCCTTTTCAAGACCTAAGGAAAAGAGGTTACAACATAACAACATAAGCCTTTTCCAATCATTCAATATCAATTATACCTCAATATAATTCAAGACCTAAGGAAAAGAGGTTACAACATAACAACATAAGCCTTTTCCAATCATTCAATATCAATTATACCTCAATATAATTAACACATTTCATGATTTAAATTAATTATTACATATTAATCTTAACATAAATTCTCTCAATAAGGTCATTAATGTTCATTGACATACCCACAACTTAAAGCATTTTTTTATCATATATTTATTAATGTTAATTAACATAACCACAACCTAATGCATTTTTATCAAACATTTTCCTTAATTAAAAGTATTTTAAATGTTATTTTCGGATTTACCTAAATTCCAAATTTTGGAAACATAATTTAATGAGGACATCGACAGACGCTATCGACATGTTTATCGACGACGGAATCGCAGATCGACGGCCACGATTCAGCGCCTCTACTTTTGATTCAGATGTCATGATGTATTATTTAGTTATTTACTGTTTTCTGTTTTTACCCCTATAGGGAGTTATTTTGTTATTGTAGCCTAGAGGGCAATTTCATACTTTTCCTTTTTCATGAGTGGAGACCTATATATAGTGGTCTCATATGATGTATTTGGTTAATGAATATTTTGAATGAAAATTGTGTTTTGTTTCTACTTTTTCTTGCATGAGAGCTAGAGAAGGGAGAGCTCAAGGGGAGCAAATCGTAAGGCCCACCAGTCGTTGGAAGAGTCCGCGGCTCGTGGTTAAGTTTGTTTTATCTTCTCGTTTGTGTTTTCCCTCATCTACTTAACCTAAACCCTCATCCTGATTGCCCTCAACCCAAGCCCCGAATTCTCCCACCGGCCACCTCGGGAGTCAACCCGCCGGCTCTCCCCTAGCCGTCGGCCAAGCTCCCCCTCCACCACCCCTTCCCTCCATCCTCCATCCCCAACCACCGGCCCCCTTCACCTTCCCCCCCCCCCCCTCATGATTCAAATTTTGAAATTCCAATTAATTGAGTTTCAAAATTTCCAAATTTGACAAAATTCAAATTAGGAAAGTTTTCAGATCTAAATCAATCTGAAATTCAAATTGAAGCGGATTTTATAATTAATTTCCTAATGCGTGTGTGTTGATTTGGAAGGGTCATGATTTGCTCCCACTCCCCCTCCCTCCCTCTTGAACCCGCCGGCCATGCATGGGCTTTCCCCCAATTAATTTCCCACTTAATGCATTAATGGCCCCTTAATTTGAAATCGAATTTCAAATTAATTTACCCACCATTGTCATTCATGAAAGTGCTCTGATAACACTAAAAAGTGCTCTGATACCACTTGAAAGTTCGTTAGGGATGTTAAGCTCTATAGAACTGGCTCGAGGCTAATTAAGAGATAGAGGTGAATTAGTAAAAGAAAAATCATTCAATCAAAACACAATCAAAACCAATATCACCACAATAAAAATGAAAGTGCGGAAATTAAATACGAAAGTAATAAAGAAAGAACACACTGGATTTATAGTGGTTCGGTCAAACCTTGACCTATGTCCACTCCTTGGAGGCACCCTCCAAGTATTGCACTAAACTAAGTGTCTCTCCTTTAGCCCTCACAGCTAGGTGGAGAAACCCTTACAAAATCACTTCCACCTTCCCCGATGCGGCGGAGTCGCTGGGTCCTTCGACACCAAAGAGATCTTCTTCTTTGGTGAACTTCCCTCGAGACAAGCCTTAAATCCGATGGTATTCAGGTGCGAGCTTGCCGGAGCAACCGTGTGGAACCCCCTCCACACTCCCTTGAGTCTCCATCACAGGATCTTCTCCCTCCCTCAAACTCCACCCTTTCCTCACTCCCTTTCAAGCTCTCTCTTTAAGTTTCCTCCAAAAGAACGAAGCTACAATGGCTGCCAAAGACACTTAACAAGTGCCTTGACAAAGCTTAAATAGTAGTGCTCAAAACGAGCTCATTAATGTAAGTTGCGGACATTATCGTCCAGGACGATAGGCATATCGTCCTGTACGATCAGTACAATTTAAGCTCATCAGCCCGGGACGATTTGGGACGATCAGAAGAAAATTGGCTACATCATCCTGGCCGATATAACGATCGTCCCAGAATATTAGTTTAAAACCGATTTCAATCATCCTGATCATCGCCCGGAATAGATGCTGGCCGATGTAAATCATCCAGGACATCGGCCCGGACGATCCTATGATCGTCCCGGACGATGTGATCGTATCAATCAGCCATTAATGCTTTCCAAAGATACCAGATCAATTTAGGCATAATTGAGTTAGATCGTCCTGGACGATATTTATATCGTTCTGGCCAATTTCTTAAAACAATGAATACCTAATCTGATCATGGCGGCTGATTCTTTCTGAATTGAGCTTATCGTCCTGGCCGATACAAGTATCGTCCAGGCCGATCAGCTTATGACGGCTGCCTTAATGAGGATGCCCTAATTAGAGTTTCTTCTTTTGGACCGATCGTCCAGGACGATATAAATATCGTCCCGGACAATGTTACCAAAAATAGAAAACTTTAGGGAATAATAGAAAAATCTTCCAAGCTACAAAACATCAGGTGCCACACTAAATATAATAGACTCAAGAAAGGAAAAAGTGTACAAACTGACTCAGACCTAGTCTACCCAATCTTGAGCTGATTCCAAATTGCAGTCCGATCATGTGAACCTGAAATGCCAGTACATAAGACAGTCGTAGAGAAATAAGAATGTTTGCTATTATCAAAATCATAAACCATTGATCCGCAACAATCTCCCCCTTTTTGATGATGGCAAAAAATTCAATTTGAATTTTCAAAAAAAAAATCTCCTAATCTCCCCCTCACTAGAATAAACTCTTTTAAAAAATAGGGGAGATAAAAAATATTTTTGTTGTTTTTAATTTTTTGAAAAGAAAAGAAATGATACAAATTCAACATTACGTTTTTCCCCTTTTGACTTTATCAAAAAGAGAGGAGGCACAAAAAACAAAACGAACAAAAGAAAAAAAAAACGTTCCCTAATCTAGTGAAAATATAAATATTTTTAAAATGAGAAAATTACCTATTTGTTTTAATAAAAAAACTTAGTAGATTTGGATTGACAACGCATAGTCCAAAAAATGTTAGAAATTCAGAATTTGATAATCCAAACTCAGTTACTTTTAAAAAGGCTAAAAATTTTTTTAATTCAATATCAAAATCAAGGAATAAATTAGAGAAATAAACAATCATTTTTCAAAAACTTCTTTCATAAAATATATCTAATAGAAGATCAATGCACGAATTGTTGAATCAAGAATCAAAATTTTCAAACTCAAGTATCGAAAGTATCAAGGGTTTTCTTAAGCTTTTAAGAAGTACAAGAATGGTAAGCATTAAAATTTGTGGGCTCATTTTATGCCTCTTGACAATTGGTTGGCGCACTGCGCATCTTTTGATACACTTTGTGTATTCTATTTTTTTTAATTTGGCGTCTTTGCGCATCTTTTATTTTTGGCATCATTGGCCAATTTTTTTTTAATATGCTACCTTTTTGAAATCTTAAAAACCAAAAGTAAAGCTATACTATTGACAACAAGGTTGTGAAAATCGGACCGGACAACGAACCGGTAGAGAGAGCGGTTCACGGTTCGACCGGTTTAACCGGTCGAACCGGGGTTGAACCGGATGATGTAATAAATACAATTTTGATGATATAAAAATCATATAAGATTAACTTACATATTACTAATATCTTATTAATATCTTATATAATTTTAAATTTAAACATATTTAAATTTAAACATATTTAATGTTTAAATTTAATTTAAATTTAACAAAAAATTAACTTACAAATGAATTAATAAGTTTAATATAAATAATCCTTAATTTATGTTATATATTTATATATAATTTATATTTAAAATTTATATATTAGATTCATATTATTATTTTACATTTATAAATTATTGAGGTTAAATTAAATCATTTATTATAAATAATAAATAAATTAATTAATATTTATGGTACATAAAAAAATAAATGATGAATATAATTTATTTAATATTATTAATTAAAAATAAATATTATTTCATGATTTTCATCATAAAATTATTATGTAAAAAATTTATTTTAAAATAAATAGTATATGTTTTAAACTTAAAAGTTAAGAAGAAACATATAGGAGCTTTAGATTTTTTAGTCCCACATCACTTGGGAGACTTTTCCTTGGTGAAGCTTTTGCTATAAATTGGCTTTTGAGCTAGAAAGGTGTAGTACATCATGTAAAGAGATGAAACTTTATGAAATGCTTGTTTGGAATTTTTAATTTAAAATTAAGCATTTCAAATTTGAAATTAAATTACAAATATTTTTTAATATTTAAAAATAAGTTATTTAAAATTTAAATATTAAAAAATACAAAACTTGAACCGGCCAGTTCAAGAGAACCGCGACCGGTTCGCCGGTTCACTGGTTGAACCGGCGGTTTTGGAAAAAACCGGCCGGTTTGAAGCTAAGCCGGTTTTCAGGTTGAACCGAACCGGCCTTTGGACCGGTTCACGGTTGAACCGGTCGGACCGGCCGGTCTGGTCCAATTTTTAAAGCATTGATTGACAAAAACAAAATTCTTGATGAAGAAAATTATGATGTAGATTCAGCACCTTGCAAAAGATTCCTATGCGATAAATAAAATGTAGGGAGATAAAAAAATTGTTTCAAAAACCAATTTAAAAGATGAAAAAGATTTTAAATTAAAAATAGAATAACCTCTTTTAGGAAACAGAGATTGAGAGTCAAACACATGAGTTTCCTTTGACTGTTTTTAGAGAAGTCAATCGCAACTTACCAAAGAGTTCAAGAAAAAACAGGAAGTAGATTTTTCGTTTTTAAAAAAGTGAATGTGTGTGTTGATTAGAAAAAAACTTTCACGAAAATAAATTTTAAAGAACAAACAAAACAAAAACACAATATAAAAACGAAAAACATAAAAACAAAAACACAACACAAAAACACGAAAGGCTTTTAACCATTATCTCTCTCTTGGTCTGATGCTTCAAAAATCAGATATGCCCATGAGATTTTTTGCCTTTCATTATTTCCCCAGTTTAAATTTTGTTTCGCCTTGCCCTTTTCTTTCGTAGGAAGAATTTTTAAATCAGGGCACTGATTTTTCATATGTCCAGGCTTCCTACATCGAAAGCAAATAATGTCAGAAAGAATATGAACATCCTTACCATTTTTACCTTTTTTTTACTTTTGCTTATGTTTTGGTGAGCTTTGTGATTTGCTTGACAAGTCATTGCATTTGTCACCAACTAAGCTATCTCTTTCTGTATCTTCAGCTTTTACAGCAATCGTTTCACCTGCATCCAAAAGTTTTTGACCCCAAATTTTACTCGCAGGCAATGAGTGAGCCAATTAAATTATCAATAGAATATTCATTCAAATCTTCTGATTCACAAATATCAACTACTTTAGCATTGAACTTATCCAGTAGACAACGAAGAATTTTGTTAACTTTTTCAAAATTTGAAATTTTTTTTCCTAAAGTATGCAATGATATTATAATTTGAATAAACCTAGTATACATGTCTAAGATTGTCTCATAAGGTTTCATAGAAAATAGTTCATAATCATGCATTAACATATTCAACTTAGACTGCTTGATTTCACTAGTGCCTTCGTATATTGTGTATAGTTTATCCCAAATTTCCTTACCAGTAGTGCACGTGGATACTAACATAAAGTCTTCAGAATTTAAAGCACAGCAAAAACAATTTAAAGATTTTGCATTCAATTGAGCATCGATTCGTTCATCTCTATTACATTGACTAAAAGGAATGTCAGTTTTAATTCCATCTAAAATACGTGATGGTAATGACTGACCAGTTAAAATCATATGACACATACGAAAATCAATTGATTGTAAAAAAATAGACATGCGAATTTTCCAAAAATCAAATGTAATATTTTCAAACAAAGGTGGTCTGGTGATTGAATAACCTTCTGTAATATTATGATTTGAAAAATTAGCCATGGATCGAAATTCAAAAGTTTTTAAAAACTTATTTTTTTGAAACTCGCTCTGATACCACTTGAAAGTTCGTTAGGGATGTTAAGCCCTATAGAACTGGCCCGAGGCTAATTAAGAGAAAGAGGTGAATTGGTAAAAGAAAAATCTTTCAATCAAAACCAATATCACCACAATAAAAACCAAAGTGCGGAAATTAAATGCGGAAGTAATAAAGAAAGAACACACCAGATTTATAGTGGTTCGGTCAAACCTTGACCTACGTCCACTCCTTGGAGGCACCCTCCAAGTATTGCACTAAACTAAGTGTCTCTCCTTTAGCCCTCACAACTAGGCGGAGAAGTCCTTACAAAATCACTTCCACTTTCCCCGGTGCGGCGGAGTCGCTGGATCCTTCGACACCAAAGAGATCTTCTTATTTGGTGAACTTCCCTCGAGACAAGCCTTGAATCCGACGGTATTCAGGTGCGAGCTTGCCGGAGCAACCGTGTGGAACCCCCTTCACACTCTCTTGAGTCCCCCTCACAGGATCTTCTCCCTCTCTCAAACTCCACCATTTCCTCACTCCCTTTCAAGCTCTCTCTTCAAGTTTCCCCCAAAAGAACGAAGCTACAATGACTGCCAAAGACACTTAACAAGTGCCTTGACAAAGCTTAAATAGAAGTGCTCAAAACGAGTTTATTAATGCAAGTTGTCGACATTATCGTCCAGGACAATAGGCATATCGTCCTGTACGATCAGTACAATTTAAGCTCATCAGCCCGTGACGATTTGGGACGATCAGAAGAAAATTGGTTACATCGTCCTGGCCGTTATAAGGATCATCCCGGACGATTAGTTTAAAACCGATTTCAATCGTTCTGATCATCGCCCGGAATAGATGCTGGCCGATGTAAATCGTCTAGGACATTGGCCCGGACGATCCTATGATCGTCCCGGACGATGTGATCGTATCAATCAACCATTAATGCTTTCCAAAGATATCAGATCAATTTAGGTATAATTGAGTTAGATCGTCCTGGACGATATCTATATCGTTCTGGCCGATTTCCTTAAACAATGAATACCTAATCTGATCATGGCGGTTGATTCTTTCTGAATTGAGCTTATCGTCTTGGCCGATACAAGTATCGTTCAGGCCGATCAGCTTATGACGGCTGCCTTAATGAGGATGCCCTAATTAGGGTTTCTTCTTTTGGACCGATCGTCCCGGACGGTGTTACCAAAAATAGAAAACTTTAGGGAACAACAGAAAAATCTTCCAAGCTACAAAACATCAGGAGCTACACTAAATACAATAGACTCAAGAAAGGAAAAAGTGTACAAACTGACTCAGACCTAGTCTACCCAATCTTGAGCTGATTCCAAATTGCAGTCCGATCATGTGAACCTGAAATGTCAGTACTTAAGGCAGTCGTAGAGAAATAAGAATGTTTGTTATCATCAAAATCATAAACCATTGATCCGCAACAATTCAAATCTTGAAATTAAATTCAGGTTTTGAATTAATCTTTCCCCCTCTCTCTCTTGAAACCGCCGGCCCCTTTATTGGCTCCCCCTCCTTAACTCCACCATTCGTTGCATTAAAGTCTTTGATTTGAAATTCAAAATTCAAATCAATTCCCTCACAATCTAATCAAATCTGAAATTTACAATCTAATCAAATTTCAATCTAATCAAATCTGAAATTAAATTTCAGATTTTTATTAATCCCCTCTACACTCCACTAAACCTAATTTCTCCAAAACCTAGCCCATCCCCCCCTTGCTCCCGCCGGCTTTTCCCTCCTCCCTTGGAAATCCCGTCGACCTTCTCCTCTCCCTCTTTTTTCCTCGCGAATCACAGGAGCTCTCCCTCACCACGTCATATTTCCCCTCTTCTCATTAGTGCTCTCTCAACGCCCGCAAGAATGCATGGCGGACCCCGAACTTGAACGGTGACTTGTGTTCAACGCCGACGGTAATATCAACATTCTATGATCTCCATTTTTCGACGTGGGATTTGAACACGATGACACCATTGGAGATTACTTGGATCGAATTCTCCTCGTCCTTACGCACGTCATCGACAGACAATTTTTCGACTACGATTGGATCATTGTCGGCCGCCCACCACCCTCATCTCCACCGGCTACCTCTCCACCAACGAAGCTCTTCGGCGCCGCCTTCCTATTGGTAATATCCTTCGTCATATGGTGCATCTTCCTATGCTAAAGCTTACAAGTAGTTGAGAGAGAAGGACCTTGAGGTGAACCTCTCGTTGTTAAACGTTGGATTATGTCATTTGTACTTTGCATTTAATTTTGCCTCGAACTTTGAAAGAATTGTTTGGTTATTCTCTATTGCACGTCTTGGCCTAAGCAAGTTGAATATTTTAAATTCATCTCTCTCTTTTATGTGCTAAAGATAAATTTATATGAGCAAAGCTTTAACCACTATCTTTCTAATTTCTAAATGTAACTCCTAGTAGTTTCACATCATTCTTGGTATCAGAGCATGGCTAGCATGTTTGACTTGTGCTAGAAACATCCTAGGAATCCACTTTAACTTGTCCTTAGTGGTTTGCATGCATAACATCATCTAGGTTGTTTTATTTTCTGTTTTCATTTTTATGTTCAGAAAAATCTGCAGTAGTTTCTTCATTTTTCATAAGCATAATCCCTTGTTTAAGTGCTGCCATCATCACCTTAACATCCATAATAGTCTAGGCCACCTAGACAATTGATGTCCACTAATTTTCTGCACTTAGCATAGCCTTTTGGGTGAGTTTTAGGTAGTGTTCACTTGCTGTCCTCTCTCTAGAATCCATCTTTTCTGCACTTAGTATAGCCTTTTGGGTGAGTTTTAGGTAGTGCTCACTTGCTGTCCTCACTCTAGAACCATCTAAATTGCTTAGATAACTTCGCCCATCATATGTGTTTGCTGTCCTGAACTTTCCAGCTGCTGTTGGTACCTTTTTAGTGAGCAAACCGGTGTGATTAGCTGCTGCCCTTGACTGAGAAAATCTCCCTAGTGTACCCTAGCACCCAACCATGGATCCGGAACACATCCAAGCAACCTTAGACCTGATTGTGGGCCAATTGGGAACAATTACACAACAAATTAGGGATAGCCAAACGAACTTCGAAGAATTTTAGTTTTAAATTTGTGCAACATTTGATATAGGTTCTTTATATCGTTTCGATTGAAATTTCGCATAGAATATAATAAAATTTATTGCGTCGAATTCCAACGACTTTGAAATTTCGCTAATTTCATCGCGGCGCATCAAAATATGTGCGCCGCATACGATCGATAGTTTTTTGGGTTTTACACATGTAACGATAACATAGGTAAATAGAATGCTCAAGGACATGCAAATCAGTGATCCACCACAGCAAACAATGTCTATAAGCTGATTATTTCTTATACATGGTCCAAATTATGCTGCCCCATCAGGATAAGCACCAAGTTACCTAAACCTGTTGCAGGCATGTTTTTGCTTAACTTATTTTTATTGGTTGATCATGAACTTATACTTGATGTTATCATAATGAAAATAATGTTATTATAATTGTTGATTTTCTTGATATTTTTGTCTATCTTATGTATTAGACATTGTTTTCTATTTTTTCTTATTATCTAATTACCAGATGACCTGTCTGTGATCCCCTTCAGGTTTTAGCTGCTCTTGGAAAGGACTACTTTGAACACATTCTACCTGACATAATCCGCAATTGTTCTCATCAAAGAGCATCTGTCCGTGATGGGCACTTGACACTTTTTAAAGTGAGTTCCATCATATTTATCTAGTTTTTTTCTTAACCTGACTTTTTTTTTTCATACTGACGTCTCTCTTTGCAGTACTTGCCGAGATCCTTGGGCGTCATATTTCAGAACTACTTGCACACAGTTCTGCCTGCTATTTTGGATGGTATGACTATATAGCTCTACGGAATTTGAATAGAATTACCTACAAGTTCTTAAACTCTATTGTTCTTTCCCCCAGGCCTTGCTGATGAAAATGAGTCCGTCCGTGATGCAGCACTGAGTGCAGGGCATGTGTTTGTGGAGCATTATGCAACAACGTCTGTTCATCCAATATTTTCTTCTTTACATCTATTTTGTGTAGCGGTATTTTAAATTTGTGCTAACACGTTCTTCTTGGTGAATTATAAACAATAGGTCGTTACCTCTTTTGCTGCCAGCAGTTGAGGATGGGATTTTAAATGATAACTGGCGTATTAGACAAAGTTCTGTTGAGCTTTTGGGCGATCTCCTTTTCAAGGTAAGAGTAATTTCCTTTTTATTACATCTTTGTGTTACCATTTTCTGGTCACTTTACATGTAGAACCTGCTAAAATTTGTAATTACGTGACTTCTACGTTTAAAGGTGGCTGGAACTTCCGGAAAAGCTCTTCTTGAAGGGGGTAGTGATGATGAGGGATCAAGTACTGAAGCTCATGGTCGCGCAATCATTGAAGTTTTAGGCAGGGATAAGCGAAATGTTGTTCTTGCTGCAATCTACATGGTCCGTAGTGATGTAACCCTGTCTGTCCGGCAGGTAAGTAATATTGACGCTTTTTATCCTGACCTTGTCTGTTCTGCTTTTGCGGAACAAAGTGTGGCATACCTCATTACGATTTTTGATTTGGCATTGTCATCTTTCAGGCTGCTTTACATGTTTGGAAGACTATTGTGGCTAATACTCCAAAGACCCTTAAAGAAATAATGCCTGTTTTAATGAATACTCTTATTTCTTCACTTGCTTCACCTTCACCAGATAGACGTCAGGTTTTCCTCTTTATTATTTTCCTTTTCTCTTTCCAGTTCCACATATGTATTGTCTTATGGCTTTTTATTTATTTAATTATTTACTTATCATCGACAACTCCATTGCCTTTGCCAGGTTGCAGGGAGGTCTCTGGGTGAGCTTGTGAGAAAGCTTGGTGAAAGAGTTTTGCCTTCTATCATACCTTTCTTATCACAAGGGCTCAATGATCCTGATGCCAGCCGTAGACAGGTGAGAATTGTAGTTATAGGTAGGAATGTTGTCTTCTTTAATTTTTATATATTGTCTTAAGTGCATGAATGCATTGCACATATTTTTCCTTTTTTTGTGTTTTTTTCTTCATTCTTGGGATTGAGAAATTCAGTTTCTCATTTAATTGTTTTCTTAAGAGAATGATTATTTTCTCCTGGGAATTATTATGGCAATTTACTCACTGGGTTTGTTGTTCTTGTTCATGTGATCCGTGATAATGGGCTACAAATCTTCTGACTGAGATAACTTGTTATACAAGATTTAAACTTCATTGCATTTGAGTTGTAAACATACATTGCTTTTATAACAATAGCCGATCTTTATAGCTAATGTCGTTTATTTTAGTTGGGTTGATTTTTTATTGTTAGCCTATCATAATAATCACACGTTTGACATGATCAGAACTTGTTTCTCCCATCAGCTTTTAATTAGTGAGAGAAAAAAGCAAACTAATCAAGCAATCCCTAACACAATCACATTGCACTGTTATCTTTCTTCCAATTTCTCACGGTTATCTTTCCTCTTTCTTTTCCCCTCTCCCACTCACAGAAGCAATCCCTAACACAATCCCATTGCAGCATACGTGCACACACCTTTTTTCCCCTTTTCTCTTCCGCTTAGATTGATACTTCCTTCTAGACTATACTTGGCATCCTTTGGTTCAGTGTTTAATGTCAACTCTTCTTTCATTTTGCCCAAATCTTTTAACAGTCTGAGTAGGCTTTGTATCATACGTTTCTTTGCTATCTTGTTTGTCCAAGGGAGTTTGTATTGGACTTAGTGAAGTGATGGCAAGTGCTGGTAAGCAACAACTGCTAAGCTTTATGGATGATCTTATCCCAACAATTCGTACTGCCCTTTGTGACAGGTATTCTGTTCCCCGTCTTTTTTAGTATTTCTTTTGGAACATAAAGGTTGCTTCTATGCATTGTTATAACATTTATAATTTCCTACTTGCAGCATGCCAGAGGTTCGAGAATCTGCTGCCTTAGCTTTCAGCACACTTTACAAAGTATAAAGTAAAACCAATCTAAGTTTTTCCAGGTTTTGTTTGAGTTATTGTTTCTCAATGTGGATGTGGCTTACAGAGTGCTGGTATGCAAGCAATTGACGATATAGTTCCAACTCTATTAAAAGCCCTGGAAGATGATGAAACATCTGATAAGGCCCTTGATGGCCTTAAACAAATCTTGAGGTTTAGCTTTGCTCTAATGAGTTAATCTATTTATTTTCTTAATCTTAAGTGATATGGAAACTGTTGAAACAGCAGCTGATGATTGTGTTTCTATTTTTAGTGTCAGGACTTCTGCTGTTTTGCCTCACATCTTACCGAAACTTGTTCATCCCCCACTTTCGTGAGTGGCTGCATCTTTATGTTTTATCTTTATGTTCACAAGCGGAAATATGATGGAATTTTCTTTCTTGTACTTCCAGTGCTTTCAGTGCTCATGCATTGGGAGCCTTGGCTGAGGTTGCTGGATCTGCCTTAAATTTTCATGTTGGAACAATTCTTCCTGCTTTATTAGTTGGAATGGGTGATGATAATGAGGTTAGTTGCACCTAACGAAGCTCAAATGTTTTAAATTTTTACTGGTATCTGATGCTTATTTTAAAATTTGGTTGCAACATCATTTGCATTGTCATGAAAAGAATTAGTACTTGCTAAAATGCGATTGTTCTTTGTGGCCTAATTTTGTTTTAGATACTAATTTTGACCTATTATGCTGCGGGATGGTTTTCAAATTGAAGCCACTTTTCAGGAGAAACTGAGATAAAAAGAAAATAAAATATAGAACGAACAAGAGTGAAAATGTGGCAAAAGAAAGTAACAGAAAGAAGAGAGATGAATTGAATTGGTTACTATTTGATTTCCTGATGCCTAGCGGGAGTTCTGGGTTCATTTCGAGCTCTACTCCAAAGTCAGTAGGACTGCTCATCTATTGATGAATGTTTCATTCATCTAATTCTCAGAATTATCATAGCACTTATTGGTAGATGCAGTGTCACGACCCGGCCCGGTTAGCTCGTAGATACGAGGCGGGAACGAGATCGGACATGTAATCTAAGTACACATCATCAGTTTTATGAAATTCTAAAGATATTCAAGAATAATAAAAGCGCCTCTAAACTTTTTCCAACATATATAACATTTAAAACCATCACAAAAGAAGTTCATGTACAAGGTGATATACACTTAATCTATTCATTCATGATAAAACCACCCAAAAAGATAACTAAAAACAACAGTAAGAACCTGTCACCCGTTGCGCGTCGACTGTAGGTAAACCTCGGGTGTTCGGCCATCACCTAAGCGTAGGTTCTCCTGAAAATTTCCCAAAACTCGGGAGTGAGCTACGCTCAGCAAGTAACAACTATAGCTAAAGTTCGTATACATTTGAAAGAACATATCTTGGGGAATAGTAGTCTACACATGAGTTAATAGGTGTCTAAATGTTATGTTGAACATGATATGAGGCATACTTGCTTAAAACATGACATATGATTTCTTAACTTGAGAGAACATGAAACATTTGCATATGTTTAACTTTCATGTCATAATATACACATCCGTCCCGGAGTACCAAATTATACTGATCAGGTACATATCATTCTTTGTTCCATTTTGCCTTAAAGGCCCTCTTTGCTCAAAGAGCCACATCTTGGTACTCCGTCATCAACAATCACAAGTTATGTAGCATGAATATGATAAGATGCTTTCATATGATATGCTAAGAAATGCATATGATAGGTTAATGACCTTTTGGACCTTTCACACTAAGTAACAGTTGCATAACATTAAGTAACAATTGTATGAAATGTATCACTAATTACCCTTTTGCATGACATTAAGGAACAATTGCATAAAATTGAACACTAAGGCATCCTTATATGAAATTTACACATTAAACATAGCATAAGAGTTTTGAACAATAAATGCGTACTTGCTTTAGCAAATAGAGTCACTTACCCTCAAGCTTTCCTTTGCAATAATTCCCGCACAATTCCTTACCACTTTTCTTTATTTCAACCTAAAGGAAAACAAGAGATTTAAATCTCTATGACCTTAATTAGCTCAACAAAATGCTTAATTTTTATTTAATTACATTATGATTTTCGGATTTAACAATTTCTCAAAATTTAACTTTCCAAAAATGGCTAATTTCATCCCTTAAACATGCCAAAATTTCCCCTTCATCTAATCCATAATTAATATTTAATTATTTTCGGATTTATAATAATTAAAAATTAAGAAAAATTATTTTCTTTCAAATTTTCAATTTAGAGTCTTCCCCAAGCCTTTAGGAGCTAAAATTGGGAACATGCAACCCTTAAATATTGGTTTTGGAAAAATCCTAAACCTTCCCAAATTTTTTCACTCAAAATTTCTAAATAAAAAATCAAAATCTTGTTACTAAAAAGCTTCCCTTACATTCCCCTATCCAATCCTATAACAATTTTAACAAAATAAGAAACCCTAAGTTTAGACTTAGTATTTTTCTTAAAAAATTTTAACATGAAGGGTAGGAAATCGTAGTTCAAGACAAGCCCTACTAATTCCCTAAAGAAATTTCAAAAAAACTCAAACCCTAAAATTTTTCTTTCAAGAAAACTCAAGAATAACTTCAAATGCTTGAAGGAATACATACCCCAAGTCTTCCTCTTGCTTTTCCTAAGGATTCTCGCCGGAATCGCCGGCTTGGAAGGAGCTCCCGCCGCTTCCCTTCTCTCCCGTCGCCCTCTCTCTCGGGTCAGCCGAACGAAACAACAAGGGACCGAAAGTTTCGGTCCCTTAGGCGTGAGAAGGACTTAAGGAGAGATAGGAAGGGAAATTATGCATGTGCCCCTCATCCTATTACTCTCCCTACTAAGTCTTGAAGGGTAAAATGGGTAAAACAAGCCAAATGTTATTTAAACGATCTTCGGCAAATTATAACTCCCAAACCGAGCGAAATTAGGTATAAGTTCTTTATACCATTTCGCTCGAAATTTCGAGATGAATCTAATGAAATTTATTTCGTCGAATTCCGACGACGTCGAAATTTCACTTAAGTTCGTCGCGGCGCATCGATATGCGTGCGACGCACTCAAATGATGAATTTCGGGTTTTACATGCAGTGACACCGTTAATGCGAGCACAAAATCAGGAAGAGAAGAATAAACTCTGAATTTATTAATGGCTAATCTGAAATGGCATAATAATGGATTCAAAAAACAAAGAAAAGAAGATTAATAGGCTAGACTTAGTCAAGACAAATCTTTTTGAAGGTTGAAGATGTTTTAGAGGTGGTTCTTGTACAGATTTCTTTATCAGGAAGAAGGGGACAGCAGCTTTGCGACCAGGAAAAAGGGGAAGGAGCTGAGTGGCCTATCTGGCTAAAATATAGCAGCCTGCATGTGGCCTGCTGGAGGGGGACAGCAGTCTTTACGATTACGAAGAACCCAAGACTACAGGAGATTCTTGATGCAGAATTCTGGACTAAGAAGAAAAAAATAGCAGTTCTTGCTGGCTGGCAGTAGCCTTCTTGGTGTTTCGACAAAGAACAGCAGCAGCCAAGCTTCTTGCAAGGAGTTATGCATGTTCTGGCCTGCTAGAATGGTGACTGACCGGCTGGGAGAAGGGGCTGCAGGCTGGAAGAGGAGGTTTTGGAGCAGTTGGCACCCTTGAAGATGGCTGTTGCTGGCTTCCAAGTGTTGGAAGGAGGAAGGCTGGATGCTGGGAGGCTGGGGTTGGATGGGGCTGAAGGGGGGCTACAAGGGGAGGAAATGGGTTTCGGCTACCGCCTGTAGGGATTCCAGGATACAGGACACTAGAGGATCTCTCTAGCTAGGTGTCTGGCTCACCAAAATTGAATTTTGGGGTTAAGGACCCTATAATTTTAAGCTTTCAACGAGTAAATAAGGAAATAAAATAAAATGAAGACAATGCTAATTAAATAAAGAAAGAACAACATACTTAAATTATAAAAAATAAAAATAAAAAATAAAAGTGGGGTCCGATTGGTTTTAACCCAACTGGCCAAGCTTGTGTCATTCTCCTTGGCTTGGAGGGACTTCATCATATTCTAAAGTCGATGATTCTTTGTAATGAGTAGTCAAATCGGAAATGTTGAAGGTAGCTGATATTTTGGTATTTGCCTGGTAGTTACAGGTGATAGGCATTATTGTTGATACGATGATAATGCGAAGAGGTCCATATGCCTTAGATTTTAATTTGCAGGGGCTTGGTGCAAATCTTTCCTTTCATAGTTTAATCCATGATAAATCTTCCACCATGAATGTTTTAGGTTTCCTGTTTTTATTGGCTTGAGCCTGATGTTTAAGATTCTATTTGTTGATGTGGTCTTACACTTGGGCATAAAATTTACTTATTTCTTGAATCTGTTGTTCGGCATCAAGGTGACAATTTGTTATAGCGACGGAAAGAATTAAATTAACAGGTGATATGGGATTTTGATCGTATACAACTTCAAAGGGGCTTCGTCTTGTGATTTGACTATGTGATCTGTTATAAGAAAATTCTACTTGAGGCAATAATAGATCCCATGGCAGACATTTTTTCCTATAAAACACCTCAAGAGATTGCCTAAATTTCTATTGAAAGCTTATGTCTGTCCATCTATTTGCGGATGCGCAGTGGAGCTAAATTGTAACTTTGTTCCCAACTTACCCCCATAGTGTCTTCCAAGAGTGACTAAGGAATTTGATATCTCGATCAAATGTGATGGACTTGGGAATGTCATGTAATTTAACAATTCTTGAAAATGAAGATTGGCTAGGATTAATTAACTTCTTGCTCAGTATGAAGGATTTCCACTAGCTTAAGGTCTGGAACGAAATAGTGAACAATAACATGGTGAAACTAGTGGCAAAGACAAAATATTTTGATTTTAGAGCTTGGTGGTAGTTTCAACAGAAATGGCAGGCAACACTACACAATACTAGACAAGGGTTGTGAAAGAGTAATAAAAACAAACCTTTATCCAAATATGTTGGGTCGGCCATACGAATGCCTTTTTTTTCATTGTCTTATTAAGAGTCAAATTAACATTTAAATCTAATAAAAATTATTTCAATACTTTCTAATCCAGTCATGAAAAGTGCAAAGTCAAAAAAAAAAAATTGTAATTTGATGATGGGAACTACACAAAGATCATTCTAATCCTAGTTTGAAATAAGAAGAAAATGAATTATCTGTAACTCCCCACAATACCCCTTATCAGTCACGTAGAGTGCCACGAATTAAACATAACATTCATATTGTACTTTTATCATTCCTCGCACAATTTCAAACCATCTAATTAATCCAAATTTCATAACATAAATATTTATGAAGCCACTAAGCAATCCAAAAGAGTACGACACTGAACAGTTTACATACCTTAATCAACGATTAAAAAGGCGGAAGAGGCGTACGCACTGAGACGCGACTCAAGGCGAGGCGAAGCATTTGCGCGTTGAGGCTTACGCCTCGTTGGATTCCGCGGAGCGTGCGCTTATTTCGCACGGGGCGTAGGCTTCGGTTCGTAACGCCTCGAAGCGAAACGAGGCACCGCTTCGATTTGTAAGTATATAGACCGAGCGATGAGAGTCGTATAAGAGTCGAGTATTAGGGTAACATACCTGCTTCTGCTTCGGGTGAGAACTGAAAGGCGAACTCCGCCGACTTCGACGACCACAGTTCGGTCGAGTTCGAACATAACTGGAGGCGATCGAAGGTAACGATTTATTTCTTCTTCTCTTTCTTCCCGTAATCTTCCGGTCATTTGCTTCATTTCTCGCTTCTTCTTCTCCAGTTTCCTGTAATCGAATGTTCTTTTTTCACGGCTAGGTAACGATCTTTCTTCCCGTTATTTGCTTCATATCTCGCTTCATCAGATTGTACATGCTCGGTACCGCTCGGCACACGCTCGCACTGAGCGGTACATACTCGGTACACGCTCGGTACTGAGCGGTACATGCTCGGTACATGCTCGGTACTGAGCAGAACATGCTCGGTACTGAGCAGTACATGCTCGGTATTGCTCGGTACTGAGCAGTACATGCTCGGTACACGCTCGGTACTGAGCGGTACATGCTTGGTACACGCTCGGTACTGAGCGGTACATGCTCGGTACTGAGCGGTACATGCTCGGTACACGCTCGGTATTGAGCATATACAACAAGCAGAATTTTAAAATTACTCTAATAATATAATTTTGTTCCAGGTCGAACCCCGCCAGGGGGCAGCGCCCCCTTGGACCCCCGGCAGACTGGTATATTTTTGTATTCATGTTGTTTTATTATTGGTATTTGGTAGTACAAATAATTGTTAAAAATATATCATATTGTTAGCATGACTAGTGGCACAAGAAGGAAAGATCCTGCATGGAAATATGGAACTCAAGTTGAAGTGTCAGGCGAAGGTGCAAAGAAGGGATATGTTTACATGAAATGTAATTTCTGTGAGAAACGCATAACTGGTGGCGTCAAGAGATTGAAGGATCATCTAGCCTGCACTCATGTCAATGTGGGACCATGTGCAAAAGTTCCTGATGAGGTGAAGAAAGAATGTACAAATTATTTAAAGAAGTTTGCCACCACAAAGGAGGTCACACAAAGAAATATGGAAGAGATGATAGGAAACTCTTCTTACTATGGATCACAGCATGAAGGTTCCAGTACTGGAAGCCATCTAGTTTCTTCTGACCGAGGCAGTCGGGGGCCCATGGATAGATTTATGTTAAATATTGATAACGACGAAAATATAAATACTCAGGATATTCAGCCTCCTACAGCTACAAAAGAACTCAGGAATAGAGTTTGTTTGGATATCGCCAGATTCATCTATGAAAATGGGATTCCATTTAATGTTGTTAGGAGTCCATCGTGGATCAATATGTTACGATCTGTTGGAAGCTATGGAAGAGGATTACAACTTCCAAGCATGTATGAGCTGAGGACTTGGATGCTGAATGAGGAGGTTAAGACAACTTCAAAAATGGTGGATGATGTTAAGAAGACTTGGATTGAGACAGGAGTGACAATAATGTCAGATGGTTGGTCAGATATTCGACATAGAAGTATTATTAATTTTTTGGTCAACAATCCATATGGAACAGTTTTTCTCAAATCAGTAGATGCTTCAAGCTTTATAAAGGATGCACAATTATTATTTGAAATGTTGGATGAAGTTGTGGAGGAAGTGGGAGATGCTTTAGTAGTACAGGTTGTTACTGATAATGCAAGTGCATACAAAGCTGCAGGAAGAATGTTAATGGAGAAGAGGCCTCACCTTTACTGGACTCCTTGTGCTGCACATTGTATTGACTTGATGCTTGAGAGGTTGGGACAATTGCCTCAACATAAATCAGCCATATTGAAGGCCAAATTCGTTAGTAAGTTTATATACAATCATTCTTGGGTACTCGGCTTGATGAGAAAATTCACTTACAAGGAAATTATTAGACCTGCTGTTACAAGATTTGCTACTGCATATTTAACATTGCAGAGATTCAAGGAGTTAAGACAACCTTTGGAAGCAATGTTTGCTTCTGAAGAGTGGGATAAAAGTTCATGGGCCAAAAAACAAGAAGGAAAGCAAGTTAAAAAGATTGTTATGAGAGACGATTCATTTTGGCGCAGTATAAATTATGCTTTGAAGACAACAGGATCATTAGTAAATGTGCTTAGAATGGTTGATGGTGAGAGGGCCCCGGCTATGGGATTTATTTATGAAGCAATGAATAGGGCTAAAGAAGATATTGCAAAAGAATTGGGAGGTCAAGAAAGTGCCTACAAAGAAATATGGGATATTATAGATGAAAAGTGGGATCGACAATTACACCAACACTTACATGCTGCTGCGTACTATTTAAATCCCCAATTTCATTACGATAAGGATTTTCATGTTGACAAAGAGGTGAAAACTGGTTTGTATGCATGTATGGACAAACTCATTTCTGAAGAAGACTACCTTAAAGTAAATGATCAACTTGAGGATTATCATTTGAAGAAGGGAATGTTTGGATTTAGAGCAGCACAAGCATGCTACAAAACACGATCTCCTGGTATGTTTATAGTTTGAGTATTTATAATTTTAATGTTAATATTTATGTTCAAGTCTTCTACTTCAACCAATATTCATAAAATAGTAAAATACTATATTTGTCTTCATGTAGAACGTTGGTGGGCTCAGTTTGGAGATGATGTTCCTGAATTAAAAGCTTTTGCAGTTAAAGTTCTTAGTCTAACGTGTTCGGCTTCTGCATGCGAGCGTAATTGGAGCATCTTCAATCAAATTCATACAAAAAGGAGAAATCGATTGGCGGCAGATCGAATGAACAAACTAGTTTATGTTATGTTTAACAAAAAATTAAAAGATAGATATCTCAAATTGCAGAATCAAGGAAATATTGAGAATGAAATTGATCCTTTGCTTGTTGATGAGTTACAATCTGATGATGAATGGGTTACTCCTAAAAATGCTGATGTTTCTGAAGTTGAAGCAGAAGGAAAAACTCATGTCAATGAAGAAGATAATGAAGCAACTGCCCAAGTATATAAAAGGAAGAAACAAAGTGAGATTGAAGCTTCAAAAAAATTCAAAGGTATTCTTAAATATAATGAATTATTTTGTATGTTACTATTATTTCATTTTAGAGCTAATGAAATATTAACTGATATAGGAGATAAAGGAAAAAATATTATAGATGAAGAAGAGTTTGAGGATGACTTTGACATTAATTATGAAGATTCTTCTGAAGACAATCAAAGTGTTGACGAGCCTGCTTTGGGTCTTGATCCTAAGGGGATGTTTTATTTTTAAGTGAGTTTATTTTAAATCTTGTATTCCAGTAATATTATCTTAAAACAAATATTCAAATTCATAGTTGACATAATATTTTGTTATTTTTTGTCATTATTTATAATTTTAAATTAATTTATTTTAATCGTTTTGAGGCTTACGCCTCGATCCGCCTCAAGGCTTACGCCTCGCCTCGTTTAAAAAAAACGCCTCGATTTCCGATTTCGCCTTTTAAAACCTTGACCTTAATTATAGACTTACAAAAAATGTTAAACAGTAAAATATAAAGTGAAATAAACTTGAACCTATTATGCATCAAGTTTTCCCTTTTCTTTCCTTGTAACAATAACCAGTATAAAATAACTGGTGAGCTATAAGGCTAAATAAGCTATGCAAATTAAATAATAGTTAAATTGCATGATTATAAAACTCATCATATTGAAATCATAAATTAATAAAACTTGTTATTATTTATAAAATAACATAAAATCATATTTTGCATTAAGCTTTACTTCCTTTAAAGTTTATACTTACTATCAATATTAGTCTTTTAAAGATTTTGTTAAACTTTCATAAGAATATTCAATGGAGCCTTGGTAAATTGATATTATCGTCATTAAACAACATAGAGGTCCTTTTTCCACTTTAGGGGTACCTTTTGCCCTATATGTTATACATGTATCATGTCTCTTGGGTATTTGTTACCCCACCTGAAATGCATTTATCATATCTAGGGTCCCTTTTGCCCTTGGACTGTAATTACAGATATTATTTTATTTTTGTAGCGAATCTTTTCTAATTTTTTTATATTTAATAGATTTATCAACATAGTAATTCCTGCTTGACTTGTCATGCACAAAATTGCATAAGAATCTATCTATTGCTATCCTTACATTCAAGGATGTGTTGGCAACATTAAATTTAACGAGCTCTTTCCAAATTATTATCAGCTTAAAATACATTGAAATAATCATAATAAATCTTATTTTAAACTTCATTGTCACAAGCATGCAAGTGGTCATTCATACATGAGAACGTGAATGTATACTCATTTTCAGTATTGAAATCTTCATGATGCATTTATCATTTCAATTAAAACAAGTGATATATATATATATATATATATATTTATATATAATTAACAATTCATGCGTTTGTAAATTAGAATTTACACAACATACTGTCCAATATAACTGAGCAAAGCTTTAAATAAACATGCTTTATCTTATTTCCACCTGCAATTCTTCATATGGATATGTAGTTGCTTGTTAATGCATACAAAGATGTATGTTCATATTCCATAATTGGAATTATCTTAACACAATTAACCTTTTAAATGAGTCAATTGGTATTGTATGCATCCAGAAATTCTAATATTTACTTTTGTAATTTATAATTGCAAAAGTTATTTCTCTAACAAACTGCCTCTTCCAATTCTACACCACGTAACATTTCTCTTTTGATAAACTATCTCAAAAACCCTTTCTACATATATCTGATGAATCCTAAAATTATAATTGGTATAAACTTCTTTAAAACTTTTACTATTACTTAGAAATTTATAAAACAACCATAACGGTTATAAAACAACTAGAATTTCTTACCTCAATTCGTTATTTTCCTTCAATTCTCTATTATTCCCCTTTAATTGGAGTTTTTTCACTGAAATTCCACTCTCAATCACTACTTGATGTAAACAAATTAGAGCAAGGCACAAAGAGAGATCAACCAAGAGAAACAAATCTTACTTCTATAAAATTAGGACATAACTTTGAGAACAAAATAAGTTAAGAAAACAACTATCTTTAGAGAAAGGAAACTTCCAACGACCAAAACAAAAGAAGACCAACAAAGAAAACAATATTTTTAACAAAAAAAAACTATCCTCAGAACATCCTTCAAGAGGACTCCTCACATGTACCGATTGTAGGAATAAAATTTAAAATAAGGTTTAGATATGCAAACCAAGGGTCCACCACAGCTAGGGGTATCCAATGTCCTTTTAACTTCTCCAGCAAATGCCACCAAACCGTCCACAACTTCACCAAACAGCCAACAACCTTGCTAAAACAGCCAACAAAAACAGCCCACAGCTTTTCTAAAACAGCCAACCAAAAACAGCCAACAACTTCGCCAACGGAACTAGAAGAAAGATACAGGTGGAGTGAAACTTGCGTAGAGAAGAATGAGGTTAGAAGACCGAGAAGAAAGAGGAGAAGCTCGCAAGCTTTCCTAGGGGAGAAGGAGAATGGAAAAAGCTCTCAAGCTTTTTCAAAGAAGAAAACCCTCAGGTTTTGTAAGCACTTAGCTCTCAAATATTCACCAACCATTTCTTCACAAAATACCTCATATATATAGGCCAAAGAGGGGGAACATAACAGCCAAAGTTCCCAAGTTTCCAAGAAGAAATGAAAAGCCAAGAGTCATTCCTGCTGAAACCCAAGAGCCAACTTTAAAACATTTCAGAGAACAAGGCCACGGAACCAGCCGGACAGCACAAACCGAGGAATCAGCACAGGAAGCCAGCCGGAATATAGCTCACAGTCAACAAAGGCATGCCGATTCAGAAAAGAAAACAGCACCCGAAGAGGCACACCACACCCGAAGCAGCAGCAGCCCGAGAGAGGCTTTTCCAGAGAAGAAAAAGGCTGCAGCAACTCAACTTCAAGAGGAATGTGAAAGATCAAATTTCACCCACCAAATCTTGTTCCCAACCTCAAATTTTATAGCAAGACATCAGCTCATAATGAGCTACTTCTCTACTAGAAATTAATGAGCTTGGCACAACTAAAGTTTAACTTCTTAAGCTCAAACCGAAACAGCCATTGTTCTCATGAAACTAGCAACCTTCAAAGGACAAATGGACCCCCCCCCCAAGCCGGCAAATCCAAGGAAACAAAATCCAAACCTCTTCCTACCATGATCATTGGATTTACCACCATCATAGGATAGCTTAAAAACAAAAAAAATAGAAAATATAACTAATATAGTTCATAACAAAAATTAAGCAGAAAAATCTAAATGCATCACTACTGTAGAAATCAAATTCTGTTATTAGTGTTTGATAGTCTGAATAGACTACTTCTTACTTATATAAGTTTGTTATCAGTGTTACAGAATGGGTAAGCGAGCAGACGGTCTATTTAGATTTTCCTTCTTTGTTACACTCTAAATTGACTATAAGGGGTTAAAATGGGTGGGACTGCCGAGCCCTTCAATGCAATGTGCCAAATTCCTCCTGTGAACTGTGCCGAATTCTTCACTAAGCTCTGCACTGTGCCGATTCCAACTACTGTATTTCCAATGCCTGCTTGTGAAAATTTTGGCTTGAGTGACTTATTGGAAGAGAGGGCCCACCACAATAATTGCTCTTATAACTCCTCTAATGCCAATAGATGCATCTAATTAGAATTAGAGAGAATTATAATTAAACTGAACTTATTTAATTAACAATAATAATCACTAATATTAAATAATAAAATTTTTTACTATATTTTTACCTGAATTTCGGATATTACATCCTCTACCTATTGATATTGATTTGTCGAGACATTTAGTTGCCTAACCCTCAAGACAAACTACTAAATTTTTAAAGCACAACGGAAAGAGATGCAAATCCTTGAGCATCAGTAAGGGTTGAAATCCCATAAAATCATATCTCAGAATGTCATTTATCATATCATGTTTTTTACAATGAACATGGGATTATTTAAATAAATAGCTTGATAGTCACAAGTCCAAGCTATCTGTAATGCTAATTACTTTATGATCTTTATGAAAATAAGGGGTTATTTATAGAAATATCGTGACAACTAAAATTTCAAGCTGTCTCTAAGGCTAATAACATTTTAAACATCATGAAAATAAAAGATAAATATAATAATTGTTAATTCCTAATAAACTTGAAATAAAAAATACAAAATAAAATCATGTCTATCGAGTTAATCATCAATTGGATAGCAGATTGCATCAACCACTACAACAACAACAATGGAGTGAATGTTGTCGCTAGATTAAATTTTACCTGCTATGCTATGAGATATATTGTAGGATTTTCGGCCATCTGCCCTATGGCTGCCTGTTGTGCATTGACTAAAATTTTTGGGACATGGAGTTATATGCGTGGTTGCTGTGGTTAGTTGCTGGTAGTGAATACCACTGCCGATCTGGCAACCAAATTTTGAATTCAAGTGCAATAGTTAACGTAAAATTCTTCCTAAATGGTAGGGTGTACGGGATTCAGCCAAGAAAGCTGCAGAGACTGTTATGCTGGTTGTTGACGATGATGGGGTTGAAGCGCTTCTTTCCGAGCTGCTTAAAGGAGTTACTGACAGTCAGGTTTGTTTCCCTCGCTAAAATTTTATGTGAGATTTTTGGTATTTATTTGTGGTGTCAATTGAGTAAGCTCATTGCAGGCTTTAATGAGAAGAGGTTCTTGCTACCTAATTGGATACTTCTTCAGTAACAGTAAGCTGTATTTGGTGGATGAGACTCCTGAAATGATCTCCACTCTTATTGTTTTATTGAGTGACTCGGATTCAGCTACTGTTGTGGTAAATTTGTTGTTGGGAATCTTTTAGTGCATCACTTTTTCCATGTATTTTTATCTAATTCCATGCTGGCAGGCTGCTTGGGAAGCTTTGGGAAGAGTTGTGAGCTCAGTTCCCAAAGAAGTTCTATCCTCGTATATCAAACTAGTTCGAGATGCAGTCTCTACAGCAAGAGACAAAGAAAGAAGGAAACGAAAGGTTTTTTTCATAGTTTGGAATGATTACTACTGCTTTTATTTTTTGTAGAGATCTCTCTGTCTATTGTTCTAATGTTTGATAATACCCTTTTAAAACGATCTCTGTACAGGGTGGACGTACTCTAATACCTGGGTTCTGCCTTCCTAAAGCTCTTCAACCATTACTTCCAATATTTCTTCAGGTACTTTGCTTAGTCGATAGCATTCTTTGGTTATATATTATTTGATTTTCACAAATTGAAGTTATTAAATAGAAGGTGAACATGGATTGGCTGTTGCTTTCTGTTGATCTATTGATTGATACCTTTTTTTTATGGTGCTTATTTTTGCTAACAAGTTGATACTTTTTTCCTTGAATTTTATTTAGAGCCACAATGGCTAGATCAGCGTTGGAATCTAGCCTTGGAACGTCAATGTTCTTGACTTGCTCGTCACGTGGTATTGTGAATATGTGAGGAAGAAATGACAATAATATTTACCTGACATTGTACGTTGGGTAATATCCGTGTTCTACAATTATGGACTTAACGTGGTTTTTTAGCCATTCAAAATTTCTTATGTAGTCATATCTATTGTAAGCTATAAAAGAGCATCAATTCGATCTAAGAAACTCATTTAACATTCATAGGTAAAGATTAAGTTTGCTTCCAATTGCTTAAGATGCCAAGCATTGATTCATCCAATGAGGTCATGAAGTCAGTATTGCCTTTTAGTGTTTTCTTTGATTCCCTGGTTTTCCTTGAGTTGCTTGTTTTTTTTTTTCTTTGGTCTCTACATTTGGGAATTATATTGGTTTTCTATAAGTGGCCAACTTCCCTTCTTGTAGTTTGGATAAATGATTGGATGAAGAAGACCCTAGGATGTGATCTTACCATGGTTTTGAAAGCTAGAGTGGATTGGCTGGTTCAATTGTAACCGGTCATGTAGTTGGTTTGGTCCATCTTAAGAACCACCACTTCATCAAGCAGGTAAGAGCCGATCTGATGCTGAGGAACAAGAAAATTAAAGACTCACAAACAAAGAAAAGAGAAAATAAAGAGTTCCTAACTTTATAATTGACTCAAACCTGCAAGAATGCTTTACCACCAAATTATTAAATCCTTACATTACATAAGGACTGAAAGTTTGAAGAAAAAGCTGAAGTAAAACATCAAAGACTAGCAGAAAACATATTTCAGCCCTTTTAGTGAATATTTATTGTAGGCGATGACCTTGCCCAATGATTTTCCTGGCCGGTGGTGGTTAGCTCTTTTCCAAAGATGAGCAAATTAGCTAGTTCACATCTAATGGATATTTAAAATTTTACAGAAGCTGTACTGTTGCTTAAATGGGCTTCACAGAATGCCAAGGTTGATTTCTTGTTCGAAGAAATCTGCTGCACAAATTTACCAAGAAAAACCCAATAGAAAGCTCTTGGAAATAGGGAAAAATAGCAATAAACAAAATTGAGGTACAAAGAACCTCATAGGGCTGATTGGTAGGCAGTCTGGAGTCTTCTTGAACCTTGTGTGGATGCACAAGATGAGGGTGGCTGCTCGGAAATCTCATCCTACTGGGAGGGTATAACCATACAAGGCAAAAAGCCTTTGAAACAGAACTGGCTGGCAAGACGTCCAGTGGAGGCAGCCAGATATTGCTCCGAAGATTCAAGATCGCTGTTGGGAAGAGAGAAGAGGCTTCGGGTAGTTGATGTTGGCAGAATCCTAGACTCCACTACAATCCTTTTCTACCTCTCCTCTCAAGTTTTAGGGGAAATCTACCTAAGGAATGAGACCTCTTCCTTTCTTCTCAGCTCTTAATACTGAACTCAACCAAAGAAATCCTCTTTCAAGTGATAAAAGGCCTATTTATGAGTAACCTAAGGCCAAAGAGCCCACTAATTACCAAACTATTCTTATTAGAAAAAAGAGAAATTTACATACATACCACTTTATTTCATGCTATTTACATTTCGAACACCCAAAACATTAATATTACGTACCTACCACTCATATACAATTTTAATATCAAATATACCACTCCTATAATCATTTCTACTATTCATACCTTCCTATAAACTTTAATATTTCATTCCATGCACCCAAATTTGTTCTATGGGTGGTAATATTAATGTTTTTGGTGTTAGATATTTAAATAGCATGAAATAAAGTGGTATGTACTAGAAAAAAAAGCAGGAAATAAAATAAGGAAAACTTTGAAAAAAAGATATGAGACCCTAACTAACTAAATGGTTTAACATACTTAATTACATCCTTATCATGGTCAGAACTATTAGTTCAACTGATGAATAATTGGACTGGTCATGGTAGAACCACTATCCTATTTAAATATTTAAAAAAATTAATGCAATAAGTTTAATATAAAATATTCAATTTAATAAATTAATTTAAATTTAATATATTTTGTAATGAGTAATAACTTTTAATAATAATTATTTGTCAAATAAGTACTAACCAAGC
Organism: Dendrobium nobile; assembly: GCA_022539455.1. Lineage (NCBI taxonomy): Eukaryota > Viridiplantae > Streptophyta > Magnoliopsida > Asparagales > Orchidaceae > Dendrobium > Dendrobium nobile. The sequence continues at coordinate 80,991,124 of CM039736.1, forward strand.
ATTTTTCATATGATCCCACCACTCCTGTGAGCTCCTAACAGTCACATCCACTGGAAACCAAAAATGTCATATGAACAATAATATTAAGACAGTTCTCAAATGATGTGGAACTAAATAATTAAGTGAAAGTTCTCAAGTTTTTAACACATGCACTAGATATTTTTAAACAAATTTTAAACAAATTTTTTTATTATTTTCTTATAATTTAAATAAAATTTATTTTTGGCAAGTAATAATTTATTTATTTATTCTTCAGGAATAATATTTTAGATAATTCGTTTTGGCTAAAGCCAGGAAACAATCTTTTTTTATGCTATGATGTATGAACTGTTGATATTCTGTGTGAGATAATTCATTTTGGCGAAAGCCAGGATACAATCTTTTTTGATGATATGATGTATGGATTGTTGATATTATGTGCACGATTTATGTTATCTAGAACACCTACCATTTCCCTCGCCTCCTCTCAAGGCACTATGTCAAACGTCTTGCTTCTTTTCTGCTAATAAGATACATGCCTCCCGTTTTTTATTTTTTGTTATTATTATTTTTTTCTAATGACATTTTTCCTGAAATCGTTGTGAACAATATTTGGCTTTGGCCATTTTCCTTATTAATTTGGTATTCTACTAGAACTCTAATAAACATACTCTTAACAAATTAATCTCGACCTTGCTGTGGTTTAGATGCACTTGACTTTCGTGGTAAGTCATGTAAGCCTTGCTTATCTCGTCCTTTTTAATTTGAGAATGTCGCAAAAAAAATTTTTGTGCATGTTTTGAATCTTTTTTTTTTTTTTTTTTTTGAAATTCATATTTTGCTGTTATTGGCCTTCCCGGCCATGTAGTAACTTCTTATGGTTCTAGATGGCTAGTAAATTTTTAGTTTTTCCTGATCTAATCCCTGGAACTCTAACAGGGTCTAATTAGTGGATCAGCTGAAACAAGAGAGCAGGCAGCTGAAGGGTTGGGAGAGTTGATTGATGTAACCAGCGAGCAAACTCTCAAAGATTTTGTTGTTCCCATAACTGGGTATGCAATTGATTGTGAATTTTCATAAATTTGTAATATAGTAGCAGTTTGCAAATTCTCGTTGAATCTCTCTCTCTCTCTCTCTCTCTCTCACACACACATATATATATATATATATATATATATATATATATATATATATATATATATATATATATATATATATATATATATATATATAACCAGTTAAAATCATTGGACGTTTTAGAAATATCATGAACAATCTATGTGTACAATTTCAAGCAATTTGTTAGGCTAAATCATAATTTTCTTCATTTGCGGTTGAAACCTCCATCAATGAGATTTATAGGCACCAAATGGGTAATCTAACATTCTTAAACATGATTTTTTTGTTTTTTTTCTTCAGTTTTAATGTTGTTAGAGAGCATGATCTTATGTTTAGAGGTCTTGTTGGAAGATTGAGTGACAAGAGAGATGACATTCCTCTACATTACATATAGCCATTTTCTTTTATCTTTATATGCATTCTTTTAGGGGGGCGGTCTTGTAGTAAATGGTAAGTTGACTCCATTATAATCTAGATTTCATGGGTTCAAATAATGAAAACAATCCTCAAGATGTAGGGATAAGCTTGGATTACATCATTTCATTATGCATTAGATACAACCTTATATGACATAAAAAGAGAATATTTGGTACAATTAGTTCAATATTTTGTTTTCTTCTAGTTATTATTTTTTATAATGTAAGCATTAGAAGGGAAATTAATGCTTTTGAACTTGATTAAGTTAAGAGTGAACTTTATATGTATTAATTTTTTGAAATTAAAAAATATTGTTTACATTAAAGTTAGAATTTCCACTTGTATATTGAGTGAAAACATTACCTATAAATTGGCATACAAGGCAAAGGTACTTAGTAAATAATAAAGAGATAAATTGATGTAGAACGAGGGGGGAGAAGGGTCCAACCGGGTAACAACTAGAAAATCCACCTTCGAGTTTCTCTCTCATGTAGTCTTGATAGTGGGGTTAGCGGAAGAACAACTTCAACACTCCTAGAGGTGCCACCAAAAGAAAGAGGACGCCTACGGTCTTGATCCACGAAAAGTTAACCAATGGGGAAGACCCGGGTGGATGTCTGATGAATCTTCAATGTCTTAAAGGTAGATGCTCTTCGATAGAAGGTGCCAAGGTGAATAGGATGCGGTTGATGGTGTCATCAACTTCTAGATTGAGATCGAAGTACAGAGATTGTAGAATATCCACTAAGCCTTGAGGGTCGTAGATGAATCCATGGTCACGCTCGGGATCCGCCATCCATGGAGGAAAGGAGATCTACTAGTATCATATCTTCCTTCTCGGATTGTGGGTGTAGCAAGGGAATAGACAAATAATTTTGGAGGGAGGATGGTAGGTTCGGCCAAAGCTAGGGAAAGGAGATCCCTTTATGTTTTAGATGTCAAGTGTTGGGTAAAGGAGGGGAAGGGATTAAAAGGGAAATTATGAAATTAAATTTCAAATTTCCTATGACTGAAAGATGTGAATTTTAAAATTCTAACAAGGAGGGAAGAGGAGGGGCTAATTATCTCCTTAATTGGAGTCCTTAATTTAGGAAGGAAATAATTAGCCTAGAGGGGAGAGAGGGGGATATAAGGAGAGGGGCTAGCGGCCTTAAGATGTGAGGGGAGGGGCTTTGAGGAAAAAAATCAAGGCTTACTTGATTTGGAATCTTAAATTAGGATGAATTAATTTAATTCCAATCTAATTTAAAATTCAAATAGGATTGATTTTGGAATCTTTCCTAAAATAAGGATTCCTATTTTAGGAACAAATTCAAATTCAAATTTCTTTGAATATGAATCATAAATTGTTTCTAAAATAGGCAAGACTTGGAAGGCAAGATTTGATTGACGGGGCTAAGCGAAAAGGGAGGGGCAGTGGGTAGAGAGAGGGGAGAGGGAGAGGGAGGAATTAGGGGAATTAATTCTTTTGATTTGGGCCCAGGTTTGAAAGGAAAAAAATCGAGGGAGGAAGCATGGGACCGGCCAAGAGAGAGAGGGGGGTGGGAAGGGGTGTCTAGGTTTAATATATTTGGGTTAGGGATCAATTAATCATTCAATTTCAGATTTGATTAATTATTAGAATGAGGGAAGCTTCCAAAAATTAATGTGATTAATTATAAAGGATTTCAAATTGAATTAATTTGAATTTAAATTCCTTTTCAAACTAATGACAATCTAAATGAGGAAAGATGGGGTTAGGGAGGTGGCCGGTGGTTGGGCTGGGGTATGGTGGCTCTCGGCCAATAGGAGGGAGGAGGGGTGGGTGGTTGGTGGCGATTTGGAGAGGGAAGGGTGTTGGCCGGTGGGTGGAGGGAAAGTGGGGTCTTGGGTCGGCGGCTAGGAGAGGGAGTTTGGCCGGCGGTCCATGAAGGAGATGGGGAGTTTAGAGAAAGAAAGATAAACCATGAGCCCGAACGCTTCCTGCGGCTAATGGGTGCTACGTTGCCCTCACTTAGGGCTTCTAACCATGAGCCCGGACACTTCCTGTGACTGGTGGGTATTTTGTTGCCCTCACATGGGGACTTCTACTCTCCTAAGAACTCCCATAGTCCTCAAGAACAAAGTGCAAAAAAATTTCTTCTTAATAATCCTTTAACCATTACAAGAAAGGAGGTGGCTATAATTAACCCAAAATACATAACAAAAGACAAAATGCCTCTTGGGGTCACAAGCACCTACTTCCTCAAGCTAGAGTAAAATTGGAAAATGCATAAATAAAAAAAAATACAAATAATACTTAAAATAAAATGATGCAATCAAGGATGTCGATCTTCGTCTCTTCCTCTGATAAGCTTTCACGGCCGGATGTCTACATCATTCTCTCGGGGTGGGAGAAAGCTCGACTCCATCGAGTACGCATCCCGGGTGCATAACCATGCTATGATACTAAACTGATGTAGAACGAGGGGGGGAGAAGGGTTTAACCCTAGAAAATTTACCTTCGAGTTTCCCTTTCATGTACTTTTGATAGTTGGGGTTAGCGCAAGAACAACTTCAGCACTCCCAGAGATGCCACCGAAAGAAAGAGGACGCTTATGGTCTTGATCCACGAAAAGTTAGCCGGAGGGGAAGACACGGGTAGATGTCCGATGATTTGCCAATGTCTAGAGGGTAGATGCTCTTCGATAGAAGGTGTCAAGGTGAATAGGATGCGGTCGACGTATGCGTCGACGGTATCGTCAACTTCTAGATTGAAATCTAAGAACGGATATTATAGAATATCCACTAAGCCTTGAGGGTCATAGACGAATCTGTGGTCACGCTCGGGATCCGCCATCCATGTAGGAAAGGAGATCCAATAGTATCGTATCTTCTTTCTCGGATTGTGGGTGTAGCAAGGGAATAAACAAAAATGGAGGAGGGAGGATAGTAGGTTCGGCCAAAGCTAGGGAAAGGAGATCCCTGTAGGTTTTAGATGTCAGGTGTTGGGTAAGGGTGGAGAAGGGATTAAAAGGAAAATTTTTAAATTAAATTTTAGATTTCCTATGACTAAGGGATGTGGATTTTAAAATTCAAACAAAGAGGGAAGATGAGGGGCTAATTATCTCCTTAATTGGAGTCCTTAGTTTTGGATAAAAATAATTAGCCTAGAGGGGAGAGAGGGGGATATAGGGAGAGGTGCCGGCGGCTTCAAGATGGGAGGGGAGGGGCTTGGAGGAAAGAAATCAAGACTTACTTGATTTGGAATTTTAAATTAGGAAGAATTAATTTAATTTCAATCTAATTTAAAATTCAAATAGGATTGATTTTGGAAACTTTCCTAAAATAGAAATAACTATTTTAGGAACAAATTCAAATTCAAATTTCTTTGAATATGAATCATAAATTGTTTCCAAAATAGAAATCTAAAATAGGCAAGACTTGGAAAGCAAGATTTGATTGACGGGGCTAAGGGAAAAGGGAGGGGCGACAGGTAGAGAGAGGGGAGAGGGAGAGGGAGGAATTAGGGGAATTAATTCCTTTGATTTGGGACAAGGTTTGAAAGGAAAATAATTGAGGGAGGAATTATGGGACTGGCCGAGAGAGAGAGAGAGAGGGAGGGGAGGGGTGTCTAGGTTCAATGTATTCTGGTTAGAGATCAATTAATCAATCAATTTCAAATTTGATTAATTAATAGAATGAGGGAAGCTTCCAAAACATTGAACCTAGACACTTGATGTTGTAATTTTTGGAAGTTTCCCTCATTCTATTGATCCTTAACCTAAATACATTGAGCCTAGACACCTCTCTCTCTCTCTCTCTCTCTCTCTCTCTCTCTCTTGGCCGGCCCCATGCTTCCTTCCTCAATTATTTTCCTTCCAAACTTGAGCTCAAATCAAAGGAATTAATTGCCCTAATTCCTCCCTCTCCCTCTCCCCTCTCTCTACCTGCCGCCCCCTCTCTTTTCCCTTAGCCCCGTCAATCAAATCTTGCATTCCAAGTCTTTCCTATTTTAGATTTCTATTTTGGAAACAATTTATGATTCATATTCAAATAATTTTGAATTTGAATTTGTTCCTAAAATAGGAATCTCTATTTTAGGAAAGTTTCCAAACTCAATCTTATTTGAATTCTAAATTAGATTGGAATTAAATTAATCCTTCCTAATTTAAGATTCCAAATCAAGTAAGCCTTGATTTCTTTCCTCCAAGCCCCTCCCCTCCCACCTTGAAGCCCGGTCTCTCTCCCTCTATCTCAGCAAAACCATAATTTAAGAAAACCCTTATGCTGTCCCGCCATCTAAGGAAGCTTTGCTTGCTTTCCCCGGGGGTCTCATTTTGTTGTCTAATGAATCCAGCTCGAGCTATCTTGTTGTCCAATATCCATAAATTATCAGTGTTGTCCAAAGGCAGCTAGAAGGTTTGTGTTGTTGTCCACTCTCTCCCAAACACCAAACGACCACTCTAGAGCTTCGTATCTTCTTTCCTTTGGGTAAACTCTTCCTCCACCTCTTATGTCTTCATAGTTACTTTCCAATTGTGGTCTTATTTGATTCATGAAGATAGTGTTAATGTTCCTCCGCTAACGCCTAGTGATTTTGAGAGTTGAGTGATGGATCTTTTCATAGTAATTTTTTATCTCAACTTCTATGTATGTGGCTTGGCCTAAACTAGTCTCATCCCTTTCTTGTTTTATTTCATCGTTTAAATCACTATAAATTTTATTTAATATTGTTCTCTAAATTAAAGCGTGCAAAATTCTTAATTAATCTCATCCAGGCAATTAAGTCCTACATCACGACCCCACGTAGTGGGATAAAGGCTTGATGTTGTTGTTGTTGAATATACCTGAGTAGTGTGAGTATGATTGTTGTTGAAAGAAATAATCATTTAGCTTCATGAACTCTAGATGGTCCCCACACATCATTGTGGAGACTAAAGCAAATGATTGGGAAGTTTTGTAGGTTTGATTGAGATGGAGCTCCATATATTTAGTTAGAAGACAAACTTCAAATTTAATGCCCTTTGAATTTTTGTTTGTAAATATAGAAGAAATTATTTATCTTAAGTAAAATTTTGGTGTTTTAGGCAATAATGCTGAAGTCAAATATTACTTTCATTATTTGAATTATATTTAGAATTTGAAGTAGGGGCTTTGATGAATATATAATTTCTTAAGGGATCATCATCCGTTCACAAATTGGATCACAACATGGTCTTTAGAATGTCAAAATTAACAAGAAAAGATCACCACCTTCAATTTAAGCAAATGCAAAAAATCGTATGTCTTTCATTCGTGAAATGAACCACGCAATTCAGTCTGAAATGTCAAAATTTCTAGGAAATCATATACCCATATTGCCCGACTTCCCTCACGAGAGAAAGAATGAAAAATCCACTCGTGCTCTTGGGAGTGGGGATGAAATTTGACACGCACAATCGACGAAAATTTGGCAAATGAATGAATTTTATATATATATATATATATATATATATACACACACACACAGAGAGAGAGAGGGTTTTTTTGAAGTTTTATGTTGCAAATTTCTTGTGCAGATTTACCCCATACTTGGCTTTCTTAACGCGGTGTTTTTTTGAATATTCGAACCACGGTGTTATAGGTCATAGACCTTGCATGTCTTTTTAGGTTTCCAGATTTTGGATTGAGCAGACTCCAAAAGATGCACAGAGAATCTAAAATGAGTGAAATGTAGCTAAGTTGAGCCACGAATGCAATGTTACACAATTAAAATGCAATGCAAACAGCACCATAAGAACAAAATATTGAATGATGAACTGAAAAGACATGACTTACACCAAAGTTTTGGAATGCTTGCAAATTTACTAAAAATGAAAATAGGGCCTCATCGCTATGCTCAAAGCCCTTGAAGGCCCACACAACGAGTTTGAATGATCCCAAGAATAATGAAAATGAAGTAGCCTCCCTCTCATGTTTATAGATATAGAGATGAACTCCCATGGGTCACAACATTAAAATTAATCATTTTAGATCCATAAAGATGGTTTACATATAAAAAATGTGCTAACATATCAACACGTAAATTCATCTTTTTCGATATCGGATCCATAATATTTTTGTGCGAACTGATAGAAGATGAATTTTAAAAAAGTTGTAATGAAAAATTAGAATGCAAACATCAAAATTCTTATAATTTTAACACTTGAGTTTCATGAGACAATCTCCAACTCTGTGTAACATCTCAAAATTCGCGCAAGTATAGTGAAGGTGCGTAAAACTTTCAAATTCAGACAATTTAAAGTCATATGCACACATCATGAGGCTGCCTTTAAAGTTTAGTAAAACACCTTGAGAAGCATGCAAATGCATCAAGAACATTGAAAAATATGCAGTTGCATCTGCAAGTACACCAAAAAACGTGCAAATATATGAAGCATTTGCACGGAAAATTGTATAAGAAAATCTGATCATTTGAAGCTGAAATATTTGCATGTACTCCAAAGAACGTGCCAAAGGCTCAAATTTAACATCCGAGAATATTGAGCGGATTGAAAGTATTGTGAATACGAACTTAGCATGAGAAGCATATCATTATTTTAAAGGCGTGTAAATGCATTACGCAAAGATGTCGAAGAAGTGCAAGCACACAATACAAGTGTGTTGAAAAGCTTACAAATGATTTATGTGAATGCATTATGCGAATGCAATGAAAAAGTGCTTGTACATTCGAAAGCGATACCTTCATCGAATAGCATGTTGGAGTAATGTGCGAATGCGCCAGAAATATAAAAAAGCATAAAAAAAATTCAAAAATACTCATATATGCTCCAACCAAGTATGCTAACATTTAAAATTTAAGCTCCAAGTGATGTGAAACACACACGTGCACAAGAATTGATTTGGAAATTAATAACAATGTGAACTTTACTTTGCTAGTGGAAAACTTATGCTTCACCAAGTAATGATTTTGGAATTTGTTGTTACAAGATTAAGTAAAAGTCAACGATTACAACGGAGATTAACGAAGTACTTGCAAGCGACTAGCTAAAGTAAGTAGATAAACTAATGGTGATGAAACAAGAATCCACGGTACAAAATCAAGACGTTTCACCTTAAGTTCCTTCTCTCTTTCTTGTAGTGGGTTTAGCGGAGAAAGGGTAGAAGCAAACCGAGTGATTACCACAAAACAAGTGAAGCGTAAGGCCTTATCCGTCAGAGAAGTAGCCGGAGAAGGAGGAGAAGGTGATCAGCCGATGATGAACCAATGCCCCTTTGGTCTTTGTTCGTCAATCATCTCGGTGAGTTGAAAGAGTATGCGAGCAATGCAACTTTCCACTGAGTCATCGTACTCCCAAATTGATGTATGCAAAGGGGGGGTCAACACAAGTTGAGTTTTTCTTGTTGCTAGTTTCATGAGAATAATGGCTGTTTTGGTTTGAGCTTAAGAAGTTAAACTTTAGTTGTGCCAAGCTCATTAATTTCTAGGAGAGAAGTAGCTCATTATGAGCTGATGTCTTGCTATAAAATTTGAGGTTGGGAACAAGATTTGGTGGGAGGAACTTGATCTTTCACATTCCTCTTGAAGTTGAGTTGCTGCAGCCTTTTTTCTCCTCTGGAAAAGCCTCTCACGGGCTGCTGCTGCTTCGGGTGTGGTGTGCCTCTTCGGGTGCTGTTTTCTTTTCTGAATCTGCATGCTTTTGTTGACCGTGAGCTTATTCGCCTGGTTTCCTGTGCTGATTCCACGGTTTGTGATGTTCTGGCTGGACCCGTGGCTTTGTTCTCTGGATTGTTTTAAAGATGGCTCTTGGGCTTCAACGGGAATGACTCTTGGCTTTTCATTTCTTCTTGGAAACTTGGAAATTTTGGCTGTTAAGATTCCCCTCTTTGGCCTATATATATGATGTAATGTGAGTGATAGGTAGGTGAATTTTTGGAGAGCTAAGTGCTTAAAAACCTGAGAGGTTTTTTTGGAAATCCTGCGGGCTCTTTCCAATCTTCTTCCCCTCCTTCTATGGAAATCCTGCGGGCTCTTTCCAACCCTCGTCTCGTTTCCTAACCTCTTTCGTCTCTCCGCAAGTGCCACCTCACCTGTATCCTTCTTCTCAAAGTGCAGCAACTTTAGGGTGTCTGTCGTGTCATTTGTAAGTCGTCGTTGTAATTTTTATTTTTATTTGAAATATAAGAGTTTGTTCTTCCCTATTTTGCTCGTCTCTTTTTCAATTTCGTCGGTAGAAGTTCGCCTGTGTTTTTGTCGAGCAAAAAATATAGGGAGCCTATATTTTTTGCTTGCATCACAAATTGGATCAAAGAAAGGAGATAATAAAATATCAACTTCTCCTTGATCGTTGTATGCGAACCTGTGATCGATCTCAGGATCAGCCATGCACCAACGATGAGAATAGGAGTTGTCTTCTCCTCTTGTCTTCCAATGGCATGATAGGTGCCGGTTTCAAGAGGGAGAGGAGCAAAGGAGGGGAGGCGGTCAAGGTAGGGAATTATTTGGGCTAAATGGGAGTTAGGGTATGTGAGTGGTGGATGGAAAATAAATCTAATGTTAATTTCAGATTTTGGGAGGTTTGGGAGGGAATTAAATTTGAAATTTGATTTCACACTTAATGTGGTGAGGGCTTAATGAGGAAACAACAAGGGTCAAGCCTAATGAGGAGGGTGGCGGCATGAAGAGGAGGGAGGGAATTGTGGGGAGAGTTTTATGAGTTTCCAAAACAACACATGGGGATTAGGAAAGCTATCATGAAATTCAATTTAATTCGAATTTCAAATAGACTTGAATTTATGCATTTTCCTAATTAAGATTTGCAAATAAGAAAAGTTTTTTTTTTTTTAATTTGAATTTCAAATTGAGGTAATTACTTTCCTTTTCTCTTGGAGCTAATTTATGAAGGGAGTTATGATTGAAATCATCATAATGGAAGGATTTAATGGGTGGGCCGGCGGTGGAGTTTGAAGAAAGGGCTTCGGCCGGCGGTGGGGATGGGTTAGGGTTTAGCATCAAAGGATTTGAGGATGGCGTGAAGGTGGCCGGTGGATTGGGTAGAGAGTTATGTGGCCGGAGGCTTGGGAGGAAGCTAGGGGTCGGCGGGTAGAGGAAGGAAACAATGTTTAAAATTGTGTATTCGGGTATTGAGGCGTTTTTCATTCGTGAGGCGAGGCGTAAGCCTCAAGGCGTAAGCCTCAAAATCAAAAGATTGCGTAAACATAAAATGATAACTTTTTTATATATTAATGAGTGAATAATATAAAACATCAAAAAACATAAGATATGAAGTGAAAACAAAATATCTCAATAATAAGAAAACCTGAAATATAGTTCAACTCAATATTCTATCTTTCCCAAATCCCAGTATTCTTTTTATTAACATATAACTCCAATTTCCAAAAATAAATAGCAATGACATATCACATTAGAACTCATAAGTCATAAGCATTGTCATCACTAAGGGGTTCTTCATTTGAATCATCATTATGGTGAACTGTTCTCTCCCCTTCCTCCTCTCATATAGAGTCAAATGTCGGGCATTTACTTCAAGATTTATGTAAGTTTTAATATATAAAGCGTGAGGCGTAAGCCTCATGCCAGTGAGGCGAGGCAGGCCTCAACCAAGTTGAGGCGCAAGCCTCATAAAAAAAACTTGAGGCGCATCGAGGCGTTTTTTACTGGAATTGAGCAAAGGCGGGCCACAAGGCGAGCCTCATATTGCGCAATTTTAAACCATGGAAGGAAAAAAGGGGAAGAATGAGATAGATCACGAGCCACGGACTCTTTCAATGACTAGTGGGTATTGCACTCGCCTTTACCTCGGGCTCTCTCTCTTCTCTCTAGTGCACACAAGATGAAGAAGACAAACATAATTCATTCAAACATTCATCATCCTTTTACAAAGCATAAGGCCACTATATATAGGCCTCCAACATAAATAAAAGCAAAGTGCACAAATGCTCTTAAGGCTACAATAAGAAAACACTCCCCACAGGGGTAAACTCGGAAAAACTAAAGATAAAATAAATAAAACACATCAAAAGTAAAGATTCTGAATAGTAGTCTTCGATCTACGATTTCTTCGCCGATACACATGTTGGAATCTCTGAGCTATGTCCTCATCACCAAGATTGATTTGTGAATTAAAAATGTAGAAAAATTTTAAAATTTAAAATTATATTTATCTCAACAATATAAGTTTCAAATGGTATGTTATAAATCCTATTTTTGCAAATGGATGTACGACTAAATGATCAGCTAAACTATTTAGTAAATGTTGTTCACAAATTATTGGGTTGTTTTAGATGGAAAGATGCTTGCCATGGATTCAGGATTATTTCAGCACATTTTGTTTGAGAGATACAATTACTTTCTTTTCTATATGAAAATTTGGTAGCATGAAATTATTTTAGACATCTTGAATCTTTAGTCATAATTGTCTTCGATTACTTTTTAACATCAACGATGTAAGTTATATCCTTCTAGTTTACTCGTTGTAATCACTGTGTTAGTGGAAAGTGCCCAAATAAAGATAATGATTATTTATGCTGCCTAGTAATCCAGTTTATACATAAACCATATAGATACCATGCTCGAGGACTCTATCCATATATAGTTTGTATATATTAATTCCCCCTTATGTGGCGTACCTCGGAGGTTGCTTCATATGCATTGGTTTGGCAAGGTCCCTATAAAAGAAAGCATTATTGATAGATATATTTGTACCATACATCATTTTTATTAATCGTAGCAAATAAAAAAAATCGAGTAAAATCAAGATGCTAGGGTTAAACATCTCCAGGGCGGTCGGAGAGATGATTATAAGCATCTCTAAGGTAAGCAATCTATTGTCTTAAAGCCTCCTCTTGTTTTTTGTTAACAGTGTTTCCTTATATAGCATCTGGTCATTTATCGCCAGAGGAATTCGTTGGCTTTTCAATTATTTGGCATACAAATTGTTCATAGGCTATTTTTCTCTATTAACCATTGGAAACTGTATCAAACAATATTTTCTAGAAACAAGATATATTCATATTTTCTTATGTATTTCTAGTATTCAAATATGATTGAACGCTTTTGCCCACATGCAGACCTCTTATCCGGATAATAGGGGATAGATTCCCGTGGCAAGTGAAAGGGGCCATCTTAGCTACCTTATCCATAATAATCAGCAAGGGTGGGATTGCACTTAGGCCCTTTCTTCCTCAGCTTCAAACTACATTCATTAAATGTTTGCAAGATAGCACAAGGTTAGTAGTCAAACTTGTTCTTTTTGTTTGAAAGAGCTTTTGCCTAAGTTCTTCTGTTATGCACATTGTAGAACTGTGCGTACAAGTTCAGCGCTCGCTCTTGGAAAGCTTAGTGCACTCAGCAACCGGGTCGACCCTTTGGTTGGTGATCTTCTTTCTACTTTGCAGGTAATAATTTCCATTCTGGATATTAGGTCATTTTGTTATTCACGCATCAATCTTTTTATGAGGAAGTTAATGTTGTTTTCAGGCATCAAATGGTGGAGTAAGGGAAGCTGTTTTAACTGCTCTTAGAGGTGTTATTAGGCATTCTGGGAAGAGTATAAGCAATATTGTCAGATGTCGGCTATGCACTCTCCTCGGGGAGTTGATTCAAGTCGATGTTGACGAAGTACGAGAATCTGCTGCAAAAGTTATCGGGATTATGTCTAAGGTTTGATAAGATATTTGCCTAAATGCAGTACTCCAGATTTGATGTTCATTTACTGCTTACTGCAATTTTTTGCATTTCTCATGCTAACTATCTATTTCCTGGTATTATTTAGCATGGAAAATTTTGTTTATGGTATAGCCATTTTTCTGTTGTAGTTCACCATTTCAATGTAAATGTGATAGGAAATACTTGAATTCGCAAGTAACCCTAAGGTAATACTTGAGTTCGCAAGCAAACCTAACCAAGATTAGTACGAAAAGAAGAGCAAAACTGCTGTTTACAGCGGAAAAACAGCAAAAACAGTGGAAATTCGAGAAGAAACTTGTAGAAAATCAAGGCAAACACTTGTATTCCAATAAGAAAGGAAAAGCACTTGCAAGATACAACTTTCCTTCAATTCGAGAGGAAGGAAAAACTCTCCCACTATCTCCGGCAAAGCCAAGAGTCCAAGAACACCACACCCTAGATCTCAAAACTCATCCAAATGCAACATAATCCCCCCTCCTCCTTCTAACCTCCTAATTAACCCTAAAGGAGTTTTACAAAATGTCTAAACAGCCCCTCGCATTCAAAATTTCCCTCCCAAAAATCCTCCCTGGCCCCCGTCGGCTTCGCCGCTTGCGCTCGGTTCCGCCTGTTTCGTGCGGTTCCGCCGCGAGTAGACCCGGACCGGTCCCGGTTGGACCGGTCCAGCCGGCCCCTCCTGGGTCGGCGTAACAAAATGCATCACAACAAAGATTTTTGTACTTTCGGTTTGCACAAACATGTTCCTTCTCAACCCTCATAACTGGAAGAGGATTAAGATTTTCAGTAAGAATTCTAATTTAGTGTATTTTTCCACAAATTGAGTTTAGAGTCAAGTTTATATGATTGAAGGCTGCTTGAATGAGGAGAAATCAATTTGAGATAAAAATATTATTTGGTGTTGATTGATTTAGCTTCGATGTGGTAAATTAGTAATTTATCTTAAATAAAGAAAATTATTATTATTAATCGAATTCTCCTCATTCACACCGCCTCAGTCATATCAAGGTTGGAGTAGCTCCAGTGGAAGATAAGATTAGAGAGAGTCGCCTTATAGATGGTTTGGTCATATAAAATGACGGCTTTCCGATGACCCAATTAGGAAAGTAGATGTATTAGATTTGACTTATGTTAAGAAAGGTAGAGGTAGACATAAAAAGACTAGGTTAGAAAATATTAGAAATGACATTTCTTTATTAGATTTAGATGAGAATTTGATTCTTAACATGACACAATAGAGAAAAAAAATTCTATAATGGGATAAAGGCTTGTTGTTGTTGTAAAGAAAATTATTATTATTAGGTTTTTTATAAAAGGATAAGACATTGAGGTGATAAAAATTAGAAAATTAATCCCGAAGAAGATCCTATAATTCAAGTGAGATACTTAGTGTGTAATATCAGGAATAAATTATAAATAGGATTTAATATTTCTCAAATTATAAATAGACATTCTTCATAATCTAGTGAGTTTTTGTAAAATCAGAAGTTTAAAGAAATTTAGGATATTTTCAAACTAGATATTGATTAACACTACTGTTGTCGAATTCCATGCTGTAGATGAGAAAAGTGGAGAGTTGTGTTATATTGTTATGTAGTTGATGGTAAGCTTAAAATTTGTTGGATAATCATGACATGAATTATTTAATACATTGTACTAATGTTATAGCATTCCCTAGAATCGATGCGTTTTATGGCCTGAATACAATGAAAAGTGTGCAAGGGCGGCTGCACCAGTGCCCGTGTATTGTGTTAAACAAATAAGATTTTTCGCGTCATGGATGTATGTAGGCAAAGAAGCTAGTCCATAAACTAAAATTATAATAGGAACTTAGAATAAAAATTCTCTTATAGACAAATTAATGATATTAAAAACTATTATGATTCATTAGAAGATAAATATTCTAAGTATTCAGAAAACTAAATAGGTTGAAAAAAAGATTTAGGAGATTGGTAGTTTAAGATTTAAACTGTGGTATTCAAGGAGTTATACTAGAAATGATATTGGTGTGATATAAATAAGAGTCTGAAGGATAATGTTGTAAACTAATAGAATTAGAGTTAGAATTATAATTTTAAAGATTATTGTTGATGCTGATATCATACATGTCAATTACACAAAATAGCGAGCACCATGGCATGATGAAATAGTGCCCGCTATCTGTGCCATGCATGGGCAATGGCACAAGGCGTAAATGGCGCACCCTATTTTGTTAACATGATTTAAATTTCATATTATAAATTGTAATTAAAATTTTAAAGTTCATATATTAATATCATAATTAATTATTAATTAATTCAATATCAAATTAATAAAATATCAAAAAATTTTAAAGGATTTAAAGTTATCATTTTTGTTGTTTGGCAAGATTGAGGCTAAATTATGCTTAAATCCTACTTAAGTCTATTGATATAAGTCTCTAGGATTTAAAGTTGTCATTTTTCTTGTTTGATAGGATATGTATGCTTAAAATTTGTTCTAATCAACATATTATTTGTTATTTAATGGTATATATATATATATATATATATATATATATATAATTTTATATTGTGCGCTATGTTTAAAATGGCGCGCACTGCGCCGTGCGTTTTGTGTCATGGCTCGACGAAAAACTTTGTGCCGTGGTGCGCTATTTGTTATTGACAATTATGACTATGATTATTAATATTATAAGTACTGCTCATCAAATAGGTTAAGATATATGTTTAAAATTTAAATTTTGGAATAACTTAGAAGAATTAATATAAATGATACTTCTTGAAGAAATAGTTTTTTATTAAATGAGATTTAAATGGACATGTTGGTAGAGTGATAGAAGATTTTAAAAACATTCATAGTGTTTATGGGCAGTGGCGGAGCCAGAAATTGTTTATAGCAGGGGCTCAAATTAATTTTTTAAAAAGAAAAGTCAGTCCTTATCTTAAAAGAAACCTCACACAATCTATTACGAAAATATTTAGTCCAGTACGATATGCAATTATTGCATGATCATATTTTTTTTTACAAACAAAAACAAAGTTATAAGTGATGACTGGCTTTTTATATACAAACAATCATTGCTCTGATTGAGAATATATACAAATGTTAATATATATTGAAAGTGTATTAAAAATATTTTTAGAAGACATGTAATGTCATACTTAAGGTCAATCTAAAGTCGTGCAAAGTAGTGCAAGAGAGATGCAAATAGACAAAAAGCTAATGAAAAGAAAGTGAGAAATTAAATAAAAATAAAATTATTCATTTTTCTATAATTTTCATCCAAGTTGCTGGTCAATTTTTGCCCATTTGCTCGGATAATTTTCTAAAGCTTTAGTTCTTCTCTGTTCGCATATACTAATTAAAGTTATTTAGTTCAATTGTATCCCAAATCATACCTTGGTTGAGCCAATTTAACCTCAATTAAGCCCAATTAAAGTCAAATAGACCGAGATCGATCCCAATTGGGCTTCGTCGAGCATCGTCAAACCCAATTCAGCACAAATCGGCACCAATTTGAGTCCAATTTCATCAAATTGGCACGATTGGACTAGAATCAACCCAAATCTATTCGAATTGGGTCCAATTCGGACCGAATTTCAGCCAAATCTATCCAATCTGAGCTCATTTGACTTTCCAAATCAGTAAATGAGATCTAACGGCTCTCAATTTCTTAAAATCGGCAAGCCCTTATCGTTTCTCAAAATCTCGGATTTTCTGGTATCCATATCTACTCAAGGCAATCATTTTTGCATTTGCAGACTTCTAAGGTAGAGAGCTGCGTAGCTCTTTGGTTGCTTCATATGTTTTCGAGCAAGAGAGAAACGAGGGGAAGGTCGAAGGATTCTGAGGGCATTTTTCTAAGAAAAGTGTGAGAAAGAGAGAAGGCCATGATGTGAAACATACATGCAAAGATGAATTGCTTAATGAATTTGCACACTTAATATTCCTAGAACAAATAATTATATCTTAATGGTGAAGTTAAACAACGCAATAAAATACTAAGAGCAGTGAGACAAGCTTAGGCCGAATCACGTGCATAAAAGTTAAGATCATAAAACAATCAAGTTAATTTAACGTTGCATACATGAATGGTTTCAATAATAAATCTCAATGCTAACAATAAGATTAGTCTCCACAAGAAGATCCCTCAATCAACTTTTCCAATTTCTAGGCGTTAGCGGAGAAGTATTAACATTTGAAAGTGTTCTGATGACACTAGAAAGTTCGTTAAGGATGTTAAGCCCTTATGAACTTAGTCCCAAGCTAAACAAGAGGGGGGTGAATTGGTATTTTAAAAAATTCTTTTCAACAAAAGCAATATCACAAACCAAATCATACCACAAGAAAAATAAGTGCGGAAATTAAAGTGCGGAAGCAATAATAAGAAAGAACCCACCGGATTTATAGTGGTTCGGTCAAACCTTGACCTACGTCCACTCCTTGGAGGCACCCTCCAAGTATTGCACTAAAACAAGTGTCTCTCCTTTAGCCCCCACAACTAGGCGGAGAAGCCCTTACAAAATCACTTCCACCTTCCCCGGTGCGGCGGAGTCGCCGGGTCCTTTGACATCAAAGAGATCTTCTTCTTTGGTGAACTTACCTCGAGATAAGCCTTGAATTCGATGGTACTAAGGTGCGAGTTCGCCGGAGCAACCGTGTGGAATCCCCTCCACACTCCCTTGAGTTCCCCCCCTCACAGGATCTTCTCCCTCTCAAACTCCACCCTTTCCTCTCTCCCTTTCAAGCTTTCTCTTCAAGTTTCCCCCACAAGAACGAAGCTACAATGGCTGCCAAAGACACTTACAAAGTGTCTTGTCATAGCTTAAATAGAAGAGCTAAAAACGAGCTCATTAATGCAAGTTGCCGACCTTATCATCCAGGACGATAGGTATATCGTCCTGGCCGATCAGTACAAATTCAGCTTATCAGCCCGAGACGATTTGGGACGATCAGAAGAAAATTGGTTACATCGTCCTGGCTGATGCCACGATCGTCCAGGCCGATTAGTTTAAAACCGATTTCAATCGTCCTGATCATCGCCCTGAATTTGAGCTGTCCGATGTAGATCGTCCCGGACATCGTCCCGGACGATGTGATCGTATCAATCAACCATTAATTATTTCCAAAGATACCAGATCAATTTAGGCATAATTGAGTTAGATCGTCCTGGAAGATATAAATATCGTCCTGGCCGATTTCCTAAAACAAAGAATTCCTAAACTGATTATGACGGCTGATTCTTTCTGAATTTAGACTATCGTCCTGGCCGATACAGGTATCGTCCAGGCCGATCCGCTAATGACGGCTGCCTTAATGAGGATGCCCTAATTAGGGTTTCTATTTTTGAACAGATCGTCCCGGCCGATATAAATATCGTCGAGGACGATGTTATCAAAAACAATAAACTCTAGGGAACAGTCAGAAACTCTTATACGTTACAAAGCATCAGGAGCCACAACAAATACAATAGACTCAAGAAAGGAAAAAGTGTACAAACAGACTCAGACCTAGTCTACCCAATCTTGAGCTGATTCCAAATTGCAGTCCAATCATGTGAAAATGAAATGTTAGTAGAAAGCAGTCATAGAGAAAAAGAATGTTTGCTATCATCAAAATCATAAGCCATAAATCCGCAACAATATCCCCCTTTTTGATGATGGCAAACATTTCAAGTTAAATTTGCAAAAAAGGAACATTTTCTCCTAATCTTCCCCTTACTAGAATAACACTTTAAAAAATAGGGGTGATAAAAATATTTTTGTTGTTTTAAATTTTTGAAAAAAAAATGATACAAATTCAACAGTACCTTCTCCCCCTTTGACATTATCAAAAAGAGAGGAGGTACAAACAAAAAACAAAACGAACAAAAGACAAACGTTCCCTGATCTAGTGAAAAACAAATATTCTTAAAATGAGAAAGTTATCTCTTGGTTTTAATCAAAAACTTAGTAGAATTGGATTGACAACGCATAGCCCAGAAAAGGTTAGAAATTCAGAATTTGATAATCCAAACTCAAGTTCTTTTAAAAAAGCTCAAAAACTTTTTAATTTAATATCTAAATCATGAAATAAATTAGAGAAAGAAACAATCATTTTTCAAAAATTACATCCATAAAATATATCTAATAGAAGATCAATGCATGAATTGTTGAATCATGAATCAAGATTTTCAAACTCAAGTATCGAAAGTATCAAGGGTTTTCTTAAGCTTTAAAAAGTTCAAGAATGGTAAGCATTAAATTTTGTGGGCTCATTTTATGCCTCTTGACAATTGGTTGGCGCACTGCGCATCTTTTGATTTTTAATACACTTTGTGTATTTTCAATTTGGCGTCTTTGCGCATCTTTTATTTTTGGCATCATTGGCCAATTTTTTGAATATGTTCCCTTTCTTTAATCTTAAAAACAAAGGAAAACCCATCTTAGTGACAAAACAAATTTCTTGATTAAGAAAATTATGAGTTAGATTCAACAACTTGTAAAAGATTCCTATACAATAAATGAAACGTAGGGAGATAAAAAATTTTGTTTCAAAAACCAATTTAAAAGGTGAAAAAGATTTTAAATCAAAAGTAGAATAACCTTTTTTAGGAAACAGAGATTGAGAGTCAAAAACATGAGTTTCCTTCCTTTGACTGTTTTAGAGAAGTCAAACACAACTTACCAAAGATTTTAAGAAAAAACAGGAAGTAGATTTTTCATTTTTAGAAAAGTGATTGTGTGTGTTGATCAGAAAAAAAACTTTCACGAAAACAAAAATTTTAAAGAATAAACAAAACAGAAAAAAAAATAAAAAACATAAAAACGAAAAATACAACACAAAAATATGAAAGGCTTTTAACCATTATCTCTCTCTTGGTCTGATGCTTCAGAAATCAGATCTGCCCATGAGATTTTTTATCTTTCATTATTTCCCTAGTTTAAATTTTACTTCGCCTTGCCCTTTTCTTTCGTAGGAAGAATTCATAAATTAGGGCACTGATTTTTCATATGTCCAAGCTTCCTACATCGAAAGCAAATAACGTCAGAAGAAATATGGACATCCTTACCACTTTTATCTTTTTTTCACTTCTGCTTATGCTTTGGTGAGCTTTGTGATTTGCTTGACAAGTCAATGCATTCGTTACCAACTAAGCAATCTTTTTCCGTATCTTCAGTTTTTAGAATAATCGTTTCACCTGCATCCAAAAGTCTTTGACCCAAACCTTGCTTGTAGGCAATGAGTGAGCCAATCAAATTATCAATAGAATAATCATTCAAATCTTTTGATTCACAAATAGTAATAACTTTGACATCAAATTTTTCAAGTAAACAATGAAGAATTTTATTGACTTTTTCAAAATTTGAAAACTCTTTTCCTAAGGCATGCAAGGATGTTACAATTTGAATGAACCTAGTGTACATGTCTAAGATCGTCTCATAAGGTTTCATGGAAAATAGTTCAAAATCATGCATTAACAAATTCAACTTGGATTGCTTGATTTCATTAGTGCCTTCGTATATGGTGTGTAGTTTATCCCAAACTCCCTTACTAGTAGTGCACGTGGAAACTAACATAAAATCTTCATAATTTAAAGCACAGAAAAAGCAGTTTAAAGATTTTGCATTCAATTGAGCATTTACTTGTTCTTCCCTATTCCATTGATTAAAATGAATATCAGTTTTAACTCCATTAACAATACGTGACGGTGATGAATAACCAGTTAAAATCATATGTCATATGCGAAAATCAATCGATTGCAAGAAAATAGACATGCGAGTTTTCCAAAAATCAAATGACACATTTTCAAATAAAGGAGGTCTGGTGATTGAATAACCTTCCGCAACATGACGATTAGCCATGGATCGAAATTCAAAGCTTTTAAAAACTTATTTTTTGAAAACGGCTCTGATACCACTTGAAAGTGTTCTGATGGCACTAGAAAGTTCGTTAAGGATGTTAAGCCCTTATGAACTTAGTCCCAAGCTAACCAAGAGGGGGTGAATTGGTATTTTAAAAAATTCTTTTCAACAAAAGCAATATCACAAACCAAATCACACCACAAGAAAAATAAGTGCGGAAATTAAAGTGCGGAAGAAAATAATGCGGAAGCAATAATAAGAAAGAACCCACCGGATTTATAGTGGTTCGGTCAAACCTTGACCTACATCCACTCCTTGGAGGCACCCTCCAAGTATTGCATTAAAACAAGTGTCTCTCCTTTAGCCCCCACAGCTAGGCGGAGAAGCCCTTACAAAATCACTTCCGCCTTCCCCGGTGCGGCGGAGTCGCCGGGTCCTTTGACACCAAAGAGATCTTCTTCTTTGGTGAACTTACCTCGAGACAAGCCTTGAATCCGATGGTACTAAGGTGCAAATTCGTCGGAGCAACCATGTGGAATCCCCTCCACACTCCCTTGAGTTCCCCTCCTCACAGGATCTTCTCCCTCTCAAACTTCACCCTTTCCTCTCTCCCTTTCAAGCTCTCTCTTCAAGTTTCCCCCACAAGAACGAGGCTACAATGGCTGTCAAAGACACTTACAAAGTGCCTTGTCATAGCTTAAATAGAAGAGCTAAAAATGAGCTCATTAATGCAAGTTGCCGACCTTATCGTCCAGGACGATAGGTATATCGTCCTGGCCGATCAGTACAAATTCAGCTTATCAGCCCGGGACGATTTGGGACGATTAGAAGAAAATTGGTTACATCGTCCTGGCTGATGTCACGATCGTCCAGGCCGATTAGTTTAAAACCGATTTCAATCGTCCTGATCATCGCCCTGAATTTGAGCTGTCCGATGTAGATCGTCCCGGACATCGTGCCGGACGATGTGATCGTATCAATCAACCATTAATGCTTTCCAAAGATACCAGATCAATTTAGGCATAATTGAGTTAGATCGGCCTGGACGATATAAATATCGCCCTGGCCGATTTCCTAAAACAAAGAATTCCTAAACTGATTATGGCGGCTGATTCTTTCTGAATTTAGACTATCGTCCTGGCCGATACAGGTATAGTCCAGGCCGATCCGCTAATGACGGCTGCCTTAATGAGGATGCCCTAATTAGGGTTTCTATTTTTGAACAGATCGTCCCGGCCGATATAAATATCGTCCAGGATGTTTTCAAAAACAGTAAAATCTAGGGAACAGTCAGAAACTCTTATACGTTACAAAGCATCAGGAGCCACAACAAATACAATAGACTCAAGAAAGGAAAAAGTGTACAAACAGACTCAGACCTAGTCTACCCAATCTTGAGCTGATTCCAAATTGCAGTCCGATCATGTGAAACTGAAATGTTAGTAGAAAGCAGTCATAGAGAAAAAGAATGTTTGCTATCATCAAAATCATAAGCCATAGATCCGCAACAACATTATCTTCATGACTCCACAATAACCACAACCGAGGGGTAAACTAGGAAAATAAGAGACTAGGAGGGAGAGTCTACCCAGAGAAAGAAGTTCTACGAAGCTCTGGTGGTAGTCTACAGGTTTGAGAGGAAGTAGACAACAACTGGCGGCTTCTTGGTTGGCTGGACAGCAACAAATCCTTGCTGGAGTCTTTGGACAGCAAGCAGGTGGCCTGGGGCAAATTCCGGACAGCAGCTTTTGGTCCTCAAGGATGTTGGACAGCAGTTTTCTTCGAAATTCTTGACAGCAAATTCCACCAACTTGGAATGCTGGACAGCCAGGGACAGCAGCTTGTAAGGCTAGGAACCCTTTGGACAGATCACAGGCTTGCCCAGAAGCCTGAGCAATAGCTTGGCGGGGAAAAATCTCATATTTCCAAGGATTCCCACTGTGAATGGCAGCAGGAATAACCTTGGGATTCACATTAATTTTAAATGGGAGGCTTGATTGGGGGAATTAGGTTAGATCTTGGTAAGGAAAAGAAATTTTATCCCAAATTTGAAAATAATTTCAGGTTTTGAGTACAATAGGAGGGAAAACTAATTTGAATTTTGAATTCAAATTAATTAGAGGGATGGGGGCTTTAATGGGAATTAATGGGGCAAAGCCCATGCTAGGGCCGGCGGCATGAACAGAGAGAGGGAGGGATTTGGGGAGAGGTTTTGTAACTTTCAAATCAATTTATGTCATTTAGGAAAGAGAATGACAACTCAAATCCAATTTGAAATTCAAATAGACTTGGAGTTATGCACTTTCCTAATTTAGATTTGCAAATAAGAAAAAAAATTTAAATTTGAATTTCAAATTTCAAATTGAGGAAATTTCAAATTTAGGAATGAGAATAATAAATCCAATTTGATTTATTTTGAAATTAGATTCATTATTGATACTTTTATCATATGGTCTCCAAATGTGACATGCTTATCACCGAATCAACCACCATCTCTAGACTACGTTCTCCCCGACTGGCGTCGCCCGACTACAGTCTTTTTGACCACCATTACCAGACAATGATCTTTCTAACATCCGTCGCCCATCGGCTGCGGTCTCTCCAACCATCATCTTTATACTACAGTCTTCTCGATTGTCGTCATCTGACTACGGTCCTTCGAACCACCTTCACCCGACTACGATCTTTCTAACCTCTGTCGCTCACCAACTACAGTCCATTCAACCATCGTTACCAAACAACGGTCTTTTCGACCTTCGTCCGCTGACTACGGTCTCTCTAACTACCATCTTCTGACTACGGTTCTCCCCGACCGTCGTCGCCCTACTACGGCCCTTCCAACCACCACCGCCTAACTACCATCTTTCTGAACTCCGTGGCTACGGTCATTCGGACTACCGTCACTCAACGAAGGGTGGCAACTACGGTCTTTCTGACCTCCATCTCCCGCCAACTATGGTCTCTCCGACCACTATCTCCATACTAGTCTTTCTTACCTTCGTCGCCCGCCGATTACGGTCCTTCCAACCACCTTCACTGACTGCGGTCTTCCTGACCTTTGTTGCCTGCAGACTATAGTCCTTCCGACCATCATCGCCGACTACGGTCTTTCCGACCTCCATCGCCCACCGATTGTGGTCCTTCTGGCTAGCTTCACCCAACTCTGGTCTTTCTGACCTTCGTCGCTCGCAGACTACGATATTTTTTACCTTCGTCGCCCGCTGACTATGGTGCTTCCGACCACCATCATCTAACTATTGTCTTTCCGGCCTTCACTTCCCACTTACTACAGTCTTTCTACCCTCCGTCGCCCCGCAGACTATTGTCCTTTTAGCCACCATTGCCGACTTCGATCTTTCTGACCTCCGTCGCCCGCTGACTACGGTTCTTCCGACCACCATTTTCCAACTACGGTCTTTCGATCCTTCATCGCTCGTCGACTACGGTCTTTCCGACCTTCGTTGCCCGATAACTATGGTCCTTCCAACCTCCGTCACTCGACTATGGTCCTTCCAACCTTCGTCGCCCAACTATGGTCTTTCCGACCTTCGTCGCTCGCCAACTATGGTTCTCCGACCACCATTGCCCAACTATGGTCTTTTTGACCTCAGTCGCCCGACTATAATCCTTGCGACCACCATCGCCAGATTTTGGTCATTTTGACCTACATAGCTCGCCGACTATGGTTTTGCCGACCAAACGAATATGTCAGCACTGATTCTTCCAACTCCCACCATATAATGCACTATATATAAATGTATATTGGCTACATCAAGCCAAGGCCTTTCCCCCAATGAAGGGCCTCGTTTGTAATCAACTGCAAACACAAGTAGGTTTGTTTAAATTGAGCAAGACCTTGTGGCTTTTTCCCTTTTCAGGGTTTCCACGTAAAAACTCTTGTGTCTCTTATGAATGCTACACTTGTTCTATTTATCTGTTGTGTGCTAAATCTTTGTACAAAGTTAGGACGTTTATCTTTATATTTCTCTTTCTCTGCAAATGTTGCAGGACGTAAGAAACATATTTCCCAATTCATCTCATTTCTCAGACTCAATCAGAGCAACTAAAAATATTTAATATGAACAATAAACGTGATTATCATCATTTCCCAAAAAAATTATATACAATATCTAGTACAAGTTTTAACCACATACAAATTTTAACTGGATTATAAAAAAGAATTCCTTAAAATTACTAGAAAATTCTACGAATTGGACTTTATTGATACTTCCCTCTTCTACTAAGGCCTTACGCTTTCTTGAAATATTATGTAAATAATACAAAGTGAGGTAGGCTATACAATCTATTGAAGAATTAAATATTCTTCACTTGGACCAGAACAGAACATAACTTTATTTATACTAGAGCTGAGTAAAACAAAACATGAATGAATGCATGATGTATATAGTACATAAATCGTATGAAGTAAATGTAATAGAATATGTCACGATCTTTTGATTTAGATAACAATTCATATTCGTATTCATATTTGCACAAGCCATGGACAATTCATTTTTCTCCCACATTTTCTCCACATGAATAGAGGAATGCTACATTGCCAATATGTATGCACAATATGAAAGATAATATTGAAATATACGGAACTTACACAGGCATGAGGATTTCATTAGTACTAGGGATATAATTTGCTCGCATGCTTAGCAGTAACGGTTCAAGAAACCATTCATTGGGGATCGTAGATGGTATCAGTTTAAAGAATTTATTATGGTATAGTAACTTATTGTCAATGATTAATTAAGATATATGATTGAAATATAAATTATAGTGATGTGAAACGTAAATGCCATTTATTTGCCTAGGTGGCAAGATTAGTTAAATCCCAAATCAATTTGGGGAGAGAGAATGAAAATCTGAAATTAAATTTCAGATTAAGTGGAATTGGCGAGATGAAATCGAATTTAAATTCAAATTTAATGATGAGAATTAAATTGGATGAGAGGGAATTGTGGGAGGTAATTAGGGATGCTTAATGAGGGGGCTATTAATGATATAGGAGAGAGATTATGCCCAATGAGGGGGTCGGCCAAGCATGGAGGTGAAGAGAGAAGTAATGTTAATTAAGTGGGGCCCATGGAGAGTAAATAAATTAATTAAATCTGAATTATAATTTCAGATTTAATTATATCTTAAGTAACTTCCCCAAATAGATTTAATATGAGAGGGAAACGAATTCAAATTTCAAATAGCTCTAAATGTCATTAACTGCCTTGCCTTAAGAGGGATTCTTAATTAGGCAATTAATTAAAACACCAGGATTTGGAATTCACGAGCTTGGGCAAAGCAGGGGGATCTGGAGGCAAGGGGGCTGCAGAGAAAATGGTAGGCTGGGGGGGGGGGGGGGGGGGGGGGGGTGCTCACGGCTTGGCTATTAGCCGTGAGGTTGGGAGCGGCAGAGGGGGTGGCTGCCCGGGGAGAGCACCAGGCCGGCGGCCCAAGGCCTAGAGGGTGGGCTGGCCGGCGGGAGGAGGCTGCCAGGTGGCCGGCGGCTTGGGCGGCTCAGAGCTAGACGGCGGCAATTGCAAGGGGAGGAAAAGAGGGAAAATTCAAGGGATTCGAACGACTACAAATTTACTAACCTCAAATATCTCCCACCCGGATTTCCACACAAATAACTTCGGCGAACTCTAGAATTCACAAAGAGATCTACAAGCGCCACTTCCTCAAGAACTCACAAAGAGATCTTGGGAATCTCGGAACTCACAAAGAGATCCTTCCACTTCCTCAAGAACTCACAAAGAGATCTTGGGAATTTCGAAACTCACAAAGAGATCCTTCTCCTATCATGAACTCACTAAGAGATCAAACAAGTAGAATAAAATTTCATTAACAATTCATCATCCCATTACAGAAGAAAGGGCCTCTATATATAGGCCTAAGAAACTAAAACAAGACATATACCCCTAAGGCTTACATAGGACGACCCTCTTAAGTGAGGGTAAAAACAGAAAATTTATAATAAAAGTTTAAAAATTACAAATAAAATATAAGATAACGTGGGACGATGATAGCCGTTGATCTTCAGCTCCTCGGATAGCCATGTTGACCTCTAAGTATTAACCAGAAGAACAAAAAAAAAATTCAAAATCATACCCGGCAGATCCACGAATATTGCCGGATATCCCGCATACCTCGGACTGTCGAAGGATCCCCGAAATCCTGCGAGCTGCTCTGATTTGCGATCAAATCCCGCGAATCCAGCTGAGACATCGCGTACTTCGGACTGCCGAACCGATCAAATCCCGCTGCAACCGCGATCACTTCACCGTTATTCCCGTGAACCGGCCTCGATCGAGCGTCCGCAGAGGTCGTTAAATACCGAAGGAGATGAAGGCTTCGGCTGCTGGTTCCGCTCCCGATCCATCTCCCGCACTCGCTCTCTGCTTGTTTCGATCGGAAGCCCCAAACGATCGCTACTTCCTCTTCCTCCCGTCCAACTCCAACAGCCCTATACCGATCTTCTCTACTCGACGCCGACCGAACCTCTGAGTGTCGACGCCCAGCTCTCGCCTTCTCTGCCTCCTACTCCTTCCGATCCACACACACACAGAGAGAGAGAGAGAGAGAGAGAGAGAGAGAGAGAGAGAGAGAGGAAGGAGCAACCAACCTACCTCCTTCATTACCGGCCGTCTTCGCTCCTTCGACCGATTTCTCCATTCAAATCACACGACCATTTGAGCCCTAGACCCGCCATTTCCTCCTCCTTCGACGGCGTCCCTTCCTGTAGGATCGGAAGTCACGACCTTTTGATCGGACGGGAGCTCACCCGCCAGCTATGAAGGTAACTCTCTCCCTCACGCGCGCTCCTTCGGCTTGATCCCGTGAAACCGAGAGGGGGAGGGAGAGATGTTTTAGTTATTTGTTTATTTATTATATATTTAGTATAATTATTATTTAATGTAATTAAGTATAATTAAATTAAGTTTAATTATAATTAATTATGTTGCTTTTTAATTAATTATAATTAATTATGTTGCTTTTTAATTAATTATAATTAATAATAATTAATTAAATTAATTATAATTTAATTATTATTCTAATTATAATTAATTAATAATGACATTAATTAAGTATAATTAATTAAATTTAATTATAGTTAATTAAATTTTAATTAATTAATATTAATGATACTTAATTAAGTTAATTCTAAATTAACTTTTTTAATTATGATTAATTAAGATTAATTATAATTAATTTAAATTAATTATAAAAAAATGCTTGCTCTCCCCCCCACTCTCCTTCCTCGATGTTCGTGTCGGACCGGCAAACCACCTAAGCACGCCTCTATTGGCCGTGGTAGGAGGGAACCCGGTGCGACACCTACGACGAGGTAGGCGAGTGACCCCTCGATCCATGTGTCAACCACGACAACCCCGTGAAGGTACGTATTCTTCTAAACTCAAAACCTTGCTTCAATGTCTGTGGCAAACCGGAGAACCGCCCCATGCACGCCTTTATTGCGCGTGGTGGGATGGGACCCCGGTGCGGCACGTACGGCGAAGCAGGGTCGCTTATTAAGTACTCCCGGGCGGGGGGAAATCAAAACTGCTTATCAAAAATGCTTTTTATAAAACCCCATGCACGCCTTTATTGCGCGTGGTGGGAGAAAACAAAAATACAACCGCCGCGGTGTCTCACCAACACCAACCGTGCACGTCTCTATTGACGTGGCGGGTAGGCGGCCTCTTGGTTTTTCCCCTAAACGGGGGAGACGCCAGGAGGCTGCCGAAATTTTGTCTGAAAAAGACAAGGACTTGTAAACTTTTGGACTACATTGAACTTGAACTTGGACTTGCAAAAGATGACTAAGAGGACTCATACTTGAAACAAGGTGGACAAGAACTTTGATTTGAACTCAGACTCAAATTTGAACAGAATTTGAACAGAATTTGAACAGAATTTGAACAACATTTGGACAGCATGGGACCTAATTTGACATTGAACTTGAATTTGAACTAGACTCAAACTTGAGTTTGAACTGAACATGAAGATTTGAGGTCAACATGATTGTAGGGAACTTGCAAATTTGAACCACTTGATCCCAAATTGAACTCAAATGGATGAGCTACAAGGATTTGTATTTGAACACAAATTAATAACTTGAGTTTGAATCAAGATAAATTGAAATTGCAAATTGAAACACTTGAAAACAAACTTTGGATTAAAAGATGAACGATCAAAATCCAAATATTCAAGAAGAGAACTCCAATCATTCAAGTGTAGGAAAGCCATTGAGGGGAGTACAAGCTTTCAAGGCCTTGAGATCGAGTTTGAGTATAAGAGAAGTGGCATTAAATAAAATTGTTCGTGTTGATTCTTCGTACAATTTTTGCTGGATCAGATGAATTGTAAGCAAGAAAATGTTTGTTATGGTTAATGAATAACATGCTTCAAAAGCACTTGCATGGTGAACTCTTAGATATCAGCAAGAATGGTGAGGCTTGCGTTCAATGCAATGATTGTGAATGCATCCTACTGTTAACATCGAAGTACGAGCAACTATTCAACTTTGCAAGCAATAAAAGAAGAGGAGATTTGATTTCAAACAAATATGCAAAGTCTTTAAATGGTATTACAAAATACATACAAATAATGAATGTCAACGATGCAAACTCACTGCAATCCATTTTCAAAAAGGTTGAATGATTTGTAATGCTCACTATAACCCACATTCAAACAATGATGATAAGAAAGTTATAAGTATGGTGCACATGCAAAGTTGCATACGACAGACTCCTAACACTTGCAACAATCCCCATATATATTAAAATGCATATAATAGAATGTGGTAATTCTCTGATCAACACACAGATGGAAGACCAAGAATGAATGCAACAACATCTTGCAATCAATCATCACTCATCATCAAGCAAGCGCACTAGTCTTATGCAAGCAAAGAAAGATAGTACGAAGCGAATGTAAGTTCCTACTAGTAGCAATAAGAGCTCCTCCACACATGATATACCATCCACAAGAAGGATGCAAGCAAGAACCAAAAGATCTGCAATACATACAAATCCTCTACGAATACAAATGTATGTACAACATCCATCCATGGGTAGATGCATAAAGACACAGTAAATGCAGTATCCTGTAGTCAACTTCAGTCTAAGGATGAATACATATCTACCTCCAACAGTAGTGGCTGTATTGTAAAGACCAAAATCACAGCAGAATACATAAAGAATACAAGCTCCTATGAGCTTCTACAACCTAAGGCAGGAGATTAGTTAGTGCACTATGATCCGCCTACAAAAATCAACAAATAGTGCACGACAGTCTACCTGTACGAAGCAGCGAACAACTCTATTCAGAAGCTGCTACGTCACACCACCGGATCCGCAACATCTTTGCAAGCGGACAGAAGGCGTTTACAAATATTTCAAAAATACCCTCGCACATGCACTGTAGTTTGTACACACTTAGGTACACTAAAAGAGGGTATATAATCTCAACCCGTATGGGCCCCGGCGAGCGTGTTATTAGTACACACGTGACGTCTAGGGATGCTGCGCGGGTTGACAAGTGAATTCAGGTTCGAAACTGATCCTTCTATACGGGTCAATAGAAGTCGACAGGGTTCGAACCAACAGACAAATATACGGTTGTGGCGACCGTCATATTTGTCTTAATACATTCATATTAGGCCTTCAAGGCCTACAACAATGAGAATTCACTATCAAAGGGCATAAAGCATACGAAACCCGATCCTCTGTCGACAGCCAGATAGAGTCGACAAGGTTCAAGCTTTAAATGGAAATGACCCCAAACACCCCGATGATGACCGTGTTGAATGCAGATCTCAACCGGAGGGGTTTCCAAAATATTTTCAAATATCTCCCAAATATCCACCAAAAATGCCAAAACTCCACAAAAATCCCAAAAATCCAGAAAATTCTCAAAAATCCCAAATTCCAGAAAACTTCACAAAAATCTCAAAATCCTAAAACCCCAAAAATATTTAAAATTTGAAATCTAACCATTCATACTTAAAGCAAATTTCATCCACCCTTCGCAACAGTTTGTCGGGGTGGACAAATCAAAATTTACCTCAGCTCACAAAAGAGCTAAATGCCTAGTCGAAAATATTACTAGGATCCATTCTCAAACAATCTATTGCCAGTAAGGACGTGGTACGTGTCCTCTAACCGGCAGTTTCGCCACCAAATGGCACTGCAGGTAAACGGTTATGACCCGGGGCCCTCTGAACCGAGTGGTTTTGCCGCCAAATGGCACCAGAGATAGCGGTTATGGCCAGAGCCAATACGCTCCTTAATGGCGTTAAATCCTTGAGATATGAATCAATAGGATATGATCGATAGGGCACAAAGCCCTCTGTTAGCTAAGGTGGATTTGAATTTGTCCCCTTAGACAAACATCCAACCCCGGTCTACAAGGTCCCCTTGAACGAAGCAACCCATGGCTGCCGACAAGGATCCTTCTGTCAGGTTGGGTCGACTACCTCCTCTGACTAAGTAGACCAGGGACCACGATGGCCCGGGACGACGGAACCATGGGATCTTGATCGGGCCCATCATCCATTCCCCTACCATCCGCTTTAAGTGTAGGATGGTGAATTTCTATTTAAATATCAAATCTTCTGAATCAAAATTCCAAATCCAAAAACCCAATTTTCAATACCTAAATTCATTGCTGCTACTATATGCCAGATACACGTATTCTCTACGTATCTGATTGACGACTAGCCTTAATCGAAAGTTCTCTCTCGTGATCGGGAGGGGTAATTAACTATAGGGGTTTGCGCCTATAGGAAACCAGAACTCAGATCATAAAGTCCTCGCAAAATGAGGGCGAAATCTCTGGGTAGTGTCTTATCTACAAACACATCTGCCTTCCAAAATTTACCTCGGAACTTAATCAGTTAAAACTCCCTCGCCGGATAAACAAAAAAGAAATCGTGCGGCGGGGAGGCCGGGGCCGAATTTTCGGAGCCCACAAGCCATGGACGGTTGGATGTCCGCATCATATAGACTAAAGAGCTTGAGCAAATTATTTGGCATGCTTGGAGTTTTTATTTATATTTTTACCCTTCTATAGCCAGTTAGAAACTAATTTCATTGCCAACAATGGCATATTCTGGAAACTAAATTGCCCAAACCTTCTCTTTTTTGTGAGCATAATAAAATCTATCTGCTCCATTATTTTTTGATAATCAGTTTGATACATCAATACTTCAATGTTTTTGAGTAAAATAGTCATATGACCTTGTGATTGTACAATTGTGATGTCTAAAAATTTGTCTTGAAGCAGTAGATAAAGTAAGATACAAGAAGGCCTAACTGATTTTATATTTTATATATTTTATTTAATGAATGTCTAGAAATTTTGATTCTAATAACTTTTAGCATTCTTTTTATGAGAAGCTAGATTGGTTTCAATTTATCCTTGCTTTTTTTCAGTACTTAGAAAACAGTGAAGTTATGGATCTGCTGCAAACATTGTCTTCCTTATGCACCTCACCAAATTGGTACAATAGGCATGGCGCAATGCTTACCCTCTCTTCTGTGGCTTTGCATGCGCCATCCATGATATGCCAATCATCGCTTTTCCTATCTATTATGGATAATCTGAAAAGTTCCTTACGAGATGACAAGGTATGGAAGTGTGGTATTGTCTGAGAATGTTTTTTTTATATCACGGAATGATTGATCTTATATTTTGACATATTAACAGTTCCCTGTTCGTGAAACTGCAACTAAAGCTCTGGGAAGACTACTTTATTATGCAGCCAAAAATGAAGCGCAGAAGAGTGCTTTAGCGGATCTTCTTGGATCACTTATCTTAGCTTTGCAAGATGATTCCAGTGATGTCAGGAGAAGATCTTTATCCAGTATAAAAGCAGCTGCAAAGGTTCATGGTCCTTTTCATGTTCTTTATGCTATATTTATCTGATAGGTTTGTGCTAAATCTACAAAAATAAATATATTTCAGGTAAATCATTTTATGGTTATGGCCAACATCTCCAATTTGGGCCCTGCTATTGCGGAGTGCTTGAAAGATGGTAATATGCCTGTCCGCCTTGCCGCCGAACGTTGTGCTCTGCATGTTTTTTTACTGACAAAAGGTATTTCATCTTTTCACAATTTCTTTGAGAGCAAGATAAATGCTGTTGAATTATTCCTTATTCTCACTATGAAGCCTTTTCAAGTTTGTGGTTGTTTTTTATATATTCTTCTGTATCATTGGGTTATATGTATTGATGAATTCAATATTCGTTGTATATTTATACAAAAATCACCTCTTCATTCAAGTAATTTTACTTCATCTAAATTTCTGTACGTGATTTGGGTAACTTGTTTCATTTGTGCTTCCATTTCCATTGTACATATCCACGGCTGAAATTCTTACTAATGGTTTGAAAGGTACGCCAAGAGCTACAGACAGAAAAGGAAAATTTGTTACTGATTTCTTGAGAAGCAATTTGATATCTAATAGATATTGCTGTTTTTTGTTTTAATTTTTCTGAATTTACCTCTCAAATAAGATGAAATTTTATCCTAGCAAATTGATCAACAACATATTACTTTGGCTGACCCATAATATCCTAAAATACTTGACTTTTCTTTTTCTAAAGTCTGATCTTGACAACCCCTGCCAAGAACTATAGAATTTTTTTGGTCAACCCTGTCTTGCTTCCTCTCTTAGTGTAGTTGATAAAGATCTCTGTTGTCTCTTATGCTTTTTCTCTTTTAGATACAAATTTTCAACAATAATGCATGTAGAGCTGTTTCTTATGATCTTTGATGACCTCTTCATTCTATTTTACCTCTTTTTTCTTCGAATCCTAGAGAATTATTAGTTCTTTTCTCTTGGTAAGCTTCTAAATAGGTTCAAGATATATATATAGCCTTCTGCAAATAAATTGTTAATGTTACGTGCATCAACTCTTCATCAGTCCTTACATTAGTGGAGCTTGATGCGATTGTGCTCTTTTGAAGCTTTTAATAATGAATCTAATGTTAGCTTCCTGAAATTCTTCAATAGGGGCGGATTATGTGCAAGCTGCTCAGAAGTATATCACTGGCCTAGATGCTCGTAGATTATCAAAGCTCTCTGAAAACAGGTACTTCTTACAGCCTTGAATTCCAGATTATATTTATTTTTTATTAGTTTTAAATAAGAATTTGACTCTTAACAATACACAATGAAAAAAAAAGATTCATATAGTCAACCCACATAGTGAGATAAAAGGCTTGTTTTGTTGTTGTTGCTGCTTAATGAATATTTTCCTAAAACGCTATTGTTTTTATTGCTCTTACTGCTATTTTCACAAATGCTTCTTAGTTATATATAGCCATCTTAATGCCTATTCTGATTGTGCTAACGTTCTTATTGTTAATTGATTCAAGAATACTGGATAGTTTCTATGGTTTTCTTCTTATAAATCTCTCCCCTATCCTAATGTTGTAGCCCATTCCTAAAATTGAAGTTTAAATTGCATTTTGTCAATATAATTCTCTCTTTTGGTATTTGCAGCTCTATCCTTATGAGCATATCTTCCGATTTTTTTTCTGTTTTTTGTGAGCCTATATTGGACATAGCTTCTCTACTATGCCTAAATACTAAATACAACCCACCGATACTTAGCTTGGTTTGTGGGCGAGTACGGTTGGTAACCCTCCAACCCGTGCTTGATTCCCCTCGAGCGGCAACCCCTCTTAAGTGGGGCTCAATCAAGTGCGGGCCATGAGGTTTCTGGAGTGGGTGCCTCTTCTAGGTTAGCCGAGGATTATTCACACCGCCAAGCACCCTTTCGAGAATGGCAGCGGATGGATACCCCGTTCTTAAAAAAAAAAATACTAAACACATCTTTATAATACTCTCACATCCTCTATTGTCCAAAACTGCAGTGATGATTCTGGCAACAGTGAGGATGAGGCAGTGAATACATGATGAAAACAGCTGGTCGTCAAACATTTTCTAGCACAACTTTTGACGCACACAATAAAACACTCTGATAGCATCGGCTGTCGTTTTGTCTTCATATTTACAGTCATTAAGCAGCATAGAAAATCTGGAAGAGCTTTTGCCAGAAAGATGTTGGGCAAAAGAAGACAAATCCACTGTATATTTTGCTCGAACTTATAGCCATTATAGAGCCAAACCGCCACCTCATTTTTACAACTGTAATTATTTTTTTACTGAAAAAAAAAAAACAATTTTGTGACTTTCTGTATTTATCAGGAAACATTCCAAGTCCTGTTTTTAATTGTATCTGATCTGATCTTAGGCTTTTTGTTAAAGAGGTTTTGCAAGCCATCAACACAATGGATGTAGAGTATGAAAGCATCTTCAAGCTCAAAACTCTTCTTTTGGAACTCATCTATTAATGAAAGCATATAAGCCTGGATTTCTTCATTTGCAGTTCATAAAAGGTTAGCATGCATGTTTCTAAGGATTTTTTTTTTAAGGAATCTGGTGTTTAATTTAAATTAGAAATAGGAATAGAGTATTAAAAAAATTTTAAAAGAAGCAAACAATCAAAATAGAATGATGCATTCCATTGAATGCGCCAAACTGTTTTGTGCATTATTACAGTATTTTTAGAATTTAGCTCGACTGGCTTGGGTGAATGCACCGAATGATTTGGCGCATTCTTTGCATTTTGAATGCACCAAATGATTTGGTCATTTTTTAGAATGCGCCATTCTTTTTAGATAGTCTACTTCTTTTTAAATTTTTTTAATATTTTGTTCTTATTCTTAATTTAAATTAACCACCTTGCTCCGTAAAAAATATCCAGTTTTTGAAGTGGTAAAAACAGCCATCTGAACATTCAAAACATATTTCTTGGAGTCTAGGGACTAAGGTGAAATGACGCAGGATCAAATATGGAGAAATTATTCTGTGCGGAGATCGGACGCAGAATGTCATTTGGAGGCTAATCAGAATGCATCACGTCAGCAGTACCAAGCCGTGTTACCACGCATAGGGGTGACATGATGCATTATGGTTGGTCTCCGAATAATGTTCGTCATCCGCACAAAATAAGTAATCCCAAATATGACTCGGACTTGTTAAGCCCTATTTGTCATGTTCTTTCATATTCCCTTCTATTCCCCTCTCTCTCTCTCTCTCTCTCTCTCTGCTAAAGTCTATTCCTCTTTTCCCCGGGTCCACCATAGTACTCTCCTGCTCTCTAAATATTTAAGTAAACTCTATGCTAGCTTTTCCCTTGTGAATGCCCTTCCTGTCTCTTATATTTCTCCATTGCTTTTCTTATAAGAAACTGTCTATCAGCATATTCCAATAATTTGATCAGGATTATCTTCAAAGTATTAAATTTAGAACTTTGATTGATCAAAATTTTACACTGAATATCTTAAATTATTTGATTGATCAAGGTGGATGAGGTATTTTGTTAAACTTTTTAATGAAGAAATATGAAAATACAATTGACTTTAGTGAATTTATCACTCTAAATGAAAATAAAAATATTTATTTTTAATGGCGTATAAGCAAAAATGAAATTAGAGAGGCTTTAAAGAAAATGATTTGTGGAAAAGCTGTTGGATCTGATGATATTCCAATATAGATGTGAAAATGCTTAGGACATGAAGGAATTTTGTGGTTTACAAAACTTTTTAATATTGTTTTGAAGATTAAAAATATGTCACATTAGTGGAGATTGAGTTTGTTAATTTTTATTTTTAAGAATAAAGGTTATGCACAGGAGTGTGTGAATTATAGAGGAATTAAGTTAATGTGTCATACTTTCAAACTATGGGAGGGAGTTATGGAGCGTAGGTTGCGACTTGATACTAATGTTTCTCAAAATCAATTTGGATTCATGTTGGGTAGGTCTACTATGGTAGTCATACATTATTGAGAGGTTTGATGGAGAAATAAAGAGAGAATAAGGAGGATTTATATATGATATTTATTGATTTAGAGAAAGCATATGATAAAGTCCCAAGAGAAGTGCTATGGATATTTCTTGAAAAGAAAGGAGTTAATAATGCTTATATTCAAATCATTAAAGATATGTATGCAGGTGCTATTACTTGTGTTAAAACACAATGTGGTTTGACCAAGTATTTTCCTATTTCAGTTGGATTATATCGAGGAACAGCCTTAAGTCCATATCTTTTGCTTTTGTCATGGATGTTCTCACTAGACATTTGCAAGAGGATGTACCTTGGTGTATGCTTTTTGCTGATGATATTCTTCTTGTTGATAAGACTAGAGGGTGTTAAAAGTAAACTTGAATTATAGAGGTCAACTTTAGAGTCTAAAGGTTTTCGCTTGAGTAGATCTAAAACTGAATATATGGAGTATAATTTTAGTAGCAATAGACCTAATGAGTGGATTGTGACTTCGGGCGACCAAGTCATTAATAAGAGTACATGTTTTAGATATCTTGGATCTATTGTTCAAAGTAATGGTGAAATTGATTGAGATATTATCATCAGAATTCAAATTGGATGGTTGAAGTAGAGGAATGCATTAGGCTTATTGTGCGATAGAAAAGTCCTCCTCAAACTTAAGGGAAAATTCTATAAGATGGTGGTGAATCCTGCAATGCTTTATGGTGTTGAATGTTAGTCATTAAAAGAGAAGGATAATACTAAGTTAAGTGTTGCAAAGATGAGGATGCTTAGGTGGATGAGTGGCTTGACCCTTAGAGATAGGATGTGAAATGAGCATATACGTGAAAAGGTTGGAGTAGCTCCAGTGGAAGATAAGATTAGAGAGAATCGTCTTAGATGGTTTGGTCACATTAAACGAAGGCCTCCCGATGACCTGTTAGGAAAGTTGAGATATTAGATTTGACTTATGTTAAGAAAGGTATAGGTAGACCTAAAAAAACTTGGTTAGAAAAATATTAGAAATGATCTTTCTTTATTAGATTTAAATGAGAATTTGACTTTTAACCAGACACAATGGCGAAAAAGGACTCATGTAGCCGGCCCCACGTAGTGGGACAAAAGCTTGATGTTGTTGTATCTTAAATTATATGCATTCTTCATTTTTAATCCCACTATAACTTGCTTAGCCTCATCATCCTTAGAAAGCTTAATTGATCCTTTTGTTAACAACAAACATATCTTTGGTCTCTTCTAGTAACTGGCCATGTAAATGAACAAGTTTAATATGCTCAAATTTAGTTGCTATAGAATTTAAAGGTTTGAATATGAGTAAATTGAATACATGTAATTTATGAATTATTTGGTTAGATTCATATGAGTTACTTTAAAAATGTAATGTTCTACTAATATTTTTATCAAATGCTCTAAATCCAAATAGATATTGTGAGAATTTCTTCATAGAGCTTTATAGTAGTGTAATTCATATCACCTTAAAATTCATCTTTTAAGGCTTTATTTGGGACATTTTTCTTATTATTTTTTTAAATTATTTTTAACACACGAAACTTTTGAATTAGAATTTTTTTATGTTAGAAAATTATTTTATAAAACAGTAAGAAAATTATCTCAAATGAAACCTAAATCATTCTCTAATTCTAAGTTTATATAAACTTATAATAAACATTATTCATATAAAACAATCTTTTTAAGCACTTCTTTCTCTTCTTCCATTCAAGAACACACCAAATAAATTATTCACATAAAGACAAGATTTAACCCTTTTATGCCATCCTATAATTTATGCACGCACCAACTAATTGATGCTTTTTAAATTATGCTAAAGAGTATAGAATTATTATAATAATAATAATAATAATTTTTAGTGTTTATTGGCTATATGAATTTTTTTTTTCTTCATTATGTTTTATTAAAAGAAAACTTTTAGATAAAATTATATTTTGATTAAAAAAATATCACATTCATATAAATAAATTTAAATCCTATGATTTTTAATACTATTTATACCTATATTATATATTCAAATTTAAAATAACTAAATGGGTATTTTATAAAAAGGAGCACGTTTTAAATTTAAATTATTTTAAGGAGTAGGTTAATAAAAAAAATTTAAAAACGAGCAAATACGGAAATTAATTATTTAGATTTTACTTTGACTGGAAATCAAATTTTATTTCTCTGGTTTCTATAAATTCTTAATTTTTATGTTATTTTCTTATTTGAAAAGAATCCAGATCATGAAATTATGTTTTCTTAAAAAACCTGAATTAACTCAAATAATAAAATAACATAAAAATAAAATTATGAATTAATTCATGTTTCTTAAGAAATCATAATTTCATGTTCCGGTTTCTTTTCAAATAAGAAAAATATATAAAAACTTTTCAAATAAGAAAATAACATAAAAATAAAATTAGGAATTTATATGAACCAGAGAAGTAAAATTCGGTTTTCATTCAATGTAAAAAATAGATAATGAAGTTCCAGTTTCTATTCAAATCGAATAATTAAGTTCTGTATTTACTCCTTTTTAATTTTTTTGTTAAACATGCTCCTTAAGTTAATTTAATTTTAAAACAGACTCTTTTTATAGAATGCCTTAAAAGTAGGGCTGCAAGCGAACCAAACGTTCGACGAGCTACTCGTTGTTCGGTTCGATTAAAGCTGGTTTGTGATTTTATAATTAATTAAACAAACAAACTTGAACAATATTTTAATACTCGATTCTTAAATAAACAAACTTGAACACTAATGCGGTCAGCTCATTTATGTTCGCAAACAACATCATTTGAAGTTCATAAACAAGCTCGACATTAAGCTCGATAAGAAGCTCGATAAAAGCTCGATTCATGTGTTAGGAAAATTATGTGAATATGAAATTTTCTTATAAATCATTTCCTTTGTTACATAGACAATTGTGTTTTATTATAAATATGTTTGTTCATAATAGATATGTTCACAAAAGTGTTTCTTTGATTGTTTAAAAAAAATTGTTAAATATGTTCGTGAACATGCTCCATGTAATCATTTATTAGGATGCTCGATAAAGCTCGTTTGTTAAGTTAATGAACATCTAAAAGTAAAGCTCTTTATAGCTCGTTCATGTTTGTTTGTTTAAAGCTCGATAAGCACTAAACGAACGAACATGAACTGAACATGAAACGAACATGAACACTTATTAATTTAAATGAACCAAACATAAACACAAAAAATAAAGCTCGAACAAACATGAACCAAACTTGAACAACCTGATATTAAATGAACACAAACATGAACACTCACATACCCGGCTCGGTTCAGTTCGTTTGCAGTCCTACTTAAAAGGAAATTTTTGTGGACATTTATTATTTGACAAATATAATTTATTTTATTTGGGCATTTCTGGTTTATTTAAATATATGAGAGTCCGTCATCCTGATAATCCACTGTGGCTTTATATAGACAGAAACCCTAACTGAAGTTCCAATCCACCTACGCGCCCTCTCTCTCCGATCGGACAGCGAAGTTGAATCCGACAGCTGGAGTCCACCAATCACTCGAATCTCCCAACCCCCGCCCCATGTTTCAGATCATGTCGCGAAAAACCCTCGTCCGGTTACCGGAAAACCCTCTCCTCCACCAATCTCCGCCCCTAAATCCTAACTCTAATACCCATCCTCGCCTTTCATCCCCTCTCGTCGCCATTATTTCACAATTCTCCACCACCCGCAGCCTTCGATCAACTTCATATTCCATTCGCCGGAAATGGGCTGCGGGATTTCTAGATTGGAATCAGGCGAGGAAATCCCTTCGGGACTTTTGCCTTTCATGCGGCGAATACATGATTTGAAGAGGACGAAGACGGATGTGTCGCAGCGAGTCAGGAGGGAGCGGAAGGATAGCATCGTGTCGACGACGGAGCTTCTCCGACCTGAGGAGCGCGACATTGATTACTATGACGCGGCTGTAATGGAGACTTCCGGTGAGAAGGATGAGGTCAATGGAAAGGGAAATGAGATGTCCGATTCATCGGGAAAGGTGAAGGAGAAGGGAATTGAGACGTCCGATTCATCCGAAAAAGTCAACGAGAAGGTGGAGAAAGTGGATGAGGACGAAGAGGAGGGGAGGAGGATAGGGTTTGGAAGAGAAGCGGCGGCGGAGGATGAGTTTCCCGGATCGCCGAGTTTCCGGTTTTATTTCACCGATGCGGCCCAGGACCACAAACCAGGTTTTTTACCCTTTATTTTCTTAGTTAGTAAAAGAATGAATTTTTAAATTTTGAATCTTATTTTAAGATAAGGATAATGTATTGATAATCATATAGTTTCTTATTGAATTTTTCTCAAATTAAATTAAAAAACTTTATAATTTATTCTAATCAATCTCGATTAGAATTTATTCGTCCAAAATTTTCTATTAATTCTGAGATCTTTTGAAAATCATTTTGTTTGATTTGGCATATAAACTCTCATAGATATTCATCTTAAAATAAATTTTAAAACTTTTTAAATCCATTAATACACAATTTTACATCAAAATATTAACACAAATTTTCTATTATTTTTAGAGCAACTGGTTCCTATTATACTCTTCTTGAAATAAATTTAGTGATTTTTAAACTTAATTAAATTCTGATTAACATACCCTAAACCCATTTTTTCCATAAATATCATTATTATCTATCTATCAGAGGATATTGAACGTTAAAATACAAATTTGATGACAAGTTTCAAACTTTTTACTTAAATTATGATAATTATTTCTTGATTATTGATTATCTAGATGCATTAAAGAGCATTGAAGAAAAGGAACTGCTGGAGGAAAAACAAGGCTTGGTTGCAGCAGAGGTAACAACAACTAGTCATTAATCTTTATTCTAACAAATACTTTTCTTTCCTGCATTAACCATCAATGTTAATACCTTACTTTCATATATCAATCAAGATTAAAAGAAATTATTCTATTTTTAATCATTCTGGAATGAAAGAGTTCAATTTTTTTCTTAATTTGAATAAATTTACTGACACAACTCTCCTTGGCCTATTGGTTGAGAGCTTAGGCTTCCAACTAAGAGGTCCAAGATTCGAGTCCTTGTGTATGCGTTGTGTGTGTGAGTTTGCCTTAAATGGCCTAAATGTCCCAAAAAAAAAAAAAATAAATAAATTTACTGTTACAGGGATCTGATCTTAAAGCAATCAAAAAGGAAAAGGGAAGAAAATTCATGACATTGCCAAAAGCAAACTTTCTGAATGTTAGAGGCTGTTACAACATGAACTCCTCTAACCTTGCTGCTCAGCAAGGAACCAGAATTTTAAGTGAGAAGGCTACGCAGGGAAGCTAAGGAAGGAGCCAATTTGTGTGGAGAAGATTTGGCATGATGTAGTATGTATTTGCAAAGGATTTTTTTTTTTCTTTATTTGATCTGATTTGAAGTAAAGTTTATGCAGCACAGTGATTTTATTTGATTGTTCAGTTTTTTACCACAAGTAAACAGAATAATTCTGAGACTATCGTTGCATTAAATTACTTTTATTTCTTACTTCATTTTCTCCATGGATTAGGTTATTGTGATTACGGGTCTGACTCTGGAAAAATTATTCTGTGCAGACACCGGACGGTTCGGTGATCAATCAGAACGTGCCACATCATCAGTACCGAGCACCAAGCAAAAAAAGTGATGTGGCGCATTCTGGTTGGTTTCCGGACACCGTCCGGTGTTCGCACAAAATAATTTTTCCTAACTCTTGCTATCACAGAGCCATTGCTTTGCTTTATATAAAGAGTTGGTTGCATTGTGTTGAAGCATTTACAATAAAAAGCAACAAGAAGAGGGAGGAAATGGGTGTTGCCCTTGGATTAATTATTTTGTGCGGGCGCCGAACACTATCCAGAGACTAATCAGAATGTGCCACGTCACCCCTTGCTCAGTACTGCTCGGTGCCGCGGTACTACTGACGTATCGCATTCCGGTTGGTCTCCGGATTGCATTCTGCGTCCAGTCTCTGCACAGAATAATTTCTTTTTTGCTTGCCCTAGAAAAAAAAAACAAAAAAGTTTTTTGGTTGCTTACAAATAAATTTTTGCAGTTTATTGCCATTTTTTATTATAATAAGAGAAAATACTCTTGATCATGTCAAGTAATAGTTATAAATTATATATTACTTCAAAGAGAGAAGAGGAGCTTAATAAAGCTGTCCCAAATGAAATTTTAATATGCATTATATAAATTTGGGCCTTATCTTTTATGATTCTTAATCTCTTTCAAAATTATTTGTGGTTTATGGTATTTGCTCCCACTGAGGAGAGGTTATTATGTGCGG
This sequence comes from Dendrobium nobile, assembly GCA_022539455.1. NCBI lineage: Eukaryota > Viridiplantae > Streptophyta > Magnoliopsida > Asparagales > Orchidaceae > Dendrobium > Dendrobium nobile. Next base: position 81,034,277 of record CM039736.1, read on the forward strand.
ATGTCGAATATAGTTTATCATCCAGAAGTCAACCAGAATGCGTCACGTTGCCCCAGCTCGGTATCCGGCTTGCTCCACGCCAGCGGTACTGAGCCGGGTACCGAGCTGGAGGCGACGTGGCGCATTATGGTTGGTCTCCAAACAGCGTTCAGTGTCCGCACATAATAATTTCACCGCTTTGAGGGCACTCTCCTTTCCCAACAATTTTCACATACTACTTTCAAATAGTAGAAAATTATGCCCTATGTTGAATAATGATTAGCAAGTAAGAAGTCCTAAATAGCCCTAAATCTTAGAGTTTAAGAGGTAGCTATAATACATATGTGAAGGAATTTAGTTTTAGTTTTATATTAAAGAGAACCCTCTAAATCTTTCAAGGAATTTGGATATAACTCAATAACCAATAATTATGTTGATTATCTATATGAGATGAGGACCCAACATATATAATAAATCATCTCATTTTGTGGTAAAATTTCTAAATGAATGAGAAACCAACAACCAACCTTTTGAGGAACCATTAAAAATCTTTTAAATTTAATTATGATGATATATTTCAAATCATAAAATGTAAATTTTATGTAAGAAAAATATCAATAAGTTAAAAAAATCACAAAATAAATTTTTGGCCAATATTATTTTGTTGGTAAATACCTCATTAAAAATACTTTAATTCCAATGAATAAAACCCATAAGAAATTTTATATCTTACAAAAAAAACCTCCAAAATTTGTTGAAAATAAATTGTTTATGGTGTGCTAATTTATTTGTTGAAAATTTTGCTAGTAAAATTTCTAGAGGTATATTAATGAAAATTTTCCCAACATTAATTTCTAGTTAAAAATCTACTAAAAAGTGGAGTGATTTTTTTTATTTATAGCTTTAATTATTGTCATTTGGGAACATTTAGGGTGTGTTTATGTAAAATGATAAAAATGCAACGATTTTCATAATTTAATTATTTGATTTGATGAAAAATAAATGCAATATAAAATTCAGGAGTATTATAAATTCGTCCCTTAGTTCATTTTCAGCATATTCAGAATTCTCTCAAATTTTGGCCAAATTTTAACATCATGTGAGTGAAGGTTCGCCAATTGGCCTAAAAAGATAACTACAATGTATTTAATTTAAACTGTAGTCCATTTATTCAGTATATTTTTTCAACAAATCAAATTACCTCTTAGAATTTGTTCATAGCAGCTTTCTCATTATTTTGCTTTTCAGACAGCTATCACATATTCATTTGACTATTGCTTTCTTCCTACTTTTAAACATGTATGCGAGTGTAACAGGCGTAAGAAATATTTGTGTAACTAAAAAATATATATTCTCCACATTTTCGTGATGATAGCTCTACAATCACATTTATAAGAAGGTGAAATTTTATATATAAAAAAAAAATAGTATTCAAAGACCCTTATGGTGCTTGGAGTAGTTGCGGTTTTCCTAAAAGATTATTGAAAGTTTATTATGGGAAAATTAATTTTTTTCAAAGTCATGAATATTACAAATATTAATTTTTTTAAAAGGTCAACAATGATTTAAAAATAAAAAATTGAAAAAAAAAAAAAGATCTGCTGGTTTAAAAAATCATGGTTTTAGAAATCGGACTGGACCATCTGGTTCAACCAGCTGAACTGTGAACCGGCCAGCCAACCAATTTGGTTGCCTTTTTTTGGGAGAATACATATGAACAACAAAACCATTAACAAAATATATAAGTTAGATGACATGCTAGACTCTCTTTTTTGTTTTTTTTTTTTTGGCTCAAATTATTTTTCTAAAATTAATTTGAAAAGTTATTATCATCAAATTTAGTATATTAATTTTATTTTTTCGTGAATATCCTCCACTATGAATATCCACATATAAGTGTCATCATGCACTAATTTATATATATTTGGATAACTGCAACTGCTTCACAGCCGGTCATCCTGTATGAGAATTGAGAGCCGCGGGATGACCAAACCATCTCGTGTGGGAACTTGGAACAACAAGGTGTTTTAAATTGCTTCATATAATTATTTATGTATACTTTATTCATAATTTTATGTTATGTTTAATTTTTTGTTATTATTATTGTTGCGTCCTGGAGTATTCGCGGCGGTAGATAAATATAAAATTAACGTCTTAGCATTATACAAAAAACTAGCACGCAATCATATGAGAGAGACAGTGTAGCATTCATATGAGAGACCAATTTTTTTACGTGGAAAACCCCTGAAAAGGGGGTAAACCATAGAGCCTAGCCAAGTTTTAATGAATCCACTATTATTGTAGTTGATTACAAATGAGGCCCTTCCTTGAGGGAAAGCCTTAGTTTGATGTACATCTTACATAGTACATTACATAATATGACTACAAAGAATCATTGTTGACATGTATATTTGGTCGGACGGACTGTAGTCGGTGGGCGACGTAAGTCATAAGGACCGTAGTCGGCGGGCGACGGAGGTCGGAAGGACTTTTGTCAATGGCCGACGTAAGTCAGAATGACCGTAGTCGACGGGAGACAGAGGTCGGAAGGACTGTAGTCGGTGGGCGACGTAAGTCAGAAGAACCGTAGTCGGCGAATGATGGAGGTCGGAAGGACTGTAGTCGGTGGGCGACGTAAGTCGAAAGGACCGTAGTCGACGGGCGACGGAGGTCAGAAGGACCGTTGTCTGATGACGGAGGTCGGATGGACTACATCGGGTAGAAGTCTTGCAACAGACAAATATCCCATATTGGATAGTTATCTGACAAAAATTCGACAACGGGCATAAGTTCGGTGTCATGTAGAACTCTAGCGAGAAGTCTGAATTTAGTCGGCGGCCAGGGAGAACTCTAGCGTTAGATGATATTCGGGCAAAACTCCAGAGTCACTTAGAGAGCGGGCAGAGTTCCAGCGTCACTGGAAATCGGGCGAAATTCCAACGTCACTTGGAAGTCATGCGGAATTCCGGAATCACTTGGAGATCGGGCGGAGTTTCGACGTCACTTGAAAGTTGGGAGAAACTCCAGCATTTCGTGGAAGTCGGGCGGAATTCCTGCGTCACTTGGAAGTTGGGAATAATTCCAACGTCACTTGGAAGTCGGACGGAATTTCGGCGTCACTTGAGCATTGGGCAGAATTCCTGTGAGACCTCGTTCCTTTGCTGTAGCTGCTGGGAAAAGTGATTTTTCCCCAGAATCGGCCGGGACGATGGTGAGATCGTCCAGGCCGATCAGTGCATTGAAAACAGTTGGTTTCTGGAATGTTTTCTGGAGTGATTTCTGGACCGAATCGTCCGGGACGATAGTGAGATCGTCCAGGCCGATCTGCACTATTCAAAATATCGTCCTGAACATAGTTCTGGGAGTCGTCCAGGACGATTGATTTTGGTCTGATCGTCCCGGGACGATTTGGCGATCGGCCGGGCCAATCAGACTAAGGATATATGAAAATGAGCTCGTTTTGAGGAGAGAGAAAACATTTTATAAAATCAGATATTTTGAGGAGAGAGAAAGAGCGGAAAAGCAAAGGAAGAAGTCCGATTTCGGGGCCCGCGGAGCGATTTTTGTCGTTCGTTGCTGTTGGATATTTTGTTTGTCTCGCTGTAAGGACTCCGAACCCTATTTCTGTTTTCAAAGATATTGAGTTTTGACCGAGTTGTGATCCGTTTTGTGTTTTCGTAGTCGAATTTTCGACGTGATTTTGATTTGACTCAACTTTCACCGCACAACTTTTAGTATGTTATAGATATGATTATTGTACACGATTTGACTATATTCTGCGACAATTTTACCGGTCGGAATTGATTCTACGCGATTTTAATCGAATAGAAAAATATCAGGACATGATTTGATTTGGTTTCTATAGAATAATAGTCTTGTATTGATGTCATAGATATTCTTCTGTAATTTGGAGAGATTTGGAATTTGTGCCTTTTTGCAGGATTTTTGTGTAAATTTGACCGACTGCCGTTACTCTGCCCGATTTTCGTACGATTACTGATTTTCCCGGAATTGATAGATTGAATTGATATGTGCATGACCATTGATATGATCGTTCTAGATTTCTTTAATATTGCTTATTGCATCGATTATTGCATTGACTATTGATTGACTTGATTGATTCTGAAAGACAAGTGGAAACCTAGTTGAACGTTGGTTATAGAAACCAACGTATGGATATCTACAACAGCAATATGAATTTCTACAATAGCACTATTGATAATAGCTAGTTAATCTGGTTGATTTCTACAACAGCACTATTGATAATAGCCAGTTAATCTGGTTGATTTCTACAACAGCACTATTGATAATAGCCAGTTAACCTGGTTGATTTCTACAACAGCACTATTGATAATGACTAGTGTTTGTGCTTGTCGAGTAAGACCATGGTATGAAATTGCATGTATATGATATTGCATCGCATAGATTTCCCGATCTGCATTGATTTATTGATTTCTGATTGATTTGATCGACTTGATAGTATAGACTGGATTTGATTGATTGATGATTTGACGGATTTATTGATTTTATTGATTTATCGTATTGCTTTTCCGATTGGATTTATCGTATTACTTTTCCGATTGATTTTCTCGACTTGATTGATTCATAGATACTGGCACCGATAGTGATATGGATTCTGCGTATTGATTCATAGATATTGACACTGATATTGATATAGATTGTATCGATTGATAGATACCGATATCGACATTGATAGATATGATATTGACATATGGATACTATTGATACGACAGATCCTGATAGGTTATTGATATACTGATACATTGATTCGTCGTGCCGATTATCGATTGATTGATTGAATGGATTATTACCGTATGGATTTGATTTATCGTAGGATATATTTCTTTATGGAACTGATTGTATTGATTTCAATTGACCTGATGATTTCATGATTTGTGTTGATTTATTGAGTTGATTCGACTATTCGATGGATTTTCTACTGGTTATTGATTTTAGTGATTTCTGTTCCGTATTGATTTCTGTATTGCATTGACTCATTGATCATGTACGATTGATTGATTTGACTTGATTCGATTAACCTGCATATTGTTTTCAATTTCGTGCTTTGATTTCAGTTGTAGGCTTTGGTGACCTGCTGGGCTTTGTAAGCTCATTATATGTGGTTAATAATTTCAGGTGCAAGGCCTCCAGCTTGAAGATCTTTCTGCCGAGTTCTGTGGTTTTTTTTCTTTTGTAGCCTGTACGGCTAGTGTAGATTTCTCTTTTGACTGTACTGTGACTGTTGTATATATATGTGAATTATAGTATCCGCTGCTGTTTCTTTTCTGTAATGTAATTATCTCTGGCTCTGGATATAGATATGTATGTATGGATTGATATGAACAACAGATGAGGAAACCGATAGAAAGAAAAAAAAAAGGAGGCAATAGAACGATCAGATGAATCCTTTCGCTACACGGATCTTGGGGTCGTCACAATTCCGGCGTTACTCGGGCATCGGGCAAAACTCCGACATCCCTTTGAGTCGGGCATAATTCTGGCGGTGGTCGAGGAGTTTCTTCCCTCATACTCTTCTCTTCTTATTCTTCTCTTCTTCTTCATCCTTGGGGCTCCTCTCAAGAGAAATAAAGGGTCTATTTATAGATATTCCGGAGTGGCATGGACTGTAAGTATGTGAGAGATCATGGGTAAATGGGGAGTGGTTGGATGGACGATCGATATTGAATCCCTTGATCGTGTACTGTTCGTCAGATATTTGAAGGTCTTAATGATGTCGGAATTTGGCGATCTTGGGCTCGTTGGATTCATCACTTCGAGCCGCTCAATTAGACTATAAGCACGTCATGTTTCAAAACCGTTTGGTAACTCAAATTATGGATTGAACCTTCCAAATGTACTTCGGGGCTTCGATTCAGACACATTTGGGCTCAGATCGAGTTGAATTTGGTGTCTTCGGGTTCGTATTTCCGAGACGATCAGTTCGACTATAAGTTTACTGAAATCGGAGTTTAGAAGATCCTAAACCCTAATTCTTGAAGTTTCCAACTTGATTTTTGCCTCGAGATTCGTGCCCGATCAAGATAATTTTTTGATGACATATCAATTATGATAATTTTTTTTAAATAAAATTAGTATTTATTATGTCATCCCGTTGAATACTTATTAAAATGGGTCAAATTTAATTCTCCTTTTTTTTTAATTCGTTATCACAGCCTTGATAAAAGCAAATGAAGAGGAATTGATTTATTTGTCATTTATCTAAATGTGTTAAAATACACATTACCACAATTAGCTTTATTCGTTACAGACGTGATACGTTCTTATAGTATTTTTTTACTTCCAAAAATAACCCCATGAAAACGGCAAATTATTGGGTCAGGTGACCGAATGCAGAGATGGGTCCGGATATTAATAAAATATTATTTTAAAATTAGCGCAACTAAAGCGCAACTAAAGCGCAACTAAAGCGCAACCAAAGCGCAACTAAAGCGCAACCAAAGCGCAACTAAAGCGCAAGTCAAAAAGCGCAACTAAAGCGCAACCAAAGCGCAACGAAAGCGCAACCAAAGCGCAACTAAAGCGCAAGTCAAAAAGCGCAACTAAAGCGCAAGGTGACGCGGCTAATTTTTATTGGATGTCCGAACTTATTTTCCGCCTCCGGTCATGCCGTGTAACATATTCCCCAAGAACAAGTTTGTTTTCAATGTTTCTCCGAGACCGTCGGCAGACATCAACTTCTATGTCCCATGACGCGTGTCGTCTTTATTTATTCTATCTATTCCTGCGGAGTAGCGTACTCTCCAGTACCGGAGCCGCCTTGGGTTTGAACGGTGGAAATGTTTAGCCCGGAGACCGGCATATATAGCAGAGAAGTTTCTCGCAGGGCCGCGGCGGTGAATTTTATTAATCTGCTATTTTATTAGGGTTCGTCAGATCTCCAAACCTGTAAGTTAATTTCCTTCATTTTCGATCTCGTGTCGACTAACGTTTTTCTTAACCGATCTGACGATCTTGTTTAGCTTGTGCGGAGGAGATCGGAGGTTATGGCGTCGAGTTTTACTCGCCTGGTTCGTCGGCCTGTCACGGTGAGCTCTTTTTCTTTGTTTTAATTTGGGGGTTATTTTTTCTGAATTTTGAGGGGGTTTTTTTGCGTGGTTTTGGAGTGCTGGAAAGTTACCTTTTTCGGGTTGTGGATTTGGGTTCTGTATATAGGTGTTTGTTCTTTTTGGTGCGGATTGATGTTTAGGGTGTGTCGATTGAATGTCATGTAGAGTGTGGTGGATTAGGGCTGGAAAGTTCTCTTTGGATTGTCTGGATTGATGTTTTTTAAATGTTTTTTGGATTGGAGAGGAGAGCGGTTCAGATGGTGGTGGGGGTTTTCGGCTTATATGGAAGCTGTTGATGTTATGGAAGAAAGAACTGGATTCAATTACGTATTGGTGGGCAGCTGATTATCTATGCTATTCAGGAAGTCAACCGAGATGTAAACGGCGAGTAAACTGCTCTAATTGAATCTTAATAAACAGGAAAACTTATATTAACTTATTTACATTTGGCGTTTGCAATATCTTTGAATTATTAAAAAGGACATTGTTTTAATGTCCATTTCAAGATGACTGCTATATTGATACGGATTCTTCTTGTAATCCTGAGATGTGGTTGTGCTTGCTGATAAGTTTGAGGAAAACTTATAATGAACATTCCATCTTATACAATATAGTCTTTTTAGAATATTTATAAGAATATATAGTCAATGCATTGTCATTTTTATTTTTTTCAAATTATGCTTTTGTGCTATTTATAGAATTCAAATGGCATAATTCTAAAGGGTGATATCTTTGAAATAAATGATGATTTAATGTACTATAGAAACTTTTAGAAGAAAAGAAGGTCTTAAGTAGAGTTATCAGTGGATCTAGATTTGATATTTTCAATCCCTATTATTGGAATGTCAAGAAAAAAAAAAGATGGCTAGTTCCATTAAAACAATTATTGCAAAAAATTTAGGAGGGTTTAGAAATAGATCATACATTGACTATGAGACATGGTGTTAGAGCAATGAGACATTAAATAAACGTACTTTTAAAAGTAGGAAAATTTTAATAATGATAAGCCTTGTATTGAGTTGTGCTTAGTTTGGCCCCTGCTTTCATTGTGCCATGAAGATACTGCCCTTCCCATCTCCACTTGTTCCTTCCACCCTTTGCCAACTACCCTCTCTATTTTAAGGTTATTTATTTTAGATGTTTTGGCTCTTTAGGAACCTATTATTTTGTAGGTATATTATGATGTATACTCAGTTCTTTGGCAATCCTACATCTCTATTTTCTACTCTTTGGCTTGGTTGATCTCTATTTTGTGACTTCTCACATTTTTGGGCTATTGTTTGGGTGTTCCATGATGTGTTGATATGGATCATATGGTTGTACCTAGCTTACTAAAAATGTTATTACTCGGTTGCATTGTAGTTCTTTCGTCTCTAATTAGGATTTTTATGCTTTTTCTTTACTTTTTTGTAGTGTTTCTAAACTTTTTTCCTAGGATTGTACGGATGTTTGCATTTCTCTTCCTTGTTTTTTGTCTTAATTTCCTAATTGCTGAGGAATCTTCTTTTGATTTAGTTATTCATGCCATGAATCAGATTACATTTTGATCTGTTTTTAGAACTTGTATAGCTTTTTTACATTTTATCATCCAATCACTACAGACACTGTTCCTGTTGAAATCCTATAGACATGCTCGGAGCGTTAGCCATCATATCTATCCAGGTGAAACCTGCCTACTTTTTTAGTTTGGTGTTTATATTGTTTTGTTAAGTATATGTTGAAAAAACCTGAATTTCATCGATCATGTGCAATTTAGGTATCATTGCTCCAGTTTGCCCAAGCTCAAGAAGGTTAGCAGCAGCCGTAACTCCTTTCCTTATTTTTTGCACTTCTTTTTGTCATGTCCTGGAGCATGATTGATTTAGTAGTGATGTTTTATTTAACTGTTCTTTTTCTTCTTCCACAAGTTATTTTTTACTCATTTTTTAAGGTATTGGGTCGTTAGTTTTTTTTTAATTGTAAATTTCTTTATATATCACTAGAATTTTATGATATCAATTTAAATGATGCAGGGAACTTAGTGGAGTTCTTCCAAGGGTTTCCCAATACCAACTATTGAGTAGATCATTTTCATCTGATAAGGGTAGGGGCTTGCACATAGATATTTCTCCTTATTATCTTTTGATTTAGATAACCTTTTATCATTTTGAAATTCCTGTAAAACATTGGTTTTAAGTTTATCCAAGTCATTTTATTTTACTCTTTTGTGCTGTAAAGGTGACTTGGCAGAGGCAGTTGTCCCATTCATGGGTGAATCTATTACTGATGGGACCTTAGCAACCTTTTTGAAGAGTAAGTGGTGCTCATTTTCATTTTTTTCTTATCTAGTAAAGATGCATCCGGATAAAGTTAACTTATCAAAGTATATTTTTTCTCTATGATGATTTCTCAGTTTTTGAGTAAGCTTCCTAATAGCAATGGAATGCAAAAACTAATAGTGATTAGTTATGCACAATTAAATATCGAGAGATGACTTTAACAATAGTCTTAGATTTCACTCTAGGACGACGAATGCTTATATTTTAATCATTTTTCTAAACTCATCAAGATTTCTTGTAGCAACCCCAATAAACTCATCCAGATTTCTTAGTATTTACTTTTTGAAAATTGTAGTGCTAATTTTCATGTACTTGAACATAAAATTGACAATGAAAAATTTGTCGATGTAATAAGGATAAAAAATGAATCTTATATATAAATCATCATCGTCACCATAATATATATATATATATATATACTCCAAAATTGTAAAATATTATTGTGAATTTTAAAATGATATTTGCTCTACAATTTGATTTTTGTTAACTATTACTTAAGTGCCGCACCCACCTTGATTAAGTAATTTATTAAAAAAATTGTAACATTAACCTCTGTTATCTTGATTGTCATGATCTTCAACAACAGAATTGTTGGAATGATATAATAACCTACAACAACAACAACAACAACAAGCCTTTATCCCACCATGTGGGGTCGGCTACATGAATTCTTTTTCTCCATTGTGTCCTGTTAAGAGTCAAATTCTCATCTAAATCTAATAAAGAAAAGACATTTCTAATATTTTTCTAACCAAGTATTTTTAGGCCTTCCTCTATCTTTCTTAACATAAGTCAAATCTAATACATCCACTTTCCTAACCAAGTCGTCGAAAGGCCGCTGTTTTATGTGACAAACCATCTAAGACTATTCTCTCTAATCTTATCTTCCTCTAGATAATAACATAACAAGAAAAAAAATTAATTGTTATGCAATGAGTAAGATATAAGTATGAAACAAGATCATCAATATTTCACTTCATCTATAGTGGGTGAAAGCTCTTAGATCATTAAATAATTCATTTTTCTTATACTTGTATCCTTAGTTTGCGTCATGTAGATTTATTATATTTGTGAGACCATGTCATACATCCTTAGTGATTTAGCTTAATTTTATGGTTCCCTACAATATTTTATTTATCTTTTTTATTGATGGACAATTTATCTATTGAACAATACAAAAGTTTTAACCCTCTTAGCATCGTATCAAAGTGAGTTAGTGACCCTAGACACATTTTGATGTAGAACGAAAAAGAGGCTTTGCTAGGAAAAATTATTGCGTCCTCCCACCTGACATAGAGATGCGTCCTCCCACCGCCAAAAAACTCGGTTTTTGCTCGGTATTGCTAGGTATTATTTGGTAATAACGAGGAATATCATCATGTGAAGACTAATACCGAGTTATACCGAGCAATACCGAGCAATACTGAGCAATACCGAGCACATACCGAGTTTTCTCTAGGAAAAACTAGGTATTTTTTTGTATTGCTCGGTATAACTCGGTATTGGTCTTCACATGATGATATTCCTCGTTATTGTTTGGTATTGCTCGGTATTTGCTTGGTATTTCTCATTTTTTAGTGCGATTTTAACTCTGGGAGGACGCATCTCTACGTCAGGTGGGAGGACGCAATAATTTTCCCTTTGCTAGGGAGAGGATCCTTTGCAGGAATTTTCAGTGCAGCAGTAATTTTGAAGCTGTAAGTTGATGAGAAACCAAAAAGAACCACTGCAGGAAGCGTAAATGCCAAGCTAAAGCTAAAGGCGAGATCCAAGGAAAGTTGAAGGAATTCAAAGTCACTGAATCATTGATCTAAGGAAAGCTAAAAACTCAGGACAGCAAATTTGGATAACCACGGGTGCAGAATAAATCCTTGACAGCCGTTTTGTGAACCTTCAGGTTGAGGGAAAATCAAGAGCAGGTGCAGAAAATTCTTGCAGCAGATTTTGAGTGCAGGAAAGGCATCATCCGGAAGAAATTTAGAGGGAGTTTGGAGAAGTAAACCCAGCAAAGCTGCTAGGGAGGAGGCGGTTAGATATGGGCCAGATTTTGGGAATATTTCCAACGTGAGGGAGGCTGAAATTGTGGGCAGAATTATGGGCCAGGTTTGGAAATACTTCCAACGTGAGGGAAGTTGAGATTGTGGGTAGAAATTGTGGTGGATCTTGGAGATTTTGGCCAAGGGAAAGAATTTGAATTGTTTCCAAGAGAGGATGTGACTTTAGGAAACAAATCTATGGGGTATTAATGAGGGGGGCCGGTGGCAGGCAAAGGCTAGGGAGGAATTAATGGGTAGGGATTTAATTCCTGCTATTAAACTCCTTAGATTAGGGAATCAATTAGTAGAGCAAGGCAAGGGAAATTTCAGTTATGAAGGGGATTTTGAATTATTTCCTAAATCTAGACTTGATTTAGGAAATAATTTGAAATAGGATTTAATGAGGCTAATTAAGACTTCTTAATTTGGTTTAAAAGATTAGGAAAGAAAATAATTCACTCCAATTTGAATTTCAAATTCAAATGGATGTAAATTAAGAACTTTCCTAAAATAGAATCACTAATTTAGGAAAGAATTTGAAATTTGAATATGAATACTTTCAAATTCAAATCATTCCCTAAATTAACACAACCAAATTAGGAAATCCCAAAGAGGGTGGGAGGAGGAGCTCGGCCGGCGGCTAATGAGGTGGAGCCGGCGGCATGGGTTCGGGTATGGGGGGAATTTCGGGTGGAGGTGAATTCGGCGGCCAAACGAAGATGAGGAGGAGGAAGACGATGGAAAAACAATTAAAGAAGAGATAAAACCAAAAACAAGAATAGAACGAAAGATAGAAACAAACGATAGAAAATAAAAATGATAGAGACCGCAAGCCTTGGACTCTTTCGAAGACTGACGGGTGATCCGATTGCCCTTCTCCAAGGGACTTCAAATCACGAGCCCGGACCCATCCTGCGGCTGGTGACAACTTCGATTCCTTCCCATAGGAATCTCACTCTCGTTCTCTCCCAAGAACACAAGTGTGGAACACAAAATTTTCATATCCATTCACCATCCTATTACAATAGCTAAAGGCCCTATATATAGGCCACAACATGAGAAAATAAAAAAATTACAAAATTGTCCCTTGGGCCACAACACTTAAATAAATTAACCTAGGGGTAAAATAGGAAATAACATAAAATAGAAACTAAAATGCAGAAAATAATTCATAAATGACAACTTAAATTAGAGCCGTCGATTTACGACGCCTCCTGTGATAGATGCGCCAGATTTTCGTGCCGATGTCCGCATCACATTTGAATACACTTTCTCTTAGCCAACCAATCCCACCCTCTGTATCATTCTTGAGCTTGTGACTTTCATTCGCTTGCTTTAATCAAACCGCTTAAAACTGACAATGTACACATCATGGCTATTTAGATCTCCTCCCATCATGTTGATAATGCTCACTTTCTACCTGTCATCACATCCATCAATCGCAACCGCAGTTGAATCTTCATTCACTTCTACTTGCATCATTGACCCAAACTCTGCCCTAGGCTATATTAGAGTACATGCATTTAGTAGTCCCATGATTTACCTAAATACATCAAATGAGGCAAATAACTAGAAATAATGATAAAATGCAAAATTTCCTAGTTCTTGAGATTGGGGACGACATATGTACCAACATCATGAGGACAATGCCCTAAAATCTAGGTGCTCACGGGTGCAAGGAGAAGAGGCAGAGCAAAGGGGTGAAAGGCCAAACATGTTGTGTATGCAAGCGCAAGGAGGCTTGATACCATGCAAGTGTGCATGACCTCACAAAAATGGCAAGCGCGATTGCCCCATATGAGAACACAATGACTCAAGCCCTCGTGCATGTGTGAGTAACGTGACAAGTGAAGGCCTTGGGCATAGGGCTTTGAGCTAATGTGAGTTCCCCCATCCCATTGGTCACTTGGGTTTTGGTGGAATCGCTAGACTAAGCTAGCTCAAGGTTTTAAGCTTATTTGACTAGATAGAGTAGAAATTGACCTTGGTTAACTCTAAGTTAACCGCATCTCATCAATGGGTCCAAGGATTGTCCATGGTTTAGCTATCCTCAGTTTTAGTGTATGGTTCACTTGGACACTATGTTAATTGTGTAGGATCCGCTCTAACTTAGTTTAACCTTGCTCAACTCTAGAGTCAAAATTGATCATGTTGGGTCAAATCATCTTAGAGTTGACTTGGTCACTATACAAGATGCCTCGATGTACTTGACCTAGTTTGAGTTTGGTAGGGTGCAATAGAAATAATCTAGGGTCTAATTAGGGTTAATCTGATTGCGTTCTAACTTTAGTCAAGCCTAGGTTAATAGTTCCCTAGGATCCATAATCTAGCCTAGGGTTTGTTGGGAGGTTCCTAAATTAGACTGAAGTCAATGTGTGCTAAGCATCTCCTAGGTTCTAGGGAGCAACAATACTACGTATGCATCCTAGACAAGATGCCTATTTTAGTGGTGTCTAAATTGAACTCAACAATCTTTAGCCCTTTTTATTAAGGGGTTATTTGGATTGAAGTAAAATGGGTGTAAAGTATTTTAGATGCAAGGGTTTTGAAAATAGTGCTGTTTAGTTTGAAGTAAAAGAAATGCAGAATAAGTTTTTTAAATTATTTAGAATTCACACTCTAGTTCAATTTTGGTATATTTGTAAATCATTAGATTTGGCCGATTACAAATATACTGTAAATTTTCTATCATCGCTGACCTCATCTCCGCCTCTTGCCACCACTGGTCACTGCCCAATGCTGTCGTTATTATCGCCGCCTTCGGCCACTGTCAACTACCATTGTTGAGATTTACACTTCATTCATTTTACTTGAAGGCAAAAATAAATAAATAAATAATCACCTATATTTATTTTTCATTCATTCAAATATACTGCATTATTTTTACATTTTACTCCGGATATCTTTCTCATCCAACCAAATAACAACAAGTGAATTGTTTAGGGGTTGTATTGCGGATTTTCAAGTTGATTTTTGATAGTTGTATAGATTCATGTTTCTACTCATGCATCTCATTAATGTATGAAGTTATAAGCACTATGCTATACTGCATGTGTGCTTCCAACCGTGTGATTCTAGGTGCTTGTATGGTAGGCTAAGTGAGTGCTAATTTTCGTTCTTGGCTATTTGTATCAAAATCAGAACCTGGTGATAGGGTCGCGGTTGATGAACCAATTGCGCAGGTTGAAACTGACAAGGTATTTTCTTTGCTTTTGATTAGTCTTGTATCACTAAATTGAGGTTACATGACATTGAGAATGTCAAATATTTATTCATCTATCTTTTCTCAGGTAACCATTGATGTTGTCAGTCCAGAAGCTGGAGTTATTGAAAAGGTAAGATAGCAATTATTTACAATGTCTGTGCATGATTAACTTGAATCATTGTTTTCTATTTTCCATCTTAGATATTTTTACATCTGATTGGCATGAACTTGATTATTCACATTTTCTGTGCCCAGTTTGTTGCCAAGGAAGGTGATACAGTCACACCAGGAACTAAGATTGCTTTCATCTCAAAATCTGATTCAAGTGATACCCATGTCACTCCGTCAGAGAAACTGGATCAAGATACTCCAAAACCTGGTGCAAAGGAAGCAGACAAAGCAAAGCCTATTGTTGAAGAACAAATCAAAGAAAAGCCTGATGTGGCAACTGAAATCAAAGAAAAGCCTAGAGTAACTTCTCCTGCTGCTCCTAAACTGTCTGCTTCTGAACCGCAGCTTCCTCCCAAGGAGAGGGAAAGACGTGTGAGTCTCAAACCTTTTTCTTCAAATTTTCTGCTTAATTATTTATAGTTTAAGTAGAGGTTATGTGCTAATCTTTCCAACTTTTTTAATTTTAGGTTCCCATGCCCAGAATTAGAAAAAGAGTTGCTACACGGTTGAAGGATTCTCAGAACACATACGCAATGCTTACTACATTTAATGAAGTGGACATGTAATTTTCTTCTGAAATAGCATGAAGTATAATTTTTTCAATTCTAAGATCCATTGAATTATTTTCTAACCCTTGGCATGGCATTTTGCCATTTTACCTTTTCAAACTAACTGAAAACGGCCTCTTGTGGCTGCTGTTCCATTACAAGTAGTTAAAAACTTGCAACTGATTTTTCCTTTGTGATTCCTTGAAGTAACAAATATCCTGAATTTTTAGCAGTTATTCCAAACGTTATAATTTAAACTTTTACCTGAGGGCTCTACGTGGCTTTCTAAATTCCTTGTTTTTAATATTTACTGGTTGCTATTTTGAATTTGTGATAAAATCACGTGCAGGACAAACTTGATGAAACTCCGTTCTGACTATAAAGATGCCTTTGTAGACAAGCATGGCACAAAGCTAGGACTCATGTCAGGTTTTGTTAAAGTAAGGAGATGTACACATCCACTGAACAAGTTTCCAGTTCCTTGATAACTTTGTTCTAATGCACATCTTATCTTACGTTATAAGGCTGCAGTTAGTGGACTGCAACAGCTGCCAATCGTAAATGCTGTAATTGATGGTGAGGATATTATCTACAGAGACTATATTGATATCAGTATTGCCGTTGGCACACCTAAGGTAACGTTTTTTTGCTTTGCTAAGCTTGCTTTAGTTGAAGTTATATTTAATTGTTTTCTTAGAGGACTGATGTCTCTTGCCTTGCAATTTTTTTTTCTTTAAATTGACATGCTTGGTTTGTTGCATCGATCGACTTTTCCTTCAGATAATCCATGCTTTAGAACCTCTTCGTACACTATCAAACCCTATTGACTTCCTCTGCCAGCACAAGAGAACCGCTTTGTAACTTGCCCATTCCTACTATTCTAACTATAGCGCTTTTGGCAATCTGAGTATAGGCCTGTTAAAGTTTACTGATCGGTTGATAAGCTGTAGCAGTTTTTTGGCATAAGCATGATTCCCTTTATTTAGAATGACGCTTTGTTCGCTAATGCTTTTGATTTCTACAAATTTCATGTATCAAAATTTTAATTTATGTGAAAAATATAAAATGAAACCCCTATTTCATGCGCAAACCCCTCCATGTCATCATGATAGGGCACACATTCACACTTTTGGAGTAACTTGCTCATATCGGCAATGAGCGGTAGTGATGACTTTATTTTATAGAAGATAACTTATGTAAGGGCATATATTAGCATCTAGGGTTTCATATATCAATCTAACATGCAATGTAAAAAATTGCAACAAGTTCGCAGTGGGACTCAAGCTAGTGATCCAAACAATTATTTACTATCTTATTTTCTTCTTATCCTTCTTCTCCTTGTTTTTTCTAGGCTTCTTGCTTTTTTATTTTATTTTTATTTTTTTTATTTTTTTTTTAAGTGGGATAAAGATTTGATGTTGTTTTTGTTTTTTTTTTTAAGCTCATCTTGATATGTAGGCCTTTTATTTTCGTTTTTTTCATCTCCTAGCTTGAGAGAGAAAGCTAAAGATAATGCTACGATGTAGGGAGACCGGAGAGTGGAAGCGAGCCTGCCTGTTTGAGGAGAGAGATATTGTGATAATTAATCCCTAATACAGGTTACTATTTATGGAGAAAAAAACATGGCGAACATTTAAATATAAATTGCTAGCTAAACTTCCAACTAGTTTTTGAAACTATTTCCTTAGAAACTCCACTTATGGTAAACTGACTGCCTTAATCTTAGGATTAGGATTTATCTATTAGCAAATCCTCTCCTCACCTTCTTATCTTAAATTTTAGACTCCTCATGCTCTCCCCCTTTTAAATAATTCGAATTACTGTATTTAATGGCTTGTCTGTTCCCTTCATGGTGATGTTTAGGACAGAAATGGTCGTGGAGCTGTATTATTGCTCTCATCCATCTATCTTGCCTTTCTATGATGGTATCCTTAAATTTTGGAGAAATTATTAGGTGCGGACACATGGATATTCAATTGGATTTATTTTTTACTTTATATATTTAATGTATCCGCGGAACTTTAAGCCAAGCACACCAAAAGCGTAGCCAAAGTGCAGGTAAAGCGCAGTCAAAGCTCTGCAAAAGAGCAGTCAAAGCACAAGTAAAGTGCAACTAAAGTTCAAGTAAAGCGCAAAAAAAGTGCAACCAAAGTTCACTCCACATGTCACATTTTAAGTGGACGTCCGCACCTTATAATTTCTCTAAATTTTGACTGTTTTGAATATCCTGAGCCTTTTGGATAACCATTTAAAAGCCAAGTCTACTTGCTGACCATTTTTTAATGTTTTTTTATTTTTAATTTATTTTTTACCTCAATTACAATCTTAGTTAGTTGGATAAGGCTTGATGTTGTTGTTGTTGTTGTAATTATAATCTCAGTTGTTCTGATTATGATAAAAACAAACATCAACTTACCTTACATTACATGCTTTAGACTACATTGAGTAAACTAAAGGTCATTTGTTTGGAGACATTTCAATCTTTGTTTGGCTCTGATTAGTTCCATTCGACTCATTTGACAATAACCTTAGTTCTTGATCAGGTTAAGTTTTAACTTCAATCCTTTGCTCAACAAGCTTTCCTTGTATTTTTTTCTCAGGGCCTTGTGGTACCCGTTCTCCGTGATGCTGACAAGTTGAATTTTGCCGACGTCGAAAAGAACATAAACACTCTCGCTAAGAGAGCAAATGAAGGCACAATTTCAATTGATGAAATGGCTGGAGGCACCTTCACAATATCAAATGGAGGCGTCTATGGTAGTCTTTTGAGCACACCCATCATTAACCCTCCACAGGTACACACCTCCATCTCTACACTTCTGGTTTTACATGCTTTTGAGAAGCTCTAATTCTGGAGCAATTATTCTGTGCGGACACTGGACAGGAGAGCCGTCCGGTACCGCTCTGGGTACCGAGCGCGATGCATTATTTGAGGCAACGCGGCGCATTTTTATTGGTCTTCGAACGAATCCGGACCCGCACGTAATAATTTTTCCTAATTCTGTCCTTGTCTTTTACAGTCAGCTATCCTGGGAATGCATTCGATTGTATCGAGGCCGATGGTCGTCAACGGGAATGTTCTTCCGAGGCCTATGATGTACATCGCTCTGACCTACGATCACCGGCTAATCGACGGAAGAGAGGCCGTCTACTTCCTGCGACGAATCAAGGATGTTGTTGAAGATCCCCGCCGCCTACTTCTCGACTTGTAGGCCATGGGCAAGCTAATGCCCGTCACCTATATCTTTCAGCTCATTAAAACTGAATAATTCACCTCAAAAACTAAATTTTGGCGCATTGTTTTTTAAGCTCTTTGTATGATGGGTGCAGCTGTTTGGGGGTGAGATCTAGTAAGCAGCAGCCATCACGATTCTGGTGAGTTTCATATTGAGTGGTAGTATTTATTTGGCAAACTGTTCAAGTTTTTTCCGCATTTTGTGGATCGCCAATGTAGCTTTAATTAACGAATGATAACTTGCTTTTGTATACTGTGATCTTATTGTTTAAATTAATACTCTGATGGTTTATTACTCTATTTTGTTGTTATTGCTATTTCTAAAGATTGTCAGCCTTCCTTGTTTGTGATTGCTTTTTACCTCTTTTCTAGCATTGTATTATCCTTAAGAATGCCATTGTTGACTGCTTTATATATCTATATACACTATATAATGAGAAATTATTTTGTGCGGTTACCGGACAATTCAGAGGCGAATTAGGATGCGCCCTGTCATCCGGTATACAGCAAAAAACTTGATGTGACACATTCTGATTTGTCTTTGGACGTTGTTAGGTGACCGCACAAAAATTTTCTCCTATATAATAGGGAGAGGATGTGTTTTTTTTTTCTTTTTCTAAGGACATGAAATAAGAAAATTACTTCAATAACATCACTTTGTTTTGAAATAAAGCCCCCCTCAAATTTTTTTTTGCCTTTTATGTTAAATATATTATTAATCGTATGATAGATTAGAATACTCTTTGAATAAATAAATAAATAAAATGAAAACTCCTTCCATCACATGCCACTGCTCTCTTGTGAAACTATTTATTAAAAAATATTTATATGTTTCTATTTATTAAAAAATATTTATATGTTTCTATTTACTGAGCCCATACTAATTTGAATGGCCAAAGGCAGGCCAACTAAGGAAAAACGTTGATCGTGTCCCTCAAAAGGTCATAATTAGGAGAAATTTTTATATGTGGTCATTGACCATCGTCCATAGGCGAATCAAGACTCGTTAAGTCATCATTTGCTGTGTACTGGGTTGACGCAACACATCCTAATTCGCCTTTGGACCATAAGATGATTGCACGTAATAATTTCTCCTTAATCAGAAGATTGTGGAAAAAGGAGGAAATGGGCGGCTGGCTTTTGCTCCAAGCCATCTGATTAAGCCTCTTAATTGATTTAGAAAGTTTTGGATAATTAAATTAGGCAAATGACTAGCTTTTCTTTGGAAAAACTAAAAAAAAGAGTTGAGTGCACTTGAATACTTGAGTTAGACCCGATTCCATTAAGGTTAATTTGAAAAAACTTTATTCAGATTCGGCTCAGTGAGAGCTGGTTCAGTTGAATAAACTCAATAAATGTTAAATTGATCTAGTTGATAGGATTAATTAAGGATGATCTATTTTAATTAGAGAAAATCTTACATATTTGAATTTAAATGGATTTTTCTCGAACTAATATTGATATTTTCTGTTAATCTGACTCAATTTTTTTTATCAATCGACTCAATTTAAATCGCTAAGATTTAATTAGTCACCATCAATTGATTGGTCAAATCGACTAACCTGATTTAACTGATTCGAGTCAATTACATTGAAAATTGGATGGAATTTAAACAATTTCATCTAATCCAGTTTATTCAAATTTGCTTTTAGTGATGATTAAAATGAAACTGGATTTGACTTGACTAATTGAGCTCACGTTGATCTTCCCAATCTGTTGAATTGGGTTTAAAACGGTTAAATTCGCAAGGAAATTGAACCACAATAGACTGGGCCAAACTTAAAATTAGGGGTGTCAATTTTTGACACGACCCGAACCCGACTTTGAAAATCTGGGTAGGGTCAACCGGGACCCAAAACAGGGCGGGTTTGGGTTCAATAAATCAACCCGTTTTAAAAATCGGGTCGGGTTCGGGTTGACCTAGCAACCCAAAATTGACCCGAAAATGACCCAAAATTGACACGAAAAGCCCTATTTGACCCAAAAATTGAAGATTGACCCGATTTTGACCCGAGAATTGAAGATTCACCTGAGTTTTTACCCGAAAACTTGCAATTTTAGGTCAACTTCGAGTCATTAGTGTCAGGTCGAGTTCGGGTTGACCTGAATAGTTCCGGGTTTGACCCAAATCAGACCCGTTGACCTGAATTGACACCCCTACTTAAAATAGGCTTAGGGAATCCTAAGGAATCTATGGATCTCCTATGTCAAGTCAACGTTATGTCATCGGGCACCAACCTAAGGGAAAACCTAGAGGAAAAAAAAGCTAACCTCATAAAAATTATGTAATTAAATAAGATTAATTAAATTTTGAGTATAACAAATCGTACTTGTTGCGTGTTAGAAAATACGCGGCGGTAGAGTTTGTAAATTTGCGTCCGAGCGTTGCACGTAAGTTTAACACACACACAGAAAAGAGAAGTGAACACCAGAGTTTTTACGTGGAAAACCCAAAAAGGGAAAACCACCACTTGCCCAGTTGCAAAATTCCACTAGTGTTTTCGTAGATTACAAATGGCGGATTTCGTCCCACAAGTTGGAATAATCCAAGTACACTTTGTTTCTTCCACGAAATTAACAAAATTCTGTGAATTCCTGGCGTTTTCTGAAAATCTGGCAGAGTTTCGGCGTCTTCAAGAAGAGCTCGGCGGTGGTCGAGGAGGTGAGGAATCTCTTCTCCTTCTCCTTACTCTCTCTTCACTTGAAGAATGAGGGCTCTATTTATAGTTTTTCTGGAGTGAATATCCGTAAATAGGCGTGAGATCAAGGGCGAATTGGGAGTGGTTTGAATGGACGGCCGATATCGAATCCTTTGATCATACACCGTTCGTTGGACATTTGAAGGCCTTAATGATGTCGGAATTCGATCTTGGGCTCGTTGGATTTTTCGTCGAGCCGTTCGATTCGAGTATAAGCTCGTCAAAATCGGAGACGTTTGGTAACTCAAATTGCGGTTTGAACCTTCAAACAGCGCTTTGAACCTTGATTCAGACTCATTTGGGCTCGGATTGGGTTGATCTTCGTATTTTCGAGATGCTCAGTTTGACTGTACTGAAATCGGAGTTCATATGCTCCCGAAATTAATTTTTGAAGTTTCCAACTAGCTTTTGCCTCGAGATTCGTGCCCAACCAAGATAATTTTTGGAATACATGTCAGTACTGTACCACCATTCCATCATATAGGACTACCACTTGTTTTAAGAAATACGCCGTCGAATCCTGGTTATTTAAATTAAGCCAATTTGAATTTTAAATTTGAGCTAATTATACTATAAGAACTTGTTTGTACTTTATGATATTTAATTAAGTTTCCTAATTTAATCTCGAGATTAATGAATCAAATCAGATTTAATCTTCATTTAGGTTCATATGGGACAATCAACAGAGACCTCTCCTGGATGAACTTGGATAGTTCTAGACAATATGTTATTTAGTTGAACTAATTGTACTTTACAAACTGAAGATCGTATTGTATGATCAGAAGCAGTTTAATAGAAAATTAGGAATTTTTTATCCCATTTTATAAATTCTTTTGTTGCTTGTGAAAACAAGTCTTTTAGCGGTCAACTAACATTTTCTTTTTTATGTTAGAGCATGGAGAAAGTCCACATTAACAAGGGAGAGAGAGAGAGGAGGTGTAGCTGAGAGAGGAGGTGTAGTTGAGAGAGGGACATGAGCCTTGAGGGAGTCAAGGGAGTGTGACGGGGTTCACACGGTTGCTCCAGCTGGCCTGCACCTTGGGTCCTACAATTGTGCTTTTGGTGGAGATCTTGGAGAGGAGCTCGAAGAAGAAGAGTCATTAGGGCTAAATACCTCATAACAGAGGAGGCTAAGGGTTTCGGCACCTGCGACGGGTCAAGAAGCTAAAGGAGGGATCAATATATCCGTCGGGTCGAAGGTATATTCAAATATATCGAATTAAAAATTAAACCATATAAGTGAGAATTGTCTAAAGATTCTTGGATCCAAAGATAAAATTTCAAACTTAGAATCTATTCAATTCACTTTTATAGAAAGGCGGTGTTTAAGAAAATAAATGAAGGCTAGTTTTTCAAAGATTGGGATAGAGTGCAAAATTAAGAGGTTGGATCTATAATATATAAATATATGGGTACCATTTCCCATCATTTTCTTAGAAAGATTTTTATTTTATATCAATCTGACCAATAAATAAAATATATGAAAATACTAAATTTATTTTGATAAAAGTGTAATATAAATTGTAATTGTTTGATCATGCATTGCACGCATCTCAAGACATCTCGCTCGTTATGCATTTATCATAACAAATGAATTATATATATATATATAATTAAATTTTAAATAAAATTTCGTTGACTTTTTTATAAGAAAAAAGTGACCGGTCTATGGTTTTCAGTTGACTTTAGAAGCTGCAATATTATAATTGCAGAAATTGACAAATTATGGGTTTCCACAGTCCAACAAACTGTTAAAAGAAAAAAAAAATTTTTTTGACGCTTTTTTAGTTTATTGCGTGATTTGCGAATTGGTCGAAAAATAGAGAGAAATTTTGACCAATATTATGAGGGAAAATATTAAATAAATAAAAAAATAAAATTTTTAAATCTGAAATGGTTTATATTCATTGAATTTATTTAAAAATAAATATAATCTAAATTTTTAAAATCTCTTTTTAACAATAGATCATTAGAATATTACATCTTTATTTCATTAAATAAATATTTATTATTATTTTTATCATTTAATTTTCTCAAAATACATAAATATTGGACTAAGTTCTAAATTTTGCAAAAAAATTAAAATAATGATAACTTTTCATATAATAAAGTTTGAAAAATTGGTCAATTTTTCATTCAAATAACTCATATTTTTTACATTTTCCATTTGGAAGAGTTAATTAAATTCCACTACGATCATGCATTCATTTAATAAAAAAAGTCAATTAGTTCATCATTTAATATTATTTCAAACTATACCCATTCATATTTCTCATAAGTTCATTTTGACATAGAAATTACATGGATTAAATAAGAAGTTTTTTTTTATAATATAATTAAAAGCTTTTAAAGATGTCAAAATGACTTAATATGTTGGGTTCAAATTCAAATTGAAATTGATCTCATAGTTAGGTTGAACCTAACTTGTTTCATAAATGAGTCAATTTTTGGATAACCTGAACCGACCTCATAATAAGGTGTGTCAATTTTTGGTCACGAGTTGGGTTCAGGTTGAACCCGGAACTAACCCGATACTATTCGGGTCAACCCAACCCGACCCGCCATGTGCCAGCATGTGCCGCTGTTTGTGCCTTCGCGGTTTGTCGTCGAAGGAGGCGTAGCAGCCGATAGTCGTTACTACCGCTGATCAGACCAGAAGAAACGTCGTTGAAGGAGGCATTGGCTAGTTTTGCAATTGGGGGCGACGAGCATCTTCAGGCGGCGATGAGCTACTTTAGGTAGCGACGAGCTGCCAAATGACAGTGTGACAGCCAACAAAGCGGAGGCTGGACCGCCACTGGTGCACGTGAATGACTGAGCGGAGCTGCGGAGGTCGTCCACTCGTTCAATTTGAGCTACCAAATGATAGTGACGCGACGACGACTGAGTAGGTTTTAGTACGGGACGACGTGACTAGGATTGAGAGCGCTAGACGAAGTGATGGATGACACGACAGATGAAGCGATCGACGTTTGAGTGGGAAATTTGGGTCAAATCGTCTTATTTTTCGATTTCCGGGTCAACCCGAACCTGAACCGATTTTTCAAACGGTTGAAATCCTGAATCCGAATCTGACTCGATTGAAATTCGGGTCAACCCAAAAATAAAATTTCGAGTCAGGTTATTCGGTTTTGTCAAATATTGACATCCCTACTCATAATCATTATTTATTTAACAAAAATTCGAATTTGTCAACTATGGAGTCTAAGCTAATTGATATAAAATAAGAAGAGTATATCAACGAGTAAAATAATAATAATAATAAAAAAACATGTTAGTCTAGAGTTCAAATTGTGTTCGTGGGTCAACTTGAACTTAATAGTTTAATGGATTGAAATTCCAAAATCAAAATTGGTAAGTTTGTTAGACGGGTCAATATGAATCCGAATTTTTGGGTCTGAACTAAGTCAAAAACTTATCTGATATTTTGAAATAATTATAATAATTATCATATTGGACAAAAAATTAGTATTTTATAATTTTATTTTTTTAAATTTTATTTTTTTTTCCGTTTTGTTTTTGTTTTGGTCTTCGTGTAATGCCAACTTTGACCGAAAAAATACAAAGGCACTAAAAAAGGGAAAGTATAAGAGGAAGAGAGGAAGGAGCCGAGAGAAAGAAGGAGAGTTACGCGCTGAGATCTTTTGCTTTGCTAGTTTATTTTGGCTTATAGGGTTTCACAGTGTGGGAGGTTTTTCTGGATCTTTTTCTTCTCGCTTTCATTTTCTTCTTCTTTCTCTGTTGCCAACTCTTGTTCCTTCGTCGTCGGGGAGTAAAAATTTGGATTTTTGTGCGGAGAACTTGATTAACTGTTCTTCGCTTTTCTTCATTCGATTCTTCTTCTTTGGGAGTGGAAAAGATGAAGTCTTCGCTTAGGAAACTGAGAGGATTCGCCCTCCACAAGAGTGCAGATCTCAAGGAGAAGAGGGACCATGGAGCACCTGCCCGCCAAGACGAGCTCGTTCAGGCCTCTCAGGTTAATTATTCTCGTTCTCCTCGTCTCAATGGTTTATTGTCTTTCGTCGATCTGGTACTGAGGTTGAGGGCGATGAGTTTACTAAGGAAATTTGGTGCTTTAGGTCGATTGAATGCGGTGTTCTCCCAAGCTGCATTTTTTTTTCTGTTAGTTACTTGGTCGTGATTCCGAAACAGATTAGTTGATGAAAAGCTTAAACTTTATAAGTTTGAGTTGCAACAAACTCTGTAAACGTTCGGGTTTTGCTTTAGTAATAACAAAGTTCATGGTTGATGCATTTAACTTGCTGATTCTCATTACTTCCCTTCCCTGTCAAGCAATGCAATAATCAGATTACAGATTTTTGCTGGATCCTGCATTTACTTGCCTGGCCAAATACCAAAATAAAGGTTATTTATTTAATAATTTGCAATTAAAATTACAATGGCCCAGCCTATTTGTGTTTCTGAAGCATTATATAACTGCATCGATGGATTTCCCATGAACAAAATAGTAAATAGATTTGAGTGCTCCAAACAGGATATATTGCACTTTTGTTTGAATATCATGCATTGGAATATCAGAAGTTAATTTAGGGTTACTTTATGACAGTAGCTTTCTAGAGGCACCCGCCAAATCCAAGTTTTGACTTTGGAATGTGAAAAATGCAAAATGCAGTGGTACCTGCTTGAGAAGTTTCTCCAAGTTCACAGAACACCCTCAATATTTTATTTCCTGGAACTTCCATTTTTTGATTGGTAGTGGAATCCAGCAAGGTCTTTCATTTACTAGTGGCGACGATACTTCATGAGAAGCTCCCTTCACCTGTGAATTCGAACTGTTTGTTTAATTTCCATTATTCAGATATGTTAAATGGAAATCGATTGATTTCAGTGTGACATTGTTGGCTTTGGTTAATGGATGAACTGTTGAGCCTTAACTACGTTTGGAGTCAGGTTTTAGTTTTGGTTTAAATTTAGTTTTTAGTCTGCAGCTCTCAGTTTACAGACCATGAGCGTAGCTTCCTATGGAATGCACATTACCTCTTTTTGTTTTAGTTGCTTAATATGTACATAAGATAACTTGGGAAGGCCAGTTTCTTTGATCATTTAGACTGAGCAGATGAACAAAAGCAAAAAATTCAAAAAATGGGTGTGCGTAACACCATGATTCTGTACTTCTTTATTATTATTATTATATTTCTTGGCTAGTGTATTTGGTTTGACAGTGTATATCACTGGAATATTATAGGCTCTTAATATTTTTGTACAATTAATAACTCTACTATTCCATCTCTCCTTGAGCATCAAATAAAGTTTGTTTTCGAATCTGGATTATATGGTTAGTAAATGATGATGACTTATAATCAGCTTAGCCGTGTGCTCTCTGTCATTTATTTCAAAAAGTTGTATGCAATGTTTTCTCAATGTTTGTTATCTTGCAATTCTACATGGTTGGTGATGCTTGCTTTAGTTTTTTTTTTTCTAATGCTATGTTGGCCAATAAAAGAGAAGCATAATACTAACTTAAGTGTTGCAGAGATGAGGATGCTCAGGTGGATGAATGGCTTTACCCTTAGAGATAGGATGATACGAAATGAGCATATACGTGAAAAGGTTGGAGTAGCGCCAGTGGAAGATAAGATTAGAGAGAGTCGCCTTAGATGATCCGGTTAGGAAAGTAGAGGTATTAGGTATTTGATTTGACTTATGTTAAGAAAGATAGAGGTAGACCTAAAAAGACTTGATTAGAAAACATTAGAATTGATCTTTCTTTATTAGATTTAAACGAGAATTTGACTTTTAACATGACACAATGGAGAAAAAACATTCATGTAGCCGACCCCATGTAGTGGGACAAAGGCTTGATGATTGTTGTTTTTGTTGTTGTTGCTATGATTTTGAAAATAGTGGAGTAGCATGCTTATACTTGTTTGAAATTCACTGTTCCATGTTGAAACTTGGTACTCTTTTTTGCAGGATGTGTTAGACATGAGGAACTGTTATGATAGCCTGCTTTCTGCAGCTGCTGCTACTGCAGTTAGTGCATATGGTAATTCTCTAGCATATCATAATGTGGTTTTGAAGTTTGTTTTCTTGTGTTAGGACTACATAGAGTCCAGACGTGTTGATTTTATATATTCATTTATGCTATATGTTTAGGTCTTTTTATCTGTTAATTTTTTTCTATCTTGAATTTTTATTATTTTTTTCCTACGTTAAAACCTTAGTATGGAATTGTAAGTAGTTCCCTTTCTAGAAATCCATGTTTTTGTGTTTTTTTTTTCTTTTTTTAACATTTTCACTTTTTTGGATGAAAATAGGCCTATCAGCTGCTTAATTTAGGTTTAACCTAAATTGGATATTAAATTACTCATTGAATGGTAAGTGAAGATAAATTAGGCACATTAGGTGAGTATTAAAATAGCTTACTTAATTAGGCTTATTAGGAACAAATTGAGTTAATTAGTTACTGTTTAATTATTAATAAAACTTGAGTTTATTAATCATACATACATTAATTAAAAAATGAAGTTCAATTAAGAGGTACTAAGTAATGATTAGCGTATTCATTAGGCCGTATTAATTATGCTATTAGGGATTAAAATAATAATTGATTATTAATGTTTACTTACTAATTGTGGTAAATTATGCAAATCTTTTAGTCCAGGAACAAATTAAATATCTTAAATTCTAGTTAATAATTATTTATGATTAGGATATTAAATTAGTTTTAAACAAATTATAATAACATCATGTTGATCATTCAACAAATGTACATTAATGCTACTGTACTTTTATACCAAACTGCTTCAATTCTTATAGTGTGCTATAGTATATTCAATGCTTTTAATAATGATTTCATCTAAGTGTCATTCACTTCAGTTAATTGCATATCACATCATATATTCATATCACAAGAGATAACAGAGTACAGCACAATACAATATTGTTAAATAGCTTTAATCAGAATACATTTAAAGTTAAATTGAAACAACATGAAAGTAAATTGAAGAGTGAAGAAAGGGTTCATAGGTAATTAAAGGAAAGAAAAATGGTGATTGAATTACACAAAAAATGCCTGAATATTTGTATGACTTGGGAAAAATAGTTACGAGGAACAATTGTTACAAATTAGCTCCCATTTTTATTTTTTATTGAGTAGGATGCAAGTTGGAGGGCATATTATCATGTTTTAATCCAGAAAAATTCTCTATCTGATACCTATGCAGAGTTTAAATCTTTAATCGGAACATATCAATAATTGATTTTTATAAGAGACTTCTCTTCAACACGGCCACTTTCACTTCCAGGACAGCCTGATATATTCTAGGGAAGATAAATTAGGAGTGATTTTTTATAATTGTTATAGACAGCAATTGAAAAGACTACTCAGGGTTTGTCTAAAGTATGGACTTGCCTTTTTGCTTATAGTCAATCTTGAACTTTACTTTTGATTTTGAACCAACTCTATTTCGATTGAGTTTGAATAGGACAACTAAAAATAGTTTTTGCAAAGAAGTTGTAAAATTCGTAAAAGAAACTCTAGGGAGGAGATTAATCTCTCCATACTACTAGAAAACAAAACCTGTCAAAAGGCATTAACTAAGTTCTGTTTCCCTTTTCACCATTACATTTTACTTTTAATTTTTTTTATTTATTTCTCTTCTATTTGTTTTAGCAATTTTTTACAATAGTTAATGTGATGCTCTTGGCACCCCTGCCCTTTTTCAAGGATGTAATGTTTTTTTAATGTTGAGGTCGCATGCTGAAACACTTCACGGATTCATATTTTTTTCCAGAGTATAATTTCTGATAAATATGTTGTTTCTTTTTTTTTTTTCCTTCTGCAATTTTACTAATATATGGCATTTCTTACTCAGAATTCTCAGAAGCCCTGCGAGAAATGGGTTCCTGCCTGCTTGAAAAAACTTCATTAAATGACGATGAAGAAAGTGGTAAGTGCTGAAATATTACTTTTAAATTCTACTAGTATTAAAGGTGTATTTGATCATTAGGGAAAAAGTTTAAAGGTTATTAATCTTAACTAATGTGGAGCTGCACTTTTTTTGTTTAGTTTGCATAGCAAAATTGCTAGAGTTCATTTTTTTTAGTTATACATGTCAGCTGACCATTTTTTTTCTGTACTTTCTTCTGTGGGCTTATTTGACTGTGCAGGTACAGTCTGCCTACTCCTATTATTAAATATTTCTGATTTAAATTAATAATTAGGTCTGTATTTTAAGCTAGAATATTTAGGGCTAAATTTCCCTCTAACGTCTCTTCATCACTTCATGTCAGCAGAATTAGTAATTTTTGAAATATATCGTCTTAGCATTTTTTGTGTGAAGAAAACAAAATCCCTGATATTTGTTTCAGATTCAACATGCAAGTGATGATGGCTCTTGATATTCAATGAACTGCCCTTGTTTCTGACATTCTGTAAGTTATAATTTCTTCATTATTTGTTCTGTAGGCAAGGTTTTGTCGATGCTCGGGAAAGTGCAGTTTGAACTCCAAAAACTTGTTGATAGCTATGTGAGTCTTGATGTTTGCATGTAAAATAAGAACTTATTATATCTGAAATGCCTTAGTAGTTTGAAAAGGATCTACTATATGGAGCTGATTGTATTGTTTTATTAGCGTGTCCACATCAACCAGACAATTACCACACCATCAGAGTCTCTTCTAAAGGAGCTTCAAACTGTAGAGGTACAATTTATAAAATCTTTTTTAGCATGATTTTATAAATGTAGTATAGCATGAAATGACCCTTGAATTTGTAATCAATATACTTTTCTTGATAATTGCAATGCAATATTGAAGAAGTCAAAATGGAAATGAAATGGTAAAGGAGTTGAATTTGAAATTATTTAGTAATTGAGTGAATTTTTTTTTCTTTGTTGTTTAGTTGATGAGAAATTTACTTTTTCTTTTTTTGTGAGAAGGTGATATGTGAGTCACGATGGTTACCAATAAATTTTCTTCCCATTTCTTCAAAACGGTTAGATAGAGGATTGCAAATGAAAAATGCATTTGTTCATATTTTCTAGGTAAATGCAATTGCCTATTTATTAAATTGTAACCAAACACTCAATATGATGTTGTGAATTAAAGTAAGTGCATTTGCATTTTCTCTGATTCCTTCTGGACCAAGCACACTGTTTAGTTTTGGAATGTGTATCTTTAGAACTTATAGTTTGAAGAAATTCATGTCCCACAACACAAATTATTATTATTATTATTATAAATTTCAGATCATTCAAAGTACTTTATTGCTTGGAAAAGCTAAGTACTATAGATTTACAAAAGCTTCGCTTCATCAGAACATGGTTGTTTTAGTTGATTTCTCGTACACCTTTTGGTTGAGTGTCATATTTCATGTCAAAGCAGAAGCTTTTCTTCTATATATTTCTCTTTGGGTGGACAAATGATTTATTCTGTTGTAGTCCAGAAGGCACTATTATATATTTATTTAACGTGGAAGTTTTTGTCATTGCAGGATATGAAACGCCAGTGTGATGAAAAACGGTATGCAAGTCATTAGTTTCTTGAATTTCCTAATATAAGAGAGGTCTACTTCCTGACATTTGTATATCCTCCTCAGCGATCTGTATAAATTTATGTTAGCTAAACATATAGAAAAAGGAAGGACAAGACATGTTAAAGGTGAAGGTTTCTCAACGCAGCAGTTGCAGGAAGCTCGAGAGGATTATGAGGAGGCGGCTAATCTTTTTGTCTTTCGATTGAAATCACTGAAGCAGGGGCAGTCTCGCAGTCTACTGACACAGGCCGCCCGTCACCATGCCTCTCAGGTTTTTTATTTACCTATAGATGCTGGCATCATCTATTTGCTCGATTGAATCAGAGATAATTTAAAGTTCATTATTTATTTTTTCAGCTAAATTTCTTTAGAAATGGAGTAAAATCACTTGAGATTGTTGAACCACATGTTAAAGCATTAGCTGAACAAAGACATATTGATTATGATTTTATTGTATCCGAGGAAGATGACTCAGAGGATGGTGAAGGTAATAATTATTGCTATGATGTCAATGAAGACAGCAAATTGAGCTTTGATTATGGACAAAATGAACACATTCATGGTCTTGGTTCAACTAACAAAAACTCGGCGGAGGTACATTGTCGCTCAATATTTATTAATGAATTTCTTATCTAGTATTTACAATATGTGCTATGCTAAATTGTTTACTCATGCATCGATAATTTGGCAAATTGTGTGGATTGTTTCTGTTAATTGGTGTTAGCACTTTGAATTTTTGTTAGATGTTTGTTGAAGTATTCAAGTTGATGAAGAGGCATTGCAAGATTAAGTCAGGTTGGCAATTATGAGGAAGATTGCTTCTTGACTCTGAGTATTAAATTGAACATGGAGTAGGGAAATGTCTTATTATAATAATTACTTTGAAGTTGCTTTATATACTTTTGGAAATCATGAGTTAGGATACTTACGGTTAGGTTTTATCGAAAGAAATGCCTTATTTAACCTTCCAGCCAGACTTTTTAAGGATAATTCAGTGATATGAAGATGTAATTTTTAACGGGTCATGAATTAACTTGCTTAAGATCATAGATGCTAAGCTTTTTGTTTCAACACTAAGCAGTTAAACTAATTGATCAGTGGTAGTACAATTCATCATTTCATTAGCGTTATCCCAGCCATTTATGGTTGATTTTATGGCTCTTTATTTGATATTCATTTTGATGAAGTGTTAAATGATGCAGGTATTGTTAACTATGTTATTTTTTCAAATTTTTTTATTTGGTTTAATTCTCCTATTTACTATTCTTTTCTCATTAACTTCATCTTATGTATACATGTTTTGCCCTCCGTTGTAGATACTCAAAATTCTTAGTTTTATTTTATCTGATCTCTTTAACTGATTATATTACTGCAGTCTCTCTTATAGATTTATCTGACATTATGTTCTTCTTGGTTTTACCCCCACTCATCTTAACTTTTTCTTTTTCATCACCTATAACTTTTTTTTTTATTTGTCACCCTTAGGCTTGGTTTGATAATGCTATGTTATTGTAGTGTTGTTTTGAATTGAACTCTCACATAGATGGACAAATTACTTCATATGTGTGTATTGCGCTCATTAAATGTTAGGGTGCACATAGTTGATCTTGATTTCCACCATGGTTTAAAATTGTGCAATTAGAGGCTTGTCTAAAGGCTCGCCTCAATGCAATTAAAAAAAAAAAATACAATAATGCATATGCCCCATGCTTGGTTGCTTGCCAAATCAAGCTTATGCCTCAGTTGGGTTGAGGCACATTTTGAAGCACGTCTCAACACAATTCTTACTCAATTATGAAGAGGCTTAAAACTCTAAAATTAGGGCTTAAGTAATTTAAAATTTAAATTTATAAAATTTGTATACACAATTAAACATATTTACTATGCATAAGTCAAACTAAACTTGAGAAGAACTATATAGACTCAAACTCACAGTTGCACATCACCGAACCCTTACACTTGTACTAAATCCTATTATGTGGCCATCACTGCTTCGCCGTTGTCTCCTCCGTTGGCACCTCTCCTCTTGTTGTTGGAAACCCATTTCCTTAATCTTAGTATGAGGGAGGAGAAAAAGTATACAATGATAATTTTAATGAACCTCTAAGTGATGAGAGAAGGGAATTTTAAATTCATGACTAGGTGTTTATGTTGAATTGAGAGTGTTATAGACTATTTGTTTACCGTTGATTGTAGTTTTATATGACTTTCAATTATCTTATTTTAACTTTTTTATAATCTTACTTTAATGTTATTATGTTACTAATTATTTCATATTTTTTATTATTTTAATGGTTTAATTCTGATCCTTACGCCTCAAAATACCTTTAGGCTTGTGTCTCACCTCACAGAAAGAAAATGCCTCAATACTTGATTGTGCAATTTCAAATTTTGATTTCCAAAATTTATTTTTCTCACAAAGAAAATTGCCAAGTATTAATGATCCTTCCTTATATGATGATAATAATTTATGATGACACATCTTTCAGCCGACAAAACGGACAATTGTGAGTTATCAATACTTGAATTGTGTAATATGCTTGAGTTTGATTCTGAGATATTATTAGATGTTAAAACAGAGCCTATTGCTAATGAAATGCCTAAGCTTGAGAATTTTATTCTTGAGATAATGTTTTCTATGAATTCTGTTATCATGATGTCTTTAGATGCACCAAAGCTTGACATTCTTCAACCCTCTGTTTAGATTTTTGATTTAGGCTTCGTTTGGGACGGCTTTCTCCCTGCTTCTTGAAGCAGTTTTCTAGTACAAAAATTTTAAAAAGTTGTTTTAAGAAGCAGTAAAAAAGCTATCCCAAACGAAGCCTTAATTCAAATGCCTCTATCTTAAGAGACACTAGTTTGGGTGATGATTGATGTCAATTTGCTTTACTTACACCCACTGGAGATTGAATTTTTCTTGCCATTGCCATCATCATATCCATTGATCCACATTGTAAAGATAGTATAGGTGTATGAAGTTTGAAGCCGTGACATGTCTGCAAATCTTTGCGTATTTGTTGTACATCTAAGTCCTATTGTTTTTTGTACTACATTGCTATTTTTTTATTACATGATCTAGTGATGTCACTACATCCTTCATGAATGAATTCCACTAAATTCTTCAAGGGAAGAGTTCTATAAATGCAAGGTGAATTGATGCTTTTTTTATCACATAATCCAATGATGTCACTCCCTCATGTAAATTTATATAAAACCAAATGAGCTCATGAATTTACGTTAGTGTGCACACATGAAAAAACACACATGTTTATTCTATTTATCCTTAGGAAAATCTATCTTTTAATGTTTTTATAAATAATTTTACTCTGCAAACTGTTAATGCATTACACTTATTCATAATGGATCACTTTTGTCCTTGTTTGCAGCAATTGTTAGAGCAGAGTCATGGAGAGTTGCCCCCTTTTGTTAGGGGGACTATTTCTGTCAGCCAATCTGCGCCAATCTTACCTGACAAGAAATACGAACCATCTAAAGGAATCAAGCAAGTTCATGCTTCAACTCTAAGGGAAGTCCATACTTATGTTCTTCCTACTCCATTGGATTGTAAGAGCTCACCTTTCCTTGGTTCCCGTGATTCCCTCTCTGAAACTATCCGACATAATAGTGGTGGTTTGCCCAAACAGTTGTGGCATTCCTCCCCTTTGGAACCAAGTAAACCTGCTAAAGATTTAAAAGATGAACTGTCAAAGTTACCTATTTCACAATCTGTGCTCAAAGAGAGTAACATTAATGGTGGTCCAATCAAATTGCCCCCTCCTTTGACTGAGGGGTTGTCAAGATTACAATCAAATTCACAAAGTGGAGCTTCTGATAGTAAGTTTATTAAAAGACAAGCATTCTCTGGTCCTCTGTTAGGTAAATCTAGGACAAACAGTCCAATATTACCCACCAATGAGTATGTTCAGCTTTCTGTATCTCCAAGATTGTCCCCATCTGCCTCTCCTCTTCCAATGTTTTCGCCACAAATTAATGAACTTCATGAGCTTCCTAGGCCTCCAATATCTTACGCAAATCCTGCAAGACCTTCCAGTTTGGTTGGTCATTCAGGGCCATTGGTGCCAAGAAGTCAAGGACTTTATACAACAAATCGAATGTTATCAAATACAGCATCACCATTGCCAACACCTCCGTCAGTCATGGCTCGCAGTTTTTCTATACCCTCTAATGGCCAAAGATCAGGAACTTTGACGGTGTCTAATTTCCTTGAGGCTATTCACAATCCAGAGGCGCATGAAGAGCTTTCTTCTCCACCACTCAGAAGAATCTCTCTCTCAAACACACAGCCATTGGCAAAGGGTTCAGGATTAGTTACTTGAGGTACAAAGCTCAATTGTAGAATTCTATCATTTTTTTTTTCTAATTTCATCTCGATTCTCTTTGATGATATTATTTTTTCATTAGTTATTGGGCTTTTTGTTTCTTTGCACTATGAATTACCAATAATTCCAGCCATGGGATCGTTAAAAATACTTAAAATACCTTAATATGCTGTCTAATAAGAAAATCATAATATTCAAAGCACAAACAACTTATGATTTGGCTATTTATCACTTTCTAGTGGTAGCCTTTTTGTAGCCTAGAGTTTTGATATAGCCTTGGAATTGCTCTGGTGAGCCACCTCATGGAAAATGATGTAACCATCCATGTAACTTGGTCCTATGTTTTAACCTAGCACTTGAGTGCCTTGAGAGCCTTGTAGAGGAGCACTTGTTTATCTCCAAGCTTTATATCTTTTTTTTTTTCTTTTAGAGTTGGGCTTCACAAACATTGTCGTTGTCAGGTCCTAAGTTCTGGATGAGAAAAGTGGAGTGTTTCGTTAGTTAGTCGATAGCCAGCGCAAAATTTGTCGAAGAATGACATGAATCCTTTAATATATTTTGTTAATGTTAGGATGTTACCTGGAAGCAATGTAATGTATGACCTGAATACAGTGAGAAGTGTATAAGGGCCGCTTCACCAATGCCCAGGTGCAATGTTAAATATGTTAGGGTTTCCACATCATGGGCGGATGTGGGCAAATAAGCTAGTCCATGTCCTATTTTTCTTGGATTACATCAAACATATTCATTGATGTTCTCACTAGACATTTGCAAGAGGTTGTAACTTGATGTATGCTTTTTGATGATGATATTCTTTTTGTTGATAAGACTAGAGAGGGAGTTGAAGATAAACTTGAATTACGGAGGTCAACTTTAGAGTCTAAAGGTTTTCGTTTGAGTTGATCTAAAACTGAATATATGAAGTATAATTTTAGTAGTGGTAGATCTAGTAGGAGGATTGTGACTTTGGGCGTTCAAGTCATTAATTAGAATAAATATTTTAGATATCTTGGGTCTATTGTTCAGAGTAGACATTTTTTTTTGCTTTTAGAGTTGGGCTTCACATTTCATGGGGATATTATTAGCAGAATTCAAGTTGGATGGTTGAAGTGGAGAAATGCATCGGGCTTGTTGTATGATAGAAAAGTTTCCCTCAAACTTAAGGGGAAATTCTATAAGATGGTTGTGAGACCTGCAATGCTTTATGGTGTAGAATGTTGGCCATTAAAAGAGAAGCATAATATCAAGTTAAGTGTTATAGAGATGAGGACACTCAGATGGATGAGTGGCTTTACTCTCTTAGAGACAGGATACAAAATGAACATATACGTGAAAAGTTTGGAGTAGCTCAAGTGGAAGATAAGATTAGAGAGAGTCTTCTTAGATGGTTTGGTCACAAAACAACAGTCTTTTGATGACCCGTTTAGGAAAGTAGATGTATTAGATTTGACTTATGTTAAGAAAGGTAAAGGTAGACGTAAAAAAAAAATGATTAGAAAATATTAGAATTGACATTTCTTTATTAGATTTAAATGAAAATTTGATTCTTAATAGGACCTAATAGAAAAAAAAGGATTTATGTAGCCGACCCCACGTAGTGGGATAAATGCTTGATGATGTTGTTTTTGTAGAGTTGGGCTTCACAAGTAATTTTTTTTAGTTGGTGGTGAAACCTATATTGTTGTATGACATAGACTTTTAGCCATTAAAAGAGAAGCATAAAAAGTGTTGCAAAGATGGGAATGATCGGGTGGATGAGTGGCTTCACTCTTAGAAACAAAATGCAAAACAAATATATACAGAAAAAGGTTACGAGCACCTCTAGTGGCTGGTAAGATTAGAGAGAGTTGCCTTTAGATGGTTTGGTCACATAAAATGTTGGCCTTTCGATGACCCAGTTAGGAGAGTAGTTATCTTAAATCCCTTTCTATATTAAGGTAGAGGTAGACCTAAAAAGATCTTTTTTATTAAATTTAAATGATAATGGAGAAAAAAAAATTATGTATCTGACCCCATGCAGTAGGATAAAAAATTCTTGTTGTAAATTTTGGATTCAATCACAAAATATTAATAGTAAATTAAGTTCTTTTACTCTTTAAATTAGCAGTCTCACTCTAACAAGTAATATACTGATTAAAATTTGAGTAGTTTTTTCATTTCTGGTTGACCCTTTGCTATTATATATTTCTTATTCCATTAATACATCCACATTTTTACTATTAGTATTAATATTTCTTTGCTATTCAAAATTTTTTTGAGCTAAAAATTTTGTACTTTTTTTATAATATTAATATTTTTTTGCTATTTAAAATTTTTTTGAACTAAAAATTTTTGTGCTAAAAAATTATTTTAAAAAGTAAAAAAAAAAGCGCTATAACTTATTTGCTCTTTTTGGGTGGAGAATTTGAAAGCTTATGGTTATGGTAAAGAACAAGTTTTTTTTTTAATTATTATTTCGCTTTTTAATTATAGTTTTAGCTGACTCATTGAAATTTAAACTTTTTGCAGCTGCAGAACTGAATATTTCAGGCCCGAACGAAACAAGCAAAAATAATTGCTTTTTGTGTACATAGTAATAGTAATTATTTGTGCATTCTTCTTTTTCTCATCAAAAAATTTTTTTTTTGTCCTCCATTAGATGAACTTTTTTTTTTTTTAATACATAAATGTGCTTCTTAGTTTAATTGTTTTTGTGCCTTGTTTTTCCTCGAACACATTCTCTCCATAGCAGGCTTCATTTGAAACAGTTTTTTTTTTTTTTTTTTTTAAATCAGTTTCTTAATACAGTTTATTTAGTTTTATATTAAAAAATATTTTAAAAATAGTAAAAAAAAATCTTTTGCAAATAAACCCTCAATATGAAATTTTTGAAGCTTAAAAGATGTAATTTTTAGGGCCCTCTTGTTCAGCTGAAACAAGAATTGCACTGAAAAATAAAAATAATATATTAAAATATATTTTGAGTTGTTTGACTGAGTATATTTTATTAGTCTTTTTGAAGTAAAAAAAAAGTAGACTAAAATGATTGTGTTCATAACAATGCCTAAGCAGAGGTGAGGATAGGCGGTAGCGAGTCGAGTCGACAACTAGCTGTGGTTAACAATAATGGGTAGTCGAAGGCTTCGAATTGGCCTTTCAAAAGAGATTATTTTGTACGAATGTATTTAAAAATCAATCAGAATATATCATATCAATAGTACTGAGCTGCGGTACTAAATTGATGAGGGACGAGCGATCATCCCATATTATTTTATGAATAATTAATACTTTCAAAGGGATGAATTTGCTGAAATTAGGAATCTACTTTCATTCAGACTTATTATTATATAATTTGTTTTTCCTCTGATACACAGAATCCCATTAATGAGAATTCATTCAAAAGCTCCTCTCATAGCTTCTTTTACCGAAAATGAAAGTTCAAATATGACCAATTTCTTAAATTTACAGTACAAAAATTACCGTTGAGTAATAAAAAAAGAGAGTTTTGAATTAATTGACTGAGCATGTTTGTAATAAAAATTTGCAGAAACGAGCTTTCAATAATGTGAAAAATTGCAATCAATTGAGTCACATAAAATGGTATATTGCTGTGATCCATCAATCTAAATTAGGGAGAACTACAGCTCAATTATAAGAGTTCAAATTGACTCATAAATCAACTCATTCATTATAAAAATAAGAAAATAATTATTATAATAAAACAATTTAAATAATAAAAATGTTAAAATATTTTAAATTCTTAGTACATAAATTTAAAATCTTAATACATTACAATATATTTTATATTAAATGTTTTAAATGAGTGGGCTGAGAAGCAGCCAAATTTATTCTCAAGTTTGCTCATCACAACTTCACCAACACAGTTGTGGGTGCTGTTCCTTAGGAAAGAAAAGACAAACAGTGAAAAAAATCACCATTCTTCTGCTTGCAGGAGCAAATCTAACAAAAGCTTCGTTTGGGACTGTTTTCTTTTTGTTTCTTAAAGCTGCTTTCTATTACAAAATTAAAAATTTTTGTACTAAAAAGTTGCTTTAAGAATCAGAAAGAAAGTCGTCCCAAACGAAGCCAAAATCTCTCCTAATTTAAATCACATAATCCTTTTTCATCCAAAATGAAGTCACAGAAAACTGCTGAAAGCACAACCTCTATAATTTTTTTTTAGGGTTTAGTGAAAGCTGTAAAAGATCAACCTGTAGTATCAGTTAGCCGGAGCACAGTTTCTCCAAGGCTGCATTCTCATCACCCTTCACAGCTTCCAATACACTTCGGGCAAGTTCTTCAGGAAAACCCATCTCAACCAACTTACTCACCTGCTCGTTTTTATTTGTATAAAACCAAGCTTTAGTATTAAACTAAGCACAATAACAACTAAAAAAAATGAAGGAGTTAGGCCTTTCTTTACCTTCTCATCTATTCCAACAGTAGCAATTTTAGCGAAAGTGTCGGTCCAGTGACGAGCTGTGCCCACAAATTTCTGGTAATCACGAAGGTACTGCAAGATGTAAAGAAGGTTACTGAGGAAATGTCAAAATAAGGAGCTAAGCTTAGCTGATAGAAATCTTTTGAAATTGCTGTCAAGATTCTGAGACCGAAGCGCCAAAAAAATTTGGGAAAAAAAGAGAGAAGACAAAAAGATAAAACCTGTTGAGCAACCACAGCGTCCTGGGGATCATCAGGGGCAGGAGCTGAAAGCAAAGCTTGGAGTGATAGTAATGCGGTTTTCAAAGTGAGGGCAGGGCTCCATTGGTCTTTCAGAATGTCTAAACAGATTGCCCCATTTTGGCTGCTGATGTTTGGATGCCTATGAACAAAAAAGGAAAAGCTTAAAAACAGGATTTTCATTTAGAACACTGATTATTAGTAGATATGGACGATGGGTTTTCCCTTTTTTTTTGTTCGGACAGAAGAAATGGAGATCCAAGTGATTTTGTTGCTGAGCTACAAGTACAAAAAAACTCAAGGATATAGAAGAGCAACACCATGCAGCCAAGTAATTGGCAAGATGATGGGTGAAAAAACAAAAACTTGGACACTTTTTAAGCGTCTGTTTGGTTAGCTGAAAAAGAAATGCAATGTAAACGAATGCATTGTATTTGAAATGTTTAGAAGTTGTTCGGATGCGTGTAAAATAAATGCATGTGATTTTTTTTTTGCTTAAAATAAAATGAAAATGTGTAAAGTCCAAAGAAAGTGGCAGTCGGTGGCTGACAGTAGCTGGGCTAGTGGGCAGTGGGTGGTGGCTGGCGAAGGATGATAGTGGTGATAGCCGGTGGAGGCCGACGTTGAATAACAGTAGTGGCGGCGATAATGGCTATTGCTGCCAGTGGTGGCCGATGGCGACAGGCGAAGATAATGACGATGAATTTGTGGTGTATTTAGAAATTATCCAAATTAGAGAAAATCCAAATACACAAAATTTACACCAAAGGGTGCATTCAAATATACAGAATTTTACATTGCAGTTGTTTTACTTCAAACAAAACACCAATATTCTCAAAACTCTAGTATTTGAAATACTTTATACTCATTCTACTTCAAACCAAACAACCCCTTAATGTAAAACGAAATCACAAATAGATTGTGCAATAAGACCCATAGATTCATTCTA
Organism: Dendrobium nobile; assembly: GCA_022539455.1. NCBI lineage: Eukaryota > Viridiplantae > Streptophyta > Magnoliopsida > Asparagales > Orchidaceae > Dendrobium > Dendrobium nobile. The sequence goes on from CM039736.1 coordinate 81,075,003, forward strand.
TTTTCTTTTTAGTCAATTCATGGATTTTCAATTCCACACAAATTTGAATAAATCTAAAAGTTTATTATGCTTATTTTCATGTTTAACTCCACATTTCCATTAAGGAGAATCGATGTGCTTATATAATTGTAACATGCTAGTTAAATCAACGAATTACGAATTACATTGACTTCACACCGAAATTATATATGGCATCAGACCAAGTCTAGCATATATACCTCTTTTATTCCAATGTCATTTGAGAAGAGTTGCATGTCCTTGGAGATTTGCAATACCGAAAGCTTTTCAACTGCCATCACTAATATCAAGCTAAATGGCCAAAATTATCCGTAATGATCATGATCCATTTGTCCTATTAATCCACGAGCATTATCCTATTTCGTTTTTTAGCAGCAATAAGCCTATTTCTTTTTTGGCAGCAACAACAACAACATCAAGCCTTTGTCCCACTACACGGGGCCAGCTACATGAATCATTTTTCTTCATTTATTTTTTGGCAGCAATAAATATTTAATCCCTTGTTATAAATGTTACCTTCATTATATTTCTTTTATCATAAAACTGCAATTAAATCCAAGTATATATTAGTGTTAGATTTCCGTATCTTAATCCAATACACATAAATTAAAGAAATAAATACATATATAAATTATAAAATTAAAGTCTGTTTGATTACAATGGAGAAATACTTCCAGACTACTACACAATAAGAGTACACGAAAGAGAGAAATAAAAATTTTCTAAAGCAACAACAATTAAGATGGCTAAATTCTGTGGGAATGTTTGGTGGCATATAAGTTACTCATAGTCAAATTGAGCATAGCAATTTTTAAATTGTATCGATGTGTGGCAAAAGTAGAAAATGATAGATTGGAAAATGATTATTAGAAAAGCCATGGGGGAGGAACACCTACCAAAGAGAAGTTAATAGATGATAAACCTTTTTTTTTTAATCTTAAATTAATAGAAGATAAACTTAGGTTGTTTGCATATGCACAACGAAGGATAGATAAAATTTATATCAAAAGGATAAGAAAAAAGAAAGTGATGAACCAAAAGTAATATAAATAGAAGTTGTGCACACAGATTTGCACATAATAAGTTTAACATCTCATAAAATACTCAACAGAAGTAAATAAAAAATAAGAATTCATAAAAATGGCATAGATGGCGGCAACAAGGCTGATGGGGACCATCAAGATGATTTTTCCTATAGTCTCTTGAGCCTTTATAAGATATATAATCCCTCAAAACCTTGCAACATAGAATTTTTTGCAAGACATCCAAGGATTAAGCAATCTTAGCTAATCCTTGTCATGGTTTAAAATTGCGCAAGAAGAGGTGTGCCTCTACTGAATTTCGTTCTTTTAAGCCTCAAAGCATACGCAATGAGAGCAGGGAATGAGGTGTACGCCTCAAGTTTACTGAGGCAGGCGTGCCTCGCCTCTGGATTTAGAGGCGCCCGCCTCTTAAAATTAAAAAAAAAACAAAACCCTAACCTAATATTTATCTATTCGGTCCCCCCCCCCCCCCCCCCTCGTGTCTTCCGTCATTTCCGAACCGAGGGTTTCTTCTCCCTTCTTCGAGCAACATTTTCCCCTCTTCATTCCATTCAACCGGCATCGGCTTCCTTCCACGAGAGTTGCTCTTCGCCTCTTTCTTGAAGTTCTCTTCTACCCCAAGTTGGCCTAGAGTCTCCTTCAACCGACCGACCGCTGAAAGCTCTTCTTCTTTGTAGTTGGAGTTTAGGGCTTATTGACAAAGGTGAAATAACTTTACTTCCTCTTCTTCTTTGCACTCAAATGTTATTTTTTTATTATACCATCGCATTTATGGGCATCTTCCTTTGGTTTTCATTCATTTTTGGAAAAAAAAATTTCTTTTAAATTTTATGCAATCTTTCTTTGTTTTATACATACAATTTTCAATGTCATTTGATTGAATGATTGCCATTGATATTGTAAGAAAATGAAAATGATAGGACTTTTATTTATGTAATATTTAGATCTTTTTTTATTAGACTTATGTTTATGTGGGCATGTGATTTAGGAATGCATGATAAAAAGTATAAGATGCTCAATAGATATGTGTATAAATTAATGCCGAAATTTTTAGTAGGAGAAGTGTACTATATGTTATGCATAAAGAATGTTTTGATCTTCTATGATACAAAAATTTTTTATATACAATTTTCAATTTCATTTGATTGAATGGTTGCAATTGATAGTGTAAGAAAATAAAAATGAAAAGAATACTGTGATTTGGGAAAGATAGATTTTGAGTTGAACTATATTTCATGTTGTATTATTATTGGGATATTTTGATTTCACTTCATATATTGTGCCTTTTTATGTTTTATATATTATTTAATCATTAGCATAGAAAATTTTATCATTTTATGTTTACGCAATCTTTTGATTTTGAGGCTTACGTCTCAAAACGCCTTGAGTCTTACGCCTTGCCTCACAAACGAAAAACGACTCAATACCCGATTATGCAATTTTAAACATTGATCCTTGTCTCAAACATAATTAAAATTAGCCAGTATAGCAAACCCTAAAAGACATGCTTCTTTCGTTGTTATCCTAATTAGCCTTAACATCATACCAAAAACAGCCTCAAGATATGTTATAGCAGATCATTGATGGAATTTAAAACTTTGACCCATCTTGATCTGATTGACAATTGCAACATTGTTTTTAGCAGATTTTTTGAGTTTGATGTGCTGATCTGCCTTAAATGTGTTCCATATAGCCTCTTTCAACCCCTACTTATATGGTTTTATTGGAGCTCAACTTCCAGAGTTTCGTTTGAGTTGTGCTAAGTTTCTACTTAGTAGATTGACGAGATTGTTAGGGGTCGTGGTACCAATCCTACTGTTACTACGAGTCTCTTTATAGGTATTAAGTTGAACATGTTATGTTGAGTTAGAGAGTTACTAAGCTACCTCTTTACACCGTAGAAAACTTGCTAAAACAACAATCATAGCTATGCCTGGAAAAGAAAATTCATCTTATTGCCTGGCAAACTGTGTTTGCCAAATGCTATGGGAGGCCTTTATATCTCACTTTTGAATATGCCGAACTTGGCTTATAAATTATAAAATAAAAGTTTTCTGGAAAATCTGATGTAAGACTAGCATGTGAAGACTTGCATTATGAAATTATTAAATTAAACACAAGTTAAATTTAAAATCAGCAAGCTATTAATCATGAAGATGCCTAAAAACAAGCTTCAAACAAATAAGAAAGACAATCCACAAATAGCAATTAACCACAACCAAAGTTCTAAAATTCAAGATGGATAAATCAAGTCAACAACTTAGCTAACATGGGTTGGCAAAAAGATCCAACATTTAATATAGATCAATCACTACGAGAACCATGCACTCAATAATTTAAGAAACTAGCGGATTTAAATTAACATGAAAGTAGTGATGCCACAAAGAATTGTACTTCAAAGCAATCTACTTAAATGTATGAAGTAAGAATAGAAAGACTTAGGTATTTGCATCGTAGGGAAGCTTCCTTCAAATGTGGTGTGGTCTCGACCGATTGATCTTCAAAGGGTTGCTTCGTAGTGCCTTCCTTGTGTCTTGCTTCATAGTGGAGAAGAAGAGACACTGGCCAAAATTTGGAAGGACGGAAGCCACAGTTTTTGCTATTTGGGGGAGATTAGGAATGGTATGACGTTAATTAGAGTGGTAGGGCTTAGGGGAATGGGAGAGAGTAGATTGGAAAATGGAAAAATTGATTTTGGAAAGGGAAAGGATAAAGTTAACTTTGCAATTAATGGGTCAACTTCCCATTAATTAACTTGAAAAGTTCCAAGAGTGGGCCAACGATGGGGAAAGGGAAGAGGTTGTGGCTTTTCCAATTCCCAACTAATTTTGAGAATAAAAAATAAGGAGAGGCAATTAATGGATCAACTTCCCATTAATTAATATGAAGAATTCCAAGAGTGGGCCCAACCATGAGGGCTTTTCCAATTCCCAACTAATTTTGAGAATGAAAAGTAAGTAGAGGCAATTAATGGGTCAACTTCCCATTAATTAATATGAAAAGTTCCAAGAGACAAGTGGGGTCCAATTGGAATCCCAAAGGTCAAAATTTCATATTTGGGAAATTTTGGATTGGGAACTTGGATGGGGAGTTAGTGGTGGTGGCCTTGCCGGGGGGGGGTGATCGGCGGTTAGGGAGTAAGGAGGGAAAAGGGAAGAGATATGAGGGGAAAATCAAGATCTCACCTTCATTTGCCTTCTTCTAAGGCTTCACCACTCCACCACACTCACTCTCACACAAGAGAAGAAGGCTAAAATCAGAATTCATTCAAAAATAATCATCATCACCTTATAGGGTGGAGGAGCCATATATTAGGCTCCACCACATGACACGATAAAATACAAAAATGCCCTTGGGCTTACAACATAACATTAAGGAAAAATTCATAAATGTCCTTGGGCTTACAACATAAAATTAAGGAAAAATTCATAAATGTCCTTGGGCTTACAACATAACATTAAGGAAAAGTTCACAAGCTAAATTAAATCACATACAACACACATAATAACTAATAATATAATGACTCAATCGTGACCGTCGATCTACGGCCCCTTCTATGATAAACTTTCCATGCATTGATGTCCCCATCAAAATCATTCAAAGAGAAGGGCCTAGTCAGTATTTTCAAGGACTTCCCTCTGGCTTGTAAACCACCAATATGAGTCTGCATCAGGTGATCTATTATTGTTATTACACTTCTAAATGAACAAATAGCCTGTCTGAGCGGAGATCAGAGAAGCTTCAACTAATTTTCCAATTTTTGTATCAAAGGGAAGTCTTTAGGACTTCTTTGAACAATAATGAATACTAACCTCCCCTTAAAAAAGTTGGCCAATGCCTTAGAGATCATCAAAGATAGCGATTGGTTCATTCCTTTAATAATTGTATTTGCTCAAATGACATAAAAAAATTAACGACCATATCCACTGCTGCCTAAAAAATAATAGAATATAATGGATTCTTGATTTTTTACATTCAGAGCTAATATGAAAACTCACATCATTCTCCATGCATAAAGGCCGTGGAGCACATTTGTTGACACAAAAAAGCAAAAGCTTCAACCCAAAATATTTATTTGGCAAGCAATTTGCTCGAAAATTAAATATTTCAAGAATAAAATGTGCCTAAAGAAGAGTTTACTATGGCGAATTATTGCTAAGGTTTTGGAGTACACACTTTGGCAAGCTAACTTTCACTTGTACAAAGTTTTAATCAATACGAGACAGACTTTCTATGTATTTTCCTCTCATATTTATTGCATTTTCCTTTTTTTTAACAGATAAATTGACCAGCCTTCAATCTGTAACTTAAAAAAAAAAACAAATAAATAAATAAAATTCATATTCTATTTTAAGTCCTGCTTTCCTTGTTCAAACTAAGCCGCCTCTTTACCAGCAATAGGGTGAGCTCGCCAGCCCATCATTTCATCATCCGCTCCGGTTGAAGGAGCATTTTCTGGAATTATACGTTCTTAATCTACCTCTTTCCCTATTAATAAGTTTCATTAAATAAAATTTCCCAAAATAAAAAATAAGATCATGCTGCTTTCTCCTTAGTACTGTGGTAACTTCCAAGGTAATCAAATCTCCTGAATCCAATAAATATCTTTGTTTTTGCCACTCCATTAAAAACTAATTTTTTAAAGAAGTATTTCTTTCCTTGGCATTTTGGCAATTGCATAAGAATTTCCTCAAAGATTGAAGTTCATTCTATTTGCATGTGATGGTTGGTTCGGGTCACCATCTCTCACGGATAGCCATGAGGACAATGCAAATTAACTATTGCTCATATCCATATAGTTAGACAACCTCATAGCACCCAAATTTGACAAACGACTGTGTGATAATACCATTAGTTCATGAGGCAATGATTAGGGCTATCAATATTAGATCTCTGATATGACAATACAACTCAAACTCAGCCCAAACACTTAGTATTTGGTTCAGTCCATGCAAGATTCAGGTTGACTTCAGCTCAACATTTATAGACTTAGAAAAAATCAGGTTATGCTCAAGTCATCTCGAAAGCCCACACATAATATATTTAATAAGCGGAATCTTTTTTTTTCCTAATTAAGAACACATGTAATATAAACTTTTGGTTATTATTTAGGTGATGATTATAAATCTGATTACTATGCTCATTTTGCGTTGAAGTTGACACCAACACACTATAACTCATCATTCTTAATGTTGGTCCAAGTTAGTTATAGCGAAGTGCAAGTTTAATCAAGTCAAATTGGAGTTGTGATTTTCAATTTATTAAATAAATAGTCGTATTTGGGTAGGCTCTAGTCAGGTTAGGTCATTTTTGGGTTGAGCTTGAACCTCTTCCAATAACATGAATTGATGAACTAATGGAGATCGACAAGCTGTTTAGGGCCATCCACAAGGATAAAGCAAAGTTATTATATTGGCTAACACCATATAGTTAGTCAACCTCACAGTGAACAACTTAGACCGTCAAATGTGAGATAATACTAATAGTATGCATGGAGATAAAGAACTAATGGAGGTCGAGATGGTGGTTAATGTTGTACCTCACAAAACCAAATCATAGAATTTACGAGTACACACAATTTTCTAGTATGGTAAACTAAAGAGATTACAAGGAAAAAAGTAGGTTTTTATAACATAAAAAATTGATTTTGATATACTATAGTTTCATGTGTAAATTAATGATTATTAATATTGTAAACCTTGATTGTATAGTAAAAATTAGTATCATTTTAATTTAATATGCAATTTGTACTGCATATAATTAAATTTCTAAAAATAAAAAAAAAATTCAATAATTCATCACAAGTACATATTTTTTAAAATACTAAATCTTTTCAATAATGATTGCTTCATTAAATTATGGGAAACCTTTCATATATTATATTTACAATTTTTATGAATTAACTTTGAATGTGATAATTTTAATTTTCTGCATAACTCGTGAGTTTATTGTATCGTATTGTAATAAGAATAAGTGAATAACCCTCATGTATGCTAGATAGTGACTAGGTGGGTGCAAGTGATATAATACTCTAATGCAAGAAAGAGAAGAGCTTATAATACTTATAATTATAGAGGTAAAATGTCATATAGATTCTATGAGTCATGGATTTTCTCTTTGCTTCTTTTCTAGTAATTATTTTAAATATTAACAGTTTTAGACAATTTGTTCATGTAGCAATTTATTTGACGATTGAGAAGTAAAAGGTGACTATAGACAAAGTATAATCAGAATCACTTAGTCACATATATGCTTGAAGAGTTATTCTCTTTCACTCCAATATTTCTAGGTTTTTACTATAGCATATGATGAGTTATATAACATTCTCATTTCTCAAACAAAATTTGGCTATCTGTAAGAAATAATTATAGTAGATAAATGATAATATATTAGCACTTAGTAAGGATCATCATCATCATCGCCATTGTCATTGCACTTATTTAAGAATGACAATGATGATGGCTTATCATCATCAGCAACATTAAGCTTATCCGAACAATTTGGGGTCTGTTATAGAGAGCACATTTAGCACGCAAGTCCTTCATCAAATATAAGGTTTGATAAACCTTGGAAGTTTGGGAGTGTCTAATGGAGAGTACAGATGTACCAATAACACAAGAACAACAACAACAACAACAACTTCAAGTCTTTATCCCACTACGTGGTGTCGATTATATGAATCATTTTTCTCCACTGTTTCCTATTAAGAGTCAAATTTTCATTTAAATATAATAAAGATTGGTCATTTCTAATATTTTCTAACCAAGTATTTTTTAGATCTATCTCTACCTTTATTAACATAAGTCAAATCTCATACATTTACTCTACTAACTGGTCGTCATTTTATGTGACCAAACCATCTAGGGCAACTCTCTCTAATCTTACCTTCCACTGGAGCTACTCCAACCTTTTCACATATAAGCTCATTTCAAATCCCATCTCTAAGAGTAAAGTCACTCATCCACCTGAGCATCCTCATCTCTGCAACACTTAACTTAATATTATGCTTCTCTTTTAATGGCCATCATTATGCACCATAAAGCATTACAGGTCTCACCACCATCTTATAGAATTTTCCCTGAAGTTTGAAGAGGTATTTTCTATCACACAACAAGCCCAATGCATTCCTCTACTTCAACCATCCAATTTTAATTCTACTAATAATATGCACATCTATTTCACCATTACTCTGAACAATAGACCCAATATATCTAAAATGTATACTCTTATTAATGACTCGATCGCCCAAAGTCATAATCATAAATCTATTACTATTAAAATTACACTCTATATATTTAGTTTTAGATATACTCAAAAGAAAACCTTTAGATTCTGAGGTTGACCTCCATAATTCAAGTTTACCTTCAACTTTCTCTCTAGTCTTATCAACAAGATGAATATTTTCAGCAAAAAGCATACACCAAGGTACAACCTCTTGCGAATGTCTAGTGAGAACATTCATGACTAAATCAAAAAGATATGGGTTTAAGACTGTTCCTTGATGTAATCCAACTAAAATAGAAAAATACTTGGTCAAACCACATTGTATTTGAAGTTTGAACACAAATAATAGTTTATGCATGCATATCCTTGATGACTTGAATATTAGCATTATCAACCCCTTTCTTTTCTAGAACTCTCCACAACACTTCTCTTGGAACTTTATCATATGGTTTCTCTAAATCAATAAATATCATATGTAGATTCTCCTTATTCTCTCTATACTTCTCCATCAAACCTTTCAATAAATGTATAACTTCCATAATATACCTACCTGGCATGAATCCAAATTGATTTTGAGAAACACGAGTAACACATCATAACCTATGCTCCATAACTCTCCCAATAACACAAGTAAACAAAATTATTGTGAAAGGATTAGTATGGAAAAGGGGAACAACAATGATAACACAACTAGAAATAGTGCAAAAAAAAAAAAAAAAGTTAAACCTCATATAACATTCAACATGAGTGAATGGACAAGGATTTATAAATCCGACCTCAAATGTTGGGATAAGGCTAATAGTGAGGATGTTGAAACATCATAACCAAGATCCATATGCTAAACTAATAACTGGAGTAATATGCTCAATGCAAAGTCAACCATATAAACAAATTGTTTATCATGTCTCTATTCTTTATTATTATTTTTTAATATTCTACAAGGAATCAAATTAGGGGTGTAAACAAGCCGATCCAAGCTCAAGTCACCGCTAGCTTAGGCTTGATTAATTAATCAAGTCTGAGCTTGAGCTCAAGCTTTATTTTACGAGTTCGAGCCGATATTTATTTTGAAAGAGAGAAAATAATTATGATTTAAGCAATAACTATAATAAAATGGTAAAAAAAAAGAGAAATTAGAAGAAAACTAATAAAGAATCACTTAATATAAGAAACTAAGATATAAATTTTTAATAATTTTGTACTTAAAATCCTGAATGCTAATATATTTTAAGTTCATTTTATATTAACATTTTTTCAACGAGTCAACTCACGAGCTAATGAGTCGAGTTAGAGCTAGCTCAAGCTTGGCTTGTAAGCTCATTAAGCTCAGCTCACAAGCCTTTTATCGAGTCGAGCTTGAGTCTGCTCACGAGTCAGCTTGACTCACTTACACCCCTAAATCAAATCAATGTTTCTAATAATTTTATATCAGCATGTATCCAACATGGTATCTATGAAATATTTTTATCCCTAAAGAATTGAAGATGGAAATGGGATAATAAGCATGTGTATTAATGGCTCTTCCTCATTGCACACATACAAAACATCCCACTCAATTTTCCACCACCTTATTGCTATTCCACTTCTACATTCCACTTCCATAATGCAAAACAAAAATGATCATGGTTCATTAAAGGGTCCATAGAAAGCCTAGTAGTCAAATAAAGTAGGTTTTGATGACTATAAGTTGATTAATGCTACTAGAACAATTAGCACACATGAAATACAAGAAAAAATAGGTGAAAATGATATACAACGGATCCCTTACAATTTTGTTAAAAATGTAATTTGAATAGTAAATTTATTAAAAGTACATTGTGTTAAACGCCAACCACAAGCTCATTCACTTGCTTATGAAAAAAAAGGAATAGAAGAGAATATACTTTCACCTTCAAGGAATCTAATTATGAAATTCATCCTCAAAAGATGCCCACCAAACAAACATCTAACACTCACAGTTACATAAATGCGCAAAATAACTTTTTTTTTTCATTTGCATTGATTGATTCATACAACTTTCAAGAGAGAGGATCAACTAAAAGATCAAAAAAGGTTGGCAATCACAAAGGCCAAAAGGCAAATAAACAAAACAAGAAGCTTTAGAACATACTGGATGAAGCTGTTGCTACACAATCAAAGGATTCAATTTGAAAAGGATATAAAGAGTCGTAGCATTCTGGAAAAAACAGGGTGCTGGTAAAATGATCTAAAGATGGCAAGCATTATAATTTACGTAATATACATAACATAACATATTAAGAGCAAATAAATGGCAAGTACAATCAACTATTAGGAGGTTAAAATCAATGGTGAGCTGCCAATAACACTGGAAAAGATTCCTAATTCATCAAAATAATAGTGCTATGAGTGACTTGCAACATAAATGCAACATAATTACAATTAACTTATATTTCTAAGTTTAGATCAAATGCTTGAAAGCTCAATCATTTGCAAAGTCAACAGAAGAACAAATTAATCATCAAGCGCCATCAGAAATGTCAATTCCATCAAAAACTCTAGAATTCAAAATTCAAAAAGATGCCTAGTCTAGCACAATCTGAAGTTCAAAAAGATCTTATAATTCTATATTGTTTAACAATGTCCTGAGGTCACTAAGCAGTTCAAAAATGGTGAGAAAAAAATGCAATAAAGAATAATAGTTACATTGACAACAAGACATGCAAATAAATGCCGAGCCTTGATATATGATTTTGACAAAAGGTACTATTATGGTGCGGCCAATGTTTTGAACGGTGCTTTTGCTGCTTGCCATGGGGCACGATGGCAAAAAATAACCCCAAGAAATCAGTGAAGGCAATTGGTATATAGGGAGTGCCAAACACAAGCAATAACATAATTAAGATTAAATTATAACTTGCTAAACCTATAGCAAATATACTTACTATCTAATTTGTCTTTTAAACCTAAAGCTACAGATTAACAGATTATTTGTCTTTTAATACCTCAAAAAATCAATTCATCTCAACAACACAACGGAAAAATTGAAGCCCTAAGCTCATCTTGCCTTCAGCTTCTTCACAACATGGCTATCTCCACCAGCTTTGTTGAAGGCTCCCCTCGCTTCTCTTCATTTCTCTAACTAATTTGTCACTTATCTTCACCAATGCCCCTCATCGACTCACCTCTCATCTTGTTTCATTTTAATATCTCATTTTGTTTGATTTTATATGTTTAAATCAATTAAATTTTAGTGTTAGAAATAAATATATGATAATGAACTATACATTTTAAAAATTTATTTCAACATTTTTCTTATATTTGATGTCTTAGTTATATTTTCTTTTTAGAAAATGTTAAAAGTACAAAATTCATGGGGATGACTCCTTGCCTCTTGATAAGTAAAAAGCCTCATATTTTAAAACAATAAGTGAGACAAATAAAGTAATTGTTAAAGTAACCAATTGGAAAGTAAGAGATTCCCATACCAAACTCTTGTAATAAATTGCATCTTTGGAGGCTCGAAAGGATAGTCACCTGCCAAAATAAAGAATAAATCCAACTTCCATTTGCATCTTTAATTTTTTTTATTAATTAATCACAGAATATAGTTTGTGAATAAAAAAAGCATGTATCCAATTTGTATGAATAATCAACTCAAATGAAATGGATCACCTGCTAAAGAAAAAATAAGTGACCAATTAAAATAATCACATAAATAGAATAGAGAACAAGAACAAATCTAAAGATTCAATTGAACTTTTGTTGCCTCTTGTACGGAACTTGATTCCATAAGAAGATACTAATATATGTCAAAACCCACAATGATGTTACCAGCTTCGATCTTATTTCAAGAAAAGCCAAGAAATTAAGGGCCTATTTGGTTCACTGACATCTAAATGTTATTCCATATGTTTACTTAGTTGATATCTTTATATAAAAAATTCATAAATAGTCATTATGTCCCAAGTCAATGAAATCCAGATGTCATCGAAATTGACCAACATTTAGAAATGTCTGAAAATCATGATATTTCATTATTTACGATCCAAAAAAAATGGCATCTTTAAAAACAATAACACTAAAAAAAGCACACAATATTTAACATAAATCACTGATATAAACTAACACTATCATCTAAATAATATTGAACCAAACAACCTCTAAAACTTAACAGGAGGAAAAACTAATGGGTACGAGTAGGATTGATTTCTATTGCACTCAGATGAAGAAACACATGAAAAAACAACAAAGAGGCCATCTTGCGAATGCTGTTATTTAAAATAAATCAAAAGACCAACTTTAATGAAAAATCGTGGACATGGACCTTCTGCCTGTATATTGTTGTTAGTTCCTAAGGTTTTGATCTATTGACCTTTCAAGAGCCCGAACATATAATAACCTCCAAGCTAAGCGACCTTGTGGTATGGAAATCTTTCCACGTTTTATATCAATTACACTACAATAAAGAAGCCCAATGGAAAAAAAAAAAAAGACAGAATCATATTCCGACCGCAACAACTCTAAGTGTAATGACTCACAAAATCAATCTGTTTCACCAATCTTTCCCGTCTGATCAACATGTAAACCATGACATTCAACACAATAACTAGAAACATAAATATAACAAAGCATTCAAACTTCTAGGTCGAATTGCACGCTAAACTTGAAGTCAGGTAAAAATAAAAGAATCCCCCAAGCAACCGCCAAGAGGTAAGAACCCGCCAATCGACATCTAGAGCAATAACATAAATAGCAAAATAATTAAGGAAAAAGGAGGGCAAAAGACTTAGTTATCGATGTCAGCTATTTTCCTTAGGGCAAACCATCCATCATTGTGCTGCTATTAGAATGGTCGAGAAGCGTACTGGGTAACTGGATGTCGATGATGAAGGTTCCGCCCTCATAAGGCGTGCCGAGAGGACCACTGATGGACCCACAGAGGTGGGTGAGGTTTGCGCCATCGTGCAGGTCGATGCTCACACCGGAGATTGCCGTGTCGCGGTTGCACTCCACCAGTTCCTTCTGCACCCTCGTCGTGTCCAACATCCTCCCTCCCACTCTTCCTCTCTCTATCTCTCCCTGTGTGTCGGTTGCACTCGACCGCTTCTTTACACAGCCTCCGACGTGTTCTTCTCCAGGTAAATGGAGGGAAGCTTGGGCGTCGCTCCAGGTATCTTCTTTTTCTTCTTCTCCCCTCACACTGTTCCTCCCCTCCTGCGCTTCCTCTGGCAAAAGGCAAATGCGAAAGCGGTCAAAAGAAATGCGGAGAGGCAAAGAATCGACGCCACTCAGTTTTGGCGACGAGTCGACGCCAGCAAAGGAAGACAAAAACAGGTCGACTTCTAATCATTTTTGTTATGCTAATGCTCTATCTTCTAATCATTTTTGTTCTATAATTGCTGTAGTTTTATTATTTGTATTAACTCTATTCAATTTTTGTTCGAATTGTTTCCATTTTTTTTTTCAAACTCATCTTTAAACCATTACATTATTCGAATAATATTCAAAGAGGACTCAACTTTTTTCACGTATATAGTCTTAGGCTTCGTTAGGGACGACTTTTTTTATTGATTCTTAAAACATAATTTTAGTACAAATTTTTTTAAAAAAGAATAAAAAAGTCGTACCAAACGAAGCCTTAACCTCGATCAAATCTTCTTAAAAATTGTATGTGAACCAACTTTGATTGCAACCAAATTTAAAAAGTAATTTGTAAGCAAAACTAGAGGAATTTTGATCCTGAAGGAGCTTTCAATTATATTTTCCATGTAAAATTATATTTAACATGGAGCAATGATCAACAAAAGTATCTTAAAATCTCAAGCAAATATAATTTGATTATAATAGAATATTTAGGCTTTGTTTGGGACGGCTTTTTTGCCGCTTCAAGTAAATTTTTAGTACAAATATTACTGAAAAACTGCTTTAAAAAACATCAAAAAAATCATCCCAAACGCAATCTTAATCTCCGAAATCTTGAGTCATATCTAGAATTTATTTTATATACTTTGATACAAAAATTCTAAATATAGGCCATTAGTCTCTCCATGCATAGTTAATAAGCTAAAAGTTAACATAAAACATTTATCCATTGGGAAAGAAAAAAATTAACTTTGTTACAAAAACAAATAATTTACACTTGGTCATGAAACTAAGGGATATCTGATATTTTTTTTATTTTTTAAAAAACTGTGTTTTATAATTATTTTTATTTTTTTAAAGCAAAACAAATAATTTAAAAAATATTTTAATATTTTGAATTTTTTTAAAAAACAATCACAATCATCAATTAGTGCCATCAACAACCACCTTGTTGGCAACCACAGCCTCCCTTACTTAATTCAGTAATTTTGAGGTAGAGTAAAGTGCAAAATAGGATAAATTATGGAAGTAAAGTGCACATTTCCCTAAAGGGTAAGATAAATAATGATCATTTTATTCAACATGGCTATAAATTAAACTTCTTTTACCCTAATGATATATTCAGAAAATCAAATGAATAATCTAAAACAAATGTGAATTCTTATGCAGAATTGTTCTTTGATTGGAGTGCTGCAAGGCTGGTCTCAAAGCTTTATTCCAAACCTATTTCAGCAAGATTCATGCATATAGGATGATGAGGAAATTAAGGTTTTGTTTGGTAAAGCATTTTTGTTGCTTTTTAAAGCTGTTGTAGAGAAAATAAATTTTTTTTCTTCAAATGATTGTCGAAAGTAATTTTCTAGCATAAACTTGTATTGAAAGCAACAAAAAACTAATGGACAAATAGAGATTAGAGTTGTGATTTGAAAAACAAAATAGTAAGAAAGCAATCCCAAAGAAGATTAATTATTCTGTGCGGACACCGAACGCCTTCCGAAAACCAACTAAAATGCACCACGTCATCCATTTGTTGTGTACAATGGCTCAGTACCACTGACATGTCTGCACCTGATTCGACTCCGAATGTAGAGCTACGTCCGACCTCCGCACAGAATAGCTTCTCCCCAAACAAAACCTAAGTCTATATAACATTAATATTTTGTTATTGACAAAACAAAGACAAATGTTCAAAATAAATAGCCAAAATCTATTTATCTGTGTAATACAACCAAATCACTAAGAAAGAAAGCTATCAGATTTTGTTGTGCTCAACAAGATTTGAGCAGTATTAGTATGAATAAAACCATTTTGACATTTTGATATTATCTGTAAATATGTAAAATTAAAATGTTAAACATCCAAATGATTTACAGCATTTCCTTCCAAACACTCACACCTGTAAGTTGGCTTTGAACACAAGAACAACAGATGCCTCTCCAGATATAGCATACTTCTTGTTCCACAAATTTATCACAGTAAGTTTCATTATTGAGTACAACTGCTTAATAAAGCATAGAAAAAATAATATTCTTATTTATTTTCATGTATCCTTAGTAATGAATGTTATGGCCTGTAGTGCTGAAGGCAATAATTGTTCTAAAAATCATAACATACCTGTTGTCTGAGCCAAAACTTCCATGAAAAGAAAAAAACAGAAGTTGCTGCTCATAATCAGAGTTCAAACGTGGGAGCTTCTTCTGTGAAACCTCGAGAGACCTGGTAAAGAAGTCTTGGCAACAAATTCCTGAATGGGTCTTGCTCTCTCTTCTCCTTCAGATAGGAAATGCAGTTTTCAACTTGGGATTTGACATGCAAATATATTTTTTGGGCTTCCCCTCTCTCTAGAGATACTTTCTTTAGTCCTTTAGCCACAATTTGCAGAAGAAACATCAGGAAAACATTAGAAGAAGGGAAGGACGGTAATACTTTTGTTATCAATTTTCAAATATGCAAGTTTTTTTCATTAATCCAAAAGGTAAGTATGCTATATGTATCAAATGAATCAAGGATTAATTATGACCGTTAACTAGTGACTAATAATTATGATACATTGATTGATTAATCTATGAGAACAATCAGATCAAGCAAATCTTTCCAGCAAATATGGAAAACAACATAAATGAAAGTTATTCACTATGCCTAAGTACCCGTTGATACTCAAGAAAAAAATGATTAAAGTTATAAAGTATGAGGGGCTATTTGTAAAATTTTAAATCAAGCCAAGTTACCTTGCAACCGATATTATAATGAGCGAGGTTCAAACGTGTGGGCAGAGTGCAATATCTATATGATTGCTTTGCTAGTCTATAGGGATGAGGAGCAAAAAAGCAACTAGATTATCACTATTCTTCCAAAGCAATCCTTGAGAAGCTTGAGGGCTTACAAATTTCCACTAACTAGAGCATTATGGGTAGCATCCAAAGTGAGCACTATATCTACAGATTAGTTTGCCTGAACATTGGATACATTTATCACTCTTATTATTAGTGGCGGAAGCAAGATTTGAAGTGAGAGGGTGGTGATAGAGTACATTAAATCATACATATTTGCAGGAAAAAGCAAACAAAACTCTTCTAGAAAGGCTAAAGATTAAGAAACCTTTGGTTTCGATAGGCTTCCCAAAGAAGTAATAAAACCTCCCAGGGATCTTAGGCAACAATCCAGGCAGGTGAAGTTCTTGATTTCCAACCTCTTCAGCAGAATTGGCCCTGTTCATGTGAGACGTAAAAAATATAAGCATATATGGCAACGTTTTATACATATAAAATAGTGAAGAAAGAAATCTAAGCAATCAATATAATGGAAAATTTAAACATGATTTTTTGTTTCACGTAAAGATTTTCTTAGCTTCAGAAGCAAAACATTCGCTTTTATGGCACATAAATTCTATAATAGTAAACACGAAGGCTCATATAAATCCATACACCACCTATAGGAATTCCAACGAATTCCAGCTTACAACACGTTGGAATCAAAATCAATATAAGACAGAGTTTATGTATTCCCAATACTACTTCATTAATTACTATATCGTTGTGATCATAATACACTACTTCCATAATATCCATACCCTGTTAAATGATTGTCCATACTCCATTTCATACTATAGCATAACATAAAGTTTTTGGATACCACTGTTGGTTCTAATGAGTGGCTTCCATGTTTCCTTTGGTTGAACTTGGATGAGAGTACTTTTCCCAGGCAGATTGGTTTGTGTTTCCCGGATATTTCCCTTAAACATCGGCCAAGGTTTATTTAGATTTGAGTAATCAAAGTTTCCCTGAGCTCAAGTCCTTGTGATTAAATAATATAACTGATAATGAAGTAAAATGGCATGAGCCAAGTCCTTATGATTAAATAATATAACTGATAATGAAGTAAAATGGCATGAGCCAAGGTGCACGACACATTATTTGTTCCAAATCCATGGTATGATGCATAGCTTCAAAATGACACGCATAGTTTGATGAAGGCATGCTAGGCACGTGGCACATGCAATTTATGCGATCTTAAATATTGCTAAATACCTCACTTAACCTTATACTCATTAAACTAAATAGCTACGATAAAATAAAATAAATTATGCCTTTAAAACTACGCAAATAAATCTAATCTCTATATGACATTGTGGGTTTAAAAAATTATAGTCTATTATAAAGTAAATAAGCCATCAAAATATTTAATTTATGGGCCATCCAATGAACCTAAGCCCCATATGGACACAAAGCCAGCAAATCTATCAAACTAATTAATACTCCTAGAACGAACCTATTTGTAGGTTAGGGACTAATAACCCATCATTAGGCTTTCCTCATCTTTATGTTATAAGCCCTAATATGGGTCTTACAATAGATACACTTATTTAAGTGACCTTAAATTTGGGTTAAACTCTCACGTTAAAAAAAAACTATAAATCAAAATTAAATCCATCTATCAAATCTTATCTCTTGCATACGCTTCTTCAAGTCAAACAAAACTTGTGTACAGCTAATAAATATTTCATTCTTCTAAGCACTTGTTGGTTAAGTCCAGTATCTCTGAAATGCAAGCAATTATGTTAGTGTCTTTGAACTATTCAGTGAAACTAATATGACCAACCCTTTGCCAGTAAATGATTTGGCATTATCCTCAAAAGCACATCTTCAACAAACATATTCAACCCGGTCTACTTGAAATATTTGAGAGAAGAAAAATTATAATTGCTAATAAAATTCCGTATATTACAAAGATAAAAGACCTCTAATGTTAGTAGACTAGGTCCGCAGGTATAGTTGATATGACTTAACCATAAGAACATGCTCAAGTCTATCTCAAACCCCCCTAAACATTCCCATGAAATAAATTCAAACCTAAATATTTAATTTGACCATAAATGTGAGTCTAAGCAACCTCCTTATCGATAGTGCTCTTCCATGAATGAAAAGGAAAATTAACTAGATGGACTTATGCCCATACGAAGTGTCAACCTCGATCAAAATAAAGCTTAACAAAACAGTAGAGGAAATCTAGTTAAAACAACGCTAAGATATCTTATTTAAAACTACTCTTGAATCCTCTCTTGAATATTGAGAAGGCTTTAAAAGTGGGGTAGTTTTTCCTGAGTGATGGTCTCTCACGACCATCTATAGGTGTCGGCGGGTGATAGAGTTGCACTAATCCCCTTGGTTGTGGGCTTCTAGGCAACCAGCGGACAAATCCCATATGGTAGGTGGTGCCCAAATTCTCTTTTGCTCATCTACCACAAACAATGGTGGATGGCAAAGTGTAAATGCAAAAGTGTGGCCAGATTTTCATCTCCTTTAAGTGCCAGTAGGTCCCAAGGAATTGTATGCCTAAGGTAGTGACTGCTCTGAGAAGAAGGAAGGTCTATAGCAACTTCGCATCCTCCAAACACAATTAATATCAACATCTACACTGGCGACAACAAGCTCAAAGAAAGCACTAAATTCCCAGGCACTGCAGACCTAAGACAATGAACCATTGCGTAGGAGCAAACCACTGGGCATTCTAGGCTCAAATGTGGCTTATCACAAATAAAGGCTGTGAACTGTTCAAGCCATATGTCCTTGAATGCCAAAGTCAACGAGGAATTTTACCCATAATAAGGCAGCCTAGAAATGGGACTCTTAACGTGTGTGGGTAGAAGGTCTAGGGCTTGGAATAATGGCTAAAGAAGCATAGGAGTCAGCTGGAACAACGGAGCTTCCAATAATCTTCAGAGACCATCAACATAAGAGGGGAAGGGGGAGCTTACTTACTGGTTCTTGGTAGGTTCCTTGGAGATGTAGAAAGACAAAGATATGTTTTAAGGCTGGCCTTCACCTATAGGTTCAAGTGTTCCACATCAAAGAAGATAATTAAAAGCAGGAGCCATACCATATAGAGTACTATTAATGAAGCCACAAAAACTGCAACATTTTTAAGTACCTTTTCTAAATCAGAACCACACTAATTCAAACTTCCTCTAGAAAGAGCATTCACTTTCATGCAAACATAACCGGATGAAATTCCTGTCGCAATTCTAATTTAATCCATTTTCTAGTTTTATATGTCAGAAAGAATGGATTTAATGCTTAGTAAAGCACATACCTCACTCTGAAATCCTTCTGATTTAGCCTTTTGTCTAAGAAGTCATAGAAGGGAATTTTTCTGAGATCATTATAATCAATCAGCACCTGAAAAGAGAGTATTTGGACTTTATTTTATTGATCAAAATCAGGCAAAACAAAAAATGACAACATGTGAACTACACACCTTAATTGCCCTTGTTTTTTACCAAAAAAAGTGTCATCAAGTTGCAATATTAATAGTAAATAAAGTTAACAAGATTTCTCCTAGAAAAAAAGCCTTTAAGCTTATCAGAATATCTAAAAAGTGCTATAAACTTCGAAGGCAAATCTCATAATACAGTAGCAACCAAAGCATGTAATTATAAGTGAGAATATCTAATGTGGAAACTATTAGAACTAGGAATTTTAAAGCGAAAAACTTGCCTTTATTTAGTAATATCTTCCCTATTTATAGATCTATACAAGATATCTAAATGAGGAAACAATAAATTACATAAAATCCCTAATATACTCTTTCCTAAACTAGTTCCTTCATTATGGCGTGATCCATGAGAGCTTCCCATGAATTGATCTCTGTGTCCATCGGATCCTTTGCATTGGGAACGGCTGGATTTCAACACTCCCCTTCAAGCTGGAAAATATGGATATGTCATTCCCAGCTTGTCAATCATTTTGAGAAAGGCAGAACTGTCCAATCCTTTGGTAAGGATGTCTGCAAGTTGATCCTTTGATGATACATGGTCGACACTTACTAGACCACTGTCTAGTTTTTCTTTAATTAAATCTCTGTCCACTTCTATGCGCTTGGTCTTGTCATGCTGGACTGGATTGTGGGCTATGCTGATGGTTGATTTATTGTCACAGTGTAGCTTCATGGGTTCGACCCACTTGATCTTTAGTTCTTCTAGAATTATCTTGATCCATAATAGCTCACATATTCCTAATTCCATAGCTCTATATTCTGCTTCAACACTAGATCTTGCTACCACATTCTACTTCTTCTCCATGTAACAAGGTTTCCTCCTAGGAATATGCAGTATCCAGAGGTAGATCTCCTGTCTACTGGTGATCCTGTATAATCCGCATCAGTATATGCTTTTAAGGTTACTCTCTGGTCTCTTCTAAAGAGAATTCCTTTCCCTAGATTTCTCTTAAGGTAGTGCAATATTTTGTCCACAGCTTTCATAGAGCCTGTTTTGGATTCTGCATAAACTGAATGATCATACTTACAACAAATGATATATCTAGTATGGTGTGGAAAAGGTAAATCAATTTTCCCACAAGTCTTTGGTAGGCTCCTTTACATACATATGGATCTTCTTTAGCTTCTCCCAATTTGATATTCTTTTCTACTGGTGTCGGTGCTGGCTTACAGGCTAGTTTCCATATTTCTTTCAGAAGATCTTTAATGTACTTTTGTTGTAAGATGAAGATTCATTTGCTGGAGTCAGCTACCTCGATTCCAAGAAAGTATTTTAGTCTACCAAGTTCTTTGATGTCAAATTCATTGATAAGACTTTTTCTTAGGCTATCTTTCTCCTTTTCATTATTTCCAGTCAAGATAATATCATCCACATACACTAGCAATATTGTGACTCCCCCTAAGTCTGAATGTTTAAAGAATAGTGTATGATCCCCTTGGCTTTGTTTATACCCATTAAGGAGCATAAACTTAGAGAACTTCCAAACTAGGTCCTTGGTGATTGTTTGAGCCCATATAGGGTCTTTTTTAATTTGCACACCTTGTTACCTCCAAAATTTTTCTTAAATCCTGCTGGTATTTTCATAAATATTTCTTCTTCCAGATCTCCATGTAGGAATGCGTTTTTACATCCAATTGTTCCAGATGCCAATTGAACTTAACTGCTATTGAGAATAGAATTCTGACAATGTTCATCTTGGCTACTAGTGCAAAAGTTTCATGGTAGTCAATGCCATATGTCTGAGTATAACCTTTCGCCACTAGTCTTGCTTTGTATTTTACCAGTGTGCCATCAGCTTTGTAGTTCACAAAGAACACCCATTTGCAGCCGACTGATTTTTTTCCTGTCGATAGATTGATGATCTCCCATGTCTTGTTCTTCTCTAGGGCCTGCATTTCATATTTCATGACATTTTTCTAATTTATATCAGATAGTACATCAGAAATATCATTAGGAATATAAATATCATCTATTGTAACCATGAAGTTTTTGTGTGGAGGAAAAATTATTGAAGGATATGGAGTTGGTTATAAGGTATAAGGGAAGTGGAGAGTTTACCTTACTTTTAGGAGATGGCTCAGATTCTTGGATCTACTTCGGAGCATATGTTGAACTTGTATGCCTGCAATATACCTTCCCAAATCTAAGGATAGTTTTATCTTCAGCTTCCCTAGTTTGAGTTTCAGGAGGATTGGTTTGATGTGGTGTGGTGCCGGAAGGTCAAGAGGTGCAAGCATACTTTCATCATCTTCGTTTGTTTCAGTCTCCCCCTGAAGAAGAGGTTTGGTAAAGTAGGAGTTTTGTTCATCAAAAGTGACATCAATGATACAAACATTTTCCTTGTAGGGGGGTGATAACATTTGTACCCTTTTTGGGTGGCAGAGTATCCAATGAAGATACATTTGAGTGCCCTTTGATCTAGTTTTCCTCTGTTCTGGCTGTAGATGTGAACATAGGTAGTGCACTCAAAGATTCTAGGTATAAGGTTATTATGTGTTTGAAACTCGGGATAAAAGGAGGACAAAATATCCATTGGAGCTTTCATTCCCAAGGTTTTTGACGGTAGTCAGTTTATGAGGTAGGTGGCAGTTAGGAGAGCTTCTCCCCAGTAGGATTTATGTATAGAATGGTGGAGTAGGAAGGCACAAGTGGAGGCTAGGAGGTGACTATTTTTTCTTTCCACAACCTCATTTTGTTGTGGGGTGTGAACGAGGAAGGACTCATGGATGATACCTTCACTTTGAAAGTAAGAGTGTAAGGTTTGGTTGAAGTAGTCTTTAGCATTATCTGAACGAAATCTCTGTATTTTGATCCCAAATTGATTTTGGATCATTGTGTGAAAAATGAGAAGAATTGTGCTAACATCAGATTTATTTTTGATGAGATAGATCCAAGAAACCCAAGTGCAGTCATCAATGAAAGATACAAACCAATGAGCTCCCAAGATGTTGGGGATTTTTTAGGGTCCCCATATGTCACTATGAATGATATAGAAATGAGCATTGCGTCTTTCATTCTTGTTTGAAAAGGTGGTTTTTTTATGTTTGGATAATTCACAGGTTTCACAATGAAATTTTTCATTTTTTAATTTATGGAAAAGTTTTGGATAAATGTGTTTCAAGACTTCAACTGATGGATGTCCTAATCTGAAGTGATTAAGCCAAATGGTAGATTTCTTGTCAACTAGGGATAACATAGAATAGCTAGATTTGTTTGGCTCTTCTAGGTTGTACAACCCACCTCTCTCTTTAGCAATTCCAATCGTCTTCCCAGATTCCTGATCCTGAAATAGGCAAAAAGTAGGGTTAAATAAAGCTTGGCATTTATGGTCCCTGGTAAGTTTTTGTATGAATATAAGATTTGTGGATAATTGAGGAACACGGAGCACATTTTTTAGAGTGAGGGAATGGGATAAGGGTATGTCTCCTTGGCCTTCTACTTTGACAAAAGAATCATCAGCAGTGATGATTTTCTTGTCCATTGGGCAAAGATCATAATTGATGAAGTGGGTAGTGGAGTTTGTCATGTGATATGTGGCTCCTGAGTCAATGATCAATATTCCTTTCGAACGATTTCTAGAGGTACTTAATCTGGTGAATATGGGAAACTTACTTGAAAGTGAAAGAGAGGGAGAGGCAAGAGATTTTTCAAGGGATACCAGGAGTTGTCTAAGCCTTTCAATGTCATATTTATTGAAGCTTTGGGATGAGTTTTCTTCAGACAGTGATATCACAAGATTATATCAGCAATAAAGGCTGATTATATCAGCAATAAAGGCTAATATTTAGAGGGTTTTAATTAGGTCTCAAGTCATGATTGAATCAGGTCTTCTGATTCTATCTTAAGGGTTGGAAAATCCCGTGAGGTCTCGCACGAGTGAGGGCTCTCGAGAATTCCGTCCCACTAGCTTCTCCATAGCGAAATACTGTGTATAGTCGTCCATGCTTTATCCCACATCTTCCGTCGACAAGGTTTCGTCCGCAAGGAGCGTCCAAGCGCCGTCTTCAAGTGGCTTCTTCTTATCTTCTGATGTCCGAGAGAACGTCTTCTCTCGTGCAGCTTCTACCTGAGCTCGACCGAGAGATACAGCTAGGGTGGCTGAGAGTCGAGCGGCCCTTCTTGCGTCGAGGCTTCGGGTTCGTCTTCCGTTAGGCTCCCGTAAGACATCTTCCCGCAAGCGGCTTCCGATTTACTCTTCTTTTTCTCCTTCAGTGATCTTTCTTCCACGGCAATGAAGGCCGTTGGCTCTGATACCATGTTAGAACTAGGAATTTTAGAGGGAAAAGCTTGCCTTTATTCAGTAATATCTTCCCTATTTATAGATCTATACAAGATATCTTATTGTGGAAACAATAAATTACATAAAATCCCTAATATACTCTTTCCTAAATTAGTTCCTTCATTATGGCGTGATCCATGAGAGCTTCTCACGGATTGATCTCTGTGTCCGTCGGATCCTTTGCACTGAAAACGGCTGGATTTCAACAAAAATGTTACACAATTTGCTTCTCCACTAAACTATAATGTAAGTAACTCTGTCACATATATTGGCACTTTTCTCTAGACCTCTTCTAATTACTGGTAATTCATTTATCAGTACCATACTGAATAAATAAATCTATTATGTCGGATACTAACCCATTTAATGGAAAGCTGCCAACAAAAGCATGATTTTAAGATGCTTCTGTGAGCTCTAAAAATTTGAGTTTTTGGGGCCCTAGCCTCTCTGCGTTATATTTGGAGAGTTTTAATGGATTAAGTTGCAGGGAAATTTTCAGAAGACCGATTAGATAGAGAAAAGACACTAACTAGAGATTTCTCCCTCTTAGAAGGACTTTAAAACTGAGTTCTGGTTTCCTATAGGCGCAAGCCTCTGTAATTAATTACCCCTCCCGACAACGAGAGATAACTTTCGATTAAGGTTCGTCACTAAATAGATACGTAGTATCTAGTGTATAATAAGAGCAAAATTAGATATTGAAAATTAAAAATTTATCTCTGCGAGCTTAAAACGGATGGTGGAAGGAATGATGATGAAACCGATCAAGATCTCATGGTTATATTATCCCGGGTCATCATGGTCCTAAATCTACTTAGTCAGAGAAGGTAGTCAACCCAACCTTAATGAAGGTCCTTGTCAGCAGCCAGGATTGCTTCATATAAGGGGACCTTGTAGACTTAGGGTAAATATTTTCAAAGGAACGAATTCAAGTCAACCTTAGCTAATAGAGGGCTTTGTGCCTTATCGATTATACCCTATAATTCATTACTCAATGGTAAATAGCCATTGGGGAACATATAGTCTTTTATCCATGACCGTCATTTAGTGTAGTTCATTCAACCAAGCCATTAGTTCTTTGAGAATTTATCCCTTCGATTGAGATTTATATTCAACAAGGCCATCATCGAGGTAACGTTTTAGTCATTGAAAATATTTATATTTATAGGTACTTGGAAGCATTTAAAAGGGTAGAGTCTCTTCCGATTGAGATTAACTTTTAAAACGGCCATCATCGAGGATTAAAGTAATTAGTTATTTGAGAACCTTGTCAACTTGTTCGTCTGCTAACAGAAAATCGGGTTCTATTGATGATATCGTGAGTTATCATGCTAACGCTAATAATCGAGAATGTATATTTTTAATGATACGTTTCATTTAAAGAGCCTTGACGTTCTAATGTGAACTTTAAAATTAAATATCCCTGTAAATTTGTTATTAGACGTTCGTTTGTTAATCCAAGTTGTGTCAACTCTTGTCCTTTGAAGGAAGAGGATGAAACTTGAATATTTAACCCGCACAACATTTTCGGACCTTGACTTTAAGAGCTCAAAGCAATGGTTGGAGAACATGAGGGAAATTAAAACTTATTGTTAAATTAACGTACACATTTTTCAATACTATGATACTCTTCTCGAGGCTATTGTGACGCCCCGAGATCTAACTTGGAAAGAATTTCGATACATCCGACCATTTACCAGAGTCACCTAAAAACTCCAATCAATCACAATCTAATAAAAAGTCTATAATTTAAAACATCTATATACAAGTCGATCCATATCTCAAAATATCATATACAATACTCAGGAACTACACTATACCCACAAGTACTGAAATCTATCCTGTCCTGAATACAAAAGAATCAAAATCATCAAAAGAACTAAAACCTGTAGATCCGGATCAATCTCTATCTCCTGCTCCCTTGCCCTGACCTGAAAATATCAACCACATATAATGACCTTTACAAAGCCCAGCAGGTCACCTAATACCTATAACTGAAATCAAAGCACGGTACTGCTATCAATATGCATGTCAGTCAATCAAATCCATACAATCAATGGTCAATGAGTCTATGCAATACGGAAACCCATAGTCAATGAAATCAAGTCTATCAATGCAACAGCGGGCAAATCGATAAACCAAACTCAATCAATACACGTCAATCTCGAAGAAATCCGTACACAGAAGAAAATCAATCCGTCAAATCAGTCGTCTCAAATCAATGCTGTCTATTCGATGAAATCAATCAAAAAAAACGATACCATAAAGATCAATCTATCCTAGTAATGAGTCAATGCAGTAAGTCAAAATAGTGCAGAAACAATAGTATCAATGAGTCTATAGGCAATACTATCAATAAATCTATACTATCCATGTCCATATCAATGCTCAATAGTTTCCATGCTCAATATCAATCAATGAAACCGTACAGTAAAAGAAAATCCGTCAATCCAATCAAATCAATAAAGCAGA